>JAEOAD010000015.1:15387500-17787500 GCA_036365145.1 Orientallactaga sibirica
AGGGATGCCTAGCACAAATGTGTTTTCCTAGAAAGAGGGGACAGAAGGAAGCCAGCCCTGTCTATCCTGTCTTCACTCTCCCTCTGGTCCTTGTCCCAACCCCACAAGGAGTTATGGGAGCATGCAAGGGCTTGTGTGTTAAAGCTCTGTGGCATGAACACTCCCCTCTGGATTCCTTCTTCTCCTGCTTCCACCAATACAGCCCTCAGCCAGGGTGCTGCAGCTCAGTGTTTGCTCCAGAGCAAAGTACTACAGCGGAATCATGTATCTCCTGTTAAAAGTATACCCAGCTTCTCTCCCAGAGCTGCCTTCACACTGTACAAACAGAAGCTGGAGGGGAAGGTCCAATTATTCCATAGAGATTTAGCTACTGTATTGACAAAACTCAGCATTAATTCCCAGAAAGCATTCAGGCCCCAGGGTGGGGGCAGGGGTGGAGGGAGATGGGGAGGGCGGGCTGTGTAACTGGGTGAGAGTCATGGCCTCTTTTCAGCTGAGTCTGACCTAGTTTAATGAAATCAGGTCATCTGTGAGCTCTTCATTACCCTCAGACTAAACAGGACCCAACAGAGCAGCCAATGTCCCTGGACTTTCTGAATCCTGCTCATTCGCATTGTGACATTTGGATGTTGGGTCTTAATGCGTGCTGACTTAGTGGCCCCGCTCCCCCGCAAAGGTAGGAAACAGCCTGGGTGAAGGCAGGAACGTAAACAAGAGATCTGATTTTCGAAGCGCATGTACACAAAGGCTGGACAAACACCCCCGGTCCCCAGCTTGCATCCTCAGGGACACGGGCAGACAAAAGGCGACTCCGGTGTCTGTGACCATCACCGCTGATGGATGGATGGAGCCCACATATTATCCTGCCTCCTTCTCGGAAGGAACTTGCTGTTTCAGCACATCTTGGGGGCAGGAGGCGGGGCTGGAGGAAAATGAAATTGTCAGTTTAGGGATGGTGGCGGATTCAAGGGCAAATTGCTCTCTGGGAACAATTGTAGAGGACAGGGACAGTTACCCCTCTTGAGATTGTCCTCGGGGCTGGTGATAGCTTTATTTGACCTGATGCCCAAAGTGCTTGTCTAGAAGCCAAAGCCTGCGGCCTGGGGGGCTGGAAACGATCCGGCTTCTCTCCATGAAATTAATATTTATGTAAGCAGATGATGTGTGTGAGTGCCCAGCGCCTATCAGAGGGTCACAAACTGTCAGCCTCAGAAAGGGAGGGGCACTCTATCAGGAAGGAGTATAACAGAAGTGCTTCTTCTGTGCAGCAATGGCCCACACTGTGTTTGGGGGGAATGAAATGCTGCCCGTAGTATTCTTGTTTTCTTTTACGTGTATATGTGTATGGGGTATGCAGGGCTGTGGGGCGGGGGGGGGGTATTCATATGCATGTGGGCTCATGTGTGTGCATGCATCACTGTGGAGGCCAGAGACTGCTGTCCCACATCTTCCTCCATCGCCCTCCACTCTCACTGAAACAGGGTCTCCTACCCAGAACTGGTTGATAGTCTAGCTAGCCAGCTTGCCCTGGGACCCATATCTTCCTCTCCTGCACGCTGAGATTATAGGCAGCCACCATGCCCACTCAGCATTAATATGTGTGTGCTGAGGATCTAAACTCTGGCCTCATGTTTGTGCAACAAACATTTTAGTAACTCATCCATCTTCCTTACCTCCTGTTTTTTGAGACAAGTTTTACTGTGCAGCTCAGGCTGGTCTAGAAGTTGCTATACAGACCAAGCTGGCCTTAAATTCACAGCAGTTCTCTTGCCTCTGCCTCCCTACTGCTGGGATTACAGGCATTAGGGGCCACCTTTCAGACTGGTAAATCGATCTTGGGTAAAAAAATTGAGCAGAGCTGGACATGGTGGCGCATGCCTTTAATCCCAGCACTTGGGAGGCAGAGGTAGGAGGATCGCTGAAAGTTCAAGGCCACCCTGAGACTACATAGTGAATTCCAAGTCAGCCTGAGCTAGAGTGAGACCCTACCTCAAAAAACAAAAAACAAAAATCAAAAAAAAAAAAGGAAAATCAAACAGAAAATTCCAACAGAGCCAAGCATGGTGGTACATTCCTGTACTCCCAGAATTTGAAAGGCAGAGATAGTAGGATTATTCACAAGTACAAGGCCAGCCTGGTCTACACAGGAAATTCCAGGTGAGCCAGGGTTATGGAGCAAGAGCCTATCTCCAAAAATAAATCATAAAATGAAACATCAACTCACCAGCAAGCAGCTGGTGTCAGCTGAGAATCAGTGTGGGCAGAGAGCAGTTCCTTTATGAATTGAATGCATCCTGAAGCCCCAGTCTGACTGGGGTCTAGAGTTCACAGCGTGGTGCATGTGGTCAGGGTGTGGCACACAGGATTTTGCCAGCAGAGCAGTGA
Source organism: Orientallactaga sibirica (assembly GCA_036365145.1). Lineage (NCBI taxonomy): Eukaryota > Metazoa > Chordata > Mammalia > Rodentia > Dipodidae > Orientallactaga > Orientallactaga sibirica. Next base: position 15,389,886 of record JAEOAD010000015.1, read on the forward strand.
CTTGAGCCAGAAACCTTCTTCAGCTTCCTCTCCAGCCAGTCCTCAGGAAACCTCAATTCTTGTCAGCTTCAAACTCATGACCAGACATGTCTAAGAACTTCACAAAGGTACAACAGGAAGAAGGTGTCATTGACTGCGTAAGCAAGGGGTACCCCCTTCTTCACAGTGTAGTCCAGGCTGGTCTTGACTTCACAATGATCCACCTGCCTCAACCTCCTTGTTGCTGATTATGGAAAGAAAGAGTTTATTTTAGCATACAGTTTCAAGGGGACGTGTCCATCATGGCAAAGAAAGTGGGGCAGGAATAGGAAACCCACGTGGCGTCTTGGTACTAGTAGGGAGGAAGTAAAAAGAGTAAATGGGGCTGGGTTGTAACACCTCAAGACCAGCCCCCAGTGCCATACTTCTTCTAGCAAGGCTCCACCTCTTAAAGGTTCCTAAACAGTGTCACCAGCTGGGGAGTACGTATTCAAACACGTGAACATATGGAGGGTATTTTACATTCAAGCCACCACAGCGGTGTCTTCTCTCCTGGAAGCTCACAGGCCAGCTAGCCTGGCAAATGCAGTGGTGAACTGTGAGAGACTCTATCTCAAACAGGGCGGAAAGCTAGGATTGACACCCAGAGTTGTCCTCTGACCTCCACACACTTGTGATAGCACTCCAACACACATGCGTGTACACACACACACATGCACACAAATTAATCTCAAAAGAAAACTTACATGGGCTGGAGGGATGGCTTAGTGGTTAAGGCATTTGCCTGCAAAGCCAAAGGACCCAGGTTCAATTCCCTAGGACCGACTTTAGCCAGTTGTACAAGGGGGTGCATACGTCTGCTGGAGTTCGTTTGCAGTAGCTGGAGGCCCTGGCTTACCCATTTTCTCTCTCCCTCTCCCTTTCTCTGTCAAATAAATAAATAAAATATTTTAAAATATTTATTAAAAAAATAAAGATTACATGAAAACCAAATACATTAAGAGATTCATGTAGGAGTGCTGGAGAGATGGCTGAGCAGTTAAGGCACTTGCCTGCAAAGCCTAATGACCCAGGTTTGATTCCCCAGTACTCATCGAAAAGCAGATGCACGGTGGCATGTTCAGCTGGAGTTCCTTTGCAGCTAGAGGCCCTGGTGTGCACATTCTTTTTTTCTCCCCTCCCTCCCTCATTCTCTCATTTTCTTTCTCTCTCTCTCTTTCTCTCTCTCACTCATTCACATCTCCCTCTGCTTGCAAATAAATAAATTAATTAATTAATTAAATAAATAAATAAATAAATAAATAAATATTTTTTAAAAAACAGATTCACGTGGGAGTGAAGGCCTGAACCCCAACTTCCTTTCCCTACTCCAACTTTCTCCCACAAACCAGCAAGCCTAAGACATCCCATGGAAACTTCAGGGCTCTGAGCTTAAAAAACAGTGATCTAGGCCAGGTGTGGTGGCTCACGCCTTTAATCCCAGCACTTGGGAGGCACAGGTAGGAGGATCACCATGAGTTCAAAGCCACTCTGAGACTACATAGTGAATTCCAGGTCAGCCTGAACTAGAGTGAGACCCTATCTCAAAAACAAACGAACAAACAAACAAACAAACAAAACGGTGATCTACTTCACTCTCCTGCGTGTGTAGATGAAGATCCCAGGGCTGAGACTGGCAAAATGTCACATGTAAGAGACAGAGACAGCACTTGGTATTTTCAACTGAAGTTCCCTGAAAAAGCCACAGCTCTGTTGAAGATTCTGCAGACTAATGGACTGATCAAGGCTTCATGATTATGGAGCATTGAAATGTTTCTGATTGACAATCACAATTACCTTGGGCTCTTTTTAGTCCCCTTAATAGTTGTTTATCATCCACCTCTGTGTCTGACCTCACATCCCTTTGGACTATCAGATGAAACCTGTGGAATGTATTCTTAGCAGTAGCTTCCACCCAGCCAAAAGCCAAGAGTGTCTTCAGACAGGACCTAAAACCTTTAGCAGAAATGTCCCTGTTTTGCTGTAACTCACTCACCTGATGTCCGTCCCCACCTATATGTTTGGTAAATGCCTTAATTTATGACTTCTGCTCTGGAACTATAGTTCATATAACTGCTTCCTTCTTGAATCACGGAACATGATATTTGGGCAACCAGAATCCATGTTGCTGGGCCATAGTCACTTATATTTGACTGAGAATAAACTATCTCTTCTCCCCTTGGAGTGAGAGCTGTGTTTCATGTGGACAGTTTTTGGTCTTAGCACTGAGTGGGGTCACTTGCCTTTATATACTGATTGGGTGCCACTTCTTCAGGAGCCCCCAGCAATGAGAACTGTTTGTTTCCACTCAGAAGCTTATTTCAAGAGGGTCCTTTATTAGAGTTGAGGCTAAGTTTTCAGCCTTAGTAAGATGAAAAGGCATAGCACGGCGATGAGAAGAAGCTGCCCAGGATTAGGAAGACAGGACAGAGTACTTTAGATAAATCCTTTGCCAGAAAGTCCTTTTCCTCTCTGGAAAGTGTCCACCACTTATCTGTCACGTTGGGGGTGGAACTGGAGGGTGGAGATGCCCAGGGCAGTAGTTAAGGCTCACAGACATTTTAAAGCTGAACATCTGAACATCACAGCCTTAGGACTCTAATATTATCGCCTGGATTCTCCTGCAAATTATATTTTGAGTAAATACTGTAACCAAAACAGAAAATGCAATAGGAAGGTCAGAAAATGAAGGGTATATAAACAACATATGTGTGTGTGTGTGTGTGTGTGTGTGTGTGTGTGTGTGTGTGTGGCCGGGGATATGGGTCAGTTGGAGAGTGCTTTCTGAGCAGGCACAGAGCCCTGGGTTTGATTCCCAGCACCCCATTCGCCAACTTTTTGTTGTTTCTTGTTTAAGTGGATGGTATTTTTTAAATTATTTATTTATTTATTTGCAAGCAGAGAGAGAGGTAGAAGAGAGGCAGACAGAGAGAGAATGGGCATGCCATGGCCTCTAGCCACTGCAAATGAACTCCAGATGCATGTGCCCCTTGTACATCTGGCTTACGTGGGTCCTGGAGAATCGAACTAGGATCCTTTGGCTTCATAGGCAAATGCCTTAACCACTAAGCCATTTCTCCAGCCCTCCATAGGCCAAGTTTGGAGGTCCATGGCTGCTATACAACACTCTGGAAGTGGAGGCAGGAGGATCAGGATATTAAGGTCATCCTCAGCAACATGGTGAGTTTGAGGCCAGCCTGGACTACATGAGACCCTGTCCTAAATAAATAAATAAATAAATAAATAAATAATATAAATAAATAAATAAATGGAAAAGAAAGACATGTGCCCCAGGAGTAAAAGAGGGCTGGGGAGATTGCTCAGCAGTTAAAGGCATTTGCCAGACCCTACAGAAAGCTAGATGTACAAAGTGGCACATGAGTCTGGAGTTCATTTGCAGCCTTAGTATCTCTCTCATAAATAAACAAATAAACAAATAAATAAAATATTTTTTAAAGTATGAAGAGATAGGGAAAGGTCTATAGTATGTTATGTCCAGGAAGAAAATAAAATGCTCGCCAAGAACTCTGGTCAGAACTGCATCAGACTTCTCAGTGGACACACAGAATCATAGAAAACAAAAACCAGTACCAGCTATATTAATGTTAAATAACATGAAGACATAATTTTGAGCATTTTGTCTGGGCAAGACGTGCACACTTTGGGAGCTAGAGAGATGGTTCAGCCTGAAAGCCTGAGTTAAATTCTCAAGTATCCATGTAAAGCCAGATGCACAAAGTGGTGCATGCATCTGAAGTTCATTGGCTATGGCAAGAGGTCCTGGACATGCCCATAATATCTATCCATCTCAATCTCTCTCTCTCTCTCTAGAAGTTAGCATGAGTTATGTAACATTACAACACAGATAGATAGATAGATAGATAGATAGATAGATAGATAGATAGATAGATGATAGATGATACATACATACATACATACATACATACATACATACATACATGCATACATACATACATAAATTAAATTATATAAATACAAAGTAACCTAAGAACAGAATAGCCATTTTAGTGTACAGTATATTAGGACTGCCATAACAATATATCTTAAATGGTGTAATTTATCATACTTTCATACTTTTTTTTTGGTTCTTCAAGGTACAGTCTCACTCTAGCCCAGGCTGACCTAGAATTCACTATGTAAACTCAGGATGGCCTTGAACTCATGGTGATCCTCCTACCTCTGCCTCCCAAGTGCTGGGATTAAAGGCATGCCCCACCACGCCCGGCTAATTTTCCTTACTTTTAGAGGCTGGGAGTCCATGAATGAAGGTACCAGAGTCCCCTGAAGCTTCGTTTTTCATGCAGTCTCTTTTAGTGTATCCTCACATGATAGAAGAGGCTAATAAGCTCCTTCGGACTTCTTTTAGAAGGGCATTCATCCCATCCCTAAGGGCCCTGTCCTCATGAGCAAATCACCTCTCAAAGGCCCCTCCTCTCCTCTTCCTTCTCTTCCTCCTTCCCCTTCACCATTGGGGGTCTGTTTATCTATCTATCTATCTATCTATCTATCTATCTATCTATCTATCTATCTAGCATCTCTGGGGATTAAGCAGCAAAGATCTACCTCTTACTATTATTACATTGGAGCTGAGGTTCCAACAAGTGAGACTATGTCTTATTGCAACAAAGGTGTCCTTGCTCCATGTCTGAATTCCGTTGGTTATGGCTCTGACGTGATGTAACACTTTCCATGTCATTGTGATACACATGTACCACCTTTACTCATACGTCATTGTGACACGCATGTACCACCTCTACTCACACGTCATTGTGATGCGCATGTACCACCTCTACTCACATCATTGTGATACGCATGTACCACCTCTACTCATGTCATTGTGACATGCATGTACCACTTCTACTCACATGTCATTGTGACACGCATGTACCACCTCTACTCACACGTCATTGTGACCTGCATGTACCACTTCTACTCACACGTCATTGTGACGCGCATGTACCACCTCTACTCACGTCATTGTGACGCGCGTGTACCACCTCTACTCACGTCATTGTGACACGCATGTACCACCTCTACTCACGTCATTGTGACGCGCGTGTACCACCTCTACTCACGTCATTGTGACACGCATGTACCACTTCTACTCACACGTCATTGTGACGCGCATGTACCACCTCTACTCACGTCTTTGTGACGCGCATGTACCACCTCTACTCACGTCATTGTGACACACATGTACCACCTCTACTCACGTCATTGTGACGCGCGTAAACCACCTCTACTCACGTCATTGTGACACGCATGTACCACCTCTACTCACGTCATTGTGACGCGCGTAAACCACCTCTACTCACGTCATTGTGACACGCATGTACCACCTCTACTCACACGTCATTGTGACGCACATGTACCACCTCTACTCACGTCATTGTGACGCGCATGTACCACCTCTACTCACGTCATTGTGACACGCATGTACCACTTCTACTCACACGTCATTGTGACACGCATGTACCAACTCTATTCACGTCATTGTGACGCGCATGTACCACTTCTACTCACACGTCATTGTGACGCGCATGTACCACCTCTACTCACGTCTTTGTGACACGCATGTACCACCTCTACTCACACGTCATTGTGACACGCATGTACCACCTCTACTCACACGTCATTGTGACGCGCATGTACCACCTCTACTCACGTCATTGTGACACGCATGTACCACCTCTACTCACACGTCATTGTGACGCGCATGTACCACCTCTACTCACGTCATTGTGACGCGCGATGTACCACTTCTACTCACACGTCATTGTGACGCGCATGTAACACTTCTACTCACACGTCATTGTGACGCGCATGTACCACCTCTACTCACATCATTGTGACGCGCATGTACCACCTCTACTCACGTCATTGTGACGTGCATGTACCACCTCTACTCACACGTCATTGTGACACGCATGTACCACCTCTACTCACACGTCATTGTGACACGCATGTACCACCTCTACTCACACGTCATTGTGACGCGCATGTACCACCTCTACTCACGTCATTGTGACACGCATGTACCACCTCTACTCACACGTCATTGTGACGCGCATGTACCACCTCTACTCACACGTCATTGTGACACGCATGTAGCACCTCTACTCACGTCATTGTGACGCGCATGTACCACTTCTACTCACACGTCATTGTGACGCGCATGTACCACCTCTACTCACATCATTGTGACGCGCATGTACCACCTCTACTCACGTCATTGTGACGTGCATGTACCACCTCTACTCACACGTCATTGTGACGCACATGTACCACCTCTACTCACACGTCATTGTGACGCACATGTACCACCTCTACTCACACGTCATTCATTGGTCAAAGCAATTTAAGAGACTAAGCCCATGTTTTAGTGGGAAGTATCCTCAAGAAGCCACAGTGAGTAAGTGGGAGTAGTCTACCACAGCCAAAGGTAATGCCTGTGGATCAGACTTATAAGACAGTTCCAAATGGAGCAGAGAAGATGGAGCACTGGTGGGAGAGATTTACACAATGGGTAGAAATACTCACAAAAGAAAAAAGAAAACAACTAGCTGAGCATGGCAATGCACACCTTTAATCCCAGCTAAGATGACAAACAAATGTAGGCTAAGGTAGGAGGATCACCATGAGTTTGAGGCCTGCCTAGTCTGCAGAGTAAGTTCTAGGTCAGCCTGGGCCACAGTGAGACTAGTTTCATAAATAAATAAATAAATAAATAAATAAATAAATAAATAAATAAATAAATAAACAAACAATTAACAAACCCTAATAATAGAAAAATTAAGATTATGAACATAGAACTGAAATTACTAACTCTAGAAGTCAAAAGGAAAGCAATATTGAAAAGGAAATTGAGAGCTGGAGAGATGGCTCAGCAGTTAAGGCACTTGCCTGCAAAGCCTAATAACCTTGGTTTGATTCCCCAGTACCCATGTAAAGCCAGATACACAAAGTGGTGCATGCATCTGGAGTTTGTTTGCAATGGCTCGAGGCCCTGGTGCATCCATTCTCTCTATTTTTCCCTCTATGTTTGCAAATAATATTTTTGAAGGACAGTGTTTATTATTATCTGTATGTACAGAAAACTCAGTGGCATACACTCAGCCCAGCTTGGTAGCAATTTCTTTGGCCTTTGCCTTTCTCAGCTTGGCAATGTGAGCCACAGATTTTGGACCCAGGACATTGCCCCCCCCCCCACCCAGTGGCAATGAATTTCATCATATCTGTCGTTAAAAAATTAAAAATTAAGGGCTGGAGAGATGGCTTAACGGTTAAGGCACTTGCCTGTGAAGCCTAAGGACCTAGGTTCAATTCTCTAGGTCTCATATAAGTCAGATGCACATGGTGGCGCATGCATCTGGAGTTCATTTGCAGCGGCTAAAGGCCCTAGTGTGCCCATTCTCCCCCCCCCCCGTGTCTCTAGTAAATAAATAAAAATAAATCAGAAAAAAATATTTTTAAAAAGTAAGCTGGGCATCGTGGTACATGCCTTTAATCCCAGTAAAGGAAATTGGAGGTTTGGAAGGGTGAGTGGGGGTGGGGCAGGGACACACCACCGCATGTGAGTGGAGGTCAGAAAACAACCTCAAGACATCCACCCTTCCTTTCACCTTCATCAGAGACAAGACCATTCTTGGTGTTTTGCCATTTTGTAGGCCAGACTAGCTGGCCCGTGCTTTTCCAGATTCTCCTGGCTCTGCCTTCCATCATTAAGGGCTCATTGGCTTCCTTTCATCTGGCTTTATGTGGGTGCTAGGAAGGATTAAACTCAGGTCGGCAGGCTTATAAACCAACGCCTTTAGTCACTCAATCATCTCCCCAGCCTGTTTTGTTTGTTTTGTTTTGCTGTGCTGCAACTGAACCCAGGCCTTAAGCATAGCAGGCAAGTGATCTGTCACTGAGCTATAGTCCTAGCCTTGAAAGTATTTTTGATACAGAAGTTGGCTCTGCAGTAAACAATATTTTCATAATAAAAATGCAAGTACTGACTATCAATTTAACTTGGATTGTGGAATCATTATATTGGGAAGATGGAAAAAGAGGAAATGATAGGCAAAGTTATAAGAGTTTTCATCAAAAGATGTACAAAATAACTGCAAGTTCAGATATTCTTTTCAGAGTTTGCTTCTAGAATCCCACTACGGATAAGCCCTGTTCAGAATCAGTAATGTGTCAACTCAAGGTGCACCAGCAGTCAATAAAAATAGGTTTAAAATAACAATAATAAAAAGCCAGACCTGGTAATGCACTCCTGGAATTTCAGCTACTAGGAAAGCTGAGGCAGGAGGATCACAAGTTCAAGGCTTATCTGAATTGCAGAGTGAATTCAGGGCTTGCGTAATTTAGCAACACCTTGTATCAACATAAAAACTTTTCTTCAAATATTTTATTTAGTTATTTATTTATTTGAGAGACTGAGAAAGTGGTAAAGAGAATAGTCACACCAGGGGCTCCAGCCACTGCAAACAAACTCCAGATGCATGCACTACCTTGTGCATCTGGCCTATGTGAGTACTGGGGAATCGAACCTGGGTCCCTAGGCTTCACAGGCAAGCACCTTAACCGCTAAGCCATCTCTCCAACCCTCAACATAAAAACTTTTAAGGATGAGAGGAAAATTATGTCATCATAAGTAAGAAGTGCTGAAATGGGCTGTCTTTTTGGAGAGTACAAATAGGAGGTGGCAAGGGATAGATCAGAGAATTTGTTGGTGATGTTTAAAATGGAACACTTTATTTTAACAAATATGCAAATAAAATACTATCTGCATGGTAGCTATGGGATGCTATCTCGGACTTATCTTTGAACTGAAATAAATAATGAAATATAGATCCTTAAAGGACTCATCTTAAACTGTAGCTGATCTTATAACCATGCTGGTGGATGATTCACAAAGCACTTGGAGGGTCTGGCCTTGGCCCCAGGTCACTTTTCTCAACATCTTTACTTTTTCTTGATTTGTTGGTCTTGTAAGAACTGTTTCTACATTAGCCACTCAGATATCCCAGCATTCTCATTGGTCAAGGGAAAACCCTGTCAGAGGCTCTCTTACCACCATTAGCAATGTCTCTTCAGCTGTGGGGAAGCATTGAGGACTCTGGCTCCGGGAAAGAAGTGTTGAGAAATATCTCAGAATGCTCAGAAGAGAGAACAGAAGCCACACTACCTCCACCAGACCTGCATAGTCAGAGAAAAAGAAATGATGACATCAAAAGAGAAGAGAGACTAATTGGAAAGAAGAAGGAATTCAGTGAAGGAAGGATTTGGGGGGGGAGGTGATGGGAGGGGATTCTGATGATAGTTGAGCTGGGCGTGGTGGCGCACGCCTTTAATCTCAGCACTTGGGAGGCAGAGGAAGGAGGATTGTGGAGAGTTCGAGGCCACCCTGAGACTACATAGTGAATTCCAGGTCAGCCTGGACCAGTGAGACCCTACCTCGCAAAACAAAACAAAACAAAACAAAACAAAACAAAACAAAACAAAACAAAACAAAACAAAACAAAACAAAAAGATGATAGTTGATTGTCTATATTTATAGAAGTTGTCAAGAAAAAGTTAAAATAAATAAAAAAGAAAAGCCTGGTGTGGTGGTGCACGCCTTTAATTCCAGCACGTGAGAGGCAGAGGTAGGAGGATTGCTGAAAGTTCAAGGCCACCCTGAGACTACATAATGAATTCCAGGTCAGCCTGAGCTAAAGTGAGACCCTACCTCAAAAAACCAAGATAATATTAATAATAATAAAAGAAAAGAATAAAGAAAAGCAAGGAAAAGAATAAATGTGAGGGCTGAGAGATGGCTTAGTGGTTAAGGCACTTGCCTGCAAAGCCTAAGGACCCCAGTACCCACATAAGCCATATGTACATGGTGACACATGCATCTGGAATTCATTTGCAATGACTAGAGGCCCTAGCACACCCATTCTCTCTGTGTGTGTCCCCTCTCTCTTCCCCCTCCCTCTGTGTGTGTAATAAAAAAATGAAAATAAAAAGTATTAAAAGTAATAAGAATAAATGTGAATGCCTTATCCAAACCAAGGTTTGGAGACCATCCAGTCATACAAGAGGATCTGTCAATCGTTTTCCTAAAGAAGTGACATGCAGTGAGCGTAATCAACTTGTTACTTAAATAAAGTCTTCATTTTAAAAAGCAAAAAAAAAAAAAATGAAGCATCAGGCTCCGTCTGAACATCAGGACCTGTTGGAAAGTCGTCAGAGTCTCTCTGTTCTACTTTATCCTTTGCTGCATAGTGCTTTGAATACACACTACCCTCCACAGGTTCACTGAGATGGCTTGGTCCCAGGTGGTGGCACTCTTGTGTGAGGTTCGAGCCCCACGACAAGATATACCCAAGGACATAGTTAACTTCAGCTAAGCCCCCATATCCTAAATTTTCCCCACCCCAAGGACAGTTTTTAGAAGATGTGAATGTACGCTGTCCAGAAGCTCATCCACTCTACTGAGTTCTGGAGATCCTACCCCCATCCTTCCCTCGTACTACCGTCGCCCAAGGTCATCTCAGATGTGGTTACCAAACTCAACAGGCCTTGTCAGTCCTTTCCTATCTGCACTTGCCTGTTGCATTAGCTATGTTGACCACCAATCCTTTAAAAAATATATTCATTTATTTGCAAGGAGAGAGATAAAGAGACAGAGAGAGACAAAGTGAGAAAGAATATGAACACATTAGGGCCTTCTGCCACTGCAAATAAACTCCAGACACATGTGTCACTTTGTGCATCTGGCTTTACACGGGTACTGGGGAATTGAACCCAGGCCTTCAGGCTTTGCAAACAGGCACCTTTAACCACGGAACTATCTCTCCAGCCCACTACCTCCTTCTTTAAAAAAAAATTATTGATTTGTTTATTTGCAAGCAGACACACACACACACACAGAGAGAGAGAGAGAAAGAATGGGTGCTCCAGGGCCTGCAGCTGCTGCAAATGAACTCCATACACATGCACAACCTTGGGCACACATGTGTGACCTTGTGTGCATGCATCACTTTGGGCATCTGACTTACGTGGGTTCTGGGGAATCAAACCTGGGTTCTTAGGGTTTGCCTTAACTACTAAGGTATCTCTCCAGTACCTCCTTCTTAATATCTATGTTTTTTTTTGTTGTTGTTGTTGTTGTTGTTTTTGGTTTTTTCCGAGGTAGGGTCTCATACTAGTGTAGGCTAAGCTGGGACTCACTCTATAGTCCCAGGCTGATATTGAACTTACAGAGATCCTCCTACCTCTGTTTCCTGAGTGCTGGGATTAAAGGCGTGGGTCACCATGCCAGGTTTTATTTCTTCTTTTCTAAAAAAATAAATAAATAATAAATAAATAAATAAATTGAGACTGGAGAGATTGCTTAGTGGTTAAGGCACTGTTTTTTATTACTTTTTTATCAGCGAAAGTTTTTACTTATTATTTATTTGCAAACAGAGAGAGAGATTGGGCAACCAAGGCGAACTCCAGATGCGTGTACTACTTTGTGCATTTGGTTTTACATGGTACTGGAGAATTTAACCCAGGTTGTCAGGCTTTGCAGCAAGCACTTTAACTGCGAGCCATAGCTCTAGTCCCTATTTCTTATTTTTGAGAAGAATTTCTCCCACATCTCTAGATCTCTTTTGCCGGCTATTTCACGCACCATCTTGTACCTTGACGGTTCCTCTTCAACCTTCTCTTCTCACTACTTAGGACCCTGGCAGATTCCATTCCTGTTCTGTGGCTTCAAGTTTCCCCCGCCCCACTGACCAGCCCTCTCTTGTGTAGCTGCAGCCCTGCACTTCAACTGTTCACTGTACATTTCCACTGAGATTTCACATCTATTGGTTGCTATGAATTCAGATTGAATTCATCCTCTTTCTCCTCACTCATCCACTTTTTGTGCATTTCTCCTATTGAATGCCATCACAACCCAGCTAAATAACAAATTAGAAAGCTGGGAATCAGCCTAGACCTACCTCTTCTCCCCCCCCCACCCCCACCAGCCACAGCCAGGGTGTCCGTTGTCATAAAGTGCTCCTTAAATTCTCTCTCTTGTGTCTCCTGACGACCCTGCTTTTTCAAGCCCAGATCATCTCACACTTGCACAGGGCAAGAGCCTCCTTCCTGCTTTCCCTCCCTGTACATTCTTCCTTGCCCATCATCTACAGCTGCCTGTTCTGCCAGAGAGCCCAGAAAGAAAGTCAGATCTGGGCTAAAGACATGGCATGTTGCAGGACCAAGCATCTATAAACCAAGCCCTCCTATGGGGAGAATCCCCAGAGATTTGCAAGCAGGGCAGACCATCATATACAGTGGTAAACAAGAGATACTGCCTCAAACAAGATGGAAAGCACGGACCAACATCTGAGGTTGTTCTCTAACCTCCGCACAGGCGCACCTACACACACGAATGTCCCCCCAACACACACACACACACACACACACACACACACACACACACGAAGATTAGTTGTTCTTAATATTTTATTTATTTATTTATTTAAGAAAGAGGCAGACAGAGGGAAGGAGTGTGGACGCACCAAAGCTTCCTGCCACTGCCAGCGAACTCCAGATTCATGCGCCACTCAGTACATCTGGCTTTATGTGAGTACTGGGGAATCGAACTTAAGCTGTCAGACCTTTGTAAGCAAGTGCTGTTTTTTATTTTTATTTTTTATTTATTTATTTGGGAGCGACAGATAGAGAAAGAGGCAGATAGAGAGAGGAAAGAGAGAGAATGGGCACACCAGGGCCTCCAGCCACTGCAAACGAACTCCAGATGCATGCGCCCCCTTGTGCATCTGGCTTATGTGGGTCCTGGGGAATCGAGCCTCGATCTGGGGTCCTTAAGCTTCACAGGCAAGCGCTTAACCACTAAGCCATCTATCCAGGCCTGGAAGCAATTGCTTTTAACCACTGAGCAATCTCTTCAGCCCCAAAGATAATATTTTTAAAAGAAAGTTCTTCGGAGCTGAGGTTTATTCATCCTTCATAGTCAGGCTGAACTGGTCCTCCCTCTGACTTCCTAAAGCGCATAGCAAAAATGTGGCCCATCACAGTGTGATTTCTTCCATAAGAACTTGTTTACTTGCGGCCTCCCAACACGTCTTAGCTCCTTGGCATTGTCTTCTATCATCTTAATCCTTGGTGTCTAACACATGCCTGCTACGGGAAGTGTTCAATATATCAATAGAAGAGAGGGGTTACTTCCAGCCTTGTCTTTTTTTTTCTTTTTCTTTTCTTTTCTTTTTTTTTTTTTCGAGGTAGAGTCTCACTCTAGCCCAGGTTGACCTGGAATTCACTATGTAGTCTCAGGGTGGCCTCAAACTCATAATGATCCTCCTACCTCTGCCTCCCAAGTGCTGGGATTAAAGGCGTGCTCCACCACACCCGGCCAGCTTTGTCATTTATCTGCTGTCTGACTGGGTACATGTCATTTCAATTCTTGCGGGGAGAGGGTCTTCATTTATTCATCTTCAAAGTGAGTCCATTTTATGCCCTGAGACAGGTACATTTTGAGCACCTACTTGTGTCACAGTGCCTGTCATAAACGTAAACAGACCCTGTCCTATGCTGGGACCCTGTGGTTAGAGTCATGTTTTCCTGGCTCCATTCTGCAGCAGGGGCAGATGGTTCTCTGTGAAAGCATTTGCCACAGTGTCTCCATTATTTATGGTCCCTCCCTGCACACCTCTCCCGGGTCTCAGGAGCTCTGTCAGAAGTGTTTCTCTCCCACAGCATGCAAGAGGTAGAAAGGACAGACTTTCTAGAGCTACCCTGCTTTGTGGAATACATCTGACTGATGTGAAGGACTGCATGCACTAAGTATTCTTTACATGGGTAATTTTAACCCCAAATTCTAGGTTTTCTATGTTGGTAAGAAATAGTTTTATCTTGCCCTGATTTAGACTTCTAGGCTCAAACTTTTCTTTTTTGTGCCATCTCCCAGGCCCTACTCTCTCTCTCTCTCTCTCTCTTTTTCTTTCGTTTTTGCACATCCAGGTGTGTGTGTGTGTGTGTGTGTGGTGTGCATGCATGAGTATATGGGTATTTGTACGTGTGTGGACATATCAGTGTGTGCATGCATATAGAGACCAGAGGCCAACGCCAAGTCTCTTCCTCGATCACTTTCTACCTTATTTTTTCAGACAGGATCTCTGGCTGAATCTAGAGCGCACCAATTCGACTAGAATATTTAACCAGTGAGCTCCTAGGATCCTGCTGCCTCTGCCTCTTCAGCACTGGGATTACAGGCATGCGCCTCTGTACTTGCCTTTTACATGAGTGTTGGGGATCCAATGCAGGTTCTCCTGTGCACATGCAAGCACTTTACCTACTGTCTACTTTTTTGCACCCTCCCCCTGCTCCTTATCCTAAGTGGTGAGGGTCGTTCATAGAAGGAATTAAATGTTTGTGTCAACAGATATTCACCATAAGCAGGACTGGAGAGATAGCTTAATGGTTAAGGTGCTTGCTTACAGACCTAAGGGACCCAGGTTCAATTCCCCAGGACCCACTTAAAGCCCAGATGCACAAGATGACACATGCATCTGGAGTTTGTTTGCAGTGGCTAGAGGCGTCAACATGCCCATTCTCTCTCTATCTGCCTCTCTTTTTCTCTCAAATAAATAAATAATAAAATATTTAAAATAAAAAATTATCATAATTACATCATTTAAACTTTTTTGTTGGTGTTTTGTTTTGTTTTGTTTTTTTCGAGGTAGGGTTTCACTCTAGGCCAGGCTGAATTCACTATGTAGTATTGGGGTGGTCTCAAACTCATGGCAATTCTCCCACTTCTGCCTCCCGAGTGCTGGAATTAAAGACGTGTGCCACCATGCCCGGCTAAACAATTATTTTTAAAGGACATGCTCCCAAACACAGTGTCTGGCATAAATAATGAAAGCCTTTTCTTCCCTTCAAAGTTAGCAAGGAAAAGTAGGTGCTCTGGCAGTCTGGGGGAGGACAGAGAGCCCCGGGGAGCCTGGCTCCTCTGAGCCTTTCAGATGCAACAGGTGATTTGAGAGTGAGAATTTCATCCCAGGTGGTAGGAAGGTGAATGATGGCCACCAGTTAAACAGTGCTGAGAGGGAGATGGATGTAACCCCAATACTCACCATGAGAAGCAACAAAATAGCCCAGGCCAGATCTGGTAGTGCACCCCTGGCACCCCCCGCACTCAACAGTACTACTTAAGGAGACCTGTCTCAAGAATCCTAGGGATTCTCAACTAATGCACAAGGACCTGGGTCCCATACCTAGCACTGGCAAACAAACTAAAAATATCAAATAAACAAACAGCCTCAGGCATGGATAATCCGAAGTGGGACCGTCAAAAAGGAATTTACATCCTCCATATTAGGAAGTGAATAGATTTTTTTTTTCTGTCACCCTAAGAGACAGAATGTTGCTAAAGAAGATGGGGGAAATGACAAGAGTCAACCAAGAGTTAAACACAGTGGCCTCTCAGGAGCAGACAGGGACAAGTTAAGGAGAGAGACGGAAGGCTTCTTTTCATAGAAAGCATTGCAAACTGCTTTCAAATACTGTGTGTTTGGGACTTTATATCTAAAAGCTAAACAAAAAGCTAAGCAATCCTCAGTATAGTTGAGTAGTGGATAAGGAGGTGATGGTTGTCCCCTGGCCATTGCCCATGGATTTAGAGAGGAAAACATCAGTTTGGGAAACCCCACTCCGTCCCTCTGGCTGGGGTCCAGTTCTCTCCCAGCCGGGATTCTGCAGCACCTAGAGTGGACCCCACCCTGACAGCCAGCTGCCTTTGCCCTTCGGCCTCCCTGTGGGCTGCAGGCGGTCAGGATCTGGCAGGGCAGCCCCAGCCCGGATGCAGAGGGAGCAGGTCTGCTCCAGGGACTCACTGCCTTTCTCACTACCAGCAGCCCCACCTCCCCGGCGGCCGCTTCGAGGAATCTAACCAAACAAATGCCTCCCTGTTGGAAGCAGCAAATCTTCGTTTATGGGTGAAATCTGCCAGAGCCAACAGCAGAGAACAATTTCTCTCATTACACCGACTCCTGGAGCTCTTGCCGGTGGCAGCTGTTGGCCCATTAGGAACGCATTTTCCACGGTGTAACCCACCCTGCCACCCGCCGGGCGACCGCCAGCTTCGGAGCTGCATCCCGAAACAGCTGGAACAGGTCACTCAAATCCACAGCCCCATGGCGCCTAGAGAAACATTAGCCCCCAGATAGAGTGTCCCCTGCACTGAGGGAACAGTGGGAAGAGCAAAAGTGGCCGGGAAGAACTGTGGGTGAGCTGCTGGAACCGGGACTGCTGAGAAGTGTGGGTACTCTCACATGCCCCTGTTCCCACACATACACTCACCATACAGACACACAAGCTCCTGCCACCACACACGCACACTCATGCAGACACATGTACACTCACAGGGACACATACCCCTGCTTCCAGACACATGCACACACACACAGACACACATGCTCTGCCCCCACACACATGCACACCCACACAGACACATGCCCCTGCATCCACACGCATGCACACCCACACAGACACATGCCCCCCCACACACACATGCACACCCACACAGACACATGCCCCTGATCCCACACACATGCACACCCACACAGACACATGCCCCTGCACACACACATGCATGCACACCCACAGAGACACATGCCCCTGTCCCCACACACATGCACACCCACACAGACACATGCCCCTGCCCCCACATACATGCACACCCACACAGACACATGCCCCTGCTTCCAGACACATGCACACACATACAGACACACATGCTCTGCTTCCACACACATGCACACCGACACAGACACATGCCCCTGTCCACACGCATGCACACCCACACAGACACATGCCCCTGCACCCACACACACATGCACACCCACACAGACACATGCCCCTGTCCACACATACATGCACACCCACACAGACACATGCCCCTGTCCACACACACATGCACACCCACACAGACACATGCCCCTGTCCACACACACATGCACACCCACACAGACACATGCCCCTGCTTCCACACACATGCACACCCACACAGACACATGCCCCTGCTTCCACACGCATGCACACCCACACAGACACATAGCCCTGCCCCCACACGCATGCACACCCACACAGACACATGCCCCTGCACCCACACACATGCACACCAACACAGACACATGCCCCTGCTTCCACACACATGCACACCCACACAGACACATGCCCCTGTCCCCACACACATGCACACCCACACAGACACATGCCCCTGTCCACACACATGCACACCCACACAGACACATGCCCCTGTCCCCACATACATGCACACCCACACAGACACATGCCCCTGTCCACACACACATGCACACCCACACAGACACATGCCCCTGTCCCCACACACATGCACACCCACACAGACACATGCCCCTGCCCCCACATAAATGCACACCCACACAGACACATGCCCCTGATCCCACATGCATGCACACCCACACAGACACATGCACCGTCCCCACACACATGCACACCCACACAGACACATGCCCCTGTCCACACACACATGCACACCCACACAGACACATGCCCCTCCCCACACACATGCACACCCACACAGACACATGCCCCTGTCCACACACACATGCACACACACACAGACACATGCCCCTGTCCACACACACATGCACACCCACACAGACACATGCCCCTGTCCACACACACATGCACACACACACAGACACATGCCCCTGTCCACACACACATGCACACCCACACAGACACATGCCCCTGTCCACACACACATGCACACCCACACAGACACATGCCCCTGTCCACACACACATGCACACCCACACAGACACATGCCCCTGTCCACACACACATGCACACCCACACAGACACATGCCCCTGTCCACACACACATGCACACCCACACAGACACATGCCCCTGCCCCCACACACATGCACACCCACACAGACACATGCCCCTGTCCCCACATACATGCACACCCACACAGACACATGCCCCTGTCCACACACATGCACACCCACACAGACACATGCCCCTGTCCACACACACATGCACACCCACACAGACACATGCCCCTGTCCCCACATACATGCACACCCACACAGACACATGCCCCTGTCACACACACATGCACACCCACACAGACACATGCCCCTGTCCCCACACACATGCACACCCACACAGACACATGCCCCTGTCCCCCACATAAATGCACACACACACAGACACATGCCCCTGTCCCACATGCATGCACACCCACACAGACACATGCCCCTGTCCCCCACACACATGCACACCCACACAGACACATGCCCCTGTCCACACACATGCACACCCACACAGACACATGCCCCTGCCCCACACACATGCACACCCACACAGACACATGCCCCTGTCCCACACACATGCACACCCACACAGACACATGCCCCTGTCCACACACACATGCACACCCACACAGACACATGCCCCTGTCCCACACACATGCACACCCACACAGACACATGCCCCTGCCCCCACACACATGCACACCCACACAGACACATGCCCCTGCCCCCACACACATGCACACCCACACAGACACATGCCCCTGTCCACACACATGCACACCCACACAGACACATGCCCTGATCCCACACACATGCACACCCACACAGACACATGCCCTGTCCCCACACACACCACACACACCCACACACACACACACACCCACACAGACACATCCCCACACATGCATGCACACCCACACAGACACATGCCCCTGTCCACACACACATGCACACCCACACAGACACATGCCCCTGTCCCCACACACATGCACACCCACACAGACACATGCCCCTGTCCACACACACATGCACACCCACACAGACACATGCCCCTGCCCCCACACACATGCATGCACACCCACACAGACACATGCCCCTGTCCCCACACGCATGCACACCCACACAGACACACCCTGTCCACACACACACATGCACACCCACACAGACACATGCCCCTGCCCCACACACGCATGCACACCCACACAGACACATGCCCCCCCCACGCGCATGCACACCCACACAGACACATGCCCCTGCCACCCCCACATGCACACCCACACAGACACATGCCCCTGTCCACACACATGCACACACATGACACATGCCCCTGCACACACACACATGCACACCCACACAGACACATGCCCCTGTCCACACACACATGCACACCCACACAGACACATGCCCCTGCACCCACACACATGCACACCCACACAGACACATGCCCCGTCCCCACACACATGCACACCCACACAGACACATGCCCTGTCCCCACACACATGCACACCCACACAGACACATGCCCCTGATCCACACATGCACACCCACACAGACACATGCCCCGCCCCCACACGCATGCACACCCACACAGACACATGCCCTGTCCCCACACACATGCACACCCACACAGACACATGCCCCTGTCCACACACACATGCACACCCACACAGACACATGCCCCTGTCCCCACACACATGCACACCCACACAGACACATGCCCCTGCACCCACACACATGCACACCCACACAGACACATGCCCCTGCTCCCACACACATGCACACCCACACAGACACATGCCCCTGATCCCACACACATGCACACCCACACAGACACATGCTCCTGTTCCCACACACATGCACACCCACACAGACACATGCCCCTGTCCCCACACACATGCACACCCACACAGACACATGCCCCTGATCCCACACACATGCACACCCACACAGACACATGCCCCTGCCCCACACACATGCACACCCACACAGACACATGCCCCTGCCCCCCACACATGCACACCCACACAGACACATGCCCCTCTCCCCACACACATGCACACCCACACAGACACATGCCCCTGTCCACACACACATGCACACCCACACAGACACATGCCCCTGCACCCACACACATGCACACCCACACAGACACATGCCCCTGATCCCACACACATGCACACCCACACAGACACATGCCCCTGTTCCACACACATGCACACCCACACAGACACATGCCCCCACCCACACACATGCACACCCACACAGACACATGCCCCTGCTCCACCACACATGCACACCCACACAGACACATGCCCCTGCCCCCACACACATGCACACCCACACAGACACATGCCCCTGTCCACACGCATGCACACCCACACAGACACATGCCCCTGCTCCCACACGCATGCACACCCACACAGACACATGCCCTGTCCACACACACATGCACACCCACACAGACACATGCCCCTGCACCCACACACATGCACACCCACACAGACACATGCCCCCCCCCCACACACATGCACACCACACAGACACATGCCCCTGCACCACACACATGCACACCCACACAGACACATGCCCCTGTCCACACACACATGCACACCCACACAGACACATGCCCTTGTCCACACACATGCACACCCACACAGACACATGCCCCTGTCCACACACACATGCACACCCACACAGACACATGCCCCTGTCCACACACATGCACACCCACACAGACACATGCCCCTGCCCCACACACATGCACACCCACACAGACACATGCCCCTGCTACCACACACATGCACACCCACACAGACACATGCCCCTGCTCCCACACGCATGCACACCCACACAGACACATGCCCCTGCCCACACACACATGCACACCCACACAGACACATGCCCCTGCTCCCCACACACATGCACACCCACACAGACACATGCCCCTGCTCCCACACACATGCACACCCACACAGACACATGCCCCTGTCCACACACACATGCACACCCACACAGACACATGCCCCTGTCCACACACACATGCACACCCACACAGACACATGCCCCTGCCCCCACACACATGCACACCCACACAGACACATGCCCCTGTCCCACACACATGCACACCCACACAGACACATGCCCCTGTCCACACACATGCACACCCACACAGACACATGCCCTTGTCCACACACATGCACACCCACACAGACACATGCCCCTGTCCACACATACATGCACACCCACACAGACACATGCCCCTGTCCACACACATGCACACCCACACAGACACATGCCCCTGCCCCCACACACATGCACACCCACACAGACACATGCCCCTGCTTCCACACACATGCACACCCACACAGACACATGCTCCTGTTCCCACACACATGCACACCCACAAAGACACATGCCCCTGTCCACACACACATGCACACCCACACAGACACATGCCCCTGTCCACACACACATGCACACCCACACAGACACATGCCCCTGTCCACACGCATTCACACCCACACAGACACATGCCCCTGTCCACACACATGCACACCCACACAGACACATGCCCTTGTCCACACACATGCACACCCACACAGACACATGCCCCTGCCCCCACACACATGCACACCCACACAGACACATGCCCCTGCTTCCACACACATGCACACCCACACAGACACATGCTCCTGTTCCCACACACATGCACACCCACAAAGACACATGCCCCTGTCCACACATACATGCACACCCACACAGACACATGCCCCTGTCCACACACACATGCACACCCACACAGACACATGCCCTTGTCCCACACATGCACACCCACACAGACACATGCCCCCCCACCCCCACACACATGCACACCCACACAGACACATGCCCTGCTTCCACACACATGCACACCCACACAGACACATGCCCCTGCCCCACACACATGCACACCCACACAGACACATGCCCCTGCCCCCCACACACATGCACACCCACACAGACACATGCCCCTGTCCCACACACATGCACACCCACACAGACACATGCCCTTGTCCCACACACATGCACACCCACACAGACACATGCCCCTGCCCCCACACACATGCACACCCACACAGACACATGCCCCTGCGTCCACACACATGCACACCCACACAGACACATGCCCTGTTCCCACACACATGCACACCCACACAGACACATGCCCCTGTCCACACACACATGCACACCCACACAGACACATGCCCCTGTCCACACACACATGCACACCCACACAGACACATGCCCCTGCCCCCACACACATGCACACCCACACAGACACATGCCCCTGTCCACACACACATGCACACCCACACAGACACATGCCCCCACTGCACACCCACACAGACACATGCCCCTACTTCCACACACATGCACACCCACACAGACACATGCCCCTGTCCACACACGCATGCACACCCACACAGACACATGCCCCTGTTCACACACACATGCACACCCACACAGACACATGCCCCTGTTCACACACACATGCACACCCACACAGACACATGCCCCTGCCCCCACACACATGCACACCCACACAGACACATGCCCCTGCCCCCACACACATGCACACCCACACAGACACATGCCCCTGTCCACACACACATGCACACCCACACAGACACATGCCCCGTCCCCACACGCATGCACACCCACACAGACACATGCCCCATCCCCACACACATGCACACCCACACAGACACATGCCCCTGCTCCCACACGCATGCACACCCACACAGACACATGCCCCTGATCCCACACACATGCACACCCACACAGACACATGCCCCTGCTCCCACACGCATGCACACCCACACAGACACATGCCCCTGCCCCCACACACATGCACACCCACACAGACACATGCCCCTGCTCCACACACACATGCACACCCACACAGACACATGCCCCTGCTTCCACACACATGCACACCCACACAGACACATGCCCCTGCACCCACACGCATGCACACCCACACAGACACATGCCCCTGCCCCCACATACATGCACACCAACACAGACACATGCCCCTGTCCACACACATGCACACCCACACAGACACATGCCCCTGTCACACATACATGCACACCACACAGACACATGCCCCTGATCCCCACACACATGCACACCCACACAGACACATGCCCCGTCCCCACACACATGCACACCCACACAGACACATGCCCCTGCCCCCACACACATGCACACCCACACAGACACACATCCCCCCCCCACACGCATGCACACCCACACAGACACATGCCCCTGCCCCCACACACATGCACACCCACACAGACACATGCCCCGTCCCCACACACATGCACACCCACACAGACACATGCCCCTGCCCCCACACACATGCACACCCACACAGACACATGTTCCTGCCCCCACACACATGCACACCCACCCAGACACATGCCCTGTCCTCGACAACTAACCGGAGTACTCAGGGGTACCAGGTGGAACTCAGTCCCTAATCCTGACACTTGCAAGAAGATGCAAGTATTTAGCCATAGTATCCTCAGACCCAAGGGAATTAGCATCCAAGTGTAGGTTGGGTTCATCCTATACTTTTACTCCAAAAGGAACAAAGAACTTGTTTCTTTTAAATCTCAAACCAGAAGTTTGTTTCCTATAGCTTACATTTAGATTTTGGAGGCCTCATCCTCTTCTTCTACAATCCCTCAACCTCTGCCTTCCTCTTTCCTGCCTGAGTCCTTCCTGAAAGCGCTGATGCTCCTGAGAGTATCACTTGAATTTGGGTCAAAGATAATATTTGGTTTGAACATCCCAATCTTAAACAGCCAGCTCAGTCCCTGCCCCGGCAGACTGCCCACAGGACTCAGAGTGCGAGACTGCACTTTTAAAATCCCGGAAAGCTCCCTGCATTGTGAGTAGGTCCTGCTGACCAGGCTGAGTTTTACAGCCCAGCTCCCCAACAATGCCATTTATTGCACACGAAAGATCACAGCAGCAGATGTGGGCGGCCTCGCTCTGGCCTCTTGAAATTGCATCTGTTTTGAAATGTGACTCTACTTCAATCCGAAGCTGACCATAACATCCACGGCATGGATGGGAGGTGTTTACTAGATGAGCTTTTGATATTTGATGTTTGCTAATCATATTAAAGGCTTGAAACAAAATCCCAGCTACAATAAATCCTCACAATCATACACACTAAGCAGGAAAACCAGCAAGCCTTGCCTGGCCATATGATCAGAGCCCTGAGCCTGGGTGGCACAGGAGAAGAAACGGGGCCTACAGGTCAACAGATCTGAGATTTTTTAAAAATATTTTTTCATTTTTTTTTTATTTATTTGAGAGAGAAAGACACAGACGGGGGAGGGGGAGAGAGAGAGAATGGGCACGTCAAGGCATCCAGCCACTGCAAACAAACTCCAGACGCATGCGCCACCTTGTGCATCTGGCTTACATAGGTCTTAGAGAATTGAACCTGGGTCCTTTGGCTTTGCAAGCAAGCACCTTAGCTACTAAGCCATCTCTCCAGCCTTATTTGTTTATTTATTTGTTTGTTTGTTTTTGTTTATTTTCGAGGCAAGGTCTCACCCTAGCCCAGACTTATGTGAAACTCACTCTGTAGCCCAAGTCTCCTACCTTAGCCTCCCCAGTGCTGGGATTAAAGGCATGAGCCTCCATTCCCAGATTTTTGTTTGTTTATATTTTTACTTTTTTTTCTCTAGGGATGGAACTCCCACCCCCACCCCAGGGTCTTGCCTATACCAAGCAAACATTCTACCACTGAGTTATGCCTCCAACCTCTCCCTGTCTTCTGACAGTGGGAAGTTGCTGCCCCAGGTGAGCCTGAGTTTCCTCCAACTATAAAATTGGACATTCAAGGGTACTTTTCATAGTTACGGTTTTTGGGCAGGACAGGGAGGCCCAGGAGCCTGGACAACATTGCTGGTGGAGGTAAGCATAGTCATCTGATCCTCAGCTCAGCTTTGTAGTGGCTCAATTTATTTCCTCATTTGGAGTGCAAGGGGGTGCATGTGTCTGGAGTTCATCCACAGCAGCTGAAAGGCCCTGGCACACCCATTCTCTCTCTCTCTCTCTGCCTCTTCTCTCTCTCTCTCTCTCTCTCTGCCTCTTCCTCTCTCTCTCTCTGCCTATTCCTCTCTCTCTCTGTCTCTCTATCTCTCTCTCTCCCCCTTGTCTCTCTCAAAAAAAAAAAAAAAAAAAAAAAGAATACACTTTGAAGCAAATGAGGAGCTGGTATAACTCAATGCTAGAACACACACCCCATATGGGGGAGGACCTGGGTTCTGTCCCCAGCATCCCAAAAACAGATAAATGAAATGTAAATCTCAGAAGATCACTGGCTGTTTTGTGGTGTCTAGTTTTTTTGTTGTTGTTGTTTTTGTTGGTTGGTTGGTTGTTTTGTTTTTTTGTTTTTTTTTTGTTTTTTTTTTTTTTTCAAGGTAGGGTCTTATTCTAGCTCAGGCTGACCTGCAATTCACTATGTAGTCTCAGGGTGGCCTTGAACTCTTGGTGATCCCTATCCTACCTCTGCCTTTTGAGTGCTGGGATTAAAGGCATGAGCCACCAAGGATGGCTAGTTTTTTTATTATTATTATTATTATTATTATTATTATTAATTATTTACTTGAGAGAAAGAGGCAAAGAGAGCGAGAGAGAGAGAGAATGGGCATACCAGGGCCTCCAGCTGCTGCAAACCAACTCCAGACGCGTGTGCCATCTTGTGCCTTTGACTTATGTAGGTTCTGGAGAATTGAACATGGGTCTTTAGGCTTTGCAGGCAAGCACCTCAACTGCTAAACTGCCTCTCCAGTCCTAGTGTCTAGTTTTGTGTCCCATGGCTCTACTTCAGAGAATGAGGCCAGCATGAACTCTTGATCATAATGATGAGCCTGACGCAGTAACAGCTATGAACAACGCCCGAGGATGTGAACTCCCAAGATGGTCTTCATCTGCAAGAAGACCGGAAAGCCTGAGGGCCTGAAGGCTCTGCAGCTTGGGGGCTGCCATGGAGGAATGGTGGGCATTAACAGGTTGCTATTTCTAGACAACACAGTCTCCCTTGTAACAGTCCTAAACCCTGGCCATCTAATCCCCACCCCCAAGTTTATACAGTGCTCTTGAGGCTTCCAGGATTTCTCAGAACATAGGTATTGATTGCCCACATGTAGGAAGCACTCAGTTAGTGGCGATGGAAAGGTTTTGCTTATAACCAATGAACCTAAACATGTTCGCAAAACCCATGCTAAGCAGGGGAAAGACCAGAGCAAGACCAAAAGCTCACCTTCCTAGGGGCCAAGCCAGGACCCAGGCAGGATCTCCCCTGAAAGAGAGCGTTCCTTTTACTCGAGTTCTCGGAAACCCTTTGACAAAGGGCAGCAGGGATTGGCCACCTGCTTTGTCCTGGGGAGGGGGACATTCTCACTGGTGCCAGTGCAGGCCAGCGGTCTCCTTTGTGGGTCTAATTTAGTACTTGCCCACACAATGAGGGTGGCCTGCTAGGCTAGATCATTAACCAAACTGGCCAATTTAAAGCTGGGATCCTTACAGCCAGGGCTTAGAACCGGGAAACCTGCCCACCAACAAAGGAGGAAGTAGCTAATTCCAAGTCTTGGTGGCTAAGAACCCCAGAGACAGAAGTTCATGGGCACTGAGCCCCTTGTCGGGACCATGTTTGAATCTCTGAGCGTTGCAACTCTGTGTGTGTGTGTGTGTGTGTGTGTGTGTGTGTGTGCGCGCGCGCGCGCATGTCTCCATACATCCACACGCTCCATTATGAATGTGGAAGTCAGAGGACAAGTTGGGGTGTTGTCCTTCAGCCAATGTCTATGTTTGTTTTGACACATGGTCTCACATTGAGGTTATGTTGCCTGCCCAGTGAGCCCCAGGAATCTTTTTGTCTCTACCTCCCCAGTGTTGGGATTAAAGCCTGCATCACCATGCCTAGATGTTTTTTTCCACTAACTTTGCGTGATCAAAACTCAAGTCCTCATGCAAGGCAAGCACGTTATTACAACTGAACTATCTCTTCAATACTTATAACTTCATCTTCGATGGATAAAACCCAAAATTCTGGAAGAAATAAAAAAGAGGGGGAGGGCTGGAGAGATGGCTCAGCAGTTAAGGTGCTTGCCTGCAAAGCTAAAGGACCCAGGTTCAATTTCCCAGTACCCACATGAAGCCAGATGCACAAAGCCAGGGTGGTGCATGCATTTGGAGTCTGCAGAGGCTAGCGACCCTGGCACACTCATTCTATCTCTCTCCCTGTCTGCTTCTCTCTTTCTTTCTCTCTCTCAAATAAGTTAATTAAAATATTATTTAAAAATACTTTAAGCTGGGCATGGTGACATACGCCTTTAATCCCAGCACTCGGGAGGCATAGGTAGGAGAATCACAGTGAGTTCGAGGCCACCCTGAGACTACATAGTGAATTCCAGGTCAGCCTGGAACTTTAAAAAAAAAAAAAAAAAGAGGGGGCTGGAAAGATGGCTCAGTGGTTAAAGCTCTTACTTGCAAAAGCCTGCCTGCCAGGGTTCAATTCCCAAGCCACCCACCTAAAGGCTGTAAAGTAAAAAGTGGAGCAAGCATCTGGTGTTTGCAGTGGCAAGAGGCCTTGATGCACACACGCATGCATACACACACACACACACACACACACACACATGCAAATAAAACTAAAAAGAAAGAGAGAAGCCTGACCCCAAAGTCCTGACTTGAACATGCTCCCATTGTCCAAGAAGTAGCTTAAAGACAGATAACAGGCCATTTGAACATTTGACAAAAGTCTGGACACGTAGGCTAACAGTTTTCTTCCTGTCACAGAGTTCTGTAAGTCCTGACAGACCCTGAACTCAGTATGACTCAGTGCTTCAGTTAGAGATCTGGGAGGGGAAATGACTAGGAAAGCACATGGTTGGGGATCCACACCCCCACTCCATCACCTCAAGGGTTTACTCGCATCACTGCCCTTTCCTTCCCAAGAGCACTCGACCACAAGGCAGCCACAGTCCTCAGCTGCAGGTGCAGGAGTAAGAATTGTCTAGACCTTGCACTTGTGTTTCATTGCTGCTTTTGTTACTGTTGTCTGTATTCTAGCTTTCAAAAACATATCAACAAGGTGTTACTGTGCCCCCGTGGACTAAGTAGCAGGGATTTGATGACCAACTGAACAACTTCTAATCAAATCAATTGATTAATCTCTTGATGGATTTATGATATGGGAAAGTGGTGAAAAGGAGAAAGTGGGGGCCTAGTTGGTAAAAGTAGATTATGGGCAGCTTGCTGTGGAAAGACATGGCCCTAGTCCTTTGCCCTCTCCTCTCGGCTCCCTGGCTACTCGGACATGAGCTGCCCTGCTCTACCATGTCCCCTGCAATGATGGCTGAACCCTCTGGAAGCATAAGCCAAAGTAAATCTCTCTTCCATTCCGTTATTTTTCTCAGCTATTTTTACCTGGGGATGAAAATTTTAACACCCAAATGTAAACGTTTTATTAGAAATGAAAATTTATTTTTAAATCATGTACAGTTCTATTAATCAGATACTTAATACTTATTTCTAGTTTTTTGTATGTAAGTGTGTGTCTCTTGCTCTATGAGATTGTTCTTTTTCAAATTGTGATGAACTGCAGTTTTAGTTCCCATAATTCCCCCTTAATGTAACATAACCATTTCCCAGTGTTTTTATAAAGACCTTATAAACATCCTTTTAACTGGTGTTAAAAACCTGTTATGAGGATGTAACAGAGTAAATCCCCCATTGTTGCAGTTTAAGTTATTCCAAATTTTTCCCTATTTAATATATAAACTATGTTTTAATGAACATCCTCATTTATATGCCTACTTCTTTCAGAAATTTTTTCTAAAGTGAAAATGCTAGGTCAAAGGTAATGAATGGTTTAAGATCCTTGGTGTGAACAAATAACATTGTAAGTATTATATGTGTTTGGGTTAGGGATGGGGCTCTACTGGTTGGGTACTTACCAGGTATGCACAAAGCCCTGGATTCCATCCCCAGCAATACATAAAACCAAGCATTGTGGCACATACCTTAATCCCAGCACCAAAGGCTATGGGGAGTGGAGGTAAGAAGATCAGAAATTTAACATCATCGTTAGCGACACAGGGAATTGGAGGCCAGTTTGGGCTCATGAGTCCCTGTCCCAATGAATAAATAGGGCTGTGGAAGGTTGCTGAGTGGTTAGAGGCACTTGCTTGAAAGCCTGACCACCTGGATTTGATTTGTCTGCACCCATGTGAAGCACGTGTGAAGGTGGCGCATGCATTTGGAGTTCCTTTGCAATGGCAAGAAGCCCTGGTGTGTGCATTCTCCCTTTCTCTCTCTCTCTCTCCTTGCAAATAAATAATAAATTATAAAAATAAATAAATAGCCAGGTGTAGTGGCACACACCTTTAATCCTAGCACTTGGGAGGCAGAGGATCCCGTGAGGCCAGCCTGAGAATACATAGTGAATTCCAGGTCAGCTTGGGCTAAAGTGAGACCCCTACCTCTGGAGTCCAGAGGGTGCATATACAGAAAAGTAGCGAGACCCAAGGACATAAACCACCCCTTGCATCTCAGTCAAGGCCCAGTTAAAACCACAGAGGAATTGGGGAGACAAGTATGAGTGTTGCTTCCATGGTGAGCCTGGCAATCAGTGTCAGGGTGAAGGAGGAGGGTACTCAACACCTACCAAAGCAGAAATCCAGAGGCTAAGAGCTCTTCACTGAAGTAGACTTAAAACTCACCCACCAAGGCTCAGGGAATTCTGCGGAAGAGGGGGCAGAAATTTTGTAAGAGCCACAGGTTGGGATGTCATACCCAGAGGCATTGCCCCCTGCCCCCAATAACTGTTAATCCCACAATGCATAACCCACAACCCGATGGGGAATACCAGCAACCCCACTGAGGATGGTTCCCAGTGGAATGGAAGCAGGAAGGAGGGAAAAGATGGTATCAACACATGATGTAGCCATACAAAGTATGTTCTTAATAAATAAGTAAGTAAATAAATAAATAAATTTAAAGAATGCACAAAGCATCAAAATAGGAAGGAGGGCTGGGGAGATGGCTCAGCAGTTAAAGGCACTTGCTTGCAAAGCTTTTTGTCCCAGGTTAAATTTCCCAGCATCCAAGTAAAGCCAGACATGAAAGTGATGCAAGCATCTAACGTTTGTTTGTGGCAGTAAGAGACCTCAGTATGCTTATACATACACATGCACACAGATAAAGAAAAAAAGCAGAAAGAAAAACAGGAAGGGGGCTGGAGAGATGGCTTAGTGGTTAAGGCACTTGCCTGCAAAACCAAAGGACCTTGGTTCAATTCCCCAGGACCCATGTAAGCCAGATGCACAAGGTGGCGCATGCATCTGGAGTTCATTTGCAGTGGCTGGAAGCCCTGGTGCACCCTTTCTCTCTCGCTCTCTCTCTCTCTCTCTCCCTCTTTCCCTCTCTCAAATAAATAAATAAAAATAAAATATAAATAAAAACAGGAAGGAATTTTTCAGGTCACTTGTTCAATCTTTCCCCTTCCAGGTGAAGAACTGTGGAGTGTGCTGTCCGAAAGTAAAAGGAGCAGGGCTGGGGGAGAAAAGTCATTGGCAATCTCACTCAGCTGTGAACCTGAATGCCACACTATTATGCGGCCACACAAGATGTGCTCATTGGTGCAACTGTGGCATGACCGTTAAGGGAGTAACCATCTACTTTCTATTTTGAAGCCTGCTCCATGGGAAGGAGTTCATGCCTGGTCCTGTAAACTTGGTTGAAAGCTCATGGCTGGGTCATAGGTCCTAGTTAAGTAGCTACTACTCTGATTCTTAAAGAAAGAAAGGAGATGTTGTGCCCATCCAACAGCCTTCTATATATTTATGTTTATGCTTATAGATTAGTGCTGCTTCAGCTTTGGGCAGAGAAACTTTTTTATGGTGTAGGTGGTGATTACTGAAGAGAGTCCCAACTGATCTGTGTATTGAGAATAATTGATTGTTGAATGCTTGGTCCTAAATGAGATGGGTATATTACTGCCTCCAAGGCTCAAGGACCATCATGGAACAGGAGAAAAAAGAATGTAAGTGCCAAAGGTGGGAGGCGTGCTTTGGAACACTGTCTTCTGGACATGACAAGGCCATTGCATTTATGAACCCATAGCAGCTATGGTCACCCACACAAGGTTGGGCCCGTCAACATTCCATCATGGAGAACTCATAAGGCCCATCCCTCCCTGAGGAGCTATTGGCAGTTACAGAAGGAGGGGGAGAAAGCCATAGCGATTTCAAGGCTAACTTCAAGTGCTCTTTGGTAACATGTTCCCTCCCTGTCAGAATTAATCACAGTCTGTGTTGGGACAGGGATGGGCCCTCAGGGCTAGCACTTCTGATGAGACCTCCCCCACCAACACACAGACACAGCTGGGAGCACTGCCTCCCCTGAGAACTACCTCCTTGACCCCACCCTCCCTGCCAGAGTGTACCTCTTCCACCCTTAAGCACAGAGTGCTCACATTGAAAATATAATCTCTGGGCTGGAGAGATGGCTTAGCAGTTAAGGCATATGCCTGAGAAGCCTAAGGACCTTGCTTCTATTCTCCAGGTCCCACGTAAGCCAGATGCACAAGGGGGTACATGCAACTGGAGTTTGTTTGCAGTGGCTAGAGGCCCTGGCACGCCCAGTTTCACTCTTTCTGGCCTCCCTGCCGCTCTCTGTCTCTAATAAATAAATCACTTAATTAATTAAAATCTTAAAAAGAAAAGAAAATATAGTCTCTGGCCTGGTCTAGACCCACCAAGAAACAAGTTCATTTCCTCCCTGACTCTTCTACATGGCATGTTCTGACAATCAAGTCAAACATCCAACCTGGAAGCAGCAAGGGACCCAGGTTCAAGTTTCACTCCAACTCCCACGGGCAGAGAGAGATCAACCACATGCCATCAGTGCCTGGTGCTCTAGCCTTCTCATTTGGGGGTGGCTTTAGTGACTGCCCTATAGGGTCACTATGAGAAGCTTCTGGAAGATCCACCCTCCTTTTCCTGGTCCTCAGAACCTGACTGAGTCTACATACCTGAAGATATTATCAAGCAGGGCAGGCAACAGGGTTGAAAAGCTAGAGATAAGCTGGTATGGTGGCCCCCTCCTCCAACCATGGCTCCAGGCTAACTGGGATGTCTTTATCAGGAAACAATATGTACAAAGACACTGAGTCTAACTGTTAATTATGCTGGGATTCCTTCTAATAATTACCTTTTCCTTATGAGAATGGCAAATAATTATCTTTCTGCTCAGATCCAGACAGCACATTCAGAGGCATCTATCCACACATCCCGGGGTGTGGCGGGGGGCGGGGGGAGGGGGGAGTATGCCACCAAACAGAACACAAGGATGGTTTGGAGACAGTAAGTGTTCCCAAAAACTATCTGCAAACATTGTAAACCATCTGGGAGGAAGCAGGATTTTATGTCTTGCTAGACAGTTTACAAATGATGACAGTTCTATCGGAGAAAAGCAGGTGTAACTTAGGTCCTGAGACAGCCTGGCGGGGGTTGCTAGTCAGACTATGCACATCCCAGTACCCAGTGTATTGGTCCTGTTCAGAGACTGATGCTGAAGGAGTGGACAGTTCCTTGCCTAACGATGCTTCTCAAACAATGGCTGGATCCTTTCTATTCCTTCCTCCTCTCATCCCCAAAATCTTCCCATGATCTGCCTTCCTTCTCATCTCGAATATCATTCACGAACTGGAGAGATGGCTTAGTGGTTAAGGCGTTTGCCTGCAAAGCCAAAGGACCTTGGTTCAATTCCCCAGGACCCACGGAAGCCAGATGCACAAGGTGGTGCATTCATTTGGAGTTCATTTACACTGGCTGGAGGCCCTGGTGTGCCCATTTCTCTCTCTCTCTCTCTCTCTTTCTCTCTTTCTCCCCACCCTCTTTCTCTCTCTCAAATAAACAAATAAAAAATGAAATAAAAAAGAAAATATCATTCTCCCTTTATTCTCTTTTTCACCGTTAGATTCTTTCCTTCACCTTCTAGAAGCCTTTGAGCGTAGGCTTGTCCAACAAAGTCTGTGTCTTCTTTGACCACCCTGGAGAATAGTTCCCTTTTCTCCAAGGACACCCGATATGTTTTGTCTTCCTCATCACAGAATGTCCCAGGTGGCCTTCACCAAAATAATCTTCAAGGCACAGACCACGCTGTCTTCACTTTTTATCTCCCAAACCCTGGACATTTTACTAAAGCATTTTGGGAATGAATACATGAAAACAAGTCGTTGACCAGCCAAAGAATTCATTATAGATTGCAAATGAAGAAAATTGATGAACGAATGAACAAACCAATGGAAACAACCTAAGTTTTCCTTTTGGCTAGTGTTAAGTCTGGTCTGCAAGGGGCAGTTAGTAGATCTACTGTGGACTCTTACCTGCTGAGGAGGGGGCTTGAGGTCGATTTCTAGAACATTGCACAGAGCAGTAGCACATCTGGCGAGCTGCTGATGGGCGAGCCCAAATTTCCCAAACAGGGACAAATGTCATTAACGCACCCCCAGCTGTCTTGAGCAGACAGAAAATGCTGCAGTTAGCGGGCTGGTGAATGCTCTGGTGTGGAGTCCTCAAAGCCATCAATTTGGATTTGAATTGAGAGTTTTCACTTTGGAGGAAGTGGATTGAGTCTCCCAAGCTATTCAATACTTCCTTGTGCCTCCATCCCAGGAAGTTTGGCCTCCCCTTTAGGGTTCAGCTCCCTCTCCATCTAGGTAGAATTCTACATACATAAGAGTTTACCTGCTGCTATAAATTCCATGATATTCCATCTATGTGCTATTAAGTCCCATAAGAGAGGCCTACACGGCCAGAGACCAGGATCACTTGACTTCTGCAATCTCAGTGTTAAAAGCAATGTTATAAGCAACCAAACGGGTTCTTCAGTTCTGTTAGTATAAATTAGTGAACAAAGGAACTGATCCTTTGGTTGTGTAGGAGTCTTTGTTTCATTTTATTTTTTGAGACAAGGTCTTATGTAATCCAGTTTGACCTTGAACTTGCTATGCAGCTGGAGATGACGTTGAATTAATCTCCCACCTCCTGGTTGTGTGTGGTGGGGATGAACACAGTATCGCATACATGCTAGGTAAGCAATTGACAAACTGAACTACATCCCCAGCTTCCTTTGGTTGGTTTTTAAAAATTATTATAATATTTTATTTATTTAGTTAGTTATTTGACATAAAAAGAGAAAGAGGCAGACAGAGAGAGAGAAGAGAGAGAATGGGTGCTCCAGGGCCTCTAGCTACTGCAAACAAACTCCAAATGCATGTGCCACTTTGTGCATCTGGCTTTACGTGGGTGCTGGGCAATTGAACCAGGTCTTTAGGCTTTGCAGGCATGCACCTTAACCACTGAGCCATCAATCCAGCCCCCTTTGGTTGTTTTTAAAAATTCACTGAAGTTCTTCCCAATATATTTACTATCTCTCTATCCCTTAGATCTCAATTCAGAAGTTAGCTCCTTTCTCCACATTTCTTACTGCCTATACTATAAAATTTCTTCTAAAACCATCCAAAGTCATCCTTGCCTGGCTTGAAGTGACAGAACAGTACATTTCCATTGTCCCAAGCACTGTTGGAGCACCATGGAGCAATGGGGAGGGATCGAACAATGAAGAAAGCATGGCGCCTGTCTCCACATCTCCACATCTCCACAGTCATGTGGGCTGAGCTAAGAGGGGAACTGGCTACAGAGCAGGCAGTCACTGAAGTGTTGTCACAGAGCTGCAAATCCTGTGTTATGAGGGAAGAATTCCACCAATGTGGGGACTGGGGACAGGGAGTGGAAAACAGGGAAGACATGGACGTTCCGGGAGAGTACAAGATCGTCCTGAGAGCAAAGAGAGTCCCTGGAATGTGCTGGGGCGAAGAGTGCGGGATGAGGTCCCTAAGATGGTGGGAGTCTTTAGGTAAAGTTCCTCTGCCCTTCTCTGACAGCAGAAAGCCCCAGGCCCACAGACTTTGAGTTTAGGGGAGGACAGGGGAGCTCTGATGGAAAGGTAATTGAAAGGCCTTCCACCCTACCTGACCTCCAAGCCCCTGGTAGCCAAGTCCCCCCAACTCTCATCTCCACCATGCCAATGGCACTTTCTGGGTGGCTAAGGGGCCACAATGGCAGATTGGAAGCCAGACTCTAGAGAGGTGAGATCAAAGCTCTAAATAACCTTTGGGGTCACAGTGACAAAATGCTTTTGGACTGGAAGACGATGGAGCCATTAGAGAGAAGACAGGGAGGCAGGCGTTTTCCCCCTGAGAAGGCACAATGGCAGTGGGAGGGGGGGCTGGCCCACTTGGGTGGGAGGTAGGGCTATGGGGAGCAATCAGGCCTGTTCTTTGGCCCAGGAGTTAATGTAGGCCATAAAACAATAGGAGCGCTGACCCAGCTGGCTATAGCTTTGGAGTGAGGACACCGTGAGGTCAGTGCAGCCTGACCCCTGGCAAGGTTGGCCAGATCAAAGCCACCGCTGACTGCCCAGCCCACTGGTGCCCCTAATCACCAGAAAATTGAAGTATCCCTAGCACTTTGCTAGTCATCTTCCTGGAGAGCCCTAGAACAGGGACAGGAGCTACAGAGGTGGGGAGGCCTGCACACCCTCTCCACCACTCTGATCTCCCAGATTTCCCCTCTAGAATCCACAGCCCCACCACCCTGCCTCACCCCCCACCTCTGCCCCCGCCACACCCCACCCTATTGCTGGCTACTTTCCTGCTCTGTCTCAGGTGGCAAAATAACATCCAGCTTGAAAGTTTACATCGCTTTTGCTTTGTCTGCTATAAAAGTCAGACATACCCATTTTAGAAAACAGAGAAAAACAAGAAGGAAATCATAACCGTCCCAGAGACAAGCATTCTCTGGTATTCCTGGTGGACTACTTACTTGCCAGGCCTTTTTTCTCCATGCATTTGTTTTTATGTCATTAGAGTCATTTTGTGTTGATCGCTGCATACCTTGAATATTTTTCATAGTATGTGTTTTTTTTCTCAGTGAGTGCACAATATAATATGACATGTTTATACATGTTGTATATTAATGAATGATCATTGCATATCATTATACTGCTGCAAATACTCTCCATTTGCCTTCCTACCATCCTCTCTCTGGTACCTTCCCTTCCTCCAACTACTCCCCCTACCGCATTCGTGTTAATTTACCTCTGTCATATGGAAGAAAGCATGCAATATTTGTCTTTATGAAACTGGGCTGGGCTGGAGAGATGGCTTAGCAGTTAAGGTGCTTGCCTGTGAAGCCTAAGGACCCAGATTCAATTCCCCAATACTCATGTAAAGCCAGATTCACATGGTGGTGCATGCATCTGGAGCTTGTGTGCAATAGCTGGAGGCTCTGATGTGCCTATTCTCTCTCTCTCTAATAAATAAATATATTTTTAAATGCTTTTGCAAAAACAGGCTGGCTTAATTCACTTAACATGATGATCTCCAGATCCATCGACTTTCCTACAAATTGCATGCTTTTGAGCCAGGCATGGTGGCGCACTCCTTTAATCCCAGCCCTTGGGAGGCAGAGGTAGGAGGTTCACTGTGAGTTCAAGGCCAGCATGAAACTGCAGAATGAGTTCCAGGTCAGCTTGGGCTAGAATAAGACCCTATCTCAAAAAAAGCAAAACAACAACAAACATACTTTCACTTTTCAAGCAAGCGTCTTTAACCACTGAGCAATCTTCTCAGCCTATTTTCACTCTTCTTTACAGCTGAATAAAATTTCATTGTGTGGTGGTGGCACACACCTTTAATCTCAGCACTTGGGAAGCCGAGGTAGAAGGATAACCAGTTCAAGGCCACCCTGAGACTACATAGTGAGTTCCAGGTCAGTCTGGGCTAGAGCAAGACCTACCTTGGAAAACCAAAAAAAAAAAAGTATATATATATGCTGGTTCCATATCTTGGTTATTATGCAGCAATAAACATGGATGTGCAGTAGCTCTGTGGTATGGTGGTATGGTGACACAGATTTCTTTGGGTATATATATCCAGGTGTGGAATAGCAACAATATATGGAAACTCTATTTTTAATATTTTGAAACTCCACATTGATTTCCATAGTGACTATTCTGATTTATACTCTCACCAGGAGCACAGAAGGATTCGTTCCTTCCCAGACTCCCCTGCCGCCTCACCTGCATTTGAAATCATTTCTTCTTGTTCCTTGTTTTTCTTTTGAGACATACTATTTATGCAACCCAGGCTGACCAGGAACTCACTATGTATTCCAGGATGATCTTGTCCTCATGGTAAACCTCCTGCCTCAGCCTCCTAAGTGCAGGGATTCTAGGCATGTGCTAGTCCATCCATGCCCTGCTCTTTGCTGACAGCCTTTCTGAGGTGAGATGGAATCTCAATGTTTCAATCTGACTGTTTTTTTTTTTTTTTTCAAGGTAGGGTCTCACTCTAGCCCAGGCTGACCTAGACCTCATTCTTCAGTTTCATGCTGGCCTTGAAGGCACAGTGATCCTCCTACCTCTGCCTCCCAATGCTGGGATTAAAGGCATGTACCACCATGCCTGACTTTGTAGTTTTTGTTTTGTTTTGTTTTGTTTTTTTGGTTTTTCGAGGTAGGGTCTCCCTCTGGCCCAGGCTGACCTGGAATTAACTATGTAGTCTCAGGGTGGCCTTGAACTCAAAGCGATCCTCCTACCTCTGCCTCCCAAGTGCTGGGATTAAAGGTGTGCACCACCATGCCCAGCTCTGACTTTGTAGTTTTAATTTGAATTTCTCTGATCAATAAGGATGTCAAACATTTTCCTCTTAGCTTTATTGATGACTTGTATTTTTTAATTATTTATTTATTTGTGTTGTGTGTGTGTGTGTGTGTATACACACATGTGCACTCCTGGTCTCTTGACACTGCAAATAAATGTGCATCTAGCTTTATGTGGTTGGCTTGGGAATTGAACCTGGGCTGACAGGCTCTGCAAGCAAGTGGCTTTAATAGCTCAGCCATCTCACCAGCCCCTGGTTTGGTCTTTTGAGACAGGGTCATGATATGTACCCAGACTGGCCTAGAACTCACTATGTAGTTCAGGCTGGCCTCCAGC
Organism: Orientallactaga sibirica; assembly: GCA_036365145.1. NCBI lineage: Eukaryota > Metazoa > Chordata > Mammalia > Rodentia > Dipodidae > Orientallactaga > Orientallactaga sibirica. Next base: position 15,427,902 of record JAEOAD010000015.1, read on the forward strand.
TCATAACAAGTCTCCTATTTCATCCTCCCAAGTGCTGCGATTATAGGCATGAGCCACACACTCAGATCTTCTAACATTTTTTGGACAAATACTTCTGTGATAAACATCCTTGGTATTAAGCTGTGTCTGAATCTCTGATTATTTCTTTGCAATACATTTCAGAAATACATCATGGAGTTATCCAGCCACGATGCTGAACATTTTGGAAGATATTTTTATTTCAACATTTTAAAATTAACAAGACACAGTAGGTGTGGGCTGGAGAGATGGCTTAGCGGTTAAGGCACATGCTTGCGAAGCCTAAAGACCCCGGTTCGATTCTCCAGGTCCCATGTAAGCCAGATGCACATGGTGGCACATTCATCTGGAGTTCGTTTACAGTGGCTAGAAGCCCTGGTGTGCCCATTCTCACTCTCTTTCTCTACCTTTCTCTGTCTCTAATAAATAAATAAATCAAAATAACATCTTTTTTAAAAATACAATAGGTGTGATATTTATTAAGAACACAAATACAATCATATGACCTCTAACCCTCTAACCTGCCATAACACACAAACATATATATACACACATGCACACCCACACCCATACACACACACACACCCTTCTAAGCCCATATAAAATGGACCATTATTTAACAAAATTGAAATACAATACTTAAAGCCACATGGCAGCAGATCTTCCTAAACCTGTGGTCTTCCTAAGAATGCAAACATGAACCCATATAAGAGTTATTTGTAGCCAGGCGTGGTGGCGCACGCCTTTAATCCCAGCACTCGGGAGGCAGAGGTAGGAGGATCACCGTGAGTTCAAGGCCACCCTGAGATTACACAGTGAATTCCAGGTCAGCCTGGGCCAGAATGAAACCCTACCGTGAAAAGAAAGAAAAGAGTTATTTGTGTCATGTGATTGATCCATGAGCCTCCATGGGAATTAAGCCTTTGCGAGACTGGTAGTGTGAGATAACATGTGTACCCACCACCTCCTCCACCAGCTTGCTTCCCACCTCTGGTCCTTGCTTATGCCATCCCCTGCCTGGAGTGCCTCTCCCAGGCAAATTTGCATGGGGGGGGATTAGGGGGTCGTTTGCAGAAAGAGTCTCACTCTAGGCCAGGCTTACCTGGAACTCACTCTGTAGTATCAGGCTGACATAGAACTCACAGGGATCCTCCTATCTCCGCCTCCTAAGGGCTGGGATTAAAGGCATGCACCTTTGGATCTGATAAATTTTTTTAAATTTTGTAAGTTTTATTTATTTATGAGAGAGAGAGAATGGGCATGCCAGGGCTCTAGCCACTGTAAACAAACTCCAGATAGATGAGCCACCTTGTGCATCTGGCTTACATGGGTCCTGGGGAATTGAACCTGGATCCTTGGGCTTTGTAGGCAAGTGCCTTAACCACTAAGCCATTCCTCCAGCCCTCTGATCAAATTTTTAATGAGACTTCAAATGCCATATCTGGGTGCATCCCAGAAATCTCTCCACATTTCTGCAATCCACACTGAGGTCCTTTTTACTTACTATTATGAAAAGAAAGGTTCGCACATACTGAGATGTGAGCTTCCCAAAGACCCAGAACAAGATATATGATAAGAATTCAGTAGATGTTTGATGAATCAATCAAAAGCCATATGCGACTTTACAATACTGTCTTAAATCATTGTATGCTGCTATGACAGAATACTTGAGACGGGAGGAGAGACTAGAGAGATGGCTTAGTGGTTAAGGCACTTACCTGTGAAGCCCAAGAACCCAAATTCAATTCCCAAGTACCCATGTAAGCCAGATGCACAAAGTGGCACATGTGTCTGGAGTTCATTTGCAGTGGCTAGAGACCCTGGTGTACCCATTCTCTCCTCTCTCTCTCTTTTCTCTCTCTCTGTGTGTGTGTGTGTGTGTGTGTTTCTCTCTGTCTCTACCTGCCTCTCTCTCTCTCTCAAATAAATAAATTAAAAAATAATAATAATACTTAAGGGCTGGAGATAGGGCTTGGTGGTTAAGGCGCTTGCCTGCAAAGCCTAAAGACCTCTCTTTAGGGATTCTCTTTGGTTTTGTTTTCCAAGGCAGGGTCTCGCTGTAGCCCAGGCTGACCATGAATTCACTATGTAGTCTCATGATGGCCTTAAACTCACGACGGTTCTCCTACCTCTGCCTCCCGAGTGTTAGAGTTAAAAGCGTGTGCCACTACGCCCAGCTTTCTTTGGGGGTTTTTATGGGGTTTTGTTTGATTGGTTGGCCACTTGGTTGAACTTTTGTTTTGTTTGTGTTTGTTTTTGTTTTGAAACAAGGTCTTCTATAGCCTAGTTAGCCTTAAACTCACTGTGTAACTGAGGAGGGTCTTGAACTCTTCTGTTCCACCTCTCAAATGCTAGGTTTACAAGTGTGCAACACCACACCCACTTTTCCTCTTGGACTTTTGCAAGGATTAAGTATGTTGTACCAGGAAGATCGGAATCCATGTCAGAAGAAAGGAAGGAAAAGGTAACCTGGGTTCAATTCCTCAGTACCCATGTAAGCCAGATGCACAAAATGGCACATGCACCTCGTTTGTGTGCAGTGGGTAGAGGCCCTGGCATGCTTAGATCCTCTCTCTATTTCTCTCTCTCCTTGCAAATAAATAAATAAAAACTGTTTAAATTCATTCTTTTTCTTACAGGATGTTTGGGATACAAAGTCTTTCTGAAAACTGTTAAAGGGAAGAATCTACATCTTAAAAGAAAAATAAGCACATTTATCTCACATTTGTTAGCACAAAGGGCTCCATAGTGTTCCCTTACTAGACAATGAGAATATGAGAGCAGGAAATGAGTCATCTTTTTAAAATTTCATCCTTCTTTTGATTAATTATCCCCAGTTCATCTGGGACCAGCTTGCATTTAGGCTCTTACTGGATATTCAACAAGCATCCATCCATCCCCACTTCCAAACACACCTTACCCAGTTTCTACCTTTTACCTGTTCATAGGCAAGAAGAGGAATTTCCCACGTGCAGTGGGTGAGTGAGGGCTCCGAGAGGCAGCAGAGATTCAGGATGCTTCTTCCCTCTCTCTCTGCCACACTTCCTTAACAGGAGCCCAGGAAGGAACCTACTAAAGGAAACATCATTAAAGCCCAAAGAGTGCATAGCCAGTATCCCACTGACCTCCTTGTTCTGCAGATAAAGGAGCTGTGGTTCCTGAAGGTTAAGTGACTTAACCAAGCTCCCAAAGGCAGCCAGCTGGGCTCCTGGGTAACAGCTTTGTTGCTTCTGGTAAGTTGTTGGAAGAGAAATTCAAAGCTCAGCTTTGAGATGTCAGAGATGGATTTGCTGAGGCAGCCAGCTCAGTTCTGCTTCTGAAGAAAGGGAGAAGAAAATGTTTCAAATCACCGCGGACTATACCTCCTTCCAGGTGTGATTCTGCACAATTGTGTGTGCGATATCATTAGTGGGAATCTCATCACTGTTTCATGGTGAGACCACAGCTGCTCCAAAGTGTTCTTGGGCCTAAAGGAAGCCACACCAGGCTCTGGAGAGGACTGATGTACCCAGAAATCACAGGAGCTATTAACTGCTCCACTCCCACTCCATGGACAACAAACCAGGACATCCATACCAAGCAGAGAGAAGAGGGCATGTCTCAGACCCACAGGACAGGAACCTAGAATGCTGGGAAATGAGTTCAGCCAGGGGTCAAAGGAGGCCAAAGGGAGCTTAGGGGTAGGGGATCTCTCCCTCGTGACACTGCCTTAGACCAGACTTCATTCACCTCCCCAAAGCTCCCAACACTTCTTCCTGTCAACATGAGCCTCTCAACTGTCTTACCCAGAGTTGTTGATCACTTATCTAATCCTGACTCCAGGCTCACTCTTATGCTGGCCCTCTGTGGCCATTCTTCCCTAATTCTTCCTCACCTAGAAATGGCACTGTGCACTGAGTCACCTGGGATTCATGGTGACCTGTGACTTCCTGCAGCCTCTGAGTCCCATCCACCACCAAGGTCTATGGCTCTTCCTCCAAAGGCCTTCCTGAGTCTGATAGGTGCCACCTTTCCTCACCACGGCTCTCCATCCACTCCTCCACCTTCCTCACCACGGCTTTCCATCTACACATCGACACATCTACCTTCCTCACCACGGCTCTCCATCCACTCCTCCACCTTCCTCACCACAGCTCTCCATCCACACCTCCACCTTCCTCACCACGGCTCTCCATCCACTCCTCCACCTTCCTCACCACGGCTCTCCATCCACTCCTCCACCTTCCTCACCACGGCTCTCCATCCACTCCTCCACCTTCCTCACCACGGCTCTCCATCCACTCCTCCACCTTCCTCACCACGCTCTCCATCCACTCCTCCACCTTCCTCACCACAGCTCTCCATCCACTCCTCCACCTTCCTCACCACGGCTCTCCATCCACTCCTCCACCTTCCTCACCACGGCTCTCCATCCACTCCTCCACCTTCCTCACCACGGCTCTCCATCCACTCCTCCACCTTCCTCACCACAGCTCTCCATCCACTCCTCCACCTTCCTCACCACGGCTCTCCATCCACTCCTCCACCTTCCTCACCACAGCTCTCCATCCACTCCTCCACCTTCCTCACCACGGCTCTCCATCGACTCTCCACCTTCCTCACCACGGCTCTCCATCCACTCCTCTACCTTCCTCACCACAGCTCCATCCCATCCCTCCACCTTCCTCACCACGGCTCTCCATCCACTCTCCACCTTCCTCACCACGGCTCTCCATCCACTCCTCCACCTTCCTCACCATGGCTCTCCATCCACTCCTCCACCTTCCTCACCACGGCTCTCCATCCACTCTCCACCTTCCTCACCACGGCTCTCCATCCACTCCTCCACCTTCCTCACCACGGCTCTCCATCCACTCTCCACCTTCCTCACCACGGCTCTCCATCCACTCCTCCACCTTCCTCACCACGGCTCTCCATCCACTCCTCCACCTTCCTCACCACGGCTCTCCATCCACTCCTCCACCTTCCTCACCATGGCTCTCCATCCACTCCTCCACCTTCCTCACCACGGCTCTCCATCCACTCCTCCACCTTCCTCACCACGGCTCTCCATCCACTCCTCCACCTTCCTCACCATGGCTCTCCATCCACTCCTCTACCTTCCTCACCACGGCTCCATCCACTCCTCCTCCTTCCTCCTCCTTCCTCCACCTTCCTCACGGCTCTCCATCCACTCCTCCACCTTCCTCACCACGGCTCTCCATCCACTCCTCCACCTTCCTCACCACGGCTCTCCATCCACTCCTCCACCTTCCTCACCACGGCTCTCCATCCACTCTCCACCTTCCTCACCACGGCTCTCCATCCACTCCTCCACCTTCCTCACCACGGCTCTCCATCCACACCTCCACCTTCCTCACCACGTCTCTCCATCCACTCCTCCACCTTCCTCACCACGGCTCTCCATCCACTCCTCCACCTTCCTCACCACGGCTCTCCATCCACTCCTCTACCTTCCTCACCACGGCTCTCCATCCACTCCTCCACCTTCCTCACCACGGCTCTCCATCCACTCCTCCACCTTCCTCACCACGGCTCTCCATCCACTCCTCCACCTTCCTCACCACGGCTCTCCATCCACTCCTCCACCTTCCTCACCACGGCTCTCCATCCACACCTCCACCTTCCTCACCACGCTCTCCATCCACTCCTCCACCCTCCTCACCACGGCTCTCCATCCACTCTCCACCTTCCTCACCACGGCTCTCCATCCACTCCTCCACCTTCCTCACCACGGCTCTCCATCCACTCCTCCACCTTCCTCACCACGGCTCTCCATCCACTCCTCCACCTTCCTCACCACGGCTCTCCATCCACTCCTCCACCTTCCTCACCACGGCTCTCCATCCACTCCTCCACCTTCCTCACCACGGCTCTCCATCCACTCCTCCACCTTCCTCACCACGGCTCTCCATCCACTCCTCCACCTTCCTCACCACGGCTCTCCATCCACTCCTCCACCTTCCTCACCACGGCTCTCCATCCACTCCTCCACCTTCCTCACCACGGCTCTCCATCCACTCCTCCACCTTCCTCACCACGGCTCTCCATCCACTCCTCCACCTTCCTCACCACGGCTCTCCATCCACTCCTCCACCTTCCTCACCACGGCTCTCCATCCACTCCTCCACCTTCCTCACCACGGCTCTCCATCCACTCCTCTACCTTCCTCACCACGGCTCTCCATCCACTCCTCTACCTTCAACTTCACCTGCAGTTCTTCTCCTTGCATTAGCACTGTATCTTCAGCCTCCCTAAAAGGCCTTGAGAGCCCAGGCTCCTCCACCCTGGTACGGATCATTCTTTCTGGATGGCTCACTGTTGGCCTCCTGGCTATCTCATGTGCAAGCCACTGTCTTGACCTGGCTGCTCCTTCTGAGTCCACCTTCCTCCTTGCTCCACACTGCTGCTCTTTTTTCATCTTCATGACAGACCCCACTATTCCCAGCTCTGGATTTGTTCTTCCCCATGTGTATCAACATCCCAATCTAGTATGACTTCCAGTATGATTTCTCTGGTCTTGCACAATGACAAGTCCTTTCTACCTCACTCATCACAGGCACTAATAACAATCTGTGCAAGGCCCCCTCTGAGGTCCTGGAGCTGAGAAGACACCTTCCATGGGGTCTTAAAATTTCAGTGAGACCTTCCCTGGCCACTGTCAGGGCCTACTGGAACCTGGTGATTTCCAACACCTGGTTCTCAGACTGGCTTGAATGACGGAATCATGAAACAAAACCTTGGTTTTTTGTTTTGTTTTTAATTTTATTTATTTGTGTTATTGTGTGTATATACGTATGGGTATGAGGCATGACAGGGTTTCTTGCCACTAAAAATGAATGCCAGATGCCTGGTGCCCCTTTGTGTCTGGCTTTATGTGGTTGCTGGGGAATCTAACCCAGGCCACTGGGCTTTGGAAACAGGCACCTTTTTAACACTGAGCCATCTTCCCAGCCTTTGTTTTGTTTTGTTTTGTTTTGTTTTTTATTTTGTTTTTCGGAGGCAGAGTCTTACTATGTAGTCCAGGTTGCCCTTAAACTTGAAATCCTCTTACCTCAACCTCACAAGTGCTGAGATTACAAGCACACAACACCACGTAGGACACAAGTATTTTAGAGGGTAATGCCTAGGTTCTAGACTCAGACCATCTCATTTACTTCTCATTTACTTCTCAGCTGAGCGTAGTAAGTGGGTTTATTTTATCTTTGGCAAGTGATACTAAGGTGCACCAAAATTTGAGGAGCATTGGTCTATGCCTCTTATGCAGAAGTGAGCAGAAAACATTCCTGGTGCAGTATCTTCAAAGGTAAGACAAGAGCAAAGAACAAAGGGAACTGTGTGAATTGAATGACTATCATGTGTGCAGTTCCGTACATGGTAACTGTAGGTGCTTTCACTTGCCCTTGTAAGCAATGCTATGAGATAGGTACTGCTTACTTTCTTCATAAGTACTACTTACTTAATTTCTTTATCAAACCTTTACTTTTTAAAAAAAAAATTTAATTATTTTTTATTTATTTTTGGAGAGAGAGACAGACAAAGAGAGAGGGAGAGGGCGACAGATAGAGAATGGGTGTGCCAGCAGTCTCTCAGCTGCTGTGAATGAAATCCAGATGAGTGCGCCCACTTGTGGGCAAGTGCGGCATTGCACCCTTGCCTCACTTTGCATCTGGCTGAACGTGGGACCTGGAGATTGGAACCGCTGGACATTGGAACCAGCATTCTTAGGCTCAGCAGGCAGGTGCCTTAGCCGCTAAGCCATCTCTCCAGCCCCAAACCTTTACTTTTTACCATTTTTCATTTTTCAGGTCCTATTCTTTTTTGTTTAAAAATCTTTATATTTTGTGGGGCCCTCCTCCATCATCCATGATGAAATGTTGATTGGCTCAACATTATGAGGTTTTGCACAGGCAATGACAATCTCTGTGGGCTTCCAAATGCAACAGCTAGTCCGTGTCTGGAAGACAGCTCTTCAGAGCACTCAACCTCATCCTCTGGCTCGTACAATCTTTCAGCCTCCTCTTCCACAGTCCTCACTGAGCTTTGGAGCAGGCTCCGGTATGAACTCTTTACCATGAACTCACTTAACCTTCATGGTAACCTCATGGAGGAGGAATTATTCTAACCCTCATTTTCTACATAGGGCACTGAGATACAGAAAGGTTAAATCACATGTCCAGGATCACACAGCTAAGAATTTCCAGAACCTGATCTGTTTGCAGAGTGTGAGCGTTAACCTCTGTGAAATCCTGTCTCTGTTGTTATCTCCATTTGATAAAGAAACTGCAAAGGAATAAAATAACTTGTTCAAAGTCCTACAGAACATGCAATTGCTGTTGACTTCAAACCCTGCTCCCTATTGTTTTCATACTCTCAACTAGAGATTTGATAGCCAAGACCACACACATACTATTTCATATCCATCCAAAAAGCCAACAACGGTGCAGAGAGCACAGTAGATGCTTAATAAACAGTTGTAGGAAGTGGAAATTGCAAGAACATTCAAAATACATGGAGTCAGATCAATTTCCACTACATATGGTATTTACAATTGGGCTCACGGCCCAGCTGAAGTTGTTCTTTAATAATAAGATTAGAGTGATTTGCAATGAACACATCAAAGCACCAGCTGACAGTGCCCAGCTCACTGCTCATTAATGGATGCTCCTTCTTTATACAGCAATGAGGGCCCTGCTCCTTCTAATGCATTTGTGTCAATTGGTAAACAATGGCAATAGTGATTTCAATAATTGTATTAGTGCATGACGGTGATAATAAGGGTAACGTGACAGACAAGGAGCTGTCCCCAGACCAATGGGGACAACATAACTTTCAGATCCCATGGTAAGTAATCCATTTCCAAAAATTGATTTTCTTTCTTCTGTCATCCCATTTTCAAGTTCCCTGTAAAGTGTTTACTGACCTAATAACATAAGGACAATGCAACCATTACTCTCAATAGTCAACTTGATCAGATCAAAAATCACATAAGAGGGCTGGAGAGATGGCTTAGCGGTTAAGGCGCCTGCCTCCTAAGCCTAAGTACGCTAGTTCCAATCTCCAGTGGTTCCAATCTCCAGGTCCCACGTTTAGCCAGATACAAAAGGGGTGCAATGCTGCACTTGACCACAAGGGGGGTGATCGCATCTGGATTTCGTTCTCAGCAGCTGAGAGGCTGCTGGTGCGCCCAGCTCTGTCTTCCTCTCCCTTTTTCTCTCTGTCTCTCTCTGTGTCTCTCTCCAAAAAAAAAAAAATCGCGTAAGAGACACACTACTTGGGCAGGTCTGTGAGAATGTTTCCAGGAAGAACTGATGGACAGAAGCAGCCCTTCCCCCAGAATAGGTGGCCCTTCCAAGAGAACACAGGGCCTTTTACCTGACTGGCTGTGCTACATGCTGGTGTGTGTATCTACCTTGTTGCTACCGTCCTTCATGAACATTGGAACCCAGATTTATCTACCTTCCATCCAGCTAAGGGCAAATGCTCTCCAGGAATCCTACAGACCTCAGTGTCAAATTGGGACTGCTGAGCCATCCAGCCTTGTGAGCCAGGTTCTCCAACTCTCTAGCCTACAGCCATTGTAGGACTGCCCAGCCTGTATCCTGTAAGCTAATCTAATAAATCTCTTTGATAATACATATTCACACTAATGGTTCTGCTCCTCTGAGAACCCCGACTAATACAGTTTCTGGAAGCAAACATTTTGTGTGCACAACCTGCATCATTTGCATCTCCATGCTGTGTCATGAGAAGACACAGGTTCAGTGTAGAATCTACTTTCTCCTACTCTCCTGTTCTCTTCCATCATTTCCATACACTAGTCACTTGGGTTTATTCTGTCCTTTGAAGAAACTAAGCTTAGGTTGATGCTTTTGTGTTCATGCACAGCATGCTTTATCAGGTACTACTTTCTTGTGTTCCCTTTAAGGCACTTGTCGTTGCCTGCAATTATCCTCCATTTTACAGATGAAGAAACTGAGGCAGAGTGCTTAAACAACTTGCATAAGTTCACAGTTCCAGTGGTGAAGGAGTGCTGGGAACCCAGAAGAATGTCTTCAGAGACAATGTGTGGGTCCTCACTGTTCCTGGGGGTCATTGGCCACCTACATCCCGGGTGCAGGAAGAGTTGGGGAAAGAAGCAGGGTCCTGGAGCAGAAAGTGCGACTGTGGGCAATGAATCCCCAGGAGGCAGTCTGATGGATAGCCCCCCCGCCATGTCCAACAACACAGGCCAGCTTCCTCACAGTCCCAGCCCGTTTTTAGCAATGCCCAACAGCGATGCCCTCATCTGCTTCTACTGTTGATAGCATGAAAATCTCTGCCTTTTTAAAGCGTGTGTGGTTGTGTTTACATATGTGTGCATGTGTATGCATATGTAGGCAGGAGGACAATCTTAAATGTCATCTTCAAGTACACTGCCTTTTTTTTTTTTTTTTTTTGAGACAAAGTCTTACATTGACCTAGAACTGCCCATTTCCATCTGCCCAGTGGTGGGATTCAGGCCTGGATCACCAAGTCCTGCTTTGTTTATTTAGGTACTGGAAAACTGAACTCAGGTCTTCATGCTTTTGAGTGAAATGCCTTACAGACTGAGGTATCTCTATAGCTCCCTTTTATTGTTCTTTTGACACGTGTGAATATGGTATGTGTGGTGTGGTGTGGTGTGTATGTGGTAGGTGTGGTGTGGTGTGTATGTGGTATGCTGTGTGTAGAGGTCAGAGAAGAATAAAGGGTGTCTTCCTTTGCACTCTTTCATTCCGTGTTGTTTCCTTGAGATAGACTCTTCCTTGTACCTGGAGCTGAAATTTCAGTCAGACTGGTTGACCAGCAGGCCCTGGAGGTTCTCCTACCTCCTCCCCCACAAAAGACTGGGGTTACAGGTGAATGTGGCCACATTTACACTGCTACTTGGATATTGGAAATTGAATTCAGGACCTCTTTCTTGCCCAGCTGAGCCATTTCCCCAGGCCCTTCAGCTTTTTTTTCTGATTATTTTAATGATGGTAAACCAGACTAGCAAGATACTGACCTGTTGTCTGGTGGATTTTCAATTCAACAAGCATCCCCTGAACACCTGTCCCAGGAACTTCAGGAGGAAGAACGACTCCTGAGATATGTCCCGACTCTCAGGAAAACTGCAACACAATATGATGCCCGCAGTAACCAAGTTTAAAGGAAAGCTTTTACTCTCTCAGGGGAAGAAAAAAAATCAATTCCATCTTAAGGGGAGATTTGGATTTTCAAACTGAGCACGTTCCTTCTGAAACTGTCTGCTGGTGAACTTGAGATGGAATACTTAGATGGAATGATAAAGGAACCCTGCAACCTGAGGGCCCATGATGTCCCTTCACAAAAATCAGGAGAAAGAGGATAGCTTCCCAAAGTCGTACAACATATGGCAACCTTGGAGGAATAAAGGGAGGTTTCTCACTAGCTAGGGAGAAGAAGAAAACAAGAGCATGGAGCTTTCAACTTGGGAGAAGTGTTCTCCCATCAGACACCAGGGCTCGGAGGACCTGCATGGTTACTGTTACCTTTCTGGCTCAGCCACCTACCCACCAAGTGCATAAACAGAGCTCAGGGGAAGAGGGCTCGCCTCACATGGGCAAGTCCCTGGGTTTGATCCCCAGAACTGCAAATACATAAAATAAAGACAAAGCTAATAGAACCATGAAACATGTTTTCAACTCAGAATGAGTTCATTCAGAATTAAAGAAAAAAAAGCTGGCCGGGCATGGTGGTGCATACCTTTAGTCCCAGCACTTGGGAGGCAGAGGTAGGAGGATCAAGGCCACACTGAGACTACATAGTGAATTTCAGGTCAGCCTGGACTACAAAGAGAGATCCTACCTCAAAAAATAAAACAAACAAACAAACAAAACACCACTGGTGAGTTAAGGCACTTGCCTGCGAAGCCTAAGGACCCAGAATCAATTTCCCAGGACCCATAAAAGCCAGATGCACAAGGTGGTGCTTTTGTCTGGAGTTTATTTGCAGTGCCTGGAGGCCCTGGTGTGACCATTCCCTCTATTTGCTTCTCGCTCTTAAATAAATAAATACATAAAATATTTTTTAAGTTGGCTAGCTTCTAAAATTAGAATAAAATCAAATATAGCTTACACTTTGTGAAGTATTTTCTTTATTATCTCATTTGAGCAAGGGCTTCCATAACTAATAATAATGTAGAACAGGTTTAAAGAGACCTTAGTAACTTATCTGGAGTCATCCTGCTGGGAAAACAGCTCCCATTCAAACAGCCTCTGTGGAGCCCACCCATACCTCTCCTCTGCTGAAGTATCGTTTTTCTTTTGGTTTGAGTTTGTTGCTATTGTTGGGGCCTTTGGGTGGGGGAGGTTGTTTGTTTGTTTGGATTTTTGCTACTGTTCTTGTAACAAATACATCATACCATCCCCCACCCCGTCAGCGTCCACATCCCCACTATGAAAACTTGAAACATCCCTAGCAAGTTAGCATAAATTCTTTTGTTGTTGTTGTTTTGTTTTGTTTTTGCTTGGGGGGGGTTGTTTTTTGTTTTTTGGTTTGTTTGTTTGTTTTTCTAGGTAGGGTCTCACTCTAGTCCAGGCTGACCTGCAATTCACTCTGTATTCTCAGGGTGGCCTTGAACTCACAGTGGTCCTCCTACCTCTGCCTCCCAGTGCTGGGATTAAAGGTGTGCACCACCACACCCGGCTAACATAAATTATTATACATTCAAGTGCATGTATGTCATTAATTTATTCCATTCATTGAAATGTATCATTAGTAACTGTGTGGATCCCAAGAAATCCTTTGGCCATCTGAGTACTTGGGGATTAAGCACATATATAGTGCTTCATGTATAGCTTGTGTTAAAGCTCACAAACCTATGTTCCACTGATGGTCCTAGTTGCTATGTAAATTAGAGGATACACCAGCCAGGTCTGTGCTTTCAAAGTGCCAGGGGGCATAAGGATCAGGGACCTGAAAAGCCAGTTCTCTAAATTCCCCTCAAAGCAAGAGAAGATGCTGGAGCTCTAGGCTTGCTTAGAAAAGATCTGGGGAAGGAGGCCCTCTGGGGAATTCCTGGAACACCCTCAAGTTGGCTCCATGTCATACCTCCAAGACCAAGGAGGCATTCAAAGGGAGGTTCTACAAGAGCCATTTATATGGAGATCTTTTGGGGCTGCTCAGGGGCTTGGATCCAGTCCACAGCTAACAGGCTATTTCTATTCCAACCAGAAGACCCTTAACTATCTCTGGCTTCTAACCAGTTATAATGACTAAATACACCCACTTTAAAAAAGGAGAGAGAATTTAGTCTTGAAAAAGGAGATTTACACAGACTCACACAGCTGGAAAAGACCTTCCAGATGTTTGCAGTTGTCAAATCTTAATTCCTACCCTAAAAAAATCCACAGATCTATGGAGATGGACAAGGGCCTGAGAGGCCCACTTTAGAAATCACCATAAGTGCCCCCTCCCAAACTGGACTTCCAGAAGCATCTGGGAACCTCATGGGGGGTGTTCATCATGGACAGGGTTCTTCCCCTTAGAGGGTCCATCATGGATAGGGCTTGTCCTGGGGGTGTCCATCATGGACAGGGTTCTTCCCCTTAGAGGGTCCATCATGGACAGGGTTCTTCCCCTTAGGGGGTGTCCATCATAGACAGGGCTCTTTGTCCTGGGGGTGTCCATCATGGACAGGGCTCTTTGTCCCAGGGGTGTCCATCATGGACAGGGCTCTTTGTCCCAGGGGTGTCCATCATGGACAGGGCTCTTCCCCTTAGAGGGTCCATCATGGACAGGGTTCTTCCCCTTAGGGGGTGTCCATCATAAACAGGGCTCTTTGTCCTGGAGGTGTCCATCATGGACAGGGATCTTTGTCCTAGGGGTGTCCATCATGGACAGGGCTCTTCCCCTTAGGGGATAACTATCATGGACAGGATTCTTCCTCCCAGGGGGTGTCCATCATGGACAGGGTTCCTCACCCACACCACCTCCTGGCCCTCACCCACCTTCCCCCTCCATGAGTCTGCATGGGGCAGAGGAGCAGAGCCCAGAAGACAGTGACCGCTGAGCATAAAGTCCAGCTCTACTGAGTCAGTTTTCTGTGTGTAAAGTAAGGATAGTGACACGGGCCTACAAAGGTTCTTGTGAGGATGAATAAGTCAGTGGTTGCTGAATGCCAGGGCTTGGGAGGTCCTGCCTAGAATGTTCAATACTATCCCATCACACAGGCTTTTCAGGAGAAGGAGAGCTAGCTTTATTTATTTTGGGGGTGTATGTGTAATGTGGTGGGCATACATGAATGTATCTTCATATGTGTGTGGAAATGTGTTGGGGTGCGTGTGTATATGTGTGTCTGGTTATGTGGAGGTCAGAAGTTGTCATAAATCTTCTTGGTCACATTCCACATTATTGAAACAGACTCTCTCACTTGAACCCAGAGCTGGCTGACTCAGCTACTGTAGCTAACCAGCTTGAGCTAGAGATCCCCTGCCTCTCCAATGCTGGGATTACAGGTGGGCTGCCATACTCACCAGGCATGTCTGTGGGTGCTGGGGACCCAAACTCATGCCCTCATACTTACCTGACAAGTGCTTGCTGATTAAGCCATCTCCTCCGTCCAGAGAGCTAAATTTCCTTTCTTTTCCAGCCTGCATCTTCCATGTTTACCTTTTTAGTTGGTGCTTGGTTCACATGTTGAGAAACTACCCCTGAGCCATCTCGCCAGTATGGTGTATATCCATAACTGAAACCCTTTGGAACAGAGATCAGGCTTACATTAAGATGGCAATTGAGCTACATCTTACATGCTAAGCCTATCATTAATTACTGATTTTTTTAAATTTTTATTTATTTGAGAAAGAGAAAAAGAATGAGGGAGAGAGAGAATGGGCACACCAGGGTGTTCAGCTGCTGCAAACAAACTCAAGACACACACGCCACCTTGTGCACCTGGCTTACGTGGGTCCTGGGGAATCGAACCTGGGTCCTTCAGCTTTGCAGGCAAGTGCCTTAACCACTAAGCCATCTCTCCAGCCCAAACTACTGAATTTTGAAAAGAATATGGAAGAAAGATTTCTAGACAGGCAGAATTTTACCATACCACAAAAGGCAAGAAAGACAAACTACATAGGCAGGCATCAGCTCCACCTCTAACAGTACAAATGTCATTGTGCCTTTCCACATAGTTAGTCCCCACCACCACCAATAAGTGCAAGTTGACCCAATGATTACTAATTGATAACAAAGACTTCCTAAATGCTATCCTCTCATTAGAAGCCTTTGTGATGCTGATTGAGCTAAGAAGATCTTGCAAAGGATTTAGCTGCAGCTAAAGTAGCTGTTCTGGCCCAGATTTTCTTGCAGCACACCTGAAAGGATTGTCCCAGAAATGATGTGACTTCCAGGTGCCCAGTCCCCCACATTCTGAGGAAGAAACTGCTCCCCAGACAGCAGTTGTACATTTCATGGCAGTCTGCATGAAGACAAGATGTTCTTTCATTCTTCTTGCTCTTTCACTGTTTATAATTTTGTCTTGTTTTCATGACAGTCTCATGTACCCTAGGCTGGCCTCAAACTCCCTATGTAGCTAAAGATGACCTTGCATTTTTGATCCTCCTACCTCTCTACAAGGATTATAGGCATGTGCCATTAAACCTGGTTTTATGTGGTGCTGGGGAATCAAACCCAGGGTCTCATGCATGCTAGGCAGGCTCTCTCCTGACTGAACTATATCCTCAGCCCAGTTGATAATTTCTTCTGACTTGTTCCTAAACAAACCCAAAATGCTAAAGAGAGGACTTGTGACTCACTCACTTTCACCTCCTGAGCCACAGCACCTCGTCTCTTGAACCGCTGTTACCAACTTTTATTCTTCGCTTTGTATGACCTTCGCTCAGTGCTTCTTTTAAGTGCACACAGCACAGAGGGTATTTTGTTAAAAGGGGGATTGAATGCTATTTACTAGGTATGGATGGGAACTAGGTCTTCATTCCTATTAATCTCTCCCAGCTAAGACTGATGCTGTGGTCCATGGACCACACTTTGAGTAGGAAGGTTGTACACTGGAATTGCAATTGATCATTGTAACAAAATCCCCCCACTGGGATAACACAGAACCCCGGAAGCTCATTAATGGAATTTTTCTCTGTATGGTTTTGGGAAGCTGATAAGTCTTCTACTTTGGTGGAGCAACTTAATTGCTCACAAGGTCCTTTCCTCTTCTATCTTCTTATTCATCCATCTTGGGGGTAGTTCAAGAATTCCCCATTTGTCAGGGAGGGAGTAAGGCTTGGAGAGCACCCTATTTTCCATATAGCCCAAATATGCCTGACATTGAAAAGCTGGCTCACCTCTTCCATGCCTGTCATTGTCACTGGCTCACAGCCCACAGCTCAAGACAGAGGGATGGTACAATAACAAAATAGCAAATTTATAAATTATAGACATTCCTTTGGTCCTCAGTATTGTGTTGGAGATTGGGAGGTTGGCAAGTGTGGACCCAGTGTCTGATTGGGATTTGATGAGGGTCTTCTTGTAAAGGGCATCACATGGTGAAATAGAGCATGTCAGATCAAGTCTCTTATCTTTTCCTTATAAATTTACTAGCATCTGGAAAGATGGCTTAGTGGTTAAGGTGCTTGCCTGTGAGCCTAAGGACCCAGGTTCAATTCCTCAATACCCACATAAACCAGATACACAAGGTGGCACATGTGTCTGGAGTTGATTTGCAGTGGCTGGATTCCCTGGCATGCTCGCGCTCTCTGTCTGTCTTTCTCTTTCTCTTTCTCACCAATAAATAAATAAAACATATATTTTGGGGGGCTGGGGATTGAAGGTAGGGTTTCACTGTAGTTCAGGCTGACCTGGAATTCACCTGTAGTCTCAGGGTGGCCTTGAGCTCACAGCAATCCTCCTACCTCTGCCTCCCAAGTGCTGGGATTAAAGGCATGACCTTTTTTTTTTTTTTTTTTTTTTTTTTTTTTGCAAGGTAGGATCTCACTCTGGTCCAGGCTGACCTGGAATTAACTATGTAGTCTCAGGGTGGCCTCGAACTCTTGGCGATCTTCCTACCTCTGCCTCCCGAGTGCTGGGATTAAAGGCATGTGCCATCATGCCCAGCAAGGCAAGAGTTTTTAATCTAAAAGATATTTCAAGCCAGGTGTGGTGGTGCATGACTTTAATCCTAGCACTCGAGAGGCAGAGGTAGGAAGATCTTAGCGAGTTTGAGGCCACCCTGAAAGGACATAGTGAATTCCAGGTCAGCCTGGACTAGAGTGAGACTCTACCAAAAAACAAACAAACAAAAAAGATATTTTCTAAAAAATAAAGTTCACTGATGCCATCAGGGGACCCCACCCTCACGAACTCATCGGACTCATCTAGTCCTAATCAGCTCCAAGTATGACATGAAACTTGGGGACTGAGTTTCCCACACATGAACTTTGGGGGAACACATAGCAGAAAGCTTCATCATGAGTGCATGGATTATTTTTCTTACCTCAAGGAAGCTTATTGTGGCTTGCCATTTGAGAGTACAGCTCATGATGGCAGGGAAGGCATGGAAGTAGGGGTGGTAGGAAGCTGTGGTGGCAGGAGCTGGGTATTCACATCCAGGCCAACTAGGAAGCAGGGAAGGGAAACACGGAGACCCCAGTCCATAGGGAGATGGCACCACACTCAGGGCAAGTCTTCCCCACTCAGTGAATCCTCTCTGGAGATACCTAAAGGGATGCCTCACTAGTGGTCTAGGAAGTGTTTTCTTTTTAAATATTTTATTTATTTATTTTTGTTTTTGTGGGGGGTTTTTGAGGGGGGGAGGGGTTCAAGGTAAGTCTCATTCTAGCTCAAGCTGACCTGGAATTCACTATGTAGTCTCAGGGTGGCTTTGAACTCACAGTGATCCTCCTACCTCTGCTTCCTGCGTGCTGGCATTAAAGGCATGCACCACCATGCCCAGCGATTTATTCATTTATTTGAGAGAGAAATGAGCAGATAGAGAGAAAGAGAATGGGCACACCAGGGCCTCTAGCCACTGCAAACAAACTCCAGATGCATGCGCCACCATGTGCATCTGGCTTATGTGGGTACTGGGGAATCAAACCTGGGTCCTTTGGGTTTGCAGGCAAACACCTTAACCCCTGAGCCATCTCTTCGGAAGTTTTTTAATCAATTCAAACTAACCATCCCAGTGAGAAAGGCCCTTGTCATGGTCATGGATTGTGATGTCATCACTACCACAAACTCAGATCTCAGTTTTTCAGGATACTCAGTACACTTGCCCACTCTTTAAATTGTCTGTGGTGACTTTGTGTCCTCTCAGTGCTGGCCATCTGCTTGTCTCCACTCTGGTCTTCACAACAGCCCTGTGAGAGCAGATTTGGTATCTCGCTTACACAGTTGAGAAATCAAGGCCACACATTAAGTTACAGGGCAGGGTCAGGGGCCCTGAACACCCAAATCTGCATCTCAATAGTAATGCACTTATATCTCTAGTCTTATATTTATGTTTCCCACTTCCAAGTGTCTTACTCTTCTAGAAACATCTTCAAATATCTGTTGAATGGACTGATGTTTCATAATGTATTTCAGTAGTTTATTGCCCCCTGAAGTGACGATGAAATAGGAACACAGCATTTTATACTTGAAAAAAAAAATTAAAGCAGGCGTGGTGGCACATGCCTTTAATCCCAGCACTTGGGAGGCAGAGGTAGGAAGATTGCTGAGACTACATAGTTATTTCCAGGTCAGCCTGGACCAGAGTGAGGCCCTACCTCAAACACCCCCCCCCACAAAAAAAAAGTAGCACTACCTGGTCATGATGATGCATGCCTTTAATCCCACACTTGGAAGGTAGAGGTAGGAAGATTGTCATGATTTTGAGGTTACCCTGAGACAACATAGTGAATTCCAGGTCAGCCTGGACTAAAGCGAGACCTTACCTTTAAAAAAAAAAAATAGTAGTACATCAGGGCTGGAGAGATGGCTTAGTGGTTAAGGCACTTGCTGGTGAAGCCTAAGTACCCAGGTTTGATTCCCCAGGAAACATGTATGCCAGATGCACAATGGCACATGCATCTGGAGTTCATTTGCAGTGGCTAGATGCCCTGGCATACCCATTCTCTCTCACTATCTGCCTCTTTTTCTTTTTCTCTCTCAAATAAATAAATATTATTTTTTTAGAAAGTAGTACTGTTGCATGCTTGCAACATTACAAAAGAAGACATTTTACAAAGGGAAGGAGTATACGATTTGAAAGTGAGCAATGCAGGCATGCTAATTATTTGTTGCTGCTTCGTGCCTCCTTGGGTGTAAAAGATCCAATCTATACATAGGTTTATTTCACCTTTTTATTTAATTCTTAGCAATAATAAACAAAAATAATAACTATTTCTTACCACCTACGATTTGCCAGATGTTCCCCTGAGTATATATTATTTCATGTAATCCTGCAGAAAGCCTTGAGAGTAGGTGCTATTATCGTTAAGCTAAGGAAGCCAGTGCCCAGCAAGCTTAAGGGCCTGGCTCCAAATCGTGTTCATCATAGCATCAGGGTTTCCCTCGTCTCTTTCTTCTCTTTACTACACCTTTCCAATCACAAGGCAAAGTTAGTCTGGAAGTGAGATCAGATCCAAAGCATCTATAACATAGAGATTGTTTTCTCATATTCATCATCCTTCATTCTTATCACTCTCAACTACCCACTCTCATGCCCAGCCCTTGAAACTAGCATGCTGGTGTGCCTGTTGCAAAGTTATGGAGAAAGAAGTTGAAGGAGGATCCTCATGAACCAAAAGCCACCCAAACTCAGCTACAAAGGAGACCACTAGACCTTGAGATTCTGCTCCGTGTCACATCTCTAACTACATCCATCCTTCCATTCTTGCTGAGACCTGATTGTGTTGCTTTTGGCCAAAGTCCATGGAAGATTTAATGTGAAAAGAGCAGGAATGAAGCCCTCGGAAGAAAGTCACTAAACAAGGATATTTTTGTGAACATGACAAGTTTAACATTTTGGGACTCATACACACACACACACACACACAGACACAAAGTTAGCAAATACCTCATTGCCCACTTACATTAAATATTTTCTGAAAAAAAATCAGTAAAAGGGATTCTTACTCTAACTCTTCCAATAATGTGAGCACAAAGAGATCATGAAAGCCATGTTCATATCTGGGTCAACTCGTAGGAAATTTCCCTTTCTTTCCTTCTTTGTGATTGACTTTGTGATGGATTTTCAGGGGATAATCTCCCCCAAGGTCCTGGTGAAGTTTCAGATATGAAAAAAAAAAAAAAATGGGGTAAGAGGCTGGGATGATGGCTCAGTTGGTAAGGCACTTGCTGCACATGGGTGGGGACTGATCTCAGATCCCCAGAACCCATGTAAATGTGGGGTGTAGCAGTGCACCTGTAAGCTCAGCACTCAGGAGGCAGAGACGGGGGAGCCCGGGGCAAGTTAGCCAGCCAGACTAGCTGAATCAGTGAGCTCTGGGTTTAAGTAAGAGACCCTGCCTCATTATATAAGGTGGAGAGCATTGAGGAAGCTTATGTCAACCTCTGACCTCCACATGCATGTGCACACCTGTGTCACACCCAGACACATGCATGCAAGAAAAAAAATGAAAAGATTGAGGATGCTCCTTCAGAGCTTACTGGCCTCCAGGTTGTCAGTATCTGACTTTAAAAAAACAAACAGCGGGCTGGAGAGATGGCTTAGTGGTTAAGCAGTTGCCTGTGAAGCCTAAGGACCCCGGTTCAAGGCTTGATTCCCTAGGAACCACATAAGCCAGATGCACAAGGTAGCATTTGCAGTGGCTGGAGGACCTGGTACGCCCATTCTCTCTCTCTTTCTCTCTCTGTCACTCTCAAATAACTAAATAAAAATAAACAAAACAAAAAAATTTAAAAAACAAACAAACAAACAAACAGAAGCCGGTGTGGTGGTACACACCTTTAATCCCAGTACTTAGGAGACAGAGGTAGGAGGATCGCCATGATGAGTTCGAGGCTGCCCTGAGACTACATAGTGAATTCCAGGTCAGCCTGGGCTACAGCGAGACCCTACCTCGAAAAACCAAACAAAACAAACAAACAAAAAAAACCCAGAAAGTGCTTCCATGCAGATGGTAGCTACTGCTCCCTCCATTTTGTTGGGGGAGGATGCTGCTCTTTTGCTCATAGCAGAGGACTCTGCTGGGACTCCTCTCTTTGCCTTTAACACCCCAAAGGGAAAATGAAGAAGGAAGTCAAAATGTAACTCTCGCGACCCCTTTTTCTTCAGCACCTGTTAACATGCTTTGTAGTTGGCACCAAAAAAGAATTTGCTGGCTGGCTGGCTGGCTGGCTAAAAGGAAGATGGACTTGAAGGAAGAAAGAAGCCTCACTTTGCTTGTTGGGACAGGAGAGGGTCACAGCAAGCGGTGAAGCTGTGTGAGCAAAGGGGCAAGAGATGAGCAGGTGGGACCAGAATGGAGCCCACAAGCAGCTCATTCCCCCGTGAGGTGCAGGGGCAATGGGGCACAGACAGGGCTGTTGAAGGTGAAGGAGCTGGACCACTGAGGGTTTCCATGTCAAACTAATGAGCTTGGTCTTTATGCTCCGGATGACAACCACTGATCACTGGATGGATTTAAGGAAGAGAGAGCTAACCTGGAATTGAGTTCTTCTCCTGGCGGTACTGGGAGAAGATAGTGGGGGCGTTAGAGATGGAGGAAACGGGTCCTACACGGTGATGAGGGGTGACCAGTGCTAGAAAGACATCAGACTATGAGGTCCTGGTGGCTACTCAGCTGCACGAATGAGAAAGGGAGGCGACCACAGCCGACCCACACACTGCCCCTCAAAGGGGCCACAGGACTAGAAGCAGGTTTCCAGTGTGCACTTGGGAACAGGAAAAATTGCCATTCTGTTGCTATTCTATTTCCCTTTCATTTAGTTTGGACAAGGGAGGCCACACTCCTTCAATAAGGCCTTTCTTTTTGCTAGCCGTGTGGGTCATTCACTGAAGTCTGTGGCAGGGAGCTGATGGGAGGGCCGAGGGCCAGGAGTATTAGTAAACATGGCGAAAGCCTCAGAGGGTTATTAAACAGAAAGCTGGGCTGAATTGAGAGGCAGCAGCACCTGCCCTGGGTCCCATGTGTCAGATGTCCAGAGCCCTGGCAGGGCCCAGGGTCCGGCCACTCACGCACTCACCCTGCAGCAGCGAACCCAAGTGAAACGAGACAAACAGTGTAAATGCCCTTGCATAGACTGGGGCTCCAGGATGCAGTGAGAGATCATTCTTCTGGCTCAGATGTTAAGATGTGCCTTTTTATTACAGTGATTAAAAAATAATGCCTTTTGTGCCTGGGTTTTCTTTGGGTTCATTTCAAAACAGCTGAAACTTGCTCTTGACACTACAAAATAACAGAGGTGTCTTCCCCTCTCTCCTCACCGTGCATCTCAAACTCTGGAAAGAGCCTGGCTGCTGATGACCAGGAGAGAGAGGAGCTTGGCACAGGCTCTCTTCCCAGCACGTCCAACCTCACAAAAGGAAAATCTCTTTCCGTCCTTTCTGTTTTCCTTCCTTCCCCCTCCCCCCACTTTCTCTTCCTCTTCCCCTCCATCCCTCCCTTCCTTCATTGTCCTGCTTTGGTTTTGGTTTTCTGGGGTTTTTGTGGGTTTTTGTTTGTTTGTTTGTTTTATTTTCTTCCTCCAAGCCCTCTTTTCTTTCTCTGGTTATATCTCTCATTTTCTCGATTTCCCTGCCTCAGCCAGAAGTGGTGCCTTACGCCTGTCATCCCAATACTTGGGATGCTGAGGCAAGAGGATTGCTGTGAGTTCCAAGCCAGCTGGGGCGACAGAACAAGACTCCAAAAAACTAATGTCCCTGTCTCAGTCTTTCTATCTCTGCTCAGTCTCAAGCTCGCTCGCTCTCCCTGCCTCTCTTCAAATTTCAAAGCAACCCCTTGAATGACTGACTATTCAGGACAGGCAGAATGAGGCATCTTGGGCTGGGCCTCACTTCTAAAGGGGCTGCAGGCCAGTCTACCAGGAGCACTGCGGCAGTGGCTGTGGTAGCAGCGCCCTGCACAGTGACTGGCCATCTGTATGCAAATCTCGGCAACCCACAAACTTGCATCAGCCTGGCTGGTCAGGCAGGCTGTGCGTTCAGCAATTATCAGTGCACATCGGGCCTTTGTGCCCACAGCCGGGCTTTGTGGGCGCCGAGGCTGCCCAGCACCTGCACCTCGGAGGTGGCAGATGGCAGGACTTGGCAGCAATATGGACGTTCGCCTGAATGTGGCTGAGCCACAAATGGACATCTTTTATTTCTTCCTGGGGGGGGGAGCAGGGAGCTGAAGAGAGGGGAGGGTGCTAGATTACCATCCATTCAGGCACTCAGCAAATATTTATTGAGTGCCTACTATGTGGTCTCTGCCAGTGGTCCAAGGGAAGCCCCACGAAAGAAGGAAATGGTTTGAGTGCTTTATTAGGGAAAGAAAGAAATCTGGGAAGAGGCTACTGGTATTCAAAACTGCCACACAGGCAGTTGGCAGGTCAGGTTGACAAAGGTCTCGTTTTACTCCTGGGGAGTGTGGATGCCCAGTGTTGGTCCTGGGGGAGCCCCCTTCCTTGCCCTCCACTAGCCCCACTCATCCCAGCCTTTGGCTGATCCTAGCACTACAGACAAGAGCAAGAGGAGCACCATCCCACCTGTGAGTTGAGGTGTTCTTGAACTGTGCTGTTGTGAGCCTTGGTCCAGCCACAACTGACCGTGAAGGTAAGAGTGGGTCCCCTTGATACAGGAATTGGAGTTCCTCTGCCAATACATCAATATATGCTAACACACCTATACGATATAGTAATTTGGGAGTTCCCTGCCACTGCACCAATATGATACGCCAATGCACAAATAATTTTGGGGTGTGTCAGGATTCTTGTCTTATGAATTCAAAGAATGAACTCAAGTCGGGTATGGTGGTGTGCGCCTTTAATCCCAGCACTTGGGAGACAGAGGTAGGAGGATCACCATGAGTTCGAGGCCATCCTGAGGCTACATAGTGAATTCCAGGTCAGCCTGGGATAGAGTGAAACCCTACCTCAAAAAAAAGAAAGAAAGAAAGAAAGAAAGAAAGAAAGAAAGAAAGAAAGAAAGAGAAAGAAAAGGATAGGATAGGATAGGATAGAATAGAATAGAATAGAATAGAATAGAATAGAATAGAATAGAATAGAATAGAATAGAATAGAATAGAATAGAATAGAATAGAATAGAATGAACTCCACAAACTAGAGGGAAAGGTTCAGATTTTTACTGTAGCTCAGAACTTTAAGAGGGAGAGCTTTAAGAGAAGCTTGAAGGGGAGGAAGGAAGACATATAAGAGGGGTTTTGAGAAGTCTCAAGAGATCCTGCCCATGAGAAAGCAGGAGTGAGGTAAAGCCCACCAAGAGACGCAAACTGGGGTCTTTTATAGATTCTGAATGGGGGCTGAGCTAATCAACTACATCACCAGGTTGAGGTTTAAACCTTCCAGAATCTTAATTCTAGGAAAGAAGAACTCCTTCCTGGGGGTGAGTGGGGACTCGGGTTGAGTTTAAGGAAAACCAGATCTAGGAACTCCTTAAGGCAGCAAGAGATGAGGAGAAGCCAGACCCTTCTCTGACCTCTAGCAAAGTGAAGACCGTAAGGGCAGGCTCAAGGACATTCCTCACTTTAACCCTTAGGGCCCAGTCCCCCTGAACTGCCTCACCCTCACTCAGTTACTGTGAGCTCTATGTCACACGTGGAGAAGATAGATCTTGTGGCAAGCTACGAGAAGCCCAGACTTCACCACGATGGAACTTTCTAGGTGTCTGTTTGCTTGCTTTGTGGGGATGCTGAGGTTCAAACCAAGGCCTTGTGCATGCTAGGCAAGCACTGTGCTCAAGGGCATAGTGGGCCCATGAATGCTTGGCTATGCTTGTTTCTGCAGAACTTCTGGATGGGCAGAGCACATTTTTCCTTTCCTTCAGTCGTGTGGCTCCTTTTCTGTTTCCTTTTTTCTGTTTTTTGTTTTTTTGTTTGTTTTTCGAGGTAGGGTCTCGCTGTAGCTCAGGCTGACCTGGAATTCACTATGTAGTCTCAGGGTAGCCTCAGACTCATGGCGATCCTCCTACCTCTGCCTACCGAGTGCTGGGATTAAAGGTGTGTGCCACCACGCCTGGCATGTGGCTCCTTTTCTACATGGTCACTGTAATGGCGGGCTATTTTGAGAAGACATTTTGAAGGACTTAAAAATTATTTTTTCAGGGCTGGAGAAATGGCTTAGTATTTAAGGTGTTTCCCTGCAAAGCCAAAGGACCCAGGTTCAATTCCCCAGGACCCATGTAAGCCAGTTGCACAAGGGGGTGCACGCATCTGGAGTTCATTTACAGCAGCTGGAAGCCCTGGTGGGCCCATTCTCTTTCTTTCTTTCCCTTACTATTTCTTTGTCTCAAATAAATAAAGAAAAATAAAATATTTTTAAAATTAGTTTTTCACCTTGCCTTTAATCCCAGCACTTGGGAGGCAGAGGCAGGAGGATCACTGTGACTTCGAGGCCAGCCTGGGACTACAGAGTAAGTTCCAGGTCAGCCTAGTGTATAAGACCCTACCTCAAAAATAAAATAAAATATTTTTTTTCCCTCCAAGTAAGGCACACACTAATTGTTGACCCTCCTACATCTGAGCCTAAAGCCCTCCCTGACGAATTCACTGCCCCCACCACCTGTGGTCCTCGTGCCACATCTCACCCTTTCATTGTCTTTCATATCCTGGCTTTGCCTCGCTGTCCTTGAACTTCCTCCTGTAGAAGCTGAGCATGGTGATGCTTTCTCTGCAGAATCTCAGCTCGAATTTACTGGATGAAGTGTGTGAAAGCCCACTGGGGTGCTAACTTTTCCATTTGTGTCATCCCTTTGGGCTGCTGGGACAAATTGCCATGGAATGGTTTAAACAACAAACATTTACTTCTTCCAGCTGCAGAGGTGGAGGTGCCAGCAGGGATGGGGTCTGGGATGCACCCTCTTCAGTTCTGGTTGTGTCTGTCGGTAGAGAGCTGGGGAAAAGAGAGAGAGAGAGAGAGAAGCTTCCCTTTTGCTTTTCTTTCTTTTTTTAATCTTTTATTTTATTTCATTTATTTACTTGCAAGCAGAGAGAGAGAGAGAGAGAGAGAGAGAGAGCATGAACAAGAATGGGCGTGTGCTAGGGCTGCAAATTTCAGATGCATGCATCACTTTGTGCTTCTGGCTTTACATGGGTACTAGGGAATCAATCTTAGGTGGCTAAGCTTTGCAGGCAAGTGTCATACACTTGTATATACCTGTATGTTTTTACCAGGGAACCTATCCCATCTGTCCCCGCCCCACCACACACACACACACACACACTCACACACACACAATGAATGTCAACATCTGAATGGAGGGGTAGAAACATTCTTCTGTGGTACCCTTTCCTAAGAACAATGGGGACCCTTCTCTGCTGCTTACAGAAAGCAGAGCTCAGAAGCAACCCTTGCTTCCAGGTCAGCACCTAAGGGATCAAGTTGAACTTCAGCCCCAGAGATGGATAAGTCTCTTGTTAGACTTTGGGTCAGCAACCAAAAGGGGGAAGGGACTGGGACCTTGAGGGATGCTAACTGCAGGAGTTCCTGGTAATAACAAACCCATTGGTGCTATTTTAGGACATGTAGTCAAAATACCCAGTGGGATGGCTGGTATTGGGGAGTGTCCGCTTTGACAGAGGCACTGCAGACTTCTAGAGTATACATCTGAAAGCCAGCTGGGCCCTTCCTGCCTCTCCCTGCCAGTAGGAAATAGTTCCCTGTTCCAGTTGCCAGAGGTTGAATTGCACTTACTATCCTGGGCCCAGGAGATACCAGCACTTCTGCACACTTCCTAAAGGAAGAAGGAAGGAGCACCGAGGATCCCCAGAATGGGAATCACATTGAACATGCCTGTGCTGTGTGGGGAGCTGGGTTTTGTTTTTGTTTTGTTTCAGGAGCTCACTCTGCAGCCCAGGCTGACCTCAAACTCACACTTGGTATTGCAGGTGTGATCTACCACTTCCAGCTAGAAGCCAGATTAAATGAGCAGGTAAATTTTTGTGGGTGGTTGGTTGTTTTTCCAGGTATGGTCTTGCTGTAGCTCAGGCTGACCTGGAATTCACGATGTAGTCTCAGGGTGGTCTCGAACTCCTGGCGATCCTCCTACCTCTGCCTCCCAAGCGCTGGGATCAATGGTATGTGCCTCCACGCCTAGATTGGTTGTTACCTTTGAGGCAGTTTAGGGTAATAGACCACCCCCATTCCTAAATCCCACCCCCACCCCCATCCCGCATCACCACCAGAAAAAAGCAAGCAATGTCCTTGAGCCTGCCCTTTCAGTCTTCACTTTGCTAGAGGTCAGAGAAGGGTCTGGCTTCTCCTTATCTCTTGATACCTAAAGGAGTCCCTAGACCTGTTTCTCCTTAAACTCAGCTGCCTGAGCCCCTCCCTAGGAAAGAGTTTTCTTTCCTAGAATTACGATCCCTGGAAGAGGCCAGGTGTGGTGGCACACTACTTTAATCCCAGCACTCAGGAGGCAGAAGTAGGAGAATCTCCGTGAGTTTAAGGTCACCCTGAGACTACATAGTGAATTCTAGATCAGCCTAGGCTACAATGAGACCCTACCTCAAAAAAAAAAAAAAAAAAAAAAGATTCCTGGAAGGATTAAACCTGGTGATGTGACTGGTTAGCTCCCAGCCCCCATTCAGAACCTGTAAAATACCCTAATTTAGGTCTCTAGGTGGGCTTGTCCCCACTCTTGCCTTCTCATGGGCAGGAGCTCTCTGTACTCTCTCTTCTTTCCTTCCTTCCTTTTTTTTTTTCCCTGTTGTTGTTTTTTGTTTTTTTCAAGGTAGATTCTCACTCTAGCCCAGGCTGAACTTGAATTCATTCTGTATTCTCAGGGTGGCCTCAAACTCATGGCAATCTTCCTACCTCTGCCTCCCGAGTGCTGGGATTAAAGGTGTGCACCACCACCACGGTCAGCTCTCTTTCCTTCTCTTAAGCTCTTTAAATTTTATCTATAAACCTTACCCACTGGTCTGTGGATTTCAGGTCTTTGAATTCATAAGACAAGAATATAGAGACACCCCAAAATCCCCATATCAATATTGGTATATTAGTAGAGGAACCCCAACTTCCTATCATTTTGAGGATGACCAGGAACTCTGTAGCCCTGTGATTATAAGGATCCTCCTACTTGCGTCTTCAGAGTGCTGGCATTATAGGGGTGAGCCCCCATGCAACTTTACAGGAACAAGCAAAGAAAACACCTAGAGGTGTTCAGGGAGCAGTAGGCCTCCTAATTTAACCAAAATCAAAGTTCAAGGAGCTCACGTAACATCTTGACAACTGAATTTGAGGGTAAGACTTGACCTCCAGTCTGTGGAAGGTCTGGTGGGTTTATGAGCAGAAAATGATCTGGGTTTTAGGTAATTCGGACATCGATGGTTTGGATGGATCAGAGAGAAGGAAAGAAGGAAGAAGGTTGCTGAAGCCAAGGAAGGGGGCTTTTGAAGGTCAATACACTGGTTTTCCTTGAAGGAGGATGAGGTAGAGGATATGTAGATGCTTCTTCCTTGAAGGAGACAGACTGGAAGAGGTGAAAGAAGAGATTGCGGGGCCTAGAGTCAGCCCCCTTATCTGCACATTTGAGATAGAAGAGCCAACGGACTATAAAGAAACCAAACCAAACAAAAACATTATCAAAGTACCTAGTGCAGTACCCAGAATACAACAGGATCAAAACAGCTATGATAAATGACAAGCTCCATGGATGGATGAATGAGAACACGAAAGGATGGTTGGAAGAGTTAAAGGATACTGTATGGACAGATGGAGAAGGAGGAAGGAGAAATGGGTGATTGCTACCTCCTCCAGGAAGCCTCCCAGGACTTCCACTTCCAGCATGCCCCATCCCCAGATGACCCCTTTGACAATGCTTCCAATTACAAAGTGCTTCCTTCCTCCCCCACGCTGCTGTGGAGAACCCCAGCCTCTTCTATGATCTTTCAGGCATTCAGCCATGCCCTCACCATGCCTAGCCCTAACACTGATCTCCTGTACTATCACTTCCCTTCTCAAATCTAGGTTCTGAGAAAATATGTGCATGTTTGATTTTGTTGTTGTTGTTTTTGTTGTTGTTGTTTTGTTTTGTTTTTGAGGTAGAGTCTCGGTGACCTGAAATTCACTTTGTGAATTGAACTCACAGTAATCCCCTTACCTCTGCTTCCCAAATGCTGGGATTAAAGGAATGTGCCACCACACCTGAGCTTCTATGTTTGATTTATTTTTTTTTTTTTTTGAAGGGGTCTCTCTACTGAATACAAAACTTTCAAGCAGACTTAATGGAAACTTAAGAATGGGCCACAAGCTGGGCCTGGTGATCCAGACTTGTAGTCAAGGTACTCAGGAGGGAGAAGTGGGAATATCATAAATTCAGGGCCTTCATAAACTACAGGGCAAGTTCAAACCCAGCCTGGGCAACTGAGTGATATCTAGTCAGATTACAAAGTATATAAGGGGGACTAGAGAGATGGCTTAACAGTTAAGGCATTTGCCTGCAAAGCCTAAGGGCCTAAGTTTGATTCCCCAGGACCTATGTAAGCCAGATGCATAAAGTAGTGCATGCATCTGGAGTTCGTTTGCAGTGGCTAGAGGCCCTGACATGCCCATTCTCTCTCCCTCTCTGTCTCTCCCACTGTCTCTCTCTCTCTCTCTTTCTCTCTCTCTCTTTGCCTCTTCCTCTCTCTCTATCTCTTCCATAAATACATATTTAGTATATAAGAGGCTAGGGATGCAGCTCAGTGGTGGAGTGCTTGCCTAGCATGTAGAAAAATTCAGGTTCAATCCCTGGTTGAACCTGGAAGGAAAAGTCTAAATCCCACACTAAATATGTATTTTGAGCACACACAGCCTCACAGTGGCTTCTGTCACCACCTACAAAATGCACAGCTACATGGCAATAGAAGAGAAATGTGCCAAGTCCCCAGAATTCCCCTAGAAGGGGCTATGGAGAGAGAATGACCCCCAACTCATGGCCATTTGACTTTCAAACTCCATGGCCACCTGGCAGGAAGTGTAGCAGGCAACCTGAGAGTTGGACTTCTCATTGTGCAGCTCGGAGCTCACGTCCACTGGCTTCGTGTTCTCCCATCTGCACGGTCCCAACGCTATACAACAACACAGATTCCATTGGAGGGACAAGAGGGCTTGGATGATAATGGAGTAAAGAGCCTGTCCCAAGGAAACACCAGTTTTCATGTGTCCAGGAGAGAACCTCATCTTTTGAGGTTGGGCTCCCCTTCCCGCCTGTGCTGGTTTAACTCAGGTGTCCCCCATAAACTTAAGTGTTCTGAATGCTAGGTTCCCAGCTGATGGAGATGTGGGAATTAACACCTCCTGGAGGCAGGGTATTGTTGGGGGCGGGCTTATGGGTATTATAGCCAGTTTCCCCTTGCCAGTGTTTGGCACACTCCTTGTTGCTGTTGTCCACCTTATGATGGCCAGGGGGTGATGTCCACCCTCTGCTCATGCCATTATTTTCCTCTGCCATTGTGGAGCTTTCCCTTGAGTCTATAAGCCAAAATAAACCATTTTTTTCCCCACAACCTGCTCTTGGTTGGGTGATTTCTGCCAGCAATGTGAACCTGACTGCAACACCTCCCAACATCCCATCCAGCTCTGAAGAATTTATTTGATTGTTCTTTGTTTGAGAAAGGATCTTACTATGTAGCTCAGGCTAGTCTCGAGTTTGTGGCCTCCTGCCTTGGCTTCTTGAGCACTGGGATTATAGGTGTGTACCACTAGGCCTGACAAACAGTAAAGATTTTATTTATGTATGTATCTGTTGTTATTATTTTGAGATAGGGTTTTACTATGTATCACAGGCTAGTCCTGAACCCCCAGTGTAGACAAGGCTGTCCTCAAACTCACAATTCTGTTTCCTCAGTTTCCAGAGTGCTGGGATTATAGACATGAGCAACAATGCCCAGTTTCATTTCCTGATTTTACAAGGGGATAAAAGTTGGGCTTGGTGACACACACACTTGGAAGTTGAGGTGGAGCCAGAAGAATTGGGAGTTCAAGGACAACTTCAGCTACAGCTTCTGCTTCCCAAGGCGCTGCAACTCTCAGCGGTGGGCACAGCCTAAAGATGGCGCTTAGACCTGCCACCTGAGCCAGGAATACTGTGCTATGTCCAGGGACCCCCTCAAGGATCACAGCTGAGGTAGCCCCCCAGGAACAAGGCCACAGCTGTTTCTCATGAGGAGCCAGTCCACACTCTTTTCTTCCTTGTTTTAGCAGCAAATTGGCCTTTTGGTTATGAGCAGTTTATGGTGTTCCGAGCTCTGGTGTGTTTGTAGAGGCAACAACTCTGGGTGTAATAAGGCCAGGGACAGTAAGGCAAGAGCTGCTTTGGACCCCAGCCTGTCTCTACTCCCCACAGTGGGGCTGGCCATGTGCCCTGGGGGGTCTGACCCATCCACTTGTCATGATTCTTCTCTTTTGAGTAAGTCCATAGGGCAAAGTGTCAGTGCAAACACTTGAGAGGCGAGAGCAATGGCTCACACACAGGAAGAGGAAAAGAAAGGACTCCATTGTGCAATGTGATTCCTAGCCAGATGCCATGTTTTGGGAAAATAGAAAGCGACATGTGTGTGTGTGTGTGTGTGTGTGTGTGTGTGTGTGTGCACACGCAGATGAGAGAGAATGAGCAGGAGCCAGCCAGGATGCCTTGAACAAGTCAATCAGTCTCTCTGGGCCACAAATGAGAACACAAGAGGTCAGACAAGACAGTTCCTTGTTTCTATTGCTACTATATATGGGCAGAATCATACAGATGTATAGAGCTAACCTCTCTGACCATCACACCTAGTCATCTGTGTAGTCTGACCATCTGAAATCTGAGTATTTCCTGTCACGACTGAGCCTTGATTTTTGCCCAGTATTTTCCTTAAGAGTATGTTTACCATAGCCACCACATATGGCAAGGTAGTTACGGAAAATTTCAAGAGATAGAGGAGAAAAGAGAGAGACCATTTTAGAGAATGCACACTATGTACCAGGCCTTGGACCTCACTGTCTTGTTGCTGGGACAAAATACTCGACAAACTCCGGGTGTGGTAGGACATATGTTTAATCCCTGTACTCAGGAGGCTGAGTTGGGTTGATCGACATGAGTTCAAGGCCAGTCTGGAGCTACAGAGTAAGTTCCAGGTCAGCCAGGGCTGGAATGAGACCCTAACTCAAAACAAGAACAAGCTAGGCATAGTGGTGCATGCCTTTAGTCCCAGCACTCAAGAAGCAGAGGTAGGAGGATTGCTGTGAGTTTGAGGCCACCCTGAGTCTACATAGTGAATTCCAGGTTAGCCTGGGCTAGAGCAAGACCCTATCTCAAACAAACAAACAAACAAACAAATATCAGTTTATGGGGCTGGAGAGATGGCTTTAGTGGTTAAACACTTGCCTATGAAGCCTAAGGACCCCGGTTCAAGGCTCAATTGAGAGATGGCTTAGTGGTTAAATGCTTGCCTATGAAGCCTAAGGACCCCGGTTCGAGGCTCAATTCTTCAGGACCCACATAAGCCATGTGCACAAGGGGGCGCACACATCTGGAGTTTGTTTGCAGTGGCTGAAGGCCCTGGTGTGCCCATTCTCTCTCTCTCTCTCTACCTGCCTATTTCTGTATCTCTCTCTCTCAAATAAATGAATAAAAAATATTTAAACAAAAAACAATAAATAAAAATCAGTTTATGAAGCTGGGCATGGTGGCGCACACCTTTAATCCCAGCACTCGGGAGACAGAGGTAGGAGGATTGCTGTGAGTTCAAGGCCAACCTGAGACTACATAGTGAATTCCAGGTCAGCCTGGGCTAGAGTGAGACCCTACCTTGATAACCCCCCCCCAAAAAAAAAAGCAGTTTATGGGAGGAAGGGTTTATTTCATCTTCCAATTCCAAGTTAGAGTCCATCACGTCTGGAAAGACGTGGCAGCAGGAGTTTATGGCAGAGCTGGTAACATTCAGTCCACAGTAAGGAAGCAGAGAGGGATTAATATCAGTACTCAGACATCTTTCTCCTGTTTATACAGTCCAGGACCCCAGCACATTAATGGTATTATAAGATAATCCCTTATACAGGCCAACTTAATCTAGATTGTCCTTCACAGGTGATTCCTGGTGTGTGAAAGTGGCAATCAGTGTAAACCATCACAGAATTGGAAGTTTCATATATGTTAATACCCCCAATACTCCTGGAATCATAATTGCTATTTTCATTTTTGTTATAAACTAATGGAACTTCAAAGAGAACTGTGCTCAACCTAAGCGAGCCTAATTCTAAGCCTGTGCCCCTTCCAAGACACAGTGCAGGAGTAAGGACAGCTTTACAAGCAAAAGTCACTTTGTGAGGACTCTTCTGCTCAGAACCATGTCTCCACAGTGTCACGTGAGTGGAGCACTACAGAGTGCAGGTCGGCCTGAATTGATGTGAAAATCTGCCTAAAAAGAGAGGGAGAGAAAGTAGTCAGGCAGAAGAGATAGAGTGTACATATAAGCTAGCAAAAACACTAGGCGGTCGCTCAGAACAATGTGATGACTCCTCACCCAAAGCACCAGCCTATCAGATGCATTAAGCACTAAGCCTCCATTTTTTTTTTTTTTTTTTTTTTTTTGGCACCTCAGTTTTTCCAGAAATGGAACAAATAGTTGTGACATGCGCCCTATGTAACAGGCTTTGTGGGTGGATGAAACGGTGAACAGGGGTTATGTTTGTGCAGCTCACAGTCTCGTGTGGAGGACAGTGGTATAAAGGGCCCACTGATGGTCTAGTCACCGAGTCAAGGGACCCTTTAGTTCATCCTGGAGCTCAGGCACTTCCATTGTGCCCAGTCATCTGCTTAGACTCTGGATCACAAAACACCGAAGGTGGCATTACAAAGCTTGGAATAACCAGGCTTGGGAACGTTTGGCTCGCAAAGAGCACCACAAGCCCATTGTGTCCAAGAAATGGTGTCTCCCTTCCTTCTACCAGAATGGCATGGGCCTGGACTTGGCTTCCTCTTCTGTTCCCTCCAGTCTTGGTTCCCTGGCTTCTCTCTGCGTGGCTTCACAGCCCTTGGTGGGATACAGTCCTTGCCGCACTTGGCAGCAGCCCTGGAAACGGTGCTCACCTGACTCCGCTTTCTCTGCTTGCTCCAACCCACTCCCCACGTCTTGTCCCACTCTAGATACCCCAGCTCCCACCACTGCCTGGATAATACTCTTCCATGCAGCTTGTTCCCAGATCCCCCAGCCCACACTCCCGTCTGTGTCTCCCTAGCCTCTCTGGTGATAGCAGCAAGTGCTTATGTTCCTTTGGGCTGGGCCAGATACTGTTTTGTTGTTTTGTTGTTGTTGTTTTGTTTTGTTTTGTTTTTCACTGTTGTATTTCTATTTTTATTTACTCACAAGTTAACAAAATGTACAACAAAAGCATGTAAAAGTTAGAAATGCTCTTGACATTGACCAAAATTATAGGACCACTTTGTTTTATTGACAACTTCTATATTTATAGACAATAAACCATGATATTTCCCTCCCCCCCCCTTATTCCCCTTCAGAACTCCACTGTCCATCATATCCCCTCCCTCTCTCCATTACTCACTCACTCTCTCTCTCTCTTTTGTTTTTTCTTTTTTTGGTTTTTCAAGGTAGGGTCTCCCTGTATGCCAGGCTGACCTGGAATTCACTATGTAGTCTCAGGGTGGCCTTGAACTTACGGTGATCCTCCTACCTCTGCCTCCTGAGTGCTGGGATTAAAGGTGTGTGCCTGGCTCAGGCTCAGGTCTTTTATCTCTTTGCAGAAGTTTCGCTCAGTCACCCCCTCCTGGAAGCCCTTTCTAAAACTGCTTCAGCACTTTGTTTTGCTGTCCTCTCGAGGGCCTACCAGCTCTTAATGGGAGGCCTAGGTTCACATGTCATGGGATCAGCAGCTGGTTGTAGAGGGAACAAATCACCTGAGAGCTCTTTGCTCCTATGACCTCCCCAACCCACTCCCCAAACAAAAGCAGCCAAGGGACTTTAGTTGTGTATCTTCTTGTTTCTGTGAACATATGCCTGACTAGAGCAGCTTGGGGAAAAAAGAGCTTATTTTTGGTAAGTTCCAGAGGGCAGAGTCTATCACTGTGGGTAAAGTATGGCAGGAACAGGAAGCTGGCATCACATCAGCAGGAAGGAAGGAGTGAGAGAGAACAAATGGAGAGGGGCTGTGACACCTCGGGGACACAGGCTTCCAGTTACACATTTCCTCTACCAAGGCTGTACTTGCTAAAGGTTCCATGACCTTTCCAAATAGCTCCCCTTTGCTGGGGCCCAAGTGTCCAAAACATGAGCCAATGAGGGGCATATGTATAATGTACATGTATATATACACGTGTGTGCACACACACTTTCCTTCCTAACAATAACAAGTATCATTTAAGACTATTAGTGTGTGTGTGTGTGTGTGTGTGTGTGTGTGTAAGTTCTCAATAAGAAAGTAGAAGCCAGCCATACAAAACAGATTGTTAATAATAATAGTAATAAACATTAAAAATAAATAAATAGGGCTGGAGAGATGGCTTTGCAGTTAAGCGCTTGCCTGTGAAGCCTAAGGACCCTGGTTCAAGGCTCGATTCCCCAAGACCCATGTAAGCCAGATGCAGGAGATGGCACATGCATCTGGAGTTCTTTTGCAGTGGCTTGAGGCCCTGGCATGCCCATTCTCTCTCTCTCTCTCTCTCTCTCTTTCTCTCTGTCTCTCTCCTTCCCTGCCTGTTTCTGTATCTTTCTCACAAATAAATGAATAAAAGAAATTAGAAATAAATAAATAAATAAATAAATAAATAAATAAATAAAAGCCTGGTATGGTGGTGCACACCTTTAATCCCAGCACTTGGGAGGCAGAGGTAGGAGGATCACTGTGAGTCCAAGGCCACCATGAAACTATATAGTGAATTCCAAATCAGCCTGGACTAGAGCGAGACCCTACCTCAAAAACAAAAACAAAAACCTCTTTTTCTCTCTCTCTCTCAAATAAATAAAATATATTTTAAAACAAAAAAACAGGTCTGGTTAGATGGCTTAGCAGTTAAAGCACTTGCCTGCAAAGCCAAAGGACCTAGGTTCAATTCCCCAGGACACATGTAAGCCAGATGCAGCAGGGGGCACATGCATCTGGAGTTTGTTTGCAGTGGTTGGAGGTCCTGGCATGCCATTCTCTCTCTCTCTCTCTCTCTCTCTCTCTCTCTCTATCTGCCTATTACTCTCTCTCTCTCAAATAAATAAAAATAAAAATATTTTTAAAAAAACACATAAACCAGGTGCACACCTATAATCCCAGCTCTTGGGAGGCTGAGATAGGAGGATCACCGTGAGTCCCAGCTTGGGACTACATAGTGAATTCCCAGTCAGCCTGGGCTAGAGGGAGATCCTATCTCATAAAAGCAAAAAAGAAAAAAAGAAAGCAAACACACACACACACACGAGAGAGAGAGAGAGAGAGAGGTGTCCAAAGAGCAAAGGTCCCATCTCTATAATCTCTTGAAAAATAAACAGTCTCATTTGAAGTTGAGCAGCTTTAGAGCAAGCTGCACTTAGAATGAAATTCTGTTTTTTGTTTTGTTTTGTTTTTTAGAGATAGGGTCTCACTCTAGGCCAGGCAGATCTGAAATTCACTGTGTAGTCTCAGGGTAACTTGAACTCACAGCGATCCTCCTACCTCTGCCTCCTGAGTGCTGAGATTAAAGGGATTAAAGGAGTGTGCCACCACGCCTGGCTGGAATCTTTTTTAATATATATATTATTTATTTGAGAGAAAGAGGGTATGGGGATGCCAGGGTCTTTTGCCACTGCAGACAAACTCCAGACACATGTGCCACTTTGTACATGTGGGCTTTACATGGGCACTGGGGAATCAAAGCCAGGCCAGCAGACCTTGCCAGCAAGTGCCTTTAGCCACTGAGCCACTTTTCCAACCCAGGCATTCTGGAATCTGAAACCCTTTTCTACAGGGACCTCAGAGTGGAGTGTTCCCAGCAGTGTCCTTTCCTGGCTTATCAGGGCTGCCCGCTCCTGTGCAGAGAAGTCAGCTCCTTTCCTCACCAACTCGTCAACAGGCAGTAGTTCTTCCTGATAGGACAGGGAATAGCAGAAGCATTCGACCCTGACTCACTCTTCTATGCAGTGTCTGAGAATAGACCTAAAGGTTTGTAAGCCCACCTGGAACCATCTGGCTTCCCTCAAGGCTGCTCTGCAGACCAACCACCTCTGGGTCTTCTCACGGATGGCTTAACCACGTCCTTGGTGCTACCATTTCCTTCCTTTCCTGCTTCATCTTCCTCGGTCTACAAAGACAAAGCCGGCCTCTTTCCTGAATGAGACCCTCATGTCCTGCACCACCATGATTAGATGACCCCTTGGGCTGACCTGCTTCGGGTTAAATGACCCTATTCATTGAACTTCTCCTTGGAGCTATCCTACTGCCCCCGTATCAATTTCCGGGCTCCTTTGTGGACTCACTAGGTGAAGAATGCAGAAAAGTCCCCTCCCCACCCCTTGTGGACAGTCTTATAGAATCTGTCTGTCTCATTTTATCCTGGGAAGCCAGGAGCATGCCAGACCCTCTCTTTAGAAAAGCAGAAAAATCACTTCTCTCATTACTTAATTTGACTTCACCTCCACTTAATCTGCAATATGTTCTAAGGCTCAGAAAAAGCTGTCACTGCTATTAAGAAAGTATGAAAGATATATTGGGATAATCTATTTGATTCTAGAAACCTCAGGTGGAGCACGTGCAAATGGGATCCATGATTCCTATCCTTAAGACTCAGGCACTCAGAAACTGTCACAATAAAGGAATGGCTAGGCTAGTGTCTGTTCCTAATTAATGTATTAAATACCCTTGCTCTGATTTCATCTCTCTCCTCCACTTTTGTGACACACACATGTATGTCAGGTACCCTTCCATTCATTCATGACACTTAGAGGTATCATTCTAGATTTTCTCTTCCACGTGTAATTTACTGTAATCACCTTAGAAGGTGAAAGCCATTTTCCAGAAGCCAGGGCACTGGCTCACATCCCACATTTCAAGTTCTAAATGACTGCCTGGCTCCCTAGAGGTCAAATGAGAGCAAGGATTGTCATTTGCTCCTGTTCTATGCCAGACTCTTCAGCATGCTGGTGGCTGCCCTGGTGAAAGATGTGTTTGACCCAAGTCTTCATCCAAGACTCCATGATGATGGAAAATACTCATGTTTTGGCTGCAGTGTGATAAATAACAACTGACCAAATAAATTCCGAGTGTGGATAGTCGCCAAGACGGACGTGATGGAAATCAGGCTCTGGAGAACAACTAAAAAACTAGTGTTACAGTTTAGAAGTAGAATGTATCCCCCACTCAACATTCTTATGTGTTTGAACCACTGGTCCCCAGTTAATGTTATTTTCAGATATTTTTTGGAGGTGAGCCTAGCTGAAGAATGTGAGGTTTATAGCCTGGCCCTACTCCTGGCCTTCTCTCTGCTTCCTACTGTGTCAAGGTGTGAACAAGGAGGCTCACACTCCTACTGCCACCATGCCCTCCCTACCATGATGGAGCAAAGACTAAAATCATGAACCGAAATAAGTCCTTCCTCCTGAAGTTGCTTCTTGTCAAGTATTTGTTCACAAGAACAAGAAAAGCAACTAATACACCTGGGAAGTTTTGCCTGAAGAAGAGAAAAATCTAGGAAGGCAGAAAGACCACACAGCCCTCACACCCTGGGACATGCAAGCGTAAGAGAGGTTGCTCAGAGGCTGTGGAGAAGACGTGTGAGCCAGGTACAATGTAACTCAGATCTTCCAAGATGTTTGGAAAGCACATCCGGGCAACTGCCACTTTGTGAGTTCTGGCTTTTGAGTCCTGTGATGTGTCCAGTGTGCAGGTAGTGTCTCACTGTTTGCCATACTCCTCCCAGTAATGCAGTGAGGCAATAGATGGCCCACAGTTCATAGATGTTGAGACTGAAGCTCTGAGGTCTGCAGGGCCTGGGTCAGTGTGAGCTCACACAGCAGCAGGGCAAGTCAAGATGTGAACTCACACGTTCCTGTCTCCAAAGCTGGTGTCAGGAGACGGGGCCCTCTTCAGAGGAGACCCCCATAAGGGACAAGTGTGAGAGTTGATGACTTCTGGAGATACGTTCTGCCCCAAGATACTACCAGGTAAAAATCTGAAAGGAGTAAGTCTGTAGGTTTTGCAGCCGTTTGTGTATTGTAACAATAACAATAGCAATTATGTCTGATGCGTCCTTGTGTCTGTCATGTGTTGAGTAATAAGACAGACCTTCAGTTCATTGTCCTGGTCTCCTAGCCCTCATATAACCCTGCTAGGTAGTTGAAATAAATATACTGGGTTCAATGTTCTGGCAAAAGAGCACCATAGTTCTGGTTTGCCTCCCCTAGCAGATATTTAAGCCATGAGCAGTGGAATGGTGCTCTGAGGAGGACCTCTAGCTCTGGAACCAAGACCTGTGTTCTAACCCAGCTCCACCACTACCAGGCGTGTGACCTTTGCATAGTTCCTTAACTTCTCTCCTTCAGCCTCTTCATCTGTAAACAGAGGTAATGTCAAGGAACATCTGGTTCTTGGCATGTGCTGTACAAGAGTTAGTTCACGGAAAGTCTTTTGGTCTTCATAGAGTTATATGCTCCGAGGTAACTGTGGAGAGCAAATTGAGAGAGGGTCCTTGACTCCAGTTTGTTGGCAGGGGATGACCATTATTTTTTTTTTATTTTATTCATTTGAGAGAGAGAAAGAGGTAGAAAGACTCAGCTGCTGCAAACGAACTCCAGACGTATGTGCCACCGTGTGCATCTGGCTTACGTGGGTCTTGGGGAATCGAACCTCGGTCCTTTGGCTTCGCAGGTAAGTGCCTTTACAGCTAAGCCAGCTCTCCATCCTGGGATGACCATTATTTATCCCATCTCTGCTGGGGACAGACTCAATATGTCACCTCCCTCTGGTTCTCTTGTTCTTCAGGCTAGTGGGACTGTCCTCACCTTTGACGTTGCCTCTGTGGAACCTCCCTGTGGCCTGCCTCCTGTCTTCTGAGGGCACCAGGGGCCAGAGGGCCCTCTCGGATCCCCAGTTGACTTCTCACGACACTGAGGCTTTGTGCCAAGAAACAGATCAATTGTCCCGGTCAAAGTATCAGAAAGAATATGAACAACATTTAGGTGAAGCTGTTCATTAAGAATATGAAAGAAAGCTGGGTGTGGTGTTGCACGCCTTTAATCTCAACACATGGGAGGCAGGGTGGGAGGACTGCACTGAGTTCAAGGCCACCCTGAGAATACATAGTGAATTCCAAGTCAGCCTGGGCTAGAGAGAGACCCCATTTCAAACAAACAAACGAAAAAATTAAAGAATAAAGCTGCACCATGGTTATATATTATGTATGATTATATCTCACACCTATCATCCCAGCACCTGGAAGGCTAAAGTAGGAGGATCATGGTGAGCTGGAGGCCAGCCTGGGCTACAGAGTGAGTTCTGTCACTGTGGACTAGAGTGAGACTCTGCTTCAAAAAAACATAGCTAGAGCCGGCTGTGGTGGTGCACACCTTTAATCCCAGCACTCAGGAGGCAGAGGTAGGAGGATTGCCGTGAATTCAAGGCCACCCTGAGTCTACAGAGTGAATTCCAGGTCAGCCCAGGCTACAGCAAGACCCTACCTCAAAAAAATATATAGCTAGGTGATAGATAGATAGGTAGATAGATAGATAAATATTAAGTAATACTGAACAACTATCTATTTGTTGTTTGGAGGATCTATTTTTTCTTGCCCAGGCCTGGATATTCCTTGTAGTTAAGTAGGATAGGATAAAGGGGCAGATTAGGAAAAGGGGTTCAAGCAAGAACCTGTGGCCCTAGGATTGGAAGGAGCACACTAGTGTTTTTAGGCTGCCTTTCCACCAAGCTCTGCTAAGGAAGATAAAGCATGAATGCTCTTTTGTCTACTCGTTATTAATCTTGTTTTCTTGAGTCCATATTTGAATATTAAAATAACCCTTTTTCTTTCTTTTCTTTTCTTTTCTTTTCTTTTCCTTTCCTTTCCTTTCTTTTCTTTTCTTTTCTTTTCTTTTCTTTTCTTTTCTTTTCTTTTGTAGAGACGGGATCTCATGTAGCCCAAGATGGCCTTGAACTTCTGATCCTCCTGTTTTACATCCCATGGGCTGGGATAATAGGCAGGCATGTGCCACCATGTCTAGTTTACACAGTGCTAGAGGTCAAATCCAGGGCTTCACACATGATAAACAAGCACTCTGCCAACTGAACTATATCTTCAGCCCTAAAACAATTATTCTTTAAAAAATATATTTATGTGGGCTGGAGGGGTGGCTTAGTGGTTAAGGCATTTGCCTGCAAAGCCAAAGGACCCAGGTTTGATTCCCCAGGACCCATGTTAGACAGATGCACAAGGGGGCGCATGTGTCTGGAGTTCATTTGCAGTGGCTGGAGGCCCTGGAGTGCCCATTCTCTCTCTCTCTCTCTCTCTCTCTCTCTCTCTCTCTTTCTCTCCCTCTCCCTCTGTCAAATAAATAAATAAAAATATTTTCAAAATATTTATGTGTTTTTTTCTGTAATTCTAGTACTGAGAAGGCTGAGAATGATCACAACTTTGAGACCAGACTGAGCTGCAAAGAAAGACCCTGTCTCAGCCAGGCGTGATGGCACACACCTTTAATCCCAGCGCTCAGGAGACAGAGGTAGGAGGATCACTGAGTTCAAGGTCACCCTGAGACTACATAGTGAATTCCAGGTCAGCCTGGGCTCCAGTGAGACCCTCCTCGGAAAACCAAAATAAATAAATTTACAAAGTTAAAAAGCCAGTGTGGCAGCGCACACCTTTAATCCCAGCCCTGCTCCAAGCCTTTCCTTCTGGGATGAACTCCCACTGCTGACTCTTCAGCAAATCCTTCTGGCCCTCAGACTGAGCAATCCAGTTAAACCCACTTGCCCTCCCCACATTCTTTGTGGAGCCAGAGCCTTGGATACTGGTCCATACCCATGCCCATGCATTGTTCCAGGTCCATGTCAGAGTCTAGGTGGGGTGGGGGCGGGGAGAGTGACACCCACTAAGATTTCAAGTTGCTTGTGTCTCAGGAGAACATGGTAAGTGATAGAGATAATGGTGGTGCTCGCCTTTAATCATGGTAGTTGGGAGACAGAGGTAGGAGTTTGAGGCCAGCCTGAAATTACAACATGAATTCCTGGTCAGCCTGGGCTAAAGTGACACCTTACCTTGAAAAACCAAAATAAATAAATAAATAAATGTGAATATTTGTAAAGTCTTCTGTGTGCTGGTATTTTGCATGCCTAACATCACAGGCATCAGAATTGAGAAGCAGGTACTGAAGATGGGAGAAGGAAGCAGTCTGTCTGGATAGCACTTGGATGCTAAGAGAAGGGAACAGAATTTGAATCTAGGTCTATTCCACCTTCACTCGCTACCCAAGGACCAGAGGCCTCCATATTCACAGCTGCCATCCAATCATATACATTTTATTATAATTACTTGTGTATTTATCTAGTTGTGAGACAGGATCTCATGAAGCCCAGACTGGCCTTGAACTCAAGACGCAGCTGAAGATGACCTTGAACTTCTGACCCTCCTGACTCCACCTCCTCAATGCTGAGATTACAAGAGTATACCACCCTGTGGTAGTTTGAATATATGTCCCCCAATATATTCAGTGTTTTATTATTTTATAGTTTGCATCTGCAATCACCTTGCTAGAGGCAAGGTCACTGGGGGCCCGGTTTTAAGGTGTGGTGATGGTTTGAGATTCCATTGTAAAGATATGCAAATGTGCCTAGCAGGAGTTCCTGAAGTGTGCTGTGTGACCTTTTTGGCTGTAGGTTTTGCTCTGTGTGCTGTGGTAGCTGGTTGGCTTAAGCTCTCTCTGCTTGGCCCTATGAAGAGCAGGCCACTTTTCCTGCCATTATGGAACTTCCCCTGGATCTGTAAGCTTCAATAAATAATATCCCTTCCTCCATAACTGTGCCTGGTCTGGAAGTTCATCTCAGCGAACCTGAAGCTGTCTGCAACAGTAAAGTGGTACCAGGAGTGGGGTGAGATGAACCTGACAATGTGGATATTCGTCTTTTGGAACTTTTGTTTTGGAGGAATGGGCATAGACTTGGTGCTTACAACTGAAGATGCCTTCTGGAATGATAAGCCAAGTTTTATGGACTATTCTGATGAGAGTTTGAGAATACTAAGTGCAGACAGTATTGAACTTCGAGGCTTGGCTTATGAAATTTCTAAGGGGAAGGAAAGACTGCAGAGGACTTTATTGGAACTGGGCTACTGGCATAAGGGATGACTACGTTCCGCTATCCAGGGACAGAAAGTTTGATCAAAATTAAATTTGTAATGGACTGA
The DNA here is from genome assembly GCA_036365145.1 of Orientallactaga sibirica. NCBI lineage: Eukaryota > Metazoa > Chordata > Mammalia > Rodentia > Dipodidae > Orientallactaga > Orientallactaga sibirica. Next base: position 15,471,403 of record JAEOAD010000015.1, read on the forward strand.
TGTGCTTGGCTGAAGATATCGGACTGAGATTTTAAGATTTTAAGTTGGAAAAACTCAAGCAAGTTAAAAGCAGAGACACTGAGACTGATTTTAGGTTACTGGAGCTGCTATTGTCAACACATTAGCAATCTTAAGGAAGATGGAAGGAAAATGGAAGGAAGATGACCCGACTTGATTTACATTAAAACAATGGAGAGAATACCTGAGGAAAGACTGTTAAAAATGCAAATTCTTGGAAAGAGCTGCCTAGAGAAGGAACCTGCTTTTCAAGGCTATGGTTTATTTTGTCCCTGGATTTAGAATATGGCTGTGTCCTGCACACCTGGTATTAATTTTGAAAATATGAAAAATGCATGGAGTGGTCATGAATTGCACACGGTTCCAGGAGCCACTGCTGAGATGCGGCATGAGGCAAGACATGAAGACCCTCAGGAATAGGCTGAAAGAGCCTTTTGGAAGATGGACCATGGTTTGCATGGAGACCTGAAAATGTTTTGGATATACCAGGACTATGCAAAAGGGCTACCATGTAATGCAGTGTTGACATGGGATGAAAGTTTTCCCTGGTGACTCTGCCCAGCTGGAGGGACGAAATTGGAAAACCTGGAGACTGTTAGTCTCTGGTTATATTGAACTTGAACTGCAGAAGTTTGATGACTGTTGATGGTGGTTGAGTTTGCATTATTTTAGTTTCTCCTTGATATGCCTTATACCAGTTAAAAATGTTTACTCTGTGCCTTTACATGTTGAAAATATTTAACTTGTTTGATTTTACAGGACTCACTATCTTAAGTTGATCAAGACTATGAGAACCTTTGAAATTGGACTGAGTACAATTTACAATGTGTGATAGTTATAAATCTATTGGGGGCCAAGAACTAAATATATTGGGGGCCAGGGGCGGAATGTGGTAGTTTGAATATATGTCCCCCAATATATTCAGTGTTTTATTATTTTATAGTTTGCATCTGCAATCACCTTGCTAGAGGCAAGGTCACTGGGGGCCCGGTTTTAAGGTGTGGTGATGGTTTGAGATTCCATTGTAAAGATATGCAAATGTGCCTAGCAGGAGTTCCTGAAGTGTGCTGTGTGACCTTTTTGGCTGTAGGTTTTGCTCTGTGTGCTGTGGTAGCTGGTTGGCTTAAGCTCTCTCTGCTTGGCCCTATGAAGAGCAGGCCACTTTTCCTGCCATTATGGAACTTCCCCTGGATCTGTAAGCTTCAATAAATAATATCCCTTCCTCCATAACTGTGCCTGGTCTGGAAGTTCATCTCAGCGAACCTGAAGCTGTCTGCAACACACCCACACCCTACTTATGAGGTGCTGGGAATGGGATCTGGGGATTCACACATGTCAGGCAAACACGCTACCAACTGAACCACATCCCTAGCCCAGCACTTCTGGGTTAACAAGACATGGATTTGGCACTCCAAAGTCAACTTTAATTTTTGTTTTCTCATAATGAGCTTCTAACCACACACACACACACACACACACACACACACACACACACACAAAATGCCTGCTTGCTATTCTGTAGTGGGGCTATGGAGCTGCAAGAGAAAGTGTGCAAAACTGGTGAATCAGGAGGGGCTTCGATCACCCAGCCACCAGCATTAGACAAGAGTCCAGACACAGGGCTTCACATGAGCTCCACCTGCTATGACCTGGATGCTACCACCTGACATCTGCAGCATACAGCAACGTCAAGTTGGCCACAGCAGTAAACAGCTGTGCTGTGGGAAGGCACCGCCCAATCCCTGTGCTAATGAGAAGGAAGCAAAGCCTGGACTGTAATCCACCCTGTGCAGAAACCAAGCATTCCTCCTCGTTATGGCGAAGAAATGTCTCTCAGGGCGCCGTTGGCTCCTTACAAACAAAATAAAACAAATCCTTCCTATGGATTTCATTTGCCATTTAATACAACCTAATGATTTGCAATTGAAACCATATTTGTATTTGTATTGACTTATTAATAGCACATCCATTTTCCACACAATAAAGCTTGAACATGAACTCATGACTTTGACCGAAATGCATTAGGTAGCATTAAAGATTAAGTAAACACTATTTCTATGAATAATGTTTAATGTCTATTTGTCAGTCTATTGAAAATTGATCTCTGGGTACTTGAAGCAGGGTTCCACAGGGTACATTTTGAACATATTATGAGTAATGACTATGCATTAGAACATGGAATGTTTTCCAGGCCATCAGTAGAGCTCGTTAAAACTTTAGAATATTCTGGTTAATTTGCACAAATTGTTCCAATGTTGATGGCAAAAGTCAAGCACCACAAGAACAAAACCAAAGCACATGTCTGATTCCATGAAATAACTTAGGATTGGCTCAGAAGGATATAAGGAACACAGTCCTGTTTTCTTCCTCTGGCCAATGGTAGCACTGGTAGGTATAGATCTTTGTTGCTGTTGCTGTTGCTGTTGCTGCTGCTGCAGCTGCAGCTTTGTGGTGGCCTGGGCTCTGCCCAAACATGCAGGGCATTCCCTATGCCATCAGAAAAGGAATGACCGATGGAGGCATTCTGTCCAGCTCCTTGCATCTCTCCCTGCCTTTTGTAAGTAATTGTATGCAGTATAAATTATATAAGGGCATAAATAGCATTCTATTTGAGTTTTTTTAGCCAGGGCTTAGGGAAGAGGGCCTGACACTCAATAATAAATAAAAATGAATGAATAAATAAATAAATAAATAAATAAATAAATAAATATAAAACCTCTACAGAGCCAGGCCCAAGGTTAAAAACCAGTAATCCCATCTCCTCAGGAGGCTGAGGGAAGTAGATCCAAAGTCCAAAGCAACCCTGAGCTTTGGAATGAGTTTAGATCAGCCTGGCAACTTAATAAGACCCTGTCTCCAAACAAAAGGTAAAGTAGGTCTAAGGATACAGCATGTTCTGAGGCCAACCCCAAACTCCAGGAAGAAAGTACAAATGGGAGGCAAAAGCTACACATGAAGCTGGGCATGAGGGTGCATGCCTTTAACCCCAGCACTTGGTAGGCAGAGGTAGGAGGATTGTTATGAGTTTGAGGCCAGCCTGGGACTACAGAGTTAGTTCCAGGTCATCCTGGGCTAGAGTGAAACCCTATCTCAAAAATAAATAAATAAAAATAAAAAATAAAAAAAAAAAGCTAGACAGGGCTGGAGAGATGGCTTAGCAGTAAAGGCATTTGCCTGCAAAGCCAAAGGACCCTGGTTCGATTCTCCAGGACCCACGTATGGCAGATGTCCAAGGTGGTACATGCATCTGGAGTTTGTTTGCAGTGGCTAGAAGCCCTGGTGCACCTATTCTTTCTCTCTCTGCCTCTTTCTCTCTCTCAAATAAATAAATAAAAGTTAAATAAATAAATAAAAATTTAAAAAGCTAGACATGGAGACACACATCTGTAACCTCAGCACTTGGAAAGTGGAGGAAGGAATATCAGAAGTTCAAGTCCAGCTATATGTTGGTGGCAAAAGTCAAGCACCACAAAAAGAGAGAGAAAAAAAAAAGAGAGAGAGAAAGGGAAGACTATCTCTTTTGCTGTGTGTGTCTCAAAAGAAAGAGAGAGGGGCTGGAGAGAAGGCTTAGCATCCTGAGAATCCTAGAGAATCCTGGTTTGATTCTCTAGGACCCATGTAAGCCAGATGCACAAGGGGGAGTGTGTGTCTGGAGTTTGTTTGCAGTGGCCGGAGGTTCTGGAGTGCCCATTTTCTTTCTCTCCCTCTCCTCTCTCTCCACCTCTGTCTATATATAGCAAATAAATAAAATATATAAAAAAGAGAGAGAGAGAATGAGAGAAAGGGGAGACTGTCATAAATAAGCCTTCAACAGACCAGTAGTAATAATTATAATATAATAATTACTATTTATTGAGTACCTGCTATGAGCAGTTAAAATAGTAAGCATGTTATACACATTATCTGTAATCACTTCAATAACCTGCTGGTAGATTGTTCCCTTTGTGTACACTGGTAACATTTGTCATAGTTGACATTGTCCCCAAGATCTTTATTAGGGATGTTATGATTGCAATATGAAATATCCCCCATAGACTCGGGTATTAAGTATCTGCTCCCCAGCTGATGGTGCTGTTTTGGGAGATGATGAAAACTTTATAAAATGGCACCTAGCTGGAGAATGTGGGAGGATGTCTTAAAAGGTTATACCCACCCCTATCTTTCTCTCTCTCTCTTTCCTATTGAAAACAAAGTGAAGAACTCCTCTGTCACAGGTCCCTACCACCGTGATAGTCTTTCTTGCCATAAGTCCAAAATCTACAGAGCTGGTCATGATGCACTGAACCCTCTGAAACTGTGAGCCAAAAAAAAAAAAAAAAAAAAAAAAAGCCTATACCCTCTTTTATGTTCCCTTATTGGGTACTTGGGTCATGACCATGAGAAAGTTGACTAATACATGGAGATACAAAGCTGTCTCATGACTTTCTTTTTGCTCCTTCCTTATGAAATGTGTCTTAGTTATTTCTTCTCTTTGCTGTGACCAATACCTGACCAGAAGCAACTGAAGGAAGGAAGGGTTTATCTCCGCTTATAGTTTGAAGTTACAGTCCATCATGGCAGAGAAGCATGGCAGCAGGAAACTAAGGCAGCTGGTCACATTCAGTCCACAGTGAGGAAGCAGAGAGCGATGCATGCATTCAGCTTACCTTCACCTTTGTATTCCGTCCAAGACTCCCACCCATGGAATGGTTTCCATCACAATCTTATGAAGATTATCTCTCTCAGGCATGCCCAGAGCTTCATTTTCTAGTTGATTCTAGATCCTGGCAAGTTATCAATCAATTTAAGCTGCCACAAAAAGGGTACTTGGGAAGGTTTTTACATGCTTTTTGCAAATGTGAAACTGGAGCCCAGGCAAGTGAAAAGACTGACCCTTTTTTCCCTAATGTCTAGCTTTCCTTTCCTCTACTCCTCTATTCTATTTTTTTTAATTTGCAAACAGAGAGAGAGAAATAGAGAGAGGAGATAGAGAATGGGTGCACCAGGGCCTTTAGCCACTGCAAACAAACTCCAGATGTATGTGCCATCTTGTACATCTGGCTTATGTGGGTACCGCGGAATTGAACCTGGGTCCTTTAAGCCAAAGGCAAGTGCCTTAACCACTAATACATCCATCCAGCCCCTACTCCTCTATTGTTTGAGCTCCCCATCCTCATTCCTCTCCCATGCACTTTCCTAGCAGGGCCCGCTCCACCCCTATCTTTTACCTTCTCTCTTGCTTCTGTGACATGTGAAGTCCTTAAACGTCAAAGGACCAAGAAAAGCAAACCTTGGCACTGTACATTGCAAAACAGTGAGGATGAAGAGTGCCAAGGTGCACATGATAGTGGGGACCCTAGCCTAGGAACAAGAGCAGGCCCTGGAGGCTTCACTCCCATGTGATGTGGGAAAGAGGGTGGGAAGGCCATGCTATGGGCAAAGGAGAATCTCAAGAACTGTCAGAAAGGGGAGTAACATGGTCCGATGTACTTGGAGCATGTGACATGTTCCAACAAGAGATGTGTCAGCCAGAATCTTTAAAAAGCCGCCTGACAGATATGGACAGATACCTTCATCTCAGCATAGTGAGTCCAGAAAGGCCTTTAGCTATGAGCTAGCCTAACTTCTGACTTTTAGAGATGAGAAGTTCAAGGTAGAAGGACAGTGTTCTCCTTAAATGTTTCTGCTAACTGCTCCCCACTTCTTCATGGTCAATTGATTTATTTATGACACAGAGAGGTACAGAGAGAGTGAGAATGGACACGCCAGGGCCTCTAGCCACTGCAAACGAACTCCAGATGCATGTGCGAACATGTGCATCTGGCTTATGTGGGTCCTGGAAAATTGAACCTGGGTTCTTTTGCTTTGCAGGAAAGTGTCTTAACAGCTAAACCATCTCCCCAGCCCTTCATGGTCAATTTAGTATTTAAATACCCTATTGTCATCATTTCCATTTCCTTCTGTCCCTCCTCCAGCCAGGATTCCAGGGCAATTGGGGACTGTCCCATTCCCACAGAACTCCCACTGTGGTATAGAACCACCTGTCATACGGTGGGGGATGGGTGTTAGGCAGCAGACAATCAGCAGATTGTCGATTACAGTTGTGCACAGACAACTGTATTAGTGTTCCTCGTGCCATATGGCTGAGGAAACACGCAGCAGTGAGCTGGTCTCAGGAGAGCCTGGTCCATCACCTGTTCCCTGCCTCCCTGGAGTAGTTCAGCACCGCTGCCCCAGGACTTTGGGAATTGCCCTAGAGGGGCTCATAGAAAATTTTGTCACTATAACCATCAGACTGTAGCTGTGTAGTGAGCAGTCATAGACGGATCATACTTCCCATGGAATGTGGGAATTAATAGCTGAGTTTTGGAGTTGAAAACCTGCGATGGGCTTGAGCTCCTCCGCATCACATAGAAGATGAGCATCAGGATGAGAATACAGGGCTCCAGGAGGCACTGCACAGGGCTCTCACTGCTAGCCAGAGACCTTTTTCCAGAAAGATGGCAGTGGACATAGAAGATACTAAAAGTTCATCAAAGCAGAAATTCAGAGGATCCAGAGAGCTCGACACTAAAGGAGACCACGCCCACCGACACCCACATTGAGGAAGAGGGGCCAGAAAGACACTAAGAGCCACAGCGTGGGAAGGAATGTTCTGGGGCAGTGTCATTCCCACCACCACTACCACTAAGACTGACTGGTTCATTCGTGACTGCACAATGAACACCAGCAACCCCACTAAAGAGGGGCCTCAGTGAAAATGGTGGCAGGGGAGAGGGGATATAAGAGTATAATCTAGCCAGGCGTGGTGGAGCACGCGTTTAATCCCAGCATTTGGGAGGCAGAGGTAGGAGGATCACCATGAGTTCAAGGCCACCCTGAGACTACATAGTGAATTTCAGGTCAGCCTGAGCTAAAGGGAGACCCTACTTCGAAAAACCAAACAAAACAAACAAACAAAAAAAGAGTGTAACCTGATGGGAATATGACCAATAATGCAATATGATCATTCTGTAAAGTTCATAATGATAACAATTTAAAAATAGGGTGAATGTGATCAAAATACATGATATACATGTATGAAAATGTCATGAAACCTATTATATTGAACTATTAATGTAAGCCAATAAAAAGTTACAAAATGGTTGGACATGGTGGTGCACGCTTTTAATACCAGCACTAGGGAGGCAGAAGTAGAAGGATCACTGTGAGTGTGGGACAAACCTGGGACTAGAGTGAGTTCCAGGTCAGCCTGATAAGGTGGCTCACTGGATCAAGCAAAAAGAAGAAGAGGAGGAGGAGGAGGATACAGGGACAGGAGAGAGGGCTCAATAGTTAAGAGCACATGAAGGCCTGAGACTGATGGAGTGTGATTCTCCAGCAGGCACATACACAGCTGGACATAGATCCTCATATCTGCAACCTCAGTCCTGTGGAGAACAGAAACCAGAAAATCACTGAGGATCATAAAAACAGCCAACTATTGGATCAGTAAGAGACTGAGCCAGGCATGGTGGCACACACCTTTAAACCCAGCACATGTGAGTTTGAAGCCACTCTGACTACAAAGTGAATTCCAGGTCAGCCTGGACCAGAGTGAAACCGTACCGAGAGAGAGAGACAGAGAGACAGAGAGAGAGACAGAGAGATACTGGGGTCTTAAGAAAACATGCAGATGAGTGGTGGAGAAGGAATACCCAGCATTCTCCTTTGTCCTACACATATACATAGATCACATACAAGTACACACAGACATGCATAAGCCATACCACACATAAGAAACAGACACACTGAAAGATTATTTAAAAAAAAAAAAAGGATAGAACATAGATCCAATTAATTTCTCTGCTAAAGTATCTTAATGCCTAGGATGTCATTGCCACCTTAAAATCTGACTGTAGTTCCTATCCACATTCATTTTTAGCTAACCTCTCCAGTCAGCTAACAGCAAGCAAACAGCACAGAGCCTAGACTCCACCCTCAGAACACCGGATCCTCAGAGATCCAGGCTCCGCCCTCAGAACACCGGATCCTCAGAGAACTGTAGCAAAGGGGGCACCTGCATCAGCTGATGAGTGGAAGCTGAATGGGGTCCATGAGGTTGGCTGTGCTGGAAAATATTTCATCCCATCTGTCTGACAGCAGCAGAATGGACGCCCTCAAAGGTTTCATTCCACCCACACGTGGCTCCTGCCTGCTATCTGCATGCAATATCTCATGTCATCCTTTCACCCACCTCCCCTGAGGCCTGAGGGTAGCCTCTTCTTCTCTCATACATGACAAACAGGGGCAAAGAAGTTAATTTATTTGCCCTATAACGCAGCGCAGGCCTCACTGCAGACATACCCACGGGCTCCTTTGGGCATCCCTCTTTCTCCCAACGTTTGATATGTAACACAAGGAATTAGTTCCTTGTACTGAAGGTTTACACAGTCATGCACTGAGAGCTGGGAAGATGACTTAGTGAATGACCCACATCAATACTGGATGGACGTGGCGGCACACCCGCTTTCCCAGTGCTCAGAAGGCAGAGTGGGGGTTTTCTCCAGGGAAAGCCAACTAGGTCGACTCGCTGAATTGGTGAGCTCTGAGTTGAAGTGAGAGACCCTGTTCCAGTAAGTAAGGTGAAGAGTGATCAAGGAAGATATTCAACATCAAACACACAGACATGTCCCTGCACACTATATACATACAAACTCCTATGGACATACGCACACATGTGTACATGTGCCTACATAACTATAAACATACTTACTGGCACTCACATCGTATAAAAGAAACCATACACTGTTCCTAAGTGGCTATAAATCCTATGCCACCTGGTACAGGCCTGGGCACGAAGACCTCAGATGCCATTCTGACTTTGTCCTACTCCTAAGGCCTGAGGGCCATCTGTTTATATCCTAGAAACTAAAAGCACACAGTTAAATAGGCCTCTCCTGGCATTCCCCTGAGGTTGAGGAGAATGTCTACAAATCCAGGCATAAGGCTGAAGGCAAAGGAGCAGGCCCCGCAGCCTGGGAGTCAGGAGAGACGAGGCCTGCCTCCCACCCTTATGGGTCATTTTGTCTCTCTGAGTCTCAGGTTTTCCATCTCGAAATCAGGTTTGGAGGGCTTGGAGAAGTTGTCTTTTCAATGTAGAAGTTAGTTTGGCCTGCTACAACAAATTACTAAAGACTGAGTGACGTAAACACCAACATTTATTTTTCAGGTTAGGGAAGGCTGAAAGTCAAAGATCAAGATACAAGAAGATCTCATGTCTGGGGAAGGTCTGGAACAAAGATCTGACAAGCTCTCTGGTCTCCTGACCAGATGAGGATCCTGTTTCCATTCATGGAGCTTGAGCCTTTCAGGCATCCATCAAAGGCCTTGTGTCATGTACTTTCTCATTGCTGGCACAAAATAGTTGACGGAAATAGCTTAGGGAAGGAGAGAGATTCTTTTTTTATGGCTCCAGAGGGTAGAGTGCATCACAGTGGAGAAAGCGTGGCAAGAGCAGGCAGCCAGCCTTACGTCAGCAGGGAGGAAGCAGAAAGCAATGAATGCTGATGATCAGCTGGCTTTCTCCCTTTTGGTGCTGCCCACAGTTACGTTGGGTCTTCCCACCTCAACTAATCTAATTAGAAAATTTCTAACAGACATGCCAGGAGATTTACTTCCAGGGCGGTTCTAAATCCCCTCAAGTTGACAAGAGATTAGCCATCACAGGCCACCATCCCCAAACACAGCCACTTTGGGATTGGTGATTCAGCAGATGTACTTTGAGGGGCTACAAACACTTAGCACATCACAGATGACATTGGCAAAATGACACCCATATGTCGAAAGGGCTCCTAAAAGGAGAGTCCAAAAGTGTGAGCTGAGAGGGGCATCCTGACAAAAATCACACCCCATCCCTAAGCCTGCAGCAGAAAGCCAGCAGCTTGTTCCAGATGAGGCCAAAGCCAGACCCTCCCTATAGCTCCCGGCGTGAGAAGGAAACACGTTGCTTCCATCCATGCTCTTTGCACAGTCCTTCCCATGCTGCCCGTCCTCACCAGCCCCTTCCCTCCGACTTTCCATACCTTCTCCTCTCCCAGCTTCACCACTAAGCAATTTCTCCCCAGAAAATGCTATGCCCGATTGAAGCTGGAAGGAATTTTGTCCCTGGTAGACTATGCCAGAAATCTTCATGACCACCTTGCTTTAGCCCCTGGCAGCACAGACCTCTCCCCTACACACACACACACACACACACCATACACACACACACAGCAGAGGAAGAAGAGTGTCCATGACTGGGTCACACCCAGCTCAGCCTTTCAGGCTCTCTGGGCCTTTATTTTCTTTCTGAGCTAAAGGCTCAGTTTACATATTTCTAAATCTGTTTCCAATCCACAAACCTCGGCCATGTTCACTTGCTGCTAGCGTGTAGAAAGAGAATTCACAGGAACTGTTAGCAGGTTTGGAGAATGTTGCCCTACCGGTATTGTGGGTACTCTAAGACCCTCCCAGACCTTGGAAGAAAGAAAATTCTTGGGTAAAATTTCCTTGAAGGACCCTTGCCAAAGGCTTCCTGGGCATAAGAATTAAGTCCCCAAAGATGCCTCTTCACCAACTGTACTAAACATGGTCCCTTTATAATGTCAAGCTCAAATCCACACCTGATCAGAAGGGAGGAAAATGATTCTTCACACATAAACTTAAAATTGTTTTTCATACAATCTCATTCCTTCCTTTTGTGTTTCAGGGAAGAAGGTTTAGTAGAGCATATGAATGATTGTTTTTTCTAAAAATTTGACTTCAAAGTTAGTTAAAGGATTTTCTCATCAATAAGCATGAAAGTTACAACTGAATTGATTTCTTTCAGTTTATACATCGACTGTAATAACTTCTCACTCTACATGTGATGTCTCTCTCTTTGAATAATAACAACTAAAATATATATATCACTAGCACTTTAACATACAGGTACACAAAGAATTGAATAGCCTTTCCTCTAAACTATTATAGTATTTCAGAACAATTTTCAACATTTCTTGATTTCACATATCTTTGCTTAAATTATAGGTTACTGTCAAGCTGTGTTTTCCTCTTGATCTTTTAGCATCAGAGTCCAAATTATTTGTTTTAATTTAGCCATTTTTTATTGAAAATATTACTATTATGCCTCTAGAGTGTCAGTCACATTCAGGAGAGTTATGCCTTTCAAAATAGACATTCGCAGGCTCGAGAGATTGCTCAGTGGTTAAGGGGCTTGCCTGCAAAGCCTAAGGACCAGGTTCAATTCCCCAGTACCCACATAAAGCCAGATGCACAAGGTGGTGCATGTGTTTGAAGTTCATTTACAATGCATAGAGGCCCTGGTGCATCCATTCTCTCTATATGTATCTGCCTCTATCTCTCCCAGTCTCTCTCAAATAAATGAATACTTAAAAAAAAAATAATCCTTCTCCTAATTATATTGACTTGGGACTGTTAGAAAGTACTGAAGTATAAACAGGGTAGGAAGCTGAGATTCAGAAAGGGAAACAGCCTGTCTAAGGCCACCACCCTAAAGGTGAGAAAAGCAGGACTAGAAAATTGTGATATCCTAGCTCTCAGTGGTGAGCTGTTTCTGCTACAAAAGTTCTCTTAAATCTTTAATTAAAAAAAAAAAAAAGTACCAGGCGTGGTGGCGCACACTTTTAATCCCAGCACCTGGGAGGCAGGAGTAGGAGGATCACCATGAATTCAAGACCACCCTGAGACTACATAGTGGATTCCAGGTCAGCCTGGGCTAGAGTGAGACCCTGCCTCAAAAAATAAAACAAAACAAACTAAAACAAAGATAGAAGACTGGGGAGATGGCTCAATGGGTAAGGTGCTTGCTGGGTAAGCATGAGGACCTGAGTGAGGACCTCTACCACCCACATAGAATATTGAGCATGGGAGTGGTGCCTGGAATCCCAGCGCTGAGACGATGAAGACAGGAAGACAGGAGGATCCCCAGGGTCTCCTGGCTAGCTAATCTATCCAAATGGGTGAGCTGTGGGTTCGGTGAGAGATGTCATCAAAAAGTAAGGTGGAGGGCCAGGTGAGAGAGCACACTCCTTTAGTTCCAGCACTCAAGAGGATGAGGCAGCAGCATCGAGTGAGTTCAAGACCATTCTGGGATTATAGAGTAGGAGGTTAGTCTGGTTTACAGTGAAACAAACAAACAAACAAACAAAAATAATAATACTATGGCGGAACGGGATGGAGAGATGGCTCGGTGTATAAAAACATTTGCTGTGGCCGGGCGTGGTAGCGCACGCCTTTAATCCCAGCACTCGAGAGGCAGAGGTAGGAGGATCACTGAGAGTTTGAGGCCACCCTGAGACTATATAGTGAATTCCAGGTCAGCCTGAGCTAGTGAGACCCTACCAAAAAAAAAAAAAAAAAAAAAAACACATTTGCTGTGCAAGCCTGATAACCTGAATTTTGGATCCGACATTGACCTCTGGGCTCCACATGTACACACACATAAGTGCATGCACGTAGACATGCACACACACACACACACACACACACACATACAAATGAAGAAAAAAATGGGGGAAAAAAGACACCCTATGTTTCTGTTTTTTCACTGGGCATTTGATACGTCCTCACAAAGCCTGCCTGCTTTGATGGAGACGTGGGGGCCAACGTCCCCTTGGTTTCACTGCCTGTTGCCAAACTCCAGCTGCTGAAGTCATCCGTGTTGAGCTCTGAAGACTGCACGCTGATGCTGGAGTTGTCCAAATGTGGCGTTCTTCAGTGACAACTAACGCTGCTGAAAGGGCCCTATTCAGCCGAAATAGGAGACTCAGCCTCTTGGTCAGATCCAATAAGCCTCACATTTTCATTTCAGCCTTAGAACCCTCAGTATGCAATTGCCTTCAACAAAAATCAGTTCAGTGTTAGCTATATGGCTTATGCCTGTAATTGCAGCAAAGTGCGTTCAAAGCCAGCCTGAGCTATGAAGTGAGGGCACTGTGTGTGTGTGTGTGTGTGTTTGTGTGTGTGTGTGTGTGTGTGTGTGTGTGTGTTTTGTCTTTCAATGCAGTGTCCTGTTCTATACTACACCTTTCTCAGCCATCTCTCCCCCCAAACCCAGTCAATGTCTTCCCACACCCCACCCGAAGTGAATACAACCCATTGCTATGGGGCTGTTTGGCAAAAGGCACTGGGAAGGAGTAAGGTAGAAAGAGAGTCATGGGTGTTCAGGGAGTAGTGAATATAAAGCTGGAGAAAGACATCCAGGCACAGCAGGGAATTCATCTTAGGCAAAGAAGAGATAGTTAACTAGGCATGGTGTAACACGCAACAGATTCCAGGAAGCACTGAGAGCCATGTTAAGTGTGGGATGCTGTTCCGAGAGCTCTAGGAGCCCTGGGGACATAAATGACAGACCACATAATGGCATTTGGCCTTTATAAAGTTTTTATTCTACTTTTGAAGTTATTAAAGTAATAAAAGCTGGGTGTGGGAGCATACATCTGTAACTATAGCACTTGGGAAACAGAAGGATCATGAATTCAGTGCCAGCCTAGACTACCTAACAAAAACCTATGTGAAAAAAATAATAATGATAATGATAATATATATTATATATTATAATATATATAGTAATAATGATATATGTTTTTTAAACAAGTAGCATTGGCCAGGCATGGTGGCACACGCCTTTAATCCCAGCACTTGGGAGGCAGAGGTAGGAGGATCTCCATGAGTTCGAGGCCACCCTGAGACCACATAATTAATTCCATAGCCTAGGGTAGAGTGAGACCCTACCATGGGGAAAAAAAAAAAAAAGTAGCATTGGTCTGGAGAGATGACTCAGTGGTTAAGGCACTTGCCTGCAAAAGCTAACAATCTGGGTTCAGTTCCCTAGTACCCACGTAAAGCCAGATGCACAAAGTGGCACATGCATCTGAAGTTCTTTTGAAATGGCTAGAGGCCCAGGTGCACCCATTCTCTCTCTCTATTCTCTCTCTCTCTGCATGAAAATAAATAAATAAAATGCCTTTTAAGAAGTATTGCTTTAAAAAGTAACATGTATGTGTTAGCAAATGAAATAATACAGATAAACTAAGAAAAAGAAAAATTATCAAATTTGGATCAGAGAGATGGCTCAGTGAATGAAGCGCTTGCCACTCAAGCCTGAGTACCTAAATTGGGTCTCCAGACCATACATGGAAAAGGCATCCCAGCATGCTGATGGGAAGATGGCGCAAAGTAAGGAAGATTTCCCAGAAACCTGCTAGTCTGTGGAACACAAGTGCAGCAGTGGACAATAAATGAGAGACCTTGCCTCAACCAGGGTGCAAGATGAGGACTGGCATCTGAAAACTGTCTTCTGGCCTCCACACATGCACCACGGCACACGAGCATCTGCACCCACCACATGATCATGCACACAAAAAGAAAGAAGGGAGGGAGGGAGGGAGGAGGAGAGAGGGAGGGAGGAAGGAGAGAGGGAAGAAGAAATCGGTCTCTAGCTCAGACTCTACTCTTCCCAACCCCAGGGGAACTGTCATTGACAGCCTGCTGTGCGTCCTGGATCCTTGCAGAACTTTCTCTTTGATTTCAACATTTACAACATACACACACATGGTGGGGGTGGTGCAGAAAAGACATCATGCTATGCATTTCACTCAGTGACCAAGTCTACCTAACTGTAGCCAGCAGCAACAAGGATAGATTGAAATAATTTCTCTCTCTTCTTTCTGGAGGACCTATACTTACATATGGAAGTATTTTGCATAAATGGGGTCATTTTGCGCACTGGGTTATTATTTTTGATGTTTTCCTCTTTCTTCCTGTTGTTTTCTTTTGATTGCTTAGTTTTGTATGAGAGATTCTATATAGCCCACACTTGCTTCGAACTCACTATCCTCCTGCCCTACGCTTCTTGAGTGCTAGGATAACATGTAGGAAGTTTTTGTTTTGTTTTTCTAGAGTGCTTGCCATTTTAAGACTCTCCTTCTGACATATAAAATAAGTCAGAGGCAGGCTGGAGAGATGGCTCAGCAGTTAAGGCACTTGCTGCAAAGCTAAGGACCCAGGTTCAACTCCCCAGTCCCCATGTAAAGCCAGATACACAAAGTGATGCATGCATCTGGAGTTCGTTTGCAGTGGCCAGAGGCCCCTGGTGCACCCATTCTCTCCCTCCCTCCTCTCTCTCTCTATATATATATATATGTGTGTGTGTGTGTGTGTGTATGCCTCTTTCTCTCAAATAAATCAATAAATAAAATGAAACACGGATTGGCTTAGCTAGGGGAGCTGTTGTGGGGTAGAGTGACTTGGGACATCCTTTAGTTCCCAAAGGTCTCTCACACTTGCAGACAGAGGCATCCACGGGAACACTGACACACACAGATGGAGACACACAGGAGAAGCACTGAAAAGTGCATAGGTGGAGATGCACACAGAGACTCACCCAGATGCACACATGGGAACACTGACACATATGAATGGAGATACGCATGGGAACGTTGATACACACAAACCCATTGACACATGCAGACACACAGAGGAGAGAGAGGGTGAAACGGAGAACAGGTGGAAGGAGGGAGGCAGTAGTGAAGGGGAAAGGAGAGGGGAAGGAGAGGTGGAAGATGCTCATAGCTTCAGGGAGCTCAGGCCAAGGTCAAGCCTTGTATCAGGGCACGCCTTTTATCCCAGCACTTAGTGGGCAGAGGTAGGAGGATGCTGTGAGTCTGAGGCCACCCTGAGACTACATAGTGAATTCCAGGTCAGCATAGGCTACAGCCAGACCCTACTTTGAAAAAATCAAAATCAAGGACCAAGCCTGCCTGGGCAGGAGGGCATGAATGCAACCCTACCCTCACCGTTCTGTGATTTCACTGGCTACATCTCTCAGCTCACTCTCTCTGGCAGTTTCTGATTTATGCCTGTGAGGGTGTGGGACTGGAAGGATTCCACAGTCAGCGCCCCACAGGGGACCACCAGGGGAAAAGCGGTCAGGTGGGGTGCAGTAGAACTGAGGTCACATTCAGGAGGGTCCTGCCAGGCATGCCAGAAAACTTCAGAGAGCGCCTCCCTGGGGATTCTGAACCCCCCAAGTGCCTGTAGCCCTGCCTGGAGGCTGGGAGCTGCTGGCAGGCCAGGACAGCAGCCAGCCAGTCCCGTTTCCCTCGGCTACAGACAGCCTGGCTCCAGGCCCACCTCCTGGTGCCCTGGGCCTGACATCTTCTGGGCAGAGCCACTGTGCCCCCGGAGCCGTGTGGATGGTGTTAGTAAACATGCTTTCTTGCGCCCAGCCTGGCAGGGCCTGCGGGCAGCAGGAGGGCACAGAGCTGGCAGCTCTCATGACTGGGCAGGAGGACCAGCGGGCAGACGGGCGGGCGGGCTGCCCCACACAGCCAAGCCAAGGCCCAGAATGGAGCAGCTGTTCCTGTCGCCATAGAGACGGGACTGAACAATGAGCAGCCAGAAATGCAGCATGACCACCTGGCACTGTGGCCACACTCCTACTAGGCTCTCACACCTATATTCAGGAGAGCCTACACCTACACACATGCATGCATGCACATGCACAGAGACAAGAAGGAGGAGAGGCAGAAAGAGTAAGGACAGGGCCAACCATGGGAAAGGAAGGAGAAGATGAGGTGTGGAGCCAAGGGGATCACAGCTTCATGGCTGCGAAGTTGAACAAAAAAAAAAAAAAAAACTCTCACCCTTTGATTGTGGCTAAAAATACCTTTTAAAAACCCAGACAGCTTTGCAGAGGGTCATGTGGTGCCCTGGATTCTTGTGTAACAGGAGAGCGAAGGGGTGGGGGGGCTCTAATTAGCAAAAGGCATGAGTCAAATCACCTTCTGCTTAGACAGGGGTCACTAGGAGAGTCTCTCAGAGCTATAAGTCCTAGGAAATTAGAAGGATGCTTTTGAAAAATGGACCTAAATCCCATGTAATTCCTCTCTTGGAAATAATGCAGAGAGGAGACCAAAAGGTTTAGCCATGGGTTAGAATGCTCTCCTTCCAGCTCCTCAGCTAGGAGAGGGCAACAGAGTCCAGAGGCCTAGGGCAGGGAAACCAGGTGGGCAAAAGCTTATGATGTTTATGGCTACTTTCTAAACAGATCCTCTGTGCAACATCCTCTTCTGAGATGGACAGGGAAGAGAGATGGATGATGAATAGGTGATTGTCCCAAGAGGAGTCCCCAGGTCCCCAGGGAACGTCAGGCACCGAATAAATAAATAAATGAATAAATAAAATGAAACACGGATTGGCTTAGCTAGGGGAGCTGTCGTGGGGTAGAGTGACTTGGGACATCCTTTAGTTCCCAAAGGTCTCTCACACTTGCAGACAGAGGCATGGTAATGCACGCCTTTAACCCCAGCACTCAAGAAGCAGAGGTAGGAGGATCACTATGAGTTCGAGGCCAGCCTAGGACTGCAAAATGAGTTCCAGGTCAGCCTGGAGCAGAGTGAGACTCTACCTAAAAAACTCCAAAACAGAATCTGGGTGTGGTGGTGCCTGCCTTTAATCCCAGCATTGGGAGGCAGAGATAGGAAGGAGGGTCACTGTGAGGTCGAGGCCACCCTGAAACTACATAGTGAATTCCAGGCCAGGTCAGCCTGGGCTAGAGTGAAACCCTATCTTGAAAAACAAAAACAAAACAAAACAATGACAAATCCAAAACATTAGCTGGACATGGTGGTGCACACCTTTAATCCCAGCACTCAGGAGGCAGAGGTAGGAGGATCGCCATGAGTTCGAGGCCACCCTGAGACTACATAATGAATTCCAGGTCAGCCTGGGCTAGAGCAAAACCCTACCTTGGAAAACAAAACAAAAAATCCAAAAAGTTAATTAATTTAAGAAAAACAGCTTGAAATGGAGAGCAGAAGCCAGACACACTGGTTTATGCCTATAATCCCAACACTCAGGAGGCAGAGGCAGGAAAATTGCCTCAAATTTGAGTTTAGCCTGGCCTACAGAGTGAAGTCATAGTCTCAAAAAGACAAAAAGAACAAAAGAAACAAGGCAAGTGACCATGGCCCAAATGCCCTGACCCTCCAGCCCTGCCCCATGCCCTCACACTAAGAAGCTCCCATCCGTGTTCCCATCATGTACTCAGCCCCCCAAGAGCCACTTGACTTTTCTGGACTTTGTTCCCATTCTTCTGAACAGGTGGGCACCTTGGCGGCTGGCCTCAGTGGAAACACAGGGTTACTTACCAGTTAGCCTGGCCGTGGTGTGTACACACACTCCCTGTTCAGAAAGGGCAGATCTCAGGGAGTGGATGCTGCCCCCAAGATGGCAGTCCCTGGCATCCACATGCAAGTAGTGAAGGGGCTAGGCAGGGAGGAGGGATGTTAAACAAGAAACGAGAGTGCTGACCAGTTTTCTGGGTCTAAACCTTAAAAAATGAATGGATAGAAGGGGAGAGAGGAGCAGGACACCCTGGAAAGGAGGAAAGGGCTTGGGAAAGAAAAGAAAGAGTGGGTGGGAAGAGGGGCATCTGGCCATGCATCTAAGCAACTGATCCAACACGAGCTAAGAAACACAGAATGGACCGTCCTAACGCCCCCAGCAACTAACATCTTGTCTTCCCTGGACCATAGTGAATGAAGAATTGTCTTGGGCCACACATTAAACCCCCAGCATGTGGGTGACAAGAGCATGCACACATATGTTATTTTGCATGTCATTACCATGCTAAGAGCTATCCTGGTATGCCTATGAGTCTCACAACAGATGAAGAGTAGCAAACTTTCAAAGTAAGGAATTGCATACTAGACCTGAGCCAGACTCCTCCCCCAGCACCCTGCTTCTCCTTCTCTTCCAGCATGCTTTCTGGAAGGTTCTGGAGCTCTGAGAAGCCATCTGCAGTGGCTCAGAAGTGGCAGAGGGAGAATTAAAACCACTAAAGGAAGGATCAGAGAGACTCCCCATCAAGAGCCACGTTAGTCGATGAAAAAAAAAAAGCCAGGCGAATCGCTGCTCTGCCTTTTGGCTAAGATCAAGTGTAAAAAGCCAGGCGAGTTTTTTAATCATCACAAATTGTTTAAACCTATGATTCCATCTCCTCCAAGGCCTGGGAAGTCTCTGTTCTGACTGGCACTCTCCAAGGGTCCAAACAGAGCCAGGAGCCTACCTTCGTGCTCTCTCACATACTTCCTGGACCCCTCTCTGTGAGCCCCTAGGTTCCCTGCAAGGCCAGGCCAGCAGGACCCTGCTTATCTAAAGAGATCTGACAGGACCGCAGCCCTGGGGGTATAGCTGTTGGCGAAACATATGGTGCATAGTAAGTAGAACTTCCTTTTAGGAAATGAGCTATTGTAATTAAATCCTCGTTCAGTGTGTGTGTGTGTGTGTGTGTTGTGTGTAACATACACACAGAGACAAATAGATCTCTATCCTTTGGAGGTTCCGAGGAGAAATCGTCTGCGGGGAACTGAGATTCTCTTATGCAAGGCTGTCTAGAACCAAGTAGCATGAGCAGTCCACATTCTTAAGCTCCACCAAAGGTGAGCAAGAGAGTGAGTGAGCTGACAAGAGCTCTTCCTTCTCTCCAGGAGGAGCGTGGCCTTGTATTGGGGCCAAGGAACTGGTTGCCACTTCCCTTCCACAGTCATCAGCAGAACAAACTCAAGTAAAGCTGAAAACACACATACTTCCACTGGGTTAAAATGGATTGGATCCAACTCCAGCTGTGATCTGTGCAATGGGCTGGCACCATGGAGGGACAGGGAGTGGGTGGAATCCAGGGATGTTGTGGCAGGGGAATAAGAACTTAAAGAGAGAGAGGCACCAAGATCAGCATATGAAAAATCCCATTGGCAGAGGACTGGAAACCCTCTTTCACCTCTGCTACAGTAACAATAGAGCTGGAGAGACAGGGTGCTATGTAAATGACCTCTAAAAGGTCAGACTCTTGGCCTAGGGCTTACAAGGACATCCCGCTTCCCAGTTCACTAGTCCACTTTCATTCTCAGGAACATCTTTCTTAAAACACTGTCCTTAGCTCTGTTACTTGTCATGTGCTCCTGGGACACAAAAACCTGGAAATCTTTTTTTTTTTTTTTTTAAACTGACAACTTCCATAATTAAAGTCAATAAACCATTCCCTCCCTTCCCCCACTTTGCCCCTGCAACTCCACTCTCCATCATATCCCCTCCCCCTCTCAATCAGTCTCTCTTTTCATTTTTATGTCATGATCTTTTCCTCCTATTATGATGGTTTTGTGTAGGTAGTGTCAGGCACTGTGAGGTCATGGATATCCAGGCCATTTTGTGTCTGGAGGAGCACGTTGTAAGGAGTCCTATCCTTCCTTTGGCTCTTACATTCTTTCCACCACCTCTTCCGCAATGGACCCTGAACCTTAGAAGGTGTCTTAGAGATATTTCAGTGCTAAGCACTCCTCTGTCACTTCTTCTCAGCACCATGGTGCTTTCTGAGTCATCCCAAGGTCACTGCCATCTGGAAAGGGAAGCTTTTCTAAGCAAAGAGAGAGTAGCATTAATATATAGGTATGAACATTAAAAGAAGTACTTATCGGGCAGTTTGGTGAGCATAGTAAATTCATTTAGTCAGACCCTAGGGCTCATGACTTTCCTTGTCATAGGTTTTCAGTATCAGAGATGTATTCCCTCCCACAGAGCAGGCCTCTAGTCCAATTAGAGAGTGGTGGGTTTCCCCCATAACAGACATGCCACTATGGCACCCATTGGCTCATTTGGCCTGGATGACCAAATTTAAGGCTTGCAGTGTCCACTGTTGTTTATCTCCACTGGTGATTTTTCTCTCTCCCATTGAACTGCACGCAGCATAGCTTTTTCAGCTTTCTGTCAGCTGGTCTACATGGAGGAGGTTTTCAGCTCAGCTCCAGCAGGATTTCTCAGTGACCTTGCAGCCCAAATATGTGGAGTCTTCAGCAATAGAGTCTTACCATCCATTCCTGGTGGGAAACCAAGAACCTCAGCAATGGCCTGGAACCTGGAAATCTTAGTGGGTGCCATTCCCTCCGCCCTAACCCTGCCTGGACTCAAACATGGACCTGGAATAATGAATGCATGGGTATGGACCAGGGCCCATGGCTACACTCCCGAGGAGGGCAAGTGGGTTTAACTGAATTGCTCAGTCTGAGGCACCGGAAGGATTTCCTGAAGAGAAAGGAGTGGGAGCTCATCCCAGAAAGAAAGGTTTTTAGCAGGAAAGTAAGGAAGCTGAGGTCAGCTAGGATCAGAACCAGAGATGGGGTTGCAGAAGGGTTGCAGAAAAGAAGAAATGGAACATTTCAACCATCTTTGGGAACCAAGAAGACCCAGCATTTGCCTGGACCATGTATCAATTGTCCTATACACAGTGGCAAAACCAAAAGAACAAGCAACCCAAGTCAATACTTTTCCAAGTGAGCAGAATGTGGCAGGCACTAAGCTAAGAGGTATGCAGGTCTTCCAAAGGAAGCGGATCCAGGGGTCTGGCTCAAGTCATTTGCAAAGCCTTCAAAGTGTGAATACCAGAGAGCCCTTCTGTGGTCATCTTTAAATTAGTGGAGCCCTACAACGCTTCTTTGAGATGCAAATACTGTGTGGTGGGTGGGACCTTCTTACAATTCATTACAATCAGCATAACTGTCCACAAACCTGGGTTGGCCCTAGGGCTTTGGCTGGTTGACCTCAACAAGGTAGCCAGATACCAAAGCCTCATACATAGTAGAAAGTGCCAGGGGCTATTTGGAAATGACATTGGAGGGTAGTGTTAAATGAAAGACATGTCCAGATGTGGGGACCAGGGCAGGCCATACTGTCTTACCCTGCATCTACTAGCTGTGAAACGTTTAGACAAATATTTTACCTCTGTATGCTATAGTTTTCTCTAAAACAGGAGTGATAGTGGTACAGAACTTCCCTTCTAGTACTGAAATCAGGTCATTTCCATTGGATTTAAATGGATTCCATCCAACCCCAATGAGTCCCAGGTGCAAGCTATGCACAGGGCTGGGAACCCTGGGGTGAGGGGTGTGTGGTGGGGGGAACTCTAGGGATGTCATGGTTGTAGAAAGAGACATCAAGAGTAACATAAGAAGCTGGGCATGGTGGTGCACACCTGTAATCCCAATAGTTGGGAGTCTGAGGTAGGAGGATACCTGTGAGTTCAAGTCCAGCCTGGGCTACAGAGTGAGTGCCAGGTCAGCTTGGATTAGAATGAGACCCTGACTTAAAAACACAAATAATGCAGCTAGTTGTTGGCAAGAAAGTCCCCTGATGCTCCCAAAACATTATAAGCTATTGCCAAGGCTCTTGGTTGCCCACTAGAAAGAGATGGTAAGACCCTATGGCTGGCAAGTCCCTATGCCTAGGCTGCAGGTCACTGAGAAATGAAGCTGGAGCTGAGCTGGAAGCCTCCTCCCTATTGACTAGTTGCCAGGATGCTGGATAGAGCTATGCAGCCTATTAGGGAGAAAAGTAATCAAGGGTCTTCACCAGCAACGGACCCTGAAAGTTTTACAGTTGTCCAGCAAGGCCAAATGCACTAACTAGTGCACTGGCAACATGTCTGGGGGAGAAACCAGCTGCTCTCTGATTGGACTTGAGGCCCACTCCACAGGAGGGAATTCATGCCTGATACTTAAAATCTAATCAAGAGCCTATTGCTTGGGAAGTCATAAACCCCAGGGGAAACTACTACTGTTGTTTGGCTCAATGGATATATTATACCTACCAAACTGTCTTCTAAATATTTATGTTTATGCCCATATATTAATGTTACTCTCACTTTTGTTTACAGAAGCTTCTCTTTTCAGATGGTCACTGGGATGACTCAAAACTCACCAAAGTGCTGAGAAGAAGTGACAATGAAGTGTTTAGCACTAAATAAGACATCTCATAAGCCAGGTGTGGTGGCGCATGCCTTTAAGAAGGATCACTATGAGCTCAAGGCCAGCCTGAGATGACATAGTGAATTCCAGATCAGCCGGGACTAGAGTGAAAGCCTAACTCAAAAAAAAAAAAAAAAAAAAAAAGCAAATAAATAAATAAATAAGACACTTAAGGCTCAGGGTTAGTTGGGGAAGAGGTGGCAGGAAGAACATAAGAGCCAAAGGAAGGGGAGGAGTGCTTACAAATGCAATCTTCCAGACACAAAGTGGCCTTGATATTCATGACCTCCCAGCAGCTGACCTTACCTACACAAGATCTGCATAAGAGGGGAAAAAGATGATGGCATCAAAATGGAAGAGACTTGTTGGAAAGAAGAAGGGATTCAGTGGCGGGGGGGGGGATTTGGGAGGGGGATTTGGGAGCAGGAAAAGGGAGGGTGATGGGAGGGGACTATGATCATGATATGTCTATATGTATGGAAGATGTCAATAAAACGTTAAAAGAAAAACATATGAAAGAAGCCATCTGGCAGAGGACTGAAACCCCTTCCTTACCCAGCTACATCAACAACAGAACATCCTAGAAGAAAGCCTGATGGTCACATGAGCTCAACTCTGCTCAACACTTGAGATGGGAGCATGCAGAATAAGGGCTGTAAGCATGAATGGAGGGTACAAGGTCCACAACAGCGAAGGGTGAAGAAGCCATCTGAGATAAGGAAAATCTACACCTTCTTCACATCTTACCCAATTTTAACAATGAAAACAGCCAGGCATAGTGGCACACGCCTTTAATCCCAGCACTAGGGAAGTTGAGGTAGGAGGATTGCCATGAATCTGAGGCCACTCTGAGACTACAAAGTGAATTCCAGGTCAGCCTGAGCTAGAGTGAGATCCTACCTCAAAAAAACAAAAATAAAATAAAATAAACCAAACTGGAGAGATGGCTCAGCAGTTAAGGCTGCAAAGCTAAGGACCCAGGTTAGATTCTTTAGTACCCATGGAAACCCAGATGCACAAAGTGACACATGTGTCTGGAGTTCCTTTGCCGTTGCTAAAGGCCTTGACGTGGCCATTCTCCCTCTTCCTCCCCACCCCCACCTCTTTCTTTCAGTGAAATAAATAAATAAATAAAATATTTTTAAGTGAAAATAACCCCCTTGTGGTGGTTCACACCTCTACCCCCAGCACTTTGGAGGCTAAGACTAAATGATTGCAGTGAATTTGAGGCCTGCCTGGGCTACAGAGTGAAACCCTGTCTCAAAAAGAAAGATATGGGTGAGAAAAGAAGAAAAGAAGAGCCAGGTGTGGTGGTGCACGCCTTTAATCCCAACACTCCGGGAGACAGAGGTAGGAGGATCCAGGCCACCCTGAGACTACATAGTGAATTCCAGGTCAGCCTGGGCCAGAGTGAGACCCTACCTTGAAAAACCAAAACAAGAAAGAAAGAAAAGAAGAGACAAGAAAAGAAAGGGGGGAAAAGGCTGAAAGCAGACTGGAGAGATGGCCTAGCAGTTAAGGCACTTGCCTGCAAAGCCAAAGGACCCAGGTTCGTTCCCAGAACCCACATAAGCCAGATGCAAGGTGGCGCATGCGTGTAGAGTTCATTTGCACTTGCTGGAGGCCCTGGCACTCCCATTCTTTCCCTCCCCTCTCTCTCTCTCTCTCTCTCTCTCTCTCTCTCTCTTTCTCTCTCTCTCATCTACTCATCTGCCTTTCTCTCAAATAAATAAATAAAAATAAAAATATTTTTTTAAAAGGCTGGAGGCATGGCTTAGTGGGTCAAGTGCTTGTTGCGCAAGCATGAGAACCTGAGTTTGGATCCCAGGGCCCAGGTAAGAGCTGGGCATGGCAGTGCACTAGCTGACGAGCTCCTCTAGCCAAAGCAAAGAGCTCTAGGTTCAGCGTGAGATCCTGTCTCGAAAAGAGGTGGAGAACGATTAAGGAAGTCACCCAGTGTTGTCCTCTGGCTTCCCATGCATGCTCACACACGTGCATGTACACCTGACCACAAGCATATGAGCACACATGCTCACACACACCACCGAAATAAGAAAAGATGAACCGTGGTAGCGCACGCCTTTAATCCCAGCACTCGGGAGGCAGAGGTAGGAGGATCGCCATGAGTTCAAGGCCACCCTGAGATTACATAGTGAATTACAGGTCAGCCTGGACCAGAGTGAGATCCTATCTTGAAAAAAAAAAAAAAAAAAAAAAAAAAAAGAAAAAAGAAAAGTTGAACTAAGTGTGATGGTACATGCAGTTGGGAAGCTGAGGCTGGAGGATCACAAGTTCTAGGCCAGCCTGTATAGTAAGACCCTGTCTAAGTAAATAAATATACAAACTCTCACTGTGTTAGTGTTGCTCAAAGAACAGCTGAGCCACTGGGAAAGGGTCCCTGCGTGTGCCTGAGAGAAGTTGCAAACTGTCAAGCAGTTGAAAAAGCTGAGTGAAAGAGACTTAATTAACAATGCTTATCCCATCAAACCTATGCTGACCTAATTCTCTGTTGGAGAATCTGTTTTCCTTTTACAGAAGGCAGCGAGAACCTAGTAGATAAACCATCCCTTGCACATCAGCCACGGCCCAGGTGAAACCACAGAGGAACTGGTGAGATGAGCAAGAGTGCTGCTTCCATGGTGAGCCTGACAACCTGCGCCAGGGTGATGGTGACAGACACTGAGGACACTCAAAACACACTAAATCAGAAATCCAGAAGCTGCTGAGAGCTCCTCACTAAAGTAGACTTAAAACATACCCACCATGGCGCAAGGAATGTTGTGGAAGAAGAGGTGGAAATATTGTAAGAGCCACAGAGTGGAAAGGACTATCCAGAAGCATTGACCACCCCCAGCCACCACCAATGACCGACGGATGCTATCACATCTCATAACCAACAACCCCGTGATGAATACCAGAAATCCCACTGAGGAGGGCCCTAGCAGAATGGGGGCAGGGAGAAGGGAAATGATCATAGTAACCCATGATGTATCCATACAAACTGTGTACTTCATAAAGAAAAAAAGAGAAAGAAAAGGCTAACTAAGATCCGTCCCAGCCTGCTCTCTCATTACCTTCATTCTGTCACAGCCAGTGGAGTCTTCTCTGTGAGTTTACTGAGCTGTGGTTGTGAGGGGGTGGGTGGGGACAGAGCACCATGTCTGTGATGTTACCTCCACTCCCTGCCAAGGTTCTCCCAACACTCCCCATATCTTCCTTGTAACACCATATCTGTCCATTATGATGACAAATGGATGGAAATTACTCCCCACATAGTCATCTGTAGCCCCAAGCCCTGGCCCTGGGGACCTTAGAATGGAAGGAATTGGGAAACCACAGTTATGCAGTTTTCATTTCTCTCCGTCCCCTCCTCCACTATCCCCTCCTAAGCTTCTTCCTTCCAAGCATGTCTTTTCCTGTCCCCTCATCTAAAGTAGGAAGCTGAGGCCTGGGGTTTTGCTCAGGTTCACATATAGCTACTTACTGGCTGCCTTACTCCCTGAACTTGTCACATACAGGGTCAATCTCACAAAAGGCATCCTAGGATAGACATCAGTGAGTCCATTAAACAAAGTATAAGCTAAGGCATAGATGGGTCCAGTGGTTCGGCCAGAGATGCAGCAGAACTCAGCATACAGAGCTCCGTGCTTTCATATCAAGGATGCAGCTTCTCTCTTGCTCACTCCGTTTTCCCAGGTCACCTTCCACCATGGTCACCTCTGTTTCAGTCTTTGCCTACCCCTCCAGGGTATCCATACCTTATCACCAGGACCCATTTCATAAGAAAAGAACTGCTCTGTCTATAAACAAAAGACCTCCTTTGGAACACCTCTGCACACTTTTCTGTTCCCCCATTTTCCACTGATCAAAGCAGCAATTTTCACATGGATCATGAAGCTTTGCATCCATTTAGCACCCTGGACTCTTCTGGCACTCTCCCACCAATCACCCTGTGCCATGCTAACAAGCTAAGGACACTGACAGTGGCTACACTGTACAGAGGCAGAAAAGGAGAGCAGATGGGCTGAGGAGGTGGCTCAGTGGGTTAAGTGCTTGCGGAACAAGCATGCAGACCTCAGTTCAGATCCCCAGCACCTATGTAAAGCTGAGTATGGTGATACACACTGTAATCTAGCACTGGGAAGGAAGAGACAAGAGCATCCCTGGGCCTCGCTGGCTAGCTAGTCTGGTTTAATAGATGAGCTGTGGGTTCAGTTCTCGAACCTATCACCCAAAGCAGGAAGAAGGAAGCAGAGCAGGAAAGCTCCCAAGCCAAACGAAGTTCTCCCGCTTCCCAGCCTGGCTGGAAAGGGGCTGAGGAGACTGGGAAAATCGCGCTCCTAGAGGGAAAGTCTCTCTGGGAAGTAAGTCTCTGGAAAAGAGAAGAGAAAAAGGAGAAAGGAGCACACACAAGTCTCAGGCCCACGTACATGAACTAGACATCCAGTGAGAATGAATCTTATCACCAGTCTCAGATGTGCCCTGAGAAACAGGATTAGTTGGTGGGCCCAAGAGGGCCACTCACTCAGGGACTGCCCATCCACAGGGTATAGACCCGCAACACTGGGGAAGAAAAAGGAAGTTTTCGTTATTGTTTAGGAGGGGCTAGGGGGTTGTTTGTAGCCATCTTGGAAGAAACTAGATCAGATGCAAGTTCTAGTCCTGCCATGGCAGGCAAGATCTATGGATCAGCCCTGAGCTAAATACCTATCCAGAAAAAGCTGCCTTTCTCCTAAGCCATCTCAATAGGGTTGGCCCCCACTGCAGCGTGAGTAAGAAGCCCCTTCCTTCTTCCAGCCACTGGATCCGGTCTTTAGATTTGTGGGGTGGAACACTTCCCCTTTACGGCCCAGCTCAGGGACACAGAGACGATTCATGGAATAAGAGCACTGAGGCAGCTCACTCTTGACGGAATCTTCTAGTTGTCAGTAAAACCTACAGTCTCTACTGGAATGCCAGGTAAATGATTAAAATGTGAGCAAGCATTGTTCTGGCTTTCTTCATGATACAGTCATTTAATCCCAACACCGCTGTGTGAAACGTATTCCTGTTTGCGTGGGGGAGGCCCATAGGTTTTTAATTCTTCGGCGAGAAACAAAGACCCTCATTCACTCACTGGTAACTCAAGAGGGTCGTTTCTGCACTTACCAGTCAAAAAATGTTGTCTGGCCACGAGATCCCATCATCAAACTGGAGAGGCAGGAGAAAGCTCTCTTTACACTGGGTCCTTTCATAGGCAGTGAAGCCCGCCTCTGCATTCTCCTCCTTCTGAATAAGATCTCAGGTTTATTTCATAGGGAAATGCATCAAGCCAGAGGTTTTCATGACAAGATAATGAGCAGAAGAGGACTCTATTGGTTGCAAGGGCTTGTGTTACAGAAAACAAAGCGACTTCACCATTTGTTTGTGGAAGAAAGACTTGGCAGCTCCCTTCAATGGTTAGCTGAGACATGACTTCACACATGCAGAGGACAAATTTCTATCTAATTTACCCAAGTTCCCAGAGAGTTCTCCCTTTATTCCCAGGGGACTTCAAAGAAGATGCTTCATTCACGGCCCAACAGTTGGCATAC
Source organism: Orientallactaga sibirica (assembly GCA_036365145.1). Taxonomy (NCBI): domain Eukaryota; kingdom Metazoa; phylum Chordata; class Mammalia; order Rodentia; family Dipodidae; genus Orientallactaga; species Orientallactaga sibirica. The sequence goes on from JAEOAD010000015.1 coordinate 15,499,814, forward strand.
AAATTTATTCATGGAAGACATTGTCAAGTGGCCTCTGAAATACATAACATGGAATTTTAGCTGGGGGTGGTAGTGCACTCCTGTAAGCCCAGGAGCTGGGAGGCTGAGGCAGGATTGCCTCAAGTTCAAGGCCAGCCTGGGCTACATAGCAATTATGAAGCCAGTCAGAGCTACATGGTAGAACTCTATCTCAAAAAATCAAAAAGGAAGCCAGACATGGTGGTGCACATCTTTAATCCCAGCACTCGGGAGGCAGAGGTAGGAGGATCACCATGAGTTCGAGGCCACCCTGAGACTACATAGTGAATTCTGGGTCAGCCTGGACTAGAGTGAAACCCTATCTTGAAAAAAAAAAAAAAAAAATCAGAAAGGAGGCCTGGAGAGATAGCTTAACTGTTAAGGTGCTTACCTAGGTTTGATTCACTACCCATGTAAGCCAGATACACAAGGTGATGCATGCATCTGGAGTTCATCTGCAGTGACTGGAGGCCCTGGCATGTCCATTCTCTCTCTCTTTCTCTCTCTATCTGCCTCTTCCTTTCTCTCTGTCTCTCTCCCTCTTTCTTGCTCAAATAAATAAAGAAAATATTTATTTTAAAAATCAAAAAAGAATTTACAAGGCATTCTATTGCCAGGGAGGAGAATGGTTTCAAAGGTGTGTATGGAGTTTGTCTTGTCTCATCCGTTCTTTCAGGGGCACCTGTTTGGTTATTGCCATTAGTTGGCAAGGGACGAGAGGGTGGGTCCAGCCTGTTCAGGTATGTGCAACTTCCTGCTGCTCTCCATGGGCTTGCAATTATTGTCCAGGAGTCAGGCAACTGCATATTTGCCTGAAATACTATGACCAATCTTTGAAAGAGGTTGAAACAAACAATTCCAAGAATTCCAAGGAGGGAACATAAATGGGCTTAAGAAGGATCTGGAAAAGTGCTGTTCATTAGAACCTTCCATAAGGATGGAACTGTTTGACATCTGCTCTTTGGCTACCACCTGTGACTGCTCATTTCACACAGAGTATAAAAGACAGAGAAACTGAATTTTATCTTTCTTTGTTAATTTTTTTTTTTACATTTTTAAGTTTACATATGTGTCTGTAGGTGCATGGATATCATGGCATACATGTGGAGGTCAGAGGACAACCCTGAGTTGTCCGTGCTATTCTTCTGCATACTTTGAGATAGTCTTTTGCTCCTGAAACAAACTGATTCTCCAGGCTCTGACTCCCATTGTGGATGGGATCACAGATGCTTGCACCACATTGCCTCTGACTTCATGTGGGTGCTGTGAAAGATGGAACTCAGATCAACAGGCTTTGCAAGCAAGTGCCGTTCACCTCTGAGCCATCTCCCCAACCTACCTTCCTCTTTCTTCTTTCTTTCTTTCTATCTTATTTATTTACTTATTTATTTATTTATGAGACAGAAAGTTAGAGAGAGAGAATGGGCATGCCAGGGTCTCTAGCCACTGCCAAACAAACTCCAGATGCATGTGCCCCCTTGTGCATCTGGCTTACATGGGTATTGGGAAATTGAACCTGGGTCCTTAGACTTATCAGGCAAGTGCCTTAACCACTAAGCAATCTGTCCAGCCCTGTTTCTTTTTATATTAGTTTACAAAGAATTAGGTTTCATTAGGGTGTTTTATACAATTTTTTTGTTTCCTTTATTCCTTTCCCCTCCCTCCACCCAACTTAGCATCCTTTCTGCCTTCATACTTCCTATTTCCTTTTCTCCTTTTCCCTTCTCATCACCTTTGGTTCCCCATCCTGGTCTCCTATATATACTTATAGGTCAGCCTCACGTCCCCTTCCTTCCTTCTCTCCTTCCCTCCTTCCTTTCCTTCCTTCCTTCCTTCCTTCCTTCCTTCCTTCCTTCCTTCCTTCCTTCCTTCCTTCCTTCCTCCTCTCCTCCCTCCCTCTCTCCCTCTCTTTCTTTACACATCTTTACAGCTTTCATGTCCTCCTTGCACCAGGGTCAAGCTAATCTTCTCCACATCTTTCCAGTTTCAGTACATGTGTTGACAAAGTGAACGTTTTTTGAGACAGGGTCTCATTCGACTGTAACCAGGCTATCCTGGAACTCACTATGTAACCCAGGCTGACCTCAAACTCATGATAACTCTCCTGTCTCAACCTCCCAAGTGCTGGGATTATAGTCATGATGCACCATGCCTGGCTTTATTTAATTTTTAAATATTCTAAAACAGAATTTATATTTTTTATTGTGGTAAAATATGCATAACATAAAAGTTACCATTTTCAGAGCTAGAGCGATGACTCAGCAGTTAAAGTCACTTGATCTACAAACTTGCCAACCTGAGTTCAATCCCCAGCACCCACATGAAGCCAGAAACAAAGTAGCACATGTTCCTGCAATCTTAAAGTGTCTAGGGCAATGAAGATAGAGCCAGGAAAATCCCAAAGCTCAAAGACCTTCTGGACTGGTCTGAGCAGCAAAACAAGAGAGACCATGTCTCAAAGAAAATAAAGGAGAATAACAGTACCCCAAGGGTGTCCTCGGATCTCTCTCTCTCTCTCTCCCTCACTATGGCATCTTCACATCAATATACACACATACGCATTTTTAAAATTACCATGTTCACTATATTTTTAATTTTTAAAATTTATTTCCAAGGAGAGAAAGAAAGAATGTGTGTACCAGGGCTTCTAGCTACTGCAAATGAGTTCCATATGCATGTGCCACCTTGTGCATCTGGCTTTACATGGGTACTGGGGAATTGAACACAGGTTGTTAGGCTCTGTAGGCAAGCCCCTTAACTGCTGAGCAATCTCTCCATCCTCCATTTTCAACTATTTTTAAATATATTTTGTTTATTTATTTATTTGAGAGAAAGAGGCAGAGAGAGAGAGAGAGAAAGAGAAGGAGAGGGAGAGAGAGAATGGGCACCAGGGCCTCCAGCCACTGCAAAAGAACTCCAGATGCATGCACCCCCTTGTGCATCTGGCTTATATGGGTCCTGGAGAATCGAACCAGGATCCTTTGGCTTTGCAAACACCTTAACCACTAAGCCATCTCTCCAGCCCCCATTTTCAACCTTTTTTTTTGTTGTTTGTTTGTTTTGTTTTTTTTTTTTTGAGGTAGGGTCTCTCTAGCCCAGGCTGACCTGGAACTCACCATCTACTCTCAGGGTGGCCTTGAACTCATGGCGATCCTCCTACCTCTCAGGTGCTGGGATTAAGGGCGTGTGCCACCACGCCTGGCTTCAACTATTTTTTTAAAGATTTTATTTTCATTTTTATTTACTTATTAGAGACAGAAGAGAGAGAGTAAGAATAGGCACATCAGGGCTCTAGCAACTGCAAGCGAACTCCAGAAGCATGTACCACCATGTGCATCTGGCTTGTGTGGGACCTGGAGAATCGAACCTGGGTTCCAGAAACTGGAATCCCTGTGCTTCTTTCTTAAGGAAGATATATTTATTCTATTAATTAACATGTAAATTTTATTTATTGGTTAATCTGTTGATATTTTATTTTGATTGATTTAATTTGTGTGCGTATGTGTGTTACTTTCTTGTTGTTGGGTCAAAAATCCCAACCAAGCCAAGGGTTGGCAGTGCATGCCTTTAATCCCAGCACTTGGGAGCAGAGGTCGGAGGATTAATGTGAGTTGAAGGCTAGCCTGGGAAAAAAGAATGAGTTCTAGGTCATCCTGGGCTAGAGTGAGACCCTACCTTGGAAAAACAAAACAAAACAAAATAAAATCTCAACCAGAAGTAGCTTTTGGAAGGAAAGGTTTATTTCAGCTTACAGTGTATAGGGGAAGTTTCTATCATGGCAGGGAAAGTATGGCAGGAGCAACTGGCATCACATCTTCCCATCAGCATGAAGAAAGTAGAAAAGCTAAACCTGGTGTGGTAGTGCATATCTTTAATCCCAGCACTTGGGAGGTAGGAGGATCACTGTGAGTTCAAGGCCATCCTGAGACTACATAGTGCCCGGACTAGAGCAAGACCCTACTTCGAGAAGCTAAAAAAAAAAAAATGGTAATAATGTTAATTTGATTTGGGGCTGGAGAGATGGCTTAGTGGTTAAGGTGCTTGTCTACAAAGCCTAGGGACCCAGGTTTGATTCCCCAGTACCCACGTAAAACCAGATACATAAGGTGGTTCATGGTTTCATGCTCATGTTTGTTTGCAGTAGCTGGAGACCCATTCTTTCTCTATCTGCCTCCTTCTCTGTGTCTCTCCCTCCAATAAATAAATAAATAAAATATATTTAGAAATGAATGGAAAAGCTGAAGAGTGGACGCTTCGAAGCCCAGCTATCATGATGTACTTCCTTCAGCAAGGCTCTACCACCTAAAGGCACCACAAACTTCCTGAACATAACCAACTTGAAATCCATCTGGGAACCAAGTATTCAAGCACATGAGTCTGTGGGGAAACTTTTGTATGCAACCCAGCACAGTGCTTATATGTGTGTATGGTGTGTATGATGTTAGGGATTGAATTTCAGGGTCCTACACATGCTAGACAAGCACTCTACTACTGAACTACATACTTCTACCATCTGGTTTAAATCTAATAGCCACATGTGGCTAGTGGCTACTATACTGGACAGTGTAGATTTGTAGGATTTGAACATGGTTGTGTTAGAATATGTATGAATGAGGGAAGTGAGTATGTATACACATGTTTGTACATTTCACTGAATGGGTGGCACTGGAAGGAAGGGAAACCAAAGAGCACAATCCCAGCAAACACTGGCTCAGAGAGGACAGACAGACCTCTGTAGAAACAGCAAGGTGCATGCATAGTAGCTGAAATGTAAAGTGTTTTAAGACAAGTAGAAAACAGGGTAGGAAGAGGTTTGTCCAGAGCATAAATGGTTATGAGTACCAGCTTAAAATTCTGTAGTATATACTTCTTCAATCCTTCAGGCCATCGTCCCTGTTATAAACAATCAGAGTACCAGGCATGGTGGTTAATTCCTTTAATCCCAATGCGGGAGGATCCCTGTGAGTTCAAGGCCAGCCTAAGACTGCATAGTAAATTCCAGGTCAGCCTGGGCTAGAGCAAGACCCTACCTTGAAAAACAAAAGCAAACAAACAAACAAAACAAAAACAATCAGGCTACCTCAGAGTTTGTGAAGTGGAGGCAGGAGGACAGGAGTTCAAGACCAGTCTGGGCTCCATGAGACCTTGTCTCAAAAATTAAAAAAAGGCTGGGCATGGTGGCTCACGCCTTTAATCCCAGCACTTGGGAGGCAGAGGTGGGAGGAGTGCCGAGAGTTCAAGGCCAGCCTGAGACTACATAGTGAATTCCAGGTCAGCCTGGACTAGAGTGAAATCCTACCTCGAAAAATCAAAACCTTTAAAAAAAAAAAAGAAAATAAAAATTAAAAGAACAAGCAAATAAAAAAGCCAGGAATAGAGAGGCATACATATAATTGGAAGGAAGAGGTAGGAGGATCACCATGAGTTTGAGACCAGCCTGGGACTACATAGTGAATTCCAGGTCAGTCTGAGCTAGAATGAGACCCTACCTTAAAAAAAAAAAAATTTTTTTTTGTTTTGTTTTTAACAAAATCAAGAGGACACCACCACACCTGGCATTTTGTGTGGGTATAGGGATCAAACTCAGGTCTTGTAGGGCAAGCACTTTCTTAATTGAGTTATCACCACTAATTCCATCAGACTAGCTACTCAGTGAGCCCAAGACTCATTCTCTACCTCCCCAGTGCTGGGACTCTCATGCTTGCTCAGCAAGCACTTTATCCACTGATCCATCTCCCCAACCCTTAATATTTCTTTAAAAAAAAAAAACCCTAGTGGAGCGTGGTGGTGCACTCCTTTAATCCCAGCACTTGGGAGGCAGAGGTAGGAGAATCACTGAGAGTTCAAGGCCACTCTGAGACTACATAGTGAATTCCAGGTCAGCCTGGACTAGAGTGAAAGCCTACCTTGAAAACCAAAAAAAAAAAAAAAAAAAAAAAACCAACTAAACAAACGAAAAAGACCTGAACCCCAAATTAGTCCTATTCTCCATCATCTTCTGCTCTGATGTTATCTACAGTCTCCAAGCAAACTGAGTTGCTGAATATCTTCCAGTAAACCTTGCTTGTGTGATCCTGCTTTCAGGAGCTCTGTCCTTCTAGATTCTCTTCCTGGTTATCTATCTCCTTATCCACACATAGAGCCCGTCTCGTTCTTCCTGGGAGTTCTCCCTCATTGCTGCCTCCTGAGTGGTTTGAGTGGTTGATAGGGTGACATGTAGAATAGGCATGCCCCAGGACTGTGAATGCTCTGGCTTGGCAGGTGGCTTGGGCTCAGGAAGTGAGTTCATCCCAGAATTTGGATTAACAGCCATAGATCTGGACTCTTAGCCCAAGGTGGGAACTGAATGGCTGCCCCCAAGAGGGCAGGGTTGTCTGGCCCAATTTACAACTGGAGGGCCTTAGGCAGGGAATGCTGTCTTTCCTCTTGGTCCTGGGGAGACTTAAGCTTTTCTGGCTCTGTCTGCAGTGGGGCCCACCAAGCATCAGGGTAATATTTCCTCTGCTCACCGTAGCAGAGGAACAACCTTAAAGGAATCTGGAAGTCCATAAGTGAGCATGTCTTTCCTGCTGTATCAGTTTCTAACTGGGCAGGGGAAGGGTCACAAAGGATGCTTGGGGTATGCTTTCATCCCAGGCTTGGGTTTTATTTCATTTCCTTCCTCCTTCCCAATAGCTCTTCCAGTGCCCTGTCATAAAGTTTCAGTGCTTTTAGAATTATTTATAATCTCATTTTAAGTGGAAGTGAACTCTTAAAAGCTTCCAAAACCTCTGCTGTGTTTATTGAGGCATAGGTACTGTTATAATCCACAATGTACACTTGGAAGGAATTGCCCTGTAAATATTTGCCTGACGAATCCTAATTGGTTCCTGGGCTACTTAAAAGGAAAATCATTTTGGTGGAGGCATGATGTGATGTGTGATGTTCTTAAAATCACTATCAGTACTCATTCAGTGCCATGGGTTGGTGCTCAGGAGAATCAGTAGAATCAGAGATGGCTAATGAGGGACCCCTATCTCCCCAGGGATCCAGGGTCCAGGGTGAAAACAATCATGGTCATTGTCAACAGTGTCAACAATGAGGAGCAAAAAAGACAGACAGGAGCAACCATCGTTTGGATGGAGGGAAGCAGTGTCTGAGTGAAGCCTTGATGTTAGATTGAACTTGGATAATGAAGATGAAGGTAGAGGGGGCCCAGGCCTGAGGACAGCCAGGTACTGAGGAGATGAGAAGGCCAGGTAGGACCTAGGAACAGAACCAAGAAGTGGGTGACAGCTTCATCCCAGAAACCTTCCCTGGGGATGATAACAGGGAAATTGGGGAGGGGAAAGGAAGAAGCAGAGGATAGGAAGAAGAAGCATTTCATGTTTCCCCCACCATGATAGACTACACAGCTTGAACCGTGAAGCACAATAATGCTTTCTCCCTTAAAATAAATAAATAAATAAATAAATAAATAAATAAATAAATAAATAAAAGGCCAGACTGCAGAGGGTGGGATATAGCTTAAACTTAAAACAATTTTTTTGTTTGTTTGTTTTTGTCTCTGGCCTATAACTCCCAGTACCAGAAATTGGTTGCTACCCACATTGAGCTGTTGATTGGAGAGAACGTCAAGGTCCCCAAATCAAGACAGCTTTCTGTCAAAGCACTTGATTACCAGCCTGAGGCAAAAGGTAAGACCCTATTGCTAAAGATACCATATGTTGCCAACACAGAGCATGGAGAGAACTGGCTGGAATCCAGAATCCAGAAGATAGCCAGTTCCCAGTTAGCCTGTCTAGTGCTGAAAAGCACTACATGAGCTACTGGGGGAAAATGGCCAACAACGGTCTCAGCAACCAGAGGTCTAAGCTACTCAGAAGCAAACACACTGACAGGATGTAAATGCCAGTGCAACAGTGGCACACAGCCTTGGTAGGTAACCAATAACTTTCTGATTGGCTAAGAGATCCATTCAGTGTAAAGAAACCCATATCTAGAATTGGGAACAAGATCAGAATCCTATGGAGACAAAGATTATGTTCTCCAGTGTCAAGCTCTCACTAGTGTTTGGCTAAAAGAGGGGTTACATACATCAAATTCTCCCTAAATTAACAATGTTTATCCCATTTAAACTATGATGACTTTATTCTCCTCTGTTCGTCTTTTACAGATGGTGTCGAGACCCGAGGAGATAAACTACCCCTCACACTTCAGCCAGGCCACAGCTGAATCCACAGAGGACTTGGTGAGACAAGCATGAGCGCTGCTTCCATGCTGATCCTGATAATCAGTGCCAGGGTGAAGGAGACAGACCCTGAAGATACTCAACACCTACCAAAGCAGAGATCCAGAGGCTCTTTAGAGTGCATCACTGAAGTAGACTTAAAACTCACTGACCATGGCCCAGGGAATTTTGTGGAAGAGGGGCCAGAAAGATTGTAAGACATACACAAAGATAACTTTTTAAGTCATTTATTTATTTATTTATTTATTTATTTATTTATTTGTCAGAGAGAAAGAGACAGAGAAAGAGATAGAGAGAGAGAGAATGGGCATGCCAGGGCCTCCAGCTGCTGCAAATGAACTCCAGATGCATGCCCCACCTTGTGCATGTGGCTTACATGGGTCCTGGGGAATTGAACCTGAATCCTTTGGCTTTGCAGACAAGCGCCTTGACTGCTAAGCCAACCCTCCAGCCCACACAAAGATTATTTAATTTAAAAAAAATGTTTTAAGAGCTGGGCATGATGGCGCACGCCTTTAATCCCAGCACTCAGGAGGCAGAGATAGGAAGTTTGCCATTAGTTTGAGGCTATCCTGAGACTACATAGTGAATTCCAGGTCAGCCTGAGCTAGAGTGAGACCCTACCTCGAAAACAAACAAACAAACAAAAAATGTTTTATGATTGATAAGTGGTTGCTCTTGGGCAACTCTAGTGAGTCAGATAGTAAGTTGCTAAGGACTCATTGCTGGCCCTGGGACTGTTGAGAGTCCTCAAAGCTCTTCTTTGCCTTGGAGACTTTTTTTATTTTGTTTTGTTTTTCAAAATAGGGTCTCGCTCTAACCCAGGCTGACCTGGACTTCACTATGTAATCATGTAATTTCAGAGTGGCCTCGAACTCACGGCCATCCTCCTACCACTGCCTCCCAAGTGTTGGGATTAAAGGCGTGCGCCACCACACCCAGCTAGTTGTTTTGTTTTGTTTTTGTTGTTTTTTTGTTTTGTTTTGTTTTAACAAACATTCTATGGCACTTTCTAAAAAGTGCCAGGAATTATCCTATGAAGTCTGCATGAATTAGCTAATTGAGTCATCCATCACTGCACTTTATAGATAGAGAAGTAAGAGACTTGGTAATCACACACTACAAGGCAGGGTGGGGGTCCCGCAGACAGAGGCCTGGCTCCAGAGCCTGTGTTTCTCTGCTAAACTGCACACTGCCTATAATCTAGAGCGGCCACCTGAGCTCTCCCCACCCAGACACAGTTGCTCTTGGAGACCTGATTAGGTAAAGGAAAGGCAGGCAGCAAGCAGCTTCCTGGAGGACACTCCACAGCCTGGGGGAATCTTGGGGCTTGTGGTAGGAGTCTTGCTGTGAATCTGGGGCTGCCACTTGCTCCCTAAAAGCATGTGCCCTGAATTTCAGCTTCTTTACTTCGTGGTGACAGAAGTCTATATTGCTGGCCACCAAGTGCCAAGGGCTGGGCACCATAAGATGGTATCAGAGAGAGGAGCACTCCACATGGAGGCTGGGAGCTGTATAAACAGGAAGAAAAACAGCAGAATCTCCAGTCTCCACAAAACTCACTTCACCGCCCCACAACTCATCACACATTTTTTTTAAAGGCATGGGCCCAACAAGCCTGGGGTATTTTTAAAGTTTTTTTATTTATTTTTTAATTTTATTTTATTTTATTTTATTTTATTTTATTTTTTTAAGAGAGAGAAAAAGAGGCAGAGATAGAGAGAGAGAGAATGGGCACACCAAGGCCTTCAGCCACTGCAAATGAACTCCAGATGCATGTGCCACCTTGTGCATCTGGCTTACATGGGTCCTGGAAATCAAATCGAGGTCCTTTGGCTTTGCAGGCAAATGCCTTAACCACTAAGCTATCCCTCCAGCCCTCATCACACATTTCTGTGTAAAACAGTTCATGTTTCTGATTCTACAATGGATATATGACTTTGGTTAACAATTCTTGAAAAGGCTAACCTACCACAGATCTTCCTGATAGAATAAATCTAGAGCCAGGCTGGTAACAGCACATCAGGCCATCGGCTCTCCTTACTCTGCTCCCTGTCCAGACACACCATCCCCAAGGCAGTCTGCTCATGAAACGTAACACTTCATTTCCAGGTAGATGCACCGCTTACTTTCACGTATGGAATGAGTCATGATTCACAGCTCCAGAAAAAGAAGCAAAGGAATTCATTAAAGCCACTGAAAGCACCACCTCCCCTGTGCTGCTGTTTCTTCTCTCTCACCTGAGGACCCCAGAGAGTGAGGCCCAAAGAAAGTGTCTGCCTTCAAACCTGAGGCTGGGTAGCACTGAGGACAGCAGTTGGAGCAATTAAGAAAGTGGGATGAGGGCTGGAGAGATGGCTCAGCAGTTAAGGTGCATGCCTGCAAAGCCTAAGGACCCAGGTTCAATTCTCCAGGTCCCACGTAAACCAGATGCACATGGTGGCACATGTATTTTGAGTTTGTTTGCAGTAGCTAGAGGCCCTGAAGTGTCCATTCTCACTCTCCCTCTCTGTCTCTAATAAATAAATAAATAAAAATAAATGTTTTTTAAAAAAAACACAGGTACCCCCAAAACATTATAGGTCATTGCTGAGGCCCTTGGTTTCCCACCAGGATAGATGGTAAGACCCTACTGCTGAAGACTCCACATGCTTGGACTGCAAGGTCACTGAGAAATCCTGCTGGAGCTGAGCTGAAAACCTTCTCCATGTAGAATAGCTGACAGAAAGCTGGAAAAAGCTAAGCTGCATGTAGTTCAATGGGGAGAGAGAAAACACCAGTGGAGATACTCAACAGTGGACACTGCAAGCTTTAAATTTGGCCAGACAGGCCAGATGAGCCAATGGTTGCAATAGTGGCATGTCTGTTATGGGTGAAACCAGCAGCTCTCTAATTGGACTAGAGGCCTGCTCCATACATCCCTGATACTGAAAACATATGACAGGGATAGTCATGAGCCCTAGGGGTATAACGTCTGCTGGTGTCTGGCTAAATGTATATACTATGCTCACCAAACTGCCCAGTAAGCACTTCTCTTTATGTCCCTACCCATATATTAATGCTACTCTCACTTTTGATTAGAGGAGCTTCTCTTTTCAGATGGTGATGACTCAGAAAGCACCATAGTGCTAAGAAGAATGGACAGAGGAGTGCTCAGCACAGAAACATCTCTAACACACCTTCCAAGGCTCAGGGTCCATTGCGGAAGAATGTAAGAACCAAAGGAAGGGTAGGACTCCTTACAACATGCTCCTCCAGGCATAAAATGGGCTGGATATCCATGACCTCACAGTGCCTGACACTACCTACACAAGACCATCACAATAGGAGGAAAAGATCATGACATCAAACTGAAAAAAGACATTGATTGAGAGGGGGAGGGGATATGATGAAGAGTGAAGTTTCAAAGGGGAAAGTGGGGGGAGGGAGGGGAGTGCCATGGGATATTGTCTATAATTAAGGAAGTTGTCAATAAAAAAAAAGTAAGAAAGAGAAAGAAAGAAAGAAAGAAAGAAAGAAAGAAAGAAAGAAAGAAAGAAAAAAGGAAGGAAGGAAGGAAGGAAGGAAGGAAGGAAGAAAGAAAGAAAGAAAGAAAGAAAGAAAAAGAAAGGAAGGAAGGAAAGTGGGATGTGGCTGGTAACTCAGTGCCTACATTGTACAAGTTCTGGTTCCAAACCCAGCATGAGGACCTGAGTTTGGGTCTCCAGCACCCAGGAAAAGCTGGGAATGGTGGTGTGTGCCTGGAACACCAGGAGGATCCTTGGGGCTTACCAGGCAAGCTAGTCTGCCCAAATTAGTGAAGTGTAGATTCAACAAGGCCCCATGTCCAAAAATAAGGTTGAGAGTGATTAAGGAGGACAATCCTCATAGAACACATTGACCTATGACCTCCACTCACACACGTCACACACACGTACCTACATGCATATAAACACTTATACACACACATACAAAAAATAAAGTCCACTAACCTGAGCCCCTGTTCTGGGGTGGCTCTACTGAAGTCCTTGTCCTCAAATCCTCAGAACATGGCTTAAGAGGCTGGATGTCCATACAATTATTTCATATAAGGTCACACTGGAGTAGGTCAGGCCCTGGGTCCCTAATCCAATATGACAGATGTCCTTACAATAAGAGGGAAGTCTGGACAAAGATACAGTGAAGAGAGCCTTGTGCAGTCAGATTGAAGGAGAATGCCATGAGGAGCAAGGGACAGAGGTACAAGTAGAAGCCGAGGACCAAGAAGAGTTGCCTGCTGTCAACAGAAGTAGGACGAGGCTACAAATGAGTCTCTGCCAGCCTTCTAGGAACCAGCCCTGCCAACAAGCCTCTGGAGTTATGAGAAGGAAATCTCTGCCCTTTAAGTATCCCACCTTCGGGTACTTTGTTACAGTAGATGAAAGAAACTGGTACTGCCTCCCCTGAACCCTCCCAACCTCAGTCCTGCCGCTTTACCACATGATTTTCCTATTTATTTATTTATTTATTTATTTATTTATTTATTTATTTATTTATTGAGAGAGGATAGCCTCAAACTCCCTATGAGGCTAAAGATGATCTTGAACTTCAGGTCCTCCTATCGCTGCCTCCTAAATGCTAGGATTACAGCTGTGTGCCAGCATGCCTGGTCGATGTGGTACCAGGGATTGAACCCAGGGCTTCATGTATGCTAGGCATTCTACCAGCTGAGCTGCATCTCCAGCCCCTCTCTCTCAGAGACCTGATGTGTGAGCTCCTTCCTGCTACCAAGGACGTACTCCTGATTCTTTCATGTTGGGTAACATGGGACCTGAGGAGATACAGCTGTTGGCATCTGCTGAGTGTGGTTTAATGGGGACAATATCGATGTCTTACCCTGTATTATTTTAAGTGGCTTTTAGCAGCTGTCAAGAGTCAAATCCCCCAAGAAGCAGAGCTCAATAAGCACGCAAATAATATTCCACAGCTAAAACCAGCCAGTGCCTGGGTCTGAGTGGCTGCGAATGAAGGCAGAGCTCCCTCACTTTACCTCCCAAGAGGATTTCCCAGCCTCCTGGAGCTGGGTGGTGCCAGGTCAGGGGAGCCCCCAGTGCTGAGATGACAGGAAGCTGGGTGGTATAATCTGTTCTCTACTCCACAAAAGACAGGAAATCCAGAGTCGAAGGTTGAAAATCTGACCTCAGCTCACCCTAGCTTTGTGTTGAGCCAGAATGAAAGACCGGCTGTACAAAGGCTGCCACAGAAGTGATTAGGGTCTGGCCCCGGGGGGTAGGGTGAGATGAGACACTGTCCCAGGCCAAATTGCCCAGATCCAAAGAGGTAGACAGAGGTCTGTCCACCCTGGGACAGCTTCTGAGGGGAACCCCAGTCCCTGAGAAGTATGCACGCAGGTCTCTCTGAGAATGCCAGCTCAGGCTCCTGGCTCATGGACAGAAGGAGACGAAGCACTGGCAAGAGGTACTGAGAGAGGCTGTGGCTGGAGGCTTAGCTGTGCCCACCTCAGGGGGAGATTATGCAAATCAAATGAGCTAATAGATAGTAATGACTCTTTAGATTGGTACAACATTTAGATTTACATAGCCCTCAAAGTCCTTCATTTCATTTAATCCTCAGCACCTTGTGAGACTGGAAGTTTCCAATGCCTTTTACAGATGAACTCACTGACTCCAGGAACTCCAGTGCTAGCGGCTCAGAGAAGGGGAGCACGTGCTATGTGTGTTCCTTTGCTATGGCCCTGGCTCTGGACATTCGTCCAGGTCCTCCTGCCTCCACTTCTAAGGACATTCACACACATGTATGGTGCCTAGTCGGAGGGCAAATGTGAATTCATGTGACAGCAAGTGCGACCATATGCCTGACAGGTGCTGGGTCCCCAAGGTCTGGCTGTTTCTCCTCAGATTGATCCTGAGAGTTCTTAGTCAGGCTGATGGAACTGTTAAAAATTATAAAAGTAAGCTACACTTCACAGTGGCTGATACTATCTACACAAGACCTACATAATAGGGAAAAAATGATGACATCAAAATAGAAGAGAGACTATATAAGAAAGAAGAATGAGCCAGGCGTGGTGGCACACACTTTAATCCCAGCACTCAGGAGGCAGAGGTAGGAAGATTGCTGTGAGTTCAAGGCCACCCTGAGAATACAAAGTGAATTCCAGGTCAACCTGGGCTAGACTGAGACCCTACCTTGAAAAACCAAAAGAAGGGAAAAAAAGAAAAGACAAGAAATAAAGAAAAACTGGACTGAGTAGAGGGGGGAATTGGAAGGGAGAAAGGAAGGGTGGTGAGAGGGGATTATGATCATAGTATATTTATGGAAGTTGTCAAAAAAAGGTTTAAAACAAAATCAAATCCATCCATAAAAATAAAATAATGAGGGGCTGAAGAGATGGCTTAGTAGTTAAGGAGCTTGCCTATCAAGCCTAACAACCCAGGTTCAATTCCCCAGTATCAAAGTTAAGCCAGATGCACAAAGTGGCACATGCATCTGGAGGTTGTTTGCAGCTGATGGAGGCCCTGGTGCCCATTCTCTCTATTACTCTCTTTTCTCTTTCTCTGATTGCAAATAAATTAAAATATTTTCTTAATAAACTGGGGGCCAGGCATGGTGGTGCATGCCTTTAATCCCAGCACTCAGGAGGCAAAGGTAGGAGGCTTGCCATGAGTTTGAGGCTAGCCTGAGACTACATAGTGAATTACATACACATGAGCTTGGGCTAGAGAAAGACCTTGAAAAAATACCTTGAAAAATTACCTTGAAAAAAATAATAATAAGCTGGGCATAGTGGTGCACACCTTTAGTCCCAGCACTTGGGGGGGGGGGTAGGAGGACTGCAGTGAGTTTGAGGCCAGCATGGACTACTAGAATGAGTTCCTGGTCAACCTGGGCTAGAATGAGACCCTGACTCAAAAAAAAAGATTAGGGACTGGAGAGATGGCTTAGCAGTTAAGGTGCTTGCCTGCAAAGCCAAAGGACTTACTTCAATTCCCCAGGACCCATGTAAGCCAGAGACACAAAGTGACATATGCATCTGGAATTCATTTGCAATGGCTAGAGGACCTGACACACCCATTCTCTATCTGCCTTTCTCTCTCTCTCTCTCTCTCTCTCTCTGCTTCTTTCTCAAATTAATAAATAAAAATAAAATATTAGAAAATTTATTTTTTAAAAAAAATAGGGCTGAGATGGAGATGGTTGCAAAGCCTAAGGAACCAGTTCAGTTAGAAGTCTTCTGCCTCTGACTTGCTTTCTCTCTCTCTCACCCACAATTACTTTTTATGGATGGTCTCAAAATTTTATGATAAATCAGAAGCCCATGGCAGTGTGTGTTCATGTGTGTGATTGCAGGCAGGTGCATGGCACTTTGAGCTTTTACATGGGACCTGCAGAGCCAAACTCAGCTAGCCAGGCTTACACTGCAAGTACCTTATCCACTGAACCACCTTCCCAGTCTTTTTATTTATTTAGGTTGGCCTTGAACTCATTATGTAATCAAGCTGACTTCCTTATGTAATCAAGGATGACCTTAACTTGGGAGGCAAAGGCAAGCAGATCACTGGGACTACATAGTGAATTCCAGGCCAGCCTGGGCTCAAGTGAGACCCTACCTCAAAAAAAAAAAAAAAAAAAAAAGACTCTTGCTTCTACCTTCAGAGTGCTGGGGTTATAGGTGTGAGCCATCACACTTAGTGTACGTGGTACTGGGATCCTACCTAGGGCATCATGCTTGCTAGGTAGGCATTCTGCCAACTGAGCTACAACCCCTATTCTATCTCTACTTAACACATGTAAATAGTGAGACCTGTTAATGGGCACAGTGCAGAATTTATAACACTGGTCTAAGTCGTCTGATCCATGACATTAAGCTGTCACTAATGTGCAGGAGAAGGGCACCTGTCCTCCAGTTATGTGCCCTGGAAATCTGGAAGAGATAGACTGACATATCTACCCAGCAAACCATAGCCAACAGGTGTTCACTGCACAGTCAGTGAGGAGAAGACACGTGTGTGCTCAGAATCACAAGACCATGTGATATCGAGAATCTGTAATGGAGCCCTCTGTGAACACAATGCTGGGAGAAGGTAGCTCTGCCTGGAGCACTTGCAGGGAGCAGAACAGTGAATGCATCTGCTGCTAGCTAGAGAGGAGCTGGGGCTCAACCTAGGGGAGAAAGGGATCCAAAAAGAGGGACCTGCAACAGCCCTAGCCATGCAGGCACCTATGCGGCAGGTGGTTAAACTTTCCTGCAGCAACTTGTAATACACTGGAGAGCAGATTAAAGCTTCCCTGTGTGTATTTGGTTGGAATCTACCTCTACAGACACCACTTTGACATCTGGGCACTTGGACCTCTTTACTGACCCTCCTCTAGCCACATCAGTTCCCCAGGAACCCAGAGGACATATCTCCTGGAGGTAGACTACATGTGGTAATAGAGGGGAAGGCAAGAGAGGTGAGGGGAGGGTGTATATTCTTACTTCAGCCCCACAAATACTGGGGTGTTCTCCCTTCCAAAACACTCCAACATGTGCAAGGAGACCAGAGGAGGCAGTTCATTTTCCTAAGGCTTTACCCAGGGGTCTAAATGGAGTGAGCAAGTAGTTGGCTGTGATAATTAAACAGCATTGTCAACTTGGCTGTGTTTAGAATCACCCACCATGTGTTGCAGTTACCTTCTCATTGCTGGGACAAGACACTTGACCAAAGCAGCTGATGGGAGGAAAGAATTTTATTTGGCTTACAGTCCAGGAGAGGCTTCATGGTGGCAGGGGAAAACGTGGTTTTAGCAGGGGCTGGACATCACCTTCTTGCTAACAGCAGGTAGAAAACAGCAAGAAGAGAGTGATCTAAGCTCTGGCAAGGGGGAGCTGGCTATAACACCCCAAAATCTGCCTCCAACAACACACCTCCTCTAGTTAGTTAGGCTCCACCTCCCAAATTGCTGCCAGCTGGGAACTAAGCATTCAAAGCACGTGAGTTTATGGTGGACATCTGATCCAAAGCAGCACACCATGGAAGCACACTAGTGTCTATGGTAATTTTCAGTAAGATTTAACTGAAGAGGGAAGACCCACCCTGAATGCAGGCAGCACCATTCCTTGATCCGAGCCTCAGACTTATGGAAAAGGATCCAAGGAGCCAAGCCTCACTCTCCACCAGTGCAGGCCTTCCCCACCATGAAAGAAGTGATGGACTGTACTCTTAAACTGTGAGCCAAAAGAAGCCCGTCCTCCTTTATCAGGTATCTTGTCACAAGAAGAAGAAAAGTAATTAATACAATGGCCATGGTAGAGACCAGCAAGGAGAATAGCTGAGGAATCCGTTTGGGGAAATGTGAGTTCAGGTTAAAGAAGCCAGTATAAGTGCCTTTGAGATACCTAGAAAGTAAACAGTAGTGGCTGCAATGTGGGACTTTTCTTCTAAAAGTAACAGGAGCAGTGGAAGATGTTGTCCTTAGCATTGGTTATCACTCAGAGTGTTTGGCATCTCAGACTCATCCAAAGACAATCTGACTTAGTTGATTGTGTGGACAGGGCGTTGGGATCTCTTTATGTTTTCTTTCTTTATACCTGTTGGTTTGAAGTAGGGTCTCACTCTAGCCCAAGCTGACCTGGAATTCACTATGTAGTCTCAGGGTGCCCTTGCACTCACAGCAATTCTTATATCTTTGTTCCCAAGTGCTGGTATTTTTCCTCCGATGTATTCCACTTTTTTAAAGGACAGGGTCTCTTATTGGCTATGAACTCATGAGCCCCAGGGACCTATCAGTCAGCCTCTGTCTCCTCAGAGCTGATTATCAGCACGTGCCAGGCCTGGCTTCTCGTTCTTCATATGGGTTCAAACTCAGGCTCTCGTGCTTGCAAGACAAGCTCTTTATCAGCTGAGCTACCTTTCCAGACAGTGTTCCTTTTTACTTTTCATGTATTTATTATTATTTATGTTTTTTTTTTTTTCGAGGTAGAGTTTTACTCTGTTCCAGGCTGACCTGGAATTAACTATGTAGTCTCAGGGTGGCCTTGAACTCACGGTGATCCGCCTACCTCTGCCTCCCAAGTGCTGGGATTAAAGGCGTGAGTCACCATGCCCGGCTATTTATGTGTGTTTTTGAAATAGGGTCTCACTCTAGCCCAGGCTGGCCTGGAACTCACTCTAATCCCAGGCTGGCCTAGAATTCACAGCAACCCTCCTACCTCTGCCCCTTGAGTGCTGAGATTAAAGGCTTTGAGTCACCATGCCTGGCTTATTCATTTTATTTTTGTGTTTATGTATTATTTGCAAAAGAGAGAGGGATAAGCCGGGCGTGGTGGCTCACACCTTTAATCCCAGCACTCGGGAGGCAGAGGTAGGGGGATCGCCATGAGTTCGAGGCCACCCTGAGACTACATAGTGAATTCCAGGTCAGCGTGGGCCAGAGTGAGACTCTACCTCAAAAAAACAAAAAAAGTAGGCTGGAGAGATGGCCTAGCGGTTAAACACTTGCCTGTGAAGCCTGAGGACCCCGGTTCAAGGCTTGATTCTCCAGAACCCAAGTAAGCCAGATGAACAAGGGGCGCATGCATCTGGAGTTCTTTTGCAGTGGCTGGAGGCCATGGCATGCCCATTCTCTCTCTCTCTACCTGCCTATTTCTGAATCTCTCTCTCTCTCTCCCTCTCTCTCAAATAAATAAATAAATAAATAAATAAATAAATAAATAAAATATTTAAATAAAAGAGAGAGAGAGAGAGAGAGGGATAGAGAGTATGGGTGTGAAGGGGCCCCTTGCCACTGCAAATAAGCTCCAAATGCACGGACCACTTTGTGCATCTGGCTTTACCTGGTTACTGAGAAATTGAACCCAGGCTAGCAGGCTTCATAAGAAAGTGCCTTTAATGGCTAAGCCATTTTTCCAGACCTTTTTTTATTATTTTTTTCTTTTTCTTTTTTTGAGGCAGGGTCTCACTCTGCATCCCTGACGAGCCTAGAACTCAATGTGTAGACCATGCTAACCTCAAATTTGTGGACAATCCTTCTACCTCAGCATCCTGAATGCTGACACTATAGGCCTGAGCCACCACACCCAGCAAGGTGTAGCCCAACCTGCCCTCAAACTCCAGATCCTTCTTCCTCATCCTCTTCAACATTTGCCTATAGCTGTGCACCACCATTGCGGGGTGTATTAGTCAGGGTTCTCTAGAGGAACAGAATGGATAGAATGAATTGTATTAAAAGGGAATTTATTGGATTAGCTTACACAGTCCAGCAATAGCAGGTTCCAGGTCTGAGAGTCAAGAAACCCAGTAGCTGCTCAGTCCACGAGGCTGGAGGCCTCAGCAGTCCCAATCCGGCACTGAAGGCCTGGAGGCTTCCTGGAGAGACGCTGCTCTTCAGTCCACCCTGGTCTTCAGTCCACACTGGAGAGCAGCAACACCAAGCAGCAAGTACCAAGCAAGCACCAAGCAGCAAGCACCCAGTGGCAAGCAGCTAGCAGCACCGGCAGCCAGGTGGGAGAGAGAGCCTTTCTTCCCAGAGCTCCTTTTTATCAACCTGCCCCCTCCTCCAGGAGGGGCCGCCCACTCTGGGCCGCCCACTCTGGGGGAAGGGCTCACCCTGGGGGAAGGATTCTCCCTTTAGTTAATCCTTCCTAGAGGCAGTCTCAGAAACACACTTATGAGGAATGTCTGTGGATTCCTAAACAAATTAAGTTGACACAACTTAACCATCACAAGTTCACCCCTTGTCAACTTGACACCAAACCATATATCTTTACATTCTACTTAATTTCCAAATGAAGATAGTAACAAGGTCATAATTCCGCCTAACATGATATAACTATCCCTCATACAACCGGAAATGCACAATCATTTCCCCCACACACACACACACAAAGCAAGTTCCTTGAGGAAGGCTTAGTCTCATATAATAAGTCAAATATAAATTCAACAGTGGTTAAGTAGCAATATGATCTTAATCAGTATTAATTACCTAATAGAGAAAATAGAGGAAGAACAAAACATCTTAATATTGGTGTACATATGTACAAACACTCTTAACAAGGTAAGACAGGAACACTCATGGCAATTACAGTCCATGTTTTTGTAACTGGTCCCGTGGCCTTAGCTGGTATTTGTTACTGCCTTCTTCTACTACCCATTCAGTATTTCCTCCACCTTCAGCAAGCACCTCAGCAGGTCTTGGTTCTTTACCTGGAGGGGTGACCCATACCTTCATTCCTGAAAGATCTGGGCCATTTATCACACTGCCTTGTTGCAGTTGTCCATTGACTTTGATAACAGGGCATGGTAACACCAAGAGACGCCCTAGAGAATCTCCAGCACTCCAGATATACTCTTCCTTACCTCCATTGTGGAGGAGCAGTCCAATTTCCCCCTGGTAATCTGGATCAATCACCCCTGCTAACACTGTAACTCCTTTCTCAGCCTGTGCACTCAAGGGCATCAGGAACCCAAAGTGGCCAGGTGGAAATCTTAGCTTCCAGTTCAATGGAATGTTCTTTGTGCCTCCTGGTGAAAGCACTCCCCCCTCTGGAACCAAGACCTCTAGGCCAGCAGAGCATAAGGTTGTGGGTACAGGAAGCAAAAATTTGGCTAATGGGTCACTTGGGGTGATGGTAAGTGGTACCATTCCCATTTCCACCCCTTGATTCCTGGACCCGTGAATCCGGGCTATAGGAGAAACAGCACCATATATAGGACGCTGATTCAGAGCATATACAGCCTGCTGGAGGACACGCCCCCAGCCCTCCACCTATTGCCACCTAGTTGGCACTGCAGCTGTTTCTTTAAAAGGCCATTCCACCACTCTATCAAGCCAGCTGCTTCAGGGTGGTGGGGCACATGGTAAGACCAGTGAATTCCATGATCATGAGCCCACTGCTGTACTTCCTTGGCTGTGAAGTGAGTTCCTTGGTCAGAAGCAATGCTGTGTGGAATTCCATGACGGTGGATAAGGCATTCTGTAAGCCCACAGATAGTAGTTTTGGCAGAAGCATTACGTGCAGGAAAAGCAAATGCATACCCAGAATAAGTGTCTATTTCAGTAAGGACAAAACGCTGCCCTTTCCATGATGGAAGAGGTCCAATATAGTCGACTTGCCACCAAGTTGCTGGCTGGTCACCCCATGGAATACTACCATATCAGGGGCTCAGAGTTGGTCTCTGCTGCTGGCAGATTTGGCACTCAGCAGCAGATGTAGCCAGGTCAGCCTTAGTGGAAGTCCGTGTTGTTGGGCCCATGCATAACCTGCATCCCTGTCACCATGGCCACTTTGTTCATGGGCCCATTGGGCAATGACAGGGGTGGCTGAGGAAAGAGGTTGACCACTGTCCACAGAACGTGTCAGCTTATCTATTTGATTATTAAAGTCCTCCTCTGATGAGGTCACCTTCTGATGAGCATTAACATGGGACACAAGTTTCTTTATATTCTTTGCCCATTCAGAGAGCTCTATCCACATACATCTTCCCCAAATGTCCTTTTCACCAATTTTCCAATCATGCTCCTTCCATGTCCCGGACCATCCTGCCAAACCATTGGCCACAGCCCATGAATCGGTGTATAACCACACATCTGGCCATTTTTCTTTCCAAGCAAAATGCACAACCATGTGTACTGCCCGTAGTTCTGCCCATTGTGAAGACTTCCCTTCACCACAGTCCTTCAGGGTTGTCCCAGAAAGGGGCTGTAATGCTTCAGCTGTCCACTTCTGGGACGTGCCTGCATAGCGTGCTGAACCATCTGTAAACCATGCCCTGGTCTTCTCCTCTTCAGTCAACTGATCATAGGGCACACCCCATGATGCCATAGGTGCATGCTTGGGGACAGAAGGCATTGAAAAGGGAGTAGCAACCATAGGCATTTGGGCAACCTCCTCATGTAACTTACTTGTGACTTCAGGGCCTGCTTGAGCCCGATCACGGATATACCATTTCCACTTGATGATGGACTGCTGCTGTGCACGTCCAACTTTATGGCCTGGTGGGTCAGATAACACCCAGCTCATAATGGGCAGCTCAGGTCACATAATAACTTGATGGCCCATTGTCAAGCGTTCAGTTTCTATTAAGGCCCAATAGCAAGCCAAGAGCTGTCTCTCAAAGGGAGAATAATTGTCCTCAGATGATGGAAGGGCCTTGCTCCAGAATCCCAAGGGCCTCCGGTGTGATTCACCTATGGGAGCCTGCCAAAGGCTCCAAACGGCATCCCTATCTGCCACTGACACCTCAAGTATCATTGGATCTGCTGGATCATATGGCCCAAGTGGCAGAGCCGCCTGCACAGCAGCCTGGACCTGTTGAAGAGCCTTCTCTTGTTCTGGGCCCCACTGAAAACTAGTAGCTTTCCGAGTCACTTGGTATATGGGATGGAGTAACACACCCAAGTGAGGAATGTGCTGTCTCCAAAATCCAAATAGGCCCATTAGACGTTGTGCTTCCTTCTTAGTGGTATGAGGGGCCAGGTGCAACAACTTATCCTTCACCTTAGAAGGAATGTCCCTGCATGCCCCACACCACTGAACTCCTAGAAATTTCACGGAGGTGGAAGGTCCTTGAATTTTGGATGGATTTATTTCCCATCCCCTGATGCGCATATGCTGTACCAGCAACTCCAGAGTGGCTGCCACCTCCTGCTCACTCAATCCAATCAGCATAATGTCATCGATATAATGGACCAATGTGACACCTTGTGGAAGGCACAGACGATCAAGATCCCTGCGAACTAAGCTATGACACAGGGCTGGAGAGTTAATATAACCTTGAGGTAACACAGTAAATGTGTACTGCTGACCTTGCCAGCTGAAGGCAAATTGCTTCTGGTGGTCCTTATGGACAGGTTTGGAGAAGAAGGCATTCGCAAGATCAATAGCTGCATACCAGGTACCAGGAGATGTGTTAATCTGCTCAAGTAAAGAAACCACATCTGGTACAGCAGCTGCAATTGGAGTTAAGTTTCCAATAATCCACTGTCATTCTCCAGGATCCGTCTGTCTTCTGAACAGGCCAAATAGTGGAGTTAAAGGGGGATGTGGTGGGAACCACCACTCCTGCATACTTCAAGTCCCTTATAGTGGCCTTAATCTCTGCAATTCCTCCAGGGATGCGATACTGTTTCTGGTTCACTATTTTCCCTGGTAGAGGGAGCTCCAATGGCTTCCATTTGGCCATTCCAACCATAATGGCCCTCACCCCACAAGTCAAAGAACCAATGTGGGGGTTTTGCCAGCTCCTAAGTATATCTATCCCAATTATGCAATCTGGAACTGGAGAAATAACCACAGGATGAGTTTGGGGACCCACTGGACCTACTGTCAGTCTAACATTTGCCAAAACTCCATTGATCACCTGACCTCCATAAGCACCTACTTTAACTGGAGGGCCACGATGCCGCTTAGGGTCTCCTGGAATCAATGTCAATTCAGAGCCAGTGTCCAGTAAGCCCCAAAAAGTCTGATTATTTCCTTTTCCCCAGTGTACAGTTACCCTAGCAAAAGGCCGTAGGTCCCTCTGAGGAAGGATAGGACTAAGCTTAATATTGAAACTTTTGGGGATTATGGGAGGGTCCTTCCTCAAAGGTACCCGGCCACCCCTTCAATCAAGGGGTTCAGGATCTGTAAAGTGGCTCAAGTCTGGAAACTGGTTAAGAGGCCTTGATTCTCTGTTGCTATAATTCAAAGTGGCCTTTCGGTCCTTTGCTCTGGAACTTTTCTGCTTATACAGATCAAGCAGGAACTTAGTAGGCTTTTTATCTATTTCACTTCTGGGAACACCATGATTAAGCAGCCAGTACCAAAGGTCTACACGAGTCATACTGTTACGAGCATTGTTTTGCCTGCGGTGTCCATTACGGTAAACACGCTCACCTTGCCTTTGGCGATTCAGTGCTGATACTTGTCCCTTGTTACCCCGAGAGCCAGTTAGACCCATTGCATCTAAGTCACCTAATGCAGCAACTGCGGCTCCCACTGTGATGTCTTCTTTACATAAAAGACCAATGATTGGGGACTTTAAGTGTGCTGGTGCTCCCCTCACAAATCTGTTTCTTATAGTCTTAGTGAAGGGCACATCTTCTGGATGCTCCCATTGCGGGCTTAAAGATGAGTTTACATGGTAAATCCACTCCAGCATTCCAAGTTCTCTGAGCTTTTTAATCCCTTCATCAACATTAAGCCAAGGGATATCAGGCAGCTCAAGCTCATTCACAGTAGGCCATCTTTGGATCCATACTTCAGCCAACCAATCAAATAAACTCTTGGCACCTCTTCCAACTGCATGAGCTGCAGTGTTAAATCTAAAATCTCTGGTTAGTGGGCCCATTTCAATAAATTCAGCTTGATCTAATTTTATATTCCTTTCTCCATCATCCCACACCCTTAAAATCCATTCCCACATATATTCCCCATGCTTCTGCCTGTACAAGTTAGAAAGCTCCTGAAGTTCTTTAGGGGTGTATCTCACTTCCTCTTGAGTCACGCTTTCTAACTCCCCTTTAGGGGCATGCCTAGCCTTACGCCTAGGCCTCGAGGCAAAGATGGGTGGGCTCTGAGAAGCATCAGCACATCCTGCAGGGAGGGTCATTACTGCTTCCTCAGACAAAGAAGGAGTGATTCCCTCAGGGGGTGGGGGTGCACCTGCAGCTAAAGGAGGGGAAGCCACATTCTCATGCAAAACAACTTCTTCAGAATCTGAGAGTTCAATGTCCCCAGATTCTTCAGGGTCTTCCCATACATCCCCATCCCAAGTCATGGGATCCCACTCTTTTCCAACCAAAGCCCTCACTTTAAATTCTGATAGTTTATGAGGCTAGGAATTGAGCTTATGCTGCAAGTTAGCTAATCTTACAATGAGAGCTTGAGTTTGGTTTTCTGCAATTCAAGCCCTGTTCTGACTAGACAGGAGATTTTCCTCCAGGGCACCCTTAGAAACCTTCAGATCATGCACGTGGGTCTTAAGCTTGGAAATTTCCTTTTGGAGCTTCTGCTTTTCTCCCAACAGTTTATCTAGAGATGCCAGAAGAAACCATCCAGCATCATCATTCATCTTACTTTTCCACAAATATTCAAAAGTTCTAGATACAGAGTCACTAAATTCCTTGCTCCTCACAAGATATGACTCAGAATCACTAAATACATCTATCTCACAGAGTTCGTTAAATAGTTCACACCATGGATTATTAGTGCCCTCCTTATTACCACTTAAAGTGCTCTCCTTATTACCAGCAGAGCCTTTAGTGGCACTGAAGTTGGAGAACCACCTCCACAGAGCACCAAGCCTACTAGGGAAATCCATCCTTACAATTCTATTTCTCTAGAACCACTCCTGGTACCACAATTTGTATTAGTCAGGGTTCTCTAGAGGAACAGAATGGATAGAATGAATTGTATTAAAAGGGAATTTATTGGATTAGCTTACACAGTCCAGCAGTAGCAGGTTGCAGGTCCGAGAGTCAAGCAACCCGGTAGCTGCTCAGGCCACTAGGCTGGAGGCCTCACCAGTCCCAATCCGGCACCGAAGGCCTGGAGGCTTCCTGGAGAGACGCTGCTCTTCAGTCCACCCTGGTCTTCAGTCCACACTGGAGAGCAGCAACACCAAGCAGCAGGTACCAAGCAAGCACCCAGTGGCAAACAGCTATCAGCACCAGCAGCCAGGTGGGAGAGAGAGCCTTTCTTCCCACAGCTCCTTTTTATCAACCAGCCCCCTCCTCCAAGAGGGGCCGCCCACTCTGGGGGAAGGGCTCACCCTGGGGGAAGGATTCTTCCTTTAGTTAATCCTTCCTAGAGGCAGCCTCAGAAACACACTTATGAGGAATGTCTGTGGGTTCCTAAACAAATCAAGTTGACACAACTTAACCATCACAAGTGGCCTGCTGCACTTGTGAGGAACCCTATGGAACAGAAGGGCGTTGTGTGAGCAGTGACCCCCCTCTGTTGTCAATAGGGACTAAAATATATATACCATACACCTTTTTTTTTTTGAGGTAGGGTCTCCTCTAGTCCAGGCTGACCTGGAATTCACTCTGTAGTCTTAGGGTGGCCTTGAACTCACAGCGATCCTCCTACCTCTGTCTCCCAAGTGCTGGGATCAAAGGCATGGGCCACCACGCCCCAGCTCACCATACACATATATTTTAATATACTGTATTATGTTGTATTATACAGATATATGTATATATTTTAATTCATGTTCATGGACTTTTTTGTTTTGTTTTGTTTCTCAAGGTAGGGTCTTAATCTAGCTCAGGCTGACCTGGAATTCACTATGTAGTCTCAGGGTGGCCTCCCGGTGATCCTCCTACCTCTGCCTCCCAAGTGCTGGGGTTAAAGTTGTGCACCCTCCACGCCCAGCTATTTTGATGTTTTTATTGTTGGTTTGACATAAGATCTCACTATGTAACCCAGGCTGCCCTCAAACTTTTGGTCCTACTGAATTGCCTCCCCCATGCTGGGATGACAGTAATTAGTATATCACTACGTCCAGCTTCAAATCACACACACACACACACACACACACACACACACACACACACACAGAATAATTGATACCAGCTTCTGTCTGTTAAAATGTGTGTATGTGTGTTTTCCTTGAAGAAGTAGGAATTTGGAGGGTGGATGGAAAAGTACAATTTTATTTATTCTTTTGACCAAAGCCTTCATAGCACTTTCAAAGCCATAAAGCACAAATCTAGCACAGCAGGGGTAGGGCTTTCTATGCAGGTTTTCTTGTGAAAACATCAAAGTTAGCAAGGCTGCCGGCCTGGCCCTCCTTGTTCTTCACGTCACTGTCGTGAAGGGACCTGTGGGAAAGGAATCCCCACATAGGAGTGCTGCTCTCCAAACTGAGACTCAGTAATGACAAAGGAAAGCTTCCTACTGCAGGATCTCTGGGGACTTAAAATAATTGAGCAGTGATTAGAACACTAAGCTGTGACACGGTGACACAGCAGTCCAAAATTCAAGTCCCACTTCCACCATCTCCACACATGTTTATTAGCTCTTGATTTTTTTCTTCATCTATAAGGTGACGTCATAGCTGCCTCATGAAATTACTGTGAAGCAATGGAAACAGTGCGCACCTGTAGAATGCAAGGACCAAAAGAATAAGTAAAAATCCAGTCACTCAGGCAGCAGAGATAGGATTGCTGTGAGTTCAAGGTCAGCCTGGGACTACAGAGAGAGTTCCAGATCAGCCTGGGCTAGAGTGAGAACTTGCCTCAAGAAAACAAAACAAAACAACAAAATAGTTTTCTGAGTCTCAAAGAACAGCCCTTTTCTTCAAATTGTTTCAAGTGAATCCTTCTGGCTCCAAGCTGCATGAGTTGTTTTTGCTTTGCTTTGTTTTGTTTTGTTTTGTGACAGAGTCTTGCTCTATAAGCCTGACTACTCTGAACTTACTATGTAGCCCAGGCTAGATTCAAACTCAGCAATCCTTCTGTCTCGGCCTCCTGAGTGCTGGGATGATAGGCATGTGCCACCACAACCAACTAGGCTCCACATTGGTACAGTGGATCCAGAGATCCAATCTGACTGGCACCAGAGTTTCACAGTAAGTAAAAGGTACATATCATATCTGTAAGTGATAGTAGTATTCACTGGGATCATGGAAGATCAAGTTCGTCATCTCCCTTTCAAGAATGATAAAATTAAGGCTCAGAGGGTCACATGGCGAGCATGTGAACAAATCCTCAAATAATCAATGTGAAACCTGAGCTGGGACAGGCAAGTCCTCAGGAAGCAGAGAGGTTCCGTGAATCCCAACAGAGGGCCAGAGGAGGCTTGGTGGAAGAGTGAGCCTTGGAGTTGGACCATGCAAAACAAGACTGTGCCTGAGAAAGGTGCAGGGTGACTTCCAGCTACTCAGGCACACTGGCAAAGACAAAGGCCAGCCAGGGTCTCAGTCCTCAGCTGCACCCTCTGGGAGTTTCCCTGCTGTGCTCGTCCATATTTATGGTATATTTCTAGCTTACTTGCATAAAGAAGTTCAGCACATAGACATCAAACATTTAAGTAGCATTGTAAGCCAGGTATTGTGTCCCATGTCTATAATTCCAGCACTCGGGAGGCTAAGGTAGGAAGAGTGTCATGCCTGGGCTACAGAATGACTTCCAGTTCAGCCTGGGCTACAATGAAACTCTACATCAAAACAACAGAAACAAAGAAAAACAGGGGTGTCAGACATGGTTCAGCAGTTAAAGGTGCCCACCCAGGTTCAGTTCCCCAGTACTCAGGTAAAGCCACATGCAAAAAGTGAGGCATGTATCTGGAGTTTGTTTGTAGTAACAAGAGGTCCTGGCATTCTCTCTCTCTCTCCCTTTCCTTCTCTCAGCCAGCCGTGGTGGCACACATCTTAATCCTTCTGTCTTTCTCCCTCTTCTCTCTCTCTCTCTCTCTCTCACACACACACACACATATGAATAAAAATGTTTTGTTCTCTTCTTTTATTTGAGAGAGAAAGAGAAAGGATGGGGGGTGCCAGGGCCTTCAGCTGCTACAAATAAACTCCAGACATATGCACCACCTTGAACATCTGGCTTATGTGGGTCCTGGGGAATCGAACCTGGGTCTTTTGGCTTTGCAGGCAAGTACCTTAGCCACTAAGCCATCTCTCCAGCCCTCTCTCTCTCTCTTTTGGTTTGTCAAGAACCCAGGCTGCCCTCAAACTTTTGGTCCTACTGAATTGCCTCCCCCATGCTGGGATGACAGTAATTAGTATATCACTACGTCCAGCTTCAAATCACACACACACACACACACACACACACACACACACACACACACACACACACAGAATAATTGATACCAGCTTCTGTCTGTTAAAATGTGTGTATGTGTGTTTTCCTTGAAGAAGTAGGAATTTGGAGGGTGGATGGAAAAGTACAATTTTATTTATTCTTTTGACCAAAGCCTTCATGGCACTTTCAAAGCCATAAAGCACAAATCTAGCACAGCAGGGGTAGGGCTTTCTATGCAGGTTTTCTTGTGAAAACATCAAAGTTAGCAAGGCTGCCGGCCTGGCCCTCCTTGTTCTTCACGTCACTGTCGTGAAGGGACCTGTGGGAAAGGAATCCCCACATAGGAGTGCTGCTCTCCAAACTGAGACTCAGTAATGACAAAGGAAAGCTTCCTACTGCAGGATCTCTGGGGACTTAAAATAATTGAGCAGTGATTAGAACACTAAGCTGTGACACGGTGACACAGCAGTCCAAAATTCAAGTCCCACTTCCACCATCTCCACACATGTTTATTAGCTCTTGATTTTTTTCTTCATCTATAAGGTGACGTCATAGCTGCCTCATGAAATTACTGTGAAGCAATGGAAACAGTGCGCACCTGTAGAATGCAAGGACCAAAAGAATAAGTAAAAATCCAGTCACTCAGGCAGCAGAGATAGGATTGCTGTGAGTTCAAGGTCAACCTGGGACTACAGAGAGAGTTCCAGATCAGCCTGGGCTGGAGTGAGAACTTGCCTCAAGAAAACAAAACAAAACAACAAAATAGTTTTCTGAGTCTCAAAGAACAGCCCTTTTCTTCAAATTGTTTCAAGTGAATCCTTCTGGCTCCAAGCTGCATGAGTTGTTTTTGCTTTGCTTTGTTTTGTTTTGTTTTGTGACAGAGTCTTGCTCTATAAGCCTGACTACTCTGAACTTACTATGTAGCCCAGGCTAGATTCAAACTCAGCAATCCTTCTGTCTCGGCCTCCTGAGTGCTGGGATGATAGGCATGTGCCACCACAACCAACTAGGCTCCACATTGGTACAGTGGATCCAGAGATCCAATCTGACTGGCACCAGAGTTTCACAGTAAGTAAAAGGTACATATCATATCTGTAAGTGATAGTAGTATTCACTGGGATCATGGAAGATCAAGTTCTGTCATCTCCTTTCAAGAATGATAAAATTAAGGCTCAGAGGGTCACATGGCGAGCATGTGAACAAATCCTCAAATAATCAATGTGAAACCTGAGCTGGGACAGGCAAGTCCTCAGGAAGCAGAGAGGTTCCATGAATCCCAACAGAGGGCCAGAGGAGGCTTGGTGGGAGAGTGAGCTTGGAGTTGGACCATGCAAAACAAGACTGTGCCTGAGAAAGGTGCAGGGTGACTTCCAGCTACTCGGGCACACTGGCAAAGACAAAGGCCAGCCAGGGTCTCAGTCCTCAGCTGCACCCTCTGGGAGTTTCCCTGCTGTGCTCGTCCATATTTATGGTATATTTCTAGCTTACTTGCATAAAGAAGTTCAGCACATAGACATCAAACATTTAAGTAGCATTGTAAGCCAGGTATTGTGTCCCGTGTCTATAATTCCAGCACTCGGGAGGCTAAGGTAGGAAGAGTGTCATGCCTGGGCTACAGAATGACTTCCAGTTCAGCCTGAGCTACAATGAAACTCTACATCAAAACAACAGAAACAAAGAAAAACAGGGGTGGCAGACATGGTTCAGCAGTTAAAGGTGCCCACCCAGGTTCAGTTCCCCAGTACTCAGGTAAAGCCACATGCAAAAAGTGAGGCATGTGTCTGGAGTTTGTTTGTAGTAACAAGAGGTCCTGGCATTCTCTCTCTCTCTCCCTTTCCTTCTCTCAGCCAGCCGTGGTGGCACACATCTTAATCCTTCTGTCTTTCTCCCTCTTCTCTCTCTCTCTCTCTCTCTCTCTCTCACACACACACACACATATGAATAAAAATGTTTTGTTCTCTTCTTTTATTTGAGAGAGAAAGAGAAAGGATGGGGGTGCCAGGGCCTTCAGCTGCTACAAATAAACTCCAGACATATGCACCACCTTGAACATCTGGCTTATGTGGGTCCTGGGGAATCGAACCTGGGTCTTTTGGCTTTGCAGGCAAGTACCTTAGCCACTAAGCCATCTCTCCAGCCCTCTCTCTCTCTCTCTTTTGGTTTGTCAAGGTAAGGTCCCACCCTGGCCCAGGCTGACCTGGAGTTAACTTTGTAGTCTCAGGGTGGCCTCAAACTCACAGCAATCCTCCTACCTCTGCCTCCTGAGTGCTGGCTGGAATTAAAGGCGTGCACCACCATGCCTGGCACTCTCTCCTTTTTTTTTTATTTTTGTTGTCCCTGTTGTTGTCTTTAGGTAGGGTTTCACTCTAGCCCAGGCTGGCCTGGAATTCACTATGCAGTGTCAGGGTGGCCTCGAACTCATGGCGATCCTCCTGCCTTTGCTTCCCAAGTGATAAATAAAAACATTTAAAAACAAAACCATGCCAGGCGTGGTGGTGCACACCTTTAATCCCAACAGAGGTAGGAGGATCGGGAGGCGGAGGTAGGAGGATCATCATGAGTTCGAGGCCACCCTGACACTGCATAGTGATTCCAGGTTAGCCTGGACTAGAGTGAAACCCTACCTCGGAAAAAAAAAAAATGAGTGTCTTTAAAAAAAAATATTTTCTTTATTTGTAAAGGCAGATAGAGAGAATGGGTGCGCTAAGGTAAATAAACTCCAGATGCATGTGTCACCTTACACATGTGACTTATGTGGGTACTGGGGTCTCAAACCTGGGTCCTTGGGCTTCACGGGCAAGTGCCTTAACCACTAAGCCATCTCTCTAGCCCTGAGTGACATTTTAATACCAAGTACTGTACACCAGGACCACCAATGTGATTGAGCATGTATGTAAGACCACTAGAGGTGTCCTCCTGGCGGGGGGGTGGGTAGTGGAAAGGGTTCAAATCCATCTGCATTATGTCATTAAGGGATGGCTTGGTGGAGGTCTATCTGCCTGCAGCAGAGAGCAGCCCAGGTGTTCGACAGGTCATCGGAAGTATAGCACATCAGAAGAAATGAAACAACTGGTTCATCTCAGATTCAAGAAGTGTTGGCTGATGTCTCAAAACTGGCCTACTTAGGAGGCTGGCGAGATGAGTAAAGGGCTTACCACCCAAGCATGAGGTCCTGAGTTCAGATCCCTAGCACCCATGTAAAATGTGGGGTAATCCCAGCACTGGAGAGGTGAGGACAGAGAGGTCCCTGGGGCTTGATGGCTAGCTTGTCTAGTTCAGTCAGTGAACTTTGGGCTCAACGTTGTCTCAAAAAATAAGATTCCAGCCGGGTGTGGTGGTGCACGCTTTAATCCCAGCACTTGGGAGGCAGAGGTAGGAGGATCACCATGAGTTTGAGGCCACCCTGAGAACACATAGTTAGTTCCAGGTCAGCCTAGTCTAGAGGGAAATCCTACCTCAAAAAAACAATAAATAAATAAGATACCAAATCTGGGCTGGAGGGATGGCTTAGCAGTTAAGGTGTTTGCCTGCAAAACCAGAGGACCCTGGTTCAATTCCCCAGGACCCATGTTAGCCAGATGCACAAGGGGGCGTACGCATCTGGAGTTTGTTTGCAGTGGCTGGAGGCCCTGGAGCACCCTTTCTCTCTCTCCCTCCCTCTTTCTCTGTCAAATAAATAAAAATAAATAAATTAAAAAAAAAAAAAAAAAAAAACAAACAAACAAACAAAAAAAAAAGCCGGAGTGGTGACATACACCTTTAAGCCCAGCATTGGGAAGGCAGAGGTAGAAGGATTGCCTTGAGTTCAAGGCCAGCCTGAGACTACATAGTGAATTCCAGGTCAGCCTGAGCTAGAGTGAGACCCTACCTCGGGGGGGATCTTTGAGCTCCTTTCTCTCAGCTGGTGACAGTTTATGGATCTGCATAAGAAGAAGAGAGTTTACAGAACTGGCATGACCTTACCTCCTGTTTACACAGAAGTACATTTGGCTATTTTGTGAGACATTCTAAAATTTAATCTCAAACCAGCCAGAATTTCCCATAGGGTGTATCACTTGAATCTTTTATGAACTGAAGAAGATTACTTTCTGTGGAATCACTACCTAACATGTGAAGGGTGACTTGGTTCCTGTTTAGAATTTTCTTCTTTCTTTCTTTCTTTCTTTCTTTCTTTCTTTCTTTCTTTCTTTCTTTCTTTCAGACAGAGAGAGGGAAAGAGAGAGAGAGATGGAGAGTGAGAATGGGCGCATCAGAACCTCTAACCACTGCAAATGAACTCCAGATGCGTGTGCCCCCTTGTGCATCTGGCTTACATGGGACCTGGAGAATCGAACTGGGGTCCTTAGGCTTCACAGGCATGTGCCTTAACCACTAAGCCATCTCTCCAGCCCTAGAATATACTTGCTTTAAAAGTGAATGGATGATTAAAAAATAATAATAGTAGTAGTAAGATACCGGATGTCAACCTGTGGCCTCCACCCACATACATGCATGATTACCCACACCCACATGTGCACATATACAAACACAAATACACTCATGTACACTACACATAAATACACATGCAAAAGAACTGACCCACTTTATATGAGGCAACAGTCTACTCTAAACCAGACTGCAAGGCCAACAGACCCAGGTTTGATTCCCCAGGACCCATGTAAGCCAGATGCACAAGGTGGCACATGTATCTAGAGTTCATTTGTAGTGGCTGGAGGCCCTGGCATGCCCATTCTTTCCCCTTCTCTCTCTCTCTTTCCCCCTTTCTCTCTGTCTGCCTTCCTCTTTCTCCCCCCCCCACACACATAAGCATATAAAAAGAAAAAATATATACATACATAAAGAAAAATCCATGTAGGGTTGGACAGATGGCCCTGAGATGAAGGCACTTGTTTACAAATCCTGATGGCCTAGGTTCTATCCCGTAGTACCCACATAAAGTCAGATGCACATGCTTCTGGAACTAATTTGCAGCTGCAAAAGGCGCTGGCTCATTTTCTCTCTCTCCCTCTCTCTCTTTCCCTGCCCCTCCCTCCTTCCCTTTCTCCTTGCAAATAAATTTTTAAAAAAGAGTCAGGCATGGTGGCGCACGCCTTTAATCCCAGTACTTAGGAGGCAGAAGTAGGAGGATCACCATGGGTTCGAGGCCACCCTGAGACTGCATAGTGAATTCCAGGTCAGCCTGAGTTAGAGTGAGACCCTACCTCCAAAAAAACAACAAAAACAACAAAAAAAACTTAAAAAAAAATCTCCTAGTACTTGGGAGGTAGAGGTAGAAGGATTGCTATGAGTTTGAGGCCAACCTGAGACTACATAGTCAATTTCAGGTATGCATAGGCTAGAGTAAGACCTTACCTGAAAAACCAAAAAAGAATCCATTTAACTATGTGTGGTGATGCACATCTATAATGCCAGAATTAGGAAGCTAAAATAGGAAGTTTATTGTAAATTCAAGGCCAGCTAGGGAGACATAGGGAAGACCTCAAAAAAAAAAAAAAAAAAAAAAAACAGCAATGGTGCTCATCTGTAATCTCAGATCTCAAGAGATCAGGAAATGGAATCAGGAAGATCAAGAATTCAAGATTAGGGCTGGAGAGATAACTTAGCGGTTAAGGTGTTTGCCTGCAAAGCCAAAGTATTCTTGTTCGATTCTCCAGGACTCACCTAAACCAGATGCCCAAGGGGGCACATGCATCTGGAGTTTGTTTGCAGTGGCTGGAAGCCCTGGTGTGCCCATTCTCAATCTCTCTCTCTCTTAAATAAATAAATAAACAAATAATATATTTTTTAAAAGAAGTCAAGATTAGCTTGGGCTACATACTGAAGAGTTGGAGGCCAGTCTGGGCCAGCCTGGGCAACAGAGTGAATTCCAGGTCAGCCTGGGCTAGAGTGAGACCCTGCCTATTAAAAATAAAAGAAACCAACAAAAACAAAATAAACAAACAAAACTTATTAGATCATTTATTTCTCATATGCCCATTCTTTGCACAGCCCATTCTAGAGGCTGCAGGTTATGCAAAGATGAGAGAACCTTTGGCTGGAGAGATGGCTTAGCAGTTAAGGTGTTTGCCTGCAAAACCAAAGGACCCCAGTTCGATTCTCCAGGACCCATGTAAGCCAGAAGCATGAGGGGCACATGCATCTGGAGTTCCTTTGCAGTGGCTGAAGGCCCTGGCATGCCCATTCTCTCTGCCTGCCTCTCTTCTCTCTCTCTCTCTGCTTGCAAATAAATAAACAAAAATTGACTATGCCGGGCGTGGTGGCGCACGCCTTTAATCCCAGCACTCGGGAGGCAGAGGTAGGAGGATCGCCGAGAGTTCAAGGCCACCCTGAGACTACATAGTTAATTCCAGGTCAGCCTGGACCAGTGTGAGACCCTACCTCGAAAAAAAAAAAAAAAATAAAATAAAAATAAAAATAAAAAAAGAGAGAACCTTTAACCCCTAGTAAAAGATGGACCCAAATGTAATTACTTGTAACACAGAATATCAAGGAATGACTTTCCAAAGATACAAAATATTCGTGTGCAAATTCATGTGCATTTGTGTGTATTTGGAAAAATCAAGAAAGATATATAACAAAATCAATAGCTATTTCTGAAAGGTGAGGTGAGTTATAGCAATATTTTTCCTTTTTTATATTATACTGTCTAAATTTTACATAATGACCTTGGAAAGAGAGGGAAGGAGTTATTTCTTTTAAAAACAGTGGTTTATAGAATGAGCTCTGTTGAGGTTAAGGGTAGAGAACAGCAAGTCTGACTGAAGGAGGTGTTCCTGGAGGGGGAGGGGGAAGAAAGAAGAGAGAAAGTACAGGAAGGTGGAAGAAACTCTGTATGCTGGCTTCACCCAGCTCAGCCCCAGCCCACTGTGTCTAGGACTGTTCTGTCTGCACCCTGTGGCTATGGTGTCTTGTTGGTGAGGCTGCTCACACTGCCTGGGCAATACTGCATGGACTAAATACCTTTACATAGCAGCAAGTTCTCCTACAAGGGGACTCACCATGTTCCTTTCCATCTCTGCTTGGTCCCCCTGCCCAGGAATAACCCATGAGCATAGCCCGCCAGTCTCCTGTGCACCTCTGGTATACACTTGTGCCTTGTACACACGCTGCTACTCATGCACCAATATCCCAACTGCTCCTCTGCACACCAGGTCAATCCCAACCTCATCCACCCCCAAGGCCAGTTTACATCCCACATCACAAGGGAAGATTCCCTGCACCCTGACACTAGGTCTCTTCCCCCACCCCACACCCCTCATTCACATGCACATATGCCACTTCCCCAGCAAGCTGGAGCTAAGTAGATGGAGTTTTACATACTGTTAAGCCCCATTAAGCCCCTTCCAAGAGGAAGTGTGACCTGCTCAGGAGGGTGCTAGAAGCCTGGCATTCCATAAACTGGCCATTTGAAATTTAGGTGGTTTTTTTTTTTTTTTTTGAAGGTCTTTTTGTTTTGTTTTGTTTTGTTCTGTTTTGTTTAGTTTTTTGTTTGTTTTTCAAGGTAAGGTCTCACTCTAGCTCAGGCTAACCTGGAATTCACTATGTAGTCTCAGGGTGGCCTTGTACTCACGGTGATCCTCCTACCTCTGCCTCCCAAGTACTGGGATTAAAGGCGTGTGCCACCAGGCCCAGTTCCTTGAAATTTGTTTATTTGTACAAGTGTGTATGGGAGGATGTATACACACATGTGAGCGCCAGGGTCTCTTGTCATTGAAAACAAATGCCCATTTCAGCTTTACCTGGGTAGCTGGGGAATTAAATCCATGCTTTGCAGTCAAGCATCCCTAACCACTGGGCCATCTCCCTATTTTCTTTTTTGGTTTTGTTTTGTTTTGTTTTTTGAGGTAGGGTCTCACTCTAGCCCAGGCTGACCTGGAATTGACTCTGTAGTCTCAGGGTGGCCTCAAACGCATGGCAATTCTCTTACCTCTGCCTCCCAAGTGTTGGGATTAAAGGCATGCACCAACACGCCCAGCCCCATTTTTGTTTGTTTGTTTGTTTGTTTTTGTTTTTTTGAGGTAGGCTTTTTTTTTTTTGAGGCAGGATCTCACTCTAGCCCAGGCCAAGCTGGAAGCCCCAAACTGGCTTTGAACTCACTGTGATCCTCCTACCTCAGCCTCTGCATTCTGGAACTGAAGGCATGTAACACCTCACCCAGCTAAAACTGGCTCTTTTTCAACATTATTTATTTGTGTGTATGTATGTATGAATGAATGAATGAATGAATGAATGAATGAATGAATGAATGAATGAATGAATGTATGGGCATGTATGTGAATGTCTGTACCCCATGTTCTCTTTTTTATTTTTTGGTTTTTCAAGGTAGGGTTTTGTTCTAGCCCAGGCTAACCTGGAATTCACTATATATTCTCAGGGTGGCCTTGAATTCACAGCAATTCCCCTACCACTGCCTCCAAAGTGCTGAGATTAAAGGTATGTGCCACCATGT
This sequence comes from Orientallactaga sibirica, assembly GCA_036365145.1. Taxonomy (NCBI): domain Eukaryota; kingdom Metazoa; phylum Chordata; class Mammalia; order Rodentia; family Dipodidae; genus Orientallactaga; species Orientallactaga sibirica. The sequence goes on from JAEOAD010000015.1 coordinate 15,537,214, forward strand.
CTGGCTTTTAAAAAATTTTTTTAATTTATTGATTTTTAAAAATATTTTATTTGTTTATTGGAGAGAGACAGACCGAGAGAGAGAGAGAGAGAGAGAGAGAGAGAGAGAGAGAGAGAGAGAGGAGGCAGAGAGAATGGGCACATCAGGGTCTCTAGCTACCACAAAGGAACTCCAGACATATACACCACCTGGTGCATCTGGCTTACGTGGATCCTGGAGAATCAAACCTAGGTCCTTTGGTTTAGCAACTAAGCACCTTAACCACTAAGCCATTTCTCCAGTCCTTATTGATTTTTTATAAAAAGTTTGTATACATAGACCCCCTCTCCCCTACCCCAGTTCTGCTGAGGTTCTTTGGTGGGGTTCACCTTCTTTTTAAAATATTTTTATTTATTTTAATAGTTTTTAATTTATTTATGAGAAGAGAGAGAACGGGCATACCAGGGCCTTTTGCCACTGCAAACGAACTCCAGATGCATGTGCCACTTTGTGCATCTGACTTTACGCTGGGCTGTCAGGCTTTGCAAGTAAGCGCCTCTAACCACTGGGATATCTCTCCAGCCCCTGTGTCCCACCTGCTTTGAGACAGGGTCTTTTACCATTGCAAACAAGTCTGGTTGCCAGTTGGCTTTACATGATGATGGGAATGAAACCAGGCTTTGCAAGCTGGCTCCTTCATCCTCTGAGCCATCTCCCAGCCCAAAAGTTTTTTTTTTTTTTTTTTTTTTTTTTTTTTTGTCGAGGTAGGGTCTTACTCTAACCCATGCTGTTCAGGAACTCTTTCTGTGTAGTCCTAGGCTGGCCTCCATTTTACACTGACCTTCCCATCTCTGCCTTTCAAGTGCTGGGATTAAAGGTGTGCACCACCACGCCTGCCTTTGTAAATATTTTATTGACAACTTCCATAAATATAGACAAGGTACCATGATCATAATGTCCTTTCAAGACTCCCCTTTTCCCCTTCCCAAACCCCCCTCCACTGAATCCCTTCTTCTTTCTAAATAGTCTCTTTCCTTTTTCTCTATTTTTTAAAATATTTTATTTTTATTTATTTGAAAGAGATAGAGTCAGAGAAAGAGAGACAGAGAGAGGGAGAATGAGCACACCAGAGCCTCCAGCCACTATAAACCAACTCCAGACGCATGTGCCCCTTTGTGCATCTGGCTTATGTGGGTCCTGGGGAATCGAACGGAGGTCCTTTGGCTTTGCAGGCAAGCGCCTTAACTGCTAAGCCATCTCTCCAGCCCTTTTTTCTTTTTCTTTTTTTTTTTTTTGTTTTGATGCCAACATTTTTTTTCCTTCTATTATTCGGGTCTTGAGTAAGTAGCATCAGCCACTGTGAGGTCATGTATATTAAGGCCACTTTTCGTCTGGATGACAGCATTGTAAGCAGTCCTCCCCTTCCTTTGGGTCTTACATTCTTTCTGCCACCTCTTCCACAATGGTCCCTGAGTCTTGAAGGGTGTCATAGAGATTACTTCACTTAGTGATGAACATGCCACTGTCACTTTTTCATAGCACTTTGGCCATTCTTTTCTGTCACTCCAGTGGTCACTAAAATTAATATATACATTTAAATAGTTCTTTCTGGGTTTTTAGCCAGTGTTTTTTCAGGGCTGGGGGTTGAGGTAGGGTTTCACTCTAGCCCAGGCTGACCATGAACTCACTCACTGTGATCCTCCTACCTCAGCCTCCAGAATGCTGGGATTAAAGGTGTGCACCACCATGCCCGGCCAACCTGGCTATTTTTAATCTAAAGAAATCCAAACATAATTTTATTTAGACTTCTACAAACATTTTTTGATCCTGAAAGGAATGTCATTTCATCAGCAAGTGGGGAGCAGAGTGGGCTGGGAGCTTCACACCTCTGGAAAGACTCACCCTTCAGACTGTGCTGGGCTCCACCAAGACACATTAAGTGGTTGACTACAGGGCCTATTTCCCAGCCCAGGGGAGTCCTCTGCATGTTAAAGATCCCCTAAACAAACTCTCATCCCCAAACTCCAGGTTTTTATCCTTCCTTTAATAAGATGCTCACCATTAACATGACAGATCTTATCTCTGTCAGGAGGCCATAGGAGTGAGGATCCTCTTCCTTTCCGTGCTGCAGAACCTGCTCAAATAAAGATTTTTCAGGATTTACAAGCAGTTGTATTTCAGTTCACTGGTTCCCCCAAGTTAAGTACATGTAAATAACCTGTTAAAGGATCCTAAAAGTTTGATTTGACTTTCCATCCTGTTCCTTTTGTGAAGTAATACATCTTCAAATCAAAGAGGGCCATTTCTTCACAACCCCACCCCACCCCCCACAAGCGTCTGCCCAGGTGGTCTCACCCTGCCAAGACCAAGGAAAGGCATTACAAATAAGCAGTGACTCCCAGGGAGCGTGCTCACAGAAGTATTACCCTAGAGGACAAAGTTCTCAAACCCATGTCCAGGGGCCTGAACGTGCAGTTTCTCTGAAGAAATGGGGCTTGATATCCCCCAGAACCTCGGGGAAGGTTTTATTCCACGTGCTTCCTGGACTTCCCCCAAATTGCTTCAGATCGCTCACCACCACCGAGGATTGCTTCATTCGACAACTTAGTTCTGCTTGGCTCCTTGTAAAGCCCTCAAGAACCAAGAAGACTCAGGAAGGCTGGACATAAGCCAAGTGTGGTGACGCATGCCTGTCATGCCAATGCCCTGGACACTGAGGATGGCCAGCGGCTCAAGGCCAGCCTAGTCTACACAGTCAGTACGGGGCCAGCCAGGGCTACATAGCAAGATGCTATGTCAAGACAAAGGAGGAGGTGAAGAAGTAGTAAAAGAAAGAGCTACTCTTAGTAGCATTGCTACTTAGAGAAAACACAGAGAAGACTGGGCAGTTTAGGGTGACCCCCCCCCAATGTAAAAGCGGGGAAAGTCCTTGAGCCTGCCCTTGCAGTCAGTCTTCACTTTGCTAAAGAGGAGGATTTTTCTTCTGCTTCTCTCTGGCTGCCTAAATGAGTTCCCTAGATCTGTTTTTCCATAAACAACCTGAGTCTCCCTAGGAAGGAGTTCCCCTTTTCTAGAATTAAGATTCCTGGGAGGATTAAACCTGATTCTGGCATTGTGGCTGGTTAAGCTCGGACCCCAAAACTTGGAGACAGGGCTGGTTAGCCCAGACCCCATTCAGACCCTATAAATGACACCAATTTCAGTCTCTAGGTGGTCTTTACCCCCTCCTGCCTTCTCATGGACTCCTAGGAGCCTTTTATAATCTCTCCTCTTCTCAATTTAACAGTCTCTCTAAACTTTACCTCTGGTCTGTGGAATTCAATTCTTTGGATTCATAAGTCAAGAATTCAGGGACACCCCAAAATTCTTGTATCACACTGTGCAGAGGAACTCCCAATTCCTATGTCATATGGGTGTGTTGGTGTATATTAGTGCATTGGCAAGGAACCCCAGAATTGTGGTTCGGGGGAATATTGGTCCTGGCATTTGTACTGGACCTGCCAGCTTCACACTCCCTGTTTCTTGAACAGGAACAGAGGTTTCTCTTTGGCAGTCCCTGGTTGGTTTCCAGATCTCAAAGCCACGGACTGCAGCACCACATCTATGATCATTCCTGTCTGCGGCTCCCGTCCCTTGCACGGCTCAGTGCTGGTTGACCTCTTGGAGGTCCTGGCAATAAGAGGTTCAGCCTGGGTCTCCAGGCCTACCATAAGAGGCCTTGCAAAGCTGAAACTACTGCAGGGTGAAAAAGCAAACACTGGAGACCAGGAAGAATAGGAGCCTTGCTTCTAATCTGTCACAGACTGAAGGTTTCCCAAGACCCAGGACCTTCAGTTTGAAAACTAGAACTAGTCTGTCACCTTAAAGAAGGGGAAAAAAAATACAATCCCTTGAAGAACCTTTCCTCCTCAAACAAAACACTGACTGTCAGGGAACATCTAAGCATTTTATGATGATTTCCACTCCACTTAGCCAGCCTTCAGCAGGCCATCCAGTGAAATCAGGGCTTATTTTGAACTTCGGCTAAATGCTGTTTCTTTTCCTCAACATTTTTTGCCTCGTGGCTCACCACGGTAAGAAAATGTCCTCCCCGGCTGCCCACCGAACCCACAGAAGGCTGCAGCAGCCTCCACTCAGTCAGCTAAGGACCATGAAGGCTCCAGGGTCACACTGACATGCGCACATTTACTTTCCTGCAGGATTACTAAGGATTATTAACATGCTCAGCTTGAGAAGTCACCTCCCAAAAGTGTCAAATAAAATGTATTCACAATGGTCTCACTTCATTATTTATCTATTTATTTATTTTATTTATTTTATATAATTTTGGTTTTTCAAGGTAGGGTCTTGCTCTAGTCCAGGCCGACCTGGAATTCACTATGTATTCTCAGGGTGGCCTCAAACTCACAGAGATCCTCCTACCTCTGCATCCCAAGTGCTGGGATTAAAAGTGTGCACCACCATGCCCAGCTCTTATTTATCTATTTTTTTAAAATATTTTAATTTTTTTTTTGAGAGAGAGAGAGACAGAAAGAGTCAGATAGAGAGAACGGGTGCACCAGGGCCTCCTGCCCCTGCAAACAAACTCCAGATGCATGCACCACCTTGTGCATTTGGCTTACATGGGCACTGGGGAATTGAGCCTGGGTCCTTAGGCTTTGTAGGCAAGTGCCTTAACCACTAAGCCATCTCTCCAGCCCATCTATTTATTTATCTTGAGGTAGGGTCTCTTTCTAGTTCACACTGACCTGGAACTCATTCTGTACCCCAGGTTTGCCTCAGTCTTACAGCAGCCTCCTGAGTGCTGGGATTATAGGTGTGAGCCACTACACACAACCTCTTAATCATTTTTTTTTAAATATTCCTATTTATTTATTTGGGTAGAGAATGAGAAAAGAGGTGACTGGGCCTCTTGCTACTGTAAACAAACTCAGATTCATGTGCCACTTTGTGGATCTGGCTTTATGTGGGTACTGGGGAATTAAACCTGGACTACCAGGATTTCCAAGCAAGTGCCTTTAACCACTGAGCAATCTCCCCTAAATTCATTATTATTATTATTTTATTTTATTATTTTGTCGGTTTTTCAAGGCAGGGTCTTGCTCTAACCCAGGCTGATCTGGATTTCACTATGTAGTTCAGGCAGGCCTTGAATTCACAGCAATCCTACCTCTTCTTCCTGAGTGCTAGGATTAAAGGCATGTGCCACTATGCCCAGCTAAATTCATGGTTTAACAAGGCTTTCAGAAAGCAATTTCTAGCAGCAAGATGGCACTCCTTCATGAAAGTTTATAAAATATTAGGTCAGCTAATTCAGAAGAAAGACCAGTTCAGTTTGGGAAAGACTTTTCTTTCTTGTTTTGAGACAGGATCTTCCTCTGTAGTCCTGGCTGGCATAGAACTTGTTACACATAGAGATCAGTTTGGCCTGGGATTTGTAGCAATCTTTCTGGGAGCTGAGATGATAGGTGTGCACCACCACACCAGGCAGGAAAGATTTATCATCAAATTCAAATGCAGTTAAAACAATTATAAGAGTAAACTTGTATCTGAACCCTGGTTTCCTTTCTAGCAAAAAAAAAAAAATAATAATAATAATAATAAATAAAAAAGGCACTTAAGACTGGGGAGATGGCTCAGTGAACCAAGCAGTTACAGCACAGCCCTGAGTACTTGAGTTTGGGTAGCCTGACTCCACATAAAATCCCAAAGCTTGGGTGGATTTTTGTTATCTCAGATGAAAAATGGAGACAGGAGAATTTCCCCTGAATGACGAGACACCCTTCCGCAAATGAATTGGAAGGTAAAGATCCACGTGAAAGTTGTCTTCTGACCTCCACACCCTCCGTGGTGTGCACTGAGTATGCCCCTGCCCCAACACTACCACCAAATTAAATAAATAAATTCTTTTTTTCAAATGTGCCTAAATATAGCTCCAGTGGTCTTAAATCTGTAGGCTCAGTTTAAACTCCCGGTTCTTTCTGGCTTTATGCCAAAGAAAAGTGGCTAACCCAGACCAAGCAAAAAACTCAAGGTGTTAGATGTCTGTTACCATATTCTGTTTTCATCTGAGTAACCAAATTAAACACTGGATTAACCATACTTTTCTCTAGTTCCAGATGAGACAAGCCTGTTTAGCTCAGCTCTTTTGCACAAGTTGTGTCTCTGACTGGCTTTGAACAGTGAGCCAAGTCTTTTCCTTAGTAATCATTATTAGATCAACAGAGAAAAAGTGTTCCAGGTCCAGGGGAGCCAGTGGAGGTATGCCTAGTGTGAGGAAAGGAGCTCGCTGCCCGGGAAACCACTTAGGGAGGAACCTAGAAAGCAAAGAGTAAAGTGGAAGGAACTCACTGGACAAGGGCTAAACAAGGCAATGTGGGCAATAATTGTTTGTCAGGGACATCCCAGTTTCCAATGCCAATCGCTTCCCTTGTGCTTTATGCCGTCTGGTCCTTATAAGAACCTTGGGAGGTAGTGCTGCTCCTTGTTTTCTTTCCTTTATGATTTTTCTCTATGTATTTTAAAAATATATTTATTTATTTATCTATTTATTTATTTGCAAGCAGGGAGAGAGAGAAAAAAAAGAGGGAGAGAGAGAGAGAGAGAATGGGCACACCAGGGCCTCCAGCTGCTGCAAACAAACTCCAGATGCATGCTCCATTCTCTGCATCTGGTTTTACGTGGGTACTGGGGAGTAACCACTGGGCCATCTCTCCAGCCCATATTTATTTAGTTTTAGAGACAGGGTCTCATGTAGTCCAGAATGGTCTTGAACTCTTTATGCTATCAATTCGTGATCTTTTTGCTCCTGCTTCACATGCTGGGACTACAGGTTATATATTTTTAGTATTAGAGACTGAACCCAAGACTTCAAGAAGGGCGCCACAACTGAGCTACATCCCACCTCCTGTTACATTAGAGTTGAAGGCAGTGAGATTCAGAGAGAAGTAACTAATCCTCCGCCTTGAAATTGGTGAACTGCATAGCTCAGATAGCTCCCCAGGGCTCCCCACCTGGGAAGCAAGGTTCCCTAGCACTGCCGACACTGGCACCAATCCTGAAGGCTCCAGTCATCTCTAAGGATCAACAACTCTTGAGCCACAAAGCTGTTAGGGGGCATCAGAGCTCATTCTGTAGTTCCAGGCTGGCCTCAAACTCACATAGATCCTCTCACCTCTGCTTCCAAATGCTGGGATTAAAGGTGCATGCCACCACACCTGGCTCCTACTTTTTATTTTAAAGGTCTTGTCTGTATGTGACTAGGGTAAAGAACCTTTAAAAAAAAAAAAAATAGGGGCTGGGACGATGGCTCAGCACTTACAAAGTTAAAGCCAGAAGTGTAATACCTATAATCCCTGTACTTGGGAAGCTGCGGCAGGAGAATCATCATGAGTTTGAGGCAAACCTCTGCTTCAGAGAGGGTTCCAGGTCAGCCTGGGTTACAGTGAGACCCTATCTCAATCCCCCTTATCCTATCCCCCCAACCCCCAAAAAATTTACCTGTAGAACAAACTCACAAGCCTGACCTCAAAAAGAACTTTGCAGTCTTGTTCCTCAAAAAAAAAAAAAAAAAAAGCCTCATGGAATCTAAAAACGGGTGCCTTGGAAACAAATGAATGTGCTTTGAAGCTTATTTTGAGACAAAGCTGGAGCCTGGGAATCTGAGTGCCACAGAACATCTATGCTTCTACAATGGTTTTTTAGTTTTCCCAACTTGTAAAGGAAATCTCTTCATAGGCCACTGACCAGGGCTACCTGATCTCTTTTGATATTGACGGATCATGCTACCAGACATCCATCCTGAAACCTTTGACCAGAGGTAACAGAGTCTTTTTATGGTGGAAGCACTCAGAGCCCCGGGGACAATGCACTTGTGGGGGAACACACACAGCCCACCGGGCAAGGCTAAATGCAGGTGATTGGCAGCACCATGTGTGCTGAGCCAGCAGCACAAAATCTATGTTGGTTTGGGGGAGATCTTTTGAGAAATTGGGGGAACAAATGAATTCTATCTATAAAGCTTCATTGAATTTTGTGTACTTATTTCTTTGCCTTCAGTAGTAAAGATGGGCCTATGGCTTCATGCATGCTAGGCAGGTGTTTTACATTCCCTCGTTTTCCTTTTTTATTTTGAGACAAAGTCTTACTACGTTGCCCAGGCTAGACTTGAACTCACTCTGTATCCCAAGCAGGTCTTGAACTTGCCATCCTCCTGCTCCAGCCTCCCAAATAGCTGAGATAACAGGCCCAAGCCACCACGCTCAGCTCTTTTGTGCTTTCTTACTTTGTGTCTTAGGCTCCTTTCCTCTACCTGAGCAACAAAGAAGGAAGATGCTAAAAACTGAGGGGACACAGCCTGGCCAGCAGCAAAGCTGGCAGCAGGCTCAGCACTTACAAAGGTTTCTCACTCCTGGTTGCATAATTTCTCCATCAGTGAGTGGGCTGGGAAGATGGCTCAGCCATTAAAGGTGCTTGCTTGCAATAGCCTGTCGGCTTGTGATTTAATTCGCAAGCTGCCAAGTACATTGGATACAAGACGTAGACGTAGCACCATGGGCTGGAGAGATGGCTCAGTGGTTAAGGTGCTTGCCAGCAAAGCCTAATGACCTGGGTTCAATTCCCCAGTACCCCAGTACCTGCATAAAGCCAGATGCACAAAGTGGCACTTGCATCTGAAGTTTGTTTGCAGCAGCTAGAAGGCCTGGCATGCTCATTCTCCTCCCTCCCACCTCTCTCCTATTTTAATCCCAGCACTTGGTAGGCAGAGGTAGGAGGACCGCTGTGAATTCGAGGTCACCCTGAGACTGTGTAATGAATTCCAGATCAGCCTGGACTAGAGCTAGACCCTGCCTCAGGGGGAGGGAGGCAGGTTGTAGAGATGCTTAATAGCTAAGGCACTTGCCTAAGAAGTCTAAGGACTCCAGTTCGATTCTCCAGGTCCCACATAAGCCAGATGCACAAGGGGGCGCAGGCATCTAGAGTTCGTTTGCAGTGGCTGGAGGCTCTGGTGCACAAAGTCTCTCTTTCTCTCTCTCTTTCTCTCAAATAAGTAAATAAAATAAAATAGAAGAAAAAAGTTATTTAAAAAGGAAGGGGCTGGAGAGATGGCTTAGAGGTTAAGATGCTTGCCTGTAAAGCCTAAGGACGCAGGTTCAGTTCCCCAGTACCCACGTAAACCAGATGCATAAGGGGATGTATGTGTCTGGAGTTCATTTGCAGTTGTTGGATGTCCTGGTGCATCCATTCTTTTTATCTGCCTCTCTCTCACTTTGTCTCTCAAAATGGATAAATAAAATAAAATAAAAAAGTTAAAAAAGGGGCACCAGTGTCTGGCTTTTGTTTGCAGTGGCAAGAAGTCCTGGTGTCCCCTCGTACATATATACACACACACACTTGCAAATAAAGAAATGTATTTTCTTTAAAAAAAAAAAAATAGCCAGGCATGGTGGCATACGCCTTTAATCCCAGCACTCGGGAGGCAGAGGTAGGAGGATTGCTGTGAGTTCAAGGCTACCTTGAGACTACATAGTTAATTCCAGGACAGCCTGGGCCAGAGTGAGACCCTACCTAAAAAAAAAAAAAAAAAAAAAAAAAAAAAAACCTTTCAGGGCATCCATCACCTACCAACCTACCAATACAATTGATGATTCTACATGTCATGTGCACATGAGGTGATGCAGCTGTCCTGGATTCTGTTTTCATCAACCTGGTGCCAGTCGGGGAGCTCTCTCACCCAGGACTTGTGAGTTGGGAGTCAGATTTGATCCCACAGAGTCTGACTGCAGATCCATATTCCTACCCACCATACTCTGGCAGTTCTTGTTGAGAGAATGGATAAAAAGTTGGTGGAGTAGGGTGTGGTGGCTCACGCCTTTAATCCCAGCACTCTGGAGGCAGAGGTAGGAAGATTACCATGAGTTCGAGGCCACCCTGAGAGTACAGACTGAATTCCAGATCAACCTGTGCTATGCTATGGCAAGACCCTACCTCAAAAAACAAAAAAAAAGAGTTGATGGGGGCTGGAAAGATGACTTAGTGGTTAAAGGCACTTGCTTGCAAAGCCTGATGGCTGGGCTTTAATTCCCCAGTGCCCAAGTAAAGCCAGATATACAAGTGGCACATACATCTGGAGTTTGTAGTAGCAAGAGGCCCTGGTATGCCCTCTTTCTCTTCTTGCAAATAAATAAAATATTTTTAATATTTTTATTTTTATTTATTTATTTGACAGAGAGAATGGGCATGCCAGGGCTTCCAGCCATTGCAAACAAACTCTAGATACATGTGCTACTTTGTGCATCTAGTTTTACATGGGTACTGGGAATTGAACCATCCAGACCATTAGAAACCACCTCTCCAGTCTGTCTTACATTTTCTGCCATCTCTTCTCCAGTGGTCCCTGAGCCTTGGAGGGTGTGATAGAGATGTCTCAGTGCTGAACACTCCACAATCACTTCTTCTCAGAACTCTGGCCATTTTTTGAGTCACCCCAGTGGTCACCATCATCTGAAAACAGAAGCTTATCTAACCAAAAGTGAGTGTAGCATTAATATATTGACATAACCATAAGTGTTTAAAGAGCATTTTGGTAGGTATAATATATGCATTTAGCCAGACAATAATAGTAGTGTTCCCTCTGGGGCTCATGACCTCCCCAGCCATAGGTTTTTGATTAAATCTTCCGTACCAGGCAAAAATTTCCTTCTGTGAAGCAGGCTTTAAGTCCAATCAGACAGCAGTTGGTTCCCCCATAACAGACATGCCACCATTGCTCCAGTTGGTACATTTGGCCAGCTGGCTTTCTGCCGGGTCCACTGCTGGTTAAGACCATTTGCAGAGTCCAGCTCCTTCCAGCATCCTGACAGCTAGTCAACAGGAAGAAGGCTTCCAACTCAGCTCCAGCTTGATTTCTCAGTGACCTGCAGCCCAAGTGTGTATGTCTTACCATCTAGTTCTGGTGGGCAACCAAGAGCCTTGTCACTAGCCTGCCTGTAATGTTTTGGGAGCATCAGGGGTCTCCCTGGCTAACAACTCATTGGAAGGTATCTTATCTCTGGCATAACATTTTTTTTTTTTTTTTTGGAGAGAGACAGAGAGAGAGGGAGAGAAAGACAGAGATGGGCGCATCAGCAGCCTCTCAGCTGCTGTGAACGAAATCCAGATGCATGCGCCCCCTTGTGGTCATGTGTGACATCTCGCCCTTGCATCACTTTGCATCTGGCTAAACGTGGGACCTGGAGATTGGAATCGCTGGAGATTGAACCAGTGTTCTTAGGCTTAGGAGGCAGGCGCCTTAACCACTAAGCCATTTCTCCAGCCCTGGCATTACATTTTAAAAATATCATTTTTATCTTTATTTGTTTGCAAGTAGAGGGGAGAAAGAGAGAGAGAACAAGGGAGCATGTCAGGGCCACTTACAGGTGTTAAATGAACTGCAGATGAATATAGATCACTTTGTGCACCAGACTTTACACTGGTACTGGGGAATCAAACCTCAGTTGGCAGGTCTTGCAAGCAAGAGCCTTTAACCATTCAGCCATCTCTCCAGACTGTTTTGTCTCTTTTGTTAACTGGTGTCCCACAAGCACCCACAATTGTATCTGGAACATGTTATCTCCTAAGTAACCTGCTGAGGGGAGAGAAGCCCAGAATGCTCCATTAGCTGACTAGCAAAGCTTCCTTTGAAATGGGAGATTTACTTTATCAAGCCTAACACCTCTAATTTTAAAAGCAACTCAATTTCAAATTTTCACAATATTGTTACTGAAGGTATAAACGGAACTCAAATCCAGAGAGCTCAATTTGTTTACCTATAAAGTGGCTTTATGCCCAAGTTGGTCAATAGTTTTGAAGGATGTAAGACTCAGACATACTAAAGCCAAATGAACATTCTGCGTTTCCCAGGGTTGGAGGTCCATGCAATCACTGTCACAACCTGTGGTCTGAGACTAACTCCTTAGCATCTCCAGGCCTGCAGCAGACTAGCAAACCAAGGCAGAGAGCCAGCTTCCTCCAGCCAAGAGTTCCAGCCACGGAACTGCTCATGAGCTTCCACTCAACACCTCACCCCAGCCCCTCCTGGCTCCCCTCCCTGCCTGCTGTTCAAGCCCCGGCTTAACTCCCTTCTACACCATGAGCTTCCTGAAGACATGCATCCATGGGCATTTCCTTTCACTTCCCAGGGCTTTAAGAAGCCCAGACAGGGATATTCATTAACATCTATGGACATGCTTTCCTATTGGTCATTAGCCAGAGAGCTTGTGAACTAGGCTTGACGAGGAGAGGAGCAGGCAATGGAAATCTGCTGCCTGCCTCCTTCTCCCACAACCATTCATTCTACCGGCATCTGCTAAGCCCCTGTCATCTGTCAGCCACTGGGCCAGGGTTCATAATCAAGAGGTAAATGAGATGCCATGCATACCTGCTTTACCAGAATGTCTGCAGTTTAGGGAGTGTGGGGAGGCTCTTCTTTCTCCCAAGCAAGTATGCAGTGACCAAGAGCTGAGAAGACAGATAACTGAAAAAGGTCCTTCTGGAGGTGGGGGTTGTTGGCTAAGGCTTCCTGAAGGAGGTGACTTTGAGTAGGCAGTTCAAGGTTGAGAAGGATTTCAATCAAAATGGGATAACCCAGGTGGCAACGTGGAGAAACAAAATCAGGTTTGAGAAAAAGCAACTGAGTCTGACACTGCAGGAAAGAAAAGTGCGTGTGCAGAGGTTGTGGGTGATGGGGTTGGCAAGCCATGGTGAGGCGACTACCGTGCTTATACATGTCACGGCACTATGGGAATTTTTTTTTTTTTTTTTCGAGGTAGGGTCTCACTCTAGCCCAGGATGACCTGGAATTCATTATGCAGTCTCAGGGTGGTCTCGAACTCACAGTGATCCTCCTACCTCTGCCTCCCAAGGGCTGGGATTAAAGGCGTGTGCCACCAAGCCCGGCTCACTATGGAAATCTTTAGGAGTCAGATATTTCAGAGCAACATGGAAGCACTAGGGGCTGGTGCTACAGTTCAATTGGTATAGTGCTGGCCTAGCATGAGTGAAGCCATGTTTGATCACCAACACCACAAAAAATTGGGTGTGGCAGTGCATCCCTGTACTCCCATCCTTAGGAAGTAGAGACAGTAGGGTCAGAAGTCAAGGGTCATCCTTGGCTAGACAGAGAAGGCAGCCTTGGAAACATGAGGTTACAGCGGGATCCTGGAGATGTCCTGCACTGTGACCAGAGCACTGGAGAGACCATGAGATGACCCCAATACAAGTCCTAGGTGCTGCCACTCAGTCCAGGGGTGCTCCTCATCAATGAAGTGAATGATTCAGCGTCTACACCCCACCTAAGCTTTCTGACTTATTTATCTTTCCAGAGAAAGTTTCTCAGTCTCCACATTGTGGAGATGTTCTTATGTTATTCAAGTGACTGGTTCAATTTTTCTGTCACTACAATTACTGCATAGATAATTGCAGCGCTAAATCCCTAGCACTTTCCCTCAGCTCGGTCAGGAAGGCAAATATGTGTTTTCACATTTTTAATGCCTATTTATGATTCACTTACTGCAGAAAGGCTTTGTTATGTGACATAAAGATCATAGAAAAAGTAGTTTCAATGAAAAATAAGAGGTCATAAAAATGTAGAACCGGGCACCATAGATTGAAAAAAGGAGAGAATTTGGCTCCGAGCTTCCTGGCAGCCAGAGCAACAGCAGAACATGTTAGGAATTAGCCCAGCTGGGTGTGGTGGCACATGCCTTCAATCCCAGCAGAGCAGGAGGTGATCACCGAGAACTCAGAGGCCACCAAGACTACATAAGTGAATTCCAGGTCAGCCTGGGCTAGAGACCTACCTTGAACCCAGGCCCCCCCCACCCCAGTGCTCACCCCCAAAAAGAACAAAAAACAAAAACAGTTGAATGACCTCTGTTCTCTTACATGCTAGTGTTCTGTCTCACCTGCTACACTCAGGCAGACCCTCATGTGGATACAAACTCAAATGATTGAGCTGGGCTTCGAAGGCCTCAGGTGCCCAATTCATCTGAAGGTCACTTAACATTGGTTTGGCTCATCAGAGAAGAAAAGGCTGCACTGTGACTTGGTGCCTATAAAATATAATGGACAGAAAGCTCTTTAAATAGTTTAAAAGTGGTTCGTTATTTTCTGGTGGTGGGGAAGAGCAGGGTGTATACAGGCATTTTGCCTGCATTTCAACTCAGTCAGGCCACCTGAAAGAAGCTAGGGCAATCTAACCTACCCCACAACTCTTAAAGCAGGACATATGGCTATAACCCAGGATGACCTTGAGGTCTAAGCTCCCACTTGCCTTTATTATGATGGCCAAAGCACCTGGGGACCTACATTGCCTGAGATTTTTCATCTCTATCCCTGAAAGTTTTAGCCAGCAGGTAAGCAAGGCAAAGTCTTCCCTTTCTAGAGTAAGTTTCTCCATCTTAAAGCTAAAACCCAGAAAGGAATAAAATCCTAGAAATTGCCACTCAATGAGAAATAGACAATCTGCTTCCAAGGAGGGTCTCAGTAAGCACCTGTTGGAGAAATTCAAACTTGTACTGGGGAGAGCTTCCTCCCACCCTCCTCCTAACTGTGGCCCTGACCTAGGACCCATAAAGGCTTTGTAGATCAGAAAATGATAATATAGCTTCTCAAATCCTCTGAAGGAAATGGATAGCTTTTTATTTTACAACTTATCTTACAATAATGTTTATTACATGGGAACTTTGCACTGGACCTAAGGGAGAAAAAGAAATGAAACCAGTGTGGTGGCACATGCCTTTAATCCCAGCACTGGAGAAGCAGAGGTAGGAGGATCACTGAGTTCAAGGCCACCATGAGACTGCATAGTGAATTCCAGTTCAGCCTGGGATTAAGTGTCTCACTCTGTAGCCCTAAAGTCAACCAGGTTGACCTAGAACTCAACTCTACTATGCCCACAGATGTACCAATGTGCTTAGCTCCCCTGAGACTCAAATTTGAAAATACTACCAGTGGGACAAAACATATTAAGTGTGTCATATACAGGGAAGTTGACTAACTTGCCTTAATTTTACTTGTTTTAAAGGGTCTGTACCTTTATTACCTCAGAGCTATCAGAGGACCAGACAGCTAATCTGGTCTCTATGGTCTCCTCAAACCCACGGTCCCATAATAAACAGGGGCAATGTACCCCCCACCAACCAGAATCACAAAAATGGAAAAAGGGATGATAGCTACCTGTGGCAAGCACAGATCTTCTGTAGGTAACAGACTACTGGTTAACAGACAGTGTGAACTCCTACCATAAAAACATGGACTCGCATCATTTAATTGCTATTTATTTTCATAAACATGAGGTATTTCAAAGTGCTATAAGATGCAGCACTAAATATATACATTTTGAAGAAATTAAACACAGAACTTTGCATTTACCCAGTTCTATGCACCAAACATGAACAAATACATTAACAGGAAGAAACAGGCTAGGAAAAAGGAATATATATATAGTAAATTTCTTTACAAAAGTTTCTTAGTTCAAAAAGTGATAAAGTAATATCTACTCAAAACTTTCACAACTCATTTTCATACGAAAATATAAGTATCAAATGTAGTTATGTATCAGTATCATACTAAAGTATACAGGCAGTGTAAGAATTAGTACAGTACATAACAGAGATTAACAATATATTTGTATACAAAACATGCTCCTCAAACATTGAGGTATTATTACAGTACTTAGGTGTGAACTTCCAGTCTAATACTGGCCGCAAAAGCCACCTCTCATTACCCAGGACGTATACAAAAGGCGGGTGTGTATCAATGGTATTTACAGAACTGTTCCCCGGGGGGCCTTAAGTGGCACTCCCCTTCCGTGGCATCTGCTGGAACTTAAGCACCATTGTAAAAAGAAGGAATGACTGTTTGGAAACTTGGACAGAACAAGGTGACTTGACAGCCTTCCCCAGGCTCCTAACTGTCCGTGAACTTTCATGGCTGTCACTGAGGTGAGGTGGAGAAACAAGCCACCCAGCATCCCAAATCCAGGCTCTCCAAAAGGTCCTGGCAGAAGAACCCCGCGTTCTGCCCCCTACCCAGATCCAAACTCGACAGGGGACCGAGATTTTGAAAGTAAACCAACATTCTTAATGTCAACAACAATGTTTAAAAAAAGAAATCAAAATGTGCAAAGTGGCAGTGACTGTCCATTTGAGAAACGTTTAGCAAGTCCGAGCGTGTTCGATTTTCTTTAGCAACTGCTGCTGCCTTGCCTGCAGTTTCTCCTTTTCCAGCAGGAGCTGGTGCTCGCTGGCCTGCAGGGCGTGGACATACTCGGTGGCCTTTTTCAAGATGACCACCTTGGCGGCCTTCTCGTTCTTCACCAGCTCGGGCACATGGTCCCTGAGCGTCAGGAAGCTGGAGCGCAGGTCGTTGCGGCGCTGGCGCTCCAGGATGTTGTGGTTGCGGCGCCGCTCGCTGTCCTCGGAGTCTGAGTTTCGGGGGCTCAGGCTCTTGGTCTTGGAGGGGACGACGCTCTTGAGGGGCCGTGGGGACGCCTCGCTCTTGATCTTCTTCTGGGGCGGCGCGTCCTCGCTCTCCACGTAGGGAGACGGCGCGGCGTAGTTGTGCTGCTGGTGGATGGGGACGCAGCGCTTGAGGATGAGCTCGCTGGACGGCGCGCGCAGGCCCAGCGCCGCCGCCGCCGCCACGTTCTTGGGGCGCACGGTGATGGTGAACGTGGTGACCGCCTTGTTGTTGGAGGAGGACCGCCTCTTCTCCACGGTGACCACATCGATTTCTTCTTCTTCATCTTCCTCCTCATCATCCTCGTCATCTTGGAGGTAAAAAATAAGAGACTCTGGTAAGATACATATAGAATTAACACCACATCCATGTATGTAGGTCTCTTAAGGCAGGCCTTGCTTTAATAGATTAACATAGAGACAGGATGAATTTATTTTAAGGGTCTTTACACTAAATGTAGAAAATACTACCTTTTCCTTCCCTAAGCCCCTAGTATATATACTGGAGTTCCCATGAGCAAGTGGGGCTGTTGCTCAGTGGTAGAGAACTTGACTAGTATGTGCCTGAGATCTGGGTTGAAGCCTTCTGTTTAAAAAAAGAAAAAAACTTTAGCAGGTTGGTATAAACAAAAACCCAAGCTGAGAGTCAGAAACAAAACCGTGGCAGTGGCATGATTATGGAATAGGCACTTAACCTTTCTAATCCTCAGTTTTCTCAGCTATTCAATGGGGGCAATGCCAGTTTCAGTTTGGCAGATAGTATGTAGACTTAGCAACAGATGCTCAGTCAAAGGAGCTTTTAGCATAATCACCAGCCAGTCTGCCCCATGGACTTATTTATACACATTTCCATAGCCACAGCAGACTGGAGGCTCCTTATTTGGCAAAACACATGGCTGGGTTTGATTTTCCATCCTTAAACTCGAGGAACAATTTTATTAACTAAGGAAGAAAAATAACTTCTATGAACATGAGTTCAGTTCTATGTAGTAAGAAAATTTTCATCTTCCTAAGATCAAATCTCAGCTAACTCACAATAGCTCTGAACCCAGTGGAAGCCATGCCCTGACAACAGCAACAAAAACAAGCAGCTTCAAGTGTGCATTTTGGCCCCTTCTCACTAGGATAGAAAATTATCATTTAATATGTAAGCATGAAAAGCAAAACACATCTTCTGCTTGATGTGATGGGGACCGGAAAGCTGAACAATTGTGGGATTTGTTCTAAAGCTGAAATGTGAGGCTGTTCCAGTCTGTGGGTCCCTTTAAGCCAGTGTTTTGGTTTTCTGCCAAGAAGACAGCTGTTGGAAGGAAGTGCTTCCTCACCGAAAGCTGTCAAGGCACAGACATTAAAGGGACAGAGCCCTTTCAAAGTGCAGGCTTATCACTAAGTTTCCTTCCAGGAGCCTCAGGAGGATCCCTCCTCAGCTCTGAAGGAAATTTAGACTTCTTACTCTGCGCTTTGTGAAAACATTAGCTTTCAAGGTCTAAGTGTGTGTGTGTGGTGGTGGGGAGCTCCCAGCTCCAAGGACAGGAGAAAAGTACAACCAGTATTTGGGTAGCTCCAGAGCCCCTTGAAAAAGGTTGTTTTTCTTTTTCTTTCCTTTTTCGAGGTAAGGTTTCCTTTCCCTTTAAGGCCCAGACAAGGGCATACAATGGAAGCCATCAATGAATCCGGGATGTGTGCATTCCGGGAGGGGCTGCGGAAGGGCCCGCCCTCACCTTCAAGGGCACTGGGTTACACTATACAACTCAGGGCTCAATTAGGTTTGGAATTCCGGCTACAAAACAAAACTGGACGAGTGTTCACTCACAACCGGAAAGAGGCCCTTTGCAAACGTACACAACCGCTGTTGCACTTGCTGCCAGCTGCTGAAGGAGGGAGGTGGTGCCCCCACCGCCTCTAGCCATTCAGATCCTTGGCCTGACTTCTGGCCAAACACACCGCCGCCTGCTGGCCACGCACCAAGAGCCAATAGCCCACCACCCACGGAGGGGAGGGGGAGGGGATACATGGCCTCTTGAGGGGGTAAAAAAGTCGGTGTGGGGCGATATTCTAACTTCTTGCTCCCCAAATGAGATTTTGTATAGCCCCCGTGTCTTTCCCCTTCCTTGACCGGAACCAGAGTTCCTTTCTACCCTAGCACTAACAGGTTGTGCCCAGGCAAGGTACCCAGGCAGCCCTCTGACCTCACAAGCAGACTGGAGTGACCAACTTTTCCCACAGTGAAGGGTTGGTGCTGTACTAGGGCCAAGCTCCCCGAAGAAGACCGGTAGAAGTTTGGGGAAGGTGAACCTGGAGAGGCAATGGCCTGCCCAACAGCTTTCAGCCTCCCTCTCTACCCTGGAAAAGAGGTGGGGAAGAAGGACCACCGGCACTGCTATTCGGGAGTCAAAACACGAATCAGCGCTAACAAAGGCACTGCAACCCCCAGTTCCAGGACCCCAAAGGGCAATGGGACCTGGTCCCAGGCTTTACCTGAGTCACTCAGGGTGTCCTCTCCGGAGGTGCTGAGGGCCTTGTGGTCACCACTGCCGGCCGGACGTCCACTTGCGCGCGGAGGGGCGGCCAGCGGAGCAGCGGCCGGGGCTGCGACACTGGCGACCGCAGTGCTTGCTGCGGGGGCATTGGTGGGAGTGGCGGGCACGGGCGCCGGCTCGCGCTTGTTCACCGGGAACGGGAAGACCACTGCGGGATCCACGCACTCGGCGGCCGGATGGGCGAGCTCAGCCGGCAAGGTGGTCCCGGCGCGGCCGGCACTCGCGGTTCCGCCGTGAGCGCGGCCCGCAGGGTTGGCGGCGCCCGCTCCGGAGGCAGGGGCAGCGGGGCTGGTGGCCGGAGACCCGCGGCCGTGCTGCAGCTTCTCGCTAACGGCGCGCTCCAGCTTCTCGCGGGCGGAGAAACCGCTCCACATACAGTCCTGGAGGATGACCGGGTTGGGGGTGAGGCCGCCCAGTCCCCCCAGACCGAACGCATCCTCCTCGGCTGGGTTGCCCCACAGGTCGGCTTCGGGCAGTAGCATCTCCGTGGCCCAGTTCGAGGGCTCCGGGCTATGCTCCGGGAAGGCGCGGCTGGGCGACAACGGGGGCGTGGGTAGCAGCTCAAACTTCTTCCAGATGTCCTCCCCCGGGGGGGTCGAATCAGGACCGCCGAAGTAGAAGTCATCTTCGTCCGGGTAGAAGCAGGGTTGCAGAGAGTCAAACTCGAGGTCTGGGTTCTTGCACATCATCCCGGGCATGGTGGACGCGGTGCAGCTGGGCATTGGTTCGCCTCCTGGCCAGCGATTGACCGCTTCTTTCCTTTCCGCTCCTTTTAATATAGGGGTGTGCTTCCTTCCCGTAGGGGCGCGGAGGGCCGCACCAACCTCCAACGCTGCAACCAACAGACACCAAGAAAATGAGCAAGAGCAGACTAGGGGACTAGCAGTGGGCGTCCCCTCAATCGCGTCCCTCCGTCTAGTCTACTAGCCCAGTACTCTCGAAGGTGGAGGAAGTTCAGCCTCCGGGTCTCTCCCTCCCTCCTTTTGTGTACAAGCTGTCTACGACATGGGGTGGGAGGGGGTATGCAGATGCTGGGGGTGGTGTGGCCCTGCAACTTTGTAAACTGCCATTTCATTCACAAGGCACTGCTTGGGGGAGGAGGCTGTTCAGGCTGCAGAATCCTAGCTCTTACTACCACGACCGCTCCACTAGCACCAGTGTAGACCCAGTACTGAAAGGAGGTGTCGGTTCTCCAGCCCAGATTCCAGGCATAGGATCGGAGTACCTTCCATTCCCCATTGCATGGTAACGAGGGCTAGGAAACTTTATAAATAGAAAAGAGCATTTCTCTACACAGACCAGGAGGCACCCAAACATCTCCTCCCTCCGCGCGCCCCAATTTGAGTAAATGCCCTTCGGCGCTCATCCGCTGCAAAGAAACTGCCAACAGCTTGCTTGTTTGAGGCTCTCCAACTTCCCCTCCTTCCAGTCCCCCCCCCCCAAAGACGACCTCTTTCAGGGAGTGGGAGAGACTGAGTCCCATTCCCCCGGAATGGTGCAGGAACGCCAGCGCGAGGGTCGCGGGGAGAGCTGGAACAGCCGTGACCCAGATTACCACCGAGACAGCCTAACCCCTTTCCCTTCCTTCCGGGGCACCCTTTAGATAAGAACCCCAGCCTGGGGTCCACACCAGCTCCAGCACAGACAAATCTTCTAAAGCAGGGTGAATATCTTCGTTGAAGCCATTTCTCTTCCCAGGCAAGGACTAGAAAAGGATTAGGGCGGGTCTCTTCCAGCTGGGGTGCCTTTGGGGATGAACTGGCTTTTCAGGGAAAACCCCCAGATGGTTTTGTTTCGGAAGCCGACTCAGTCCCCGGGGATAATTCGGGCGCGCGGTGCACAAGCCGCGATCCCATCCTAGGCTTGCCTGGCCGGGGCGCTCCGTCGCTCCCGGGGCGCCGGGCAGATCGCAAGTCTCGTTCCTTACCTCCCGAGGACTGCCGGGGATCTGCAGGCGACTCGGCCGGCGCTGGGGTCTCCGGGTGGACTGCGGGGTGGGGGGTGTCCTCGGACGGCTACAGTCTGTGCGCGCTCGCGCCTGGCTAGCGCTCGCTCGGCTTCAACCCAGTTCCCAGGAGCCCCCTGCATCCACCCAGCGCGTCCAGACAGATGACTGTCACTGGCTGCGCTTTGAAGCTCGGGGGATATTATTAACTGAAAAATCTGACACACCCGGGGGGCGGGGAGAGAAGGGGGCTGTGGCGCAGACAAGGGGGAGGGGGAAAAGCAGAGGAAAGCGCTTTACCCCGCCCTCTTGATTTCCATAAAAATCAGGGGAGGCGCCAAGGCTTTCGCGCCAAAAGCCACTTGCTTTTCTTTTTTGCAGCC
Organism: Orientallactaga sibirica; assembly: GCA_036365145.1. Lineage (NCBI taxonomy): Eukaryota > Metazoa > Chordata > Mammalia > Rodentia > Dipodidae > Orientallactaga > Orientallactaga sibirica. The sequence goes on from JAEOAD010000015.1 coordinate 15,558,560, forward strand.
TACAGGCAGCAAAGCTGGGAAACCCGGGGTGTGCTCCTCCCGCCCTTTTGGACCCCCGGGCTTGCACCCAGTGAACCAGCTGCTCGCCGAGCGGTTGCAATGTAGCACCCACCCTGTGGGCCTGGCAATTGCTTGGAATTTTTTTTTTTCTGCAGTGCTCCTGGGTGTGTACTGGGAGGGCGAACCGAGGTTTCTAGCCCAGCCCCCGCTTGGACTGCATTTTTTTTTTTTTTTTTTTTTTTTTTTTTGTGCAGCTGAGCTCGAGGCCGCCACCAGTGGAGCAAGACCTTTCGAAGGGGCTGCTCGTGTGTGATCTCGGAAGGCGACAAGGGTGGAAAATGGGAGGCCGAAGACGCGCCCATGTAGTAACGAGACCGCAAGAGGCTTCTCCTTTCAAATTGAAAGGAAAGGGGCGCCCCCCCTGGTTTGAAAATAAATAAGTGCGAGTGGCGCCGCGGTGGTTTCTCCGGCGGAAGGCGACACCTCGCGGAGACCCGGGAGAAAGCGGAGCGCACGGCCAGAACACCCAGCTGGAATGAGTGTCAGTCCCCCCACCCCCCGTGGGACGGCGGGAGGGATTCTGAAGGAAGTGCATATATCTCCAGCTCTAAAGCCTGCAACTGTTGAAGTTCCAGAAAACCCGACTGGTCTGCATAAAAGGACTTTTTGGTCCACAGCTCCCCAGTCGCAGCCCAAAACTGAGCCGGGCGTGGTGGCGCGCGCCTTTAGTCCCAGCGCTCGGGAGGCCGAGATAGGAGGATCACTGTGAGTTTGAAGCCTCGGTGAGCTGCAGAATGATTTCTAGGTCTTTCTGGTCTGGAATGATGAAATGATGCATAGACAGACAGACAAATGGTGGGTAGATAGGAGGATGATAGATAGATAATAGATAATAGATAGATAGATAGATAGATAGATGATAGATAGATAGATAGATAGATAGATAGATAGATAGATAGATAGATAGGCAGGAAGGCTGGAGAGATGGCTTAGCGGTTAAGGTGTTTGCCTGCAAAGCCAAAGGACTCGATTCTCCAGGACCCACGTAAGCCAGATGCACAAGGGGGCGCATATATCTGGAGTTCGTTTTGCAGTGGCTGGAGGCCCTGGCGCGTCCATTCTCTCTCCCTCCCTCTCTTAAAAAAAAAGTAAAATATTTTAAAATATATATTTATATATGAATTTTCCCCCAAATTGCTGACGGCATAAAGGAAAATCATAACCTGAGCTTCTTTGTGCCCGTTTGCTCACTTGAGAGATGGCAATGGCGCTTACTTTATTGGCTTATTTTGAGAAATGAGTTACGAGAACACTTAGAAAAAAGTGTCCGTTAGTTTTGTTACCAGATAGAACTAGAGATATTATTGGAGAAAAGTTTACACCCATCGTGCTCCTCCCATCCCCCCACCGTCAAGTCTCCTCTCTTGGAGTCGCGTTTGGGAAGTGATGGGATAGAAAAAAAAAAAACCCTGCTCCAGCCGCCAAAACTTTCCTGGAATGATCCATCCTGTGGTCCTGCGAAGCCCCCACGCACGCAGGGAAATGGAATTTACCCTCGAAAATATTCCCTGGGGTGCTGGAGAGATAGCTCAGCCGTTAAGATATATGTCTGCAAAGCCTATATGACCCAGGTTCGATTCCCCAGCGCCCAAGTAAAGCCTGATGCACAAGGTGGAGTTCATTTGCAGCAGCTGGAGATTCTGGCGCACCCATTCTCTTTCTGTCTCTACCTGCTTGCAAATAAGTTTTTAAAAATATATTTAAAAAATACTTTAATCCCAGCACTTGGGAGGCAGAGGTAGGAGGATCGCCGTGAGTTTGAGGCCAGCCTGAGACTACATAGTGACTTCCAGATCAGCCTGAGCTAAAGTGAGACCCTACCTCAAAAAACCTATCTATCATCTGTCTATTCATATTCTCTAAGCTTGTGTGGAGGAGGGGAACCTGGCCTCTAATACTGAGTAGTTTCCTACCTCCCCCATTTCCCTGCAAACTGGAAATACCACCCCTCCTTCACCTCAGGCTGAGGAAGTGGATGCCTAGGGAGTCAAGGGGCAGCCCATAAAAGCTCTGTATTAGCATTTGTGAAGGCTTTTCCAGCTGACCCTGGATGCCTACATAACTGCAGACCTAGGCTGGGTTTAAGGAAATAACCCGTGAATGAGGGTGAGCCACCCTTCTAGGCTCCTTTATTATTATTTGCCTCACATATGTAAAACCCATCACCTTTGCAAAAGCCTTTAACACCCTCACTTCCACTCTACCTGGCCCCTCACCCAAACCAAGCCCTCCTGCAGCATTTTCTCCCAAATCCTGCCTTTGCCTCCTTTTGTATTTATACATACCTCAGAGCATTTGTTTAACATCTCCCCCACGAACCTGTGAACTCCTGGAGAGGGGGACTCGTCAGGGCACGGGAGAGTTACAGCTTCCAGATACTGTGGATGGTGGACTTCACTGAAGGACACCTTCTCAGGCAACCAGATCTATCAGAGTAGTTAGAGCTTATGAGTGACAGGAGTGCGAGGGTGTGTGCGGTGGGGTGGGGGTGCAAAAGGAGAGATGTGACCAGAGCCTCTACCACCGTCTTTTTCTTTCTCTCTCTCTCTCTTTTTTTTCTCAAGGTAGGGTCTCAGTCTAGCCCACGCTGACCTGAAATTCACTCTGTATTCTCAGGGTGACCTCGAACTCACAGTGATCCTCCTACCTCTGCCTCTGAGTGCTGGGATTAAGGCGTGTGCCACCACCCTCCAGCTTTCTTTCTTTCTCTCTCTCTTTTTTGTTAAAGGCAAAGGTTTATTGCAAAACTAAATAAATAAAAGATGGAAAAGCCCCAAAGAAGAGAAAGGGGACAAAAAGGAAAGTTAAACTTTTTGAGTTGGAGCTCAGAAAAAAGGCTAGGGTTAGCAGTGAGAATCTGTGAGCAACTGCTTGTTTTTCTGGCTGTTTTTAGACAGGCCTAGTGTAGCCCAGGCTAGCCTCTAACTGGCTATATGGCCTACTGTGGCCCTGACCTAATCATCCAACTTCCACCTCTCAAATTGCTGGAACTAAAGGTGTGTGCCACCTTACCTGGCTTCTAGAACCTTCTTTAGAACTTCAGCCTGCTTGGACTTCCTAATATGGCAGAAGGACACTGATAATAGGCCAAGATGGACCTAGTTGGTATGGATAAAAAGCCTTTCTCACCACCATGCCTCTGCCCTTCACCTTTTGTTGAAAGATAAAGTATAGCAGGAAAGGGGGACAAGGAGACAGGAAACCTGCTTACTCGACATGCCTCTGAGCAAATCATTTCTCCTTCCTGAACCTCAATCTCTAATCTCCTGCTCTTAATGCAAGCCAGTAATTACTGACAAGTCTGAATCTGAAGGTTAGCAGAATGATAAAAATCAGCAAATATTTATTGGTACCTTCATTTGCCAGTGGAAAGATAAAAGATTGTACATGGAGAAAAATTACCCAATCCCCATTCCTGGTCAATTTGCAGGGAAGCCCAACAATTCCTCTCACAGACATTGAAGCACCTTCTGACTCTGTGGGGCACACACATTAAACAACTCTTTTTTTTTTTTTTTTTTTTTTTTTTTTTTTTTTCCCCGAGGTAGGGTTTCACTCTAGTCCAGGCTGACCTGGAATTTACTATGTAGTCTCAGGGTGGCCTCGAACTCACAGTAATCCTCCTACCTCTGCCTCCCGAGTGCTGGGGTTAAAGGCATGGGCCACCACGCCTGGCTAAACAACTCTTTGGAAGGCTTCAAAGCTATGGCTTTGTTCACATCCTGAGATGGAAAATGAATTCAGAATGACAGCTGCATGGAGCCCCGGGAGGGCGGGATCACACACTTAAGAGGCGTGCTTCAGGGTCATGATCCACTGATATAGGACAGAGTTAGACAAAGTTTGCTTATGAATAAGTTGATTAGGGAGGGGAATGTTTTAGTCAAATTTTTCTTTACTAAACGAAACAATAAACACACAAAAGTAGCAGCAACATAGGTACACAAATTTAGAAGGACCTAATACATGCCGGGCTAGGAGACCAACAACCTCCTCATGTCTCAAGGACCATGGCTTCTCCAGGAACTTCATGCTTGGCCCTCTTCGCCCTTATCCCCAGATAAAACCACAGCCCATGAGGTAGTGCAAGCTTATCATCCCAGCACTACTAAGACTGGAAGATTGGGAGTGCAAAGCCAGCCTGGGCTACAAAGTAAGACCTTATCTCCAAAAAAGGAACAAATAAAAATTCCTTGAAATTTGCTTATTAAACAATTTTAAATTTCTTGGGATCAATCCAGTGACTCATTATATTTATTTCTGTGCTTATTTCTTTTCTTCAAATTTTTTTGGTTTTTCAAGGTAGGGTCTCACTCTAGCCCAGGCTGACCTGGAATTCACTATGTAGTCTCAGGGTGGCCTTGAACTCACAGTGATCCTCCTACCTCTGCCTCCCAGTGCTGGGATTAAAGGCATGCACCACCATGCCCGGTGTGCTTATAAAATATTTTTATAGTCAGGTGTGATAGGAGGGTTGCTTCAAGTTCGAGGCCAGCCTAGAATTACAGAATGAATTCCAGATCAGTCTGAACTAGAGTGAAACCCTACCTCAAAAATATTTTTTAAATATATTCATTAGAGACAGAGTATCAGGGCCTTTTGCCACTGTAAACGAACTCCAGATCCATGTATCACTTTGTGCATCTGTCTTTAGGTTGGTATTGGGGAATTGAGCCTGGGCTGTCAGGGTTTGCAAGCAAGCGCCTATAACAGCTGAGCAATCTCTCCAGCCCAAAGATAGTGGGTTTTTAAATTTATTTAATTTATTATTTTTAATTGACAACGTCTATAATTATAGACAATAAACCATGGTAATTCCCTCCACCACCACTCCCACTTTGCCTTTGCAACTCCCCCTGTCTCCCCTTCTCAATCAGTTTCTCTTTTATTTATTTATTTTTTTTTTTTTTTTTTGAGGTAGGGTCTCGCTGTAGCCCAGGCTGACCTGGAATTCACTACGTGATCTCAGGGTGGCCTCGAACTAACAGCGCTTCTCCTTCCTCTGCTTCCCAAGTGCTGGGATTAAAGGCATGCGCCACCATGCCCAGCCAGTTTCTCTTTTATTTTGATGTCATCATCTTTTCCTCCTATTATGATGGTCCTGTGTAGGAGTGTCAGGCACTCCAAGGGCATGGCTATCCAGGCCATTTTGTGTCTGGAAGATTGCATTGTAAGCAGTCCTACCCTTCCTTTGGCTCTTACATTTGTTCTACCACTTCTTTTGCAATGGATGCTGAACCTTGGAAGGTGTGATAGAGATGTTTCAGTGCTGAGCACTCCTCTGTCACTTCTCAGCACTATGGTGCCTTTTGAGTCATCCCAGAGGTCACTGCCATATGAAAACAGAAGCACAGAAGCTTCTCTCTCTCTCTTTTTTTTAGAGGGGAGAGCGGGGGCGTTTTCAAGGTAGGGTCTCACTCTAGTTTAGGCTTATCTGGGATTCACTTATGTAGTCTCAAAAACTGGCATTGAACTCAGCAATTCTCCTACCTCTGCCTCTCAAGTGCTGGGATTAAAGGCATACACCACCTCTAACCAAAAGTGAGTGTAGCATTAATATATGAGTATGAACCTTAAGAGAAGTGCTTACTGGGCAGTTTGGTGAGCATAGTATATACATTTAGCCAGCACCAGCAGACATTACACTCCTAGGACTCATGACTTCCCCAGTCATAGGTTTTCAGTATCAGGGATGTATTCTCTCCCGTGGAGTTGGCCTCCAGTCTGGAGCAGTTGGTTTCCCCCATAACAGACATGGATGATTGACTTTTATTATTTTTTATTTTGACTTTTCGAGGTAGGGTGTCAGTCTAGTCCAGAGCTGACCTGGAATTAATTCACATTAATTCATTTTTTTAAAAAAAGGCCAGGCATGGTGGTGCAGTGTTTTTAATGCTAGCACTTGGGAGGCCAAGATAGGATTTCTGTGAGCTTGAGGCCAGCCTGGGACTATATAGTGAATTTCAGGTCAGCCTGGGCTAGAGCAAGACTCTACCTCAAAAAAAAAAAAAAAAAAAAAAAAAACCAAGAAGAAGAAAAAAAAAACTAGACTAGATGGCTCACACCTTTAATTCCAGCACTCAGGAGGCTAATGGTAGGAGGATCCGTTCAAGGCCAGTTTGGGTTAGAGTGGGACCCTACCTCAAAAGATAAGAAAGAGAGAAAGAAAAGGTGGAGGATACTAACTTCTTACATTCCTTTCCTCTAATGCAAAAAAGTAAAAAATAACAATAGAGTGGGTTTAAAATTTAAGATTTAATTGGAAAAAGTAAGGCTATCAAAGAAGAATAATTAATAGGAAAAAAACTAGAACTACATGTCAATAATTGGAAGTCTCATAAAATATGAGCATTGAAGGAAGGTCAGATGACTGAAGCTTATATAATGTCCTGAGATACAGAAAGCGGGGTTTGGGGAGCCCTAGGGAACAAGGAGAGGAAGCAGGATGGGGAAAGGTCTTAGCAGATCAGCTCTCTCTGTAGTAAGTGCTGTCTGGAAGCAGCCCCAGAAAATAGGGAGAGTCTGCCTGGGCAGAGTGTCACAGAGTTCACCTTGATGGGGTGATAAGATTCCTGGGACAATTGAGGACCATTGAGTTTCTTTTGGAAGATGTGTTTATGTAGATAAGGGGAGACCAGAGCAAGCCGTGCCTGCACCTGCTATTTATTGCCCAATTGCCCTCCAAGTCATTAGCACCGAAAGGCGTCATCTTTGCGGTGACATTTCCTGAGTTCCCTCAGAGGCAAAGATTATATTCCATGCATAAGAAGGGATCCTATAAACAGGATAGAAAAACAACCAGAAGAACACAACAGCCAGAGGAAAACCTGCTTCCAGCATATTCAAAGATAATTCACCAAATAGGAAATGCAGATTGTCCACGAATGTGAAAAGATGCTCAGCATCACTAGTAATCAGGGCAACACAAACTAAATCTCAAAGATATTAACAATTTATGCCCAGCAGATTGTCCCAAAGGGCTGTCAAGGCAGGGGAGCAGGGAACTATACTGTGTTGGTTCCATCCCATGCAATTTCGCTTTTCAGAATCCATTTGATAAGAAATAATAAAATAAAACTGAGTATGGTGGAGCATGCCTGTAAACCCAGCACTTGGGAACCAGAAGTAGAATTAGTTAATAAATTCTTTTTTTTCAAGGGAGGATCTCGCTCTAGCCCAGGCTGACTTGGAATTCACTATGTAGTCTCAGGCTGGCCTTGAACTCACAACAGTACTCCTACTTCTGCCTCCCCAGTGCTGGGCTGAAAGGCATGTGCCACCATACCTGGATATTGGTTTATAAATTTATTTATTTATTTTTTATTTATTTATTTGAGAGCGACAGACAGAGAGAGAAAGAGGCAGATATATATAGAGAGAATGGGTGTGCCAGGGCGTCTAGCCACTGCAAACAAACTCCAGATGCATGTGCCACCTTGTGCATTTGGCTTACATAGGTCCTGGGGAATCAAACCTCGCACCCGGGTCCTTAGGCTTCACAGGCAAGTGCTTAACCGCTAAGCCATCTCTCCAGACTCCTGGTTTATAAATTTGATGCTAGCCTCATCTACAAAGTGAGATCCTGTCTGAAAGAAAGAAAGAAAGAAAGAAAGAAAGAAAGAAAGAAAGAAAGAAAGAAAGAAAGAAAGAGGGAGGGAAGAAAGAAAGAAAGAAAGAAAGAAAGAAAGAAAGAAAGAAAGAAAGAAAGAAAGGAAATACATTAAGACATACAATCAAGACTATGTGTTCCTTTCATATCCTCAGTGAAAACTCTGAATGTCTATCAACAAGCTAGGGGAGGTGGTTCATGCCTAGCATTAGGGAGGCTGAGACTGAAGGATCATAATACAGTGAGTTTGAGACCAGTCTGGATTATATAGTGAAAATGTTTCTCAAAAAAACCCCAAAATTGCCAGGCATAGTGGCTCACACTTTTAAACGCAGCACTCAGGAGGCCAAGTAGGAGCTTCTCCGTGACTTCAAGGCCAGCCTGATACTACATAATGAATTCCAGGTCATTCTGGGCTAGAATGAGACCATATCTCAAAAAACAAACAAAAAAATTAGTAGAAAGGTATATACAGATGGTTCCAGACTTAACTATGTTCAACTTTTATTTTAATATTTTAATATTTATTTAATTATTTACATGTGGATGGATGTGTGAATACCTGTGCCATGGCTCACATGTGGAGGTCAAAGGACAACTCCATCACTGCCAGACTACAAAGAAGCCACAGAGTAGCAGGCCTTACAGTTTTGGGCCTCCTAACTCCACCTCCCATTGTCATAGGTACATTGGGACTTATGCACCACTTTGCATCAGGTTTTTAAAAATATATATATATTTTTATTTATTTATTTGAGAGAGAGAAAGATAGATAGAGAGAGAATGGGCACGCTAGGGCCTCCAGCCACTGCAAACGAACTCCAGACACATGTGCCCCCTTGTGCTTATCTGCTTATGTGGGTCCTGGAGAATCTAACCGGGGTCCTTTGGCTTTGCAGGCATGTGTCTTAACCGCTATGCCATCTCTCCAGCCCCTGCATCAGGTTTTTTAATGGGTGCTGGGGACAGCCCTATAGGCTTTGCAAGCAAGAACTTTTAAGTGCTAAAGCCATCTCCCCAGCCCTATTTTATTTTTTCAACTTTACAATAATGTGGATGCAGTATGTTTTCAGTGGAAATTGTCCATGAAGTTTTGTTTTGTTTTGTTTTGTTTTGTTTTTTGAGACAGGGTCTCATTCTAGCTCAGGCTGACCTGGAATTCACTATGTAGTGTCAAACTGGCCTTGAACTCATGGTGATCTTCCTACCTCTGCCTCCTGAGTGCTGGGATTAAAGGCGTGTGCCATCATGCCTGGCTATTGTTTTTTTTTTTTTTTTTTTGAGGTAGGGTCTTGCTCTAGTTCAGGCTGACCTGGAATTCACTATGTAGTCTCAGGGTGGCTTTAAACTCATGGTCATCCTCCTACCTCTTCCTCTACAGTGCTGGGATTAAAGATGTGCACTACCACGCTCAGCTATGAAGTTTTGAATTTTGACCTTTTCTTGGGGTTATAAAATGCACAATGTTGGGCACAGGCTGTGAACCACATTTCCTAGGAAACCACACAGTCATGGAGACAAACAGTAGACAGTATGTATATACTCTGCATTGCATGTGCTGACAAGCTATGTTTGGAAGGTTGGGTATCTTATCATATATATATCTTATCATATATATCTTATATATCATATATATATCATATATATCTTATCATATATATATATATATATATATATATATATATATATATAGTTTTTGTTTTGTTTGTTTTCCGAGGTAGGGTCTCAGTCTAGGTCAGGCTGACCTGGAATTCAGTATGTAATCTCAGGGTGGCCTTGAACTCACGGTGATCCTACCTCTGCCTCCTGAGAGCAGGAATTAAAGTCATGTGCCTTATTTATATTATATTATATTATATTATATTATATTATATTATATTATAATTATTTTATTTATATATCATATAATATATATTATTATTTTTATATGATATTTATATTATTATTTATTTGAAAAAGAGAGAGGAGAATGGGCACCCCAGGGTCTCCGACTAATACAAACAATTGCTGGACACATGCACCCCTTTGTGTGTCTGGCTTTATATGGTTTCTTGAGACTCAAACCTGGGCCAGCAGGCTTTACAAGTAGGTGCCTTTAACCCCTGAGCCTCTGTCCAGCCCCATATATATTGTGTATATGTGTGTGTGTGTGTGTGTGTGTGTGTGTGTGTTTGTTGTTTTTCGAGGTAGGATATTGCTCTAGCCCAGGCTGACCTGGAATTAACTATATAGGTCTCAGGGTGGCCTTGAACTCATGATGATCCACCTACCTTGCCTCCCGAGTGCTGGGATTAAAGGCATGCACCACCACACCTGGCTCCCACATATATTTTTTTGATGACAAGGATTAAACCCAAGGGTCTTGTGCGAACTAAGTATGTTCTGTATCACTGAGCTGCATCCTAGCTAAGGGTGGGTGTGTTGAATGCATTTTCAGTTTATCATGGCTTTGTTGGGATAAATGCCATCATCAGTCAAGGAGCATGTGTACTATATCCAAGCAGTAGAATAATGTGAAGTCACTAAAAAAGAAATGCGTTAGATGTGTGAGTACTGACTTGAAAAATCTCGGAGTGGAGAGGAAAATAAGCAAGGCATAGGCCAATGTATCTGAATATATGTGTATTTAGCTATATCTCCTGGGCCATGTCTACCTAAATTTGGTAACAAATTGGGAGAAAGTGAAACAAGTTGCTACCAATAGTTTACTTAAAGCATAGAATCAGACCATGGTGGAAGCAGGGAACTTTCCTCTTGATATATATATATATATATATTTTTTTTTTAAGGGTTTTTTGAGACAGGGTCTCGCCGTAGTATAGGCTGATGTGGATTTCACTGTGTAGTATCAGACTGGCCTTGAACTCACAGCATCCTCCTACCTCTGCCCCTGGAACACTGGGATTAAAAGCATGTGCCAACAAGCCTGGCTTTTTTTTTTTTTTTTTGAGGCAAGATCTCACTGTAGTCCATGCTGACTGGAATTTATGTTGTAGCCACCACTGATCTTAAACTCAAGGTGATCCTCCTACCTCAGCACTCTTGAGTGCTGGGATTAAAGTTATGAAATATTGTTATTTATTTGAGAGCAGTGAGAGAGACAGAGTGAAAGGATGGGTGTGCCAGGGCCTCCTGCCTGCAAATGAACTCTAGATGCATGCGCCACTTTAAGTGAGTACTGGGGAATTGAACCCAGACCATCAGGCTTTACAAGCAAGTGCTTTTACAAGCAAGCACTTTAACCGCTGAGCCGTCTCTCAGCCCTGATGTTATCTTTTTTAAAAATGGTAAGATTACTAATAATTTAATTATTAAAACTTTTCTGGGGGGGATTTCGAGGTAGGGTCTCACTCTAGTCCAGACTGACCTGGAATTCACTATGTAATCTGAGGATGGCCTCCAACTCATGGTGATCCTCCTATGTCTGCCTCCCGAATGCTTGCAGTTAAAACAATTTATTTTTATTTATGCATGAGAGAAAGAGGCAGAGAGGGAGAGAGAATATGAGAACGCATGGGCATGCTAGGGCCTCTAACCACTGCAAATGATCTCCAGATGTGTTTGCCACCATTTGCATCTAGTTTACATGAGTCCTGGGGAATCGGACTGGGTCCTTTGGCTTTGTAGGTAAGCGCCTTAACTGCTAAGCCATCTATCTCTCCAGCTCCTAAAACAAAAAAAAATTTTTTTTAGGTGCGCCACCATACCTGGCCCTCCTAAAAAAATTTTAAAAATATCTTATTTTGAGCTGGGCGTGGTGGCGCACGCCTTTAATCCCAGCACTTGGGAGGCAGAGATAGGAGGATTGCTGAGAGTTCGAGGCCACCCTGAGACTACATAGTGAATTCCAAGTCAGCCTGGACCAGAGTGAGACTCTACCTCGCAAAAACCAAAAAAAAAAAAAAAAATTATTTTGGCCGGGCGTGGTGGCGCACGCCTTTAATCCTAGCATTTGGAAGGCAGAGGTAGGAGATCACCGTGAGTTCGAGGCCGCCCTGACACTACATAGTGAATTACAGGTCAGCCTGAGCTACAGTGAGACCCTACCTCAAAAAATAAAAACAAAAACAAAAAAAAATATTTTGGGGCTGGAGAGATGGCTTAGCGGTTAAGGCGTTTGTCTGCAAAGCCAAAGGACCCAGGTTCAATTTCCCAGGACCCACATAAGCCAGATACACAAGGGGCACATGCATCTGGAGTTCATTTGCAGTGGCTACAGGCCCTGATATGCCCATTCTCTCTCTATCTTTCTCTCTTTATCTCTTTCTCTCTGCTTGCAAATAAATAAATAAAAATTTAAAAAAATTAAATTATTTTAATTATTTGAGAGAGGGAGAGGAAGGAAGAAAGAGGCAGGTAGGGCAGGGGATGGAGGAAGAGAATGGGTGTACCAGGGCCTCCAGCTACTGCAAATGAACTCCAGGCACAAGCCCCACCTTTTGCATCTGGCTTACGTGGGTCCTGGGGAATTGAACCTGGGTCCTTTGGCTTTGCAGGCAAGTGCCTTAACCGCTAAGCCATCTTTCTAGCCCAACTCACACCTATAATCCCAGTAATCTAAGTTAGCCTGGGCTAGAATGAGACCCTGCCTCAAACACAAACAAAAAACAACTTTTAAAGTTTTTCATTTTATTTTCTTAGGGAAACACAAAAATTGTATATGTATATTATGTAAGAATTTCTTCTTATTATTATTTTTTATTTTAGTTTTTTGAAGTAGAGTCTTGCTTTAGTCCAGGCTGACCTGGAATTCACTATGTTGTCTCAGGGTGGCCTCGAACTCACAGCAATCCTCCTACCTCTGCCAGGATTAAAGGTGTGGGCAGATAAATTGCTTATTTCTTTCTTCTGTCCCCTGTGAGTAAAGTGTTCAAGTTTCAGAATTCATTGGGTTGTCTGATACTCAGTTTTCTTCCTTGTGATTCCCCAAGGACATAGTAAATTGTATGTCTATTATCTCCTTGACCTTTTCTGTTGCTTGAATTGAACTGTTACTAGTTTGTTTCATAGACTCAATTCATTCAACCTTCAGATAATGAAGGACACTACGTTAAAATAAAAACCAAAACAAAAAAAAATATTCCAACCCTATCTGCATTTAGTGCTGGTAGTTTAGATATTGATTTTTTTTTTTTAAGTGGGAGATTCCAGCAGGCCCCTGTGCTTAAGGGCTGGCTCTAGGGACCCCCCACAGTGAATCTTCTCAAACTCAGAACATTCCAAACACTTGGGAAGAGGAATAAATCAGGGGGAGTAACTGTGAACTGTGAAGAGCTATGTGGAGATTGCAAGATTGTTCCTATGGAGTTGGAATTCCCACTTCCTTCATTCTCTTAAGGCTAAAAGACCAGATGGGAAAGGTGTCCTTAGAGGCAGACAGCTGCTGGGGGCCAAGCTCCACAGGTGAGGGGAGGGCATAGGGCTCCCCTTGGCTTAGTGCCAGAGGGGTTTATACTCTTGAAACTGGCCTCAGCAGGAGGTTTTACAGGGTTCCAAGGAATCCCCACTGTAGATATGGCCTGTCCATCCTTCTGGCCTTGTCCCTGTGGAAGGAACAGCATCCCTCCAGCCCTGCTTTCTCTGGGATTTCGTTCCAGTGGCTAGGGCAGGATCTAGACAGGACAACTTCTCTGTTTCACAGTTTTCACAGCTTTTCCTCTGGTGGTCAACTTGTTAGATCCCACCATTGGCTGTTCCATAATTTCATTTCTCTTCTGGGCTGGACACACTCCCCTTTAGCTCCAGGGAGGGCCTTGGCCCACTGAGATAACTGAGTGGAATTGTTAGAATCTGCCCAGGGCCCTTTCAGTTTCCCATGTTTAGATAATGATTACTGATAAATATCAGTGATGCAATCCTTCATTTCCAGAAAATGCTGCTTCTGGCCCAGTGAGTCTTTTCTTCTTGGCTTATTCAAATTCTTTCCTCAAAGCTCAGATGTAGACTGTCCCAAAAGGAATCCCAATCTCCCTTCCCCCGACTCCTCCAATCTTGATCCGCTGTTGACTGTGCCATTAAATTCAGAGACTGTGTAGCTCCTTCTACATTTCTTTCTTTCTTTCTGGTTTTTTTCTTTTTTCAAGGCAGGGTCTCCTCTCGCCTAGGCTGACCTGGAACTCACTCTAACTCAGGCTGCCCTCAAACACAGCAATCCTCCCACCTCAGCTGCCCAAGTGCTGGCATTGAAAGTATGTGCCACCACACCCTGCCGAGACCAGCATTTCTGCGTCCTTCCTGTGCACTTTCCACCACAGCTCTTGCAGAAAACAGTGGAAAGAATTGAGCTCTGGGTCTTGGACCATCCAGAGAGCTACTGGAAACTTTTCTTTTGTGTTATTTATTCACCTATTTTCAGTGCTGGAGCTGGAATCCAGGGCCTCACACAGGCTAGGCTAGCTTTCTAGCCCTGGGCTGCACTTCCAGCCCTCATTTCTTCATCTTTAAATTAGTATTTCTCAAAGTGCCGGACATGTACTGGAGGCTCAGCAAGCGTTGTTTCAGTATAGGGCTCCAAGCTCAGTCTTCTTCAGAGGTTCTGCTTTCCAGGGACTGGATGGCAATCTTTTCTGGGCTGCACCCTTCCCTCTTCGTAGCTTATCCCTGAATCCAAGCAACTTTAGAACAGAAAATATAAGACAGTATTCATAAAGCATGAGGTCATAGGGAATTGGGTTGAATTTCTTCAAGCCTAGAGTGATCTTGTTTGTTGAAGAAGCTTAGACTAATTATTTAATGTCTCTTGGCCTCAGTTCCTTCCTTCATAAGTGGGAAACATGAATCCCCTCCCTCTCATTTCACAAAAGGGCTATGAGATCTGTGAAGCAATGGGCTTAGATTCAGCAGTGAGCTGTCACAACTCCTTTCGTATGATCTTAGACAAGTCCATGTCCACCAGCTTCATCTATTAATGGTGATAACAACACCCTTGTACTATAACATGAGACATACAGAATCAAAATGAGAGCATGGAAAGTGATTTTACAGTATATCATGAACTCCCACAACTGTGGAGATGAAAGGTTTCACTGTGTGTGGCAAGGGCTTGGAAAAAATGGTAAATCCTCTGCATAAGAACAGTGTGGGATTCTGTGCAGTTACTAAAACAGGCCTGTTTGGGATGGACACTTCCTGAATCTTCTTACTCTACTTATGATGGTCATGTTTCCTGGTGAGCGACATCAAATCCAAAAACCTGTCAAAGAGACAGATGGTATTCTTAACACAAAAAGAGGAACCAATTAGTATGAAATTAGAGAAAAATGTGAATTTGTAAATGCTAACATTGTTTTAGTGTGTAGGACTGTGCTATTTCCCTGACACTTGCTGGGGAAGGGTTCTTTCTCATCAATGCTCACAGAACACTGACTCTTAGGGTCTAAAGAAACGAAGCACTCTATCTTCTGACGCTCTGGCTTTCAAGCTTTGTATCTAGCCTGAGCGGTTAGGCAATGCTGACACTTATACGACAGACTAGCTTTTGTTTTCTACCTACCCCACACCTAGAATGAGCTAAGCAATGGTCTTTAAACAGCAATTTCTAAACATTATATTTGCATTCATCCACTGTCTATAACCACACAGAAGGAAAGCTTCTGCTCTCAAATCACAAATCACGCAGAAATTATAATGGAGGTTTTGGAGTTCCTTACCAATAAACCAAATACTCCAAACAAATTTAGGGCACCCTAGATTCTTGTCATGATTTAAAGAATGAAATCCATAGAACAGAAGGTAAGTCTTAGAAAGACTTTTTTAGATTAATAGAGAAGGAAAGGGGAGAAAATACAGGGAGTTCCTGCCAGAGGGCATAAAGAGCCCCCATGGGAGTAGCTCTCCCCCATCTCCACCCAGCAAAGTGGAGATGAGGCTGGGCTTCCCAGAGTGGGGACCAGGAAATTCAGGAGAGGTGAACAGCCAAAAGAGGCCTTGCCCAACTGGTAAGATCTATTTGCAATCTTATTGTGGTGGGCTTTACCCTTAGGCTCAGGTAAGTCGGAGAGAGAGCTGATTGGTTTGGGCTAGGGGCTGGCTCTGGAGTAGGGCTCCAGATTGCTGATTGGATAGGTCAGATCCAACCCTGAACTCTGGTTCTGCTGGAGCAGGCAGGCCTGGTGTCTCCTCTTTGGGCCCTCCTTCCTGACCAGCTACCTAATTCCCTCTCAAAATGTCCAATGACATGTGTTTTGTACTGTCATAAAAGAATGCACTGGGAGCATGGTGTAGTCACACACACCTTTAATCCCAGCACTCAGGAGGCAGAGGTAGGATAATCATGAGTTCAAGGCCAGCCTGGTAGAGTGAGTGCCAGGTCAGCTTGGGCTAGGGTAAGACCCTACTTTGAAAACAAAACAAAAACAACAACAACAAAAAAAAAAAAAATACTGAAGAAAGAGATTCTACCTCTATTAGGGAATGGAACTTGGTTTTTTTAATTGGGTCACATTGGAGATAGGAGACAAAAAGGAGTTTGCCCACTTGAGATGAATGGATAGTATTGAACTCTCAGTGGCTTAATACAACAAAGCCTTCAATTTTGCTCACTTTAAACATTTATTTATTTATTTGAAAGAGAGAGAAAGTGAGGAAGAGAGAGGGAGAATGGGCATACTAGGGCCTCCTGACACTGTAAATGAACTCCAGATGCACATTCCATTTTGAGCATCTGGCTTTACGTGGGTACTGGGGAATCAAACTGGAGCCTTCAGGCTTTACAAGGTAAACAGCTAAGCTATCTCTGCAGCCTGCAATTTTGCTCTTTTTATGTACCAAAGCTTTCTAATTAGTGAAGCAACCCTTTAGGAAAGAAGGAAAACAGCAAGACAAAAGTCAAACCAAGAGTGCAGCTGTTACATTGTTTTCAAACCTGCAAATGTACCATGGTGGCAACGGGATGGGCCAAAGCAGTTTGGGAAACAGATTAAGAGTGTGGCCATAGAAGAGAAGTCTCATAGGCTAAAGGCATTTATGCATTTTGGTTGCGATTAAAAAGAAAAAATGCCTGAGGGACTAGAGAAATGGCTTAGCAGTTAAGGCGTTTGCCTGAAAAGCGAAAGGATCTCAGTTCAGTTCCCCAGGACCCACGTAAGCCAGATGCACAAGGGGGCACATGTATCTGGAGTTCATTTGCAGTGGCTGGAGGCCCTGGCACGCCCATTCTCTCCCTTTCTCTTTCTCAGCCTCTTTCTTCCTTCCTTCCCTCCCTCCCTTCCTTCCTTCCTTCCTTCCTTCCTTTCTTTCTTTCTTTCTTTCTTTCTTTCTTTCTTTCTTTCTTTCTTTCTTTCTTTCTTTTTTCTTTTTATTTTACTTTTATTTATTTATTTATTTATTAGAGAGAGAGAGAAAGAGAGAGGGGGAGAGTGAGAATGGGCGTGCCAGGGCCTCTAGCCACTGCATATGAACTCCAGATCCATGCGCCCCCTTGTGCATCTGGCTTACGTGGGACCTGGAGAATCGAACTGGGGTCCTTAGTCTTCGCAGGCAAATGCCTTAACCACTAAGCCATCTCTCCAGCCCTCTTTCTTTCTTTCTTTTTTTTAAAGATTTTATTTTATTTATATATTTATTTATTAGAGACAGAGAGAGGGAAAGAGAGAGGGGGAGAGTGAGAATGGGCATGCCAAGGCCTCTAGCCACTGCAAACGAACTCCAGACTCATGCACTCCCTAATACATCTGGCTTACATGGGACCTGGAGAACCAAACCGAGATCCTTAGGCTTTGCAGGCAAATGCCTTAACTGCTAAGCCATCTCTCCAGCCCTCTCTGCCTCTTTCTCTCTCAAATAAATGAATAAAAAATATATATTTAAAAAAATCCTCAGGGTCCATTGCAGAAGAGGTGGCAGAAAGAATGTAATAAAATAAAATAATAAAATAAAATAAAAGAATGTAGGACTCCTTACAATGTGCTCCTCCAGACACAAAATAGCCACGATGTAGCAGTATGTGAAACTATCTACACAAGACCATCATAATAGGAGGAAAAGATGATGACATCAAAATTAAAAGAGAGACTGATTGAGAGGGGGAGGAAATATGATGGAGAGTGGAGTTTCAAAGGGGAAAATGGGGGGAGGGAGGGAAGTACCATGGGATATTGTCTACGATTAAGGAAGCTGTCAATAAAAAAATAACAAATAAAAGTAAAGAAAATACAAAAAAAAAATGCCTGAGACTAAGTACTTCATATAGTGAAGAGTTTATTTTCACTCATGGTTCTTTTCCAAGATCCAGAGGCCACATCCATCATGAAGTGCAAGATATCACAAAGTAAAACACAAGGAGTGGCCAAGAGACCTAGTGAAACAGATTTTTATAGCAGACTCATTTGAGGTAATCTGTTAACCCACAAATCCATTAACCCATCAACTATATGAATGGATTAATCCATTCATGAGGCCAGAGCTCTAATCATTTTAAAGATCAAATTTAGTTCAATACAGGATCTTTGTGGTTCCTCACCTAATCATCAGTATAATATGTAAACAAATCAATAACGTTGGAGTGGCCCCAGCTTGTCTTATGATTTTAATGAATGAAACCCACAGACCAGAGGGTAAGATTTGAACAATTTTATTATGGCTTAGAGCCGTTTTGTTTTGTTTTGTTTTGTTTTGTTTTGTTTTGTTTTTTGTTTTGTTTTTTTGAAGTAGGATCTCACTCTAGTCCAGGCTGACCTGGAATTCACTATGTAGTCTCAGGGTGGCGTTGAACTCACGGCGATCCTCCTACCTCTGCCTCCTGAGTGCTGGGATTAAAGGTGTGCACCACCACACCTGCCTTTGGCTTAGAGCTTTAAGGAGGGAGAGTTTTAAGAGAAGGGGAGCTTAAGAGGACAGAAAGAAGCAGCTCTTGTCCAAGGAGGCAGGATGGGGTTTGAGAAGAACCAGATTTAAGAGAAGGAAGCAAGGCAGAGCTTTTGCCCAGGGAGGAAAGAGAGGGTTTGATATGCCCACCTTAAGTCTCAGGCTGGGAATTTTTATGTGAGCCCTATGGATGGGCAGCTGATCTAGCCAGTCTAGTCCTGATGTCAGGTGTCTAGGGTAAGGATTTCTGGAAAAGGGCAACCTTCCCAGAATCTTAATTCTCTAGGAAGGGCCTTCTCAGAAGCGAGTGAAAGGACATCCTAAGGGGGCGAGAGCTAAGGAAGGGCCAGACCCTTCTGATGTCTCTCACCTGTAGTAAAGTGTGATGTCTTAGATTTACCCCTACAGGCCCAAGGACAATTTCCTCATTTAGTCACAGAGAAAGCTATTCACTTTGGGGCCCCGTTACCCTAAGCTGCCTAGCCAATTTCTATCTCAGATTCTACAGTTTTGCCTCTGGATAGCTCATAATGGGGTTTATATTTCAACATGAGTGTTATGGTTTGAATGTTGAAATGCTTTCCAAACGCTCACGTGTTAAAGGTATGATCTCCAGGGTGGCACTACAAGAAGCTGCTGGTAACTTTAGGATAGGAAGCTTTATACAAGGTCCTTAGGACACTGAAGATGTGCACTCAAAGGTGACTGTGGGCTCCTGGACCTTTCCTCTTCCTCTTTTGCTTCCTGGCCTAGAGGTGAGCAGTTTGCTTTACCAAATGCTACCTGTCATTGTCATCTGGCGCTCCCACCAGTGACCCAAAAGAAATGAATTTACCTGTTCTGGGAAGATGGTTTAGTGGTTAAAGGTGCTTGTTTGCAAATCCTGATGGGCATAGCTTAATTCCCCAGTACCCACATAAAGCCAGGTGTACAAGTGGCACATGTATCTGGCGTTTGTTTGCAGTGGCAGGAGGCCCTGATATGCCTACACACACACACACACACACTCTCTCTCTCTTTCTCTCATAAATAAAAATTAAACAAAATAGAGGGATGGAGGGCTGAGGAAATGGTTTAGCAGTTAAGGCACTTGCCTGTGAAGCCTAAGGACCCCTGTTTGATTTGAACTCACAGAGATCCTTCTACCTAGACTGGGATTAAATGCATGTGCTATCACACCTGGCTTGACCAGTCATTTTAATTTTTTAAAATTTTATTTAGAGAGAGAGAGGCAGATATAAAGAGGGAGAAAATGGGCATACCTTTACTGACCACATTCCTGTGAGCATTCTGGTCTTCTGAACCTCAACCAAAATCATCCATTAAACTTGCCTACCCTATTCTCTTTTTTTTTTTGTTGTTGTTGTTTTTCAAGGTAGGGTCTCACTCTAGCCCAGGCTGACCTAAAATTCACTACTCTCAGGGTGGCTTCGAACTCAAGGCAATCCTCCTACTTCTGCCTTCTGAGTGCTGAAATTAAAGCAGTGCTACCACACCTGTCCTTTGCTTATACCATTCTAAGCATTCTCTAGTCTGGCCCTTGAACATTTGCAAACTCCTCCCGTAGACCAATTCCTCTACAGCATCACATTTAGCTGTTGTTAACAGACCTATTTCTCAGCACCAATTTTCTGTGTCCCTCAGCTTTCTGTCATTATAATAAAATAACGAGCCAGGTGGTGTCCCCAAGGCCAGCTCAGGACACACCTGGGTCTCCTAGCACTTGGGAGGCAGAGGTTAGTAGTGGGGATCAAACTCGTTGATTTTGAAGGCCACCCTGTTAGCTTGCATAGTGAATTCCAGGTCAGCCTTGAGCTGGACAGGACAAGAGACCCTACATGGGGCTGTAAAAGAACAATAAAAACAAAAAAATAAACAAATAAAAGCCACTTCCTGTTGTCTTTTGATCGGTCTGGCTAAAGAGATGGTTTAGTGGTACACACCTGTGCTTGCCTGCAAGGCCAAAGGACCCAGGTTCACCCTCCAGGACCCAGGTCAGCCTGAGCTAGAAAGAGACCCTACCTCAAAAGAACAATAAAATAAAAAATAAACAAATAAAATGATTGATCAAGGGCTGAAGAGATGGTTTAGTGGTTAAGGTGCTTGCCTGCAAAGCCAAAGGACCCAGGTTCAATTCTCCAGGACCCATGTAGAGCCAGATGCACCAAATAGTACGTGCACCTGGAGTTCGTTTGCAATGCTGAAGGCCCTAGCACACCCATTCCTTCTCTTTCTTTTCTCTCTCTCTATATGTCTCTCTCTACTTGCAAATAAATAAATAATTTAAAAGAAGGCAAGTGCTTTGTACCAGGATAATGTTAGGAGCAATGCTAGAGAACATCTCAGAAACTAGCAAGGCTATATCAGCACAGGTTCTCAGGCCAGTTTGTTTCAAAGCTTTCCAGGAAGGATTGCCCAAGTCATCCAGTGCACCCAGTATTGCCTCAAGATTTCTTTCCCTGTGTTCAGCCTGTGAAACACTGCAGCCAGGATTCAAGTGGGCTCATATGCAGCTCATACTAGTAGCAGTCCACGTGAGACTGGCTTTGCAGGCATGCAGAATGCCAATAACCTGAGGTCATGCTAGCTTCTAGCAAGATTTCAAAGGAATGACTGAGCAAGCAGCTTGTTTACTAAAGGTAGGGGGATACTATAATGGAGGCCCCAGAATATAGAGGTGACAGCATGTTGCACTGGCCAAGGGAAGCTACGGGCAACATGTAAAGCCTGCCTGAAACAGAGACTATAGTGGCTTCACTGGCAACTTGACTAGATTTAGAATCACCATGAAAACACACATCTGGATGCATCTATGAGGGAAGTGTTTCCAGGAAGGCTTAACTGAAGAGGGAAGACTCACCTTAAATGTGGGAGCACCATCAGTGGGCTGAAGTCCTAAGCTGAGCACCAGCTTTCATCTTGCTCTTGGTACTGAGAAGTGAACCATTGGTATGATAGAGCTGACTATTACTCACAGGCCTGTGGTCCATGGGAGGCATGTGGAAGAGTATGGAGCTCCTGGCTAAGAAGCCCTAGAACACTGTAAGCAGAGCTTCACAGGCCATTCTGGTTAGAGGTCAGAAGACCAGAATGCCTCACAAGGTTTTGAAGGGGAACAAGGACTATATTAGGAAATTGGGTGGGCTACAGACTATTTGGGTTCTATTTTGGCCAAGAATATGACTTCATTTTGTTCCTATCCTGAAAACTTGAGAGAGGCTGAAATCAAAAGTAATTGACTAATTTATTTGGTGGAGAAAATTTCAAGACAGCAAAGCATTCATGTTGTGGCATGGTTATTGTTCACTGCCTTATTCATACCATGAGAAAGAGCAGAAAGAGACGAAAAACGTAATTTTATGAGGAAAGGAGTGTAAGGTTGAAGCTGCAAATAAAGAGGGTATAGACAAAGCTACTGTAATTAATGAAAAGATTAACCTCATTAACAAGAAAGCTCAAGTTCTTTACTGGGACAATAGGAAAAATGTCCTGAGGGTAAGGTCCAACCAATCAAAAGATCCAACTTGACAAAAATATAAATATATTTGAAAGGAGAGAGCTAAAACAAAATGTCACCCCAGGAGTTTCCTGCTTGAAAAGTGGATTAGGAAATGTTTTCCCAGGGTCAGCCTGGAAGATACACAGAAGTAGATAGAACTGTGGTCGTAGAGTATAGGCTACATCTTGAGTTTGTAGCAGAACTTGACAGGGACATCCATGTGACACTGGTTTTGCAGGCATGAACAATATAAGAGTGAGGGGGTAATAGTGGCTTGAACTGAAGTTTCAGAAAGTTGCTGAGGCTAGGCAATGATTGGCAGGTCAGAGTCCTTTAAAGGAGGTCCTGAGAGGCCACTACAGAAAATGTGAATCTGAAGTCTGTGTTGCAATGGAGATCCCAGGATGTTGGATATTCTAGGACCATGGAGTCGCTGACGAAAGCTGCAAGAAATATACTGAAGGCATAGGTCATTCCAAGGCCACTGGAGCCCAGACAATTCCATCATGAGTCATAGATGCCAGATATGGAGTTGTAGGGCTTTGGTGAATTTCAGTCTTGTTTGATCCAATCTTTCCTTGAAATATCTCCATCCCTCCCTTTTGGAATAGGACTATTTATGCTGTACCACTGTATTTTGGAAGTGTATAATTTTATCTATTTATTTTACAAGGATTTATTTTACAGCAATTCTCCTACCTCAGCCTCCTGAGTGCTTGGATTAAAGGTGTGTGCCACCATGCCTGGCATCTCTCTCTCTTTTTTTTTGTTGACAATGGAGACTTTTACAGATGGATCAAATGAATTTTACATTATGAGATGAAAATAGGACTTTTAAAAAAAGTTTATTTTTATTTATTTATTTGAGAGAAAGAGAAAGGCAGAGAGAGAGAGAAAGAGAGAGGGAGGGAGAGAATGGGTGTGCCAGGGCCTTCAGCCTCTGCAAACAAACTCCAGACACATGTGCCACCTTGTACATCTGGCTTATGTGGGTTCTGGGGAATCAAACCTGGGTCCTTTGCTTTGCAGGCAAGCGCCTTAACCACTAAACCATCTCTCTAGCCCCCAAACAGGACTTTTGATGGCAGGAGTGGGATGTTATAATTTAAAATGAGTTTGGGTGTCAAGCTAACAAGGTAATTTCATTGTTAACGTGACTGGATTTAGACTCACAATGGCTAGAGACATTAAGGCACTTGCCAGCACAGCCTGATGACCTGGGTTCAATTTCCCCATTACCAGATACACAAAGTGGCACATGCATCTAGAGTTCATGTTCAGCAGCTAGAGGCCCTGGTTTGCCAATTCTCTCTGTCTCTCTCAGTCTGTCTCTTCTATCTATATCTGCTTGCATGGTGGTTCACACTTTGAATCCCAGCTCTTGGGAGGCAGAGGTAGGAGAATTGCCATGAGTTCTAGTCCATCTGAGACTACATAGTGAATTCCAGGGGTCAGCCTGAGCAAGACCCTACCTCAACAAACCTAAAACAAAGAGAGAGGGCTAGAGACATATCCCCTCTTACCAGATCACTATTTCCCTGAGGGCCCACAGCGTGGTTATTGGTGTTCATTGTGGGGTAATTAGGGCCTAAGTTAGTCTCTATGGGGGGACGCTGTGCCTCACGATATGTCTATCCACCCTGTGACTCTTAAAATCATCCTCCCTTCTTCTGAAACAATCCCTGAGACTTAGCATCACCTTTTTTTTTTTTTAAATGTTATTTATATTTAAGAAGTTATTTCTTTATTTATTTGCAAGCAGAGAGAGAGAGAGACAGAGTGCCAGGGCCTCCTGCCACTGCAAATAAGCTCTGGATGCAGGCACCACTTATGCCTCTGGCTTTATGTGGATATTAGGGAATTGAACCTGCACCTCCAGACTTTGCAAGTAAGTGCCTTGTCTGCTGAGCCATCTCTCCAGTCCCACCCTCACCTTTTCAGCTACCTGTCATTGAAAGGTCACTTGTATAACCAAGCTCAACATTCAGGACCTTCGAGGGCAATGACAGTCTTGATTAGATCTTTTTATTTTTCATGATGCATAACTGTACCTGGCACAACGAAAATGCTTGGTCAATATTGGTACAATGATTAAAATCCTCAGTCTTTCATTTATTATTTACTTAATTTGTGTTAGTGTGTGCGTACACCCACACCAAGGTCTCTTGCTGCTGCAAAGGGAATGGCTGTCCAGCTTCGTGTCAGTGGCTGGGGAATTGAACTCAGGGCTGGCAGGCTTTGCAAGCAAGCATCTTTAACCATTGTGCAATCTCCCCAGCTCCTGTTTTTGTTTTCTGACACAGAGTTTCAGTGTCTGGCCTAGGATGACGTGGAGCTCTTCATAAACTGCCAGCCTTTTTGTGGTTTGAACGTAAAATGTCCTCCATAGACTCATATGTTTGAACACTTGGTTCGTAGCTAGTGACACTATTTGGGAAGGTTGTAGCGCCTGTAGGAGGTGGAACTTGCTTGAGAAGTGTATCACCAGAGGTGGGCCCCACTTCCTCTGCGTTCTCTGTTCTTCCTCAGCTTCCTGTCTGCCGATGTGGGAGACTGCCTTCCTGCCCTGATGGACGTTGCTATCTGGAACTGTGAGCCAAAATAAACTCCTTCCTTCCCTGAGTTGCTTCTGGTCAAATATTACTGCACAGCGAGACAGTAATGGGTACACAGAGATACACAAACCCAAGCCACTGTACCCAGCTCCACTCTTCATTCTCTAAAGCAAGATTATCTTGATGGAATAAACAAAATATGAGGAGCAGCATTCTGTGGGAAAACAGAAGAAAACTCAAGAGCAGCAATAAAAACCTTCTTTTTTTGGGGGGGGGGGTGGCTTGAGGTAGGGTCTCACTCTAGTCCAGGCTGACCTAGAATTCACTCTGTAGTCTCAGGGGGGCCTCAATATCACGGTGATCCTCCTACCTCTGCTTCCCAAGTGCTGGGATTAAATGTGTGCGCCACCATGCCTTGCTTATAAGAATAAGAACATTCTTTTTTTAATAACTAACTTTCGTAGAGCTGGAGAGATGGATCAGTGGTCACAGGTACTTGCTTACCTTCAGGTTGGGAGGAGGATGCAGTTGTTTTAAGACAGAATGAATGGAATGATCAGAAGAGAATCAATGTCAGGCAGTCTTCCTAAACAGAGGACCAAGAAGTAGCCATTTGCTGCAGTGCGGCTCAAAGATGGAAGTGATGGTCATCAAGCAGGCTGGAAAGATGGCTCCGAGGGTAAAAGTGCTTGTTTGAGAAGCATCAGCCCAGGTTCAATTCCCAAGCTGCCCATATAAGCCAACCACTAAAAGTGGTGCAAGCATCTGGCATTCATTTGCACAGAGGCAAAGAGGTAAATAATTATGAATTAAAAAACAAAACAAACAAACAAAAAAAAACAACCAGACAGGCCTAGCCCAGCACGGTGATGCATGTCTTTAATCCCAATACTTGGGAGGCAGAGGTAGGTGGATCATGTTGAGTTTGAGGTCAGCTTGAGACTACAGAGTGAATTCCAGGTCAGTTTGGGCTAGAGGGAGACCCTACCTAAACAAAACAAAATCAAAACAAAAAACAAAACAAAACAAAACACACACACACAGGAAGAGACAGCCATCTTGGCATCTTTTCCACAGGATCCACTTGGGTTCTCTCCATAGAGCCATTTCCCACCAGCCAGACTAACTGGGGAGGCTGAAGAGAAGATACCCTGCTAGTCAGTGTCTCCCTTCTGGCTAACTAAAGACTCATGACTTACAATGGCACCACACAGGAGGGTCAGTCCCCTCTGTGAGGACCTGCCAAGGGCTTGCTAGTCTGAGCTAGGGATTGGCAGGTCTGGAGGAACCCCTGGATGTAACTGGAGGAGGCACTGTGTGCTCATCTGACTCCTGCTGTGATGGTGGGCTGGGCAGCTTCATATGTTTAATGAACATCATTTTGCCCTGGCTGCCAAAGACTGCATAAGAAAGATGAAATTGAGACTGGGGAGATGGTTCAGTGACCAAAGTGCCTGTAACTCAAGCATGAGGACCTGAGTTCAGATGCCCAGCACCCTTATAGCATGCTGGGCACAGCCAGGCTGAATGAGCCAACAGGTGCAATAGTGGCATGTCTGTTATGGGGGAAACCAACCGCTCTCTACTTGGACTGGAGGCCCGCTCCACAGTAGGGAATACATGCCTGGTGCTAAAAACCTATGACAGGGGAAGTCATGAGCCCTAGGAGTGTAACACCTGCTGGTTTCTGGCTAAATGCAAATATTATGCTCTCCACAGTTCCCTGTAAGAACTTTTCTTAATGTTCACACTCATATCTTAATGCTACTCTCACTTTTGGTTAGAGACACTTCTCTTTTCTGATGGGAGGACTCAAAAGGCACCATAGTGCTGAGAAGAAGTGACAGAGGAGGCCTGTGGTGGTTTGATTCAGGTGTCTCTCATAAACTTAGGTGTTCTGAATGCCGTACTCTCAGCTGATGGCAAATTGGGAACTAAACCTTCCTGGAGGCAGTGTATTGTTGGGGGCAGGCTTATGGGTGTTATAACCAGCTTCCTCTTGTGAGTGTTAGGCACACTCTCCTGTTGCTGCTGTCTACCTGATGTTGGCCAGGAGGTGATATCCACCCTCCACTGATGCCACCATTTCCCCCTGCCATCATGGAGCTTACCATCAAGTCTGTAAGCCAAAATAATCTCCTTTTATTCCCCACAAGCTGTTCCTGGTCAGGTGTTTTCTGCCAGCAATGTGAACCTGACTGCAACAAGCGCTCGCACTGACACATCTCTAACCCACCTTCCAAGGTTGAGGGTCCATTGTGAAAGAGGTGGCAGAAAGAATGTAAGAGCCAAAGGAAGGGCAGGACCCATTACAGTGCAATCTTCCAGACACAAACTGGCCTGGATATCTGTGACTCTGCAGTGCCTGGCACTAAGTACACAAGACCCTCATAATAGGAGGAAAAGATGATGACATCAAAATAAAAGACTGATTGAGAGGGGAAGGGGATCTGATGGAGAGTGGAGGTGTAAAGGGGAAAATGGGGGTAGGGAGGGAATTAACATGGTTTATTGTTTATGATTATGGAAGATGTCGATAATAAAAAAAGAAAGAAAAATTCTGGGCATGGTGGAGCAAGCCTTCAATCTCAGTATTGGGGATGCAGAGACAGAAGGGTTCTGGGGCTCACTGGCTAGTTCAGCCAATTAGGGAGCTCTAGGTTCAATGAGAAACCCTGACTCAGAGAATAACAGGGAGAGTGACTGAGCAATGCGCCTCACACCAACCCCTGGCCTACACACACACATGCACACCCATGCACGCACACACCTGCACACACATGTACCCCCCACACACACACCACATGTGCAAAAAAAAAAAAAAAAAGCTCGGATTTCCTGTCTCTTTCCTCCTCATTGTGCGCTGTGAAGAACAGGGTTCATCTTGGAAGATTGCAAGCTGTGCTTATCTCTGACTCAGTCCCTGCAGTCCTTGCAAGTGAGGTCCCATCTCCTTCTTCTGTGCTTAGCACCATGCTGTATGAATTCTAAGCCAGAGACAATCCCTTAGGCCAGAGCACGCAGGGGGTGGAGCTGGACTCACTTAAGCTTGGACAGAAGCCTCTGTTGCCTATTTGCTGATCACTAATTCAGAGCTGGGCGCTTGAAGGTACTCATAGAATATTGTGAATTATTTACAGCTATGTTTGGAGGAAGCAGAACGTGGGCCTTAGGATACATGTGACTGGCAGCTGTCCTTTGACCCTGAGGCAGAAACCTCAGTTCAGCACAAGAAACCAGAGCAGTGCCAAGAAGTCACAGCTTCTTTCTGACATCCCCTGTTGGCGGGGGTTGTACTGCATTCCCAATTCACGAGAAACAGGTAAGCCTTTTCTATCCTCACTTTCTTCAGTGTAAGTGGTGATAATGGGTCCCTCACTCCAAGCGGGATGGCTGCTGGTGACCACTGAGAGATAAATGACAAAGCCACATGGAACTGTAGAAGTGATTGCCCACATACAAAGCCACCCCTGCTCACTCAGACGCTCAAAACTGTTTTACCTGGATTAGTTTCCCACCTGCTGTCTGATCTCTGCTGTATTTTACAGAGGGAACACTCAGATGTTAACCTGAGTTTTTTCAGTTTTCATACAACTGCTTGGGACTGTGGACTTAAGGAAAATAGCACATTTCACTTGCGCGCGTGTTTGTGTGTGTGTGTGTACATGTGTACCACAGCATGTGTGTGGAGGTCAGAGGACAACTTTTGGGGTCAGTGTTCACCTCCTCTCAGGCAGGATCTCTCCTTTACAGCACCATTTTTCATGCTAGCTGGTCTGTGAGCTTCCTAGAAATACTCATGTCCCCTCCCATCTCACTGTAGCCATGCCACAGCTTCCAGCTTTTACTTGGGTGGGACCTGGGGTCTAAATTCAGGTACTCACACATGCACAGCAAGCACTTATCCACTGAGCCATCTTTCAAACCCTGACCTACCTTCCTTCCTTTCTTTTACTCTTCCTCTTTCCCTCCCTCCTTCCATTCTTTCTTTCCTTCCTTTATCCCTCCCTCTTTCCCTTCTTCCTTCCCTTCCTTCCTCCCTTCTTCCTTCCTTCCTTTCCTCCTTCTTTTCCTTCCTCCTTCTTTTCCTTCCTCCTTTCCTTCCTTCCTCTTTCCCTCCCTTTCTCCCTCCCTCCCTTTCCATGTGAGGTTTGCTGGGAGGTTGCTGAGGTAGAAGGACTGAGTTCAAGCTCAGCCAGGGCAACACAGCAAGACACAGTTCTTACAAACTAAAACATAGGGCTGGAGGGATGGCTTAGCAGTTAAGGCATTTGCCTACAAGGCCAAGGACCCAGGTTCAATTCCCCAGGACCCACGTTAGCCAGATGCACAAGGGTGCGCACATGTCTGGAGTTCATTTGCAGTGGCTGGAGGCCCTGGCACGCCCATATTCTCTCTCTCTCTCTCTCTCTCTCTCTGTCAAATAAATAAATTAATTAAATTAAATATTTTTTAAAAACCCTAAAACATACATTGTAGTGGTTTGATTCAGGTGTCTCCCATAAACTTAGGTGTTCTGAATGCTAGGTTCCCAGCTGATGGAGATTTGGGAATTAATGTCTCTTGGAGGTAGTGTATTGTTGGGGGCAGGCTTATGGGTATAATAGCCAGTGTCCCCTTGCCAGTGATTGACACACTCTCCTATTGCTACTGTCCACCTTATGTTGGCCAGGGTGTGCCATCATTTTCCTCTGCCATCATGGAGCTTCCCCTTGAGTCTGTAAGCCAAGATAAACCCTTTTTCCCCCAAAAGCTGCTCTTGGTCAGGTGATTTCTGCCAACAATAGGAACCTGACTGCAACACACATGCACACCCTGCTCTTTCAAAATTTGCTAAGATTTTCTTTGACTGAAGGGACTAGGAGAGAGTGCACACCTGTTACACAGTGTTAGAGGAAACAGGAAGTGGCAGATAATGTATATAATGTAAGCTAATTTTCCCCCCAGTGTTGGGATCAAACTCTGAGCCTTACACACACTAGGCAAACATAACCACATAGTTACACCCCCAGTTCCTTGTGTTCACTTTTTTCATCACACATGCATGTATTTCCAGTTACATGCCAGACTGATAAGATGGTTGAGGACTGCAATTGAAGACTGAGATGGAGTCATGGTAAGGGAATTTTCTACTCCTTTGATTTTTTTTTTTTTTTGTGTGTGTGTGTGTGTGTGTGTGTGTGTGTGTGTTTGTTTTTTGTTTTTTGAGGTAGGGTCTTGCTCTAGCCCAGGCTAACTTGGAATTTACTATATAGTCTCAGGGCGGTCTTGAACTCACAGTGATTCTCCTACCCATGCCTCCCAAATGCTGGGATTAAAGGTGTGTGCCACTACACTTAGCTTTCTTTGATTTTTTTAAAAAAAAATTTTTTTTTAATTATTATTTATTTATTTGAGAGAGACAGAGAGAGATTGGGTGTGCCAGAGCCTCCAGCCACTGCAAAAGAACTCCAGACACATGTGCTACCTGTGCATCTGGCATACATGGGCCCTGAGGAACCTGGGTCCTTTGGCTTTGCAGTCAGCACCTTAACTGCTAAGCCATCCCTCCAGTCCTCCTTTGAGTTTTTAAAATAATATATTTATTTATTTGCCAGCAGAGAGCGAGAGAGGAGAGAGACAGAGAGAATAAGTGTACCAGGGCCTCCAGCTGCTATAAACGAACTCCAGATGCATGAGTCACTTTGTGTACCCAGCTTTATGTGTGTACCAGGGAGTCAAACCTGGGTCTTTAGGCTTTATAGGCAAGTATCTTAACCACTGAGCCATCTCTCCAGCCTCTGAATTTTTATTTATTTACTTATTAGAGACAGAGAAAGGGGGAGAGAGAGAGAATGGTCACGCCAGGGCCTCTAGACACTGCAAATGAACTCTAGATGCATGCGCCACCATGTGCATCTGGCTTACGTGGGTCCTGGGGAATTAAGACTTGAACCGGGGTCCTTAGGCTTCACAGGCAAGTGCTTAACTGCTAAGCCATCTCTCCAGCCCCCTCTGAATTTTTTTTTAACACTCTTTGGGTATTAGTTTTTAAATTTAAAAATTTTTAAACATCTACAGACACTTCAAACATATGGCCTTGAGATATATTTTAATTATATGTATTTATGTCTGTTATTAATATTTAACTTTCTAAATAAGTTAACTGAACATCCTCTCTCATGTTTAAAATTGGAATCTACATTCTAATCACTCTACTTACAATACATCTGTTACATCCCAGGTTGAATGAGTTATTTCCTCACTTAATCCTCACTCCAAACCTTTAATTATTTTCAACTCATTTCCCATCTGAGGAAACTGGGGCCCAAGACCACAAGGTTAATAAATGGCACAGCTAGAACTTAAACTGAGAACAGTCTGACACCAAAGTGCACATTTGTTTGTAAAGATGCTGCTCCTCAGCTTCCTGATGCTGTCTTTAAGATTACATTAAATCTCCTCATGCATATAATCAGATTTTTTTTTTTTTTTTTTTTTTTTTGAGGTAGGGTCTCACTCTAGCCCAGGCTGACCTGGAATTAACTATGTAGTCTCAGGGTGTCCTCAAACTCACGGCAAACCTCCTACCTCTGCCTCCCGAGTGCTGGGATTAAAGGCTTGAGCCACCACGTCCAGCTCTCTTTTTAAATATTTTTATTTACTTATTTGCAAGGAGAGAGAAAATGAATGAATGGGCATGCCAGGGCCTCTAGCTGCTGCAGATGTATGTGTCACTTTGTGCATTTGGCTTAATGTGGGTACTGGGGAATTGAACCCTGGGTCATTAGACTTTGCAGGCAAGTGCCTTAATCACTGAACCATTTCTCCAGCCCTCATTAATCCCTCCCTCCTTTGTTTTTCCTGAGGGTCTCACTTTAGCTGAGGCTGACCTGTAATTTACTCTGTAGTCCCAAACTGGCTTCAAACTCACAGTGATCCTCCTACCTCTGGCCTCCCAGGTGCTGAGATTAAAAGCATGCTCCACTATGCACTGCAAAATAAAGTTTTTAAAAAAGGACTGGACATGGTGGGGCACACCTTTAATATTAGAAGCAGAGGAAGGAGGATCACTGTGAGTTTGAAGCCAGCCTGGGACTTACAGAGTGAGTGAGTTTCAGGTTAGTATTGGTTAAAGTGAGACCAAAACAACAACAAAAAAGATAAATAAGTAAATAAATAAACAACCAACCTTTTTACTGACGATCTCCATACATAAATACAATGTACCCTGGTCATAATCCCCTCCTACCACCCCCCTCTGTCCTCCTCTTCTATCCCCCCTCACCCCTTCTTTACAACAAGTCTCTCTTCTATTTTTTCCCCTCTTGTTAGGCAGGTCATGTGTAGGTAGTGTTGGCCACTGTGAGGTCACAAATGCAACAGCCACTTAGAACCTGGAAGACAGCATTCAAAAGCATTCCTCCTTATCCTTTGGCTTTTACATTATTTCTGCCCCCTCTTCTCCAGTGGATCCCTGAGCCTTGAAGAATGTAACAGAAATGTCTCAGTGCTGAACACTCAACTGTCTCTTCTCTGCACTTTTTTTTTTTTTTTTTTTTTTTTTTGGTTGTGTCATTTTTCGTTTTTTCAAGGTAGGGTCTCACTCTAGCCCAGACTGACCTGGAATTCACTATCTCAGGGTGGCCTCGAACTCATGGCGATCCTCCTACCTTTGCCTCCCAAATGCTGGGATTAAAGGCGTGCGCCACCACGCCTGGCTCTTCTCAGCACTTCGATGAGTTTTGAGTTTCCCTAGTAGTGACCTCCATCTAAAAAGAGAAGCTTCAGTGACCAAAAGTGAGAGTAGTATTAATGTGTATGCATAAACATAAGTATTTGGAGGGCATTTTGGTGGCATAATATATCCATTTAACCAGACAATGGTAGTAGTTTCCACCCAATTATGACCTCCCCAGCCAAAGGCTTTTTTTTTGGTTTTTCGAGGTAGGGTGTCACTCTAGCTCAGGCTGACCTGGAATTAACTATGTAGCCTCAGGGTGGCCTTGAACTCACAGCGATCCTCCTACCTCTGCCTCCTGGCTCAAAGGCTATTTTTTTTTTTTTTTTTTTTTTTGGTTTTTCGAGGTAGGGTCTCACTCTGGCTCAGGCTGACCTGGAATTCACAATGTAGTCTCAGGGTGGCCTCGAACTCACGGCGATTCTCTTACCTCTGCCTCCCGAGTGCTGGGATTAAAGGCGTGCGCCACCACGCCCGGCCTCAAAGGCTATTTTTAAAAAAATTATTTATTAGCAACGAGGAGGGTGGGGAGAGAGAAAGAGAATATGGATGCCAGGGCCTCCAACTGCTCTAAACAAACTCCAGATACATGCACCACTGCATCTGGCTTTATGTGGACACAGGAGAATTGAACCTGGATTATTAGTTTTTGCAGGCAAGTGTCTTAGCCACTAAGCCATGTCCCCAGCCTAGTTATAGGCTTTTGGTTAGATTTTTTAGTACCAAGCATGAATCCTTTCCACGGAGTGGGACTCCAATCCAATCAGAGAACAATTTATTTTTCCGGTACCAGATGCGCCACCAAGCACATTTTGCCTGACTGGCCAGTTATGTAGTGGACCTTCAGGGTCCACTGCTGGTTATAACCATTGACTTTTCTCCCCCAGCAGGCTGCCTAGCACTTTCTAGCGCTATGACAGTTATTCAACAGGGAGAAGGCTTCTATCTCAACTCCAGTTTGATTTCTCATTGTCCTACAGTCAAATTCTTCCCCATTTTTGAGGCAGTGTTTCATTCTGTATCCCACACTGACCTGGAATTCAAGATGTAGTCTAAACTGGACTGGAGCTTGCAGCAATCCTCCTGCCTCAGCCTCCCACATGCAATCTGATTTGAAATACAGAGATTTAGAGGATCAGTGCTTGCCGTGCACATGGTGAGCACCCAGTTAAAACCTGGGTGTGGTAGTACACATCTGCCATCCCAGTGCTGGGAGGGGTGGAGGCAGGGTGATCCTTAGGGCTTGCGGGCTGGTTAGTCTAACCCAGCTCATGAGCTCCAGATTCAGCAAGAGACCCGATCTCAAAAAATAAGGTGGATAGCAACTGAGGAAGACTCCTGATATTGACCTCTTGCCTTTGCACACACATTTACCTACACACACACACACACACACACACACACACACACACACACACACTACACATACACAACAAAATTTAATACTGTGTATGAATCCTTTTGGTGGTCTGGAATGAATGAATGTTTATCCACCGGAACAAGGAAGGCCTCCTGAAGACCTTGGGGTGTGTCTTCTTTTATGCAAATTACATCTGGGTGTGGCCACGCAATTGGAGCCCCAACTGGGGGCCAAGGTTTCTAAAATCCTGTACATTTGTAGACTCATAACACCACAATGCAAAGTTGGCTGCAGACCTCCCAAGAGCCTTATCCTAATAGAATCACTGGGGAACAGTATGGTTTTCTGGTATGTTTGTTTTCTGAGCCATGAGGATTCAATTCCCAAAACAATCTCCAGATCGGAAGCAGAATTTCTTGGTGAGACTCCAGAAATGTATAACGGACAGGATTGAAAGACAGGCAATCACATTCCAGAACAACTGAAGAAAGAATTTGGTAACAATTAGAACAAAACTAACACCGGGTGAGGCTGTCTTGCCAGGTACTGAGACTTCTGTCAAGCACAGCATTCAAGAAAAGATAACTCCCCTAGACAGTTCTGCTTTCCATGGGAGGAAGGACTAAGTTATTTTAAGCTGATTCTTAATGGTACGTTTTGCATTTTTACATATTATTGACAAGACTAACACGAGGCCTCAGGGGAAATCATTGCTGGGCTGATAAATTCTTTTGTCTAAATTTACTCTATAGTTGTGGTGTTAGATTATAAAACCAGTTAGTTTCTGAAAGTTTAGATTTTAAAGGCCATCAATCAATTGTTTGGTCCTAATTAATTTTTGTCTGAGAACATCTGACATGCTCACAGAAGGAGCAATTAGCATGGAATGGTGGCGTAATCACCATCTCAAATATTTAAACAATGTGATTATATAAGATCTATCAACAGAGTTTTTAAAAAATATACTCAGGGAAGTAGATGTGGAGGAAAAGGTAAGTCTTGCTTGAGGGTTTGGAAAAGGCAGTTTCTTTTTCTTTACCTCCCAGATCTTCAGGGTCTAAGACAAGCTGTTGCTGGCTCCTAGTGCTTACTTCTGACAGGCCCCACACACCTTTGGTCCTTGGAACTGAAATTTGCCTCCAGTAGTCTGCGTAGATCACAGATCATATCAGACAAAGGATGTTCTGTGTCTTCCCTTCAAGTCAATCTGTGTGGGGTCCACCCAGTCCTCTTCCACACTTGGGCTGAAGCATTCCTGCACTTGGCTTCTCATTCTGCCCAGGGATTGGACAATAGTGGATCAAGACAGACTCGATGAAGCACCCATGGGTACAGTTCAGGTCCTGTTTACATCCCCATCTTATTTCCTCAAAATGTACACTTAGCTATTAACACTCATGGGCACTGCTTCCTGCACATCCCACACACTTCGATTCATTGCAGCCCAAAGGAAACTCTTTCCTTCCAGGGAATTCCCTTTCAGTGGTCCTCAGATCAAAAACCTGGCCACCTGCTTTTTCCTCATTTTCTTAAAAGATATTTTATTTATTTGAGAGAGAGAGAGAGAGAGAGAAAGAGAATAGACATGCCAGGGCCCCTAGCCAGTGCAGACGAACTCCATGCCCCTTTGTGCATCTGGCTAATGTGGGTCCTGGGGAATCGAACCCGGGTCCTTAGGCTTCACAGGCAAATGCCTTAACTGCTAAGCCATTTCCCCAGCCCTTTTTCCTCATTTTGCTTCTTTGCAGTCATTGTCCATATTTTAAAATATTTTTTTTAAATAAAGAGTAAGAGATAGAGAAGGAATATGGGTGTGCAGGGCCTCCAGCCATTGCCAATGAACTCCAGATGCATGTGCCACTTTGTGCATCTGGTTTTATGTGGGCACTGGGGAATGGAACCTGGGCCATCAGGCTTTGCAAGCAAGCACTTTAACTACAAAGCTGTCTCTTCAGCCCTCAGTATCCATATTTCATTATTGCATTACAAACTTCATAGATGGCAACAGAACGCCCATGCACATTTTTCTTTTATGTAACTTAAAATTTTTTTCAAGCACAGAGAGAGGAGATAGAGAGGATATGAGCACACCTATTCCTGTTGCCACTGCAAAGAACTTCAGATGCATGCACCACTTTGTGTATCTTTGTTTTGTTTTGTTGTTTTTCAAGGTAGGGTCTCAGTCTAGCCCAAGCTGACCTGGAATTCACTATGTAGTCTCAGGGTGGCCTCGAACTCAGGGTGATCCTCCTATCTCTCTGCCTTGCAAGTGCTTGGATTAAAGGTGTGCACCACCACACCCAGACCCCACTTTGTGAATCTTTATGTGGGTACTGGGGAATTGAACCTGGCAGGCTTTGCAAGCAAGTACCTTTAACTGCTGAACCATTTCCTAGCTCTTATGTCATAGTTTTTTAAATATAAAGAAGCTTTTTTGTATTATAATTATTTATTTATTATTTTTATTTATTTATTTGAGAGACAGAGAAAGGGGCAGATAGATAGACAGGCAGATAGATAGATAGATAGATAGATAGATAGATAGATAGATAGATAGATAGATGATAGATAGATAGGGAGAGAATGGGTGTACCAGGGCCTCCACCCACTACTCATGAACTCTAGATGCATGTGCCACCTTGTGCATCTGGCTTACATGGGTCCTGGAGAATCAAACGTGGGCTCTTTGGCTTTGCAGGCAAGTGCCTTAACCGCTAAGCCATCTCTCCAGCCCTTATATAACATTTTTATCAACAATTTTCATACATGTACATAATGCGTTATGATCATAATCACCTTCCATTATTTTCTTGTATTCTTCTCCCCCACCTCCCCACTCCCTTCCAATGAATTTCCTCTTCTTTCTCGCTAGTCCCCCTGCTCCATCATCCATGATGACATATTGATGAGCCCATATTGCAGGTCTTGTCTAAGTAATGACACCACTGTGAGGTCATTTAGCCACAGGATAGCAGAAGCTTCTCCTTAGGGCCTATGACCTTCTTGGACATTGGCTTTTGACTACATTTTGAGTACCAGTCATTTATTCCCTCCCGTGTCACAGGTCTCAAATCCAATCAGAGAACAGTCGGTCACCCTCACAATAGACATGTCACTATTGCACCAGTGGGCACATCTTGCCTGGCTGGCCAGCTGTGTAGCTTGCAGGGTAGATTGCTGGTTTAAACCTGTTATTGACTTTTCTCCCCATGGCCTGCATAGCACTTTCAAGTACTATGACAGCTAGTTTAGCCAGCAGAGGAGAAATTTTCAGTTCAGTTCTAGCTTGATTTCTCAATGTTCTGCAACCAAACCATGTCTCGCTTTCAACAATAGGGTTTTCCATGCTTATTTTTCAAACACAGATGTTTACCCACTTATGAAAGAGTTAGGCTCTAATATATCCATCATAAACTGGAAATATCTTGTCAGAAATGCTTGAAACATCTGCCACACCCAACACCTCAGTCTCATGGCACAGCACACTGCAGAGCAGTGTCTGCTCTCCCCTCATCTCTGCTGGGCACTCTCTATCTCTATCCAGAATTCACATTCTGCCTATCACTAGCCCGAGAAAGCACTCAACTCCAAGCTTCAGAGCACTGTCTCTAGCAGATGCATATTGTTTTCACATCATCATAAAGTTAAAATGTTGCAAATTAGACCATAAATTAGAATTTATGTGAAATCCTTCCATACCAGGGCTCGAGATGTAGCTCATTTGGCAGAGTGCTTGTCTAATTTGTACCAGTCCCTGGGTTAGGTCAAGTAAAACCAAGTCTGATGGCACATTACTATAATTCCAGGGTGGCTACAAAGTGAGTCTGAAGGCAGCTTTGGCTACATGAGAACTTGTCTCAAAGAAAAACAAAACTAAAAGCAAAACTGGAATTCTTGCTGGGCATGATGATGAATGCCTTATCCCAGCACAGGACTGCTGTGAGTTCAAGCCACCTTGAGACTACATAGTGAATTCGAGGTCAGCCTGTGCTAGGAGGCCCTGCCTTAACCACCCCCCCACACACAAAAAAGAAATTCTTCCATACCAGTTGATAAGGAGCCACTTCTCCAAATGTCCAGCTCCTATAACCAGCCCCTCCCACTAGCCAAGATTCAGTCACCAAAGGGTTAAAGTTCAGCCACAGGGGGTGCACAGGTCAGTTTGTGTGGTAAGGGGCTGAGACACACCTTTTCTTACTTGTTGGCTAGCACATTCAGGCATTCAGGTGGAGTTGGCTTAACTCTTGTGTTGCAGTAAGTCCAGTATCTAGCAACTAAGGAAAGTGCCTTCTATTTTAAATGTCTTTTAATTTTTGTTTTGTTTCTTTTTTTTTTTTGTTTCTTTTTTGATTTTTCAAGGTAGGGTCTCACTCTGATCCAGGCTAACCTGGAATTCACTATGTAGTCTCAGGGTGGCCTCGAACTCATGGCGATCCTCCTACCTCTGACTCCCAAATGCTGGGATTAAAGGCATGTGCCACCACACCCAGCTTGTTTTCTTTTTTTTTTTTTTTTTGGTTTTTCAAGGTAGGGTCTCACTCTAGCTCAGGCTGACCTGGAATTCACTATGTAGTCGCAGGGTAGCCTGGAACTCATGTCGATCCTCCAACCTCTGCCTCCTGAGTGCTGGGATTAAAGGGGTGTGCCACCATGCCTGGCTTTAATTTTTGTTTTCTTTTTGAGGTAGTCTCACTGTAGCCCAGGCTGACCTGGAATTCACTATGTAGCCCTAGGCTGGCCTTGAACTCACAGTGATCCTCCTACCTTGGCCTCCCAAGTCTGGGATTAAAGGCATGGGCCACCACACATGGCCTACAATGTCTTTTTTTTTCCGAGGTAGGGTCTCACTCTAGCTCAGGCTGACCTTGAATTCACTATGTAGTCACAGGGTGGCCTCGAACTCACAGCAATCCTCCTATACCTGCCTCCCGAGTGCTGGGATTAAAGGTGTGCGCTACCATGCCCAGCTACAATGTCTTTTAAAATCAGGTAAAAGGGGGCTAGGGAGATGGCTAAGTGGTCAAGCCTAAGGACCCAGGTTCAATTCCCCAGAACCCACATGAGCTAGATGCAAAAGGTGGCACAAGTATCTAGAGTTTGTTTGCTGTGGCTGGAGGCCCTGGCATGCCTATTCTCTATCTGCTTCTTCTCTCTCTCTCTCTCTCTCTCTCTCTCTCTCTCTCTCACACACACACACACACACACACACACACACACAAAGTTTTTAAAAAATTAGAATCTAATAATGAGTCTAAAATAATGAATGGAGCCTTAATTGTTCATTTTTTCTTTTCCCAGTGCTAATGATTAAACACAGGGTATAGCCTCTGCTAGGCAAGCATACTACTGCAGAGCTATAGTGCCAGTCCTGATTTTGAGATAGGATCTCACTACATAGTCTTTTCTGGTTTCAGACTCACCATGTAGCTCAGGCTGGCCTTGAACTCACGATCCTTTTGCTTCAGGCTCCCAAGTGCTGAGATCACCAATATGCATCATACATCCAATCATTTAAAAAAATGATGGACGGGTGGGGGGTTTGAGGCAAACTCCAGCCCTGGGTGATCTATAATTCACTCTAGCCTAGGCTGGCCTTGAACTCATGGTGATCCTGCCTCAGTGCTACCTCAGTGCTGGGATAATAGGTATGATCGAGCACTTCCAGCTTGAAATACATTTTGATAGGGGGAGTCCACAAGGGTAAAAGTGCTCAGGGCTGAGTGTGGGCCTGGGTCTAACACCCCACATCTATCCATTTCTACAAATGCCTGTTCTTTTCTTCCCTAAACCACTTACAACACACCATCTCTGAGATTCCCAGTTAAGGAGGTCGCATTTCCTACCCCAGCGGAGCACAGAAGACATCCACTGTAGTACTACTATGTGAATATTCTAACAGTCCCGAAGCCCAGACAGTGGTTCATCTCAGCCAAGCCTGGCGACAGACCTTCAACAGGATCGTGCTGGAGTGCCACGACCACTTCCCTCACCACATAGGAAGGCACAGGCTTGGGCACTGTTTTGTTAATGTTTTTTTTTTCAGGTAGGGTCTCACTTTAGTCCAGACTGACCTCAAAGTCACTGTGATCCTCCTATCTCTGCCTCCCAGTGCTGGGATTAAAGGTGTGCACCACCAAACCCTGTTAGGCTGGGGCACTTTTGATATTTCAACTTCTTTCTCAATCCTTACTGGTGTCCACACCACTGGTCCCCACGACCATCACAAATGAACCATGCGGCAGGGCATACTTGCAAAGGGCTGGTGAGGATTTGATTTTACAGGCATCATCCTAGGCTTGGAGAGTGTCTGGGTCTGGAGGAGGGAAGCAAGCTTGAGGGAGAGATGGCCCACATTTGTGCAGCAGCTGTGTGTACTGTGGCCCAGGCAGCAGCACCATGCTGATGTCCAGAGCTTGACCAGAGGGAGGACAGCAGTGGGGATGGTTGGCTGGGCATGATGCTGACCTAACAACCCAGATCCTTATGGGTCTTTACTGGTGCATCCTGAGCAGTGTCATCCCCGAAGTCTGGACTCACTCTGAGTGCTGCCACACTTCTGGGTTCTGCCTTCTCTAAAGTGAAATCTGACTTGCTCATCAAAGTCCTTCAGTGGAAACGATTGCTTGTGATTTTCTCTGTGTCCCCCAGATACACAGCAGACTTAGAAAGGTGTGTTTTCCTCATATGTTTTCTCTTGCTATAAGCAAATACCACAGATTGAGTAGTTGATAAAGGAGAAAAGTTTTATTCAGTGCACAGTTCTGGAAGCTAAGAAGTTTAGGATCAAGATCAGCCTCCCAAGGACAAATAGCACAGTCTCCCCACTCCCCACAATGAAAACCTGTTCCCAGAGAAGCTCATGAGTGACACTTCTGGGGCCTGGAGGGCTATGGGTCCTGGACTGTGTTGTGTGATACCTCCTTGCCAAATTCTGCCTGTCTTTTAGCTGTTTTTCCTTAGAATACACTAGATCTGAAGTAGGACACCACTATAACATCCAGGATATGTACATCCTAGTAATATTCTAGAGCTCACCTGAAGTGGGATTAGCAGCCAAAGAGAGCTCATGAGCCTCCAGGAACAGAGCGCGAGTCACAATCCAGAAACCATGTGCAGGGAGTCCCGCATGATGCCTTCTCCCAAGCTGCCCTGCCCGGGAGCTTCTGTTCATGCTGGGAAACCAAGGCCCAATCCCAGCTCCTTTGTGAAGCGGCGTTCATGTTCTTGGGAATAGTCCATTTCTTCCTTTGCTTCCCATTTATCTCTACTGTGGTTTTGACACACTGTATTCAAATATTCTCCTTGAAAAGAACAAAAATTTTTTTTTAAAGGACATGGCCTACCAAACATCTTGTTTTTGGTTGGTTGGTTGG
Organism: Orientallactaga sibirica; assembly: GCA_036365145.1. NCBI lineage: Eukaryota > Metazoa > Chordata > Mammalia > Rodentia > Dipodidae > Orientallactaga > Orientallactaga sibirica. The sequence continues at coordinate 15,599,539 of JAEOAD010000015.1, forward strand.
CTTTTTGGTTTTTTTCAAGGTAGGGTCTTGCTCTGCCCAGGCTCACCTAGAATTCACTGTGTAGTCTCAGGGTGGCCTTGAACTCACAGTGATCCTCCTACCTCTGCTGGAACTGAAAGCATGTACCACCACACCTGGCAAAGAGAGACAGAATGGGTGCACCAGCCGCTCCAGCCACTGCAAACGAACTCCAGATGCATGTGCCACTTTGTGCATCTGGCTTTACGTGGGTACTGGGGAATTGAACCTGGGTCCTTAGGCTTTGCAAGCAAGCACTTTAACTGCTGAGCCATATCTCCAGCCCCCAAAAATTCTTAAAAAGCAGCTAGAGGTAAGGAAGGACCTGGATGGAGGCCCCATGAGTAGACCACATATTCCACTGGCCCTGGACACTGGTGGCTTATGCCTAGGTCTCAGTTTTCTTATTAATTGTGAGTATTTTCTTTCTCAAAAGTGTCTTGGTTTGGTCTGTGAAATACATACAGGCCATACATTGAGGAATATATAATGAAAGCACAGGGGTTGGACTCATAGGGGCCTGGAGGGGACCACCCTGTACTCATACCTGTAAGGAGAAGCACTTGGGATATAGCTGGGACATGCAGCTGACCTCAGAGGCCTGTGAGAAATGATGATGCAAAGAAAACCTTTCTCTCCTCTGTTTTGTTTACTGTTGGACCCCCAGGACCTGGCGCCATTCCTGGAGTATATTAATCTCTTGATAAATATCTGTGAGAAAGAGGGAGGAAGGCAAGGGGAGTGAGAGTGGGAGAAAAGTGGAGCTGGCATTGCGAAAGGCCACATGGACTCATCAGAACTTTGAGGCTCCTTGCTAGGAATGGCATGGAGTATTTAGATTTAGTTGTACCTTCCTTCCCAGAAGTCATGTTGAAATCCTTATCCCCTATACATCTGGAAATAGATCTGTTGCAAATGTCCTTAGTAAAGGTGAAATCATATAGGAACAAAGAGGACTCCTCTTTTATGTATTGATTTTTATTAGTTAGAAACTTTGTTGTATGGATAAATCATGTGTTGGTCCCATTCCCCTCTTGTTATCCATTATATCCCCTCATCCTGACCCCCATTCCTCTAGGGCCCTCCTCAGTGGTTTACTGGTATTCCCTATGGGGTTATGAATGCAGCAGTCGGTCACTGTGGGGGAAAGTGCCTCAGGCTATTCCTTCACACTGTGTGGTTCTTATAGTCTTTCTACCCCATTTCAAAATGTTCCTTAAGCTTTGGCAGGTGTGTTATAAGTCTACTTTAGAGTTGAGCTCTCAGCAGCTTCTGGATTTCTGCTTTGGTACATTCTGAGTGTCCTCAGTGTATTTTGCCTTCTTCCTAGAGCAGGTTGTCAGGTTCGCTGTGAGTGAGCAGCACTCATGCTTAACTCTTAACTGTGCTGAAGTACAAGAGGTGGCTTATCTCATGATAGGAAAAGAGAATGACTCTTTTTTTGTTTGTTTGTTTTATTTTTTTGTTTTTCAAGGTAGGGTCTCGCTGTAGCCCAGGCTGACCTGGAATTCAGTATGTAGTCTTAGGGTGGCCTCGAATTCACAGATGGTCCTTCTACCTCTGCCTCCCGAGTGCTGGGATTAAAAGTGTGTGCCACCATGCCCTGCCAAAGAGAATGACTCTTAATTCAAATGACTGGTGGCTTTATGAGATGACATCAAATGAAGACAGAGATGGGGACAATGACACGTGAAGACAGAGACACAGGACAATGCCTTATAAAGACAGAGATTACTTGGCATTGCTGTGTCCAAATACCTGACAAGAAGCAGCTAAGGAAGGAAAGGGTTTATTTCACTTCCCAGTTCCAGGGGACACTTTCCATCATGATCCATCCATCATGAAGATGGATGCTTTCCATCTGGCTGGTCACATGGCAGCCGCAGTCAGGAAACAGAGGGCGAACAGGAAGTGAGGTTAGGCTATAAAACTTCCAGGCCTACCCTCAGTGACCTGTTTCCTCCAGCAAGGCTCCTCCTCCTTCCCACCACCTTCTCAAACAGCTGGGGACCAAGTGTTCAACCCTGAAGCCTATGGGAGACATCTCCAGGACAACATCATGTGAAGACAGAAGCAGAGGCAGAGCTATAAGCTAAAGGACGCCAATGGCTGCCAGAAACCCACCAGATTCCAGGAAGAGGTAAGGAAGGACTCTGCCATGGGAGCAGGGACCTGCCAACACCTTGACTTCAGACTTCTGGCCTCCTAGACTGTGTGAGAATTTTGTTTGTGCCGTTGTTCTAGGCCAGTCCTCGAAAACTAATCCAGAGAGGACTCTGCCTTGGGTGGGAAGATAAGTGGGATGGTTCTTGAGGTCCAGCTCAGAGTGAACCGCCAACATCTGGACTTCCACTTGGAGCCAGGCCGCCTGTAATGGACATGCGTAGTGCAGCCTCACTGTCCACTGTGTGTCCAGCAGTTGTGGACAGGTGGCCAGTGGCTGGGAGCAGAGCACACACGCAACAGGGCTCACTGTGGCTCCAGTGTCCTTACACTTCCCACCTGCCCAGCTATTCATAGCTCTCTGGATGTTAGCACTCACAAAGACAGTGCAGGCCACTTCTCATGGACAACCCCAGAGTGCTGTCCATGAAAGGAGTGGGGGATACCTGGACTCTCCCTTCTCTGTGTACTTTCTGTGTTGTTCCAAGGAATACCTCAGGATCTACTCACTGTTTTCCAGATAACCCTCCCACATGCGAGCATCCCTTATGCCAGGAATTCCTCAGCCCACACCCCCCTTTAAGTGCCAGCACCCAACTCTTACTATGTCCTCCAGCTGCAGTCTTGGCAGGGGTGCACTCACTTCCGCATCACCTCTCTGTCTCCCATTTAGAATCTTCTCTCCTTCCTTGATCACCGCCTTCCCCCACCCCTGACTGTCTGCATTTCTCCCTGTCCCTGCTGCATGCTCTTATGGTTCTTTTAAGTGTCCCCAGGGCCTGTGTTTCAGTCCTGGTCCTTGAGAAGGCACCTTGGAGGGTAGGGAAACATTAAGAGGTTGGTCCTGGCAACAGGTCTATCGGGTGTTGGAAGTATACCTTCAGAGGGGATTGCAGGACCCTGGCCTCTTCCTCTGTCTCTTCTTTCCTGGCCGTGAGATGAGCAGTTTTGCTTTTCCACATGTTCTCAGCACCAAAGCAACAGAGCCAGTTTATCATGGACTCGAAGCTCCAAAAGTGTGAACGAGCACAAACCTTTTCTCTTTGTAAGTTGATTTCTCACAGATATTTGTCATGAGCCACTGGGAGGTGGGTGATGTTTTCTTCCCGTACTCCAATATTGATTCTATTACTCATTCATAAACAGTGTTGAGAACCTAGTGTCAGCCACAGGGATTAAGTTATGAATAGGACACAGAGAGATTTTGGTGTGGCAGGGGCTGTGGATATTTAGAATCACTTGCCACACAGGGTACTAGTTGGTCTAATCAAGGGAAATCCAGATCCTTTGGAGGACCTGCTAGAAGTGATGGTGAGAGGGTCTCAGGGAAGCTCAATGTAAGTGCCCCAGGCCTCTTTCCTGGCTTCATCTTCATTCCTGTCCCTTCCCTCTCTGTCCCCACCACTCTGAATTTCTTTATTTTAAATTAAAAAAATAGTTATTTATTTGAGAGAGAAAAAGAGGCAGATGTGTGTGTGTGTGTGTGTGTGTGTGAGAGAGAGAGAGAGAGAGAGAGAGAGAGAGAGGGAGGGAGAAGGAGATAGAGAGAATGGGCACCCCAGGGCCTCTAGCCACTGCAAACAAACTCCAGATACATGCACCACCCTGTGCATGTGGCTTATGTGGGTCCTGGCGAATCAAACCTGGATTCCTAGGCTTCGCAGGTGAGTGCTATAACTGTGAAGCCATCTCTCCAGCCCTGAATTTCTTTCTATACCTTAAACATGTCCCAACTTTACGCTCGCCGGTTTGTACACCTGTTTCTCCTTGCCCTTGAATGTCAGTGCTCCTCTCTTCCACCCACCTCAGCATGACCACCTCCCTCACTTCTCCCTGGACTCAACTCTTGGGGTGCATGGCTCCAGGCATCAGACTTAAGGCAGAGCACCAGAGTTCTTCTGGTCATTCCCTGCATTGCAATGGTTCCAAGAATTTTCTGTAATCACATGTGTGTTTCTGTGGATGCCTTGCCTTGACCATCTTCCCACCAGAGCTCAGTGGTCACAGCACACTGCCCAGAGCCTGACAGGCACTCAGCAAAGCCAGAACAGAGAGAAAAATGGATGATGGTGTGCCAGCCAATCTGAGGCAGAAAATGAAGAAAGCAAGAGAGAATCTGCTTGCGAGGGAAGAGAAGGCGGGAAGTGAGAAGCGGCTAGGCAGCAAGAAGCAAGGGTGCTGTTGGGGAGTCCCAGGGACTAGGAAGGCACTGGAAGATTAAAGCAGAGGAATTGAACTGGGTGTGTCCTAGAGGCATTTTTCTCCAGAGCAGTGTAGAGTCTCTGAGGATGAGAGAACAAGGGACCAATTCAGAAGCTATTAATACAGATAGATAACTGGGTGAGCAAAACCAGGGGCTCAGACTAGGCATGAGGCAGGATGGAGGAGAAGACCATTCCCAGAAGACTGAGCAGGCAGAATGCTCTGAGCTCCATGACTTGAAAGCTCACATGGAGTGGCCCACAGGCTGGTGTCGTCCAAGCTCTAGGGAGGCGGTCATTGTCTGTCCTGTATCTCCCGGGCCGGATAGCACAGCTGTTAAATGGATACCGATTGCTTCTTTTATGTCCCGCCTTTTGGCAATGATATGCAAGTTTGTGTACTTACTACCTCTTTGAGAACAAGGATTAAAGGAGACAAGTGCCCTTCTGCTTTGGGCTTATCGTCCAATCAGCTGCCTCAAATTATTTATACAATTAGGTCAAAGTAAATGTCTGAGAATAATCACACGTCTGTGTAAGAATAATTGCACATCTTCAAGACGGGGAAACAGGCGTAAAGTGATAGCCTTTAGTCCTGAGAACATTCTCTCAGATAAGAACTGTTAGCCCCATTTTACATATTGAAAGCTAAGGCTGAGAAGAGCAAAATAAACTCAAGCTTACTCAACTAAAGACTCAAGATTCCAACACAGCTCTTCCCAAAGCCTGGCTTCTGTGTCGCACAATACAGTGCTACTTCTAGATTGCCACGGGAAGGTAAGGGGTAAAAAGAGAGTGGATTTGAGAGGAGTCTGAGTCCGGGTGTTTGAGGTGGTTGTAGGTGACTTGTGCAGCCTTTCTCAGTCTTATTTCCTCCATTCAGAGGTGGGATGGGTAATCCCAGTACTGCCCATTGCACTAGGTAGAAAATGTCTCCCCCCTTCCCCCTGAGGTTAGATCTCACTCTAGCCGGGGCTGCACTGGAATTTACTTTGTACTCTCAGACTGACCTTGAACTCACAAGCATCTTCCCACCTCAGCCTCGTGAGTGCTGGGAGTCAAGGTGCGTCTGGCAGAAAATGTCTTAGAAAAAGCTTAGATTTTAAATGACTGTATACTTTGAACTTGACATTGAACCATACAGAAGATGAAGATGACACAGAAGTCCCTCCCTACATTCATTTGCGCTTTGAAATTCTGTGCTGAGGATGGGCTGTAGGACCTTTCTCTATCCTGTCTCATCCTGTCCTGTCCTGTCCTTTATCCTATCCTATCCTGTCCTACCTATCTTGTCCTGTCCTGTCCTGTCCTGTCCTGTCTCATCCTATCCTGTCCTGTCCTGTCTCATCCTACCCCATCCCATTCCTACCCCTGAAGAAAGCCCTCTAGAGGGGACTTCTCAGCTCCCCTGCATCTGTGCGAAGGGCCAGCACCCTGGACCCTCACCACCATGACACAATAGAGACCAGGGAGCTTAGGAAGAGATGGCCCCTGTCCTGTCCTCACCCCAAGAAATTACTCCGAGCCCCATACTGCTTGATGGCATCTGTTCTGAGCTCTTCGAAAGTGCAGGAGCAGAGATGGGGGCACTCCCACACCGTAGCTCAGTGGCAGCTGGCAGTGCTGTTGCTCCTACCACCACCTTTGCTATTGTCCCCATGTGGCTTCCTCATTCCTTCAATTTCCTCTGAGTTCCTTCACCTCACTAGGCTCCGTGATAGATGGAAAGCCCTTGAACTTTGAAGTTGAGCACAGTGCCAGCATCGCCACTATCAGGTTTCCTAATAAAGTTCAAGTTCCATTTCTTGTTCTACAAAACTGGATAATTTTAACATCTGTCTACTTTCCATAGTTCATATAAGCCTAAGGATAATGAGCATTTATTAACAACCCCATCATGTCTACTGCAGAGTAGTTTCTTAATAAAAATGTGAACTCTGGGGTAGGGGAGAGGGGAGATGGCTCAGCGGGTAAGAGAACTTGCCATAAACAGTGAGGTTTTGAGAGGGTCTGAGACCAAGTTTGATTCCCCAGGATTCTTATAAACAGCTGGATGTGGCCACACATGCCTGTAACCCCAGTCCTGAGGGAAACAGACAGAGAATTTTTGAGGCTCTAGAAAACTTCCAGTCCTGGTTCAGAGAGGAGACTCCATCTCAGGGAACTATGTGGATGAGTAATGGAGAAAGATACTTGACATTCTCCTGTGGTCTGCACAGGGCATGCATACCTGAACACGTATGTGCATACACCATACACACACCCATGAGCCAGAAACAAAACAAACCCCCCTAAGCAGCCATGAACTTTGGAAAGCAGACTCAAAGTGCTCCTTTTAATTCTTCATTTGAATTCTAGCCCAGCAGAGGGAATGGAGTATGGGGAGGGACCAGGGGAAATCCAACATACTTGGTGGTTAGCAACGTGAGGTCCAAAAACTCCTGTGTTTTTTTTTTTTTTTTTTTGTGTGTGTGTGGTTTTTTTTTTTTCGAGTCACATTTTTCTCTTTTCCTGCAGCTGTCAGAGGCTAGAATTACATGGAAACTGTGGCCAACTTTTAGGGAGATGGGTCAGTGCAGGAGTGACCTACTCAGATGAGAGATAGCACATCCAACATGCAGTGATGATGTCATCTGGCATAGCACCCTCAGGGAGGAGGAATTTCCCTTGAACCTGACATAACAGTTTTTCAAAATAAAATAGTTGAGGCCGAGAAGTTTATCTTAGCGGAGTGGTGTACCATTAACTCAAGATTAAATGCATCCTGTCCAAATTCCTTTGCTACTTGTAATGGGTCTCTGAATGGAGGCATCCAGATGTTGATTCCACACACACCCCAGGAAAAGAAGTTCATTGTCCTTTGTTGCAAGGGTAGAGGTGGGGGCTGTGGTGGCTGTCCCTCATACCCTGCCCAGCACTCCCAAAGGACCCAAAAGCACTCCTTTCCCCAGCTGGCTGCAGTGTCACCTGCTGATAGGGTAACGCCACTCATTGCTCAGTGCTCATTGCTGGACCCCTTTCTGGACAACACCCTTGGCTAGAGGCAACTGACATACTCCAACCTATGGTTCCTTAAAGGCAGCCTAAGCTCAGGATTGGCTGTAAAAGCGCAAGCCCTGTGCTCTAGCTTAGGACAACTCCGGAGGGCCACTGCAGCATACAGTTTCCCTGTGAGATTGGCAGAGGTCCACGTTGCAAAAGCGCAGAGTTCAATTCCTTGTGGCCAAGTTCACGCCCCCACAGGAGCTGATCCAGAGGGCATTCCTCGACAATGACTGCACACTCATCTCTGGATCAGAGTTGCTGGCAGCAGGATTGGTTTGAAGAAGCAGACCCTATGAGGAAGAGCTAATTACACGGGATGAGATTCTTACCAGCCAGCTGACCATGAAGGTGTTCGGTGGACCACTGAGCTCCCTAGGATATTGTGCCCTTGCTAAAAAGTCCCATGGTGGATGTGGCTGTAATATATGGAAAGGAATGGGTGACGGGTGCCATTGCTAAGGTGTTGATGTGAGGGGAGGGCCATGGGTGGATGGCTGTGGCGAAGAACTGTTGATGTCTTAGAGACAGGTAGGTGAATCTTTTTGTAATCTGCAAAGAGACTGTCATCTCCCACAGTCTGAAAGCAGAAAAGGCTGAATGTCAGGCCCAAGACTTAATCGATGAGAGCAGTAGAATTCCAGAGCTGGTCAAATTTTCAATCCAATGGAGTGTGCTGAGCCCAAGTCAGGGTCCTTTTGGGACTCTGGCAAGAATTTAACTGTCCTTTCACCCAGTCTTGCCGTCACTCTTATTGTAGTTTGAATGTGATATGAAACGTTCCCCACTAACACCACTTTTTTTTTTTTGTGGCAGGGTCTTGCTGTAGCCCAGGCTGACCCAGAACTCACTCTGTAGCCCAAGGCTGGCTTCAAACTCACAGTTTAGCTCAAATACTGCTTCTGCAAAGTCTTCCCAGACTACTTACTCTAACATGTCCCACACCCAGTCTTGCTCAGATGCTGCCTGCCATTGTCTGTACTCTAACAAAACCCGAAACTATCTGTTCATTTGGTTGATTGTTTATTTTGTTTATTGTACAGCCCAGGTGTCCCATCAGAGGAAAAGTTCCATGAAGCCCAGGCTATATAAATATTTTTGGAAGGAGAAAAAAAAAAGCAACAAAGGAAAGATGGAAAGAAGAAAGCAGGTAAGGAAGAAGGGAATATCTTGGGCTCAATTTCCTTGGTAATCTGGAAGATTTCTTTGGGATTAAAGGTGTGTGCCACCACGCCCGGCTGATCTCTCTCCACTTTTGATTCCTTTTCATCAAAAAGGAAAGCAAATCCTTTGTGGAATTTACTGGCTTAATAAATATATGAAAAAGTCGGGCATGGTGGCACATGTTTTTAATCCTAGCATTCAGGAGGCAGAGGTAGGAGGATTGCTGTAAATTTGAGACTAACCTCATGAATTCCAGGTTAGCCTGGGTCAGAATGAAACCCTACCACAAAAAAAACAAAAATACACACACACACACACACACACACACACACACACACCCATTTCCTAGCTTCTTCCCATGAAAACTTCTAGAATGTTCTTTTTAGGATAGCATTTAATTGTATCATTTCATTCTCCCTCCAGCTGCACCTGTATTAGTTACTTTTTTTGTTGCTGTGACCAAATATCTGCCCAAAGCAACTTAAGGAAGGAAGCTTTCAGTGCTAGGGGATTCAGGCCATCATGCAAGGGAAGGCATGGCAGCAGGAGCCTCATAGTCAGGACACAGAGAGATGAATGCTGGTGCTCAGCTCACTTTCTCTGTTTTTTAATTTTTTTTAAATTTAGTTTTATTTATTTGAAAGAGAGAGAGAGAAAGGACATTCCAGGGCCTTCAGCCACTGCAAACAAGCTCTAGACACATATGTCACCTTTTGCATCTGGCTTACATGGGTCCTGGGAAATGGAATCTGGGTCCTTTGGCTTTGCGGTCAAGTGCCTTAACTGCTAAGCCATCCTCCAGCCCAATTTCTTTTTTTCTTTCTTTCTTTCTTTCTTTCTTTCTTTCTTTCTTTCTTTCTTTTTTTTTTTTTTTTTTTTTTTGGTTTTTCGAGGTAGGGTCTCACTCTAGCTCAGACTGACCTGGAATTCACTATGTAGTCTCAAGGTGGCCTCAAACTTACGTCTATCCTCCTACTTCTGCCTCCCAAGTGCTGGGACTAAAAGCGTGCGCCACCACGCCCACTTCCAGACCAATTTCTTTGTTTTGTTCAGTCAGAGACCTCAGCTTGTAAGATAGTTGCCCTACCTTAATTAACCTAGCATGGAAAATACTGAGCAGATATTCTTAGAGGTTTGTTTTCATGTTCATTCTAGATCCAAACCAGTTGACAGTAGAGGTGAACCATCATAAAACCGTTTTACCTCTCTCTCAAAGGAGAGGTGTCTAGTATATTGAATTACCAAGTGCGAGACAGGTTTTGTCTTGCTTTGAGGAGTCTCACTCAGTTGCCCAGGCTCATGTGATCCTCCTTGCTCAGTCTCCTGAGTGGCTGGGGACTATACATTCATCCCTCTATGCCCAGCTTGGGAATCATCTGGGAATAAATCATAAACATAAAGATAGTCTTATCAGTGATAGAGATATCCTGTCAATGTCTATGGTGTTTCTCTATGAGCACGTAAGTGTGGGGATGGGGTCTTCATCACACTCGTGTATGTGGGAGTGTGTGTTACAGGATGACCTTCAGTCATCAGCATGGGCCAGGCTCTCAGGAAGCCAGGCTTCAGTCCTGGAGTGAGTCCATGTTGTCCTCCCACAGGGGGCTGCTCCTAGGCGCTGGGGACCAGAAACCCTGCCAGCTGCTCTTGGCTCTGACATTATCCATTTTCATTTCTATATTTTTTTTCCAGGTCTTGTCCTCTACATTACTGAGAACTGTAAAGGGAGTAGACTTTTTTGTTCATGTATTTATTGACCTTTTTCATTTAATTTCACATGAAAGTGATAAGTAGCCTTGGAGGAACTCCTGACAAGTCCAAATAAACAGGAGGAAATGAAGAGTCTAAGGCATGTTTTTCATGGTTCCTGAGGTTCTTTCAGGATTCCTCTCTTGCATTCTCTTAAATTTAATTGTGTTTTGCCCAAGGGGTATTTATATACAATTGAAGATCCAGAGAGTATTGGTTCTTGATGACAAATAGCAGTCTATTGCCTGAGTACTTCCCACCCTGACCCCACTACTTAGAGGCTCCTACTGTACTGTTACTTTCTTCAGCTATGTCTTGGATATTTACAGCCATCTGTCACAACAGCATGCTTATATTACTATTTCTTGATATACTGCTTTTAGATTTTTGCCTTCTTGGGAATTGGGATTGTAGCTCTATTACATACTCTCGTACCAACTGCTCAGATATACACCAACCCTCATTTTTGTCTCCACTTTTCCCAATATACTCTAAAGTTGGCTGAATAACTGATCATTACTTTTGCATTTTATGCCAGGTGCATATAATTAGAATAGAGCCATTTTTATAGTACTATTACTATATTCTATTTTTATACTGGTAGTTAAGAAATATATTCTTGCCAGGCATGGTGGTGCACACCTTTAATCCCAGCACTTGGGAGGCAGAGGTAGGTGGATTGTCGTATGTTCGAGGCCACCCTGAGACTACATAGTGAATTCCAGGTCAGCCTGGACTCTGGACTAGAGTGAGACCCTACCTCAAAAGACAGAAAAAAAGAAAGAAAAGAAAAGAGAAATATGTTCTTTTAAAAACCGTTTTTATTGACAGCTTCCATAATTATAGACAATAAACCATAATAATTCCCTTCCAACCTCCACTTTCTCCCTCCCAAATCCACCTTCTATATATCCTCTCTACTTTCAAATAGTCTCTTCTATTTTGATGTCATCCTCTTTTCCTCCTATTATAAAGATCTTGCATAGGAGGTTGCCAGGCACTGCAAGGTCATGGATATCCAGGCCATTTTGTTTCTGGAAGAATGCATTATAAGGAGTCCTACCCTTCCTTTGGCTCTTACATTCTTTCTGCCACCTTTTCTGCAAAGGACCCTGAGCTTTGTAAGGTATAATAGAGATGTTTCTGTGCTAAACACTCCACTGTCATTTCTTTTTTAAAACAGATTTTATTTATTTGAGAGAGAGAGAAAGAGGAAGAGGTAGATAAAGAGAATGGGTACACCAGGGCCTCTAACCACTGCAAACAAACTCCAGATCCATGCACAACCTTGTGCATCTGGGCTTTTATGGGTACTGGGGAATAGAACCAGGGTCCTTTGGCTTTGCTGGCAAGTACCATAACCACTAAGCCATCTCTCCAGCCCTCCACTGTCATTTCTTCTCAGTACTGTGGTGACTTTTGAGTCATCCCAGTGGTCATTACCATTGGAAAAGAGAAGCTTCTCTAACCAAAAGTGAGAGTAGCATTAATATATGGGTATGAACATTAAGAAAAGTGCTTACAGTTTCCCTGGTCTTGGTACCATGCACCAGAAGATGTACGTGCGTGGTGCGGAGTGAGGAGGCCAGATCCCTGTTCCCTGGCTCCTCCCAGTTCCCTGGTCCCAGTAGGTCTCACTGAGCCTGGTTTGGGGAGGGTCTGGTTCCTATGGGGGGAGGGCGCAGCTGTGGAAGCAGGCCTTTTGCTGTGATATCCTGACTGGCAACTGGGTACCAACATCCCTACCCACCTGAGTCAGAGGGTGCAAGGGCTTCAGTAGGAGCTGGCCTCTTGCCTCTGATTCTCCAACTTCCTGGATCCCCAACCCATGATCCCTGTGCGCTGAAGAGTATGTGCAAGTGGAGTGAGTAGGCCAGAGCTCACAGTTCACCGGGTACATTTGACATACCTGCAATCTCCACAATCTGTGCATCTGTGGTTATAACCCCATCATACAACAATCTGGTTCACATTTAAAACAGAACACCCTCTGAAGATCTTACAAGGACAAAAACTCAATAAAATAAAGCATCTCCCCAAGATGGGTAGACCACAACACAAAAAAAGCCAAGGAAAGTCAGAAAACTGAGAGATCTCCACCAAGGATGCCTAGTCCTACAATGGAAGCCTCCAGTGAAATCACAAAGAAATCAATAGAAATTCATTCCCCAAATGACAACACACCAACCAATGAGACCCTGATCAAAAGAATTGCTGAAAAAAATTTTTTAAATTAAAAAAAAACTGCAGGAGAAATGGCTTAGTGGTTAAGGTGTTTGCCTGCAAAGCCAAAGGATCCTGGTTTAATTCTCCAGGACCCACGTAAACCAGTTGCATAAGGGGCACATGCATCTGGAGTTCATTTGCAGTGGCTAGAGGCCCTGGTGTGCCCATTCTCTCTCTGTTTGCCTCTCTTCTATCTTTCTCTCTCTGCTTGCAAATAAATAAATAAAATTGTTTTAAAATCTAAAAAAAAAAGAATTGGTGAACTGGAAGCAAACTATCAAAAAGCCAACAATAATATCAATGAAATTGAATAGAATCATCTCTCAGAGCATTCAGCTTAAAATTTTTTTTTATTAACAATTTCCATAATTGTAGAAAATAACCCATGGTAATTCACTCCCTCCCCCCACTTGCCCCTTTGCAACTCCACTCTCCATCATACCCCTTCCCTGTCTCAATTAGTCTCTCTTTTATTTTGATGTCATCATCTTTTCCTCTTATTATGATGGTCTTGTGTAGATAGTGTCAGGCACTATGAGGTCATGGATATCCAGGCCATTTTGTGTCTGGAGGAGCACGTTGTAAGGAGTCCTACTCTTCCTTTGGCTCTTACATTCTTTCCACCCCCTCTTCCACAATGGACTCTGAGCCGTGGAAGGTGTGATAGAGATGTTTCAGTGCTGAGCACTCCTCTGTCACTTCTTCTCAGCACTATGGTACCTTTTGAGTCATCCCAGAGGTCACCACCATCTGTAAAGACAAGCTTCTCTAACCCAAAGTAAGAATAGCATTAATATTTGGGTATGAACATTAAGAGAATTACTTACTGGGCAGTTTGGTGAGCATAGTATATACATTTAGCCAGACACCAGCAGACATTACACCCCTAGGGCTCATGACTACCCCTTTGTTGGGTTTTCAGTATCAGGCATGTATTCTGTCCCATAGAGTGGGCCTTTAGTCCAATTAGAGAGTGGTTGTTTTTCCCCATAACAGACATGCCACTATTGTACCCATTGGCTCATTTGGCCTGGCTGGCCAAATTTAAGGCTTGCAGTGTTCACTGTTGAGTATCTCCACTGGTGATTTTTCTCTCTCTCCCATTGAACTGCATGCAACATAGCTTTTTCCAGCTTTCTGTCAACTTGTCTACATGGAGGAGATTTTTTTGTTGTTGTTGTTTTGGTTTTGTGAGGTAGGGTCTCACTCTGGTCCAGGCTGACCTGGAATTCACTATGTAGTCTCAGGGTGGCCTTGAACTCTCAGCAATCCTCCTACCTCTGCCTCCCAAGTGCTGGGATTAAAGGCGTGCACCACCATGCCCAGCTCATGGAAGAGATTTTCATCTCAGCTCCAGCAAGATTTCTCAGTGACCATGCAGCCCAAGTATGTGGAGTCTTCAGCAATAGGGTCTTACCATCTATGCCTGGTGGGAAACCAAGAGAGTGGGCAATGGCCTGTAATGTTTTGGGATATCTGTGACCTCCCTGGCCAACAACTCAATGGAAGGGATTCCATCCCTGACACTGAAAATTTTCTAGTAATAATCTATGGTTTCTGAGTGTTCCACTATCTAAAGCAGTAAGTTTCCATATGACTTACTTATATCTTCTTGGATTTTGATTAGTCCTCCCTCTACCTTTCCTTTACTCAATCCCTTCCTCTCCACTCATTTAGGCCTTTCACCCCAACTAATCTGTTCTTCTACATATATATATATATTCAATACCATCCTATTAAGTCCCCCTTCCCTCCCTTTCTATTCCCTTTATATCCCCTTTCTAGCTTACTGGCCTCTGCTGCTGAGTTTTATTCCTACTCACATAGAAGTCCAATCATTTGTGGCTAGGATACGCATATAGAGAGAACATGTGACGTTTGGCTTTCTGGGCTTGTGTTACCCCACTAAATATAATCCTGTCCAGATCCATCAATTTTACTGAAAATTTCATAATTTCATGTTTCTTTACCACTGAGTAGAACTCCATTGTATAAATGTGCCACATCTTCATTATCCACTCACCAGTTGAGGGACCTCCAGGCTGGTCCCATTTCCTAGCTATTATGAATAGAGCATCAGTAAACATAGTTGAGCAAGTATCTCTAAGGTAGTGTTGCAGTCAGGTTCACATTGCTTGTAGAAATCACCCAACCAAGAGCAGCTTGGCTCCATCGGGTCTTTATACAGGCATCTAGCAAACCTGTTTCACACTGTCCATGGCTATTTCCAAAACACAAGACTGTGTTACAAACTCAATGACCCAAATGTCTTGAAATTCCCATTCATGCCTTCCTATTAGTTAGAGCCCTCAAAAAAGATATGAATGAGCCGGGCGTGGTGGCGCACGCCTTTAATCCCAGCACTTGGGAGGCAGAGGTAGGAGGATTGCTGTGAGTTCGAGGTCACCCTGAGAATACATAGTGAATTCCAGGTCAGCCTGAGCTAGAGTGAGACCCTACCTCGAAAAACAAAAAAAAAACGACATGATTGAATTAAAGGCGAGTCAAGAAATGGAAGATTTCAACAACCAACTGATTAAGCTTAATGAAGACTTGATCAAATTAGAATGAATTCCAGGAAACATCAAGAAAATCAGAACTCGAACTGAAATCATACCTCAAAAAAGAGATGGACAAGATGGAAAATATAACACAACAGAAAACAAAAATCAAATAGAGCTTATAAAAACCTCTCTAGAACCCCTCACGAACCAAGTTACTCATGTGGAAGACAGAATCTCTGACCTGGAAGACAAGACAGAAGAAATTGATCAGGGGGCCGAAAACTTCACTAAGTTCAAGAAATCAAGTGAACAGAATACAAGGGAAGTGTGAGATACCCTAAAATGATGAAACATCTATATCATGGGTATACCAGAAGGAGAGGAAATCCAGACCAGAGGCATAGAGAACATGTTCAACTAAATTATTGAACAAAAATTTTCCAGTCTCTCAAAAGAGAGGCCCATCCAAAATAAAGAAGCCCACAGAATATCAAACAGACAGGACCAAAGAAGAAGCTCTCCAAGGCACATCTTAACAACAATTAATATATAACAAAATAGACTTCAAACCAAAAGTAATCAAAAAGGACAAAGAAGGCCACTTCTTACTCATGAAGGGAATGACCCAACATTAGCACATTACAATCATAAATCTATTTGCACCAAACACAGGTGCACCACAGTTTATAAAACTAAAAATACTTGACGACCAAACAGAAATAAACACCAGTACCATCATAGTCTGAGACTTCAATACACCACTACCATCAGTAGACAGGTAATCCAAGCAGAAAACCAACAGGGAAATAATGGAGCTCAACAATACCGTAGATCAAGTAGACCTAATGGACATTTACAGAAATTTACTCCCCAACTCTACAGAATACAAATTCTTCTCAGCAGCACATGGAACCTTCTCCAAA
This sequence comes from Orientallactaga sibirica, assembly GCA_036365145.1. Lineage (NCBI taxonomy): Eukaryota > Metazoa > Chordata > Mammalia > Rodentia > Dipodidae > Orientallactaga > Orientallactaga sibirica. The sequence goes on from JAEOAD010000015.1 coordinate 15,615,529, forward strand.
ATAGAACATATATTAGGCCAGAAAGTGTGCCTTCATAAATTTAGGAAAATTCAAGTAAATCCCTGCATCATATCAGATTACAATGCTTTAAAGCGTGTAATTAACAATTAGAGACACATCAAGAACACCAGCTACTGGAGACTAAACAACACATTTTTTTAAAAAAAAGATTTTATTTTTATTTATTTATTTGTTTATTTATTAGAGACAGAGAGAAGGAGAGATAGAAAGAGAGAGAGAGAGTGAGTGAGAATGGGCACACCAGGGCCTCTAGCCACTGCAAACAAACTCCAGACGCATGTGCCATCATATGCATCTGGCTTATATGGGAACCGGAGGATTGAACCTGGTTTCTTAGCCTTCACAGGCTTGCACCTTAACTAGTAAGCCCTCTCTCCAGCCCCAAACAATGAGTGGGTTGTGGAAGAAATCAAAAGGGAAATTGTAAATTCCTAGAATTGAATGATAATGAAAACACAACCTCCTAAAGCTTATGGAACACAATGAAGGCAGTTCTAAGGGGAAAATTCATAGCACTAAATGCCTTCATAAGAAAGACAAAGAGAGCCCAAATTAATAGCCTAAAAGTCCACCTAAAGGCCCTGGTAAAACAAGAAGAATCCAATCTGAAGAGCTGCAAACAGAAAATAAATAATCAAGATCAGAGCAGAAATTAATGAATTGGAAACTAAGAAAACAATTTAAAAATTGATTAAACCAAGAGCTGGTTCTTTGAACAAATAAATAATATTGATAAACTCCTGGCTAATTTGATCAAGAAAAAAAAAGTCTTAAATTAACAAAAGAAACAAAAAAGGAGAGATCACAACAGACATGAATGAAATTGGAAAAATCATCAGGACATAGTTCCAAAACCTCTACTCTACAAAATTGGATAATCTGGAAGAAATGGATAAATTCCTAGGCACATACCACCTACCAAAACTAAACTCAGAGCAGATTAATGTCCTAAACAAACCTATGACATCTATGGAGATTGGAAAGATAATCAAAAACCTCCCCAAGTGCTGGAGAGATGGCTTAGCAGTTAAGATGCTCACCTGTGAAGCCTAAGGACCCACGTTTGATTCTCCAGGTCCAACGTAAGCCACATGCACAAGGTGGCACATATGTCTGGAGTTCATTTGCAGTGGCTAGAGGCCCTGGCATGTCCATTATCTCTCTCTCCCCCCCCTCCCTTTCTCCCTCTCTATCTCAAATAAATAAAAATAAAAATAAAAAAAAAAAAAACCTCCTCCAAAAGAAAAATCCAGGACCAGATGGCTTCTCAGCCAAATTCTATAAAACCTTCATCAAAGAACTGAAACAAATGTTTCTCAAACTGTGTTTCATAATCAGAGACCAGGGAATCTTCCTCAACTCATTTATTTATTTATTTATTTATTTATTTATTTATTTATTTATTTATTTATTATTTATTTATTTATTTATTTAGAGGTAGGGTCTCACTCTAGCACAGGCTGACCTGGAATTCACTACGTAGTCTCAGGGTGGCCTTGAACTCATGATGATCCTCCTATCTCTGCCTCCTAAATTCTGGGATTAAAGGCATGTGCCACCACACCTGGCCCTCCCCAACTCCTTTTATGAAGATAGCACCATCTTAATATCTAAACCAGACAAAGATGCAACAAGAAAAGAAAACCATAAGCCTATATCCCTGATGAACTTAGATGCAAAGACCCTGAACAAAATCCTTGCAAATTGAATTCAACAACTCATCAAAAGCATTATCCACCTTGATCAAGTAGGCTTCATCCCAGGGATGCAGGGATGGTTCAACATATGGAAAATGGTCAACGTAATACACCACATAATAAACTTAACCATAAGAACCACATGATGATCTCAATTGATGCAGAGAAGGCCTTTGACAAAACACAACGCCACTTCATGATCAAAACACTGGAAAGAATAGGCATGGAGGGTTTATATCTCAACACAATAAAGGCTATATATAAAGCACCCAATGCTTATATAATACTTAATGGGGAAAGACTCAAGAAGTTCTGTCTGAGATTGGGAACAAAACAAGGGTGTCTACTCTCACCTCTGCTCTTCAATATAGTACTAGAAGTACTAGCCCAAGCAATAAGACAGGCGAAAGAAAAATGATTCAAATTGGGAAGACAGAAGTGAAGTTATTTGCAGATGACATGATCCTGTACATAAATGACCCAAAAGTCTCCATCTCAAAACTTCTAAAGGTGATTAATTCCTTCAGTAAAGTGGTGGGATATAAAATTAATGCACAAAAATCAGTAGCCTTTCCATATGCAAAGGACAAAATATGCAGAGAAGAAATCAGTGAGGCTGCCCATTTTCAATAGGAACAAAAAATTTAAATACCTTGGAATAACACTAACAAAGGATGTGAAAGACCTATATAATGAAAACAAAAGAGTCAAGAACGAAATTGAAGAGGACTTGAGAAGATGGAAAGACCTCTCATGTTCCTGGATAGGTAGAATTAATATTGTGAAAATTGAAACTCTACCAAAAGCAATATATAGGTTTAATGCAATTACAATAACAATACCAGCATCTTTCTTCACAGAGACTGAAAAATGATCTCAAAATTCATATGGGATGGCAGCAGGCCTTGGATATGCAAACATATCCTTAGGGGGAAAAAAGAAACCACCTCTGGAGGTATCACCAAACCTGATCTAAAGCTATATTACAAAGCCACAAAGCCATAGTAACCACACCATTGGAACAGAAGGGAACAGGATTGAAGAGCCAGACCTTCTTGATCTTTTTTTTTTTATTTTTTTTTTTTAGCCCAGGCTGACCTGGAACTCACTCTATATTCTCAGGGTGGCCTCAAACTCCCAGCAATCCTCCTACCTCTGCCTCCCGAGTGCTGGGATTAAAGGCATGTGCCACCACGCCCAGCCAGTTTCTTGATCTTTGACAAAGATGCTAATAATGTAGACTAGAGAAAAGGCAGCATCTTCAGCAAATTGTGTTGGACAGATTGGATGACCATATGTAGAAAAATGAAACTAGACCCACTCATTTCTCCATACACAAAAATCAAGTCTAAATGGATTAAAGACCTCAGTATAAGACCTGAAACTCTTCTCCTACTGGAAGAAAAAATAGGAGGCACTCTCCTTGATATAGGAGTGGAGAAAGACTTCCTGAACAAAACCCCAGTAGCCCAGGAAATTAAAGAAGCACTTAACCAGTGGGAATCTCATGAAGCTAAAAAGCTTTTGCACAAATATACCATAAGCAGCACCAATAGATTACCCACTGAATGGGGAAAAAAAAACTTTGCTTGCTATACCACTGACAGAAGCCTAATATCTAGAATCTACAAAGAACTCAAAACACTAAATAAAAAAAAATCAAACAACCCACTCCAAAAGTGGGGCAGAAAACTGAATAGGGAGTTCTCAGAGGAAGAATTACAAATGGCTAATGCACATTTAAGAAAATGTTCAACATCCCTAACCATTAAGTAAATGAAAATTAAAACAACTATGAGATTCCACCTTATGCCAGTAAGGATAGCAAACATTAAAAAAATCAAATGAAAACAAATGTTGGCGAGGATGTGGAAAAATAGGAACACTCATTCACTGTTGGTGGGAATGTAAGCTGGTAAAACCACTATAGAAATCAATATGGAGACTCCTGAAAAAGATGAATATAGAGTTACCATAGACCCAGTTATTCCCCTACTGGGCATTTACCCTAAAATCACCCTGCTTAGGTCAGAGATATTTGCTCAACCATGTTTATAGCTGCTCAATTCATAATAGCTAAAAACTGGAATCAACTCAGGTGCTTATCATTGGATGAATGGATAACCAAGATGTGGTCTATCTACAAGATGTAATTCTACTCAGCTGTAAGAAAAAAATGACACAATGAAATTTGTAGAAAAATGGTCAAACTTGGAACAGGTCATACTTAGCAAACTCACACAATCACAGAAACACAATCATCACATGATCTCACTCATCTGTGGCTCCTAAACTGGGTCAACTCGAGTTGCTGACATACCTGAATGGCATCTTGAGGCCTGGACAATATGGAGGGCAGGGATTGGGGGAAAGGAAAGAAAGGGGGGGCAACACAAAACTGAACCCAAATTGTACTAGTACCATAGAATCCTATATCCTGGAAGATAGATTAAAAGATTGAACCCTCAGCAGGACCTTAGGGTGAGCACCTGACTTGAAGGACCCTGGAGAGGGTGTAATGAAGCCTAACCTTAAATTTCTCCTGTTTCTCTCTCTTTCTTTTTCTTTTTTCTTTTCCCTTGGTGCTGGCCTATAACTCCCAGTATCAGGATGTGGTTAACATTCATAATGAGCTATTGATCAGAGAGACCTACAGGGTCTCCCAAAACAAGACAGACTTCTGTCAGAGTACTTGATTACTCACCAGAGGTTAATGGTAAGACCTACTGCTGAAGACACCATATGCTGTCAGCACAGAGCATGGAGAGACATGGCTGGAATCAAGAAGACAGCCAGTTCCCAGACAATTAGCCTATCTAGTACTGGAAGGCACTGCATGAGCTACCGGGAGAAAGTGGCCAACATCTGTCTGAGCAACTCGAGGTCTAAGCTACTCAGAAGCAAACAACCTGACGTGATACTCACACAAGTGCAATAGTGGCACACAGCCATGGTGGGTAACCAACTACTCTTGGATTGGCTAACAGATCTACTCAGTAGAAAGGAAACCATATCTGGAACTGGGAAACAAGTCAGAATCATATCCAGATAATGGTTTTGCTTTCCTATACCAAGCTCCCACTAATCTTGGGCTATAAGAGGGTTTACACACGTTAAATTCTTTCTAATCCCATTTAACATGTGCTGAATTCACTCTCCATTGGAGAATCTGCTTCTCTTTTTCAGATGGGAGTGGGACCTGGGGAGAGAAACGACCCATCACACTTCACCCCGGCCCCAGCTGAAACCATAGAGGAATTGGGGAAATGAGCAAGAGTGCTGCTTTCTTGCTGAACCTGATATCAGCACAAGGGTGAAGGAGATAGACACTGGGGACACTCAACACCTACCAAACCAGAAATCCAGAGGCTCTTACAAGCCCATCACTGAAGTAAATTTAAAATGTACCCAACATGGCTCAGGGAATTTTGCAGAAGAGGGGGCAGAAAGATTGAGCCACAAGTTGGGACATTATGCAGAGACATTGCCTCTCCCCATAACTGACTGCTGACCCCACATTGCATGACCCACAATCCCATGGGGATGACCTGCATCCCCAATGAGGAGGGTCACTTTGGAAAAGGGGCAGGGATGAGGGAAAGGATGGTACCAACATGTGTTGTCTACATACTAATTATGTCCATAATTAATAAAAATAAATTTTTAAAAGGTGCTTACAGGGAAGTTTGGTGGGCATAATATATGCATTTAGCCAGACAAAGAAATATAATCTTTTGTTTTGTTTTGTTTTGTTTTTGAGGTGGCCTCTCACTGTAGCCCAGACTGACCTGGAATTCCCTATGTAATCTCAGGGTGGCCTTGAACTCTCAGTCATCCTCCTACCTCTGCCTACTGAGTGCTGGGATTAAAGGTGTGTGCCACCATGCCTGGCAGAAATATAATCTTGATTAGTTTGACATTTTTGCTTTCTTTGGACTTAATAATGCTCCATCTTGTTTACTCTGCTTTCTGTGGGTCTTTCACATTGCCAAACTCTCTAGTAGGCTGTATTTCCAAAGTATTATAATTAATGTATTCAAATACAAGCAGCTATATGTTCTGCTTGGTCCTTGGAGACATCTTCCTTGGAGCATGCAATCCTCCTGCTTCCTTCTGCATTGAGTGTTCTTTCCCACCCAGCTGTGTTCTGTGTCACTGTTGTGAGTGTTCCTCCCACCTAGCTCCTGTGTTGAATCCCCACAGTCCCATATGTCACATATTCTTAAGCCTTTTAAATTTGAAAACAGCATATTGAGGAATAACTAACAAAAAGCAAACTTCATGTGTTAAAATACACAATTTGCTAAGGTTGGACATGTGTGTGCATTTGTGAAAACACCCCCATAATTGGGATAATTCACAAATCATCATTGTTGTAATCTCCTTGTGCCTTGTAGATCCTGTCTTCTGCACCTCCCCACAGCTCTGAGCTATCACAAGGAATAGTTGACATTTTCTATCATTTCATACAAATGGATTGATACAGCATGTGTTTGTTTTTACCTGGATTCATCTTTTCACACGATTTATTTCAAGATTCATCCATGGTGTTGCTTGGATGGATATTTCATGTCTGTTTTGGAGGAAGAGTCCACTGCATAGGCGTCTCGCCGCTTTCTTATTTATGTTCCCATTGAAGACATTCTATTCCTTTGCTATCATAAATAAGGCTTCTGTGAACATTCATATATAAACCATTGCAGAGATAAATACCTTCATTCCTCCTGGGGAAATACTTAGAAGTGAAGTGGAAGGGTCATATAAATGTCTGTGTATGTATCATCTATCTATCTATCTATCATCTATCTATCTATCTATCTATCTATCTATCTATCTATCTATCTATCTATCCTATTCCTGTCATCCATTATTTGGAAACAGGGTCTCAGGTAGCCCAAATGTACTATGTAGGTGAGAATGATCTTGAACTCTTAATTTCAGCACTACCTAAGTGCTGGAATTATAGACATGTGCTACCAGGCCTGCTTTATCTGTTTGTTTTTTAATTTTTAACATTGGTTTGCATGCAGAGACAGAAAAAGGAGAGAGTAAGAATAGACACATCAGGGCCTCTTGCCACTCCAAAAAAACTCCAGAGGCATGTGACAACTTTGTGCATTTGACTTTACATGAACCCAGGCTGTCAGGCTTTGCAAGGAAGCACCATTAACCACTGAGCATCTCTTCGGTCCCTGTTTGTTTGTTGGTATTTGTTTGTTTGTTTTTGAGGCAATCCAGGATGGCTTCAAATTCTCAATCTTTTTGCCTCTACTTCCCCAGTGCTGGGATTACAGGAGCGTACCACCACACCTGGTTTGAAGTATACTTTTTAAATTCATTTTATTTTATTTTATTTTATTTATTTGAGAGAAGGAGGAGGGGATTGAGAGAGGTTGAGAGAGAGAATGGGCATGCCAGAGCCTCCAGCCACTACAAACTAACTCGATGCACACGCCACCCTGTGCATCTGGCTTTATGTAGGTACTGGGGAATCAAACCTGGGTCCTTAGGCTTTGCAGACAAGTGCTTTAACCACTGAGACATCTCTCCAGCCCTGAAGTATACTTTTAAAAATTATTTATTTATTTATTTATTTATTTGACAGAAAGAGGCAGATAGAGAGAGAGAATAGGCATGCCAGGGCCTTCAGTTGTTGAAAGGAACTCCAGACATGTGTGCAACCTGTGCATCTGGCTTACCTAGGTCCTGGGGAATCAAACCTGGGTCCTTTGGCTTTGCAGGCAAGAGTCTTAATCACTAAGCTATCTCTCCAGTCCTGAAATATGCTTTTTTTTCTGCTCTTTTGATTATTATTATTTTTTTATTGACACCTTCTATACTTACATACAAAAAACATATGATATTTTCCTCCCCTCCCCCATTCCACTTTAGACCTCCAATCTCCATCATATCCCCTCCTTCTCTCCATTAGTCTTTCTTTTAATTTGATGTCATCATCTTTTTCTTCTATTTTGAGGGTCTTGTGAAGGTATTGCTAGGCACTGCAAGGTCATGGATATCGAGGCCAATTTCTGTCTGGGCAGTTTCATTGTAAGAAGTCATACCCTTCCTTTGGTTCTTCTATTCTATCCGCCCCCTCTTCCGCAATGGTCCCTGAGCCTTGGAGGGTGTGACAGAGATGTTTCAGTGCTAGACTCTCCTCCATCCCTTCTTCTCAGCACTATGTTGCCTTTTGGGTCATCCCAGTGGTCATCATCACCTGAAAAGAAAAGCTTCTCTAACCAGAAGTGAGAGTAGCGTTAATATGTGAACATGAACGTTAAGTGTAGTGCCCCAGGGCAGCTTGGTGGGAATAATATATACATTTAGTCAGCAAGAGCAAGCTTTATACCCCTAAGGCTCATGCCCTCACCTGCCATGGACTTTTGCTTAGGTTTTTCAGTAACAGGTATGTATTCCCTCCCCTCCCATAGAACTTTTTTTTTTTTGTTTGTTTGTTTGTTTTTTGTTTTGTTTTGAGGCAAGCCCAACAGAACTGGCTTTTTTTTTTTTTTTAATGCAAGAGAGTGAGAGTGAGAGTGAGAGCAAGAGAGAGAACTGCATGCTACGGTCTCCAACCACTGTAATCAAACTCCAGATGCATGCACTGCCTTGTACATATGTGCAACCTTGTGCACATGTATCAACTTGTGTATCTGGCTAAATATTTATTGACAACAAAACATACTTACATACCAAAGGTGCGTATTTTTCCCCTCCCTCCCCTTCCCCTTTAGAACTCCACTCTCCATCATATCCTCCCTCTCTCCATTAGTCTCTTTTTTTAATATGATGTCATCTCTTTTACTTCTACTATGAGGGTCTTTGCGGAGGTATTGTTAGGCACAGCAAGGTCATGGATATCAAGGCCAATTTCTGTCTGGGCAGTTGCATTGTAGGGGAGTCGCACCCTTCCTTTGGCTCTTCCATTCTATCCGCCCCTCTTCCGCAATGATCCCTGAGCCTTGGAGGGTGTGACAGAGATGTTTCAGTGCTGGGCACTTCTCCATCCCTTCTTCTCAGCACTATGTTGCCTTTTTGATCATCCCAGTGGTCATCGCCATCTGAAAAGAGAAGCTTCTCTAACCAGAAGTGAGAGTAGCATTAATATGTGAATATGAGCATTAAGTGTAGTATTTTCCGGGCAGCTTGGTGGGAATAGTATATACATTTAGATAAGGGCATGCTTTATACCCCTAAGGCTTATGACCTTACCTACCATAGACTTTACTTAGTTTTTCAGTACCAGGTATGTATTCCCTCCCGTAGAGAGGGCCTTTAGTCCAATTATAGAGCAGTTGGTTACCCCACGAGTAGACATGCCACTATTGCACCCGTTCAGTCTTTGGGCCTGTCTGGCCAAATTTGAATATTCAGCGTCCACTGTTTTCACTGCTGATGACTTCTGTCTCCCATACTCTGCATGCAGTGCAGCTTTTCCAGCTTTCAGTTGGCTGGTCTACAGGGAGAAGGTTTTCTGCTCAGCACCAGCTTGCTTTCTCAGTGACCTTGCCTCTCAGGCAAGTGATGTCTTCAGCAATAGGGTCTTACTATCTGTTTCTCAGGGAAAACCAAGGGCTTTGGCAAAAGCCTTTAATGTTTTGGAGGCTACCGGGACCTCCTTGGCCAACAACTCACTGGAAGGTATCCCATCCCAGGTACTGAAAATTTTCTAGTAACAGTCTACAGCTTCTAGATGTACCATTATTCAAAAAGTAGTTTTACATAAGTCTTATTCACAATCTTTTGAAATTAGATTGACCCTCCCTTGCCCTTCTTTTATGCATTCTCTACCCATGGCCTTGGTTAGGCCATTCCCCTCCTTGTAATCAGTCCTTCCACTTACATATGTGCAATACCATACACTTCAGTCCTTCCCTTTCCTCCGTCCCTTATAGCCTTTTACCAGCTTACTGGTTTCTGGCACCAATTTTTGGTTCCAGTTTCACACAAGTCTGTCTATTTGTAGCTAGGATCCACATATGAGAGAGAACATGTGACGCGTTTGGCTTTCTGAGCCTGGGTTACCTCACTTAGTATAATCCTTTCCAGATCCATCCATTTGCCTGCAAATTTCATAATTTCATTTTTCTTTACTGCTGAGTAGAACTCCATTGTGTAAATGTACCACATCTTTATTATCCATTCATTTGTGGTGGGACATCTAGGCTGCTTCCATTTCCTAGCTATTGTGAATAGAGCGGCAATAAACATGGTTTTGCAAGTATCTCTAAGGAAGTGAGAAGAGTCTTCTGGATATATGCCTAGGAGTGCTATAGCTGGATCATATGGTAAATCTATTTCTAGCTGTCTCAAAAACCTCCACACTGATTTCCACAATGGTTGGACTAGGTTACATTCCACCAACAGTGTAGAAGTGTTCCTCTTTTTCCGCATCCACGCCAACACTTATTGTCCTTTGTTTTCTTGATGGAAGCCATTCTGACAGGAGTGAAATGGAATCTCAAAGTGGTTTTAATTTGCATTTCCCTGATGGCTAAGGATGTGGAGCATTTTTTCAGATGTTTATATGCCATGAATTTCATCTTCTGTGAATTCTCTATTTAGTTCCATAGCCCATTTTTTAACTGGGTTGTTTGAATTCTTATTATTCTGTTTTTTGAGTTCTTTGTATATTCTGGATATTAATCCTCTGTCAGATGTATAGCTGGCAAAGATTTTCTCCCATTCTGTAGGTTGTCTTTTGCTCTACTCACAGTGTCCTTTGCTGTACAAAAGCTTTGTAATTTCATAAGGTCCCATTGGTTGATTAGTGATTTTATTCGCTGAGCAATTGGGGTTATATTCAGAAAGTCCTTACCTATGCCAATATGTTGAAGGGTTTCCCCTACTTTTTCCTCTAGCAGGTTCAGAGTTTCAGGTCTGATATCAAGGTCCCTGATCCATTTGGATTTGACTCTTGTGCATGGAGAAAGACAAGGATCTATGTTTATTCTTTTACATACAGATGTCCAGTTTTCCCAACACCACTTGTTAAAGAGACTATCTTTTCTCCAATTAATATTTTTGGCATTTTTTCAAAAATCAGGTGGCTGTAGCTGCTTGGATTAATATTTGGGTCTTCTATTCTGTTCCATTGATCTACCTGTCTGTCCTTGTGCCAGTACCACGCTGTTTTTGTTACTATGGCTTTGTAATATAACTTAAAATCGGGTATGGTTATACCACCTGCCTGATTTTTGTTTTTTGCAAAATTGTTTTGGCTATTCGGTTTTTTTTGTGTTTCCAGATGAATTTTAAGATTGTTTTTTCTATTTCCATGAAGAAAGCTATTGGGATTTTAATAGGGATCGCATTAAATGTATAGATTGCTTTTGGTAAGATTGACATTTTCACAATATTGATTCTTCCAATCCAGGAGCATGGGATGTCTTTCCATTTCCTTGTGTCTTCTGTAATTTGTCGCTCGAGTTTTTTAAAGTTCTCATTGTAGAGATCCTTCACTTCCTTGGTTAAGTTTATTCCAAGGTATTTTATTTTTTTTGAAGCAATTGTGAATGGGAGAGATTCCCTGATTTCATCCCCTCTGCACGTTTGTTGTTAGTATATAGAAAGGCTACTGATTTCTGTGTGTTTATTTTGTATCCTGCTACATTGCTAAAAGTGTTTATCAGCTCTAACAGTTTGCAGGTAGAGACTTTAGGGTCTGTTAGGTATAGAATCATATCGTCTGCAAATAATGATAATTTGATCTCTTCCCTTCCGATTTGTATCCCCTTTATGAGTGTCTCTTGCCTTATTGCTATGGCTAAGACTTCCAGTACTATATTAAATAGTAGTGGGGAAAGTGGACACCCTTGTCTTGTTCCTGAATTTAGAGGAAAAGCTTCAAGTTTTTCCCCATTTAGTATTATGTTGGCTGTAGGTTTGTCATAAATAGCTTTTATTATGTTGAGATATGCTCCTTCTATTCCCAGTTTCTGTAATACTTTCACCATGAAGGGGTGTTGGATTTTGTCAAATGCCTTTTCTGCATCTATTGAGATGACCATATGATTTTTGTCCTTCAGACCATTTATATGGTGTATTACATTTATGGATTTGCGTATGTTGAACCATCCCTGCATCCCTGGGATAAAGCCTACTTGGTCAGGGTGAATAATCTTTCTGATAAATTCTTGTATTCTGTTTGCCAGTATTTTGTTGAGAATTTTTGCATCCATGTTCATGAGGGAGATTGGTCTATAATTTTCTTTTTTTGATCTGTCTTTGTCCGGTTTGGGTATCAGGGTGATGCTGGCTTCATAGAAGGATTTTGGTAGAGTTCCTTCCTTTTCTATTTTATGAAAAAGTTTGAGAAGCATTGGCGTTAGATCCTCCAGGAATGTCTGGTAAAATTCAGCAGTGAATCCATCTGGGCCTGGGCTTTTTTAGTTGGGAGACTTTTTATAACTGCTTGAATCTCTGTGGTTGTTATAGTTCTATTTAAATGGTTTATCTCTTCTTGATTTAATTTTGGTAGGTCATATGAATCAAGGAATTCATCCATTTCTTTCAGGTTTTCAAACTTAGAAGCATATATATTCTTAAAAAGTATGTCCGTATGATTTTCTGAATTTCTTTGGTATCTGTTGTGATGTTGCCTTTTTCATCTCTAATTTTATCAATTTTTGTCTCTTCTCTCTTTCTTTTGGTCAGATTTGCTAAGGGTTTGTCAATCTTGTTTATCCTTTCAAAGAACCAACTCTTTGTTTCATTGATCTTTTTGATTGTTTTTGGTTTCCATTTCATTAATTTCTGCCCTAACCTTTATTATTTCTTCCCGTCTACTAATTTTTGGTTTGCCTTGTTCTTCTTTTTCCAAGGCCTTAGGTGAAGCATTAAATTGTTTAGTTGTGAACTCTCCAATTTCTTAATATATGCACTTAGGGCTATAAATTTCCCTCTTAGGACTGCCTTCATTGTGTCCCAAAGGTTTTGGTATGTTGTATTCTCATCATCATTTGATTCTCTACGAATTTCTTGATTTCCTTTTTAATTTCTTCAATGACCCATACATCATTCAATAAAGTGCTGTTTAGTCTCCATGAGTTTCTGTATGCTCTGTATATTTTCTTGTTGCTGATTTGCAGTTTAATCCCATTGTGGTCAGACAATGTACAAGGGATTATTTCAATTTTCCTGTATTTGTTAAGATTTGATTTGTGTCCTAGTATATGGTCTATTTTAGAAAATGTCCGTGTGCTGCTGAGAAAAATGTATATTCTGCAGCATTTGGATGGAATGTTCTGTAAATATCTGTTAGGTCCATTTGTTCCATGGTATCATTTAATGCAGATGTCTCTCTGTTTATTTTTTGCTGGGTAGACCTGTCAAGTGATGAGAGTGGGGTATTGAAGTCCCCACTACTATTGTGTTAGGAGATATCTCTGACCTTAATTCTAATAGTGTTTGTTTGATGAAATTGGGAGCCCCATGTTAGGGGCATATATGTTTAGGATTGTAATGTCCTCCTGTTGGAGTGTTCCTTTAATCAGTATAAAGTGACCTTCTTTATCTTTCCTCACAAATGTTGGATTGAAGTCTATCTTGTCAGAAATTAAAATAGCAACCCCTGCCTGTTTTCTAGGCCCATTTGCTTGAAATACCTTTTTCCAACCTTTCACCCTAAGAAGGTTTCTATTTTTTATTGAGAGATGAGTTTCCTGGAGGCAACAGATGGTAGGATCCTGCTTTTTAATCCAGTCTGCAAGTCTGTGTCTTTTGATAGGGGCATTGAGACCATTGATATTAAGAGTTATTATTGACATATATGTGTTTATTCTCACCATTCTTATTTTTAGTTTTTCCTGTTTTCCTCTACTCACTTGTTTTAACTGTTATTTGAGTATGGTTTATTTTTTCCTATTTCCTGATGTGTGTGCTTTGCTTTCTCCTCAGCATGAATGATTCCTGCAAGTATTTTCTGTAGAGCTGGTTTAGTTGCCAAAAATTCCTTTAGCCTGTCTTTGTTGTGGAATGTCCTTATTTCTCCATCTATTTGGATAGATAGTTTTGCAGGATAAAGTAATCTCGGTTGACAGTTTTTATCTTTCAGAACTTGAATACATTACTCCAGGCCCTTCTGGCCTTTAAAGTTTGTGTTGAGTAATCTGCTGTGAGTCTGATGGGCTTCCCTTTGTAGGTCACTTGCTTTTTTTCTCTCTAGCTGCTTTCAATATATTTTCTTTGGTTTGTATGTTTGGTAGTTTAATTATAATATGGCGGGAGAGGTTCTTTCCAGGTTTTGTCTGTTTGGTGTTCTAAAGGCTTCCTGTATCTGCATTGGCAACTCTTTCCCAATTTGGGGAAGTTTTCCTCTATGATTTTGTTGAAAACACCTACTATGCCTTTGGAGTGAAATTCTTCTCCTTCTACTATCCCTTGAATTCTTATGTTTGATCTTTTCATAGTGTCCCGAATATCCTGTAATTCCTATTCATACCTTCCTATTATTTTGTCTTTCTCTCTGTTGGACTGTATTAGATCAGCTACTTGGTCTTCTAGCTTCGATATCCTGTTCTCTCCTTCATCCATTCTACTAGAGAGATTTTCTACAGAGGTTTTAATTTCACTGACTGTGTTCTTTATTGCTAGCATTTCTGAGTGGGTTTTCTTTATTCTTTCTATTTCCGTATTTATGTCTAGTATTGACTTCCTTATTTCATTAAATTGGTTTTCTGTGTTTTCTTTGAATCCTTTGATTTCTTCTTTGAGGTCTTTGAACCCTTTCATTTCCTCTTTGAGTTCTTTGAACATAATTATAATCATTCTTTTGAAATCTTTCTCGGGATGTCCTCTAAGTCAGCCTCACTGAAGGTCATTTCAGATATATTAATACTTTTGGTGGATTTATATTGTCTGGATGTTTTGTGTTTCTTGTATTGTAATGTAGAGATCTTTGCATCTTGAATTAATTTAATGCTTAGGTTTTCTAAATATCTGCAGTAATGTTAGATGTATCAATCAATCTGATATTATATGTCTTCAGTGTAGGAGTTTAAGGTGTTAAGTGTGGTTCTTAAGGCTCTCAAAGTAATCACAGAAGTGACCCTTGCCTGCTATGAGATTATCAAGTGGGGTGAATGGAACAGAATACAGTCAAGATCCAAAAATTTAACTCAACAATGTACCCCTTCAATGAAATACAGCACAGAGTATTTGTGCAAAAGCAGGTATTATGACAAAGTCACAGTTCCTAAGGATATGTGTTAGCCCACGCCCTTAATCCTGTCAGCTGGGAGGCTAAGATTTCTGATCTGTAGAGAGTTCCAAGGTCAGCTTGTGATCAAGAGAGACCCTTCCCCAATGAATAAAACCAAATTACCTTTTGGAACGGGTTTGATCACAGCTATGCTGCCCGGCTGCTTGGTTCCTTTGCTGTGACGTGGATTCAGGAGGTCAGCTGCGTTTGTGGGACTCTGCTTTCCCTGCGCCCGATGCTGCTGGCGAGCTCTTTCCCAAGTCTCTGTGCCGTACTTGCACCCGTGGTGGGGGAGGGGAGGCTGTGAGTGGCGGCTGAAGTCCGTCTGTTCCTCTACGCGATCCTCTTCCTCACTAGCCTCTTTGTTGGTCTCTACTGTCCTCCTTCCACGCTTCTTGAGATTGTGAGGAGGCGGTGTGAGTGGAAAATTCTCCTCGCCTGTCTTTAAAAGTTCTGCGGATCAGCTGTCTCAGGCGGCGCCTAGCCGCGCCGCCGCAGGCGGCGGCTGTGGAGCCGCTTCTGTGGGCTCCAGACGCTCTGGAACTCTCCTACTTCTCTGCTGGGCTTGCAAGTTTACTATGTATCTCACTATTTAGTAGAAAAGTGTATTTTGCTGGGATTTGTTTTGCTTTTGTTCGCTTCCCTCTTTTGGCGAGGTTCCTGTGTCGCCATCTTAACCGGAAGTCCCCTCATTTTGTTTTGTTTTCTATGAAAGCTAACTATGGCTATTCTAAGGCAAACTTTTCAGACCCTCTCTGTTGTTTTCCACAGTGGTTGCAGTATTTTACACTTCATCTTGATGCCTCTATCTAGTTTCTCCATTGCCTCACCAGCACTTGTTATTATTTTTAATTTTAATTTTAGTTTTTCAAGGTAGGGTCTCACCCTAGCCTAGGCTGACCTGGAATTCACTAAGTAGTCCCAGAGTGGCCTTGAACTCACAGCACTCCTCCTACCTCTGCCTCTCAAGTGCTGAGATTAAAGGCATGCACCACCATGCCCAGCAATAGGTATTTTAATGGGAGTGAAGATGTGGATCTTGCTTTTTAAAAAATTTATTTTATATTTTAACAATTTTATTCATGTATATGTTGATCATATTCATCCCGATTACCTTGTCTTATCTTATTTCTCATAGTCCCAGTTCTATTTTGATTTCTCCCTCCTTCCTTTGCTTCCTCTTTCTTCTTTTGTGACCCACTAAGTTCATTCAGGGTTGTTTGCCAGAATATAGCTGAGGGGTTATTTATTGGAACATGGGCAATTTACCAATGGCTACATCACTTCCCCGCCCAAGCAACTATCAAATACCAACAGCTTCTCAGTGAAAGCTGAGGAGCCAGCATTGCTGATGTAATGTTGACAGGCCCATTCTTGTGCTGCCGTGAGTTTATGAGTGCAATGGCCATGTCCTGTCTGGAAGACATGCTCCACATCACTCCACACCATCTACCTGCTCTCATATTCTTTTTGCCCCTCTTCTGCAATGTTTCCTGAGCTTTGGAGTGGCTGATGTTAGTGTCCCATTTAGGGCACTCAACAGCCACTTATTATCAGCACTTTGATGAATTTTGAGTTTCTGTAAAAATCACTGCTCATTGCAAAAAGAAAATTTCTCTGATCCTTTTCTTAAAATAATTTATAATTATCTTCTTATTTATTTACTTGAGAGAGAGAGAAACAGGCAGAGAGAGAGAGGGGAGAGAGACAGAGAGAGAATGGGTGCTCCAGGGCCTCCAGCCACTGCAAACAAACTCCAGATGCATGCACCCCCTTGTGCATCTGGCTTACGTAGGTCCTGGAGAATTGAACCAGGATCCTTTGGCTTTGCAGTCAAACACCTTAACCGCTAAGCCAACTCTCCAGCCCTCCTTTTCTTTTATTTAAAAAATACTTTATTTAATTATTTATTTGAGAAAGAGAGAGAAAATGGGCACACCAAGGCCTAACCACTGGAAACGAACTCCAGATGCATGTACCACATTGTGCAACCAGCTTTACATGGATACTGGAGTATCAAAGCTGGGTCCTTTGGCTTTGTTGGCAAGTGCCTTAACCTCTAAGCCATTTCTCCAACCCTGACCTTTATTTTTTTTAAATCCAGTCTGATAGTATCTATTTTTTAAATATATATTTTGTTTATTTATTTATTTGGGAGAGAGAAAGAGGCAGAGAGAGAGAGAGAATGGGCATGCCAGGGCTTCCAGCCACTGCAAACTAACTTCAGATGCATGCACCCCCTAGTGCATCTGCCTTATGTGGGTCCTGGAGAATTGAACCGGGATCCTTTGGCTTTGCAGGCAAATGCCTTAACTGCTAAGCCATCTCTCCAGCCCCACAATATATATTTTTTAATTAGGGTGTGTGTTAATCATTTACTATTGTGTAACATATTGCTCCAAAAAAGGAAGAGCACAAAACTATAATTAAAATTTTTTTTATTAATTTGAGAGAGAGAAAGAGACAGAGAGAATAAAGGCATGCCAGAGCCTCCAGCCACTGCAAATGAACTCTAGACACATGCACCACCTTGTGCATCTGGCTTACGTGGATACTGGGAAATCTACCCTGCGTCATTAGGTTTAGCAGGCAAGTGCCTTAACCGCTAAGCCACCTCTCCAGCCCCCCAACCAGTTTTTACATGGATGCTATCTCTCTGTGCAGCCAGGTGTCCTTGAACATGTCATCCTCTTGCTTTAGTCCCATCTTCATAATGTATGTATATCTACCTACCTATATCTATCTATTTCTCTCGCTATCTCTTATGAATTAGAACCATAATATACTTTGTGATATTATCACACTTTCACTTCTATACATTATGTGTGTTACAAATATTGATTCATTCATTTCAGAGAGAGGAGATAGAGCAAGAGAGAATGGGCACATCACGAACTGCCGCTGCAAACCAACTCAAGACACATGTGCCACTTTGTTCATCTGGATTTATGTGGGTGCTGGGGAATCAAATTTCAGGCCAGCAGGCCTTGCAAGCAAGTGCCTTTAATCACTTGACCAGCCCCACTTGTATGTATTTTAACAATTTTATAATACATTGGTAATATTTTTGCTTTAGTTATTTTTATCTTTTTGTTTTGTTTTTGTTTTTGAGCAAGGTCTTACTTTAGCCTATGTTAACCGGGAGCTCACTCTGTAGCTCAGGCTGGCTTCAAACTCATGGCTATCCTCCTACCTCAACCTTCCCAGTGCTGGAATTAAAGGCATGTGCCACTAAACCTGGCTACTTTTATCTTCTTTTTAATATTTTTCTGCTTACTTTTCTCTTTTAACGATATTTTAGAGGACTGGCAAGATGCCTTAGTGTGTAAGAACTCTTGCTGCACAAGCATGACAGCCTGAGAGGGCCTTGTTCTCCCTGAGTTCAATTCCCTAGCACGCATGTAAACAGCTGGTTGTGACCGAGCACGCCCATCAACCCAGTCCGGTGGGGGGTCGGGGGGCAGAAACCTGCGAATCACTGGGACTCTGGTCAGTTAGGCTGATGGCAAATGGCAACTTCAGATTCAGTGAGAGGTTCCATTTTGTGATGGAGTATGGGAGAATATCTGACACTTTTCTGTGGCCTCCATAAATTGACACATGGGTCACACACATCTGTGCACACACATGTGCATATACTATACGCATATATCATACCTCATGTACTATACACACAAATAAAATATAAATATTATATATATATTGTTGTTGTTGTTGTTTTGAGATAGAGTCTCATCTTAGCCCAAGGCTGACCTGTAATTCACTATGTAGTCTCAGAATGGCCTCAAACTAATGGTGATCCTCCTACCTCAGCCTCTAGAGTGCTGGGATTAAAGGTGTGTACCACCATGCCCAGCTATATATATAATTTTTAAAAATTTAATTAATTAATTAATTAATTAATTTCAAGATAGAGTCTCGCTCTAGCCCAGCCTGACCTGGAATTCACTACATAGTCTCAGTGTGGCCTCAAACTCACAGTGATCCTCCTACCTCTGCCTCCCAAATGCTGGGATTAAAGGCATGAGCCACCACACCCAGTTTATTTTATTTTATTTTTATTTCAGACCGAGAGAAAGGGAGAGAGAGAATGGGCACGTGAGGTTCTCTAGCCACTGCAAATGAACTCCAGATGCATGCACCACCTTGTGCATCTAGCTTATATGAGTCCTGGGGAATCAAACCTGGGTCCTTAGGCTTCACAGGCAAGTGCCTTACTAAGCCATCTCTTTAGCCCCCTAAATATATTTTAATAACAATACAAATAACTTCTAATTGGGGCACTTGGGAGGCTGAGGCAGGAGGAATACCAAGAATTTGAGGCTAGCCTGGGCTACAAAGAGAGTATCAGGCCAGTCAGGAATACACGGTAAGATGTTGTCTCAAAAACAAGGGATTGGCAATCTCCCTCATGAACTTAGATGCTAAAATTCTCAACAAAATATTGGCAAACAGAATACAAGAGTGTATCAGAAAGATCATTCACCCCGACCAAGTAGGCTTTATCCCAGAGATGTAGGGATGGTTCAACATATGCAAATCAATAAATGTAATACATTATATAAATGTACTGAAGGACAAAAATCACATGATCATCTCATTAGATGCAGAAAAAGCATTTGACAAAATCGAACATCCCTTCATGATAAAAGTCCTACAGAGACTAGGAATAGAAGGAACATATCTCAACACAATAAAGGCTATTTATGACAAACCCACAGCCAACATAATACTAAAAGGGGAAAAACTTGAAGCTTTTCCACTGAAATCAGGAACAAGACAAAGTTGTCAACTGTCCCCACTTTTATTTAATATAGTACTGGAAGTCGTAGCCGTAGCAATAAGGCAAGAGACACACATAAAAGTGATACAAATTGGATAGGACGAGATCAAGTTACCACTATTTGCAGATGATATGAGTCTATACATAAAGGACCCTAAAGACTCTACCAGCAAACTGTTAGAGCTGATAAACACCTATAGCCTTGTAGCAGGATACAAAATAAACACACAGAAATCAGTAGCCTTCCTATATGCTAACAACAAACACACAGAGGATGAAATCAGAGAATCACTCCCATTCACAATTGCATCAAAAATAAATAAATAAATAAAGTACTTTGGAATAAGCCTAACCAAGGAACTGAAGGATCTCTGCAATGAAAACTTTAAAACACTCAAGCAAGAATTTGTAGAAGCCCGGCATGTTGGCACACACCTTAAATCCCAGCACTAGGGGGCAGAGGTAGGAGGAGGCCTACCCTGAGATTACATAGTGAATTTCAGGTCAGCCTAGACTAGAGTCAAACCCTACCTTGAATCACCACCACCCCCCCCAAAAAAAAAAAAAAAAAAAGAAATTGCAGAAGACATGAGGAAATGGAAAGAAATCCCTTGTTCTTGGATTGGAAGAATCAATATTGTGAAAATGGCATTTTTACCAAAAGCAATCTACACATCTAATGTAATCCCCATCAAAATTCCAATGGCATTCTTCATGGAAATAGTAAAAAACAATTCAAAAATGCATTTGGAAGCACAAAAACCCTCAAATATCTAAAACAATTTTGAGCAACAAAAATAAGGCTGGTAGCATCACCATACCTGATTTTAACCTATATCACAGAGCCATAGTAATAAAAACATCATGGTACTGGCACAAAAACAGACATGTAGATCAGTGGAACAGAATAGAGAACCCAGATATAAGTCCAGGTAGCGGATCTTTGACAAAAATGCCAAAAATACTCATTGGAGAAAAGATGGCCTCTTCAGCAAATGGTGTTGGGAAAACTGGATACGTATCTGTGGAAGGATGAAAATAGATCGTTATCTCTTTCCATGCACAAAAATTAAGTCCAAATGGATCAAAGACCTTAATATCAGAACTGAAACTCTGAAACTGGTAGAGGAAAAAGTAGGGGAAACCCTTCAACATATTGGTCTTGGCAAAGACTTTCTGAATATAACCCCAATTGTTCAGGAAATAAAACCACAGATCAACTGCTGGGACTTCATGAAATTACAAAGCTTTTGTACAACAAAGGACACTGAATAGAGCAAAGAGGCAATCTACGAAATGGGAGAAAATCTTTGCCAGCTATACATCTGACAGAGGATTAATATCTAGGATATACAAGGAATGCAAAAAACTAAATAATAAGAAATCAAACAAACCAATTAAAAAATGGGCTATGGGGGCTGGAGAAATGGCTTAGCGGTTAAGGCGTTTGCTTGCAAAGCCAAAGGATCCTGGTTCAATTCTCCAGGACCCACGCAAGCCAGATGCACAAGGGGCTGCATGCATCTGGAGTTCGGTTGCAGTGGTTGGAAGACCTGGTGTGCCCATTCTCTCTCTCTCTCTCTCTCAAATAAATAAACAAAATATTAAAAAAGGGCTATGGAATTAAATAGAGAATTCTCAAAAGAAGAAATACAGATGACATATAAACCTCTAAAAAATGTTCTATATCCCTAGCTATCAGGGAAATGTAGATTAAAACTACATTGAAATTCCATCTCACTCCTGTCAGATTGGCTACCATCATGAAAACAAATGACCATAAATGCTGGCGAGGATGAGGAAAAAGAGGAACCCTTCTACACTGTTGGTGGGAATGCAATCTGGTCCAGTCATTGTGGAAATCAGTGTGGAGGTTCCTGAGACAGCTAAATATAGATCTACCATATGACCCAGCTATACCACTCCTAGGCATATATCCTAAGGGCTCGTCTTACTACCTTAGAGATACTTGCTCAACCATGTTTATTGCTGCTCTATTCACAATAGCTAGGAAATGGAAGCCTAGATGTCCCTCAACTGATGGGTGGATAATAAAGATGTGGCACATTTATACATTGGAGTTCTACTCAGTGGTTAAAAAAATGAAATTATGAAGTTTGCAAGAAAATGGATGGATCTGGAAAGGATGATACTTAGTGAGGTAACCCAGGCCCAGAAAGCCAAATGTCACATGTTCTCTCTCATATGTGTATCCTATCAACAAATTATTGAGCTTCTATGTGAGTAGGAATAAAACTCAGTAGCAGAGGCCAATAAGCTAGAAAGGGAGGGAAGGGGGACATAATAGGATCGCATTATATATATAAGTAGAAGAACAGATTAACGGGAGTGAAAAGGCCTAAGTGAGGTCAGGGGAAGAGATTGAGTAAAGGAAAAGTGGAGGGAGGGCTAATCAAAATCTAACAGGATATAAGTAAGTCATATGGAAACCTACTTTTCTGGACAATGGAACACTCAGAAGCCATAGATTGTTACTAGAAAATTTTCAGTGCCAGGAATAGGATCCAGTGAGTTGTTGGCCGGGGAGGTCACTGATGCCCCCAAAACATTACAGGCCATTGCTGAGTCTCTTAGTTTCCCACCAGGAATAGATGGTAAGATCCTATTGCTGAAGACTCCACATACTTGGGCTGCAAGGTCACTGAGAAATCCTGCTGGAGCTGAGCTGAAAACCTCCTCCATGTAGACCAGATGACAGAAAGCTGGAAAAAGTTACACTGCATGCAGTTCAATGGGAGAGAGAGAAATAACTAGTGGTGATACTCAATAGTAGACACTGCAAGCCTTAAATTTGGTCAGCCAGGCCAAATGAGTCAATGGGTGTAATAGTGGCATGTCTGTTATGGGGGAAACCAATGACTCTCTAATTATACTGGAGGCCTGCTCCATGGGAGGGAATATATCCCTGATACTGAAAACCTACAACAGGGGTAGTCATAAGCCTTAGGGGTGTAATGCCTTCTTGTGTCTGCTAAATGTATACACTATGTTCACCAAACTGCCCAGTAAGCACTTCTCTTAATGTTCATACACATACATTAATGCTACTCTCACTTTTGGTTAGAGAAGCTTCTCTTTTCAGATGGTGGTAATCTTGGGATGGCTCAGAAGCCACCATGGTGTTGAGAAGAAGTGACAGAGGAATGCTCAGCACTGAAATATCTCTATCACATCTTCCCAGGCTCAAGGTCCATTGAAGAAGAGGTGGTGGAAAGAATGTAAGAGTGAAAGGAAGGGTAGGACTCCTTACAACGTGTTCCTCCAGGCACAAAATGGCCTGGATATCCATGACCTCACAGTGCCTGACACTACCTACACAAGACCATCATAGTAGGAGGAAAAATGATCATGACATCAAAATAAAAGGGAGACTGATTGAGAGATGGAGGGGATTTGATGGAAAGTGGAGTTTCAAAGGAGAAAGTGGTGGTGGGGGGGGGAGCGAGTTACCATGGGTTATTGTCTACAATTATGGAAGTTTGCAATAACAAAAAAAAATCACAGGCTGGAGAGATGGCTTAGGGGTTAAGGCGCCTGCCTCCTAAGCCTAAGAACACTGGTTCCAATCTCCAGCGGTTCCAATCTCCAGGTCCCACGTTTAGTCAGATGCAAAGTGACGCATGGGCAATGCCGCACTTGACCACAAGGGGGCGCACACATCTGGATTTCGTTCGCAGCAGCTGAGACACTGCTGGCACGCCCATCTCTGCCTTCCTCTCCCTCTCCCTCTCTCTCTCTCTCTCTGTCTCTCTCTGTGTCTCTCTCCAAAAAAAAAATAATAAAAAAAAATCATAAAAAAACAAGGGGTTGAGTGTATGGCTCAGTCAATAAAGTACTTGCCACATAATCCTGAGGACCTGAGTTTAGATCCCAGAACACATGTAAATGCTGAGTGTAATGATGTGTGCTCATATTGCAGTTTTGGGGAGGCAGAGACAGACAGGTTTTGGGGCAAGCTGGCTAGTCTCACTAGCCAAATCAGTAAGTTCTGGATTCATTGAGAAACTCTGTCAACTTCTGTCCTCTGTATGCATGTGTGCGCACACACACACACACACACACACACACACACGTTCACATTCCGATTAACATGTACAACAACATGTGTACAACACATACACATGCAAAACAATAAGAAAAAAGCTTTTGTACCTATCCCAGCACCTCTCATTTCTAGTGCTCCTTGGGCCTTTGTGTGGTCACATTTCCATCTGCATCCTCTCCTCTTGTAGCATTTCCTATAACAGTTCTTATAGTTCAGACACGCTGATGGCCAATTACGTACCTGAAAAAGTCTTTAATTCCTCCTTGATTTTTTATTTTTTAAAAAATTATTATTATCATTATTATTTTGGGATTTTTGAGGTAGGGTCTTGCTGTAGCCCAGACTGACCTGGAATTTGCTATGTAGTGTCTAATGGTAACCTTGATCTCATGGTGATCCTCCTACCTCTGCCTCTTGAATGCTGGGATTAAATGTGTGTGCCACCATGCCTGGTTATCTTATTTTTTATTTTTTAAAATTTATTTATAATAGAGAGAGAAAGGGAGGGAGGGAGAGAGAATGGGTCTACCAGGGCCTCTAGCCACTGCAAATGAACCCAAACACATGTGCCACCTTGTACATCTGGATTACATGGGTACTGAGGTATCAAACCTGGGTCCTATTTTTGACAAAAATGCCAAAAAATTTCATTGGAGAAAAGACAGCCTCCTCGACAAATGGTGCTGGGAAAACTGGATATCTATATGTAGAAGGATGAAAATAGATCCTTGTCTCTCTCCATGCACAAGAATGAAGTCCAAGTGGATCAGGGACCTTAATATCAAACATGAAACTGAAAGTGCTAGAGGAAAAGGTAGGGGAAATCCTTCAACATATTGGCATAGGCAATGACTTTCTGAATATCTCCCCAATGCTAGGGAAATAAAACCACTAATCAACCACTGGAATCTTATGAAACTACAAAGCTTTTGTACAGCAAAGGGCTCTGTGAATAGAGCAGAGACAACCTAAAAGAATGAGAGAAAATCTTTGCCAACTATACATCTGACAGAGGATTAATATCTAGGATATACAAGGAACTCAAAAAACTAAATAATAAGAAATCAAACAACCCAATTAAAAAATGGGCTATGGAACTAAATAGAGAATTCTCAAAAGAAATACAGATGGCATATAAACATCTAAAAAAGTGTTCTGCATCTTTATCCATCAGGGAAATGCAAATTAGAACTATGTTGAGATTCCATCTCACTCCTGTCAGATTGGATGCCATCATGTATCTCTCTCTCTCAAATAGATAAATAATAAAATATTTAAAAAAAAAAACTATGTTGAAAACAAATCATGAAAACCACCATAAATGTTGGCAAGGATGTTGAAAAAGAGGAACCCTTCTACACTGTTGGTGGGAATGTAATCTGGTGCAGCCATTGTGGAAATCAGTGTGGAGGTTCCTGAGACAGCTAGAGATAGATTTACCATATGATCCAGCTATAGCACTCCTAGGCATATATCCAGAGAACTCTTCTCACTACCTTAGAGACACTTGCACAACCATGTTTATTGCTGCTCAATTCACAATAGCTAGGAAATGGAACCAGCCTAGATGTCCCTCCACAAATGAATGGATAATAAAGATGTGGTACATTTACACAATGGAGTTCTATTCAGTGGTAAAGAAAAATGAAATTTGCAAGGAAGTGGATGAATCTGGAAAGGATTATACTAAGTGAGGTAACCCAGGCCCAGAACGCCAAATGTTACATGATTTCTCTCATATGTGTATCCTAGTTACAAATGTTCAGACTTGTGTGTGAGTTGGACTAAAAATAAGCAGAGGCCAGTAAGCTAGAAAAAGGCTATAAGGGAATGAGGAGAGGGGTGACTTAAGAGGATGATACTGTATATATGTAAGTAGATGGACAGATTACTGCAAGTAGAATGGCTTAAGTGAGGTCAGGGAAAGAGACTGAGTAAAAGGAGTGTGTGTGTGGGGGTAATTAAAATTCAGCATATAGGGAATAAGCCCCATGATAACCTACTAGAAAAATTTCAGTGCTAGTGATGGGATACCTTCCAGTGACTTGATGGCCAGGGAGGTCTCTGATGCCCTCAAAACATTACAGGTTATTGCTAAGGCTGTTGGTTTCCCACTAGGAATGGATAATAAGACCCTATTGCTGAAGACTCAACATGCCTGGGCTGCAAGGTCACCGAAAAATCAAACTAGGGCTGAGCTGAAAACCTTCTCCCTGTAGACCAGCTGACAGAAAGATGGGAAAAGCTTCCCTGTATGCAGCCCTATGGGAGACAGAAGCCATCAGTGGTGCAAACAGTGGACACTGCAAACCTCAAGTTTGGCCAGCCAGGCCATATGAGCCAACAGGTACAATAGTGGCATGTCTGTTCTGGGAGAAACCAACTGCTCTCTAATTGGACTGGAGGCCTGCTCTATAGGAGGAAATACATGCCTGGTACTGAAAACCTAACCAAAAGCCTATGGTGGAGGTCATGAGCATTAGGAGTGTAATGCCTGCTCTTGTCTAGCTAAATATATATATTATGCTCACCAAACTGCCCTGTAAGCACTTTACTTAACATTCATACCCATATATTAATGCTACTCTCACTTTTGGTTAGAGAAGCTTCTCTTTTCAGATGGTGGTGACCACTGGGATGATCCAAAAGGCAACATAGTGCTGAGAAGGGACAGAGGAGCGCTCAGCACTGAGACATCTCTATCACACTTTCCAAGGCTCAGGGTCCATTGTGGAAGAGTTGGCAGAAAGAATGTAAGAGCGAAAGGAAGAGTAGGACTGCTTACATTGCAATTGACCAGACAGAAATTGGCCTTGATATCCATGACCTTGCAGTGCCTAGCATTACCTTGACAAGACCCTCATAATAGGAGGAAAAGATGATGACATCAAAATAAAAGAAACTAATGGAGAGAGGGAGGGGATATGTTGGAATGTAGATTTTTGAAGGGGAAAGTGGGGGAGGGGAGGGAATGATAATGACTTATTATCTGTAAGTATGGAAGCTGTCAATAAAAAGGAAAAAAGAAAGAAAGAAAGAAAGAAAGAAAGAAAACCTGGGTCCTAGGCTTCACAGGCAAGCACCTTAACCGGTAAGCCATCTCTCAAGCCATTAAAAAAATTTTTTGGGGGATTTTGCGAGATAGGGTCTTACTCTGGTCCAGGCTGACCTGGAATTCACTATGTAGTCTCAGGGTGGCCTCAAACTTTCAGCAATCCTCCTACCTCTGCCTCCCAAATGCTGGGATTAAAGGTGTGTGCCACCACACCCAGCTTAAATTTTTTTTTAAAAAAAATATTTTATTTATCTGTTTATTGGAGAGACAGAGAGAAAAAGGCAGACAGAATGGGCATGCCAGAGCCTCCAGCCATTGCAAACGAACTCCAGATACTTGTGCCACCTTGTGCATCTGGCTTACATGGGTCCTGGAGAATTGAACTTGGGTTTTTAGTTTTGCAAGCAAAAACCTTAACCTCTAAGCCATCTTTCCAGCCTTTTAAAAGTATTATTATTTTTAAAAATGCCAGCACGTGGGAAGCAGAGGTAGGAGGATTGCCATGAGTTCAAAGCCACCCTGAGACTACTTAGTGAATTCCAGGTCAGCCTGGGCTATAGCAAAACTCTACCTTGAAAAATCAATCAAACAAACAAATTTTTTTAAAATTTATTTGAGAGGAAGAGAGAGACAGATAATGGGTGTACCAATGTCTTGCCACTGCAAATGAACTCCAGCCGCATGTGCCACTTGGTGCATCTGGCTTTATATGGGTACTGGTGTATTGAACTTGGTCTATGGGCTTTGCAAGGACATGCCTTTAACAGCTGAGCCAGACCCTTGATTTCTGAAAGATAAATTCACTGCAGGAAGAATTCTGAGCTGACCATTTTTTTTCATCTTCGCATTGCTTTAAAGGTGTTGCTTCATATTCTTTGAACTTGAGTTGTTTTGGTTGAGAAATCTCTATCATCCTTACCTCTTTTCTCTTTTTTGTAGATGTATTTCCCCAGTGGCTTTTTTTTTTTTCCTTTAGGATTTTTCTTTTTATCATTCGTTTTAAGAAATTTGATAATGCTGTGGGTTGGTATAGTTTTTAACCTCTTGGATTTGTGAGTTTATATTTCCTCAAATCTGGATGAAATGTTTTTCTGCCTCCCACATTTTTCTTTGTCTTTATTTTTCATTTTTTTTCTATTTTTTATTTATTTATTTATTTATTTATTTATTTATTTATTTATTTATTTGAGAGGGAGATAGAAAGAGGAATATAGAGACTGAGAGAGGGAATAAGCACGCCAGGTCCTCTAGCCAGTGCAAACAAACTCCAGACATAGTCACCACCTTGTGCATCTGGCTTGTGTGGATACAGGGGAATCAAACCTGGGTTCCCAGGCTTCATAGGCAAGCGCCATAACCAGTAAGTCATCTTTCCAGCCCTGAATATGTATTTTTAATTTATTTCTTTGCCTCTTTCTTCGGGGCATTAGTATTAATGCTCACTATCACCCCTGCCTTATACTGTTCTTTGAAAGTGAGTCATTGAAGCACCAAGTGTGGTGGTGGCACACGTCTTTAATCCCAGCACTCAGGAGGCAGAGTATGAGAATTGCTGTGAGTTCAAGGTCACCCTGAGACTACATAGTGAATTCTAGGTCAGCCTGTGCTACAGCGAGACTCTACCTTGAAAAACCAAAAAAAAAAAAAAAAAAGTGAGTCATTGAGCTCAGCCACAGTCAGTGTGCACATACCTGTGGGGACCAGAATTGGACAATGGCGTCTTTCTCAATCACTCTCCACCTTATCTATTGAGACAAGATCTCTCAATGAAGCCAGAGCTCACCAATTTGACTAGTCAGCTTGCCTAAGGAATCTACCTGTCTCTTCTCCTGAGCACTTGGATTACAGGCACTAGCCACCATGCCTAGCATGGGGATCTGAACTCAGGCCCTCTTGTTTGCACGGCAAGCACTTTACCAGTTGAGCCATTGTCCCCGCCCTGTCCTGCCCTGGTTTTCTTTTTCTTTTCTTTTCTTTTCTTTTCTTTTCTTTTCTTTTCTTTTCTTTTCTTTTCTTTTCTTTTCTTTTCTTTTCTTTTCTTTTCTTTCTTTCTTTCTTTCTTTCTTTCTTTCTTTTTTTTTTTTTTTTTTGAGGTAGGGTCTCATTCTGGCTCAGGCTGACCTGGAATTCACTATGTAGTCTCAGGGTGGCTTTGAACTCATGGCAATCCTCCTACCTTTGTTTCCCATGTGCTGGCATTTTAAAAAATAATAATACTTTTAAAAGGCTGGAAAGATGGCTTAGAGGTTAAGGGTGGCCTTGAACTCACTGCGATCCTCCTACCTCTGCCTCCGGAGTGCTGGGATTAAAGGCGTGTGCCACCACGCCCTGCATTATTTTTGGTTTTTGAGGTAGGGTCTCACTTGAGCTCAGGCTGACCTGGAATTCACTATGTAATCTCAGGGTGGCCTCGAACTCTCGGCCATACTCCTACCTCTGCCTCCTGAGTGCTGGAATTAAGGGTGTGTGCCACCTGCCCGGCTTTGTCCTGCGGTGTTTCTGAGAGCCAGGCTGGTCCTGAATTTATGAACTGAAGTGACCCTCTTGCTTAATCTCAAGTATTTGAGACCATGCTGGATAGAGAGGGTTGTACAGGTGCATAAGAACACCAGGCACATGTGCCACCTTGTGCATCTGGCTTTATGTGGGTATTAGGGAATCGAACCCAGGCCATCACCTTGCAAGCAAGCACCTTTAACCACTGAGCCATCTCTCTAGTGCCTCCGTTTATCCATTTATTTTGTTCAATTTTATATTCTATGTTTCATTATGGATTGTGTAGTTGAGTCTTCATGTTTATTGCATGATCTGAATGTCTGCTTCCAAATTCATGTTGAAATTTTTCTTTTCTTTTTTTTGGGGGGGGGGCATAGATGTAATGTCTTGCTCTAGCCCAGGCTAACCTAGAATTCACTGTGCAGTCTCAGGCTGGCTTTGAAATCAGGGTGATCCTCCTACCTCTGCTTCGTGAGTGCTGGGATTAAAGGCATGCACCACCACACCAGGCCTCATATTGAAATGTAATTGCTATTGTAACAGTGTTGAGAGATGGGATCTGCAAGAGGTAATTAGGTCGCAGTGCACCAACATCCTGAATTCATCAAGACCATTATCACAGGAGAGGATCAGTTATAAAAAGAGAAGCAATCTTTTCTTTTTTTCTTAACCCTTCTTATTTTTAAAACTTTTATTGACAATCTCCATACATACATACAATGTTCTCTGATCATAATCCTCTCCCACCACTCTCCTTTGCCACCCACCCCACATCCCCCCTCCAAGGAACCAATTCTTTCCAACTAGTCCCTCTTCTATCTTGATGCCATCATTTTGACCCTTCCTATGATACAGGTCTTATATAGGTTGCATCAGTCACTGTGAGGTCATAAATGCCACTGTATCTGGAAGACAGTATTGCAAAGCACTCCTCCCCATCCGTTGAGCTCTCACATTCTTTTAGACACTTCTTTCACAGTGGTCCTTGAGCCCTGAAGCATGTGATAGAGGTGTCTTGCAGGAGCATTCTTTTCTTTCTTTCTTCTCCCCTTAAGAAACAAACAAACAACAATTTGCACATATATGTATGTGTGTGCCAGGGTTTCTTGCTGCTGCGAATGAATGACAGATGCACATGCTACTTTTTTGTGTGTGTGGCTTTTCACGGGTCCTAGGGGATTGAATCCTGGGCCAGCAGGCTTGGCAAAGAAGCCATCTCCTCAGGGCAGGAGCCCTATATTCTCTCTCCAGTGCTTTCACACCATGCACTGCCTTCTACCGTATTATGATGCAATGCAAAGGAAGGCCTTTGCCAGTGTAGCTTCTCAATCCCATTCTCCAAAACCATAAATCAGATAAACATCTATTATTTATAACATATTCAGGCTGTGGTCTCCTGTTATGGCTTCCAAAAGTAGACTAAGACATTCACTATTCTTTTTTTCTGCAATATGTAATCTGCCTTTAATTCCATTCAATATATTTTTCCTATTGGATATGAAAGTTTTCACCTCTAGTTCTTTGTAGGTCTTAGTTACAGATTTCATTTCTCCACTAAACATGTTCAATCTTTCCTCTGACTGCTTGCAAATATAAAATGCAACCCTGACTATTTTAATGTTTTTGTCTCATATCCTTGCTCTCTGTGCCATTTTTTAGTCAGTTCCTCTAAGTGAGTTTTCTCCCCAGTGTGAGTCTCATTTTCTTCCTTCTTTTTATGGTAGTATTTTTTGACTAGATGCCAGACATTGTGTATTTTATCTACATTGGGTGTGGGATAGCTTTGCATTCCTGAAAAACATCATCTCAAGGGATGAAGTTAAGTTTCATGGAAGCAATGTGATCCTTTTGGTTCTTGCTTTTAATCCTGTTGGCTGAAACAAAGCAATGGTCAGTGCAGGGCTAATTTTCCCCCAAGCCTCCCTTAGCACTCCAGGAGATGTTGCAGGAGCAGGCACTGGTCCCAGCCTGTGCCCTCTTATCTCTTCCAGCATTCTGTCCCTCACTTTGGCTGGTGTCTCACACATATGCAACTGGGAAGTACTCAGATGAGTACTTTCAGAGCCCTCTTTAAGTCTCTGAAGTTCTTTTTCTGTGACACTCCATACACTCATCTATTCTATCCCATAGATGCCAGCTGCCTTAGCTTCACCATCCTGCAGGCTTCCAGGTCCATCTCCTTGGTTCAGAGGAACCTCTCTACCTTCTGCCTGGGTTCATCCTCTGTGCCCCAAGAGCTCTTTGCCTGGGTTCACCCTCTGCAGCCCAAGAGCTCTCTGCCTGGGTTCACTCTTTCTACTCTGCAAGAGCTCTCTGTCTGGGTTCACCCTCTCTGTGCCCCAAGAGCTCTCTGTCTGGGTTCACCCTCTCTGTGCCCCAAGAGTTCTCTGTCTGGTTTCAGCTGCAGTCCTCCAAGAGGTCTCTTTGTTTTCACTCACTGGTCTTTGTCACCCAACATCCAGTGTTTTGTGTGCCACCATTTCATACATCTCATCTGATCCTATGTTTGTTTTAGATGGGAGTGTAATTATGGTCCTATTACTCCATTTTGGCCATATCCCATGCTGCTTCTCTTAATTTCTTTCTTTTTTTAATTTTCTTTTCTTTCTTTTTTTTTTTTCCCTTTGGTTTTCTGAGGTAGGGTTTCACTCTAGCTCAGGCTGACCTGGAATTCACTCTGTAGTCTCAGGGTGGCCTCGAACTCAGATCGTTCCTCCTACCTCTGCCTCCCATGTGCTGGGATTAAAGGCATGTGCCACCACCCTCAGGCTTGGGCCATTTTTGGCATCTGGCTTGCATGGGTGGCTTGGTTATTGAACCTGGGCTGGCAGACTTCACAAGCAAGTACTTTTAACCATTGAGCCATCTTTCCTCCCTCAGAATTTGTTGTTGTTGTTGTGTTTGAGGTAGGGTCTCACTCTAGCCCAGGCTAACCTGTAATTTACTATGTAGTCTCAGAGTGGCCTCAAACTCACAGTGATTTTCCTACTTCTGCCTCCCAAATGCTGACTTTGAAGGTGTATGCTAACACACCAGCGTCCCTCAGAATTTTTAAGACATCACTTTTGTGTGTTCTTAGTTTTCAGTTGTCTAGTTTTCTCTTTGGAATTTCCTTTTTATCTGCTATTACTAAATTTTATAATACTGAATTTTAAAAATACTTTTATTTATTTATTTATTTACAAGCAGAGAGAGATAGAAGAGAGCCAGAGAGAATAGGTGTGCCAGGGCATCCAGCAGCTACAAAGGGACTCCAGATGCATACACCACTTTGTGCATCTGACTTTACATGGATACTAGGGAAATCAACTCAGGTTGTTAGACTTTACAGGCAAATGCCTTAGCGGGTGAGCCATCTCTGCAGTCCTGAATTTTTTTTTTCATATGTTGTTTTGGGCACTTGGAGGACCCCTTTTACTTAGAAACAATCCTATGCTCTAGCCCTGGGAGTTTTTGTTGTGTGATTTCTGTGAACATTGACTCTGAAATGCCCAACACTTAGATGAAGGTCCTCTGATAGGTGTGGGTTCTTTGTTTGAAATGACTTTTCTGTCATGTTAGAGGTCTCCACCCCATTCCATTCTGACAGTGAATCACTCACCCCTTGTGGGATGTGTCCAGCATACTAACTGGTAGACTTTCTTATAATGGGATCCTCAGGGGTCATGTCTTGGTCTTTGGGGCTGAAGTTGAACACTGTGTTTCTGTGTGCTTTGTTTTCCCTTCTTTCATGACCACATGCCATCAGCCAGTTCTGAGTCTCCAAGAGGATGCCATCCATCTAAAGTTCAAGTTCCTCAGAAGGGGAACTTTTGTCATTCTGTCAAAATGGGTGCACACGATATGGGTGGCAGTGTGTTCAGCTGGTTGTTCCTATGAAGCATTTAGGCTAATACTCCAGTTTTCACCCCTACTCTGAATCTCCACCTTCCAGAAAGAGTTGAAACCACCAATTTTGAGTCTGTCAGTGTTGCTTGGGCTCATGTCAGCCTTTTCTAGGTAGCCCTGCTGAAGGCAGTTAGATTCACTCCTCTCCCTACCGCAAGGCACCAGCACATCCATCCATGTACTTTCACTGGAGCTGGGTTCCTATCTCTTGCTGGCTGGGCTCTCCTCTCTACATTGTTCCACCTACCGAGGAAAGTGAGATTATCCTGTCTGCTGAGTCAGGCACCACTAATCTATCTGTTTTCCAGCTTCCAGATTTTGAGGCTATCTCTTGTTTGCTGCATCTCCACTCTTGTTCTCTTTGTCCTTGTGGCTTATGCCTTTTACATTCCTTTACTATCATTCAGCAGAATTCCAGGAGGCCATGGAGATAATGTGTGTGGCCATGGGGCATTTACTGGAAGGACGAGACAAGGGTCCAGGCAATCTAACAGGAAGTATGGAGACCTGTGATGGTCGGGCAACACAGAGCCCACTCCTTTCTGGCCAGAGTTTACTGGCCTGCTTGGACAGGACTAGCTCAAAGAAAAGCAAGGCATAGACTGCAAAATACCACCAAGGCAGTTATTGAACTGAATTTCGTTCATTCCAAACACCTGTTCCTTCTCCATCCCAGGCCCAAGAATAGACCTACCCAACCCCAGAGTCCTGGCTCTTGACCACTGTGCTAGCTCTGAGCAGCAACTTCAGCTGATACCTCCACTCTCTTGAGCTGTCATAATCACTTCTCTTTCTAAGCTGCCCAGAGCTCAGTGACCAAAGAGCCACGTTAACAGAGGTTTGATATTAAAGACTGATGGAGGGCGGAATTGCTCGCTAATCTAGGTTTTCTGGTGGTGAACTTTAGTTGAACAATGTCCTTTGATCTTTAGAAGCAGGCCACAGGATCCTTCCTGCCTTCTCCAGGCTTGGAGCAGACCCTGGAGGCCAGTTGGAGGCCCAGTAGAGTCCAGTTTCCAGAGCTGCTGGTTGGAGTGATTTGCATTTCAAAGGCTCCGGATCAACTGCAAAGGAGTACATTGGGGAGAGATTGTTTCTAATTCCTAATGACTCAACAAGTTTGATAATTGTTGGCCACCCAGATGAAGCCTGTCCAAGAACGAGACTCAGAGTGCAACCAAAGAAGGTAAAATGTAGCCAAGCACAGGGGGAGGTAGAGGTGGGGAGGCAGAAATAAAGAGGTTACCTGCATTTCTCTGCCTTTACATCCTTACTTATCTTTCCAGTACAGGATGGAAAGGAGGCACCTTTCCTCGGTAGCTGATTGACACCCTACTTGCAAAAATAAAAGTCAAGGGCTGGAGAGATGGCTTAGTGGTTAAGGCGTTTGCCTGCAAAGCCAAAGGACCTAGGTTCCATTCCCCAGTATCCACATGAAGCCAGATGTACAAGGTGGTGAATATATCTAGAATTTGTTTGCAGTGGCTGGAGGCCCTGGCACACCCATTCTCTTTCTCTCTCTGTCTCTCAAATAAATAAATAAATAAATAAATAAGAAAAAAATCTAAAAAAAGAAAAATGGAGGTTAAGGTTAATGACCTGGGTGTAATTCCCTACTACCCACATAAAACCAGATGCACAAAGTAGTTCATGTGTCTGGAGTTCCTTTGCAGTGGCTAGGGGCCCTGGCATGTCCGTTCTCTGTCTCTCTCTCTGTTTGCAAATAAATGGAGGAACTTAAGTGTTAACAGTCAGCTGTCTTGCTAATGGCCAAATTGGTAACAATTGCAACAGGATCAAAAATCAGGTGTCCCATGTCCTAGGCTTGTGTTCTAACCCTGCATTGCTTAAATAGCTCAGAATTTGGCAGTCGCTTGCAGAGACCCACTAGCTTGGTTTGGGAAAGACCATGAGACACAGAGGAGGTGGATTCCAAGGAAGAAGTCTAGAACTAGAAGGCTGTCCCTTCAGTTTTTCTGGCTTTCTGGTTATTCTGTAGATTTTAGAATTTTCACAACTCTAGCAATGCATATCAGGACCCAGAGGCTATCAACACTTTAACCTAGAGAATGTTTGTAGAAACTTACTCTCCCAAAGTAACTGAGATGTATACATTTGAGCCAAAATGAGGATCTCAGTCATTTTTTAAGCAAAAAATTGGAGCCATCTATCAATAAGGGCATTGTTAAGTAAAATTTAACACATCAGCTTGATGGTCTGATATGACTTTTAAAGTGTTCTTACAGGATATAGTTAATGAAATAGTAAAAACAGAAGTGTGACATATATGAAAAGAAAGGGTGTAGAAGGGGAGGTAGCACATGGTCTTATTTTTTATATTTTATTTATTTATTTGAGAGAGAGAGAGAGAAAATGGGTATGTCAGGGCCTCCAACCACAGCAAATGAACTCCAAACACATGTGCCACCTTGTGCATGTGGCTCTATGTGGGTACTGGATAATCAAACCTGTGTCCTTTGGCCTTGCTGGCAAGGACCTTAACTTATAAGCCATTTCTCCAGCCCACGCTTATATTTTGAATGAATAGTATGTATATGAATGCAAAAGTAACAAGAAATGTGCCTCAAAATTTAATAGTGGGGTTGGAAGGAACAGGAGTAGCGGGGGAGGAGCTGGCTCAGTGGCTAAGAGTGCTTGCCACACAAGCGTGGTTGTACAAGGGGATTTGCCCTGAGTTTCATTCTCCAGCACCCACGTGAAAAGCTGGGCAGGGCCTCGCACGCCTGTAACCTCAGTCCTGGAGGAACTAAGACCAGAGAATTGCTGGGGCTCCTGTTAGTCAGCAAATCGGACTAGAAACAGCAGCTCCAGGTCCAGTTAGAGACTCAGTCTCAAGGAAACATGCAGGCGAGTGATAAAAGTACACACCCAGTATTTGTGGTCTCCGCATTGCTTATCTACACACACACACACACACACACACACACACACACACACACACACACACCATGCCACACTATACATACTATACACACACACACACACATATATACACACACACAAATTAAAGCCTTCTCAATGTGAGAACAAATTACTGAAGGATATGATAGGATGTTTTTGTGGAAGGAGGGCTGTGAATCAAACTCAGGAACTTACACAGGCTAGACAAGCGCTCTCTCACTGAGTTATACTCCTCCAAGAGGACACTTTTGTGTCCCTCTATTTAAGTTACTGTATAGCTCTTTCATTTAGTTTCTTGTAGGTAATAAAAATGAAAACCCAACAATGGTTTGCTCTTGCACTTCTCCTTCCAGGTTGGCCATTTTGCACGTGCTTACCTTACTTTTAAAGTAAAATCATGGAGCTGAACTGTTGTGTTGTTTTATTATTTTAATCACAGAATAATTTCTACCGAACAATAGATTAAAAAGATTGTATAAGCTT
The DNA here is from genome assembly GCA_036365145.1 of Orientallactaga sibirica. Taxonomy (NCBI): domain Eukaryota; kingdom Metazoa; phylum Chordata; class Mammalia; order Rodentia; family Dipodidae; genus Orientallactaga; species Orientallactaga sibirica. Next base: position 15,652,144 of record JAEOAD010000015.1, read on the forward strand.
TGAAGCAGAGGCTAACAAATCATTAAGGATCTTGGCTCACCAGTTTTAAACAAAGATATCTGTTACTGGGCTGGGAAGATGGTTCAGTGGTTAATGGCACTTGCCTGCAAAGCCAGCAGGGCTGGGTTCAATTCTTCAGTACTCACTTAAGTCAGATGCACAAGTGTAAATGAGTCTGGAGTTCCTTTGCATTGTAAGAGGCTCTGGTGTGTCCATTCTCTCTCACCTGCAAATAGAACCTAAAAGTATACTTTTTTTAAAAAAGATACATGTAACTTATTGTCTCCATTGTATGAAGTCATAACAAGGCCTGCAAAACTAGCCTCCACAGTCTTTGGGTGGTTTTACCTTGTAGATTTCAAACCAAACACTAACACTCTTTTTTTTTGGGGGGGGGGGAGGTTGTTTGTTTGTTTTTTAAATTTTATTTGCAAGCAGAGAGAGAGAGAGAGAGAGCGCTAAAAGAGAGACAGAAAGAGAATGGGCGTGCCAGGGCCTGTAGCCACTGCAAACGAACTCCAGATGCAGGTGCCCCTTGTACATCTTTCTTACATGGGTCCTAGGGAATCAAACCTGGGTCCTTTGGCTTCGTAGGCAAACGCCTTAATGGCTAAGCCATCTTTCCAGCCCTGGTTTTTTCCTTTTTTCAAACCAGAAGTGCAATGTAGTGGTTCATGCCTATAATCCCAGAGCCAGGGAGGCTGAGGCAGAAGAATTACAAGTTCTTTGCCAGCCTGAGCTACATATTGAGACCCTGCCTCAGAAAGGAAAAGGAGGTAGATAGAGGAGGAAGAAAAAAATGAAATCATTTACAAGAGGTGGCTGTGAATGTGAGATCCAAAGTCAAATGTTGCAAAACAAAGCAAGCCTGGTTGGAGAATTTGTAGAGTGAACATTTCACCAAACCAGGGACTTTTGACAATTTCCAAAGACGATGTTTCTATTTCATGAAGCTGCAGGCAGAAACCAGAGCAGTCCAAAGCAGACTGGGGCCTACTACTAATTTGGCTTCTCTCTCTCTCTATTTTTGTGTGTTTTAAAATTTTTTTAGTTTGTTTTTATTGACAACTTCCATAATTATAGACAATAAACCATGATAATTCCCTCCACTTTACCCTTCACAACTCAACTCCACTCTTCATTATATACCCCTCTCACAATTAGTCTCTTTTTTATTTTGATATCATCACCTTTTCCTCCTATTATGAGGGTCTTGTGTAGGTAGTGTCAGGCACTGTGAGGTCATGGATATCCAGGCCATTTTGTGTCTGGAATGTTGCATTGTAAACAGTCCTATCCTTCCTTTGGTGCTTACATTCTTTCTGCCACCTCTTCTGCAATGGACCCTGAGTCTTGGAAAGTGTGATAGAGATGTCTCATTTCTGAACACTCCTCTGTCTCTTCTTCTGGACACTATTGTGCCTTTTGAGTCATCCCAGGGGTCACCACCACCTGAAAAGAAATGGCTTCTTTTTGAAGAGTGTCCTGTTTGAGAGGCTATAGGGTGCTAGAGTGCTGGGATATGGGGCCTGGATGTGCTTAGGAGTCTGGTCAGGACCAGGTCTGCAGTCTCTGTGCCTGATGAGGAAGCTGAGGTACAGTCTGAAGGGGCTCACCCCCGGCCACACAGGCCTTCCTAAGTAATGATCCCACACTCATTGCCTCTCAGTGATTGTTTTCTGTAAAAGAAACAAAATCCTTTCACCTCAGGCTGATCAGAGGAGGGGAGGGAGACCACAGAAACCCGCCACAGTGACCTGGCTTCACTGCTACCTTGTTTCCCTAGAGCAGCATTATGACTTCAGCGGGGATGAAGTCTCTTAATCTTGGTGGACCTCAGCTTCATCTGTGAAATTGGGCACATGATGGCCTCCTCACACGATGTGCGGGATGCTCAAGAAAAAGCAGCCACCATTGTTACTCAAGCTGGGTATCGACTTGTTCTCATTGTGGCAATATGAATATGTGTAACGTACAATTTAGTATTTCAACTCCCTTTCTGTAGACAGTCAGTGACCAACCATCATCACCATCCCCAAACTTTCCCATTTCCTTTTCCTTTTCTTTTTTTTTTTTTTAATTTTAAATTGTTTTTTGTTTTTTCAATCTAGGGACACTCTAGCCCAGGCTGACCTGGAATTTGCTATGTAGTCTCAGAGCAGCCTCGAACTCATAGCAATCTTCCTACCTCTGCCTCCCAAGTGTTGGGATTAAAGGTGCAGGCCACCACTGCCAGCTTCCATTTTCCTTTTCTAATTAATTTTTTCAGTTAGAATATAATAGGCTTTATTATGACATTTTCTTACACATATATCATTGTACTTTACTCATATTTGTCTCCCCACTAGCCCTCTCCCTTCTCTCCTCCTCTCACTGGTCCTCTTTCTTCCCCCAATAGTCTTCCTTTTGCTTCCATGTCACATATATATGTATGTATATGTATATATGTATATGAATATGTATGGGTATATATGTATATATAATATATATAATTAAATCTAGAATCCACATATAAGAGAAAACATGAAGTTTTGCTTTTCTTTTAAATATTATTTACTTATGGGCTGGAGAGATGGCTTAGCGGTTAAACGCTTGCCTATGAAACCTAAGGACCCCGGTTCAAGGCTCGATTGTCCAGGACCCACGTAAGCCAGATGCACAAGGGGGTGCATGCATCTGGAGTTGATTTGCAGTGGCTGGAGGCCCTGGTGCACCCATTCTCTCTCTCTCTCTCTCTCTCTCTACCTGCCTATTTCTGTATCTCTCTCTCTCAAATAAATAAATAAAAAATAAAATAAAATAAAATAAATATATTATTTACTTATTTTTTTGCAAGCAGGGAGAGATAAAAAGACAGACAGAGAGAATAGGCACACCAGGGCCTCCAGCCACTGCAAATCAACTCCAGATGCATGTGCCCTTTGTGCATCTGGCTTTATGTTGATCCTGGCAATCAAAGCTTGGTCATTCAGCTCCTGAGTGCTGGGATTAAAGGCATGCAACACCACGCCTGGCCTATTTTTTGTTATTTTCTTTTATTTGAGAGAGAGGGGTAGGGGAAAAGAATGGGCATACCAGGGCTTCCAGACAACTCAGGCTTCACAGGTAAATGCCTTAACCACTAAGCTATCTCACCAGCCCTGTTGTATATAGTTTTTAGAAGAAATACAAGAAATCCAAGGCCTCTAGCCACTGCAAACGAACTCCATACACATACACCACCTTGGGCATCTAGCATACGTGGGTCCTGCAGAATCAAACCTGGGTCCTTTAGCTTTGCAGGCAAGCGCCTTAACTGCTAAGCCATCTCTCTAGCCCTATTTCCCATTTTTTAAAGGACCTCCACATATACAGTGGCTATACTGGTTCACATTGCCATCAGCAGGGCATGAGGGTTGTTTTTTCTCAACATCCTCACCAACATTTGTTTCTCTCTCTCTCTCTCTCTCTCTCTCTCTATCTCTGTCTCATTTTACGTATTTATTTTTTTGAGACAGGGTCTCATTCTGTAGCACAGGAAGGCTTAGGGTAGCCAAAGTTAATCTTGAATTCACAGCAATCTTTGTGTCTTGAGCTCCTGAGTACTGGGGCTACAGGTGTGAGCTTGGCTTGTTTTCTTATTTAAATTTTTAAAGCTTTATTTATTTATTTGTATATGTGTGCATGTGTGTTTGTATATGTATGGACACACCAGGGTCTCTTGCTGTTACAAATAAACATCAGATTCTGGCTTTACTTGGGTGGTTGGGGAATTAAACTGCATGCCAACGGGCCTTGCAAGCAAGCACCTTTAACCACTGAACCATCTCCCCAGTCCCTAATTTTTAAAAATTATTTTTCTTATTTATTTATTTGTTTGTTTGTTTGTTGTTTGTGTGTACACGTGCGTGCAGGCATACAGTCTTACAGTGTGCATATGGAGGTCAGAGGACACCCTTCAGGTCAGCCCTTGCCTTCCCCCTCATTTTGAAGCAGGGTTTCTGCTTGGTGTCCACCATTCCTTTCTCCAGCTTCCAGGAAATGCTCTGGTCTCTCTCTGCTCCTTCTCACCATAGGTGTCCTGGGATTACCGGAAGTCCACTGCAGCTCCGCCTTTTACGTGGCATCTGGGGATCTGAACTTAGCACTCGGAGTTGTGTGGTAAGCGCCTTATCCAGTGGGCCATCTCCCGAGCCCTGGCTCGTTTTCTTGATGTAGGCCGCACTGACTGAGGTGAGACATAATATCAGTGCACTTTTAACTTGCATTCCTTCGTGTCTGAGGATGTTGACTGTCTTTTCAAATATTTACTGGCCATTTATAGTTGGTCTTTTGAGAGCTTGTTCGTTTCATTTATTTGCCCATTTGTTGATTGAAACAATTTGGGTTTTTGTGGTTTGATTTTTGCAATTCTTTATATATTCTAGACCTTAATCTATAGTCACGTGTGTACTTGGTAGAGTTGCCCACTTCCTGTAGGCTGTCTCCTCACTCTGCTGATGGTTTCTTTTGCTGCACTGAAGCTCCCTGGTTTCATGACCCTTGCCTCAGTGCTTGGGATGCCATCCGGTGCTGTCAGAGTGCTCTGCGGAGTCTTGGCCTGTGCCTATGCTTTCCTCATGCAGTTTCAGAATTTCAGGTCTTACATTAAGGCTTTTTTTGAACTGATTTTTGTTCAAGGTCAGCAAGAACAGATCTAGTTTCATCCTGCTACACATGAATATTCAATTTTTCTAGCATCATTTGCTGAAAAGACTATTCTTTTTGCATTGTATGTTTTTGACACCTTTGCCAAAAGTTAGATGAGTGTCGCTGTGTGGATTTCTTTCCTGGCCTTCTATTCCATTCCACTGGTCTACATGCCTATTTTGTTACTGCTGCTCTGTAGTGACTGGAGATCAGGTGTCGAACCTCAGCATTGTTCTCACAGTTGTTTTTGCTATTTGGAATCTTTTGTGCTTTCATCTGAATTTGAAGAACTTTTTTTTATTTCATCAAATAGAAACTCCATACCTATTAAACAAATCTATATTCTTGCCTGAGTTCAGCTTCTAGAAGCCCCTATTCCATTTTCTGTTTCTAGGAGTTTAACTACTCAAAGTAAGTCGTGTGAGTGAAATCACACAGTGCTGTCTCTGGCTTCCTCCATTCAGCATAATGTTTTCAAGGTATATTCATGTTATTCATGTTATTGTATATGTCTGAATCTTAATCCTTTTTTTTTTTTTTTTTTTTTTTTTTTTTGAGGTAGGGTCTCTCTCTCTGTCTAGGCTGACATGGAATTCACTATGTAGTCTCAGGATGGGCTTAAATTCAGGGCTATTCTTCTATCTATGCCTCCTGAGTGCTGGGATTAAAGGCACATGCCACCACGCCCGGCTTCTAAATCTTAATCCTTTTTAAGACTCAATTATATTTCATTGCATGCACATGGCACACTTTGTCTATCCACTTGCCAATGAACATTTAGATTATTTCCACCACCTTTTTTGCCTATTGTGAAGAATATGAACTATGAACATAGGTATATATGTTTGTTTGCATCTCTGCTTTCAATTTATTTGTATGTATACCTGGAAGTGGATGGCATGCTTGAATATTGACTATTAAGGGATGTGTGTCCTTGGATAGTCTACTGTACTTTTCTGAGTGTCATTGACAATAACTCTGAGGCTGGGAAGTTGGCTCAATGATCAAAGGTGCTTGCTTGCAAAGTCTGCTGTCTCCAGTCCAATTCTCAGGTAACCTATATAAGCAAGATACAAGTGTTCGGTGTTAATTTGCAGCTGGAAGAGGCCATGGTGTATTTTCTTTTTAAAAAAGAAAATGTTTTGTTACACACAATTTACTATATGGATAGTGATGGTAAATATAATGTAGGTTAAAAAACAACAATAACTGGTTGCCCAGAGTTGTGTACAAGTTGGGTTGACCCAGAGCATTTTGTCCAGTAAGGAGGCCACAGTGGCTAGCCCCTGGCCTGTGTGGAATCCCCAGTTGCACAGACTCATTTCCCAGCCCACAGAGCCCCTCACTTCCCTCCCTTATTTCCCTCTAGCAGATTGTGCTCCTGGAAAGTTGTGTTGAGTAATATTTTAAAGCTCATTATTCCAGGAACCCTGCGGTGGTTCCTTCTGGAAAAGCAAGGCTCTATTGGTGGAGGAAATAACAAGCTCTAAATGATTCGTCATAAATCTGAACCCTGGTATAAAAGGCTCTAACCTGTGTAAAGGACTTCACAGCCGACAGACCCCTCTCACTTCTGCTGGTCCTTGTCACCTGGTGTTCATTGGGGTGCAGCCAGGTAGAGAATGGGTCCTTTTTATCAGAAGAAAGAGTATGAGTTAAATTGCTGCAGAAAACGGGGCTTCGAAGACCCTGCCTTCCAGTTCCTTCTCTGCTACCAATTACGCAATGCTGGCTGTTAATTCTCTCTGGCTGTAGTTTTCTGGTTTGAAAGAGGAGATGTCTGTGCTGAAAAGCTTGCATAAGAGAGATCCACTTAGCACACACTAGAGAGGCATCAAGCAGGTTGTCTGTCCTGCAAAGACCTGAGATCCTCACCTGACATCTCATGTTCCATAATGTTTTGGTGGGGCTTTCAGACCAGCAGCCACACCAGTAAGAAAGATCTTTACTATACAATCATAGCATTCGGGGGAGGGGGGGCTTCCCTAGAGTAAAGCCCCAGGCTGATTTGTTCAGCTCTTTCTTTCTTCAGCTGACTGTCCTTAGTGAGTCCTTATCCCCTTTATCACCTGTTCTTTGTAACAAAAAGTCCAAAGTTCTCCCAACAAGCAAGACTTGGAAAAAAAAAAAAAAAGGAAATTGTGATGGGCATAATATGCATTGTGTTTCCTCCACATTGGATTAAGAAACAATCTATAGGCTGGGGGATGTAGCTCAGTGATCACAGGCTGGCCTAGCATGTACAAGGTCCTGGGTTCAATTCCCAGGAAGAAAAAAAAAAAAGGAAAAATAAGATAGAAAGAAAAAGATAGATAGAAAGAAAATGAACAGATGTAAAGAAATAATCTATAAAATAAAATACTAGCTGGGTATGGTGGTACAAACCTTTAATCCCAGCACTCAGGAGGCTAAGGTAGGAGGATCACTATGATCAGGAGGAGCAGGAAGCACTGTGTGCCTGAGACTACATAGTGAATTCCAGGTCAGCCTGGGCTAGACTGAGACCTACCTCTGGGGGAAAAAAAAAAAAAAAACAGATAAAAAATCTGAAAGTGGTTTTCTCTAGTGGGGACTGTGGCTGCCCATGGAATCTGGGCACAGCCCTGCCATCAATTTGGTTCATTGTTGAATTCACATTCTTCACATTCTCCCAGGCCTTGAAATAGGCAGTGCTGGGACTATTGTCCCCATTTACAGCATACAAAACTGAGTTCCAATCAGGTAGGCTCAGTTGCCCCAGGAGACCCAGCTGATGTGTAAATAAGACGCTATCTCCTCTAGCCTCGCCAGGCCAGTGGGCCCAAGAGCTGGGTGTGTTCCCAAGTGTCCTGTCCAGATCCACTCTGTGGCCTGTGGTGGGGGTTCCCTGCACTCTGATCAGTAGTAGGCCAGTCACAAACAGCAGGCAGAGGGACCCCTTTAGAGTCCAAGGCCAGGGGCTAAGGGCAGGGCTTCTTCCAGGAGGACCTCTGTGTGTGTAACCATGTAGATCCTGAGCTCATTAATAAATACTAACTGCCATTCTTGACATTTTCAGGTCAATTGTGCAACTACCAAGCATGGAATTCTTTAGCACAGGAAATAGCCTGGAGAACAAAGCTCTCTTATCTCAGCGGAGGCATGAGGTTTCTTGGGCTCCTGTCCTCTCCTTAGCTTGGTCCACTCCCACCCTCCGGGCCCATCATCTGGCAGGCGCCAGAGCTAGGATGGGGGTAGGGCTTATAGACTGGCTAGGCCCCAACCTTCCATGTTCTTGATATCCCCAAACATCTGTGGAACGAAGCATGGGCCAATCTTCTTGGTCTTGGCGTTTCCATCTGTGTCCTGGGGTGATGACAGCGTTTGAACCCCTGGGTGGTGGGAACTGAGTGAGAGATCAGCCCAGCAGCCTAGTAATTAGGAACCTACCAGTGGGATGGCTTTGCCTGTGGCCAGCTGGGGGCAGAGAGAGGGTCTTTTCAGGCTGTGCTGAGGAAGCCAAGTGTTCCAACGTCCTGAGTGAGGGGCTATAAGAATCCATGTGGAGAGAGCTCGGGGTCCAAAACAGAGTAGAACAAGCCTGGGAGGACTGTCTGCATGCTTGCCTTCGTCCTCATTTAGAGCCCAAGAGGACATCCATTTCCCTTGTCACCCAGAAGCTCTTGTCACATGCAACATGAGGAAAAGTGCAGACACTTAACCAGCAGCTTGAAACTTCCTGCTAGGAGAATCCAACCCTCATAGCAGTTTCTCATGCTAGAAAAAGACAACACTGACACTGTAAGTTTAGGGTGGGTTTCAGATCCTGCTGGGCCCCCAGGGCATTCATACTGCCCCTCCTGATTCTGCCCTTTGAGGACTGAGGAATGACACTGAAAGACCTTTGTACCCCCTGGTTCTTGAATCCCATGATCTGTAGTTGCATATATATATGTATGTATTATTTAGTCAGGATGATCTGAGCTCCCTGTTTGTTGGTCTCTCCTTTTTAACATTTTATTTATTTATTTTTTTGACAGAGAGAGTAGGAGAGAGAGAGGGAGTGAGAGGGGGAGAGAGAGAGAGAGAATGGACTCACTAGCCACTGCAAATGAACTCCAGACACATGTGCTCCTTATGCATCTGACAAACGTGGGTCCTGGGGAATCAAACCTGGGTCCTTTGGCTTTGCAGGCAAATGCCTTAACCACTAAGCCATCCCTCCAGCCCTGTTGGTCTCTCTTTGACTGTCTTTGCATGCACACATACATGAATATGTGTGTGTATGCATATGTGCTCATGTCTGTCTGTGTCTGCCTTTTCTCTATCTATTCTCATTCTTCTCCAACTGATCTCTCTCTCTCTCTCTCTCTCTCTCTGTTTTGCCTGCACTCTTGTTCCACTGTGTGATTCATTTCTGTGAGCCACTCCCATGGGGCTCTACCTGCCTACTGCTTGTCTCGGCCCTCCCATGCTGCTGGCTTCTTAGTCTGCCTGTCACGAAGCTCCACTGGGTTCTGGCTGAGGTCAGGGGTTGTCACATGGCAGGGAGGGGAGCAGAGTGCTAACAACTGGCTGACAGCTGGTCACAGCTGGTGACAGCTAGGCAGGCCTGGGCGTGGGAAACACAATTCAGGCAGCAACAGCTGGGAAGGGGACCACACTCAGAAGATGGGCTGATGGACAGCCAGGCTGTGTGCAAAGGGCAAGCCCTACTCCCATCAGCCTGGCCACTGCTCTTTGGAAGGGGGCCCTCATAAGGATGGCTCAGAGTCTCTACACTCCTGCCATTCCTAGCAGATCCTGGTCAGAGGCTGCGCCATCCTGTGTCTCAGAGAGCTCTTCCTTGCTCCTGTGTAAGCACAGCATGTTGTTGTTGTTTTGGATTTTCAATGTAGGGGTTCACTGTAGCCCAGGCTGACCTGGAATTCACTATGTAGTCTCAGGGTGGTCTTAAACTCACGGAGATCCTCCTACCTCTGCCTCCTAAGTACTGGGATTAAAGACATTTGCCACCATGCCTGGATGATAGCATGGTTTTTATGTGTGCATTCATCCAGGGTAAGAAGGGCACGTGGGTTCACACCCCTGAGAATGCCTCCTTGTGTATGTGCATGTGTGGCAAAGGGATTCCAGAAGGGTGGGGATGGTATCATAGAGCTGACAAGGGCCTGTGGTGAGCAGAGTGTCTGGCAAGCAGTCAACATCAAGAAACACAATTTCTGCTTATCATCACCATCCCCAACCCCCTCCCCTCCGCACCTCTCCCCCACACCCCGCAGGCTGGTGTCAAACTCTGACGCCCTCATGCTTCCACCTCCGGAGAGCAGGGATTATAGGCATGGGCCACCATGCCCAACCTTGTAGTGCTGGGACTTTGTGCATCCCTAGCCCAAATGACCTGCTTTATTAACCCTGAGCCCAAGTAAACCGGAAACATACACTGTACCTGGACAGGTATGCAGGGCCTGGGAGAGTCTGAGGGCTTGCTCTTGCCTCTGCCCAGAGGCCTAGGTCACTAGCTGTGATCTCTGTACCCCTTTGCTCCAGGCATGGCTACAGAAGCCCGTGTCTTCCTGTGAGTTCCTTCTACCTCAGAGACAGATGATAGGGTTGCCAGACCTGGGTACCAAGCAAAAAGCCAGCGTGCTATCAGTAGGGAAAGACGCTTCTAAACAATAATGGGGAGCGGGGATGGAGCTCAGTGCCTAGAGCCCTTTGCTAGGCAAGGCTTGGCCAGGCCCTGGGTTCTGTCCCCTAATACTGCCAAAAAAAAAAAAAAAAAAAAAAATCCCAAACCAAATAAACATAACAATAACAACAATAAAACCCAAACAAAAATTAATAGCGTTGGCATTTGGTGGCTATGATGGGTTGCTTTTGGCTTGTATTGCTTAGCTGTTTTTGACTAGAATCATGTGTGTGCATGTGTCTAAGAGAAAGAGAAAAAGACAGGGACAGAGAAGACCACAAATTGGCTGTTCCCCAGTAACTATTGACTCATTTTACATCTATGTGAACATTCCAAACAAAAAAAACAATCTGAAATTCAAAACATTTGTGGTTCTAAGCTTTTGGAGACGGGATTGTCAACCTGCATTAATCACAATTAGAAAAACTTTATTTTATTATTTTGTTTGTTTATTTCGAGGTAGGGTCTTACTCTAGCCCAGGCTGAAGTGGAATTCACTATGTAGGCTCAGGATGGCCTTGAACTCATGGCGATCCCCCTACCTCTGCCTCCCAAGTGCTGGGATTAAAGGCATGTGCCCAGCTAATGATGCATTTTATTTTATTTTATTTTATTTTATTTTTTATTTGTAGAAAAACTTTGTACCCTTTTAAAATTTATTCCTTCCTTCCCTCCCACCTTTCACCAATCTTTTTTGTTTGTTTGTTTGTTTGTTTGTTTTTTTGTTTTGTTTTTCTTGGTAGGGTTTCACTCTAGCCCAGGCTGACCTGGAATTCACTATGTAGTCTCAGGGTGGCCTAGAACTCATGGTGATCCTCCTACCTCTGCCTCCCAAGTGCTGGGATTAAAGGCATATGCCACCACACCAGGCCTCCTTTCACAATCTTTTGTCACAGGTTTTCATTATGTGCCTCAGGCTTGCCTTAAACCCAAGATCCACTTGCTTCAGCCTCCCAAGTGGGGATTACAGGTGTGTCACACCATACCTATTTATGATCTTTTCTTTCCATCCTCCCCTCTTTCTCACTCTTTCTTTCTTTAGTAGTATTGGGATTGAACAGAAGGCCATGCACAGGCTAGACAACCACAGCTAGAGGTGAACTGCATCCATCCCCAGCTCTTTTGAATCCTTTTGAAGTTTTGCAGCTAACCCCACACCTCTGCCCAGGCCCTGCAGCTAGGCAGGTGGGAGACTGTCATCTGTAGAGTCCTCCCAGAACTTTCAGAGGGTTAATTTTTCAGCTGCTGCCAAGGACTTGTGGTGACCCTAGTGTTAACACAAGCCTCTGTCACTTCTCTGTCTCTCAGGCACAGCTGGTATTGGAAAGGCAGACCATGGAGGTACCAGGCAAATGCTGGTAAACCATGCCAGTGTGCTTAAAACCTTCCGGTGGCTCCTCGCTCCCTTTAGAAGAATATCCAAACAGCTGTGCATAGCCATAGCTGACCAGCTTCCAAGGCTGGCCCTGTGTCACTTTTCTAGCTTCTAGCTCTGCCATGGCATTCCAGGCACCAACACTTGTCATCTTTCATTTGCCCCTAAACATTCCAAGCTCTTTCTGCTCACAGGCCTTTGGATTATTGTTCTTTTTCAATCTAGAATGTTCCTTACTCCTATCCTCACCCCTCTTAAGCCTTATTTATCTCTCAGTTTTAGCATCACCTTCTCTAACAATCCTGCTATTGAATCTTCCTCTTCTCTGTGTATTTTCATTAATAGCAAAAATGAGCAAACTTAGTCCAAAACACAGGTGTGGTGGCTCATGCCTGCAATCCCTGCCCTTGAAGAATTGCTGAGAGTTCGAGGCCAGCTTGGTCTACACAGTAAGTTCTAGATCAGCTAGAGCTAAATAGCAAGACCTTGTCACATAAAAAAGGCAAAAATCAATTCAAAATATGAAGTTGCTCTAATATCTAAGATGTTTTGAGCATGAAATGATACCTGAAGGAAAATTGCAAACCTGATCTCATGTGATACATCCCAGCTAAAATGCAAATGCTTTAAAATATTGTATAAAAAGACTTCTAGGAGATGGGCATGGCTGCACATACCAGAAATTTTAGCGCTTCGGAAGCTGAAGCAGGTGGTTGGTGAGTTCAAGGACAACCTGGGCTACAAAAGCAAGATCTTGTCTCAAAAACAAAACAAAAAATATTGCCTTCAGCCTGTGTGCTTATGGTGCGCATGAAATAAAGAGAATTTCCTGTTTAAGTTTGGGTCTCATCCCAAAGACAACTCATTATATACATTTATATGCAAATGCTACAAAATTCAAAAAACCAAAATCTGAAATACTTATTGTCCTAAGTGTTTTGGAGAAGGTGTACTGAACACATATTTATCACAATTTGGAATAATTTTATATCCTTTTAAAATGTGTAATCTGCTCCCCAGCTCCTTGAGGCAGCAGCCCCTGTTATGTACTCTCCATTCTCTCTTACCCTCAGCATCTAGCAAGTTCCTCTCACCCGTCAGGTGTTAGTAAATATTTGTGGAGAGAATGAATGACTAAAATTAATGCGCAATCTCAGACTCCCAGCCTCTCTGAGCCAATGAGCTTCTAAACGCACTGAATGTCTTTTAGGAAGGAATGGCCACTATGTACAGAGAGCCCTTCTTGGCTCAGTTTGCTCAGGAGGAGGCAGATGGCCCAGTGTCCCTCCTTAAGATGTCTCTGGTCCCTGGGAAGGTGGGTGCGGCTACTGTGCCTGCACTAAGTAGAATCTCAGACTTTGTACAAAGCCATTGTTTGTATGCTGGCTCAGAGGCTGGAAGTGAGGACAAAAAGTATGGAAAGGTTGGGTTCTCGGCAAATGGAGCAGAGAGGGACTTTGGGATCCTGTAACGGAAGGAGCCTTGGGTCACCTAGTGGTCAGTTCCCTTGCCTGTGAGGAAGTAAAGGCTAACTATTGGTTGGGGTCTTAGCTTCACTCTTAGGATTCTCTATGTAGCTATCTTGGGGTCCCTTGGGTCACAGAGACTTACGTTCTCAGCTCCTTGTGTCATTCTCTGTGTGACTAGCTTGGGATTCCATACAGCACAGTGGCTGACTCCAAAGACAAGCATTCAGAGACAACTTTTATGAACTTGCCCTAGAAACACACAGCATCATTTCTAAGACACCTATCCAGCAAGGCAGTCACGGGGTCCCACTAACATTCAAGGATAAAAGAGGGCAAGTCCATCTCTGGATTAGTGGTGACAAGGTTCTGGAAGAGTATGGGATTGAAAATGCTGCTGTGGGGCCTGGAGAGATGGCTGAGTGGTTAAACACTTGCCTGTGAAGCCTAAGGACCCCGGTTCAAGGCTTCCCCAGGACCCATGTAAGCCAGATGCACAAGGTAGCGCATGCATCTAGAGTTCGTTTGCAGTGGCTGGAGGCCCTGGCATGCCCATCTATCTATCTGCCTCTTTCTCTCTCTGTCTGTCACTCTCAAACAAATAAAAATAAATAAATAAATAAAATTTTTTAAAAAAGATAATACTACTGTAGCCATGTTGAGAAATGTAACTGTCTAGCTGGGTATGGTGGTGCACACATTTAATCCCAGCACTTAGGACACTGTGAGTTCAAGGCCACCCTGAGATTACATCATGAATTCCAGATCAGCCAGAAAGAAAGAAAAAAGAAAGAAAGAAAGAAAGAAAAAAAGAAAGAAAGAAAGAAAGAATGAATGAATGAAAAAGAAAAAGAAAAAGAAAAAGAAAAAGAAAAAGAAAAGAAAAGAAATACAACTACACCATGGGCTGAAAGTGGGCACCAGTCCCCTCCCAGTCTTCACACCATGGGGTTGAGCTTGATCAGAAATAACCATCATAGTAGAAGGAACAGAAGCAAGTAAAAGCCATTTCAAGATGACCACTTCACTACCATAAAGGCCCGGGTGTGTATATTATACCTACTATCTCATTCAGTGAGATAACATTTACTGAGATGTTCACAGCCTACAAGGCATTTTGACACATAATATTTTTAAATCCTCACCACAAACCTCACAGCCCTGAAGTCTCGACTTTACACATGAGAACAAGTGAGATTCAGAGCGAGGCAGGGAGGGAGGTTGCCCCAGTTCCCAGAGCCTGGAAGCCATGGTGCCCGCTCAGGCGCAGGCCTGACGACAGGCACACTCAGATAGGATTCCATATTCTTTAGATCTGGGGAAAGATGTTGACACTTTAATATCATTTTGCACTTCGCAGCTGGTGTGAAAACAGACGTTTTGCTCTGGGAGGTTTCTGGGGTTTCTTCTCACGGGTACCCTGCTCTATCCCCAGGCTGCTTCTATGCCTGTGAGAAATTGCAGCCATTCAGGGGAAATCCACACATCAAACAGAGTTGAAACCTGGTCTGGAGAGCCAGTCTAGCTTTCTCACCAAGTGTGGTCCCGAGCGGGGAGTCCTTGGGGTTGACCCACTTCTGTACCTGAGAATCTGGTCCGATGTGAAGAGTGAGAACAGGATACTTCACCTATGAGCTTTGGTTTTGTGCTCTGCCAAACATGGACAGGTATAGTGGCCCTGCTGGCCTCCTGGACAACCAGGATAATAAAACGAGGGAGTGGAAAAGCAGTCCATCTCAATCTTAAGCACTGTGCTTACTGTTTTCTGTTGGTCCATGGTAAAAACTCATTTTCTTTCTTTTTTTTTTTAAATTTTATTTTTTATATTTTTATTTTTTTTTGGTTTTGCAAGGTAGGGTCTCACTCTGGTTTTTTTTAGTTTTTGGATCCTCCTACCTCTGCCTCCCGAGTGCTGGGATTAAAGGAGGTACGCCCGGCTTTTCTTTCTTTTTTTTTAATTTTTATTTTTTTTTTTTTTTTTTTTTTTGGTTTTTCGAGGTAGAGTCTCACTCTGGTCCAGGCTGACCTGGAATTAACTATGTGGTCTCAGGGTGGCCTCGAACTCTTGGCGATCCTCCTACCTCTGCCTCCCGAGTGCTGGGATTAAAGGCATGCGCTACCACGCCTGGCTTAATTTTAATTTTAATTTATTTATTTGAGAGAGGAAGAGAGAAAATGGGCATGCCAGGGCCTCCAGCAGCTGCAAAGGAACTCCAGACACATGTGCCACCTTGTGCATCTGTCTTATGTGGGTCCTGGGGAATCAAACCTGGGTCCCTTGGCTTTACAGGCAAGTTCCTTAACCATTAAGCCATCTCTCCAGCCCAAAACTCATTTTCTTATAGAGTAAAAGTCCATATGTGTCTCTACTGGAAAATATGTGTGAGCTATGTTGGAGAAAGCTAGCCAGTAAGTGGAAAGTACCCAGGGGCTTCCATAAACTGCAAGTGATGTTTTCTTTCTCTCATTCAGATAAAACCCTCCGTAGGTGCTGCTGGTGACTCCCCCCTTACCCTGAAAGACCCAGGCTCCTTCCGTCCTTCTCCTTGTCTCTCAATCTGCAGGGAATGCAACTGAGAAGGGACACTTGCCTCTGGAGCACTCCGACCCAGACGTGGCCCACATCCTACAGCACATATTCCATCGGTGAGATTGTCACATGGCCCCACCTAGAGGTATGGTGTCTGAGAGGCAAAGTCAGTTACAATTCTAATTTCATGCTTTTCTCTTTCTCTATGAAGGGAAGAAGTGAGTTTGAATAATTTCTTTCTTTCTTTCTTTCTTTTTTTTTTTGGTTTTTCGAGGTAGGGTCTCACTCTGGCCCAGGCTGACCTGGAATTAACTATGTAGTCTAAGGGTGGCCTTGAACTCACGGCAATCCTTCTACCTCTGCCTCCCAAGTGCTGGGATTAAAGGAGTGCGCCACCACGCCCGGCTTTAATTTCTTTTTTTTAATTCATGTACACTCATGTGCACATACACTTCTTGTATTCCTCCAAGGCTCAGGTTCCCTGTGTCCTCTGGCCCTCCAGGTCTTTTCCCTGTGACTCTGAAACACTCGCCAGTTGCTCCCTAGTGAGGGGAGGTAGCCGTTGACCTGCCATAGCACACTTTCCAGAAGCAACAGATTGGGTGAGCTGCAAAAGGTCCTGATTCAGAGTCTTGAAAGGTCCTGGGAGAGTACTGTCCAGCAGTTTGACTCAAGGTTTTGAGCCCAGTGAAATGTTCTTTGAATATCAGTGAAGCTCAGGTGGCAGCAGCCAGCACAGGCCAAGCAACTGGTTTTGTCTCATGTTTAGCTCAAAACTGGGGACAGATGGAGACAACTCAGGCAGCTGTTAGGTGTAGGTAACAGCAAGTCAAGCCAGAGGCTACAGCAGCTGTGGTTGCCCAAGCAGCCCAATTAAGGCACTCACAAAAGTTGTGTTCCACAGAGAGAGACAGAGGCCCAGGAAGTCAGAGAGCAAAGCCTGGTGTGTCACCAGGCAGGGCAGGCTGGAGGGGGATGCAGGCGATGACAGGTTCTGGACAAAAGCAGAACAGGCAACAGCAGGGTATGGTGCCTTGGGCTTTTGACATGGGGCATTTGCGTTTATGATTTGAGGAGCAGTGAAGGTCAGAGTAGTTCTAATACAAAGGAACTCATTTGTGTCTCTCATGCTTTCAAGCAGTGATCAGGTTTGGCAAGACTTTGAGTCAGTCCCCCCTTTTCGCAGGGCCCAGAGTCTGCCTTTTCTTACTAGCCTGAGCCACATTCAACCCAAGCCTTTGTGCTTCCTGCAGGGTTCTTCTGACCAGCACAGCTCCCAGCAAAATGTGCACTTCAGTCCTTTAACTAATGAGACCTGAGACCATCCCCGTGCCTTACACATAAACGAAAGATGTGTAGTACGGGTTGAAGAGATAGTAGGAGATGCCAACAAAGACGCTCTGGGCACAGGCACCAGAAGCCACCCCCGCCCCCCCCAGAACACAGGAGCTGCAAGGGTGAGTTTATTGTCGCTAATGCTTTGGGCTGCCAGGTACTGGATACGTGAAGACAATTAGATCATCTTCTGCACTGGCTTCTGCAATATAGAGGCAAAAGTGTTGTTATTTTATCTGGGTCAAGATTCCTTAGCATAGCACAGACAGATAATGCATGCTTATGTCTTTAAAAATGTTGCTGTATCTTTTTTTTTCCAGAGAAAATAAAACAGAAGTCAAAAATTAATTCTCTGCTAGGCGGGAATGTTTCTGCTTCCCCATCCCAAATTAATCTGCTAAAGCCTAACCGCCAATGTGGTGTTAGGATGTGGGATCTTTGGGAGGGCTTAGATCATAAGGGTGGAGCCCCCGTGACTGGGGAGTTTGTGTCCTTATAAATGAGGCTTGGGGTGGGGGAGATTTGGTTTCACCTCAGTGGAAGGAAGAACACTTGCCTAGTGAGTGCCAGGACCTGGGTTCTGTTTTCAGCATGGGGGCGGCTGGCTGTGTGTTCTAGGGGTAGAGATGTAGCTCAGTGGGTAGAGAGCTTGTCTAGCATGCACGAAGCCTTAGGGTCAACCCCCAGTGTTGCATCAAATTGGATCTGGTGGCACACACCTATAATCCCAGCACTTGGGAGAAGTTCAAGGTAATCCCTCTGCTACATGATGAGCTTGAGGCCAGCCTGGGCTGCATGAGACCCTCTGTCAAAAAAAAGAAAGAAAGAAAGATAAAAAGCCCATAAAGCTCACTGGTGCTTTTCACCATGTGGGCACACAGAGAGAAGACACCATTTGTGAGAAATCATCTCTTAGCTGACCCCAAATTGATTTGCCAGGGCTTTGATGACAATGACTTCTTTGCATTGCTGGTGATTGAGCTCAGGGCCTTGGGGATGCTGGCCACGTGCTCGATCACTGAGCCATGCCCTGTCCAAGCATCTTGATGTTGGACTGCCCAGCTTCTGGAACTGTAAGAACCACATTTCTGTTGCTTATATGCTATTCATTTTGTGGTATTTTGTTACAGCAACCCAAACAGACTAAAACATTCTTCCATACAGCTGGAAACAATGATAGGTCCTTTTGATAGCCACACCCTCCCTATAATGAAAGCATATACATCGCCATTTATCAGTTGTATGTCCTTGGGGAGCTCACGTGCCTCTGAACCTCAGTCTCCTCATCTGTAAAGAATTAGGGGTGCCTCTCACCAGGCTGCAGTGAGGATCAATGGCTTCATGGCTATGAAGTGTTTTGTAGATTGCCAGCCCTGTGCCATGGGCTGTGGGGACTAGTTTGTACTCTGTCATGTCCACCACCCCAGAAGGAAGCTGGTGACTGTCCTGTGGCCTGCTTTGAGAGCTGTCTGGGTGGAGTGAGATCAGAAGGCTATCACCTGGGTTGCTTAGCTAAAGTGCCCACTGGCTAAGGCCACTGTGTTCAGCAGGAACTGAAAGATATGCATGTGGTAAGATGCTTGTCAAGAGAGAGCCTCCTTCAGAGACTCGGATCACTGCTCATGGCTCCAGGCTTCCTCACCACTTCAAACGTGTAGACAAATGAGCCTGAAGAGTTCCTTCTTTTTCTGTTTGTTTTTGCAATACTGGAGACTGAATCCAGGGCTAAGCAAGAGTTCTATCACTGAGCAACTTCCCAGCCTTTTAATTGGTTTAAAATTTTTAAGTAATTATTTGAAATTAAATACTTTTTTGTTTTTGTTTTTTTGTTTTCAAAGGTAGGGTCTCACTCTAGCCCAGGCTGCCCTGGAATTCACAGTGTAGTCTCAGGGTGGCCTTGAACTCATGGTGATCCTCATACCTCTGCCTTCCTAGTGCTGAGATGAAAGGCATACATCACTATGCATGGCTAAATTAGCTACTTTTTGCATGTGTAAGTGGCATGTGTGCATGCGTGTTCACATATGTGTGTGTGCACGCACATGCACATGGAAGCCAGAGGTTGATGGCACATATCTTCCTCTATAAATGTCCACTTAGGTACCGAAGCAGGTCTCACCTGGACCCAGAGCTACATAGCTAGCCAACTTGTCCAGAGGACTGTTGCGGTCCCCCCCAAGGCCAGCTCAGGAGGGACGGTAGGGTCTCTGCCGAGTTGCGGTGAGCAACGCAGAGTCACGACACAGACTCTGGGAGTTGGGTGAAAGCGGGAAGCGAGCCGCCGCAAACTCGTTTATTTAGGAAAATGCACGTGGGTTTTAAGGGGCTTGGCTGGCTAATCCTTGTAAGGGGTGGTGGTCCCCTTTTGGTGACCAATGACAGCTTGTCTCTGGATAGGACATCTCGTAGCAGGCTTCTCGCGAGCATGGGACTGTAACTGTTGTCACACCAAGCCTGCGCAGAACGCCATTTCCACAGGAGCCACTTCCTGTTTTCTTCTGCCATGCGGTCTGGCTAGGATCAGGCCTATATTGTGCCATACAGAGGACCCCTTGTCTCTGCCTCCCATAGCACAAGAGGTGCCATCTCTGCCTGTCATTTATGTGAGTTCTGGGGATCCAAACTCTAGTTCTCATCCTTGCAGAGCAAGCACTTCGTCCACTGAATGACATCTCAGCTCTTATTTGTTTTCATTTTAAGATAGTCTCTCTAATTGTCCAGACTAGCCTTGAACTAATGGCTCAGGTAAGACCTTTAACTCATAATTGTCCTAAATAGTGAATTACAGGCCTGCACAACCTGGCCAAACTCATCTTTCCTATTAAAGTTCTTGTATTCTTTTCCTGCTGAAGCTGTAATGAATTACCACAAACATCATGGTACCAAGCAATAGAAGTTTATTCTTGCTTCAAGTCCAAGAGTCTACAATAAGGTGTCCACAAGGTCACTTCCCTTGGGAATCTCCCTAGAGAAGTATCTTCTCACAGCAGGTGTGCTGGACACGCCTTTAATCCCAGCACTTGCGGGAGGCAGAGGTTGGAGGATCGCTGTGAGTTCAAGGCCACCCTGAGACTACATAGTGAATTCTGGGCTAGATCAAGACCCTACCTCGAAACTTCCCTCCCCCCCCCAAAAAAGTGCCTTCTTACCTATTCTAGTGTTTTAATTTCTACTTTTTTGTTGTTGTTGGTTTTTCAAGGTAGGGTTTCTCTCTAGCCTAGGCTGACCTGGAGTTCACTATGTAGTCTCAGGGTAGCCTCAAACTCAAAGCAATCCTCCTACCTCTGCCTCCAGAGTGCTGGGATTAAAGGCATGCGCCACCACGCCCAGCTATTCTAGTTTCCTTAGTCAACTCCAAGCACTCCGTGTCTTCATTTCTGCCTCCACTAGCATCACCTCCTCTCCCCAGTTTTCTCTCTCTAGTGTGCCTTTTATAAGAATGATTCTTGGGGGCCAGGGGGAGGTCTTTAAGTCATTGAGACTGAGCCACTGCAAGGGATTATAGGATGCCTGTTTCTCTCTGGTCTTGTTAAGAGGTGACTGCTTCCTAACATCAACAGTCCTGGTTATGAACTGTCACCTTCAGAAGTCAAACAAATGGAAAGTCTTATTGTTGACTTTGACCCTCCAAAGCAGTGAGCAAAATATGAGGGCCTGTGTCAAGTATTTCATGATAGTGATGGAAAGTTGACCAATACGCCTGGCAATGGAACCTCTTCAGGTTGTCTCCTAAATCCTCTAAAAGTGACCACATAAAATCATAACTTTTCCATATGATTTCTGCCATGAACATTTTCTGCCCTCAAAATAAACTTAGCCATTTTCGTCCCAAAGAACTTTTGCTTCTTTTAGAGGGAAATGGTATTTAACAACTATTATCCAGATCCCAAGGGTCCTCTTAACTATTGAGATAACCATTGTTCCTAAGCTTTTGTAGTAAACAGAGCTAGGGTGTATGGTTTTCTCCTCTTTCTTTGTATTATCAAAACATTATGAGAGGACAAGGAAGATGGCTCAGTGGGAAATGTGCTTGCCTTGCAAGCATGAGGACCTGAGTTTGGATCCACAGCACTCATGTAAAAGCCAGGGGTGGAGACACATTCCTGTAGTCCCAGCACTGGGGAAAACAGAAACAAGTTCCCCTGGGACTTGCTGGCAAAGTAGTCTAAGCAAGCTGGCAAGCTAGTCTAAGCAAATTGATGAGCTCTAGGGTTAGCAAGAGACCGTGTTTCAAAAACGTAAGACAGAGAGTGACTGAGGACGCCTAATGTTAACTTCCTACCTCCAACCTACATACACACTCACACACACACCTGTGCCCCACACATACTAACATTCATTCGTGCACACCCCACACATACATAATGCAAATGAAAATGCAAATGAAACTGGCAGGTTTAACTGGAAATGCAGGGCTTTTATTTAGTTTTGCTGGTCTTTGTGTTTGTGAATGTGTATGTATTCATGTGTGTTGTGTGCATGCTTGTATATGTGCGTGAGGACAGCTGCATGCATACCACAGCACTTGTGTTAAAGTCGGTGGACCAAGCGGGGCATGGTGGTGCACGCTTTTAATCCCAGCACTCGGGAGGCAGAGGTAGGAGAATCACCATGAGTTCAAGGCCACCCTGAGGCTACATAGTGAATTCCAGGTCAGCCTGGGCTACAGCTAGACTCTGCCTTGGAAAAAAAAAGTCAGAGGGCCACTTTGGGATTGGTCCTAGCTTTTTCACTTTATTTGAGACAGGGTTTTTACACTCTGGAGTCTAGCTCTACGTCAGGGGTAGTCATGAGCTTTAAATTTGGCTGGCCAGGCCAAATGAGCCAATGGGTGCAATAGTGACATGTCTGTTATGGGGGAAACCAACTGCTCTCTAATTGGACTGGAGGCCCGCTCCGTGGGAGGGAACACATCCCTGATACTGAAAAACATATGACAGGGCTAGACATGAGCCCTAAGGGTGTAATGTCTGCTGGTGTCTCGCTAAATGTATATACTATGCTCACCAAATTTCCCAGTAAGCACTTCTCTTAATGTCCACCCTGTCGTAGGTTGTCAGTATCAGGGATGTATTTCCTCCCATGGAGCGGGCCTCCAGTCCAATTAGTGAGTAGTTGGTTTCCCCCATAACAGACATGCCACTATTACACCTGTTGGCTTATTTGGCCTGGCTGGCCAAATTTAAAGCTTGCACTGTTCACTGTTGAGTACCTTCACTGGTGTTTTCTCTCTCCCATTGACCTGCATGCAGCGTGGCTTTTTCCAACTTTATGTCAGCTGGTCCATATGGAGGAGGCTTTCAGCTCAGCTCCAGCAGGATTTCTCAGTGACCTTGCCGCCCAAGTATGTGGAGTCTTCAGCAATAAGGTCTTACCACCTATTCCTGGTGGGAAACCAAGGGCCTCGGCAATGGCCTATAATGTTTTGGGGGTATCTGTGACCTCCCTGGCTAAATATTTTTAAACATATATATATATTTAAATTTTTATTTATTTATTTGAGAGAGAGAGAAAAAAAAGAGGCAGAGGGAGAGAGAGAGAGAGAGAGAGACAGAGAATGGGCATGCCAGGGCCTCCAGCCACTACAAATGAACTCCAGATGTATGTGCAACCTTGTGCATCTGACTTATGTGGGTCCTGGGGAATTAAATCTGGGTCCTTTGGCTTTGTAGGCAAGCACCTTAACCACTAAGCCATATCTCCAATCCCCAGTTTATTTTAAAACCATATTTACAACATAGCTTACTGTTTAAAATAATAAGCAGAAAAACTTATAGAAGTATTTCAATAAATTGTTGTCTGGCCACATGATGTGAAATTATGTCACCAGACCCTAGGATCCAAAGCCAAAGAACCACTTTAAAGGGATTTAAGGGAGAGCCAGGGTTTGACACATCTGGCTACCCACTACTTGCAAAATGAAGATAGGTAAGGGATGGAAAGGGGCTATCTGCCCTGGGATAAGAGCAAGGTTTGCTTTCTTGGGAATTGAATTCAGAGAGCTGGTTGTATTGTTCAGGCAGTCAGGAAATAGAGAACAAATAGGAAGTGAGGCTGGGCCATAAAACCTTAAGGTCCACCCCTAGAGACCGCTCCTCCGGATAGACTTTACCTCCTAAAGGTTCCACAACTTTCCCAACCATGTTCAAACACCTGAGTGTATGGGACACATTTCATAGTCACACCACAAGTGTCCACGTCGGAACCCATGCAAGTAGTTATTATGAGATATCACGTTGTTTTCCTGTAGTTTTACCAGTTCCTGCTCCCACTACCAGTGTGTGAATGTTCTGGCTGCTCCAGTTTCACCAGCATTCAATATTTTGAGACTTTAAGATTTTTCCACTCTGGTGTGAAATGGAATCTCATTATGATTTTAAGTTGCACTTCCCTAATTAGTAAGGAAATTGAAAAGCTTTTCATATGTTATTGATCACAGAAGATTCTTGTTAGATAAAATGTTTCTTCAAGTCCTTTGCCAAATGATTTCTGGGATTTGTTGTAATATATGAATGATTATTTAATGTTTTTTAAAAATGTTTTTATTTGAGAAAGAGGAAGAGAAAGTGAGTGTGAGAGAGAGACTGGGGACATCAGAGTCTCTTGTCACTGCAAATAAACTCCAGACATATGTGCCACTTTGTGCATCTGGCTCTATGTGGATACTGGGAAATTAAACCAGGGCCAGCAAACTTTATAAGAAAGTGCCTTTAACCACTGAGTCATCTCCCCAGCCCCAATAATTTAATGTTTTGTTCGTTACATGTATTACAAATGAATTCTCTAAGAACTGTGAGCCAGTAGTTCATCATAATTTACCTGGTCTCTAGTACTCTATAATAGCACCATAGACTAAGATAGCTTCTGATGGCTTAGTATATCTAGCTGACCTAAACAAACATGTTCTGGTAAAGCCCCATGTATCTGAAATTTAATATTATCAAACATAAGGGAGACGTGATGGAGAGTTGAAATGGAACAAAGGTAGCGGTCAAGTGATTTGGATTTCATCGTCTTCTTTTGAAAATGTCATCTGCACAGATACGTGTCTATGCTTTACCAGCAGCTCCTGGGGGACCTTAGAAGAGGCATGGTCGGGGAGAGACATTGAACTTGAAGGCGCATGCCTTTAATCCAGCAGAGACAGGCAGATCACTTTGAGTTTCAGGTCAGCATGGGACTACAGAGTGAGTTCCAGGTCATCCTGGGCTAGAATGAGACCTTTTTACCTAAAAAAAAAAAAAAAAAAAAAACAAAATAGAAAAGAAAAGAGAAGAAGAAAAGAAAAGAACTTGAGCTTCATGATGTGCCTGTCTGCTTGAAGAGTTCTTTACCTCGGCACTTTAGAGAAATGACTGAGAATGACTTAGCCACGCTCCTCAGTGAGCTTAGTTAGATGGGATCCGGTCACTGCTTCATGCTCCCCAGCTGGATTTTTGTTAGAACCCTCAAGGAAGAAGGTTCACTCATGTCCTCAACACCAGCTTGCCACACCATGGACACTTGAGTATCTTTGTGAAATGTGTTTATTTTGCTTGGTAAGAGGATTCCTCCTCTCCTTTCCCTCCTCTCTCCTCTCTCCTCCTTCCTTTCTTCCCTCCTTCCCTCTTTCCCTTCCTTTCCTTTCCTTTTTTTTTTTTTTTTTTTTTTTGTCTGTCAGAGACAAGGTCTCACTACGAAATATAGGCTGACCTTGAACTCTCTATGTAGCCTAGACTGGTGTCAAACTCGAGATATTCCCACAGAAATGTCCTGCCATAGCCAGCTTAGTCCCCATTTGCCAAGGGCCTGAAACTTCTCCTTGGAGTACCCCACACTGCTCTCGTCCTGGGCCCACTGAGCCTAGACGAGCTTGCTCTCATCACGACCTCTCTTCTGACATAATGTTGACAAAGAATTTTCACTCTCTATCTCCATCCATCCCGTTGTTGAGAAAACTCTGCTTTGGCTACTACATGTGGAACCACTTTGTCTTTTAATCAACAGAGGGGTTCCCCTCTTCTGTTTTTCTGTCATTTCCCATTTTCTTTGTATTTCCTTCCATGTGAGGGCTGTAGCTGGGGCTGTCTCTTTCTCCTGCTCGTATTTGGAATAATTAAAAAAAATTTTTTTTTGTTTTTGTTTTTGTTTTGGTTTTTCAAGGTAGGGTCTCACTCTAGCTCAGGCTGACCTGGAATTCACTATGTACTCTCAGGGTGGTCTCAAACTCATGGTGATCCTCCTACCTCTGCCTCCAAGTGCTGGGATTAAAGGTGTGTGCCCCATGCCCGGCTCATAATTGGAATAATTTTGCTAAACATTAATTCCTCATATCTGGCTAAGTCACTTCCAGATTTGGTGACTAAACAGAAATGGACTCCTTGATTGGGCAAAAGTGAACATAGATAAAACTTTGAAATCCTCATTTTCTGTTTTTGCTGTTCCCATACAAACCTGGTCACTTAGTAGGCAAAGGTGTCTAGAATTTTTCAGATTACGGTTCTCATAATAAAAACACCGAGAAGCAATATCTATTCTTCTAACATAGTCTCTTGATAAATAATAAGTGTTCTCTCTCTCCTCTTCCCTTCTTCCCTCCCCCCTCCTTGATCCCTCTTTCTCTTCCTCTCTCTTCATCTTCATTTTTGAGACAGGGTCTCATGTGTAGCTCAGATTGGGTTCAAACTCTACATTCATTGCCTCTACTTCCTGAGTGTTATTTTTATATTATTTTTATTTATTTATTTACTAGAGAGAAAGAGAGAGAGAATTCAAGTATGGGCTCACCAGAGCCTCTTACCACTGCATATGAACTATAGATTGTGCATCTGGCTTTATGTGAGTACTAGGAATTTAACCTGGACCAATAGGCTTTGCAAGCAAGTGTCTTTAACTGCTGAGCCATTTCCCCACCCCCTGAGTGTCCATATACATATATATATGTACATACATATATGTATGTATATGTATATATTTACACCTTTGGAAAGGTAATAGAAGAGACTACCATTCAGATGAAGGTCAGTGAGCAGGAGGTTCTTAGAGTAACAAGTGGGGCAACGAGACCTTGGCTCAGAGGCCCTGTAGTAGACGGGCTGAGACAGTAGTAACATACTGCTTGTAGAATCTGTGAGGAACTAGCTCTTTGAACTTCTCAGCCTTTATTTAAGTTGCAGACTATAACAAATACACATAGAAAAATAAAGTTTATCAATGCATAGCAAAATAAGCATCTGGAGCATGCACCTTGTGTACCCATGTATGCCAAGAAACAGAACATTGGCATCACCCCTGCTGTTCCCTCCCTATCTGCTAGAAATCCCCACCATCCCCACATCTCATGGTAAACAGCTCCTTACCTCTTTATAATTGTGCCACCTTCCCATGTGTCTGTGAACAAGGTAGGTAAGTTCTGCCTGCTTTTAAGCTCTGCATAAGTGAAGGCCTGTGCATACACACTTAGTCTTTCTTCCACTTGCTTCTTGATTCACTTGTTCTAGTACATGCAGTTTTGTTTTATTCACCTTCATTGCTACATAGCAGTGTGTTCTATGAATGTATGGTACCATTTTTACCCATCCTATTGTTTATGCATATTGTTATTGCTCTAGGTTTGTTTGTTCCTTTTACTGCACACTGGTGAGAACCAGGTAAGGTGCCCATGCTCCTGGATACAACCTGTCACTCATGCTCCTATAAGCAATCGTAATATAACTCACTGGGTCCTCTTAAAAAAAAAAATAGATGGGGCTAGAGAGATGGCTTAATGGTTAAGGCACCTGCCTCCTAAACCTAAGAATGCTGGATCCAATCTCTAGCGGTTCCAATGTCCAGGTCCCACGTTTAGCCAGATGCAAAGTGACACAAGGGCACAATGCTGCACTTGACCACAAGGGGGCACACGCATCTGGATTTCGTTCGCAGCAGCTGAGATGCTGCTAGAACGCCCATCTCTATCTGTCTTCCTCTCCCTCTCTCTGTGTCTCCCCCCCCCAAAAAAAAAGATGGGCTGGAGAGATGGCTTAGCTTTTAAAGCCACTTGCTTGCAGAGCTTGCCAGCCTGGGTTTGATTTCCCAGTACCCATGTAAAGCTAGATGAACAAAGTGGCATATGCACCTGGAGTTCATTTGCAGAGCCAAGAGGCCCTGGCATGCCCATTCTCTTCTTTCTCTCCTCTCTCTCTGCTTGCAAATAAATAAATAAAAATATAAAAATAAATAAATAAAGACATCAAAATGATAGGATTAGTTGGGAGAGAATCGATAGGATTAGGGAGGAGATAAAAGAGGGTAACAGGGGAGGATATAATCAAAATACATTATATACATGCATGAAAATACAATAATGAAACCCACTGTATGTAATTAATGTATACTAATAAAAAAGAAATTCTTCTTAGTTCAAAAATTGGATTCTTGCCAGGCATGGTGGCACACACCTTTAATCCCAGCACTTGGGAGGCAGAGGTAGGAGGATCACTGTGAGTTCAAGGCCACCCTGAGACTACATAGTGAATTCCAGATCAGCCTGGATTAGAGTGAGACCCTACCTTGAAAAACCAAAACCAAAACCAAAACAATTTTTTTTACCTCGAAAAGCAAAAAAAAAAAAAAAAATTGGATTCTTGGGCTGGAGAGATTGGCTCAGTGGTTAAGGAAATTGCCTGCAAAGCCTAAGACCCAGGTTCGGCTCCCCAGTACCCACATAAGCCATAATGCACAAGGTGGAGCATGAATCTGGAGTTCGTTTACAGTGGGTAAAGGCCTTGCCGTGCCCATTCTCTCTCTCAGTTTCTCTTAAATAAATGAATAAATATTTTTAAAAACGGGATTCCTGTTTGTTAATTGAGTTTTAAAGGTGTTATTTGTATTAATTCCTTCATTAGTTCTATATTTGGGCAACTATGTTTTTCATGTGTTCTTTCTTCTTTGTATCAGGGTTTCGCTATGTTGCCAAGTGGTCCTCAAATTTACAGTCCTCCTCCTTCTTCAGATTTGAGGGGACTGGAATTGCAGGTATTTGTCACTGTGCCCAGCTCTCTCTCTCTCAGCTTTTTAAAAAATATTTTCATTTATTTATTTGTAAGGAGAGACAGAGAGAGAGAGATTATGGGTATGCCAGGGCTTCTAGCCCCTGCAAAGAAACTCTAGATGCATGTGCCATGTTGTGCATCTGGCTTTATGTGGGTACGTGGGAATCAACTCAGGTTGTTAGGTTTTGCAGGCAAGCGACTTAACCTTAATCAGCTGAGCCATTTCTCCAGCCATTTCTCAGCTTTTAAAAAGTCACTGTCAGGCTGTGCCTGGTGTTTGTTTATAGTGGCAGGAGGCCCTGATGCACCCATTCTCTCTGTCATTCATATATATATATTTGAGGTAGGGTCTCGCTCTAGCCCAGGCTGACCTGGAATTCACTCAGTAGTCTCAGGGTAGCCTTGAACTCATGGCGATCCTCCTACCTCTGCCTCCCACACCCGGCTTAAATAAGTATTTAAAAGAACCTATTTATTCGTTAATTCTATCTCCCATTCCAGAACGTAACTTTGACAAGTGCAGAGAGGGGCTTTGCCTTGTGCTCAGTGCCTAAACTTTCTCACTTGGACTACTAACTAATAGCTAATGGGCACTGAGTCACTGTGCCTTTAAGTGCGCAGATGCAGTCCAGTCCTTCTTTTTAGTGGAATAATAGATACCAAGCTGAAATTTTAAGTACATACTCATTTACTTTGTCAATTGGTATATTATATAAAATTTTAAAATTCTTACTAGTAAAAGGAGAGTGTAAAAGAATCACTTGGGCAGAAGCAACACTGGATTTTTACAGAGTTAAGAAATATGCTTCAGAAAAGTCCTTCCTTTTTAGATAGACCATAAAAGCTATTGTCGTCAATCATTTTTTCTAGCCTGTTGAGCTCTTTAAAAGAGAAGTTGAGACAATTTCCACACCAGGAGATATACAATGAATGAACAGCCATTATCTGTGCATGCACAGTCTGACAATTGCAGTGTTGAATAATGACATTCATTGAGAGAAGTTCTGAGAATCAGAGCGAGGCTGCCATAACAAAATATATTTATAGAATTCTCTTGTCTTGACTTAGAACAACTTGGTATTAGAATAAAGCTGTTCGCATTAACCCTTTAATCAAAATTCCATGCTTTTTTCCAATGCAGTTGGACAGTGTTTTAGTGTTCAATTAATTTATAAATTCAGCTGTGTGTAGGAATTACATTGATGATGCTGTCGTTATTGGGATGTTTCCACAGAGTAAACCTCAGGTGATTCATGCAGGGTTTCGCTAAGGCAGTGAGACAACTGGTGTTCATCCACCATCAGGAGGTCCACTTGCCCTGTCTATCCAGTTCAGTTTTGTCCTTGGAGGAAACTATAGGGCTTCACTTGGCGCATGACTTGGTTTAACCTACAGATAGTGTTATGCACAGACAAGTTTGCTACCTGGACACAATTGATGGCTGCACAAATGGCGCCCCCTGCAGTTCCTGGTGCTCAGTCAAGTTGTGCAGCCTGGCAGGCCTGGAGGTCATTTCATCTCTTTCTTTGGACACCACCTTTCTTTCCATCATTTTTCCGCCATCAACTTTCCAGTGTCAATACTCACAAGCTGTCTGTGGGGTGCTCCCACTGTCCGCTCGCAAATGCTCTAAGATCGTCTTTATAGACCAGATGTGCTCTGCCCAGACCATGAAATAGAGCAATTGTTCATTCCCATTGCTCTGACTGTAGAGACGGTGTTGCTCAGGATCTGTGACGTCTCTGAACGCCCAGCTGGACCTTCCTTCATTGCTTTCTAGTGAGATATTATACAGTTGCTTTCCTGTGGTTCTCAGTGGGAGACAGGCTTTTCTAGATTGCATTCTACCTGGAAGGGATCACTCTAATTTTTAGTTGTTTAACTTATTGGATGTTTCCAACCTTTTGCTATGAAAATTTTTGGCCACCAGCCTCAGTTTGTTAGTCAGTAGATGAGTTACATTTATAAACCAAGTTAATTCATAAACTAGATATCTTCTCTTAATACTGTGACCTCACACCAAGTATAATGCTTTGGACTAACAGTAATTTTATTTTTATTTTTTGGTTTTTCAAGGTAGGGTCTCACTCTAGCCCAGGCTTGCCTGGAATTCACTATGTAGTCTCAGGGTGGCCTTGAACTCATGGTGATCCTCCTGCCTCTGCCTCCTGAGTGCTGGGGTTAAAGGCATGTGCCACCATCCCTGACTAAGTGATATTTTTAAAGCTTAATTAAAATTGAAATTTTATAGGCTAGGTAGTTTTGCAGGAGAGACAATTAATTGATGGACACCTGAGTTAGAATGCTGGATAACTGATATGAATTGACAAAAACAACTGAAGAAACACATTCTGTGAGTCTGCATTTCACAGAGATCTATAGGCAATTTTTCCTTTTAAGGCAGGGTCTCATTCTATCCTGATCTGCTGGCCTCAAACTCAAGTCCATTGTCATTCCTCAGCCTCCCGAATACTGGGATTATAGGAGTGAAATCCAGTGAAACCTGTAAGAAGTTGAATAAAATTTTATCTTAATTTTTTTCCTGAGTAATAGAACTGTTAGCTATTAAAAGAATTACCTGAATTCTGGAAATCAACTTCTTAGGAAAAATTTCAGAATAGAAAAGGCAATAATGTATTCAGTGCATTATTTTGAATGCTATCAGGGAAAATTTTATTTAATAATTAAAACTATACAAATAGCTTATTAATCTGATTTGAATGACACTTTTTAGTTTAATATGTGTAGTTGTATATCTTCTTTTACTTTTTTAGCTACTGGGGCTTGAATTCAGTCTTTAAAAATACTTTATTGACAACTTATATATATATATATATATATATATATGTATATAGACAATATACCATGATCATAATCCCCTCCCACAAATCCCTTTTTGCCTCTCCCAAATCCCCCTCCCTTGATCTTTTCTTCTTGCCAGCTAGTCTCTCTTCTATTTTGATGTCATCATTGTTTTTCCTCCTGTTATGCAGGTTTTGTGTAGGTAGCATCAGCCCCTGTGAGGTTGAACTTACACTTGCTATCCCACTGAGCTACACCCCAATTCTAATATTTCATCGAAGCCACCCATCAGTCTGAAATCTGAGACTTATTTTCATTGCATTTTGAAGAGTGAACTAGAAGTCCCAAAAGACACAGTTGATGGGGTCTAGATCTGCCCAGCCAGCAAGTATAACTGTAAAGCCATACTCTTTCCATCGCATCCATCATCCATTTTCATGCTATGAATGGAAACAGAATGATTCACATCAACAGCCTAGTAATTAGCATTTCAAGGGTTGGATTAGGTGTTTGAGGGAACCTCTTCCAGGACTGCAGCATCTGTGAGGTACTGAAGGCAGAAGCCTGGTGCAGTGACACATGGTGACTCCGCGTGGAAGTTACACACAGCTGCTGAGTGAATGCAGCACTCAGGAGCCCCCTTGAGCCTCTCAAGGACTAGGTCAGGCCACATTCATCTTCTCACCTTTGCAGAGGCTTAGACACCCAGTGTGCGTTCAGAAAGCATTTGTCAGCCATAGAGGTGGCTGCATGGATATAGAAAAAAGAATGAGCTCTGGGCCTTGTGGTGAGGCCTGTGATCTCAGTTACTCAGACAGCTGAGGCAGGAGGATCACAAGTTTAAAGCTTACCTGGGCTACAGAGTGAGTTCAGGGGACAGCATAGGCCCGGTTCCAAAATAGAGAGGAGACGTTGTTCAGTGGTTCAAAGTGCTTGCCAATCATGCATGACACAGGAGTCAGTCCTCAGCACTGCAAACACAAAACAAGACGAAACAAAACAAAAATGAATAGATGAGTCCTGGATCATTAGGAAATAAGGGAAGTGATTTCCTAAGACAGAAGACAGGACGGAACAAGGTCTCTGAATTATGGAGGTTCATTCAGTTTATGGAATAGCCACAGTGGCTAAACAGATATGTGTGATTCCCGAGACAATGGGAGATGTCTTTATCCATTATTCTCCAGCTAGTAGAGATGAACACGAACTCTCCAGGCCTGTCCATCTTACTCTGAAAGTGCTATGAAGAACCCCACTCCCATGAGAAAAACACACTAGAGATTATTATTCTCCCCACCTCTCTTTTTTTCATTGCCTTTCAATTGCACACACTACCTTTCTGTCCATATCAAGTGCTGCTCTTGAGAGAGTCTCTATTTCCGAGTGATTCTTTGAGAACATCGAGTGCCAGACCACATGCTAATTAAGGCTTGTCACATACCATAATGGCACCTTAGCAATACACCAATTAACAGTTACTTTAATTACACCACTTACATGAAATTAATGAAGAGTCTAGCTGATGAGAAATAGGAGCCTGCACATTAGAGCAACACAGAGCATTCATCAAATCACTGGTGAAACAGCCTTTGAGAAATCTGTTCCTCCCCACTGCCTAGTTTAAAAAATATATATATATATATATACATATATATATATATATTCTTCTCAGGGAGGTATGGGAGTGGCTTTTGTAAAATGAATTGTCAACAAACAAAAGACAAGTACTCTATTTTGGTGTTGTACTAAACATCCAGGCTTGGATGACTGAGGGACTGAGTTCAAATTCTTCATCTACCCTTTTTTAAAAGTATTTTTAAATATTTTATTAATTAATTTATTTATTTAACAGAGAAAGAGGCGAGGGGGTGGAGAATGGGCATACCAGGGCCTCTAGCCACTGCAAACAAACTCCAGATGCATGCGTCAAACCAGGATCCTTTGGCTTTGCAGACAAATGCCTTAACCACTAAGCCATCTCTCCAGCCCCATCTACCCTTTTAAATTGCACTTTCAGTCAGCTGGGAATGGAAGAGAACTTCTTCAACCAGAAAAAGGGCACCTAGAAAGACCAAGAGCTGACATTATGTAAGCCTGGGTGCTTTTCCCTGAAATCACAAAAAAGGGAAGGATGTCCACTCTCACTTTGTCGATTTAGAATTGTATGTTGTCTTTTTTGTTGTTGTTGTTTCGACATAGGGTCTAAGTCTAGCCCAGGCTGACCTAGAACTCTTTAGCTCCAAGCTGACCTTGAACTCACAGTGATCCTTCTACCTCTGCCTCCAGGTAATTTGAAGGCTGTTTTGAATCTACACCACCCCCCACACTTGAGCTTCTCATTGAATACCATACTACAAAGTAAGTAAGGGATAAAAACATAAAATCATAAGAAATACATAGTATGTAAATGACTTTGTACATAGTATGTATTTTGCATTCATAATTTAGAGAACCACTGAAAGTAAAATGGAGTCGAAGAAATCTTAAAGAGAAAAATCTATAGACTGGAATGAATAAAATGTGCATTTTATAGTTTTAAAAATTTATTTATTTATTTATTTATTTATTTATTTATTTATTTATTTATTTATTTGAGACAGAGAGAGGGGGAGAGAGAAAGAGTGAGAATGGGTGCACCAGGGCCTCTAGCCACTGCAAACTCCAGATGCATGTGCCACCATGTGCATCTGGCTTACATGGGACCTGGAGAATTGAATCAGGGTCCTTGGGCTTCGCAGGCATGTGCCTTAACTGCTAAGCCATCTCTCCAGCCCAAAAGTGAGCTCAGTGGTAGAGTGCTCACCTAATAAGGTGTAAGATTCTAGCACCACACAAAAAAAAAGACTAATGTTAAATGGCAATAAATAAATAAATAATGCATAGCTAGTGTAATTAAAGTTTATTATCAAATGTATAAAGGGATCATACAAATACATAAAAAAGCTAAAACACTGATTTTTAAAAATCAACAAACCCAAACAATGGATATTTATTACTTGTGTATAAAAAAAAAGCTAAGATGTATGAATGTTCAATCACCCAAAACTCTAATGCTGAGTGAAAACTATGCCGCAACTTTCACTAGTAAAATTGCCGAAGATTTTAAAAGGTAAAAACATTCATCAATATTGTAAGATAGAGTTTGTTATAAACAATTTTTGCTTGTTGCTTAATCAAAACTTTAAAGAAAGCAATCTGATGGCAAGTAATAGCAACCTTAAAACAATAATAAAAAAGCTTACTTTTCATAGGTCAGCTCTAGCTGGTGTGATTTAGTGGTGTATCATTTGATTTTTCACATTCATTCTTTATTTTACAAAGTATATACAAAAACACACCAACTTTTAAGTTACTAAATGTTTTGTTAGAAGCCTTAAAAAAATCCTTTTAAAAATATTTATTTATTTGTGAGAAAGTAAGAGAATGGGAACGTTATAGCTTCCTGCCACTACAAAGGAACTCCAGACACATGTGCCATTTTGTGCTTCTGGCTTTACGTGGGTACTGGGAAATTAAACATGGGGCATCGGCTTTGCAAGCAAGTGCCTTTAACCACTGAACCATGTCTCCAACCAAAAATATCTCCCTGTTTTTGACTCAATCATTTCCCTTCAAGAAATCTATTTGAAATAAATAATCCTACATGAGATGAAGACAATGAACCAGTATGATCTCCATAATGCTACTTACAACAGCTAAGAGATGTCTCGGAGTACATGACACTATGTCTACCTCAAGAGGTGTTGTATGTAATCAAAACTATATTTAGGAAGAGTTCACAATAGCACAGGGATATGCTTATACTATTTAGATATTTTATTTTTATTTATTTATTTGACAGAGAGAAAGAGGGAGAGAGAGAAAATGGGCACGCCAGGGCCTCCAGCCCCTACAAACAAACTCCAAATGCATGTGTTACCTTGTGCATCTAGCTAACGTGGGTCCTGGGGAATCAAACCTGAGTCCTTTGGCTTTGCAGGCAAATGCTTTAACTGCTAAGCCATCCCTCCAGCCCTGGACATGCTTATAGTATTTATGTTTGTTGTCTGTCTGCTAGGGCTTCTTAACAAAGTGTCAGATGCATGGTGGCTCAAACAGCTGAAAGTCACTGTCCTGCAATTCTGGAGGCTGGAAGTGTGACATCAGGATGATGGTAGGGCTGCAGCCTTCTGAGGGCTCTGAGGGGAATCTGTTCCAGGCACGCTCCTAGCTGCTGGTGGCTGCTGGCAAGTCTTGGGGTTGCTTAGCTAGTAATGGTATAATTCAATTTTCACATGGCACTTTGCCTGTCTTTTTATAAGGACACCAGTTATACCAGGTTAGAGCCCTCTGTAATGTCAGTTTCCTAGCATGATGGTCTGCAAAAACCCTAGTTTTCAAATTAGCTCCTGCTTATTTATAGGTAGTAGAGTTTAGAAAATCAACATCTTCATGGAGGACACAATTCAATAACATATTGTGATGTGATATGCAAATAAAAATATAAAATAAATATGTAAATTGATATGTGGAGATAAAAGCCACATTACAGGATGGTTCATAACAAAATAATACACCCAAATGTGAACAGAGGTTATTTTGGGGAGGAGAATTAATCATGAGTGATTTTCTTTCTTTTCCCCTCTCACATTTTCCACATTTTCTATACTGAGAGCTACTAATAAGCCTCCTCCAGACACAAGCCTTGCCTCACCTTTTCCAGCCTACACACACAGGTCTGGGCCTGTGCGCTAAACTATAATCACGTAACTGTTTTATCTGATTCCAAACTCACTGTGGAATTGACTCTTTGGTAATGGGCAGGGATTCATCACCAGTGGCACCCTCTTAGCTCTGCAGATAGGGGGCATCAGGGGAGACCAGATGTCTGGTGGCCATACGCATCCTGGGAGGGTCCCCAGCCATATTGTTTCAACCAACAGTGGCAGTTCCTTATGGATGCAGTAGCTGAATTGACTTTCTAGCTTTTCTGTGTCTTACAGAACCAGCCTCAATTCACCTTCCTCTTCAGAGACCTGAGCACCAGCCAAAGATCCCTCCTCAGAGGTTGGGTCCCAGCCCCTGAGACCTCAGCACCAGTCAGTCAGTGACTCACCTCAGAGCTTGGAATTGAGCCTGTAAGGCCTGCCCTGCACCTCCTGTTTCAAATATCCC
Source organism: Orientallactaga sibirica (assembly GCA_036365145.1). Classification (NCBI taxonomy): domain Eukaryota; kingdom Metazoa; phylum Chordata; class Mammalia; order Rodentia; family Dipodidae; genus Orientallactaga; species Orientallactaga sibirica. Next base: position 15,688,136 of record JAEOAD010000015.1, read on the forward strand.
AAACTTCCTGTTATTTGCCACCCTCCTAGTTGATGTTAATTCCTGCCTTATTACAGTCACAATGCCTCAGAGCTATTCCATCTTCTCAGTCACCTAGTTAATGAACAACTTGATAGCTAGCTACCAGTTTGTTACATGAAATGCTTTGTGGTCCTGTACTTGGGGTCCCACTATACAACCCAGGATGGCTTTAAACTTTCAATTCTCCTACCTCAGCCTTCTAAGTGCTAGAATTACAGGTATATGCACCACCATGCCTGGCAATGTCTTGCTTGGACCTTGACTGATGTAATGTAACAAGAAGTGCTCCATCTAGCTACTAGAGGGCTTTCAAAGGCCAAGGCCAGCCTCCTCCTCCATAACTTCAAGAGTTCAGAACTAAAGTTATTTCTGTTTAAGAGAAACAGTATACTCTTCCTGTATTCAGACCTCCTCTCTACCTCTTCCTCTATCCTCTCACTCATATTCCCATCTAATCTGAGAGATGATAAAACACTTTAAAATGTTGATGACTTTTCACCATTTTCAGAGTACCCCTTTAGGTAATAATTGAAACAAAAGGGAAGTTCTTTCTGACCTTAGAGCATTGTACCCAGTAAGACCTGCTAGCCTTTTCTTGGTCACATGTTGAAGGTAAAGACCTCAGAAGTGGACCATAGACTGTGGTCTTGGCACAGACTAGGTGTGAGGTGGTTCCAGAATTGTTTTAAATTTTCTACAAATCCTGTCAAGGCTCCTCTGCTTGGATTTCAAGCTTTGAAAGCCATTGTCACTGTAGATACCCATGTGATCATGAAAAGACATTTTTTTTTTTTTGAGAGAGACAGAGAGAGAGGGAGAGGAAGACAGATAGAGATGGGCGCCAGCAGCCTTTCAGCTGCTGCAAACGAAATCCAGATGTGTGCGCCCCCTTGTGGTCAAGTGCAGCATTGCGCCCTTGCGTCACTTTGCATCTGGCTAAATGTGGGACTTGGAGATTGGAACTGGCGTTCTTAGGCTTAGGAGGCAGGCGCCTTAACCACTAAGCCATCTCTCCAGCCCATTTTGATTTTTTTTTTTTTTTTTTTTTTTTTTTTTTTTTGGTTTTTCAAGGTAGGGTCTCACTCTGGTCCAGGCTGACCTGGAATTAACTATGTAGTCTCAGGGTGGCCTCGAACTCTCGGTGATCCTCCTACCTCTGCCTCCCGAGTGCTGGGATTAAAGGCGTGCGCCACCACGCCCGGCTCATTTTGATTTTTTTGAGACTGTGTCTCATTCTGTAGTACAGGCTGTGCTGAACTCAGTAGACTAGGCTGATCTTGAACTCATGGAGATTAACCTGCTTCAGCCTTCTGAGTGCTGGGGTTATAGGCATGAGGCACAACACAAGGCTTGAAAACGTATTTTTATGGCTTGCGTAGGACCTTTCCATGCCCAGGCCAGTCCCACAAGAGCCTTGGCTGCCTGGATTCTGCCACCTCTGCAGAGCAATTTTTTTCTTTTCTTTTTTTTTATTGACAACTTTCATAATTGTAGACAATAACTCATGGTAATTCTGCCCTGCCCTCACTTTCCCCTTTGAAACTCCACTCTCCATCATACCCCTTCTCCCTCTCAATCAGTCTTTTATTTTGACGTCATCATCTTTTTCTCCTATTATGATGGTCTTGTGTAAATACTGTCAGGCACTGCGTGGTCATGGATATCCAGACAATTTGTGTCTAGGGCAGCGTGTTGTAAGCAGTCCTACCCTTTCTTTGGCTCTTGCCTTCTTTCCACCACTCTTCCACAATGGACCCTGAGCCTTGGAAGGTGTGGTAGAGATATTTCAGCACTGAGCACTCCTCTGTCATTTCTTCTCAGCACCATGGTGCCTTCTGAGTCATCCCAAGGTCCACTGCCTGTTGGGCATTGCTAAGCACGGGCTGTGACAGTGAGGAAGCTGGCCTGGGCTGTTGGACATGGACAGGGACCTTGGGCTGTGGGGGTTGCAGCTGGCCTTATCATTGGGAACCCACTCTGGCGACAGAGACTGGCTCTCCCTGCCCTCGGGCAAGGTTGTAGTGTGCCCTATCTTTGCCCACAGTGGGCAGAACTGGCGAGGCCCTCCCCCTTGACCCAAAAAGCATCTGACCATTCCATAGTCAGGTTTTGCCCGCCCCCCCCCCACAGTTCCTGACCTTGTGGCTAGCTGCCCAGGAGACCCTTGTAAACAGTCTCCCTTCAGCTTTAGCTGAAGTCACACAGCTTTTCCCGCCATTTCTGTTATCTCCTTTGCAGTTCGGCCCTTGCAACTCTGAAGTCACGTAGCTTCTCCCGCCATTTTTAGCTTCTCCCTCACGACTTCTGCCTTCCAACAGCAGCCAATTAAACAGCAACCCATAAACCTATGTATCTAGTCACCATATAGTCTGTATGTGCCTTCTCAACCTTTCTCAAGTGTTTATAAACCCACTCCCCTTGTGAATAAATGAGAGCGTGCTATCCATCAGATGGCCTCCTGGGTGGTTCATTGCCCTTTCACTCACCCGCTCCATGACTCTGCTTCCCCCCAACTCCTCCTGAGCCCGGATGTCAGTGGCCAACAATCCCCAGGGTCAGTGAGGACCCACAACTGCCATCTGAAAAGAGAAGCTTCTCTAACCAAAAGTGATAGTAGCATTAACATATGGCTATGGACATTAAGAGAAGTGCTTAGTGGGCATCATAGTATATACATTTAGCCAGACACCAGCAGGTGTTACACCCCTAGGACTCGTGACTACCCCTGTTGTAGGTTTTCATGGATATATTCCTTTCCATGGAGTGGGCCTCCAGTCCAATTAGAGAACCACTGATTTCCCCCATAACAGACATGCCACTATTACACCTGTTGGCTCATTTGGCCTGGCTGACCAAATTTAAGACTTGCAGTGTCCACTGTTGAGTATCTCCACTGGTGATTTCTCTCTCTCTCCCATTTGAAGTACATGCAGTGTAGCTTTTTCCAGCTTTCTGTCAGCTGGTCTACATGGAGAAGGTTTTCAGCTCAGCTCCAGCAGGATTTTTCAGTGACCTTGCGGCCCAAGTATGTGGAGTCTTCAGCAATAGGTTCTTACCATCTATTCCTGGTGGGAAACCAAGGGCGTCGGCAATAGCCTGTGATGTTTTGGGGGCATCATTGACCTTCCTGGTCAACAACTCACTGGAAGGTATCCCATTCCTGGTACTGCAAATTTTCTAGTCACAATCTATGGCTTCTGGGTGTTCTATTGTCTAAAAAGGTAGGTTTCCGTATGACTTATTCATATCCTCTTAGATTTTGATTAGTCCTCTCCCACTTTGCCTTTACTCGGTCTCTTCCCCTGACCTCATTTAGGCCTTTCCACCCCCATTAATCTATTATTCTACTTACATATATAATACCATCCTATTAAGTCCCCCCTCCCTTCCTTTCTATTCCCTTTATATCCCCTTTCTAGCTTACTGGCCTCTGTTACTGAGTTTTATTCCAACTCACATAGAAGTCCAATTATTTGTAGGTAGGATCCACATATGAGAGAGAACATGTGACATTTGGCTTTCTGGGCCTAGGTTACCTCACTAAATATAATTCTTTCCAGATCCATCCATTTTCCTGCAAATTTCATAATTTCATTTTTCTTTACACTGAGTAGAACTCCATTATATAAATGTTTCACGTCTTCATTATCCACTCATCAGTTGGGGGACATCTAGTCTTGTTCCATTTCCTAGCTATTGTGAATAGAGTGGCAATAAACATGGTTGAGCAAGTATCTCTAAGGCAGTGAAACGAGTCCTTAGGCTATATGCCTAGGAGTGGTATAGCTGGGTCATATGGTAACACTATTTTTAGCTGTCTCAGGAACCTCCACACTGATTTCCACAATGGCTGGACCAGATTGCATTCCCACCAACAGTGTAGAAGGGTTCCTCTTTTTCTGCATCCTTGCTAGCATTTATTGTCATTTGTTTTCATGATGGTAGCCTGACAGGAGTGAGGTGGAATCTCAACATAATTTTAATTTGCATTTCTGTGATGTCTTGGTGCAGAGCAATTTTCATCTGTCTCTAAGGGTACCCCAACACTCTAGGACTTTGCATATACTATACCCTCACCCTTTCCTACTGGTCTCTGTCACCCACTGCTGTGTTTCTACAATGAGTCAGGACCCTGAGTTATTGTCACACTTTCCATTGCTTGTTGCTAATAATATTCTTCTGTCAGAATGGTCCTAAAAAACTCACTTCTGTACCTGCTGGGCTCAGCATCAGGCCTGAAGTAGCGCACGTGGGTTTGATCAGGGTTTGATCAGTGCCATTCACTGCCCTCCCCCTGGCCTGGGTCTTTCCCAGTCATAGGATGAGGACTTTCAGTCTTGGAGAGGCAAAGCTTCCAGGTGACACCATAACACCCCACTAGGCTGCTGGGTGGAGCTGCCCTGCCTCTGGACGCATGGTCAGGCAGACACCTCCCTTGGTGAGCTCACCGTCCTTTCCTGAGAGATGGTGGGCGGCTCTCCACATGCAGTTCTACACACTCCTCAGCTTCAGGATATTTTCTATCAGGACAACCACAATGGTCTAGGAGTGGCTCCCTGGAGGACCTGGCAAACTTCATATTGCATACATCAGCTACCTGCCATGATGCCATCTTCTCTCACTTGCTTAGCTTGGGTGAAATATAAGTGTTTTCTTCCTCCTTCAGGACTTGTCTCTGGCCTCCCAACTTCTTCCTTTTCTGGACTCTCAGGAGAGGGAAAACTTGCTGAGGGGTTGAGAGGGAAGGTCCTCTTCAGCCTCTGCCCCTGATGTACTCAGCAAAGTCTCCCTTGCCTTTCAAAGCCAAGCTCACTGCTGCCTCCTCTTTTAGAAGGTGGACCTTCCCACTTCCGCTCCTGCAGGACCAGGGCCTCTCTCCAGGGTATCCCATGGTTTGCGCAAATCTCTCTCAGAGTGTTGTGCGCTGTCCTGAGTCTGCAGCCTGACTGCTGAGTGTCCTCCACCTAGCCCTAGTCATTTGCCCTCCAAGTGATGATAGTCCTCAACTGAGTATCAGGAGAATGGTGAGCTCCGAAGACTGCTGTGGTTCAACCTCATGGAAGTACACTCTGAGGCCGAGATGAGCCTCAGGAGACTCCTGGAGGCTGGGGACCAGGGACTGCACAAGGAGGCTGTGGAGGAAGCTGAGCAGTGCTGTAGCCACTGCAGAAATCCCAGCCTGAGCCTCAGGAGCTGCTCTGGGCTAGAACACTGGGCTGGGCCTTTCCCAGTCATAGCATGAGGGCTGTTCTAAGGAAGGCTGTAACCCTGGCAGTCACTGTGGGTGTGGTGTCTCTAGGAGGCTGGAAGCCTTCAACACTCTGGCATCTGGGGCTTGAGCGTTCCAGCCTAGCTGCAGCCTGCTGGGCCTACACCACCCATACCACTTGCTTTGAGTCTTCCCTTCACCATGTGAGTGGGTCTTTCAGTGTAGAATACAGGTTCTTGCATTAGACACCTTTGATGCTGATCTGGGTAACTGTCATGTACGCTGTGTGAAGTATCTCTTCCAGGTCCATCTCCAGCCAGCCTGTCACACACAGGTTTATAGGAAGAGACACTGCAGTAGCAATGTGGGGAGTCACTTGTCTAAGGAAGCACCAGAGAAGGTAGAGGACTAGAATGAGCTCCAGAAGGCAGTTCAGGGTTCTGGGATACGCCTGCAAAGCATGCAGCAGGGAAAAGTCAGCTCAGCCAGCCACTCACCAGAAGAAGCCAGTGCATTCAGCAGAACAAACATCCCAAGGGCCTGCCCAGGGGCCCTTGTGATACATGCCATCCACTCCATTCCCCAAGTAGGAGGGTCTTGTCTGTGCATTTGTGTTCTTCTCAGGAAGTTGTAGGACCCACCTAAGAGTCCTGGAATTGAGTAGTCCAGGAAGGCCTATGTGTAACTGCATGATTTGCTCTTTGATCAATGGTTTGGAGGAGCATATTTTTCAGAGTGAGGGGCTTAGGGTGGACGCCTTGCTCCAGAAAGCAAATGATCACCATCTATCAAATCTCACACCTCACCATCACTGTGCGAAGCACCTTCTATGTACTGATGCAGTCACTGTGCCCAGGAATATAGCCATGTGAGTAATGGATCCTCTTGTGGATTCACCCAACTACAGATCAAAGCTATCTCAGGGAGCATGATGTACTCAAAGAAGAGCAGTGCCAAATGAAGGGCAGGAGAGGGCTGAGAAGTGGACGAGAAGACGGAAGGTATACATTCTCACCTGGAGACCTTGGGCTTCCTCCAGATAGCAAGGCCCTAAGAGGTTTGTGGTGGGGAAGGGAAGAATTTGGGTGGGTGGGGCATGTGAATGCATAAGTGTGGAGCCAGAAGATGTGGTCGGTTTGAATTAGGTGTCCCCCTGCAACTTGTGTGTTCTGAATGCTAGGTCCTCAGCTGGTGGCAGTTTGGGAATGGAGGTGTGTTGTTGGGGGCAGACTTACGGGTGGTATAGCCACCTTCCCCTTGCTGGTGTTAGGCACACTCTCCTGTGTCTGTTGATAACTTGATGTTGGCCAGAGGTGATGTCCAGCCTTTGCTCACGCCACCTGTTCCCCTGATGTCATGGACTTTCCCTTAAGTCTGTAAGACAAACTGCTGCTTTTGGTCAGGTGCCTTGTGCCAGCAATGACAAGGTAACTGCAACCTCGGGCTGTTAGCCAGCCCTCACCTTCCACCATGTTTGAGACAAGATCTCTCTCGTTTTATGCTGCTGTGAACACCAGGCTACCTTAGACCTTCTCCTGACTCTGCCTCCCATTCAGTAGTTGCACTGAGATTACGTATATGTGTGCTACTTGTGTCTGCCTTATGTGGGTTCTGGGGATCTGAGCTCCAGTAGTCAGGCTTGCGCAGCCAGTGCTTTAAAAATTAAGTCAGGTCACCCGCCTGCTAGAGAAGTTTGGAGCAAGGAACGCCTGCACATTCTGAGTGGCAAGGCTGAGTGACTAAGTGGGAGGGGCCAGGATGGCAGCCTTCCCTCTGCACCCCCAGCCCACTGCAAATCTGCATGTGACTCTTCTGGGGGGGGGGGAACCGAAGCTGCTTCCTGCAGATTTAATTCAGTGTCAGCCGCGAAGCTCTATTAACTAAATTGGCCATCAACCTGCGTGTCTGTTCCACATAATGGGCTTTTGTACAAAACGAGTTTTTTACTGCGTTAAAAAAGTGTCATGTTTGAATCAAAACTTATTCCAACGTTCAGGCTAATGAAAGCCTCAAATAAGAGCAGATCAATGGGTCCTGAGGTGTTTCCATGGAAACAGGAGCAGAGAGGCAGTGCACCAAGGTGATCCAGAGTGCTCATTGGTGGGACCCCCTCCTCCCTCCATTCCACCTGAAGGGCTGAGACCTGCAGACACACAGAACTGGGGATCAGATCCAGTGTGAGGCGCAAGAGAAAAGGGAGACCAGAGGTACCTCGGCCTGCTTGGGGCTTGGCTGAAAACTCTGGGTTTAGCACATTTATTGCAGCAGGCAAATTCATAGTTGAGGATATTTTTTTTTCTAGTGATGCAGGTCTGTCATCCCGGCTACTTAGGAAGCTTCAGCAGGAGGATGAAAAGTTCAAGGCCTACCAGGGCTACCGAGTTAGTTCAAGCCCAGCTTAGACAATTTAGTAAGGCTCCGTCTCAAAATTAAAATTAAAATTAAAATTAAAATGAGGGCTGGGGATATAGCAATATCCTAAGGTCCCTCCTCTATTAAGAGACTTATGTGGCTCCAGACCCAGGGCTGCTACCTGTATTCTCTCTGCCCACCAACCATGGTGGCTCTTGGTCCCAGCACTGCTTTCTGAGCCAGGCTTAGGCAGCATCCTGGAGCTCTTCCTTCTTCTGAGCTGGCCTGTGCATGTTGCTTGGAGGCCTGGCTGCCAGCCACACGTGCACCCAATTTACCCACATGACCATATGGCTAGAAGCTGACTTGTGAAGGATACAAGGCCAGTGAATGGCCCACTCTGTACCAGGAACCAGGGCCTGATTCAATTTAAGCCTCCCTATCCAGAGACCTGCCTGGGGGTAGAACAACTGCCCTCTCTGAGAAATGTAGGCAAGCTGCAGCCAGAGGCCCTATAATCAGGTTTGTGGGGGCAACCTCAGCCCCAGCCCCTCCCCCCTGCCCCATTATCACCCGCCTCTGTGGGGTCAGTGTGGTGGCACGCCTGCCCTGTGGCCTCACAAGGCTCCTCTTTCCTTCTTAATCAAATCCGGCCTCCAGCCTGGCATTCCCTTGGCCTGAAGTCATCTCCACAGGGAGGGGAGCTGGGCAGACATAAGGCACACAGAACTGGAGGCAGGGATGGCTAAGTTAGAAAGACTCAAGAATCACTCAGTGCACGATGCAAGAGGTGAGGCAGAATGGGCCAGCTGGATCTTAGGAAAAGTTACCAGGCCAGGCCTCAAAGAGTGGGGACCAGAGAACCTAGAACCCACCCAGGCAAGGAATGCTCCCTCCTTCCTTAGGTTATAAAATCCTCTGAAGGTTGAAAAGAAAGTTCACGATTCCCCAAAACATTATTGATCTTCCCAGCTTAAAAATAAGAGCAAACAAACAAACAAAAAGCCACGACACACTATATGAGGTCATTTAGACAAGGTTCAGACATGAGTGACCTGTGGTATGTTCTAGAAGACTGACACTTCACAGAGTCACAGGGTCACAGAAGTGTGGGCTGCAGGGAGGACTCCAAGAAGCTGTGTCCTGTGTCCAAAAGATTTTGTGTCACTGGAAGGGCCAGCTACAGGAGGCCAGACAGTGAGCAAAGACCAATGAGTCAATACCTGAACATGCTAGGGTCATCCAGAGAGTTCTTGGACTGGACCCAGAGGTCCAGGGTTGGACGGACACTCCAAGGGTATTAGAAACTAAAGTGTCATTGGAAGAGCCACTTGATGAAACTTGAGCAGGAGAGGCAGCTGATCAGCACAGGCTCTTCTAAAAAAAAAAAAAAAAATCCCTAGTGAAATAAAATAGAATACATAAAATGATTAGCTCTTCAAAGACATGATCTGATCAGTTTCAGAGCAGTTAGGAGAGAGCTTGTGAGGTAGTCCCATGGTTGAAGCTAAGGCTGTGTGTGACAACTGGGATAGAGTGCAGAGATGAGAGCCTAGCATACAGGGAAGGAATGATGGCAAACTAGAGTGGATTCAAGATTGGCAGCAAAGCCGGCGTGGTGGTGCACGCCTTTAATCCCTGCACTGGGAGGCAGTGGTAGGAGAATCACTGTGAGTTCAAGGCCATCCTGACACTACATAATAAATACCAGGTTAGCCTAGACTAGAATGAAACCCTACCTTGGAAAACCAAAACCAAACAAACAAACAAAGACAAGATTGGCAGCAAGATGCAAGGATCATGCCCAGGCTTGGAGGCAGCAGTGTCATGAGACAGGCAGAGCTCAACAGGAGCAGATGTGAGATCAAGGTATTGTGTCTGGAGAGACTGTAGAGGGAAACCCAATGGTCCCGGGCAGTGGGTCAGGGGACCAGAGCAATGTGAAGCCATGAGGGCTGGACAGAGGTCTTGTGGAGCCCCCTGAATACAGAGGTCAGTATAGAAACCCTTTGGGTGATAGCACCTGTTGCTGATATGCAGTGACAAGGTGTTTGAAGGAGACAGGGGCAGGGAGAACAGAATTTCAAAGTGTGCAGGTTTGGTTGTAGCTTAAAGGAGGCTTTCAGGGAGTCCCGGCCATTCTAGTGGATACTGCTGACCTGTTTTTGGGAGACAATTGTATGAAAGCTCCCAACACAGAGCTGGCATAAACTGATGGCACTTCTCAACCTCACCCCTGCTCTGTGACATGCATCCAGCAGCATGACCTGCTCCTCATTACGGGTCCACCTCACAGAGGCATTTCTTCTTGCTTCTCCAGGAGAACGCCATCTTTGACCATCTCTGCAGATGTTCTGGGAGCTGTCCAAGGTGCTCCTTGCAGAAAGGCTTTGGCACTGGAGAAGAACCTGTCCGCTGGGGCTTGTCAGCAGCTCCCGCATCATACTCACTCTTATTGAATCCTGAAGACCTCAGTATGGCTGGGAACCTGTCAGCACCGGCAGAGCCCAGGCCTGGCCCCTCAGCCTCACATCTGAGACGGATTGAGGCCATGCTATGTGTTGACTCAATGCATGACACTCTAGGGGCAACACAGCATACCATGATTTTAAACATCACTCAGTCCTTCACCTTTTCTACCCAAGGAAACTGAGGCATGGAAGACACAGACTCTCTCCAAAGCTCAGAGCCCAGGTTCAGATAGTGCTCTGTTCTTCCCTTCTGTGCAGCAGGCGCTTCTCCCTTGTGATGCTCACTGTGCAGGAAACTCGGGGCTTGGTCAGCTACGAGCACTGGCTCATTCTTTCCTTTGTTCTCTGTCCCTTCTTCCCCACTTAGCAGAAATATTTTTTAAAAAATGTATTAGAGACAGAGAGGGTGAGAGAGAGAGAGTGAGAATGAGCATGCCAGGGCTTCTAGCCACTGCAAACGAACTCCAGATGCATGCGCCACCATGTGCATCTGGCTTATATGGGACCTGAAGAATCAAACTGGGGTCCTGGGGCTTCGCAGGCATGCACCTTAACCACTAAGCCATCTCTCCAGCCTGGCAGTAATCTTAATTATACATGGGGCACTTACTACCCCAGGGGTTTTTAAGCATGTGTATGAACATCCATGTTCATTTGCATGATATGCATATGTTCGTGTGTATAGGGGCTGCAGTTGCACATGTGGAAAGTCAGAGAACCATTTTCAGGTCAGTCCTCACTTTTCTACAGCTTTGAGACAGAGTGTCTCTCTGGATTCTCACTCTGCTGGTCTTTGCTACACTCATCACGAGGTTGCCAGGAAATCTCCTGTGTCCACCTCCCATGTTATCATCGGTTTCAGTGTCAGAATTCTGGGATTACAGAAGCCCACCACAGCTTCTGGATTTTTATGGGGAGTTTGGAGATCAAATTTGGTACTCCAACTTGAACAGCAAGCTTTTTATCCAGTGAGCAATGTCCCCAGCCCACAGTCCCAGTGTTGACGGATAGGCAAAGGCAATGTGTTCAGTTAGTGGTCAGCACTGGAGAAAAAGGCTGGGCTGAGAGTCTCAGTGTGTGTGCACACGCATGTAGTGAAAGCTGAAAGAGCCAATCACACGCTCTCCAATAACCATGGCACAAAGCTGGGTGATGGCCCATTTTCACTCCTTCAATTTGCCTGAAGCTCCCTTTACTTATTTTTCTTTTCACTTTTAAATTTGGGACATAATTTAATACATTCAAATCCACTCTTTTTGTATATACTTTAAAGAATTTATTTATTCATTTATTTATTATTTATTTGCAAACAGAGTGAGTGGAGGGTAAAAAGGAGCGTGCCAGGGTCTCTTACTGCTGTAAATGAACTCCAGACACACGTGCCACCTTGTGCATCTGGCTTTATGTGGGTACTGGAGAATTGAACTGATGCTGTCAGGCTTTACAAGCAAGTGCTTTTAAATACTGAACCATCTCTCTGGCCCCTGTACATACTTTTGTGAATTTTGACAAATGCATGTAAGCGTAAAACAGTAGAACAATCAAAACACAGAAGTTGCCTTGCACCCCTTCATGTGAGTCCCTTCCCCAGCTCCCAGTAACCTTGGGTTTGCTTTCTGTTCCTATAGTTTTACTTCTTTGCGAATATCATCTGTTCTGGCACATGGGCAGAAGACAGACTCGTTATCCTTTCATTAGGTGAAGGCCATTGAACTCACACCTGCCTAACAGTTCAGTCAATGATGGACTGCATATGGGAAAGTGGTCTCTTGAAATATTAGCATCCCTATGACCTGGTAACATCATAGCCATTGTATGCTGGATTGCAGTGCATTCCTCACAGATCTTTGGTGATACTGGTATAAACACACATGCTACACTGCAGTCATATTAAAGTAGAACACATGGAGTTTATATGTTGCACTCAATGGCATTTGTAATCCTTTGTGTTGCTGGTTTATGTGTTTGTTATATGACTTGTTATTTTAGAGTGATTTATTATCTATCATCTATTTTTATGGTTCATGAGATCAGTCTACCACTGAGCTATATAGAGCTATACCCTCATTCTGCCCCATTCCATACTTACTTTTTTAAATAAAAGATTTACTATAAGGGGCTGGAGACATGGCTTAGCAGTTAAGCACTTGCCTGTGAAGCCTAAGGACCCCAGTTTGAGGCTCGATTCCCCAGGACCCATGTAAGCCAGATGCACAAGGTGGCACATGCATCTGGAGTTTGTTTGCAGTAGCTGGAGGTTCTCACACTCCCATTCTCTCTCTCAAATAAATAAAAATAAACAAAAAACATTTTTTTAAAAAAAGATTTACTATGAGTCTACTCTGTGACATGATCAGTAGCCTCTGACTTCTCAGATTTGTCTCTTGGTTGAATCATTTTCTCTAATGTTTAATTTAATCTCATTTTGTTTTGTTTGTTATAGTCCTATACAGGCTAGACCAGGTACATAGACGGTGTAATCTAGATATGTGGTAGTCTATACATCGTTTCCACTCAAGACTCCTTTAGCCTGCAAAATTTTATAGCCCCCTTGAGTAGATATGTATATAAAATAGATACAGAAATCAAACATTTACTGAAAATAAATCATAAGAGAATTTATTTTAAAATAATTCTTTAGCATACACTTCATTGTATTATTTATTAAAGATGGATCAAACGTTCACACTACAGAGATGATTGTACTTGCTTATTTTTATATACAGAATTTATTTTGGCTGAATATTTGATACTGCAGGATGTAGAATATTTTCAGTATTTTTCAGAGTTGATCAATATTTTAATTTTATAATCATCAATGGCTGCTTCACAGCAAAAGTGTATGTACGGCTATTTCAGAAACTGTTGGAAATTCTGTCCTAATTGCAAGCCAAAATTCATTTAATGATTTATTTTGTGCACACAAGTTCTGTATGTGTGTAAAATATGTGTGGCGTGGTTTGTTATGTGTGGTCTATGCATATGTGTGCACATGCAAATGCCATGTGTGTTTGTGTGGCAGCCAGGGGAGAACATTAGGTTTCTTTCTCTACTGTTCAACCACATACTTCCTGGTGTGTATGTGAGAGACAGATACGTGTGCTCACTGTGTGTCAACTGAAGCCAGGCTACTTCCTTGGATGTATGTGGGCACACGTGTGTGGATGTGTCTTTTTGAGTCTCTATACCTTATGCTTTTAAAAACGTAGAGCTCACAGATTTGGCTAGACTAACTGGCTGGTAAGTTTTGGTGATCCTCCTATATCCACCTCCTCAGTGCTAGGATTACAGTCATTTCGGGCCATACCTGGTTTTTGCATGGATACTGGGGCTCTGAACTCAGGGGCCAGAGGAGTGGTAGAGTGTAGGGTGCAGGGAATTGTTAAGGGTTTGTTTGCTTGTTTGTTTGTTTGTTTGTTTGTTTGTTTGTTTGTTTGTTTTAGGTAGGGTCTCACTCTAGCTCAGGCTGACCTGGAATTCACTATGTAGTCTCGGTATCCTTGAACTCGTGACGATCCTCCTACCTCTGCCTCCCGAGTGCTGGGATTAAAGGCATGCGCCACCACAACTGGCTAAGTGCAGGGAATTGTAAAGTAAGCAAACAGGATCCCCAGCCCCTGTGGGAAGCATTATTTAAAATTTTTTTTTAAATTTTATTTGAGAGAAACAAAGAGAAAGAGGGAGATAGGGAAGAAGAAAGATAGAGAATAGGTGTACCAGGGTCTCCTGCTCTGCAAACAATCTCCAGATGCATGCAGCATTTTGTGCAACTAGCTTTATGTGGGTGCTGGGGAATTGAACCTGGGTTATCAGGCTTTGAAGGCAAGTGCTTTTAACCATGAGCCATCACCCTAGCCCAGCATTCTTTTTTGAAAAAAAAAAATTATTTTCAAGCAGATAGAGAAGAAAGAGAGAGAATGGGGGGGGGACTGCAGATGCATGTGCCACTTTGTGCATCTGGTTTTACATGGGTACTGGGGAATCAAACCCTAACGATCAGGCTTTGCAAGCAAGCACCTTTAACCTCTGAGCCATCTCTCCAGCCCGGAAGCCTTCTTGGTTGAGTTAATGAAGGATTTTCTTCCTGCCTGCTTCTGTGTATTGGTCCTGGACAGCTGGGCAAGTCCTGTTTGCCTGATTCATGTTGTCACACTCGTTTCCAGTCACTTGCATTCCATCACACCCACCACAGGCCACACTTTCCTGACTTTGAGGCCTTTTCACACTTCACCATCCCTGCGGTGCTGGAACTGTCCTTTCTCCAAAGCTGCCAATGAAATCCACACACCCTTCAAGACCCAGCCAATTCCCGTTTCTTCCAAAAAGCTGTTGCCCCAAATCTGGCTGTCAGAGCCCCATTTCTCCCCAGCCCTGGCTTCTGAAAGGCTCTGTGGGAAGTCTGTCTTCCCTGTAGCTTCTGTGTTATGGCAAAATATATGTAAAATCATAACATGGAATTGATCATCTTAGCCATTTGTAAGTGACAATCAATGGCACTGAGTACATTCACAGTGTATAAATCATTTCCACTAGAAATTTCTAGAGCTTTTTCATCTCTGACTAAAACTCTCTCCTCCACCAACTCCCCATTTCCATGCTCCCGGAGCCCCTGACAACCTGGTCTACTTTCTGTGAATTTGACAACTCTTGGTATCTTATATGAGTGGAACCATACAGCGTTTGTCCTTTGGTGCCTGGCCTCTTCACTTACTATAATGTTGGCGAGGCTCACCTTTGCTCTCACAGGTGTCACTTCTTTATTAATCAGCAGTTTATTATAAATACTTGTTTATTATTTCATCTGCCGACGGGCACCTGGGTTGGGAATGCTTCTGCTGGACATGTAGCTGTTCTCAGTTTACCTGAGTCCTGCTTTCAATTCTTTGGGGTTTCTATTTAGGAGTGGAATTGCTGGATCATATGGTGTTCTGCATCTAACACTCTGAGGAACTGCCACTGACCCAGGGACATGAGGAGGATAGAACCCCACACTGCTTTCACCTCTGTGTGGCAAAACCTCAAGGGATCTTTGAGACAATCCTGGGCTCAAATCCCAGCTCTCTTTAATAACTGCAGGTCCACTCCTTGTTTGTGAAATATAGATCATAACACCCACCTCACAGGGCTGCAGTATTCAACATACTGATAATACAAAATGCCTGGCACAGTGCAGGTGCTCAGTAAATATCCATCCTGCCTCCCCTTGCCCACTTCTGTTTCTTCATCTGAAAAAAACAAGCACCCTATTTACTGAGTGCCTCATAAATCTCAAGTGCTTTGGGGACAACTGGGTAGAAACGTTTTGTGGCAACTTTCTTTAGAAAACATTCCCCCCTTTTAAAAGAAGCCCATAATTCCTCCACATGCTCTCCCATCTGTTCCCAAAATGTGATAATTAGGAAACGATGCTGTCACTTTTGAAAGTGCGACAGCTGCCCCTCCCATCCCACCCTGAGCAACACGGCACAGGGCTGAGGAGACCCACGCACGGGTTCACCGTCAGCCTCATCCCGGACCTCATGGGCACATGTGGTCCACATTTTGATCCATCCTGTCACCGTTTATGGACCATTTATGGTCCCCAGCATCTAGTATAGGAAACTGACCTGTTACATGCAAGGTTAGAGAGCTGAGGCCCCCAGAGGCACGTGGACTTTGGAATCTAGCAAACTGGTGAAGGAACCAAGGCGCCACTCCTCATGCCTTTCCCACTTGCTCCTGAGTTTGTGTGCAGTGCGGAGCCCAGCCCCTCCAAATGGAATAAGAGGTT
This sequence comes from Orientallactaga sibirica, assembly GCA_036365145.1. Lineage (NCBI taxonomy): Eukaryota > Metazoa > Chordata > Mammalia > Rodentia > Dipodidae > Orientallactaga > Orientallactaga sibirica. Next base: position 15,703,959 of record JAEOAD010000015.1, read on the forward strand.
TGTTCAATTTTAAACAGGGGTGCTCTAGGCTTAACAGCACTGGTCTAAAATGCCATCCAGGGACCTCAGAATGTGACCTTGTCTTAATCCACATTTTCCTGCATATTAAAATACCCAAGGCAGGACTGGAGAAATGGCTTAGCAGTTAAGGCATTTGTCTGTGAATCCAAAGGATCCTGGTTCGATTCTCCAGGACCCATGTAAGAGGCCATGGCATGCCCATTCTCTCTGTCTGCCTTTCTTCTATCTCTCTCTCCCTCTCTGCTTGCAAATAAATAAATAAATAAATAAATAAATAAATAAATAAATAAATAAATAAATTTAAAATACCCAAGGCTGGATAATGTATAAAGAACAGAGGTAAGTTAGCTCACAGTTCTGAAGGCTGGCAAGTCCAAAGGCAGGGTATCAGTGTCTTAGCCTATGGCAAGGGTCTTCGTGCTGCATCACAACATGGCAGAGGGTAGCACCTGGGAGGCTGAGCAGTGGACCCTATTCAATTCTAATCTCTCCCAAAGGCCATATTCCATATATCATTAATGTGACTTTGGGGATGAAGTTTCTAACACGTGAACTTTTGGGGAGATGTATTCCAGCCACAGCAGATCTCATTGTAAATTTTGTTTTTTCAGATAGATTAATTACAATAAGGCCATAAGGACTAGAGTGAGCCCTGATCCATATGTTAACTGGTATTGATACAAGAAGTGGGAAACAGTCAAAGAAAGAGATAGCCAGTGAGAATACCACGTGAAGACAGCCTGGCACAACACAGCTGCCAGCTAAGGAACTCTCAAGATTGCTGGCCACCACCAAACCAGGAAGAGGCAAGAAGGCATTCTACCCACTGTCTTCAGGGTCATGGCCCCACTGACAAGCTTGATCTTAGATCTTTAGCCTCCAGAAGTCTGGGGGAATAAATCTCGGGGTTTTAACCCCCCCCATGTGGCACTTTGTTGTAGGAATGGACCCTAGGAGAGAGCAGGAATCTGGAGCTATGAGTTGCCTGTCCACAAACCCTCCATGCTAGCTAGTTCTGTTCCTTGCTCCCCTCATGTGGTGTTCGCATTGGAGCTTTGAAGCCTGGGTACATGCAGTGCCCTGTCTTAGTTGCCTCTCTCATCTCTCAAAGAAGAGCCTGAGACAAAGACTGGGGTGCAGGTTCTTTATTTGGGAGATGATCCTGGGAAAGTGGAAGGAGAAAGATAATGGATCAGAAGGAAAGTAAAAACAGATGTGGGGCTGGAGAAATGGCTTAGTGGTTAAGGTGCTTGCCTGCAAAGCCAAAGGACCCAGGTTCAATTTCCCAGTACCCACGTAAGCCAGATGCACAAGAGAGCAATGGCTAAAGGCCCTGGTGCACCCATTCTCTCTCTTTGTCTCTCTCTGTCTCTCAATTAAATAAATAACTTATATATATATATATATATTTTTTTTTTAATTTAAAAAAAAGGATGTGTATGGCAAAGATGTTACTCAGAGGTAGAGCATTTTGCTTGGCATGTACAAGGTCTTGGGTTTGATCCTCAGCATGGACAGAAAAAGAGATGTTACTGAGCTGGTTTTCACTATTGTAACTAGAGCCTTGTCTCACTGGGAACTTTCTTAGTAACCATGTACTGTTACTATTCCATCATCCTTCCAGAAGCATCTACAGTTCTGATGTTCAGAAGGGAGAGAGGGAGAACTGAAGTGCAAGATCAAGGTGCTGGTAAAGATGGTTCCTCTAGGGGGTCTACTCCCTGGCTTGTAGATAGCTGCCTTTGCACCACTTTAATCCCAGCACTCAATAAGCTGTGAGTTTGAGGCCAGACTGAGACTACATAATGAATTCCAGGTCAGCCTGGACCAGAGTGAGACCTTACCTTGAAAAAAAAAAAGCTGGGCGTGGTGGCATACCCCTTTAATCCCAGAACTTGAGAGGCAGAGGTAGGAGGATCACAGTGAGTTCAAGGCCATTCTGAGACTACAGAGTGAATTTCAGGTCAGCCTGAGCTACAATGAGACCCTACCTCGAAAAACCAAAACAAACAAACAAACAAAATATTAAATAAATAAATAGGGCTAGAGAGATGGCTTAGCGGTTAAGGCGCCTGCCTCCTAAGCCTAAGAACGTTGGTTCCAATCTCCAGCGGTTCCAATCTCCAGGTCCCACGTTTAGCCAGATGCAAAGTGACACAAGGGCGCAATGCCACACAATGCCCACAAGGGGGCGCACACACCTGGATTTCATTCACAGCAGCTGAGAGGCTGCTGGCATGCCCATCTCTATCTGTCTTCCTCTCCCTCTCTCTCTGTCTCTCTCCAAAATAAAAAATATATAAAAATAAATAAATACTGAAAACCTACAACAGGGGTGGTCATGAGCCGTAGGGGTGTATTGTCTGCTGGTGTCTGGCTAAATGTATATACTATGTTCACCAAACTGCCCAGTAAGCACTTCTCTTAATGTTCATACCCATATATTAATGCTACTCTCACTTTTGGTTAGAGAAGCTTCTCTTTTCAGATGGCAGTGACCTTGGGAGGACTCAAAAGGCACCATGGTGCTGAGAAGAAGTGACAGAGGAGTGCTCAGCACCGAAATATATCTATCACATCTTCCAAGGCTCAGGGTCCATTGTTGAAGAGGGGGCGGAAAGAATGTAAGAGTGAAAGGAAGGGTAGGACTCTTTACAACGAGCTCCTCCAGACACAAAATGGCCTGAATATCCATGACCTCACAGTGCCTGACACTACCACACAAGACCATCATAATAGAAGGAAAAGATGATGACATCAAAATAAAAGAGAGACTGAGAGATGGAGGGGATATGATAGAGAGTGGAGTTTCAAAGGGGAAAGTGGGGTGGAGGGAGGGAATTACCATGGGTTATTGTCTACAATTATGGAAGTTGACAATAAAAAATAAATTAAAAAAATTTTTTTTAAAGTAAAAATATATATATATACATTTAAAATAAAAATAAATAAAGAAAATAAAATCACTATATCCTTATGGCCCTTCTTCTGTGTGTGTTCATATACCTGGTATTAGACTAAGCTTCTATGCTTACCAGCTTGTTTAACCTCATTAACTCCTACAAGGCTCTGTATCCAAATACAGTGAACATGTAGATTCAGAGCACAATAGGCCCCATCTGAAAGAGCTCCCAGTCTGGTCATGCATTTCTCAGAGGAGGACTGTAGCAGTTCATTTTATGTATCAACTTGACAGTGCTTAGGGATTCCCAGATAGATGGTAATGCATGGTTTCTGGGTGTGTCCGCTACTATGCACAGCAGAAGCATCCAGTTCATTGAGGGTTCAGAGCAACCGCAGAGCAGAGGAAGGGAAACAACTGCCCTCCTCGCTGGAACTAGAACATTCATCTTCTCCTGCCCCTGGTCACTGGAGTGCATTTGGACTTCCAGTGATGTCCCCCCCGCCTTGGTCTCAGGCTTTGGATGCAGACTGTATTACACCAAGGGCTTTTCTGCTCCTCCAGCTTGCAGACAGCAGATCATAGAACATCTTGGCTTTCATAATCATGAGAAGACTTCTAGAACAAGTCTCCTCTTACATCTCTCTCCACATCCTATTGGCTGTTTTTCTTTGGGAAAGTCCCACTAGAGTGACCAAAAGGGCTAGGGGAGTGATCCAAGGGCCTGTAGGGACTGGTGGCAGCTCATACCCTCCCTGTGCTGCTGACTCCCCGCCCTGGTCTTTGCTGTCCTGCCTAGCCTGGGGGAGGTGGTTACTAGTTTCTAGGGTTCAGAAAAGCTGGCTCAGGTCTCTGTGAGAAGCCCTGGGGGAATCCATCTGAGCCTCATTTTGTTCACCTGTGAAGTGGGAGTTGAACCACTGCCCAGCTTCAATCTCCCAGAGCTATTGTGAGGATCAAAGGGAAAACTAAACAGAGTATTAAGTAGGCTGTAAGGGCCCACAGTGAGAAGAGAAAGGCAGGCGCCTTATCAGTTTTACTGATAGGGTCAAATTTATCTTGTCAAGTGCATATGCGAACATGTCCTTCACCGACTTTGCAGTTCCTGGAGCCCTGCACACCTATGAGAAGGAGACCCCACCTCCATTCTGCCTAGATGGCCACACAAGTAAATAACTCTAGAATTGGATCCCATTGCTTTCCATTAAAATTCCCAAACATGTGGCTGCAGAGATGGCTCAGCAGTTAAGGCACTTGCCTGCAAAACCTAATGACCCAGGTTCAATTCCCTAGTACCCATGTAAAGCCAGATGCACAAAGTGACACATGCATATGGAGTTCATTTGTAGCAGCTGGAGGCCCTGGTGCGCTCATTCTCTCCCCCCATCTCCCCCTGCAAATAAATTTTAAAAATATTTTTAAAATTTCCAGGGCTGGAGAAATGGCTTAGTGGTTAAGGCATTTGCCTACAAAGCCAAAGGACCCAGGTTCGATTCCCCAGGACCCATATAAGCCAGCTGCACAAGGGGCACATGCATCTGGAGTTCATTTGCAGTGGCTAGAGGCCTGGGCATGCCCATTCTCACACTGTCTGTCTGTCTTCTACCTCGCTCTTTGCTAGCAAATAAATAAATAAATAATTTTTAAAAATCATTTTAAAAATTCCAAACATGGAGCCTGATTAACTTTAAAAATATTTTATTATTTATTTATTTATGAGAGAGAGAAAGATGTATGTGTTACCACGTATATCTGGCTTACGTGGGTTCTGGGGAATCAAACCTGGGTCCTTGGGCTTTGCAGGCAAGCGCCTTAACCACTAAGCTGTCTCTCCAGCCCCTGATTAACTTTTAGATAGTTGAAGGCAATGTACACACAGGCCTCAAAGCAATTTACTGATTTTTTTTCAAAAGGAAGCATTTTTTAAAATGTATTTTTATTTATTTATTTATTTATTTATTTATTTATTTATTTATTTATTATTAGAGTCAGAAAGAGGGAAAGAAAGGCAGTGAGAATGGGCAAGCCAGGGCCTCTAGCCACTGCAAATGAACTCCAGACACATGCACCACCATATGCATCTGGCTAATGTGGGACCTGGAGAATCAAACCGGGGTCCTTAGGCTTCACAGGCATGTGCCTTAACTGCTAAGGCATCTTTCTAGCCCCCAAAGGAAGCATTTTTTAAAAGAAAAAAAAATCAAGCATTAAGGTCAGATAATATTATCAAGAAACCCAAAATGGAATTCTGGTTTAAAAAAAATAATGAGTGCTGGAGAGATGGCTTAGTGATTAAGGTGCTTGCTTGCAAAACCTGAGGACCCATGTTCAACTCTCTAGATCCCACATAAACCAGGCACACAAGGTGACATATTGCACAAGGTCACACCTTGCACAAGGTCACACCTGCCACAAGGTGGCACATGTGTCTGGAGTTCAACTGCAGTGGCTGGAGGCCCTGGCACACCATTTCTCTCTCTCTCTCATAAAAAATAATAATAATGAAATATTTCAACATAAAAATCAATAAATACATAAAAACACAGTAAGAGGAAGGATGGAAGGTAAAACCAACTCAGTCTTTTTGTACATTTTATAAATGTGCCAATTTGGTAGAGACTGACTTTGTAACATTTTATGAATATTTTTTAAAAGATGAATATTAGGAAAACCTACAAATTAAATGGAGTAACCAAGGTAGCAAGCAATCTCCCTCACTTGGTATGCCCAGGGTGGATGTCCTTTTTTTTCTCTCCTGCCCCATATCTATCCCCGACAGCTTATCCTGGGACTGAAATCCATCCATTAATAACCCACAATTGACCAATTAGGATCAGCTGCAAATCTGGAATTACACTGTTGAAATTTCAAACGTTTCCAGCTCAGCTTAGGAAACAAACGAGACCCGAAAGCCCCGTTTAAGTAATGAGGCAAATTTACCATCATTAGTGGCAATTAAGATTAAAGTGTTAATGACTCTGTTTACCGTGGTGGGAACACAGGCATATCTGGAGGCAAGGAGAGAAAGAAGCTGGACACAGGACGTGCCTATGATGGAATGTCTCTGGGGCTTGGGGGATATTACCTTTTCTCTCCTCCAAAAATGCTGGAAGATGAACAGTCCTTAAGGACCTGTGGAAACTGAGGCTTAAAGTATGGATGGGATTTACATTCCCATGATCCTGAAGCAAGCTGGAAACCTTTGCTTGGAAACTGATCTCACTTTATTTAATTGTCTTACTGGCAAAGATTTTTTTTTTTTTCTGATGGAGGGCATAAAGAAGCAGAAGGCAAAAGGGCTACTTCCAGAACATACCAAGGGGCCAGGCACACAGAGACTATGAATGCATGATTCATCATTAACTAGCTAACTAACTAACTAACTGGTTAACTGCCTACCCTTACAACTACAGCTTTTCTATAGAAAACTTTCCACTAGCCTTACTTTAATCATTAAGTCTTATCCCAATTTGATCCACTTTATCATCTAGCCCCAGCCTCCCTTCTACTTTCCCAGCCTGTCACCCCATACTTTTTGGAGTGAGCCTGGAGAGGAGGGCCAGGATCAAAGAGTGCTTTGGGCCTGATGGGACCTGCCCACCTTTACTAGGGCAGCCTGCACTTGTGGGACCAGCCCCAGTGAAGCCCCATTGAAGCTCCAGGGCTGGGAAAGGGCAGGGCTGTGGTAATCCTGAGCTCAGAGGTAGAAGACAGCAGGAAGATAATTAAGGGGTAGAGTGCAGGCAGGAATTGAAACAATTATCCAGCTAATTGAAGCCCAGTGGCCCACTTTCCCTGAACATGTGGGTGCCAGGCCCAGAGGGTTGACAGCTTCAGCCATCTGGGAATGGCGGCTGAACCATTCACAGGGGACACTGGGCATCCATGTTGCTGGCTTGAAGGGCTTCCTTCAGCCATCTTTCTTAAGGGGAAGGCGGACTGTGTGTGAGATTGCTCTCCCGAGGATCCTCAGCAGGTCCTCACTTCATGGGACACAGAGGCTGTCTCCTTGACTGACATTGCTCTCAATCATTTCTCATCACGGTGTCATCTCTGACTTGGCTCAGTGATCCCATTTCACAGAGATTGGCTCAAAGTCACAGCCAAACCTGAGTTGACTAGGACTGCCTAGGTATTTCCATTTCTGAACCATTGATGAGTTCCCTCCTGTTCCCTTCAGGTCCTCATCTGCTCTTCTACCTCAACCTCATGGCTCTGGCTTGTCACATGAGTTTAGGCATGTGTCTCTCATCTCTGGCCTTCCCACCGCCCGCCTCCTTCCATAGAGACAAACCTATTTGCCAGTCCCAGAATGTTTCAGGAACCCAGCCTTTGTGTTTGTTGTGTACACAAAGGCCGCCCAAGTTAGCACATATGTTCCAGCAACTTCCACCCCCAGCCCCTCTCCAAGGACCCACAGGGAATTCTGCTAAGATAATTATCTCCAACTGGGGTTTTGTTCAGTGCGCTGGTAAGACAAGCCCCCCGTTTAGAATAATAAGACTATGCTATTGAAGGCTAGCTGGGAAATATTTTTCAAACAAGCATTTCACGTATGTGTTTCACATATGCCGCTCATTAAGGTTTATAAGACCTTTTGGTCTTCACAATAAAGCTTGTTTTTTTTAAAGGTTAAAGTCAGCATGCCCTTGGTTACTGCCAGCACCCTGCTTCTCTCTTCAGATGAGACAGAAATCCTGGGAAGTGTTGAAAGGGAGTCAAAGAGGCTAATGCCTCCAATCCAGAGGAGGAAGGAGTGATGCCCCAAGAGGTTTCCAACCTGCAAGGTGCTGGGTGGGCGCCCTTGCACTCATCCTTCCCAGCACACAGAGCTCTGCCATGGAGAAGACAAGTACATTTTTAACTTAATGACTGCCTACTTGGTGGCATCTTAGACTAACTGTGGAGCATTGTAGACATCCAGCCTTCCAAATCCAGGCTAAGTTGGTTGGTGACTGGACCTTGGTGTTGGATTATTTTTCAAGCTCCTCGGGGACTGTAAGGCACGGCCAGGTAAAGTTCGTCAATTATCTCATGGGTCCCTGAGCAGTGCTGCGGGTAGGAAGACCAGAGAGCCTTCTCTCCACTTGAGAAATCTGGAAGCAGGTTCTCAGAGCAGGCTCCACCAGCCTGAGAATTCAGAGCTGGGTTCCTTCCCAGGAATCTTTTAAGTCCATGGAAGGATACTAGCAGCCTCATCCTAAGCCCAGGGCATGGCACTGATATCCTTCAGACCTGACAAACCACACCAGGATGGTGATCCCCTCTTTGCAGATTAGAAAATGGGCTTGAAAGAGTCACCAACTGTCAAGATGCTGGTTCCCAAAGTCCTACCAGACATAGAACAGGTGTTTGGCCACAGAGCAGTTCACATACAGGGATTGTGACCTTTCCTTCCTGTGTTTGGAAGCCTTTTAAAAAATACTTTTAGGGTTGGAGAGATGGCTTAGCGGTTAAGGCGCCTGCCTGTTAAGCCTAAGAACGCTGGTTCCAATCTCCAGGGTTCCAATCTCCAGGTCCCACGTTTAGCCAGATGCAAAGTGATGCAAGGGCGCAATGCTGCACTTGACCACAAGGGGGCGCACACATCTGGATATTGTTCACAGCAGCTGAGAGACTGCCGGCGCGCCCATCTCTATCTGTCTTCCTCTCCCTCTCTGTTTCTCTCTGTGTCTCTCTCCAAAAATAATAAATAAAATAATTTTAAAAAAATTAAAAAAATACTTTTAGGGTTGGAGAGATGGCTTAATGGTTAAGCACTTGCCTGTGAAGCCTAAGGATCCTGGTTCGAGGCTCGTTTCTCTAGGACCCACGTAAGCCAGATGCACAAGGTGGCATGCGTCTGGAGTTCGTTTGCAGTGGCTGGAGGCCCTGGTGCACCCATTCTCTCTCTTCCTCTCTCTGTCTGTTACTCTCAAATAAATAAATAAAAATTAAAAAAAAACTTTTATTTATTTATTTGAGAGAGAGAGGCAGATATATAGAGAGAATGGGTGTGCCAGGGCCTCTAGCCACTGCAAAAGTACTCCAGACACATGCACCACCTTGTGTATCTGGCTTACCTGCATACTTGGGGTCAAACCTGGTTCCTTAGGCTTCGCAGGTAAGTGCCTTAACCACAAATCCGTCTCTCCAGCCCTGGAAGTTTTTAATATTCTCATGCAAAAGGAGTAAGCAAAGTCTTTTGGCTGACCATCTCCTGTGCCAGACGCCGTGCTAGCATTCCATCTGCAAGGCTGACCATGAAGGCAGGCATCACTTTCCTTGACTTAGAGGTGAGGCAGCTGAGGCCAGGGCTGGTGAGTGACTTTATTCACCAGCACACAGCTAGTGGGGGTCTCTGGCCTTGGCCCATCCCACCATGGTGTCCTACTCGTGTCAAAGTGGCAGGTGTGACTTACCCAGCCACAGAGAAGTGAGTTTCAGGCAAATTTGATTTGAAAACAACAAATATAATTTTTAAAAGAGAGGGAAACACTTTTATTGTAGGATTGGCTGGACTCTATTGTTTTTGAAGTCACTGTTAATTTGGTACCAGCGTATTTATAATCAATTAAGCCTAAGCTCACTATTTATGAAATCACCAAGTGTGTGCTTTTGTTTTTATTATTGAGTATGAGCACAATTCCTGTTAAATATACTTCCATCAAACCATTCCTGATCTCCAGTTTCTTTTCCACATGGTCATCAGGGCAGATCAAAGTAGAAAACTATCATTTGGAGAGAAAGCAGGGTGGGAGTCAGGAACACGGTGCTGATTTTAGTAGTATAGCTGTATCCTAGCTCTCTGCATAATTTAGGACATGTCACATGACTAGAAGAGCTCGTTTCTTCCCCAAATGGGAGAATTATGGGCTCTGCCTCATCTCCCTGTCAAAGATGCTACAAAGTGAAAATGGGCAATCACAATAAAACATTAAATTCTACCAAGGGTTATGCAAATAGGAGGGCTTGTTGCTAAGGAAAGCATCACTATTAAAAACTCACAACTGTTTACTAACAGTGGTGTGAAACTGACATTGTTAATCCTGTTTGGGAAACATTATCAACAGTGGAAGGTGGCATTGTCATCTGAGTTTGAAGAAGCCCAGCTGTAGGCTGGAGAGTCTATGTCACTGGTCCCTCCATCCATGACTGACGTCTCTTCCATGCCAGGCTTTGGAAAGATGTGCACGTGATCAGACCCCGGTGCCTCTCAGGTCTGGCAAGGAGGCTGACGCTTTTCTCAATGTATCAAACCAGAAAAAGGTGTGACCTGGAGCAGAGGGAAGGGAAGAATTCTGTGGGAGTCCAAGGAGAGGCTAAGCAGGGTTGATGGACATGCCCTCTCTCTGGGATGGTTATGATATTCCGATTGGTCACCCTTGCTCTTGACCTGCTCCACCTATGATTCCCTATAACATCTCCTGAGAGCTCTTAAGGAGATCTCTGGCTGGGTGCTGCAGATGGGAGGGGGCTCTGGTCTGCAAAACAGAATGGCAAGTACCTTGGAGAGTCCACAGAGCTGGACTCACTGTCTAGCTTCAGCTACTCTGAGTGTACACACCAGGACTCCTCAGAGAGAAATATCCTAGGCAGTCCTACAGGTCAGGATGTCAAGGATGTATTCCACCCAATAATTGGTTTGTCTATCCCTCCAACGACTCATTCTTTGCTGCCCAGTAGTATTGATCCACAGACTTCTGACCAGCCCACATGGACCGCTTACCACTCGCTGACTGCAGGACTGTTGCCTGGAGCTCTCATTCCCTCATTCAACAGTTTATTGAGAACCTGGTTCTTTATGACTTCTTTAAAAGCCTGCCTAATTCAATTCACCCTTACAAAGAAGTTCTTTTCTTTACTCTTTTAAGTAGAAACTTTGTAGGGACACATCATGTATTGGTACCATCACTTCCCTCCTCCCTGCCCCCATTCCATCATTCCACTGAGGGCCCTCCTCAGTGGCATTGCTGGTATTCGCCATGGAATTATAGGTTATGAGTTGTGAGAGCAGCAGTCAGGCCTTGTGGGGAGGGAGGCAATGTCTCTGGATAGTCTCTCCCATCCTATGGCTCTTACAATCTTTCTACCCCTTCTTCCACACAATTCCCTGAGCCGTGGTGGGTGTGCTTTAAGTCTACTTTAGTGATGAGCTCTCAGCAGCTTCTTGATTTCTGCTGCAGTACATTTTGAGTGTCCTCAGTGTCTGTCTCCGTCCCCCTGGCGCAGGTTGTCAGGCTCACCTTGGACGCAGCACTCTTGCTCATCTCACCAGCTCCTCTGTGGTTTCACCTGGGCCCTGGCTGATGTGCAGAGGGAGGTTCATCTCAGGACAGAGAGTCAGCCATCTTCCTTGTCTTGTTGAGAGATTTTGGTTGTGCTGGGTTCTCTCTGCCTTCTTATTTCACTCCTAGAGATCTAGTGTGGTAACAGGTCCACCGTCTTGACCGGAAGTCCCTTTCTTCTTTTTAGGTCACCTAATCAAAGGAACATCATGGATCACTCATTAGATATATCACATTGCATATTGCCTAATCTTTGCACATATAAGATAAAAATCGAGGCTCATTGAAACTTCCAGGATTAGACAAAGAGACTACTTCCCATTTATAGACAGGAAAACGAAGGCCTAGAGAATAGAGACCAAGCTTCTTCCAGGCCAGGCCACAGAGTGGCTGAGTTAAGATCTGATCATATCCAAGATGGAGCCTTCAGCCCTATCTTATAATATGTACCAGAATATCCCAAGTGACCTTAGACAAGCTTTATTGCCTGCAGGTTTCTTACCTGTAGAAGGAAAAGAAGGCTATTAGGTTCCAACCAGCCTTCCATCCCTGTGTTCTAGGTCTATATGCAGACCACTGATGGCATGCCATTGCTAAAGTTGCAGGGAACTTGGCATGCTGTCCACCTAAATTACTGTGAGAATCTGCCAGTAGATTCTGTGTGACTACTTGTCCCCGACCATTACTGATTCATTCAGAACCTTGGATGGGCTGGCTTGGGAGCCATGGGTGAATCTAGAAGCAGAGAACTTCTCCCATCTATGACTCTGGCCCAGGACCTCTTTGTCAGCGTTATCTGAGAGAGAGCCCTTGGCAACAGGGAAGTGGGTAGAATCAGCACTGTTCAGCTCCCAGGTTCTCAAGAATGTATGCAATGCTCACAGCACGCATGTTGGGATGCTGGTGGGGCTCAGAAAGGTCCCAAAGGACCACCCATTCATGAAGCCAACCAGCCATGCATTGCACCAGCAATGAGTGGTTAGACTCTCTGCAAGTTGCTCTAAGAGGCCAAGAGAGATGCAGTCGAGGAAACCACCAGATGTCCAGCACATTGAAAGTAAGGACTTGGCATACTTTGAGCATCTTAACTACTCACACATCACAGATACCCAATAAATGATTATCTATCAAATGGACTGCCCATGACAGAGCATGAAGGCAGTGGGCAAAAAAGTTATCTTCTTCTCTTCCATCTCACTTTCTCATGTGTAAAATAAGAAAACAAATAGTGCTGGCCCAAAATAAGTCTTTGGAGTCTCAATGAAGCTTTTTCAAAACAACTCTATGGTAAAAGGACTTTGTGATGGGCAAAGCCTGGAGGAAGCCTCAGTGCTTGGGCTTGGGAGATGGCTCAGTGGGTAATTCCCTTGCCTCACAAGTGTGAAGACTTGACTTTGGAGCCCCAGAAACCACGTAAAGCTGGATAAGAGTCTATAATCCCAGCACTCTTACAGTGAGATGGGAGGCAGAGTCAAGGCAATGCTTGTGAGCCTGAAACTGTCGCAAATAAAGTGGAGTGACTGATACCTGAGATTGTCCTCTGGCCTCCACACATGTTCTGTGACATGTGTGCGTCTGCATTCACACATACATAGATATACACACAAACATATAAAGATTTAAACATAGCTAGCCCTCCTTACTGCTGTGTGGCAAGACAGGAGAATAAGGGGCTGCAAGAAAGCCCTACCATTCCTGAAGGAATGCTGGAAGAAATAAGACATTTTAAACCTAAGAGATAAGACGGACTACAAAGGATTGGGCCAATCATTTGCTTGTTTGCTCTTCAGTGGGGAAAACTAATGACCAAGTGAAAGATACTGTGATGACTCACTTTCCAAATGAGGCTTTTGGTGAAAACAGAGATTCTTGTAGTTGTGGCTTGGCTGTTGAACCAAAATACTGAGGGATAACTCACATCTATTAAGTCTTTACTTAGTGTAGGGCACTTTACATACCTTATCCTATTTAATTAGTCATTTGAGGGAGATTCAAAACTGCCAGCCTGCAGTTATTTGGTTCTGGAATCCAGGGATCTGGGAGGGCTCAGGTCAAAGGGTTTCCCATTATCCAAGTGTCCAGAATGACAGAAAGATCCAACGCCCGCCGCCTGACCTCCACCTCTACCTCCTCCTCTATGGGCTCGCTGCCCCAGCCACAGCCTTATTCAAATAAACAGTCTCGAGTCCCAAACCGAGTTCCCTTGAAGCCAGAGCAGAAATCCTAATTGTGGTTTAATGAGGTCCGGCTTTGCTCTCCACTGAGCTGTTTACTGAAGCAATTTCATTGTGTTTCTTCTGGCCAGGGATTGCAGCCACTTGCTACCCCTGTTTAGGATAAATGTCAACATGGGCACCAGGGGATGTTTCACTGACCCCTCTCTCCGTGTCAGCCGTGGAACAAGCTCCTGGCAGTTGGTATGCGCCCACATTCTGAAAACAGCCTATGAAGAGGGACGGATGGACCTTGGCTCTAAGACCCTCCCATCCAGCAAAGAAGCAATAACAGAAGAGGCAACATCCTAACTGAGGGTCCTGGGAGCTTTAGGAGACCAAGGAGAACCCCTGAATCCAACTCTGTAAGGAACAAAGGGAATTTCCTAGAGGAAGTGTGGCATAGTAGCGGCTAAAGGATCACCTGTTCTGGGCTCCAGGAATACTGTGCTCTTCCCCACAGCCATGGCCCCCACTGGGCAGCACCTTGTCTGGCCACCAGCACTGAAAAGAGCCTCTTTGGATTGGCCATATGGCTCTGCACATCACACACTGTAAGTGGTGTTGTCAGTGTGATGGAACCTCTGGAAATGGAAATAGCCCAGACCCTGGTGGCCCCACACCTACTGCTTTCAGGACATAGTGCACATGCATCTTTGTTTTTCCTCTTGAGCCTCAGAGCGGGTCCCAACAGTCAGCAACTCAGCAAACATGAATGACTGGACTCTGAGCAAGTGGCTCTTAGAAGCCCAATTACTATGTCAAAGCAGGCAGCATCTCCTTTAATATTTTGTTTTTCTTCTTCTTCTTCCTTTTTATTTTTGAAGAGAGACAGACAGAGAGAGAGGGAGAGGGAGACGGATAGAGATGGGTGCGCCAGCAGTCTCTCAGCTACTGTGAACGAAATCCAGATGCACGCGCCCCCTTGTGGGCAAGTGCGGCATTGCGCCCTTGCATCACTTTGCATCCGGCTAAATGTGGGACCTGGAGATTGGAACCAGCGTTCTTAGACTTAGGAGGCAGGTGCCTTAACCGCTAAGCCATCTCTCCAGCCCTTGTTCTTCTTAATATTATTTTTAAAAACTTTCTTTCTTTCTATATTTATTTTATGACAGAGAGAGAAAGAGAGAGAATATGAGCACGTCAGGGCATCCAGCCCCTGCAAACAAACTCCAGATGCATGTGCCACGTGCATTTGGCTTATGTGGGTCCTGGGGAATTGAACCTGAGTCCTTTGGCTTTGCAGGCAAGTGCTTAACCACTAAGCCATCTCTCTGGCCCATGATCCTATTATTCAAAAAAAAAATATCTTTAAGTGTGTGTATATGAGTATGGGTGCTATGGTACAAGTGTCGAGGTCAGAGAACAGCTTTGGATGTGGGCCCTTGCCTTAGGCCTCATTTGCAGCAAGATCTCTGTTGTTCGCTGTTGCATTCCTCTAGCCGGGGGGCCTGTGAGGTTCTGCTTCTCTGCCTCCCATTTGGCCATAGATATGCTGAGATTACAGACAGATACTGTATCTACTAAGCCATTACCCTAGTCCCTGAGTGATCTTTTGTTTGTTTGTTTGCTTTGTTTTTCAAAGTAGGGGTCTCACTCTAGCCCACACGGACCTGGAATTCACTATGTAGTCTCAGGTCTCAGGATGGCCTTGAACTCACAATGATTCTCCTACCTCTGCCTTCAGGGTGCTAGGATTAAAGGTGCGTACCACCACGCCCAGCTCTATTCTTACTCTTTTTAAAAAATATATATATTTTATTTATTTATTTGAGAGAGAGAAAGTGAGAGAGAGACAGGGAGAGAGAATGGGCGAGCCAGGACCTCCAGCCCTGCAAAAGAACTCCATATGCATGTGCCCCCTTGTGCATCTGGCTTACATGGGTACTGGAGAATCAAACTGGGATCCTTTGGCTTTGCAGGCAAACGCCTTAACAGCTAAGCCATCTCTCCAGCCCCTCTATTCTTACTCTTAATGGTCAGAGGAAAAAACAAAAACTGAGGCTTGGAGAGGCAACAGCTTGTTCCAAGTCACCCAGTGGTAGAACCAGACTATATCCATACTCAGTTATTGAGTCACCAATTATTTATCAAGGGCTAGTTAAGAGCCAGGTGTGGTTCTAGATGCTGGAGATAGATCCGAAAACAATGAAAGACCTGGGAGTCATGGAGATGAGATTCCAAGCAGGGAAACAGACCATGAACACCTTGATGTAAATATAATACATCAACCAGACCTGTCCGACTCTTATTCTACACAGCATGGCTTCCATTCTGGCAGCATCTGGCCTCCGATGATCCTCCCCCCATCACACTTATTTCCAGGAGCCGGACATGCAGGCTTCATAGACTGCTGCCTATCCACACGCCCTCCATAAACCCTAAATGCTCCTGTGGGGGTTCACACCATCCCCACAAAGGCAGTATCGGCATCAAAGAAGAACTGTTCTCTGCCTGATGCCTGCAGAGCAGCTGTCCTCAACAGGCCTGGAATCCGCCCCAAAACAAGTCTGCCCCTGGGGTTCTCCCGTCCTTCCTGGAGGTACCCTCTGAAGTTCCTGGCGAGGAAGTTCTGGTTCAGATAAAGGTTACCCAAATAGCTCCAGCCGCCCAAAATGTGGTGGGAGATTTACAGGAAGCAGGGAGGAGGCGCCCGGCAGGAGTTGTAAATCTCTGTTGCCCGAGGCTGGGGAGAGAGTGCGCAGCAACCACTAAATCAATTTCATTGGCGTGCTGCGGTGTCTCTGCACTTGGAGGCTGGGCCTGGAGTGGAAAGGAAACAGTTGTCAAACATCAGGAATGATGAGGACAGACGCCAGATCCAGAGGTTTTGATTTCCTGTGAACCAGAGCCTTGGCTTGCTCCTTCTCTTTTCTTTAGGGTCTTGTCACAAAATGCCTCTGTCCCAGCGAGGCAGTAGCTGAAGCTTGATGGTGTTGGGTACCAGGCAGAGTTGGTCTTCTTTGGGGTCTTCTCACCAATTCCTCTCCTTCTGAGCTTCCTTCTTCCAGTTCTTTGCACACAGCTGACTCCTTCTCATCAGTGACATCTGAGTTCAAATGTCCCTTGGCGGAGAGGCCTTTTCTGGACACTGTCCACAGTAAGTCCACGTCTCCCATTGCTCACTGTGGATGGCTCTGGTGAAGCTTCTTGGTGGAAAATTTTGTTTGTAAGAATATTGTCTCTATAGTGCCCTGTTGACTGCCTAGAGATATCCGCTCTCTGTTCCTTCCACCAATATGACTTGTCTAGCACAGTGTTCCTGGAACCTAGGATTTAGTACACCATAGGTGCCCAGTACAAACCAAGTGAATGAATGGTCAATGAATGACTACATCCCTAAGAGTCTTCCACTTAATCTCCAACCTCCATAATAAATAGAAAACACAGAGTAATCTGGGTGTGGTGGCGCACGCCTTTAATCCCAGCACTTGGGAGGCAGAGGTAGGAGGATTGCTGTGAGTTCAAGGCCATCCTGAGACTACACAGTGAATTCTAGGTCAGCCTGGGCTAGAGTGAGTCCCTTGAAAAAAATCATACAAACAAACAAAGAAACAAAAAACCATCGAGTGTTGTGGGGGAGAGAGGAATACATTGCTATTTACCCCCAATAAACTCAGAATTTTGAGGGAGGATTTTGTCCCTGCAACTATTTATGAGGTCTGTTTGGATTAATTTTACACTGCAGAAAGATCTCTTGGAAACCGAGATACGTGTTGTTTGTTTGTTTTGGTGTGTGGGGTGTGCATGTGTATGTGCCGATGCGTGGGCGTGGACAGGCACGTATGCACAGGCCATGAGAGTTTGGTTGCTGGGTGTCCTCTAGTGCTCTTCTGCCTTATTTCCTTGAGAGAGAGGTTCTTACTGAACTTGGAGCTTGCTGTGTTTCAGTTAGATGAGCTGACTAATGAGCCCAGGAAATCCTCCTGTTTCTGCCTTCCTGGGCCTGAGCTTCAGGCATGAGCACCCACCCCTGGCTTTTTACATGGGCATTGGAGAGGGCAGTCAGGTCCTTCTGCTTGTGTAAGTGCCCTTCCCCACTGAGGATTTACCCAGCCCAGTGCCATTCATCTTTCTCATGAGGGATCCCAAACCCCGAGGTGGGTTCTGCCTTCTGGTCCTTACCTCTGTCCTTGTGCACTGTGTCCTCTAAAGGGTCCTTCTAGGGCTGGAGAGATGGCTTCGCGGTTAAGGTGCCTGCCTGCTAAGTCTAAGAAAGCTGGTTCCAATCTCCAGGTCCCACGTTTAGCCGGATGCAAAGTGACGCAAGGGCGCAATGCCGCACTTGCCCACAAGGGGGCGCATGCATCTGGATTTCGTTCACAGCAGCTGAGAGACTGCTGGTGCGCCCATCTCTATCTGTCTTCCTCTCCCTCTCTATCTGTTTCTCTCTGTGTCTCTCTCCAAAAATAAATAAAATAAAATAAAATTTAAAAAAAAAGGTCCTTCTAGTCCCCAGCTGTAGGTGAGCCCATCTCTCCTCACTCTCTAGGCTCTAACTCTGCAGCTACCTTCAACCTTCCTCTCCTGCTCCTGACTCGCTTTTCACCTGTAAGAGAGTGCCTTCCCCTGGGACAGGAGCCCTGGACTAGTTCAGTCAAAGGCCTTTAAAGATCACCTGCCATTTTTTTTTTTTTTTTTTCAGAAGGGCAGTTGGGGCTAAGAGAAGAGAAGGTTTTTTTTAAAGTCACACAGTTGATCAGAGGGAGATAGCCCAGGCCCAAGCATCCCTGACACCAGGGCTAGCACGCTTTGGATCACACCTGTCACTGTCCTCTTGGAAAAACACCGTAGAACAGCCTAGTCACTGGTGTGATGGAGAAAGAGCCTGGCCTCTGGGGCTAGAGCAGCCTCAGTCCCCCTGCTGCATGGCTGAAGCAAATGGCCTTGAGGTGAACTTGTGGAGGAGAAAGAACTTAAAAGATGATGTGCCACTGTCTGGTACACAGGGAGCTCAGAATGCTTAAAGCTCTTCCCTGTGGCTTCTTTCTCCCAACACACACACACACACACACACACACACACACATTAGTGTTCTATCAGTTTCCACTCTCCACATGTCTACCTTGGACCCTGAGTTGACCAGAAGTTAGAACAAATTCTTCTCTTGCTATTTAACTCAGTTTAAAAAACTTAAAAAAAAAAAAAAAAAAAAAAAAAAAAAAAAAAAAAAAAACACTTTCCAGTTACATCTTCCAGGAAGTGTTCTTGGATATGCAGATCCCTTTGAAATCATCTTCAATGGGGTCAACATAATTCAGCATGTTTAGATTCTCCTTCTAGC
The DNA here is from genome assembly GCA_036365145.1 of Orientallactaga sibirica. NCBI lineage: Eukaryota > Metazoa > Chordata > Mammalia > Rodentia > Dipodidae > Orientallactaga > Orientallactaga sibirica. The sequence continues at coordinate 15,722,646 of JAEOAD010000015.1, forward strand.
TACAATTTTAAGTAGCTAATGTCTTTCAACATTTACTCAGTTTACCAACAAGAGCCCTGACTATATGGCATATGACTATATGGCTCCATGGGTAAAGTGCTGGCCAAGCAAGCATGAAGACCTGACTTCAATCCCGAGCACCCACGTAAAATGCCAAGCATGGCAGTGCGTGCTTGTGATCCCAGCACTGGAGAGGCAGAGACAGGAAGATCCCTGGGGCTAGCCCAGTTGGTAAACTCTAGGCGCTCAGTGAAAAACCCTGTCTTAAAACAGTAAGGTAGAGACTGTGATCAAGTAAGACATCCAACATCAACCAATCTCTGACTTCCACATGCACACATGTGCATCCATACATGAACACACTCGTGCATATACACACACATACACATGCCAAGAAAAGAAAGTGCAGACACATCAGAAATAGCCCTCTCCCTGAGAGGTCGCAGACTAGTGAGAGACACTTAAGCAGTCAGGAGGTGGAATATAAGCAGTTTAAAGAGCGAAGTCATCTAAATTAGTCCTGGCTGCTGTAACAAGTAGCTCAAAGGGCCAGCAGCTTACCACAACACAGGTTTTACTTATTCTCGTAATGATCCAATGCACATGTGCTGGCAGTGGGGACAGTTTCTGCCAGAGGGCTAGAGAGAGCTTCCCCAGGAGGAGCAGGAATGGACAGCATTCAAGAAGGACCAACTGAGCCAGCTCAAACAGTGGTTTAAATTAAAGCACATATGCTCAGACAATCCCACCCAGGCTGAGCAGTGAGGGGCTTGCTCAAGACAGCAACACACAGTCTTCAAAGATCATAAGGTCCATTGGTATGGGGAGTCTCCCCTTGGCTGGCTTGCCTCCTTGTAGCCCAGTCATTTAACAGTGACAAAGCTGGCTTAAGGAAGCAGCTCCACCTCCACTTTCTGTCCTCCAGCGTGGTCAGATGGCTCCTGAAAGCCACATGCCTGAGGCATATGCTCATGTCTGCGACATTGCTCAAGGGGCTGGGGAAGAGGGTGGAGGGGCTTCTCGCACAGGTGATGACCTCACCTTGGCAGGAGCAGGTGGACGCAAGGAGAAGGAACAGCTGTGCCGAGGGTTTTTCAAGGTGGCAGAAACCGCTGACCACACCAACCAAAGGAGCCAGGGAGCAAAGCTTAAGGGGACTCCATGGTCACCTACCCCCACCTGATCCAGATCAGAACCTGCAGCAGCTTGTTCCATGGTGGTGTCATGTCATCGTCTGGGCCACTTGAGTTGCCTTCTCTAGCCAGGCTTCTGGGGCCTTCCAATCCCAAGTCCTCCTTCTATCTCTCAGCCTCACAGTTTTCTTTTGTCTTTCACACCAAGCTGAGGGGACAGATGGAAGAAGTGACTCGTTCAAGTCTCTGGGCAAATTCAAGGCAGGTCTGGAAACAGGAGCCAGCTCTTCTCCTCACCAGAATCAGGTTCTTCCTGCTCCACTGTGTCAAATCTGTTTACAAAAGAGAAAAACCAAAGGAGTTGTGTTCCTTCCAACTTGGTTTTGAATCTCAGAGGCTCTCCTGGAGAAACAGAAGGCTCGTGGGAGGCTGAAGGAGAGTCTGCTTCTCCGAGGGAGACCGGAGGTGTCAGGGAAATGTGACACAAGGAAATACATTGGCACAGAACGTCAATGGGCAAGAGGAACACTTTCCAAGTCTTCAAGCAATTGGGGGGGGGTGGCGGAGTGAGGCATCTCAGGAAATAAAAAATGACCCGGTCAGGAACATTCCTTCAGAGAGTGCACAAGAAGCCCACACAACTATTACATAAAGTAAATAGTCTGGGTACCTGATTCTCTGCATCATTGATGGGGTATCAACACAACCACTCTGGCATTCATAAACATTGAAAACTAGTTTTTACACTTGCCACACACCAAAAGAGAAAAAAGAAAGGGGGAAGCAGGAAAGATAAATCCCCTGGGGAAGAAATTTATTTCGCTGTTTCACAAATGGGTCTGCACAGATAACAGCTCCCTTGGAAAAGGGCTCGTCATGTTTATGTCTGTCCTGCTCCACTACACAGGACAAGCTCACCCCCATTTTATGTCAAGCTGCCAAGTGTTCCTGCCCAGGATGCTTGAAGTGCTGCTACTGAAGGCTACACTGACTAGCATCTAAAAGTAGGGCAGGGATGCTCGCTGCACGAGGGGTGGCCGGCAGGCCTCCCGGCTCTGGAGATGGGCAGCTCGTAGAATACCATGCGGTATCACTTTGGCTCTCAATTTCTTCCTTTATATAAAATGGAGTTAAGCTTAGTAACACTTCATGACATCATGTCCGCGGAATGCCGAGTATGGGCCAGGCTCACGGTCAGGTCTTAATAGAAGTGGCCTATGATTATTCTGTGCCGACCTCTTCTCTTCCCTGAAAGATCTCCAGGCACGGGGAAGAGACAATTAGAATGCAGTGTGCTAAGTGCTCTGTGGGAGGATCTTGAAATAGAAGCAGAGCCAAGAGAGGGGAGGGTGATTAATTATCTCTGGGAGGGAGGGGTGCGGGCTCCTCTTACTGAGGTGCCTGTGCTCAGGTGGGACTTGGAAGGATGGATGTGAGAAAGGAGGAAAGCATTCTGCAGGTCGGGCTCAGGGAGAAAACAGAAGGTGGTATTTGTGAGGTCAGCAGGGCTGTGTGCACGGCACAAAGGGAGGAATACACTCATCCCACAAGAGAAGAGGAAGGCTGGCACCTGCCTCCTCACAGTGTCCAAAAATGGCCATCACATCCACGTGCTGCCTGCTATGGAGGGTAGGGCCGGGTGTCTGCCACAGGGTTCTGTTGGGGCCTCAGAATCTTGGAGCTGGCAGAGGCACTCTGTTCACTACTGCTGCCCACTCTGGCTTTGCAGTGGCCCAGAAACCAGCTCTATCGGTCCAGATGAGGAATCTCACCATGTGGCAAAGAAAATAGAAATATCATAGCATCCACACAGTTGGAACATGAGTGCTGGTAACAGGGGCAAGAATGTATGTGTTCCATGTGTGTATGGAGGCTAGAGGGCAACCTCAGGTGTTGTTCATCAGGAACGTCACCCACTTATTCTGAGATAAGATCTCTTATGATCTGGGTGTTCACCATGTAGGCTACACTGGCTGGCCAGCAAGCTCTAGAGATCAACCTGCCTCCATCTCTTTGCAGCTCACAGAGAGGAGTGTCTGAAAGAGATCCCTCAAGGGAACTGGCAACAGACCCTGATGAGGAACTAGAAGGAAAAGGGAGGGGAGGAAGAGGAGAAGTTCTGGCCAGTTCTTTCAGTGCTACTTTTCTGCCTACCATCCGGCAGTGTGGTTCTGTGCTCTTCTCTCTGGGCCCAAGTCAAGGGGAGACGTGCAGATAACAGTGTATGTGGCCATATGCGGCAGGTGTAGGCCGAGCTCTCTGGACTGATAGCACTCATTTCTTCTCCAAAGGGCAATTTCCATGTCGTGCAGGCAAGGAACCACTGGGTGAGAACTCAGAGCACACCTAGCCCAGGGTCGGTCACAGATACAAGCACACCTCACTGCTCAGCACAGAGACGTCAATACCACGGAACAACAATTATCACAGAATCTGCTATTTGCAAAAAGAAAAAACTATATTATAGGTCAACCGACAGGGAGATGGGGGCCATGCTCAGTCAGTCTCCCCAGCTGGCCATCAGCAAAGGAATTTAAGAGGCTGGGGATCCAGGCATGGTGGTGCACGCCTTTAATCCCAGCACTCAGGAGGCAAAGGTAGGAGGATCTCTATGAGTTTGAGGCCACCCTGAGACTACCTAGTAAATTCCAGGTCAGCCTGGGCTAGAGTAAGACCCTTCCTTTACCCCTAAAAAAAAAGCAAAGGAAAGGAGAGATAAAGGGTGAATAGTTGTCCCCCAAGACATAGTAGGCCAGTTTGCACCCATTGGTGAGAGCAGGTTGAAGGTAGGGACTCATGGGAACTGTTGATAGCATCTTTCTCTTCTAATCTAAGTTCATGGACCATGCTTTCATTCTTCAGGCTTTGGAGACTTTTGGCTCCACTAATTTTTCAAGGTCATTTAGGTCAGGTCCTAGGGTTTTGCATCTGCACCCTGAAAAAGAGCGTGAAAGTTTTAGAGGTTTATGATTCATGGTCTGGTTTCATGACAACAGTGCATAATGAAGCTCTTGTCCCACCCAACCTGCCCGTAGCCAACACTGCCTGCTAATCTTGCTGAAGTTCTTGCTGAGCCCAGAGGAGGCCTCCTGCTTCTTCTCCATACAAAGCCAGTGGGATGGCCGCTGCTAATGCATCCATTGCCAACGTAGTTGTTGGATGCCAGGCTCCACTCCAGGTGCTAGTCAGAGTTGACCTTGATGTGGATGCTGCAGGTAATTTCTTATTTTCCCCAAATATGTGTGTTCATGTATATGTGTTTGTATGTGTGTACATGTGTATGCGCAAGTGCACACGTGTTCCATGTGTGAATGGAGGCTAGAGGGCAACCTCAGGTATTGTTCACCAGGAATGCCACCCACTTATTCTGAGACAAGATCTTTCTTTAGCTTGGTGCTCACCATGTAGGCTGGACAGGCTGGCCAGCAAGCTCTAGAGATCAACCTGCCTCCATCTCTTCAGCTCACGGATGATGGGGGAATGCCACCATACCCGGCATTTTTACATGGGTTCTGGAGATCAAGCTCAGCTCAGGACTTCATCAGCTGAGCTACTGCCCAGCACAGATTCTGTGTTGCATTTCTGATTATGAACTTAGCGTCCATATGCAACATAAGCCAGCTAAGAGAGCCTTACCTCCTGACTAGAGTTCTGTTGTTCATTAATTATCACGACGCTTCCCAAGCTCTCACCACTCTTTCAATGTAGTCACTGTACCAAGGCCTCCTGTGAAAATTGTCCTGTGTGAGATACACCACTTTCCTCAAGTTTCTTGTCATCAACACCTCAGAAAGCCACAAAGCTAGCTGAACCTCTCAGAGCCCAGATTGCCTTATCATTTACAGATAAAATTGTATTTGGCTGTTTAGCTTCACTGAGTACTCTACATACGACTCCTTCTGTACACAGTCTCATAAAGTAAACACAACCAAGTCCATTTCACAGATTTGCTAAGGCTCAGAGCAGGAACATGAGAGCTGCCATTGCTGCAGCAGGGCCAGAGAGAGCTGAGCCAGGTCCCCAGCTACAATCTGAGTGTCTCATGCCACACCCTACTGCCTTTCCAAAGCAGACTGAGAAACTGTGATGTTTGTGTTCATTGTCCCACTCAACCTCTGTTTTGTCACCGTAGATTTAAATTTTAAGCTTTTTCCTTCGAAACACCACGCTTTCATTTGGCATTGGTGCCTGAAACTGTGCAGTTTGAGAACAATATGAAAATCAGCATTTCATCAAGATGTACTGCTTGTTAAGTGAGATCTTGGAGTTCCTAGAATTATTCTTCCCAGGATCAAGTGGAACAAAAGATGCTTGAATTTTAAACATTCATTTTGAAAAAAACTTGACATACATGTCTGTGAATTTCTAAAAACAGCCCAAGCAGAAACACTTGGAGGATTTCTACCCTGTGTATATTTTATGTGATATCCACCTCTTTGCAATAGTGCGTGGAGCGCAGAGTAGAGAGAATCAGAAATAGAATACCTGGCCCCGGCTGGGTGACTCTGGACAACTTTTTCCGGTTCTCTAGATCCACGTTTCTTTGTTAGAAGGAGCACAGATCCTTCCTAGGAGGAGTGTGGGATGGGTGCCCTCTCTGTTCTATCTCACCCTTGGCTGTCCATGAATGTGGCTTCCAACCTTGTACTATCTGCAATTGGGACAAAGAGAGTTGCCCGCCCTGAGTGCTCTGGGGGCAACTCCCTCTCAGCTTCTCTTCCTGCACGAAGCTCAGCCCCATGTGCATCCACAACGATGAAAGCTGTGAAAGCAGCTTGGTGGTCAGCTCAAAAGCCTTCCTACTTTCCTTTTATTTATTTATTTATTTATTTATTTATTTATTTAATTTTTTTTCTGAGGTAGGGTCTCACTCTAGCTCAGGCTGATCTGGAACTCACTCTGTAGCCCCAGGCTGGCCTCAAACTCTCACAGGATCCTCCTACTTCTGCCTGCTGAGTGGAGTGCTGGGATTAAAGGTGTGAGCCACCAAGTCCGGCTCTTCTCACTTTCCTTACCTGAGACTCTAACCAGTCTAGATTCTAACCAGGGCCACAGTGTCCATGAACACCCACTTTGTCTCTGGGATGCAGTATCTCATCACAGCCTTTGACATCCTTTTCTACAAACATCTGGAAGAGGGAGGGAAGACCCTATTCTCTGGCCCTGAGCTGGGCTAGATGTGTGCTGTAGTGGAACTGTTTCCTCCAGGTGTGACATTACCATCCGCTGCCATGAAGCAGAGTTGCTAAGGTGACCTATAATGGTGACCTGTGGTCCACAGTCTTGGCAATGAAATAAATGGAACAATACAGAGGTAATCAGGTCTATGGGCAGAGGGAGAGGAAGAGGGCATCAGACTCTCCCCTTAGATCTCAGTCACCTGTTCCTCCTGCCCCTCAGCTACATATAATCCTGCCCTGGTTACGCATGGTCTTGAAGGGTGGATGGTGACAGCGATCAGGAATCTTCATTGGTGCTGGGGACTCCTTTTTACCGGTATTTAGCTTAGTTTAGTTTAGTTTAGTTTAGTTTAGTTTAGTTTAGTTTAGTTTTTTTTGTTTTTTTGAGGTAGGGTCTTGTTCTGGCCCAGGCTGACCTGGAATTCACTATGTAGTCTCAGGGTGGCCTCGAACTCATGGAGATCCTCCTACCTCTGCCTCCCAATTACTGGGATTAAAGGCGTGTGCCACCACGCCTGGCTTTTGGGGGACTCTTTTTAAACAGTTAATTACTGTATTCATTGTAAGTGGGTGCATGAGTACTACAGCATGCACACCTGTGAGCTTTAGATTCTCCTGGCTCCATCTTCTACTGTCGTAGGAACATTGGGATCACAGATTCATGTGCCACTTTACATCTGTCTTTATATGGGTGCTGGGTAATTGAACTCAGGTCAGCAGGCTTTGCGGACAAGTGCCTTTAACCACCGAGCAATCTCCACAAGTCCCCTGGGGGAGAATTTTTGATGATGCAGCCTCCCTAGAGTCAACACACTCCTGTGAGTCACCCCAGTATACTCACTAGCTCCCCAAGCTGAACTTGGGTGGAGTCCTTTGCCCTCTGGAGATCCCAGAGGACACTAACAGACTCTTCAAAGTTGGGCTGCCTGGGGCTGAAACCATGAGATCTAAAACATTAGCAGAGAGAAAGATGGTGGGCTGAGTTGAAGAAGGAAGGTGAGAACAAGCAAGAGGAGAGGCGAAATCAAACACACAGAGGAAACAGTTGGAGAGATGAGGGATGGAGGGATGGAAGAAGAAGAATGGGTCCAAGAAATTAAAGAATAAGAGGAGAATATACCAGGACTTATGCGCCCTAGAAGAACATTCTTTTTATTTCATTAGACAAACATGCAGAGCTGTCAACTTGTCTTATAGTCCACTGTTTCCCTCCATATCCTGTTCTTCTGGCCTCAGGTGTCATACTTTCTCCCCATTTATGCATCCATCCATCCATCCATCTTTTCCAAGGGATCTGTGAGAGGAGATGTTCCAGTGTACTACCCCACTCCCCTTTCTACAATGCTCTCGCTTTCCTTATCTACCTGCCCGCGAAGATCCCCTCAGGTAGGTACCCTGGTCTGTCAGAATTCCCCTCTCCCCATGCTTCTCTGGTTGGAACCAGGCTCTCTCACTTGGGGTCCACAACTGTGTTCCCCTCCCTCTGGTTAAGAGACAGCTGGAGTCATGTTCTAAGCATGGATGGAGGCCCACTTTCTGGAACAAAGCAGCGATTTCCTCTAGTGCCACCACCCCCACCAGCTCCCCAAGTCCTCAGGGAAGGGCAATTTGTGGAAACGGAGCTGCTGGGTAATAGATTTCTCTGTCAACATGATGAGTGAAAGAAAGGACCAGGTAATTACCAGTAATGCACTTCAATTATGGCTCTGCCCCCACCCCCCAGCCAAGCCCAGCTCCTTGTCCACATTTAATTTTCATCTAAAACAAAACAGTTGCCACAGACCCAAAGCTGAAAACAGAAATCCCTTTCAGCTCCTGGCAAATTAGCAGGAATGTCTTATTATGGAAGCTGTAGGCGACGAACTTCTTCCAGAGCCATACAGGAAGCTGGCCTCCCGGCACCCTTCCCTTCCCTTGCTACGCCATTCTCCAGTGCTCCAAGCAATTAACCTTGTCCCTCCAGGCCCCAGGTCACCCTCCCCTAACAGGCCTGGCCTAGCTTCTTTCAAAGCCCTTGCCTGAGGAATTCTGTCAAAAATCAGTAGCACCTTGGAGGAGGCCTGAGGTCAGGGGACTTCCTTACTACACAGGAAGGCGTGTTCTATTAGAAAAGGGAAATGTTCCTGGTCCCTCAGATCTTGGGCAACTAAAAATAAACTAATAGGCCTTAAATTAACTTTTTCTTTCTTTTACCCCACCCAGCCCCCCCACTTCCCACTAAGACTTTTCAGCTTGAAGGAAAAGCATTTATTATCTGAGAGTGACACACAGGAAATTAGACTTATAAATTGTGCTTAAAATGTTATAGTTTCCAACTTTCTTTAATGCTAATCTTAATGCTAATAGGTTGTGAGATATGTGTTTTGACTTAAGATACTTTTTTTTCCCTTTCTAATTAATTCTCGGCTGTACCACATGAAGCATTTGTGGTGGAGGAATTCCAGGAGCTTTCACGCTGTTGGCGAAAGGGACTCCTGTCGGGTCTGAAACTGCTTGTTTTCCCTCAGAGGCTTCCAGAAGAATGCTTCTTGGAGATGGTTAACTTAGTCCATCCAGAGAGTCAAACGCCCCTTCTCCATTGGAAAATATTAGATAAAGGCCTTGTGTGGCCTTGGCATTCCAACTCCTACACCCCCCCACCCCGCCACAACCCTGGCATCTACACATTCTAAAACATGTATTTTCTATTTCTATCTGAAAATCCCCTCCTTGTTTATCATGTATTGCAGGCTCATGAGATTTCTCAACTTGGAACCTCATAATGATGCTGCCACTTCTACATGTTTGCAACATACCTGCTTTCCATACAGGAGTTATGTAGGAGAGGCTCATAGCCACACATGGGAAATGCTTCCCAGAGCAGGACTCGTATGTATGGCCCCTCTGGTAGTCACCAGAACTACCATGGTGACTCAGGAGATGCTGAGTCAGTAGTGTTAGAGAGAGTCAAAGATGCCCATGCCCCCATAGGTGCACATCCATCATCATGAGAGGGAGGACGGAGTGGTAGAGGAGGAAGAAAGGATGGAGGAGACTGTTATGGCTTTAGAGATGAGCTCAAAGACTTTTCGGGAAATTTCAGTGAATGAAGAGACACACTGAAGCCAGGCGTGGTGGCGCACACCTTTAATCCTAGCACTCCAGAGGCAGAGGTAGGAGGATGGCCTTAAGTTCAAGGCCACCCTGAGACTACAGAGTGAATTCCAGGTCAGCCTGAGCTAGAGTGAGACCTTACCACAAAAAAAAAAAAGAAAAAGAAAAGAAAAAAGAAAAGAAAAGAAAAAGAAAAAAGAAAAGAAAGAAAAGAAAAAAGAAAAGGAAGAAAGAAAAAGACACACTGAGCCCTCAGAGTTGATTTGGAGAAATATACTTCTCTAATATTTCAGAAATGATGAGAAATATAAGTATTCCTGGAAGAGACTGACCATTTCCCAAACCAATTGTCTTTCTTCCAAGGAACACAGAAATAAGCTCTTTTCTAGCCTCCCTTTGCAATCAGCTGTGGACTTGTGACTAAGTCTGACACCTATCTCCCGCAGTTCCAGTCATGAGGCCTCCTGACCAGCCCTCCATGTCCATTCCCTGCTTCAGATGCCACTGGAGGTGAAGATGGATGAGCCTTTAGAGTTCTAAGGCTCTAGCAGAGAACAAAGCTTCAGGTTTCCAACTGGAGCCAATCTTCCCACTCAGGAAACAGCCTGAAGACATTGTTCAGTGGTGGTGGTGAGCTATAGACACTTTGTAGGCATCTGGTTCCAAAGTATTGAGCACCCTTTCTTTTCTTTTCTTTTCTTTTCTTTTCTTTTCTTTTCTTTTCTTTGAGAACCCTTTCTTTTCTTTTCTTTTTTCTTTTTTTCTTTTGTTTTCTTTTTTTTTCTTTCTTTTCTTTTTTTTTTTTTTGGTTTTTTTTGAGGTAGGGTCTCACTGTAGCCAAGGTTGACCTGGAATTCACTATGTAGTCTCAGGGTGGCCTTGAACTCATGGTGATCCTCCTACCTCTGCCTCCCGAGTGCTGGGATTACAGGCGTGCACCACCACGCCCGGCTAGAGAACCCGTTCTTAAATGGAAAGATTTGAGTCTCCAAATAACTGTGTGGTTTTCTTCCAGCCTGTATTTTACTATGGTAGCAGCAAGAAATAAATCTTCATTCCAGTTTAGCAGAGACTCATTAGGGGAGTTAGCCTGCTCTGTCCTCCGGCACGAAGTTGAGTACAAGGAAATGGTCGGCATGTTTGTGCAGTATCAAGGGAGTAGTCTACATGACCCTCCTCTGTGTTCAATGCACAGTCCAAACCCTTGAAATATCTACTGCATTCTCCAGTGTCATCTCATTATGAAGCCCACCTTGAAACAGGCATTGGTGTACCAAAGCCGCCACCTGAATTTGACTAAGTCTTTGAGGGCAGGAACTGAACCACAGTTCAGGTCAGGTGCGTTGACTTAGCTTTTCCTTAGAGTGACTGAACCATACTTCTCACAACTGGGAACAGAGACCCATGAGGGGGTCAGTCATTGCCCCCAAGAGGCTTCTAGCTCAGTAAGAAAAACAAAGGCTTAAAGAGTTGATGAAATTCTAAATGACAAGTGCTATAATAGAGGTGTGTATGTAGTGTGATCATTTTATAATCTGTCACCTGATATTATGACGTCTTCTCTCAGAGCTCATGAGGCCAGGGGTCCTCAGCATACCTGCTGGAGTTAGGAGGATGATTAAGCAGCAGTTAGGCCTGACAACACTAGTCAAATTCCTCATCAAGACCATTGTTCTTCTCTGCTCTCCATCTCTGCCCTGGTCCCAGCTCTCTGCCCCTCTTATCTGCATGACCGGAATGGGTCTCCTGCCTCCAATAAGATGGTCAGCAAAGATTTATAGAACTGGGGAGATTGCTCAGTGGTTAAAGGCACTTGCTTGCAATCCCGAAATCCCAAGTTTGATTTCTCAGTACCCATATAAAGCTGGACTCAAAGTGACGCATGCGTCTGTGACCCCAATGTGACTACCTATGGAATGGGAAGTGACACCAGGAGAATCCAGAAACTTCTGGGCCAGCTAGCATACACAGTAGCAAAACAATAGAAGAGGTCCTTTCTCAAAAAGAAGGTGGAAGGAGAGAAGAAAAACACCTGAAATTGTCCTCTGACCTCCACACACGCACCATGGCATGTGTACTCATACCTATGAACAAACGCACACACACAAAACACATAGCAGAGACTTGTGCAAATGCATCACACACTATGCTAGGTCTAAGGAACAGTTGTCATGAGAGTCCTGCCCTGGCCGCCTCTTCATATTGCCATGGCTGATGAGGGGCACAGATTCGTAACAGGCAATGACTTCAAAGCAAGGAGCAGGCTGCAATGGAAACATGGGGCAGAAGCAGGTCATCTAGTCTGGAGTGCCAGAGAAGCTATGAAAAGGGAAGGAATGTTTAGGTTTAGATTTGAAAGAAGAGTAGAATTGGGGTGGGGGAGAAGGAGGAGTGGGAAGGAAGTAAGGGGGAGCAGGAAACCACAGGACTTTGGGCCCAGAGGAAGAGAGGACGCGGTACTTATGAGGAATTTTGGGTTCAGACCCCGATGACATGGAAAGTGTCAAGAGTGGAGACGAGAAGAGATCTGTGGCTAGGTCATCCAGGGCTCGTCTAACAGTAATGGGAAGGCACCAGAGCTTTAGGCATGGAGCTCAAGCTTTAGGCTTGAGAAGGATCAGTTACACTGACCTCTTGAGAATGGGTTGGAGGAGCAAAGCTGGAGGTGGTTTCAGTCTCTAGGAACGTATGATGGCAATCTGAACTAGGATGCTGCAAGTGGGATGCGGAGAAAAACAGACTGCATTCTAGTCTTCAGCTTCAGTCCAGGCATCAACCACATGGGACTGTTAGCAAGCTGCTCTGAGCATGCCATTCTGTTCCCTGCTCCTCAGTGGCTCTCACTGCCTATAGGATCAAGTACAAACTCTGCAGTCAAGGTTCCTCTTGTCCTGGTTCCTTTGTGTCTTCTCGAACCACAACATCCTTCACTATTTCTAAATCCAGTTGGAAAAGTGCTGCATAAGCATGAGGACCTGAGTGTGGATCTCCAGTACCCATGTGAAACGCTAGGTAGGGAACCTGCAGTCCCAGCACTGGGGAGGCAGACACAGTCGAGCTGAATTAGTGAGCTCTGGGTTTAGTGAGTGTCTCTGCCTCAAAAAAAAAAAAAAAAATGTGGAGCCTGATCAAGGACGACACTGCCACAGGCATGCACACACACATGGTTGTATACCTACACACGTGTGCTCACACACCTATGAACGTGCATCCACACACGTACACCACACACACACACACACACATGCTCGCCAAAAATTAAACAGAGATGAGCCAGGTGTGGTGGCACAGGCTTATAATTTCAGCACTCAGGAGGCTGAAGTGGGAAGATTGCAAGTTCAAGGCCAGCCAGGACTACATAGTGATTTGAGGCCTGTTTATGTTATACAGCAAGAGTCTATCTCAGAAGAAAAATGAATAAAAAAGTGAGCACTGATCTGTTTACGCTTTTAGTTCTTCTAATCTAACTAGAATCATTTATTTCTGTGAAAAGAGTACCTAGCTCTCAAGGTTATGTTAGTGCAGTCTAAATGGATATCATCATAGCTCCCAAAAATCCAGGTGGACCAAGGCTCTGCCATCTTCGACACGTGACTTCCAAAGTGGAACCATTCCCATGAGAAGAAGAGATGTGCACAAAGACTACACTCAGATTTCATCATTAGATTGAGAAGTGTCGTACTTCTGTTTTTGCTCACATTCCACTGGTAAAATCTTTGTCATATGGCCATACCCAACTGCTTGAAAATAAAGACAGGCTGGGTAGCCATGTTGCCAGCTGCATAGAGGAGTGGTTCTTGTTAGAGTAGAAAGCACTTGTCATAAAGTCTGGCTCAAATGTTACCAACTCAAAGCCTTCCTAGCTCCTGTGATCCCACAGGGATCCTTCCTTCTTTACCACACAAAGGTCCTGTGCTGCCATAAACAGGACAGGGAACATAGCATAAGCATGTCCTCCTGTTCTCCTATGTTACATTTAGATTCTCCCTGTTTCAGAATGACCACAGAAGCAGTCTATCTCTCCATCCTCTCTGGAGGAGAATCGGAAGAGCCACCTGGCTTGGGCTCAGTGTGATGTTACATGAGTCACTCTCTCCTGGATCTCAGGCATTCTAAGAAGCTGGGCAAGGTGCTTGTGAGGGGTCCTTCCACCTCAACTATGGTGGTCCAGATGAACACCCTTCACCCTTAGCCCTGGCCTTTCTGCTCCTTCTCAGTCCCTCAGTGGGGCCCTTCAGTTGAGCATCATCTATGTATTTGTAGACCTGTGAGGAGAGAAAGGCCAGCAAGATGGGAGATGTGAGTCGGTCTTGGCTCTATCAATCTGTAGCCTTGGAGAGTGGTGTGAGTCTCTCTGAACCTTGTTTGTTCCCGCCCCCTCCCCCCTGTAAATGGAAGCTCTAATATTGCTTCATAGCGCTACCAGGAAGATCAAGTATGATCATATGAGAGAGCTCTTTGGAAACAATAGAAGCTACAGTTTGTTTTTACCTTACAAACACAGGTATCTTGGAATTTATGTTGTTCTGCGGTCTGACATGTCCATAGAGTTATGGATTCTTCCTCATAGTCCCTGTTCCTCCAGATCAGGGGTGGGGCTCAGAGCAGGGACAAAGCCTTCACAAGAACCTCAACTCCTGCCAACAAATCCATGTCTCCCTAGGCACCGAGGAAGATGGCATGGCTATCATGTGAGGCTATGGGGCACTTGCAGAATGGCTATGTCACGGGCCACACTATACAATGATGGCCTTGGATACCACATGCAAAGATAGTGACATCACGGAATAGAGGGCTCCCAGAGTCTGAAGTCTCTGGCTAAAGGGCATATGATTTATCTCTGAAACAGATACTTTTGATGATAATGGCAGTGTGTGTGTGTGGGTGTTTGTGTGTGTGTACATGTGAGTACGCACACTACTGATAATTATGCTGGAATAGCGGTCGTAAAGCAGCAATGCTCCAGAAAATTGGCATGCTCAGTCCTTCTAGTCAGAGATCAGAGAGGAGGCCCCACTGGTCTTCCTGGATATGAAGTTGACAGCTTGTTTAATGTTATGGAGTTGAATTTGGGGAGCTTATCTATTGTGGAAATAACTAACCTGATTAATAGAGTCACATCACCAAATTCAGTTTCCACAAATACTCTATGAAGTGGGTATTATTTCTCTCAGCAGAGACAAAAGGAACATAAATTTTGGTCAATGAACTTGTCCAAGATCCGAAAACCTCGCAGCCAGCCCGAATCTTAGCTTGGCCTGATTCCAAAGGTTATGCGCTTTCTACTTCATGCTGTCATTCTTCTTACAGCCAAGCTGGGACTTTCCAATGCCCCAAAAGACCCACGTAGAAGCGGTCATAGCTCGAAAGTGACATGTCTACTCCCCCACCCTTCCACCATCAACCCCTAAGGGGATGGCTTCTTTCTCTACCTGCCGGTTCTGAAGGGAAATGCCCATATTTCATTGAAAAGAAAAAAAGAAGTTCAAACACCCTCCATCAGTGACTTGAACTTATTTCTGGTTTGGAGTTTTTTCTTGGATCATTTCCTTTCACTCCTGCCAGAAGCCCTCTCCTGCAATCCTCCCAAGTTATTAATAAAAGCAGTCAAACGGTAGCGAGTGCAGCGGAAGGTTCTTGGCTCCCACTGCTGTGTTTGGTTTGTACTGGAAGCAGATGTTTTCACCCAGATCACAGACACTTGCCAGGCCCTTCACATCTGTCCTGTTGTCAGATGAGGTCAAAAGAATTCAGGGTACAAATTCTCTTTCCAATCCAGCTAGGAGAAAATTCAGAATAAGGATCTACATACAGTGCGTGCGTGTGTGCGTGCGCACGCATGCATCTGTGTCCAGTGTTGCATGGTTGCTAAGGAACCCCTGGTAAGCCTGTCAGCCATGAGCACACACCTCACTTTTCCTCATGCAGCACCTCAGTGGGGTGCCATGTGCCAGCAGTTGCTGGTGTGGGAATTGAAAACGGATAACACATCTTACTAATGCTGTTCTTTCGGGACTAAGGTTAAAATGGTCTTCAAATATTTTTGCCATTTCTATGTCATTATGAATAATAAAATGTAAAGAAAGAAATAAAACTCCTGGGAAGAGAAGGGAGTGGGAGGATTACAAGAGAAAGTAATGGGGGGATATGGTCACAATATATTACATACATGTATAAAATTTTCAAAAAACTAAATTAACAAAAAGAACAAGGGCTGAGGAGATTGTTCAGTGGTTAAAGGTACTTGCTTGCAAAGCCTCCTATCTGGATTTGATTCCCCCATACTCACATAAAGCCCAATGCACAAACTAGTGCATGTGTCTGGAGTCTACCACAGTGGCAAGAGGCCCCGGTGTGCCCATATTCTCTCAAATCAAGCAAGCAATCAATCAATAAAAATAAATAATAGGTTGAAACCATCCATTGCAAAGTTTTAGATGGATATTTAGACAAAAAAACACTCAACAGCTTTGTTGTAGCTAAGATCCTGTGCCATAGGGGGAAAGTACACTAGTAGTAGCTCATCTTAGGGAGCTCTGCCCTCTCCCTGCCTCTATGACAACAAGAACAGCTAGTGAATTTTTCACTATCTGTTTAGGTAGCACACTCTCTTCTGTTGTAATCCAGCTGAAGCATTTTCGTCTGCTCTAAGTGACTTAGTTATTTAGAAGTTTTCATTCAGCCAGATGTGGTGGAGCCCTCTGTAATTCTAGCACTTATGCAGCGGAGGCAGGTGAATCACAAGTTCCAGATCATTCTGAGCTACATAGAGACATACTGCCTTTAGTACTCACATAAATGCTGGGTGGGTGTATGGACTGCCTGCAATCTTAGCCCTCAGGAGGCAGAGACAGGATCCCCAGGGCAGGCTGGCCAGCTAGACTAGCTAAGTCAGTGCACCCTAGATTCAAGTGAGAGACTTTGGATGTTTTTTAGAAAAGAAAGGAGCCAGGCATGGTGGTGCACGCCTTTACTCCTAGCACTTGGGAGGATAGCTGTGAGTTCAAGGCCAGCCTGAGACTACATAGTGAATTCCAGGTCAGCCTGAAAGGAGCATGATGGAGGAAGACATGTCAACTCTGGCCTCCACAGGCACGCGTGTGCACGCACACACACATACACACACGCTTACATGAATACACACATATACACATTCAAAAAACAGCAACAATAACAAACCAAACCAAATAAAGAAGTGTTCCCTTCAATTGTCCCAGACAAGAGAAAACCCAGCTATGTTAAGGAGGCCTATGGGAAGGAGGCAGAATGCCAGCTGCCCATGAGCTGCAAGAACAATTCAAGAGTGATATCCATGGAGACACGGGCAGCATCCAGCAGAGCCATAGGGAAGGGGACCCAGGGAAGGCAACCAGACAGACTCCGGGAACCTTTCAACCACAGCCACAAGACCTTGGTCTGGTGCTGGTTTTGCCACTAACCAATGATTTACTTCGATTAAGTTACCAAGACTGGCCAAAACACTAGTTTCTTCATGTGGAAAAGGTGTTGTGGGGAAAGAAGTTGGCTTCTTAGCTGAGTTCAAAATGTGGCTATGAGAATAAGGTCGCAGAAGGAGCAGAGCCATTTGAATGGTAGGTCTGTGCATTTTCTACAGTCATTCTGTAAGTGTTTGCTCATTGGAAACTGACTGTGTCTAGGGCATACAACTG
Source organism: Orientallactaga sibirica (assembly GCA_036365145.1). NCBI lineage: Eukaryota > Metazoa > Chordata > Mammalia > Rodentia > Dipodidae > Orientallactaga > Orientallactaga sibirica. The sequence goes on from JAEOAD010000015.1 coordinate 15,739,722, forward strand.
GCCCCAATTGCTTCCATATCTGCCTTTATGTGTGTACATGGGTGTGTGCACACACCAGATTTTTCTTCTGGGGAGAAGGATTGAGGAATAGAGCCTCCACTCCTTTTACCATTGCCAATACTTATCCATGAAGGAGCCAAGCTAGGCAGCCTTCCCTCAGGTCTGACTTGTCACAGCCTTAGGTCTGAGCTGTGTCCCCAGGCTCCTGAGCTCCTCCATGCCTGCTCCACTTTGTGGCTGACTCCTGGCCTGTGGCCACCCGCCCCCATGTACTGGTTCATTTGCATGTGGCCCCAGTGGATTCCTGTGACGGATGCCCACACAACGAGATGGTTGTTCCCATGCCTTTGTCCACCCCCCCAGGGTCCAGCCCAAGGCCTGTTCTCTCACTGTGGGCTCATTCATCTCAAAGACTATGCAGCTTGACTGAGCCAGGAGACTAGTGTCACCCTGAAAACTGCTGAAAGCCTATATCATACATCTAGCATTGCTGAGATTCTTGGGGGAGGAGTGGGAAGGTGCTCAGGGAGGTCTGTGTGGCCGCAGCACCTCTGCCCCATAGGGGCACCCAGCACTGGAGCATGGCTTTCTCCCCTCTTGGTTTGCTCCAGACCCAGCCTCACTTCCTGGCTCTTGCACTCTGCTTGTACCACCCAAGGTTGGCCAAGCTTCTCCTGCCAGCTTCTAAGAGAGAGAGAGAGAGAGAGAGAGAGAAAGAGCGAGAGAGAGGACACACACATTTATATCCTAGATCTGCCAAATTCCTTCATCTCTCACAGCCTTCATTTCTCCACTTGTTCAATGAGGGTATTCAATTCTGCTTCTAGAGGTGATTTCAACAGTGAGGTGTGCAGTGCCACCATGCCTGCAATGAGTAGGTGTCCATAAGTGACTGTGCAATGGAACAAATGCCACAGCTCTGGGCCAGGGAAAGGGGTGACCCTCCCTGTGTGCCCAGAGCACAGGAGTGTTATGGAGACATAATAGAGTGGAAGGAAAGACACAGAACTGCTTTCTACACTGTTTTGGCTTTGCTCTTCATCCTCTGTGAAATCATGACAATTTCAATGCCCTTGACAGTCACTATCCTCAGGTGGGGATGGGGAATAGGCATGGGTTTATGACTGCTGCTGAAGACCACACCAAACGCACATGGTGCCAACTTCTGAAGTTTACTGGTTTCCTTAAAGTATAGCTTCCCAAGCTCACTGAGCCCATGCCGCCCTGAGAATATACTTCTGATTCAGATTACACTCGCTGACATCACCGGAACACTATGCCTGGGGTAGGCTCCCATGACCACCGGCTGTGAATGCAGGAACGTCGGTGCCAGAAAAATTGGATAATGTGGGGCAGTCAGCTTTGCTCTCCAGCATCCAAACCTTCTCAGGGTGCATCTGACCGTGTCCCACAGACTGGGGTCCGTGTCACTCTTTCATAGGGAGGGTTAGTCCAGGGCCCACTGTCACCAGACACCTGCACAACCTTCTCACTACAAAAGCAGCCAGGATGTCAGAACCCTTCTAAGACCTCTCAATGTGACCTCACAGGGACTTCCAGATTGTTCTGGAAGAAGTCTAGGAGCAGGGTATTAGGGACCTGGAAGGAGAATGTTCATTTAGGAGTCAAACCCTCCTATATGAGACACTTGCCTTGCCTTCCTTGAGGATCTGTGACTTTAGGTTTCACGCTCACTTCCCTATCACAGTGACCTGGAAATGCATTGCTATAGGGGTGATAGAAAGCACTAAGGCCAGGCAGGTGTTTGTTAGTGGAAAAGGCTCCATGCGCACTGGCAAATACGTGTTCATTTCTGCATCCTAAGGCCCCAAACAGCATCTGGTACTCATAGCTGATTTGAGTGCAGGTTAGGCCATCAGTACCTATCCAGCTCTGCCAAGGATGGTGTTGAGGACATGCCGTTTGTCTCTGAGAAAGCTCCAGAGCAAAAGAGTAAGCCGTCCTCACACTTTGATGAGGAAAATAAACAAACGCAGATTAGCGCCATGGACAGAGAGGCAGCACTGGGCTGGGACCTACCCCCAGGAAATGGACTGCTGGAAGAGGGCAGATGCTGGCCTTGGTAGAGAGGATCTAGCTGTCTAGATGCAGCTGACGCAGGGCAGCAGAGGTCCTGAGACATCTCCCCCAGGGTTTCTGCCTAGCACACAGCCCTCTGTCCTCACATCCATCCACACACTCTCCCATCCAAGTCTGCATCCAGGGTTTTGTGTTTTGCAGTAGAGCTCCCTCCCTCCCTCCCTCCCTCCCACAAGTAGCCTTCAGCACTGTATCTTATCCTGGAAGTTGCTCTTCTGCCCCACTCATGGACTCTCCCCAACCCTGGATCTTCTCAGAGTTGGGTGTCCTTCATGCTGGATGCCAACTGCAGACACTAGAAGTCTAGCAGAGTCTACACAAGCAGGGAATGGTGAAAAATGACTTTAAGATGAAAAGTGAGGAGAGCAGGTATAGTGATATGTCAGGTCATGGTCAACTGTGAATTGCATACATACATGAGAGAGAGAGAGAGAGACACGCATGTATGTGTGCAGGGCACACATGTGTGGTGTTGATGCTTTTACTGGAGTTCATTCATTCATGGTAGAGGTGAGACTGGAAGTGACTATGCGAGCTAGATCATGGGAACCTTGAAGCTCAAGGTAGGGAAGTTGGTCTTTTTTTTCCTGGAAACATCCCAATTAGTTTAGCTCCATTCACTACCTATGCCCAGCTACACTGCACTTCTGCCCCTCCACAGCCACAATCAGGGCTCTTTCTGAGATGCCTCAGAGACGTCTGTCAGACCTTCTTCTCTCCCTTCCTCCCTCTTTCCTTCCCGTCCTCCTTCCCTTTCTTCTTTCTTCCCCCCTTTCCTCCATCCCTGTCTCTTTCTCTTCTGTTCTGCTTTCCTTCCTTCCTTCCTTCCTTCCTTCCTTCCTTCCTTCCTTCCTTCCTTCCTTCCATTTCTTCCTTCCTCTCCTGCCCTTCCTTTTATTGCTCTCACCCTCCTTCTTCCCTCCCTTTCTCCATTCATCCTTTGCTCCTTCCCTTTCTCTTCCTTTCTGCTTCTCTCCCTCTTTCTTTCTTTTTTTCTCCTTCCCTCCCTCTATATTTTCCTCCTTTCCTTCCACTTCCCTATCCTTCTCTTTTCTTCCTCCCTCTCTCCCTTTAGTCCACTAGTATTTCCTGAATTGCCATCTGCTATCTGTTCCCAGATTAATCATGTGGGAACTTGTCCTCAAGCTCACAGTCTAACGGAGAAAATGGGTTTAGAAGGAAGACAGTGCATTAAATTCTGTGGAGGAGGGCGATTCTGTGGGTGCATACAGGAAGCATGGGGATCCAAGAAGCCAGCAGTGCAGGGTCTTGGCTCAGTGTCTATAAAAGTCTGAGTAGGCAGAGGAGCCTCTGGGACAGGCTTTCCAGTCTGAGAAAACAGTGGCAAAGGCCAGGGGCACAGGAAAGAGCAGCTGGGGTGTGGGATAGAGGGGAATGGGAGGACAGAGTTCTTAGGCAAAGCCTGTGTGTGGCTGCAGTCCAAGTTGGAGAGCTTACAGTTTGTCCTGTGAGCTCAGAAGCACATCTGGGCTTCAAACAGGATGGGACTTCAGTTTCCAGTGACACTCATTCTCTGCCTCTTCTGGAGCAATCAAGAAAGACTTCCCCAGGGAAGCTCCAGGGAATCGCGGGGAAGGGGAGGCTAAAGAGTTCCTCTCAATCGAAAGGAGTCCCACACAGAGTGGGGGCCATGGGAACCCAAAGGCAGGAGCAACCTGTGGTCACCAAGAGGTCAACGATGGCCTCTTAGAGAAAATCAGTCTTCATTCAAAACCTCAGGCCCTAAAGAGACACAAGGAGCAAAACCTGAACCCCGAGGGCTGCAGGAAGGTGGCCAGGAGGTTCGTGGGGCTGGCATAGGGCTGTGTCTCCCCAAGGACCCACTGCAGTTTGCCTTCTTCCCCCTCACTTCGTATCTCCAGCTCTGTAATTTCCTAATTTATTTGGCTTGAAATTTGTGTCAAACTTTTTTTTTTACAGGTGTAATTGAAACCAAACCTCTAACTGCTTGTTCAGTCCTGAGGAGAATTAAAGGTGGTTTCAAGCAGAAAGATCACAGGATTCAGAAAAGGAGCAGGGGGAGGCAGGGAGTGTGGTCTTGGACTGGTGCTCAGCTGCAGTGGACAGTGGTTCAATTATCTGCAGCCAATCAGCCTTTCCAGAGGGAGAAGCGATGCTGGGGTGACACCCCCCACCACGTGGGGCTCCATGAGCACAACAAATTCTGCCAGGTCCACGCCTGGAGAAAAGTGGGAAGTACAGGACGGCCTTACCTATGGCCTCTGGTCCAGGAAGGTCCCAAGTTGACAATGGTCACACAGCTTTTTTGGGGGGGGGAGGGGAACTCACATTTATTATTTTCTGAGGTCACAGGTCAAAGTCATCCACTCACCCCCACCAGGTGGGAAGAAAGGGGTAGAGTGGAGTTCAGGAATGAACCCCAGGATGGGGAACCCAAGGAGGGCAGGCTCCTTAATCCCATCGTTGGAGGCCACTGGGGCCTAAAAACATGGCTGGGTCAGCACAGGCCCCCAGGACAGTGCCTGGAACCCCTTGGGTTCATGCCTCATGGAGGGCCAGGAATCCCAGTTGAGCAAACCTTGGTCCAGAATGCTGGGTATGTATGTGGCTGGTTTCATGTCTTGAGGTTCTTCTTGTCCACCTCCTCAGCACCAGGGTCACTCAGCTTAAACTCCCCCTCTGGAAGCCTTTCCTTTTGCGTTTTTTAGAATGTTTTCATTAGCATATATTAATTGTGCATAATAATGGGCTTCGTTATGATATTTTTATACATGTACATAACATTATTTGATCATATTCAACCCCATTCTATTACTCTCTGGTCCTCTTCCCATGCCTGGTCATCCCCCTCCTCCTTGAGACTAGCCTCCCTTCCAATTTCACATCTTGTTGCTTCTTTTTGAATCGATGAGTTTCATTAGCATTGCTTATAGAAGAGACAATTTGACATTTAGCAGTATGCACTGAAGACTGTTTATGTTGTTTGTATCTTTCTTTTTGAAAAAAAATGATTTTATGTATAATATAACAGGTTATACTCTTTTATTCCATTACCGGGGCTTCTGTTACCCTGGGGCCCCTCCTTAGTGGGGTTATGCAGTTAACTGTGGGGCATGAAGGTCTTAGCCCCTGTAGGGTAGCAAGGTGGGGGGGGGTGGGAACCATGTCTCAAGGTATTCCTACCCACCCTGTAGCTCTTACAATCTGTCTGCCCCCTCTTCTGCAATGTTCCCTGAGCCACAGCAGGCCTGTTGGCAGTCTGATTTAATGCTTTCTTTTTTTTAATTATTTTATTTTTGTTTATTTATTTATTAGAGAAAGAGAGAGAATTGGTCTTTAGGCTTCACAGGCAAGCACTTAACTGCTAAACCATCTCTCCAGCCCTGATTTAATGCTTTTTTAAAAAAATTATTTTATTTTTGTTTATTTATTTATTAGAGAAAGAGAGAGAATAGGCATGCCAGGGCTTCTAGCCACTGCAAACGAACTCCAGACACATGCACCACCATGTGCATCTGGCTTATATGGGTTCTAGGGAATTGAACCTGGGTCATTAGGCTTCGCAAGCAAGTGCCTTAACCCACTCTAGTGTTTCTTTTTTCTTTTTAAATTATATATATATATATATAATTTGAGAAAGAGACACAGAGAAAGAAAGAGAGAGAGAGTATGGATACAGCAGGGCCTCCTGCCACAGCAAATGAACTCAAATGCATGCACCATTTTGTGCATCTGGCTTTACATAGTTACTGGGGAATTGAACCCAGGATATCAGGCTTTACAAGCAAGCACCTTTAACCAGTGAGGCATCTGTCCAGCCCCCATCTGGAAGCCTTTCTGATGAGCCCTAGGGGGCGAATGGGGGCTCGGGGTAAAGCATCTCAATCCCTCTATTAGCTTTGTTTCTCATTGCTTTAACAAAATACCTGAAAAGAATAACCTCATGAAGGAAGGGAGGGAGGGAGGGAGGGAGGGAGGGGAAGAGGTTAGGGCAGAAGAGACGAAGGGAAGGAGAAAGGAAGGGTGGGTTTATTAGCCTCAGAGTTTAAGGATGCAGTTCGTCATGGTGGGGAAGGCTTGATGAAGGAGTATAATAAGACAACTGGTCGCATTGCCTCCACAATCAGGAAACAGAGAGATGAATGCTGATACTCAGTTCACTTTCTCCTTTTTATTCAGTCCACAACCCCAGCTACATTCAGGGTGCATCTTCCCATCTTACTTAACTCATTCTAGAAATTCCTTCATGGACATGCCCAGAGATTTCCCTAGGTGATTCTAGATACTGTCAGGCTGACAATCAATAGTATTATCACAGCCCCTTTATCAGCTGTGTGGCCTCAGGCACTCACTCAGCCTCCCTGAACCTTTCTGCAACTGTTCATTTGTTCATGCAAAAGGAACGAAAATAGTTCCTCGGAGGGGATAAAATGAAATAAGATGGTATCTGTGAAACCCGAGGGCCTGGGCCACAGTGGCAGCTGGCAGAGAGAAGTAGAATCTAAGCTTGGGTTAGAGATGGCTCAGTGGATAAAGAGCTTGCTGTACAAGTGTGAGGATCTAAGTTCAGGTTCTAGCACTGCTATGGTGAGAAGGAATCTTCTAGAAGCTCCTGGACCAGCTAGCCTAGCAAATGCAGTGGTAAGCAAACACAGACCCTGCCTCAAGTAAGGTGTAAGGTGAGGGCTGACACCTGAAGCTGACCTGCACACACATGCCTGCACTCACACCCATGGATACACGCACTCACAAATAGGGACTTAAGCAAACACTTTTTCCCCAAGGAGTGAGGAGATCGCCTATGAAACAAAAGCTATTTCTCCTCACTTTCCCATCCATGAAATACAAGTGTGAAAAGGCAGCAGTGTACTCCTACCCTTCAAAAAGTCTTTAACACACAAAGTGGCACATGTGTTTGGAGTTCATTTGCAGTGGCATGAGGCCCTGGCACGTTGATACTTTCTATCTTTCTAACTCTCTTTATCTCAAATAAATAAATAAAAATATTATTTTGTTTATTTTTTATTTATTTGAGAGTGACAGACAGACAGAGAGAGAAAGAGGCAGATAGATAGAGAGAGAATGGGTACGCCAGGGCTTCCAGCCACTGCAAATGAACTCCAGATGCATGTGCCACCTTGTGTGTCTGGCTTAAGTGGGTCCTGGGGAATCGAGCCTTGAACCGGGGTCCTCAGGCTTCACAGGCAAGTGCTTAACTGCTAAGCCATCTCTCCAGGCCCTAAATAAAAATATTTTTTTAATTTTTTTATTATTTTATTTATTTTTGGAGAGAGACAGAGAGGGAGAGGGAGACAGATAGAGATGGGCGCGCCAGCAGTCTCTCAGCTGCTGTGAATGAAATCCAGATGCGTGTGCCCCCTTGTGGGCAAGTGCGGCATTGTGCCCTTGTGTCACTTTGCATCTGGCTAAACGTGGGACCTGGAGATTGGAACCGCTGGAGATTGGAACCAGCGTTCTTAGGCTTAGCAGGCAGGCGCCTTAACCACTAAGCCATCTCTCCAGCCCTAAAAATATTTTTTTAAAAAAATCTTTAAAAGGGCAAAGCTGCTTCTAGGTGTCAGGCACTGAGCCACTTCCATCCCATGATCAGAACATTTGGCACTCACAAACCAGGAGCCTATCATTATTGGCCCCATTTTGCAAAGGAGAAAGCTGTGTGATCCTGGGTAAGTCTGGCCTCAACCATTCTTTTGAGTTCCCTTGCCTGGCAGCTTAAAGCTCTTCTGTAGATGCTGTGTGTTGTGTGTGTTCCAAGTACTCAGAGCCCCACACAACTCAAGGCCGGCACCCTAACTAGGGGTGCTGTTATTCAAACTCCCCACCACAAAGGTGCTACTGACCTACCTGCTCTCAACTTCTCCACTTATTGTCCTCGTTCTCCCCTCACACCTGCCTTTCACCAGGCTCCTTACAGGTACTCCCCTGCAAGGCCAGTTCAGGGGAATCTGGATAGCATCTGCTGCCACATAACCCCTAACCCCCTAAATACTTGCTTCATGAGTACTGTCCAAGGATCTGTGGGTCCACACTTCATTCATCTCAGCCCCCAGACCTGCACCTGACCCTGTCTTCCCGCATCTGAAGTACCATAGTGTGTCTTGGGAATATGTGCCTTATCTCAAAGGCAGAGTCTAGAAACTGCAGTGAGACTCCAGCCCATTTCCCAAAGGCTTTTCTGGGGTCTGAGGGCTTAGGTACAAGGCAGGCCTTCTGGTTTTAGGGGTATACAACAGGAAGCAGATGGTCCCTCAGCAAGAGGGCCCCAAGGGAACTCAAGATGCTGCTAGAGGGTCACCCTCGCTACCTCCTGGAGAAACTTGACATCATAACAATGCTGTCCCTCCCGGGCCTTGATCAAAAGTCTTTGCACATTTACTCTTGGCCTGAAGCACACCTCAGCCAGTACTGAGTCCACTATGTCACTAGCTGTTGAAGATCCCTGCTAGACCCAAGGTTTACTTCTCACCTGACTGTGCCCAGTTTGGTGGACAGGTTCTGGGACTCAGCACCAGGCTGTGACCTCAGGCAGATGGGTCCTGCTGACTTCAGTGGGCCTGGCTTCTAGCCAGCAGCATGCACTGATCTCTGTTTCTGAGTGTCTCCTCTCAGACACTGCCAAGCATAGGACTGCAAACTTGACCCTGAAGTTCAACTAAAACACCTTTTACCCATGAGTGCCATGGAAGTCATCTCCAGCTTAGCACCAGTATGTCTGGTCTAGGTTCTCAGCTCAGGAGTTCTTCCTGTTTCTATTGGCTCCAGTCAGCTTGACTTCCTCAACAGCCACAGGGAGGTCGCATGGTCTAAGATGGCACTGCTCATAGGTGCACATGAGTGTGGGAGGGGAGTCCTATATGTAAGTACACATCCAGATCAGCAATTCTGGGGCAGGGCCTGAGGCTTTGCATTGCTACCTGGTGGTGGGGGGTGGGGAACACACATGCTGCTGGCCAGTGAGGTGCTAGGACGGATGGAGGCAACAAAAGAGAATACAGGGCCTAGGAGCTCAGGTACTGGACAATGCCAAGGTGGGAATCCCATGGTGCCCACTCACTGGCCATGCCAGCTTAGAACAATGTATTAAACACACCATGCCTCAGTTTCCCCAGTTATGAAAGGAGATAATTATGGTAACTATCCCACAAGGTTATAGATAAGATGAATAGTCAACACAATGTGCTTACAAGAGTATCTTGTTATTTTTTTAACATAGAAGATTTGAAAGACTCTGGGTTTTTTAAATTATTTGTTTGTTTGTTTATTTATCTGAGAGTGTCAGAGAAGGAGAGAGAGAAAGAGAGAGAATGGATGCACCAGGGCCTCCAGCCACTGCAAACGAACTCCAGATGCATGTGCCACCTTGTGCATCTGGCTTACCTAGGTACTGGGGAATAGAGCCTCCAACTGGGGTCCTTAGGCTTCACAGGCAAGTGCTTAACTGCTAAGTCATCTCTCCAGCCTCCCAGTGGTTTTTTATGGTACTTCTCACCTGCTCAGTGAATGTTTGTGACATCTAAGTCAGAGCATGGGTGAAAGAATGAAGATCCGATGAACTTTGGATCTGGCTTTAGGGGAAATACTCAACAAATTATACCATTCTAGGAATGTGAAGATTTGCATCTTGGTCCACAGTCTCAGCAAGTCACAGCCAGTTAGAGCTTGAGAGATGGCATGGGCCGATCATCTGATCCAGCCTCCCGACTGTAGCCAAAGGCACTGAGGGGGGAAGAAGAGCTTCAGAGAAACATCTGGGAGCTGCTTCTGATGCTCAGGCTTCCTGTGGCTGAGCTGCCCACATCCACCAGCCCAGCTTCAGTAGTGGATTGGGAGGAGGCGGGTAGGGCTGGGACAACCATAGGAAGCATGGAAACAACTGACCGGCTAGTTACTTAGAGTCTTGGCCCCTGCCCCAGCAACCTGCGGTCTGCTAAAGGCCTCAGTGCTGCTGACACTACAGCTAATGCTCCATGTCATTACTCATGGGTGTTAGGTCATAAAAAGCTGCCGGCAACACTGAGCCACAGCTCATGGGGGAATAAAGGGTTTGGCTACTCTGAGTTCCTCATCACCATCCATGCATAATATTGTTTGACATGTGCTCCTGTGTGAAGACACTTTATTTAATATATATCAACTCATAATAAATGGCAGCCAAGAGCACAAGTCTTGTCTGAAGGAGGACTTGTCTAACAAGGAGCATTTTCCTGAAGCGCGCATCACAACTCCTTGTGCCTAGGTGTGGTGGTTGGTGTTTTAGTGCCATGCCTGGGATCCATTGGAAACAATGAAATCCCCATGAGAAGCACACATGCGTGGAAACTGTGGCTCTACACACAGATGTCAAAGGGCCATTTGCAGTATGATAGGGGAAACAAGAAGGCAGAGGTCACACCTCTGGCCTAGGCTGGGAAAAGGTGCATCAAGAGATTCACAATTTTTAACCAAAAAAATAAAAAGAGGAAGTCGGGCATGGTGGCGCACGCCTTTAATCCCAGCACTCAGGAGGTAGAGGTAGGAGGAGCACCGTGAGTTTGAGGCCACCTTGAGAATACAGAGTGAACTCCAGGTCAGCCTGGGCTAGAGTAAGACCCTACCGAGAGAGAGAGAGAGAGAGAGAGAGAGAGATTCACAATTTTTACCACTCTGGAGAGGGATGTTCATGAAAAAAGGCAAAATATCACCAGCTATGATGTGGGAATTACAAATACATTAATCAAGGTGGTGCACCCTGAAATACAGAATCCAAGAATGATGGGGGCTGATTGACTGCACTCGTGTATGTGCCTTACACTTCATACTAGACCCAGAGCTGTGGGAGAGAGGATCCTTATCTACTGTCCCTTTGATCCCCTTTCCCCGGGGTCTGAGACATGAGGTGGAGGGAAGAAGGGAGGGAGGAAAAGAGAGAAAATGGAGCAGGCTAGGACACTCCTGGCAGTTCAGCAACAAGTAGCCACTTGGCAGTGTTGGAGAAATGTTCCCTTTAATGCACCCAGGGAGACCTCTTGCTCTCCAACCACAAGAACCACTTCCAGTTGGCGGCAGAACTGATCTGTTAGTCTCATCTCTTCCATCCCTCCACTCTCACCTGGCGTCTTGAGGTTCCAGTGGCCTGGTGGCATGGGATAGGTGATGCAGCCAAGGCAAGGGATCCTATGACTCTGGCCTGCCCTCATGCCAGGGTCTCCCTGGGTACACACGCTCTCCTTCACGCTCCTGAGAGGCAGGTGTTATTACGAAGGGGAATTGGAAGTAGGAAGGGAACGAGGCAGGGCTTGTTATTAGAGCACACGTGAGTTGTAAGGGATGGATGGAGTCTTATCAGAGTTGTTAGGCTCTGAGCCTGAGCTCTGGCAGCTTTACCAGGCTAGACTTGGTCACTGGTACTCAATACACCAAATAAGTGAAGAAGTAAAAGTGAAAAAGTGGCCAAATTGGGAAGAGGAGCAAATAAGAGAGGTCCACTGACCCCCAAGTTCATCTTGGGGGTGATAACATGAGGAGTAGGTATAAATAGAGGGCTAGGGTATGCATAACTAATGGTCTTGGTCAAGGTGAGGTTCTGCCCATCAACGCACCATCATTGTCTGGGCTTCGGTCTCTCCAGCAAGATAGTCTGATAGTTTTTCAGAACTGTGTAAAATCTCTTCCTGGGAGACAAACATTATCTCAATAGTCCCTTAGCCAGAGAGGGGCACAGTAGTCACTCTCCTACCAGGATGGTTCCAGGACTATAGCCAAACCCAAGCTTTCACTCCAGATTCCATGTTCACCACCCCCTTTGTCTTGCCTCTCATGATCCTGACCTCAGCCCTGCCACCTTGACCCAAGCTGCTGCTCATCTCACACACCAGAAGGCAGAGCTCTGATTGCCTCCCCTCATTCCTTTCTGGGGACTATGCCAGGAGACAGGCAATGCAGAACGAGCCCACAGCTTCAAGGATGGGCCACGGCTCCACACACAAAGAAAACATGTTCAGGTGAGTAGAAGGACAGACCTGCAACTGCTGGCATCTCACATACCCTACCAAGGAAAGGAGGGATCCTGTGGGCTTCCCAAACTGGCCCATCCTGGGGATCTGAGACATGGGGAGCCTCTGGGGGCTTTGGAGGAACCTACACAGCTATGTGGCCCATGAGCAGATCACAGATGGATGCAACCTCTTCATCTGTATCTCCCACTTCCTGATTGCCCTGCACCCCCCAAGGTCCCAGAGCCCAGGCCAGGCTTCAAGCCATGGCTCCTGCACTCACCCAGCATGCAGAACTGAGCAGAAGCATGCTTAGGATCAAGGTCAGTGGTGATGGGGCTGAGGCACTGAGCCAGCAAGGGAGGGCAGAAGAGGAGGAAGCAGCCAGTACTTCAGAAGGCAGGTCCTGTTGATGGTCATTGAGTCATTGGTCCTTGCAGAGCAGTGAGAGTCCCTTACTTATGCCCTACCTGGCACAGAACCAAGCTTCCCCACTGTCCTGAATCATATAGGCCTTACTCAGCCTTCAGGGTAGCAGCAGAAGTAGAAATATAGGCCATCAGAGGATGGGTGTCAGGGATAGGACAGACTTCTGCCATAGGCAGAAGGCCCAGGATGGCCTGACCCAGAGATCGTTAGTCCTTGGCCCTAAAATTTTCACTAGATCCAGTATTACCAGAGAACACTGAATCCTGATTCCAGACTGGCATTCAAACAAAGGTGCTATCTGGCCCTGACTTCCCTCTGGTTCCTGCCGCCCCCACTGCTCAGCTGGAACATTTGCCAGCACTGAGATTCTGGACTGTCTCACTATGCTCTGTCAGAGACAGCAAGGGAGTTTGTTGACATATGTGACTGGGACATCTCACCAGAGCTGCTTGGACATCCTTGTCCGTCAGGGGTCTAACCCTTCACTGAACACTGTCTGCACCGGGACCAAGCCAGCCTCCTAAACAGAAAATGCCACATTCTCCTGATCTCACATTGCTCCGAGTTGAGTAGTAGGCGCAGAGAACACAGCAATGACTAGAGCAGAGGTTGGCAAGCTTTTTTTGTTTGTTTGTTTGTTTTAACTAAGTGGATAACAAATGCTTGAGGTTGGGAGGACCATGTGGTCTCAGAAGCAACCACTTGATTCTGTTTTGTAGTGTGGAAACAGCCATAGGTAATAAGTAAACACATGGTTGGGTCCCAATAAAACTTTATTGACAAGAGCAGGCAGTGGGGCCAGACATGGTTCACAGACCTGACCCCTAATTTAGGAAGTAAATTATACAATAAGTCATTTGGAAACATAGGAGGGGAGCTATGGATGACCCTGGGGTGGTAGTAAGGTATGGAAAGCCTTCGTAGGAAGCAACAGTGCAATATTCAAAGCAGAAACTGGAGAGAGACAGAAACCAGAAAACAGCTGGAGAAAAGCCAGTTAATATAAAGTTGCAAGATGGGCTCAGGGCACGTGGAACATTCCAGTGTGCAAGAGGATGGCAGGGAGAAGTGTGGTGTGAGCCTGGTCACTCACTTTGGGGTCAGCGTATACAGACCTTGGGAAGTCAGAATAAAGACTGTGGGGTTGATCTGGTAGGCAGCAGGGTACTGCTGTGGATTCACAGGAAGCCATCACCGTGGGGCCATGCTGATGGCATGATTGGAGCAATGCTTTCCATCTCATGACTGCCCCGGGTGGTACTCCCACTCAGCCTTCCTTGTGGGCTTGCTAGAATGACACAGCAGCAGCGGCCAGGCTCTGTGTTCTGCTGCCTTCTAGAAGGGAGGAACAGGTCACCACCTTCCTTAAGCCTCTGCAATGCACATATCCTTAGCTGGCTACTGCCACTCATGTCCAGTGACCACTGAGCACTGTTGAGCACTGAACACAGTGCCAGGCTCTGGTCACTTACCCCATTGATTATTTAACCCACAAATCATCCCATTCGATGGCTATTATGTACTGACCCCCATTTCTAGTCGAGGGACTGAGAGGAAACACTCTGATTTAGTGAATGGCAACCCTGTGCAAGCTTTGCTGCTTTGGGAAAAGCCAGGGAGGCTGTGCTGTTCAAGGGCAGGCCCCGTCTCAGACACGTAGACCTCAGTCCTTGACCTGCCTCTTCACTCCGCTTGTTGCAAAAGACAAGCTCGGTGAGGCTGCTTCCCCTCAGATGAGACAGCACATACGCTTGCAGGAGTCTCTGGAGAGTTCCGGGGTTGGTGATCAGATAGAGGAAGGCTATGGTAATCTGCCTGGCATGTAGTAGGTCCCTTGACACCAGCCACTAATAAATGGAGCAAGGCTGAAGAAAAGCGCTACCACCTCCTGCCACAGTAGGCCGTCTGCAAACCTTTCCAGCTTTCTCAGCGGAAGGGCTGTCTGGCTGACCCTGGACCAGGGCACAGCCCCCTTCCATGTGGTTACAATTGGCCCTTTGAGGGGCCATCACCCGAGGGGATGGAGCCCGCTTCCCCTCTCCACGCCGAGTGGTCCGATTAGAGCCAGCCACCAGAGAGAGGCATCCGGGGGCAGAGGCCGGGCAGTGATGGATAACCCCATCCAGGGACACACACACATGGCTATTTTGGGGCCTCCTGCCTGGGAGGCAGCCTCCTTGGGGCACAGGGGCCACTGACCCGGAAACAAATTAAAGGCACATCTGTTGGAAGGCCATTTCCAGCAGTGGCTCCAAGCTGCCGCCTGCAGTCCCGGAACAAGGGCCCTGTGTGTGGTGAGGCGGGTGCGCGCTGTCCATGGCGAGGAGCTGGGGACAGCCCCTGGCTGGGAAATAGCAGTCTGGGGGGATGTGGACTGGACAGAAAGGAAAGTCCATTCGGGGCTCAGCTTATCTCAGTCAAAGAGGGAGTTATTTTGAGTGAGTGAGGATACACGTATCAAGAGTCTGGATATTGAGAATGTTCCAACACTGACCCCCAAAGCAGCTCTCTCTAGTGAGGAGGTCCAGCTCTCGTCCAGCTTCACTGACAGCTCCTCCCGTGGATGCTCATGGAGAATCTTGGCTTATAAGGCACACAGACCAGAAACTCACTCCCTGCAAACTGACCCCAGGGTTCCTGTATGTTTAGAGTTTGCTCTACATTGACTGTGGGGGTTTCTTGTACTGGTCTCAGTGTGCCTTTGGGGTGCCACAGGCTTATGTGTATGCTCCACAAGTCACCTTCTGTGGGTGTTTGGGAGGGTGGATGGAGAGATGGATGGACAGAAGGGTGGCAGATGATGGATAGATAATAGAAGGTTTGATGGATAGATGACTGATATTTGAATGGGTGATAGATGGATAAATGGACTGATGGATGGGTTGATCCACAGATGAAGGATAGATGAAAGGATAGATTGCTGGAGGGAAACTGGATTAAGTGAATAATCTATGTCTTCACAGACAATAAAAGCAAAAGATAAGAAGCTGTCTAGGGCATAGTCCCCTAGAATCTTACTGTTATCTCCACATGAAAAGAAAGCCAGCAGACCTTCCTTGTTCTTGCTTCCTCTTTAGGGCTCAGCAGGAATACCACTTCCTCCAGGGCCCTTCTCTCCCTGGACTGTCCCCACTCCACCCAAAGAAATGACAACATAGACACAGAGAAAGAAGCAAATAAGCAGGGCATGGTGGCGCACGCCTTTAATCCCAGCACTCAGGAGGCAAAGGTAGGAGGATCGCTGTGAGTTTGAGGCCACCCTGAGACTACATAGTGAATTCCAGATCAGCCTGGTCTAGAGTGAAACCCTACCTCAAAAAACCAAAAGAAAAAAAAAAAAAAAGCACAATAAAATAAATCCTGGGGCCTGAACTCACACCACTGTGATAGGGAGAGGCAGGGCAGCCAGCAAGAAAGACACAGGAAGGGTATCTGAGTTTGTTGGCTGCCTGTTGAATCTGAAACCCAGAGAGGGCGAACATCACCACTTACCATGTTTATGAATCAATTTGTTGAACAAAAACATTCTCCAGGCCCTGACTCTGGGCCCTGCTTTGTGGGAGGGGCTGCAGGCAGTGACTGAAACATATAGTCTCTGGCTCCAGAAGCTCGCAATCTGATTGGCGAGGCAAATAAATTCACAGGTTGGCATGGTGATGGCCACTCTGTGTAGAGAGAGCTTTGAAGTCAGAATGTCTAGATTTGAATTCTGGTTCCACCATTAACTAGCTGTGTGGCTTTGGAAAAATTGTTCAACCTCTCTATGCCCCAATTTTATCATTTGTAATATGGAGTTAATAACAGATTAAAAAGTTATCATGTATTAAAGGAAATTCTATTCATTAAATAAAATAGGGGAACCAAGGAGGCTTTTCCAGAGCTTGTCATCTGAACTAAGAGAGGTTGAGAGCGTAGCTTCACACTCAGCTGTGCCACATGGTCACATGACCCCTTTGCTCTAGACATTTCTAGAGCCCTGCATACTTGATCTTCCATCATTCCTCAGTGGTGGGTATGACTGTTAGGTATGCTTTACAAATAAGGAAACTGACTCAGCAAGGTTGAATCACTTACTCAAAGTCACACAGCAGATGAGGGGCAGAGTCAGGCTGCAAACCCAGGCAGTTTGACCCTGACCAAAATTTTGGAAATTACTTTGTTATTACTTGTGACAATACCAGTGGAACACACCTCAGGCTGAGATCTAAGCATGCATTTAGAACAACGCCAACACACTGGAAGGATCCTAGGAGATACATGCTATTACGCTTCTCCTCAAACTCCTCAACTTGACTCCCAGCAGATATGCTCTGTGGCTTTGGGGTGCTATGGGCACCAGGCAGGCATACCCTTTGAAGGAACAGTTCCTGTGCCAATGTGCCCCTCTTCAGGGTGGCTGTGTGTGTGTGTGTGGCTTCTGGTCTTTGAAAGGGCATGTGGTTTGAATTTAAAAGTTTATGTAAGCAGCAGACAGAAAGGGTAAGCTGATCCATTTTATCAGACAACACTATCAAGCCCAGTGCGTCCATATCTGCTCCTCACTGGCTCCTGTGTCCTCTCCCAATTCAGGGTCTATGTCCACCCCCAGACACTAGCCACCCAGGTGAGATGTTGTAGCTGTCAAGAATCTCCCTTTCTCTTATAGAGTGACCTGGGCCACAGCCAGGAGCTGTGGCGTGAGCCTGGGCAGCCTCTCCAAGCACCTGGGGAGCTCAGGCCAGCACCAAGGCAGACTGTAGAGACCATTGCTGTCACAATGGAAATGGTGCAGTCCAGACTGAGTCTCCTCAGGGAGCAACTCCTTGTCTGCTCTCTTGAGTTGTCACCCAGGGCAGTGTTGGCCTTGTGACTTAGAGGCTGGGGATAAAGAGCGTCCTCGCTCAGCCACTGGCACTGACATGACTCATGCAGACCTCAGGTCTTCACTGTGCTCCCGTCACTTCCCAGGATCACGTGCGCTTCCTTCTGGAAGGTGTCTCTCCACCTTCCAGGACCCTGCTCCCCAATAACCCGTGCTAGTGCAGGGGTGGCACTGTGAGTATCATGTGTCTCTTCCCGTGAAGCCCTTCTTGAGCCTCCCTAGGGGAGGATGCAGTGGAGTGTTGGAACCACCCCTGAGTCTTGCAGATCCAGCCCAGAGAAGTCAGGGCACCTAGAAGGGAAGCACAGTGAGTGGGCCTTGGTGTTAGAACCCACAGTCTGGCTGAGCCCTGACCCCCATGCCCATGTCCTGGCACGAGGGCCAAATATAGTGGCCTTGGAAAGAGGTGGTAACTGTGAGCAGTCTCTGTGTGTGTGTGTGTGTGTGGTATGTATGATATGGTATGAATTTTAAATGTAGTGTGTGTACCATGTGTTATGTGCAAATATGTTGTATGGTGCACATATTGGGTGTGTGCTGTGGACTGTGTGTTATATGGATAACATGTTATGCATGTTCCATGCATGTGTCCAGTGTGACGTGTACTGCATGTTTCATGTGCTGTGTGCATTGCAGGTGTGTTGTGTGTCACACTCACACAAGTACATTGCATATACTTGGCACGTGTTGTACATATTGAGCACATCTTATGTTATATGTATAACACATTGTGCATGTTGTATGTTGTGCATGTTGTATGTTGTGAGTATCATGTCCTATGCATGTTATGTGTATTATATGTGTCTTGTGTGGAATACATTGCATATGTGCTGTGAGCTGCATGTGCATGCTGCATCTGTTGAGTGTGTGTTTGCATTGTGTGTTGTGCATGTACTACATACTGACCATCACGTGTGCTGTGTCTGACATGTATGTGATACCTGTTAATTGTGTATGAGAGTGTACTGTATGTCATATGTTATGATTACGCATTATGCATGTTGTATGCTGCATGTGCTATGTATGTAATGTCCAAGTAGTGTGCATTGTGTGTTGTGTGTATTAAATGCATGAAACATTATATATTGTGTGTGATATATATCAGATATGTGTTTTGTGTGCTACATATGTATGTAACATATATATGGTGTGTGGTCTGCAGGCTATGTGTGGCATGTGTATGATATATGTGTGTGCTGTGAGCAACATACATATGGTGTGTGTGGTCTGCAGTCTACATGTGGTATGTGTATGATATATGTGTGTGCTGTCGGTAGCATACATATGGTGTGTGAGCTCTGCAGTCTGTGTGGTATGTGTATGATACTGATAGGTAGGTGTGTGAGCTCTGCAGTCTAGGTGTGGTAAGTGTATGATATATGTGTGTGCTGTTGGTAGCATACATATGGTGTGTGTGGTCTGCAGTCTTTGGGTGGCATGTGTATGACATGTGTGTGCTGTCGGTAGCATACATATGGTGTGTGAGGTCTGCAGTCTAGGTGTGGTAAGTGTATGACATATGTGTGTGCTGTCGGTAGCATACATATGGTGTGTGAGGTCTGCAGTCTAGGTGTGGTAAGTGTATGACATATGTGTGTGCTGTGAGCAGCATACATGTGGTGTGAGTGTTCTGCAGTCTACGTGTGGCATGTGTATGACATATGTGTGTGCTATGAGTGGGATTTATATTTGCTAAGAAAGCAAGCAGTGGGTAGTAAGGCTTTGAGCCAATCAGTGAATTTGTTTCTCTGTTGACAATTGTTTTCTACTTAGTTCTTCAGCCCTAATGCTCTGGGTGGTAGCACAAGGTTTTCTGGGGATCCAGGTTCCCAGCCAGCGGGGGCCACAGTGACAAATGAACCTGTGTCTCAGCATGAGCAGTGGAGGCAAGTGCTCTGAGCACAGTGACTGGACTGGCAGGCGGGGGCTGGTGGCTCAGGCTTGTCTTTCAGAGCAAGTCCCCTGAGCTGCATCCGAAAGGAGCAATGGCAGCTTCTGGTAGTGACCTGAGCATGCCTGCTCCCTCAGAGAGTGGAAAAATGCTGTTCCGTAGGCCTAGTGTGCAGGAGATGAAGCAAGGCTGGAGAGTGACCAGGACACTCAAAATGTCCCTAACTGTTCACTCCTAGGGGATGGTGACTTCTGGAGCTGGAACCACCAGGTAGCTTCCCACGAGTGGTGAGGGTGACCACATGCAGGACAAACCTGTGGAGAACCAGTGCAGGCTGCTGTGGTCTATGGAGGACGTGTGTGGGAACCATTGCAGTTCCCATGGTACCAGTACCTACCTGAGGTAATCTCAGGATGAGCTGGGGAGACCTGGCCAAGCCTCCACATGAGGGCTGTGGGCTGACCTTCCAGAAGCCAGAAACATGACCAAGGGGCACCTGCTGGCAATGTAGGGGGAAGACCTGGCACCTTTGACCAAAGAAAGGGATCCTGTGTGCACCAGCCCTATGGTTTTAGGCAGAGAGTCTCTGGCTACAAGGAGGGTAAGAGACACCAGGACGTGTCTGCCAGGCTGTCAGCCCAGTACCACAGGAAGCAGCAGTGGCTTGCTGTGACATACCACTGTACCCCAAGTGAGCCACCGTACAACACCCTCAAATCTGAGTCAAGGACAGAGCACAGGGAGTCTTTAGTATCATATACTCCTCCTCTGGTGGCCCTCCATGGCCTTACTCATGTCTAAGTTAGTAATCAGCATGTGTGGGCCCAGCTCCAGGCATGTGTGCCTCATGACTTCTCCAAGCAATCCTCTCTCTGTGTTACTTTCCAGTTCGTTTCTAAATGTTGACCAGGAATCTTCTCACAGTCCGTCCACTGAGGTCACTGCACTCTCCACAGGGAAGACAACATTTTCCCAGAACTAAACACAACGTGGCCCAGACCATCCCAGACCAAGAGTGCAAAGTCTGCCTGTGCCTGCAGCCTCACCTCTCCAGGCTTTAGTGAGCCTACCTGGTAACATGAGGCCATTTTACAGGCCTCTGGATGAGCCAGGAACCTCTCGGGCATGAAAGTATTGTGCAAAGTATACGTAGTGTTTGAGAGCTCTTGTGATTTGTTATGACGATGCCAGTGTTTGCAGTGGCAGGGAAACATGCCTGCTACACTGTTAAGTAACACAGGGCACAAAGCCAAGTTAAGTGTGCTATAATGGCTCAGTTCTGCTCCCAGTTTGCGCCTATGTTGCCCTGCAAAACCAAAGGCCATCTTGGAGGAGAGAGCTTCCTGTCACTTTTGGTATCCAAGTGGCCTCTAGGTCTCCCCTTGCCCTTGATAACACAGGAGCACTCCTATCCAAAGA
This sequence comes from Orientallactaga sibirica, assembly GCA_036365145.1. Classification (NCBI taxonomy): domain Eukaryota; kingdom Metazoa; phylum Chordata; class Mammalia; order Rodentia; family Dipodidae; genus Orientallactaga; species Orientallactaga sibirica. The sequence goes on from JAEOAD010000015.1 coordinate 15,760,396, forward strand.
GAGGGTTTGAGGTATGAACCAGCACGTGAGACTCAGAGTGGGCAACTCAGGGTGTGACCCTTTGCTGACATTCTTTTCTTCCCATTTCCCCTTAACAACAGTGGGATCCATCTAGCAAAATTTACGCTTTGGTCTCTCTGGGGCTCTTATTCCCACCCGCATCACACTCTCCACTTCCTTAGTTGGCCCTGCATTCCTTTGTGGGGAACTTGAGAAAGTCCTCTAGGCCAGCTGGAGCATCGGGGTGGTCAGGGGCTCCTCCCACCCCCACTCTAAGCTGGGAAGATGGAAAGAAAACGCCCTGAGACCTTCCTCTGCGGTTATCTCCTCCATCTGTAAACAGCGCCCGGCCTCCCTGGACAGCCGCAGCCTCACACTCGGGGTGACAGGCTGTTTGGATGACCAGGGACCCTCACCCGGCTGCCTTTGTTCTCTGGGCTTAATGAAGGGACTGCTAAAATCCCAGTTGCCAGATAAGATGACAGGGCAGTCCTTTAGGGTTATGGATGGTATACAAGAGGTGACAGGAGGAATTCCTGTGTGCGGAGGGTTCTGGGAGCTCGGCCTACGTCGAGAGGTGTGCTCATCTTCACCACTACAAGTTTGGTCCTTTGCCTTCCAAAACAAACATCACTCCCTCAAACTGAAAGATCAGAGGAAGCTAGCAGAGACAGGCCCGGGGTGGGGGCTGGGAGAGGTGTCAATCTCCTGCCAAAGCGAGGCCCAAGCACACCTGAAGGAGTGTTTCCAAGCTAGCCCACCTGCAGACCCACTCCTTTCTGGTTTCTTTCCTCATGACAAGAGCCACATCTCCATTTGGTGAGTTAAGTTTATAACTTGCTTCTACTTGGTTCACGTGGTCCTCCCAGCATCTTGAGAGCGGAAATATGAAGTGAGGACTTGAAGATGACATCATCTCTTTGGCCATTCATTCTCACTCTGAACTTAGATGGACAACCTCCTGAACCCACTTTCTTCACTGGAGAAGTGAAGATCATCCACAAGCTGTGGCGGAAAGGTCATGGACAGCATGCTGGGACGTGCCTGCAGGCATTTCACATCTTCCCAGTGTAAGCTGGGTGCTTTCTGGGTCTGACTGGCCATTCAGAGAGGCAGGCCGTCATCTGCTTTGTTCTCTGTGGAACACGGTGACTGGAACGGAAGAGAACTGGCACATGCTATCTTTGCTGCGGAGAAAGCAAATAGTGGTTGCAGTTGTAGGTTCTTTGCTCTGCTAGAGAGCAGAGACAGAGAAAGCTAGGTTTCTGGGTGGGGTGTATGCCTACACCCTACCTTACAACCCAGCATCTCTGGATACAGATGGAAAGTTCTGGTGACTTCTCCCTGGCTTATCCTGCACACTTGCTCTACTCAACACCCCATGCCACAGGAGCTGACTTTCCTATTGACTGGACCTGAATTTACTGCCCACAGCTTCCACATGCCAGGCAAACCCAGAACTGCCAGGCGGCGGAGCACACAGGGCAAACGCTCCCGAGCTTGCCACAGGGTGGGTCTGGAACCCGGCTGTGGTTTCTGAGACCTGACCCACTGCCCAGGGAGGCTTGAGTGGGACTCCAGCATCACTTGGGCTTCTGCTCACCTCAGTCCTCTGGAGCCCCTCCCACACTCTCCTCCTGGTTCCTATCTCTAATCCCAAAGGGCAGGGAGGGGCTGAAACCCTAGTGCTAGAGGTCATGGTCCAATCTGGGGCACACTGAGACCATTTCCTATTTATTTTATTCAACCTGGACTGGCCTCCTTCTGGCACTTCGCACGTCAACAGAATCTTGATGTCTGGGATCTTACTAACTTCGGTTTGCAGATCCATAAACGCTTAACAATGGACTCCACTGCTTCGGTGCCTTCCTACCATGCCTTGATGCCCCTAATGTACACTTGCCAGGGCACATCTGGGTGGCAGCCTGCACTGAGCTCAGCTGGCTGGCTGGACTTGCCTTTCTGGGGACCTGAGAGCTGAGGACCTGGCTGTGCGTTCACAGGCCCAGTCTGTGGGGTGGGCTCAGTCTAATGCATTATGTAACAGAAAATAGGCTGTGACAGAGAATAATAAACATGGGGCTGCAAAAAGGACTTTTTCCTTGGCAATTTTCCTGTGAGTGGAGAAATACTTCTTCACCCACTTTCCTGCCCCACAGGAGGTGAGCTTTTCACCCAGGGGACCTGTAGTTACATCTTCCTCCTAGCGTCGCTCCATTCCCACTCACTGGAGCCTCTGCCTGGGTCCCTCTGTCTTCAGTATGCACATGGTGAAGACCCTGTGACAGCCGTCTTCTCCATTATCCCCAATGGCTCCACAAACACTGACCTCGGAGGATGGAATCCAAGGCCTTCCTCAATTCCCAAATCACTTCCTTTACCCAAAATTTCACCTTGAGGAGAGAGAAGGCTTCATTGTGTATTTTTTTTAACCATCTCAGCTCTTGCTATGCCCACTCCAAAGTGTTCCCTGATCTGTAATTCACCCCATTTCTCAAGTTCTGAGGACTCCTCATGGCCTTTACTCCCTCCCACCACACACAGTGCTCATGATAAGCTCGTCCTCCCACCATCGTTTCACAAGGTGACCTCCCCGTATGACTGATGCTACTCAAGCAACAGGATTGTGACTTATTCCCTGTGCATCTGTCCCCATTCTGGAACTGCTCAGAGCTGGCAGCCTAAGCAAACACACAGCAAAGTGTTAGAGGGTCCACTGCAGAAACAACACAAGTGTGTTTGTTTAAGTTCTGGACCTTGGGAACTGTGTGAGCCCTGCCATACCATACGGGAACAGGCTGGTGAGGAACAGTGGCCCTGGATGGAGTCCTGCCGGGCTCTTCCTGGGAGGGAACACAGCTTCCGGTGCCATGCTCACAATTTCCCATGGGGATTGGAGACCCTTCAAGGACATTGTTCATTATAAATCACAATTAGCAAACTATATCAATATCGATAAATACAATAGAGCCCCAACTATCAGAATTTAAGTCTCTGCTAATCTAAGACATACAAAATAGCACCAAACCCAAAGAAAAACAAACAGCAATGGATTAAGAAAAACCTGAAAACTTTAGTATAAAGCAAGAGTCACCCACCAAGGGCTTCAAGCCCTCTTCTCCAGAGCCACCAAGCAGACAGAGGCAGGGTGAGAGATGGAGGGACAGAGATCACAGGAGGACAAGATTGGGGGGAGGTTTGGGCAAAGTGTCTCAATTCCCTCAAACCAAAGGAAATCATGTTGACAGAGTAATGACAGAAGAGGTATTTTTTTTTTTCTTTATTCCAAAAGATGATTGGTGCTGATGTGGTAATGAGAAAAACAACTCATCAAACAAGAACAATAGTAGTGGGGCTAGAGAGATGACTCAGAAGTTAAAGGTGCTTTCTTGTAAAGACTGCTGGCCCAGGTTTGATTCCCCAGTACCCAGGTAAAATCAGAAGTGCAAAGTGGCACATGCATCTGGAGTTCATTTGCAGTGGTCAGAGGCCCTGGTATTCCCATTGCCTCTCTCTCATTCTTCCTCTATTTATTTCTGTCTCTCCTTGCAAATAGATAAATAATTTTAAAAGGAAAAAAAAATTCTTTTTAAGCTTTAAAATTATTTTTATGAATTAGAAACTTTGTTGTATGGACAAAGCCTGTGTTGGGGCCATTTCTCTCCTTCCTGCCCTCAGTCCACGGAGGGCCCTCCTCAGTGGGGTTACTGGTATTCACCATGAGGTTACAGGCTATGAGTTATGACAGCAGCAGTCAGTCATTACTGAGGGGATGGGTGAATGCTTCTGGATACTCCTTCCCACCCCGTGGCTCTTACAATCTTTCTGCTTGCTCTTCTGCAATGTTCCCCAAGCCTTCATGAGTGTGTTATAAGTCTACTTTAGTGTTGAGCTCTCAGCAACTTCTGGATTTCTGCTTAGATACATTCTCAGTATCCCCAGCCTCTGTCTCCATCTTCCTGGTGCAGGTTGTCAGAAGCAATGAGAGAGCAGTTAACTTAACTCACCAGTTCCTCTGTGATGTCACCTGGACCCTGGCTCATGTGCAACAGGTGGCTCACCTCATGAGAGGGAGTCGGCTATGTTTTCTTGTCATGTTGATGGAATTTGGTTCTTCCCAGTTTTCACTGTCTTCTGTAAAAGAGAAAACAGATTCTCCCAGAGAGAGAGAGAGAGAGAGAGAGAGCAGCATGGGTTAAAGGGGATAAGCATAGTTAATTAAGAGAGATTTTGACGAGTGTAGCCTCTTTTGGCTGAAAACTGATGGGAGGATCTCACTGGAGTCTGTGACTATTGTCTCTGTAGAATTCTGACTTGGTTCCCAGTACCAGCTATGAGTTCCTTCCCATTGAGCCAGCCTCTTAGCCAATCAGAGATCCATGGGCTACCCACATAGGCTGAGTGCCATTATTGCACAGGTATGTACATCTTGTCTAGCTTGGTGATTTCCTGGCAGGATCACCTGCTTGAAGGAAAATAATTCTGATAGATACGACAACAGGAATATTGAAGACATGAAGCTAAGTGAACACACTAGACACAGAAGGACAGATACTTTATCATCCCACTTACAGGAGGTCCCTGGAGTCTTTAAACCCATAGAGATGGAAAGTAGGATGAGGGTCGCCAGAGGCTGGAGGAGAGATTGGGAATTAGTTTTTAGTGATAAGACAAAAGATTCCGGAATGTAGGGTGAAGGTTGAAAACCAGCATGAATAACTTAACCCCATCAGATCATACACTTGAAAGTGGTGTGTCTTACACAATGTGCAAAGTCATGTGGGATGTTGGTAGATCAGCAGGTTTCAGCAGGTAGAGACAGCAGACACACCTACTTCTCTGCCTTCCCTCAAATAATGAACAATAAATTTCTTGGCTACGTGAGCCTAGGCAATCCTTTTTCCTATATTGTCTGCTTGGGTCAGAAACTTAAATAACTGGTCAGTAGGACTGAGTAATGCCCCACTGGTCAGCGGGGGAGGAAAGCCACAAAACTAAGTGGGTGAACAATGATTGTCTGCAGGGTCAGCACATGCAAAGGGAATGCCAAATGCACACTCCTGTGCAGTGGCATGGATTTGTGCTCAAAGACAGCAGAAATTGTAAGTGGATGAAATGTTTGCAGTTCTTCCTTCTGAGAAGTCTCCAGACCTTCCACCCTCCACGTGGCCTTCATACTATGCTGCCCCAGTGACCAGAATTTTTGCCTATATGTTTAGAGGGAGTAAACCATATACACGGGTAGAACACAGCTCTGCTTACCTGTCACTCTGGAATCTCTGTATAGATAGAACTAGAGATCTTGCAGACTTCCTTCCCTGAGATGTTCATGAGAGAATAGTCACACAGTATGGTAAGCGTATGGGCTTCCTCTCGCTTCTTGGCACTTTGCCATTTGTTCTTTTATTTTTGCTAGTAGCATCCAACTTTATTATGTCTGACAAAGGACAAATCCCCTCCATGGCTTAAATCATATGGCATGCATTTCTTTAGCTATAATCCACAATCATAGTTTGAACTGCTGCAACAAAAATACCATAAATCTAGTGGTTTAGACAATAATTTTTTCCCCCTACAGTTCTAGGGGTTTCAAGGTACAGATAGATTTGGTGTCTGGTGAAGGCCTTCTTCCTGGCTCATAGATGACATCTTCTCACTGTGACCCCCCATGGTGGAAAGGGCAAGGCTGCTGGGGTCACTATTACCAGGCCACGAATCCCATTCATGGGAGCTCTACTCTCATGACCAAATCCCTTCCCAAAGGCCATACTTCCTCAAATACCATTGGCTTGTGGGTTAGGATGACCACATAGGGATTTTGCACAGGCTCGCAAACATTCAGTCTGTAGCATCTGGTTCACAGTACATGTGCACAGACTGCAGGGCAGACACACAGAAACTGGACACTCTCTAAGGGATTGCAGTTAGATCCTCTGATTCTCAGGCCTCTTTCTTTCTTTCTTTTTCTTTTTTTTTTTTTAAGATTTATTTTATTAATTTATTAGAGACACGGAGAAGGAGAGAGAGAATGGGTGCGCCAGGGCCTCTAGCCACTGCAAATGAACTCCAGATGCATGTGCCTCTTGTGCATCTGGCTGACATGGGACCTAGAGAATAGAACCTGGGTCCTTAGGCTTCACAGACTAGTGCCTTAACCTCTAAGCCATCTCTCCAGCCCTCTTTCATTCTTTTTAATTTATTTTTTATAAATATTTATTTATTTATTTGACAGAGAAAGAGGGAAAGAGAGAGAGGGGAAAAAATGGGCACGCCAAGGCCTCTAGCCCCTGCAAATGAGCTCCAGATGCATGTGCCTCCTTGTGCATCTGGCTAACATGGGTCCTGGGTAATCGAACCTGGGTCCTTTGGCTTTGCAGGCCTTATCTGCTAAGCCATTCTTCCAGCCCTTTTGTTCTTTTAAAAAAAAATATTTTTTTTATTTATTTTCAAGTAGGAAACAGGGCCACTTCCTTTGGACACCCGGGAGACACAAAGACAGTTAGGCCCTCTCTGTCCCTCCCTGTGTTCTCATGCTGCTGCCTCAGTTTCCCACCTGGACCAGACAGGCCTTTCACCCTTCTGGACAGAGGTAGAAGCCGACATGAGACTGCTGTGTGGGGTTGGGCAGAGGCTGAAACTTGTCTATGGTTAAGGCAGTTCACACGTGAGGATGTGGGAGGACAAGAGCTCTGGGGATGTCCGCTGTTCAGTGCACCTTAGCTCTGGACCAGAGACGGGAGCCCAGACAGGAGAGAGACTGGCATCTTCCAGGTCTTCACAGACTAGAGGCTGACCCAATGTGTGTAGTCCCTGACTACAGGCTGAGCTAACTGGCATAAAAGCCATGAGTTCATGAGGTCAGGATGCTTTTCCTTCCCTTCCTGAGGACTGGGAACCAAGAGGCTACCCTGAAGCAACTGCAACTCTGAGCAAGGCTTCATTGGCCACCTGAGATCTGTGTCCCAGCCCCACCCCATCAAAGAATGCTGTGATCTGAGTATGTCCCCTAAAACTTCACGTGCTGGAACCCTAATCCCCAAAGCCACTTGTTAATAACATCTGGATGTGGAGCCTTCCTTTGGGATGTAATTAAGATTAACTGAGCTCATGAGGGTGGTATTAGAGGCATACTTGCTCTGTCTCACCATGAGATGCCCCTGCCATGTTATAGTAGAGCCAGGACCCATGGGTGAACTTTGGACATACACAGTAATATACATCTGGTGCCGGTGGCCTCAATGCTGAAGGGTACCTTAGGTGACTGGCCCTGGATGACGTACCAGACCACACCTCATCTTTCGTAGAAGGCAGACTTCTCAGCAACCTTGAGATGAAGACACAGAATAAATGATCAGAGAAGGTGACCTCATGCTCTCTACCTCCACATGCCTCATCCCCACATGACTCTGTCCCCCAGAACCAGATATTACCCCAACTTAGCATGATCAGTACCATTACTCATTTTGGGTGGAATCGTACAGGGAACCAGGATCTGGTCAGAATAAGCATACACCACGTAAAAGGACACACATGGCCATGTATCATGGCTCATATATTCCACACAAACAACACATGTATTGGTTGGGAAAAACCCTGTGGTGAGTGCTCAGTTCCATAGATAAAAATGCCACAACTGTGGCTTTAAGGATTTCATCTAGCCACCCTGAGACTACATAGTTAATTCCAGGTCAGCCTGGACCAGAGTGAGACCCTACCTTGCAAAACCAAAAAAAAAAAAAAAAAAAAAAAAAAAAGGATTTCATCTAGCTAGCATGTGCCAGCCAGGCCAGAGCCTCAGGCAAAGGCCACATGGGCAGTGCAGACAGTGTGAGGGAGGAATCAGGGCAAGTGGGAATCAGACTTTATCCTGTTCTCCTTGCCACCCATCCCAGCATACTCATGCATCAGATGTTCATTAAATGTGGGTAGTCACTATAATGCCATCACCCTTCCTGCGAGGCTGCTAACATTACTGCCATTCCCTCTTTCAATTTGCTCACATGCAATGCAAGGAGTTAGGTACTGAGGTCCCTACAAAATGTTTCTAGCTCTCTGGGTTTCTCAGTTCCATAAATGTGTTGATGGCTCAGTGGGTTCCTGGGTTTGGATCCAAAGGCACTATACTCTAGCTGTGTAGTTTAAACATGCTAAACCTCTGGGCTGCAGCATCCCTGTCTGTAGATTGGGCTTACGACCAGCAAGATTCTGTGAGCTCACAAGTGCTCTCATTTTTAAGGGGCTTGGCCATGAGGAGCCAATGATGGAGCTACTTGTGTCCCATGATGTCCATGATGTCATCCACCTGCCCCACCAGTGTTCCAGAAGCACAGCTCTGTCCTGAGGACAAGGGAGGGATGGAAAACCAGTCTCCTGACCAGGAATTCACTATGTAGTCTCAGCCTCGAACTCTTGGCGATCCTCCTACCTCTGCCTTCCCAGTGCTGGGGTTAAAGGCGTGTGCCACTTACCATGGTTTCCCTGTTTGCCTGAGAGGTGAAAGGACTGAACATAATAGGACAGCCTGGGGGACTGGAACTGCTGGGAAAAGAAATAAACATGGTGGACCAACAGGAAACTCAGATTTATGGAACACAGTGACCAGGGTTCCAGGCCCTGGGCAGGGACTTTCTCAGCTCTTTCATCCTGACAGCAGCCCACTGAAGAAGGAAGGCATCCTGTTTAGATCAGAGATGTGGACAGCAAGTCTCCCAGGCCAGTGAAACTGCCATGGCTGCCTGAGGGCCCTTGGATACTAAGATGCACACTGGGGTCGAGATGTTTCCGGACAATAGCCTATTAACACTCATTACCCATAAAACAGGCAGTTTTCAAATAGCCAGATAATTGGGGCTATTGGGGAAAAGGGGCTGGAATTACCTGATTAATTGCCTTGCTCGTTTAGACACAGGCCCAGAGAAGCTGTGCTTTGAAGTCTTGCTGCACTTTCTCTGTCTCTCCGGTCTGAGTATCCAGTCCTGCTTCCAGATTTGCACATGAGATTGCACACCTCATTCATCAACAGGGAACAGTCACAGACTTTTATTTTTAATCTTTGTTTGAGAAAAGCAATCCTTTTGGCCTATTTTCTGATTTCATATGGGCCCAAATGCCATAGGCTCACTCTGCTTTTTTTTTTTTTTTTTTTTTCATTCATTTGATGTATATTTAAGTGCTTATCATCTGCCAAATTCTATTTTAGGCTCCAGGGGATATAGACAGAAACAAAAACAAAACCAGAAGTGGGATGGGGCCATCCAGCTTAGCCTGGCACTGTCCCCTTGAGGGTGTGAGCCAGGGCGTGAAGTTCTCCAAATTTCTGTTTCTTCCTCTTCAAACAATCATGGTGACCACAGCATCTACCTCCTGGGGTGATTTGGAGAATCCAGGGACTTGTTATCTGAGAAAGATAATGAAACCAAATTCTCGGCTCACAGGGAGCATGCATGGGGTGGGGGCAGACCCAGGCGAGTAAATAAACAAGTGCATTTACAGGACACCAGGTGTTAGCAAGAGCTTTGCAGGGGAAATAACGCAAGTAAGAGTGCTATTTCCCATGGGATGCTCGAAGTGGTCATGTGGACACCTGGGGCAGGGCCTTCCCTGCTCCAAGGAACACAGGCTTGTCAGGGAGAGTCCAGGAGCCAGCACAGGAGATCCCATATCCAGATAACTCCTCAAGCCAAGGAGGAAGGGAACAGTTGGTCACTCTAGGAGAAGTTAGTATAGTTCTGATTGGGGGAGTGGGCTTGGCTGGCATGGAGCAGCAGGGCAGGGTATGGGTACAGCAAGATGCCGAATGATAAGCACCGTGCAGGGCCTGGACAGGGTGACACAGCCTATCAGGGCTTCTCCCTACCCAGTCCTACCTCCACTAAGCCCCCAGGATCCAATCCTGAAAAGGGTCACTGGTCAGAGAAGGAAGGGGGTGTGTTTTTTTAAGCAAACACCTAGTCTATTCCTAGTGTGTCTTACATAAGCAGGTCTTCCAGTTTTCTAAACAACCCAAGATGCACACACCATAGGTCATCCTTGTTTACAGACAATTGGACAGGGCCAGGAGCCTTCTATCATTTTCCCACACTCTGCTGGCCACAGAGCTGAGGGGATGGAGCTCAGCACTGGGCCAAAGAAGGGCCAGCCTCCTTCTCAACTGGCTGCACGGCCACCATCCTTACAGGCACACATCACCACTGTCACCATAGGCTGGGGAAACAGGAAGGTCAGAGACTAAACTCTCATTTCACAGTTGGGAAAATTGAGGCTAGGGGCACTGCATGCGTGTCTGCAGTCAGTGGTGAATGGTTCTTCTGGGTCAGGGTGCTTCAATCACAGTCTCGTGAGACCCATTCTTTGTCACCATTTTGTAAAATAACCAATGATACCCAGAAAGGATACATCTGCTGAGAGCAGGCTGGGCTCTAGGGAGGAAACTAGAAGTCACCTAACACCTCGCTCAGATGCATTACAACAATGGATCGGCTTCTCCAGGGGCACTGCCACATAGGACCCAGCTTTTACCTGGCACCCTCCTCTTCTCAAGGATGCCTCTCTCCCTCTGGCCAGGTAGACAGGGGCACTGGATTAGGAGAGGCCCCAGGGGAACCTGCCTGGACAGCTTCCCTCACCCACCCACCCATGCTCCTTTCCCAATGGGGGAAGAAGTATTTGTTTTTCCTGCTGCCCTGATTTATGGGCCACTTTGTTCTTTATCTATTTGCACAAACTTGGTGGAGTGGCCTGCTCTTTCCCAGAGGGCAGAATGCTGTCAGCACCTCAGGGTCACAGGTCAGCCAACCTGTCCAGGGAAGAAGGGGTTACAGGAGGTCATCTGGGAAAAGGCTACAGGTATCATTGTTGCTGGGCTCTGTGTCCCTTTCTTGGGGAAGTGGTCATGCATGAGGCTTCTCCAGGTGCGAAGCTCAGAACTCATCCTTTCCACGTTTGGATGGTAGCTCTGTCAGGGAAGTGTACCTCCAACGGGCACAGGTGAGAACTGAGACACGGAGGAATGGGCTGACCTACCCAGCATGGCAAGACAGAAAGGTTGCAGGGACTTGACTCAAGACCTCCTGATGTCTAGTCCTGCCATCTGCCCATCGCATTCTGTCCTGTCCTAGGGACACAGGCCAGGAGGGTTTTATGACTAGGGCTTCTAGCTGGGGACTTGAGTCAGAAAGGCCCTCTGCGGACTGAGGAGATGGCTGAGTGGGTAAGGTTATTGTCTGATCCTCAGTACTCATGCACAAATGGGAGGCATGGCACCACATCTGCAATCCTAGTGCTGGGGAGGCTGGGACAGGAGGATCCTTGGGGCTCACTAGCCAGCCGGTCAGATCAATTGATAAGCTCCAGGCCAATGAGATCCTGACTCAAAAAGAAATGGATCATGGTCCCAAGAATGGCATCCAAAGGTTATCCTCTGGTACACACATGCCCGGGGTCCCTGCTCCCATAAATGCCGCCCCCCCCCACCATATATACACCACATACACGCATGCAAAGTAAGAAAGAAAGCAGAGAAGGAAAGAGAAAAGAAAGGTCAGTGGGGCTTACCATCTTTTTAAAAATTTTTTTAATTTTGGTTTTTTGAGGTAGGGTCTCACTCTAGCTCAGGCTGACCTGGAATTCATTATGTAGTCTCAGGGTGGTCTTGAACTCACGGTGATCCTCCTACCTCTTCTTCCCCAGTGCTGGGATTAAAGGTGTGCGCCACCACGCCCGGCCTTTTTTTTTTTTTTTTTGGTCAGGGACCCATATCCTTCTGTAGCCCCACAGGGCTGCAAATTCAAGCCCCTCTGGACAGCACCACATGGTGTATTCATTTGCAGGCATCTTGGGATGCCTCCAGCCCCCTGCCCCAGGAAGACTCTGAAGGGCTAGGGAACAACGAGGAAGGCCAGGAGGCTTTTGGAAACCCTTAGCATCAGCAGACCCCCCTTGTGACCTTGGAGGTCCTCACCTTCAGAGCTTCTTAGACATCCCATGGATGGGTGAGGATTGGATAGCAAGGTGAACTCTGAGAGACTGTGATGTCTTTATTTCACTGGTGGAATGAGAGGCCTATAGGAAGACATGGACCACAGACAGGAGCAAAATGAATGAAATGAGAATTATCTAAGATGTGACCACAAAACCCAAAGGTCCCACTGCACTAGCACTGTCCTTGTCCAATAGCCATGAGAAGATCTGGAAACATGTATGTTTAAGGGAAAAGATCTCACTTTAGTGAGACTACTTCCAAATATGTGAAGTGACAATCCGAGGCAATTTTTTTTGATAATTAATGGCAGAACTACTCCCACAGCACCCCCCCCCAGTTATTAGCATATTTCAGGTGTAAAGTGGTGGGGTTTCCACTTAAGTTATTTGGTTAATTGTTTTGCGGGTATAGACACATTCTCAGAGGGAGGAGATTGCCAAAACTCTGTGCCCAGACCCCAGCCCCAGGCACCTTGGCACAGAGAGACCTTTGTGAATAAGCCATCTAGTAGAAATAACAGTTATTATTATTTAAAAACATGAGATGTTGGAAAATTGGCATGTATCCAAGTACAGAAAATGTGTCCCCCCAGGGGCTGCCTGTATAGGCTAAACGCTAATGAGTTCCCTAGTCATTATTTCAAAGCTGACCTGGTAGGAGATTTGGCCCCTGGAAGTACTGCCAGGAGTCTGTGAAATTAATACATTTAAAGAATGTTTGACATCAGAGAGGGAAGAGCTCTTCAAGTCATCTAAGCAAAGAGCTTCATTTTATAGAGGGGCCACCAAGACCAGCGAAGGGCAGCCACTGGCTTAAAGTCACCACATGAGAAAGAAAGGGAAGGAGCCAGGGCTGTTCCAGCCACAGCCTGTGCGCCTGCCTTCACCTCGCTGGTCTTCCTCTTGTCCTCCTTGCCCCTCCTCGGTCCCACCCAGTGACTGCCCTGCATGCCAGTAGAACATCAGTTCCCAGCATGGGGAGGAGGAGAGGCTCCAACCCAGGGGAAATATATTTTTTTGTCTTTTCCTTCCCTTCTTCCCCCTCTCCCTCCTTTTCCTCATTGTCCTTCTCCCTTCATAGTTAGGCTCCCACACAGTGTGCACTGAGTCTTGATATTGAATGGACATTAGTCGTTCTCCATGGCAAAGTAATAAACGAACAAACAAAGCTGAAGCTCTTCTCTGTGTCCCTTGAGCCTTGGTGAAAAGTAGGACACCCATGACGTAGGATGACACCGGCAGCCCTGACTGGCCAGCCTTCCTCCCACTCAGATCTCAACTAGCCTCTGTTGATCAGTTGTAACTGCCTAGATTTGACCTGGGGTTGGTGTCACAGGAAGTGGGGAATAGAAGTGGGAGTCAGCATGGGATAGGCAGAAACAGTACCTGCCATCGATGGCGTCCCTGGGGGCAGAAGCGGCCACAGCTGTGGCAGGTGAGCACAGCCATGCCCACAGCCTACTGTCCAAGGCCAGACCCACTAGTGGAACAAGTCTGAGTGCAGTGTACAGCGCCTGCTGATGAACGCTTCATGTCCTCGCTGTGCCTTCCTGCCTTTGGATTTTTCTTTTAGTTTTCTAGTCCTTCTGGACTCACCAGCTCCATTTTTGACTTAATTCTTCTTCTGTTCCCATTGGCTTGTGTCTTCTCAGTGAAAAACTTGCTTGCTGAACGTGCTACCTGTGATGGTTAATCTCTGCTGTCAACTTGACAGGATTTAGAGTCACCATGGAAACAAATCTTTAGGCATGTTTGTGAGAGATTATGTTCATTGTGGTGTGAAGGCACTCTCAATATGGGGATGCCATTCCATGGGATGGGGCCCTGAACCAAATAAAAATAAGAAAGTGCAGGCTGGAGAGATGGTTTAGCGGCTAAGGCATTTACCTGTGAAGCCTAAGGACCGGGGTTCAATTCCCCAGAACCCACGTAAGCACAGATGCACATGGTGATGCATGCATCTGGAGTTTATTTGCAGTGGCTAGAGGCCCTGGCATATCTATTTTTCTCTCTCTCTCTCTGATAAATAAATAAAAATAAAATATTTTTAAATGTTATGAAAAACATGAAAGTGAGCTGAGACCTCGCAGTCATCCCTCTGTGCTTCCTAACTCTGGACACACAGTGACTAGCTACCTCATGCGCCTGCTCTCGTGCCTTCCCCACCACGAAGTACTTCCTTCCTTAGGTTGCATTTGTCATGTATTTTGTCATAACAACAAGAAAGTAAGCAATATACCTCTCCACTCTGCTCATTTCCCTACACTTCACTCCTGCCTGCAGCCAGAGCTCAACCTGCCTTCTCTACTGCCCAACACAAGAGAGGCTGTGGAGTCCAAGGTTTATCTCATTCTTCTTCAAGCTGGCACTCTTGGCCCTGGACCTGGTGAGGAATATGCTGGAAATGCCAGCCCTGGGCATTTGGGGGGGATCCTGTGAACTGGGGTAGGATAGAGATTATAATCTGCAGGTGAAAGATATGAGACTCAGAACCAGGAGTCACTTGCCCACAGCCTGCATGAGTACCTCTGTGACGTCAATGCCAGGCTGTCCCCCTGAGCACAGAGGGGTCTCAGGGAGTCTACTTGAACAAAGATTTTGAGATATTGCTGTGATGTTATGACTTTGTACTTTGCTGGCACTATTTCTACACTCCCTATGAACTTCTGCTTAAAACAGAAGAAACATCTTAGAGAGCAGGAAACGAGGGGTCTACTTTGTGCTAAAGCAAGAAACAGGCTGAGGAAGTTGACAAAAAATTTCACTCAGAAGTGATGGGTCTAACTTTCTTTTGAATCACAAACAATTTGCATTTTCGTTTTCCCTTTTCAGAAATGGACTCTGCCAATCTAGATTGACACCAGCCTTCATAAAATACAGGGCATGGATGGGGTCATGCATACTATCCCGGCTGAGCCCTTGTGCAGGAGGGAAAACTGAGGGCCTGAGGCTGCCCAGCAAGAGAGGGATAGGATCTCACGCAGGACTCCACTGTTCATGATACCATAGCTGAGAACCTTCCCTTCCCCATCCCTACATCACCAGCCCAGAACCAGAGCCAGGGCCTCAACTCAGTCCTCAGCACTGCCTGTGACCCTGGGTGAAGAAACGTTGAGTCAGGAAAGTCTCACGAAGTTGCTGAGTTGTGTTTGTGTGAAGTCCATTTTCTGTAATAAAGAAAAGAGGTTTTCTGGGTTCATAATTTTGGACGGGTCAAAGGCATAGCATTCACATTGGCTCAGCTCTGGTAAGGACATCATGAAGAACGGCACCAGAGCAGGAATGTGTGCAAGAGGGACAGATGACATGGTGAGACAGGAGGCCAGAGGAGTCAGGAGCAACCTCCCACCAGGTTCTACCTCTAAAGAAAGATGCCACCACCTCACTGGAGAGCAGGCTTCAGCACATAGAGGTCAGCCACCTCCAAATCCAGCAGAGCTGGAGCCTAGAGCTGAAGGGACATGCAATGACTTGCATTTCAAAGATATTCTTGGGACTGAGGAGAAGCTTAATGAATAAAGTGCTTTCCAGGCAAGCACGAGGGCTGGAGTTCAGATCCCCAGCACCTGTATAAATGCTGGGTGGCAGAGACAGGGGATCCTGGGGACTGCTGAGTTAGTGAATTCTAGATTCTGTGAGAGACACTATCTCTATAAGTACAGTCAAGAGAATTGAGGAGAACACGGGACATCAAATTCTGATACCCATACACCCACATACACATCACTCATGTGCATACAAACACTCATACATGTACTCACGCATGTGCACCCATACACATGGGACCACCCATACACATACACACACAAAAAGAGGATGATGTTCAGTGGCTTGTCTACTGTACTTGACAACTAAAATCTATCATTTACCATTCTCTCTTGTATATAAACCATTTTTTGTCATAGGCAATGTTTTCTTGATCATTTATTTATTTTTAAGATAGTTAACTAACAAAAACAAATATGAATTTTGCTTTTAAAGATACTTTATAAATGTAGTACAATGTTTTATGTACCAACTAAAACTTACAGACAGAAATTTACCTCACCACTCATATTGTGTCTTTGTTTTAAATTTTAAAACAAATTAAAACTCTAAATGTTCAGCTGAGGATAGAACAAAGACTCGAGTCCTTTATTTTGAACGTACTGGGTAAAGTCAGTAGTAGGCAGGACCACCAGTTTAAGACACAGACAACACCAAGAGAAGATTAAAGGACTCTGAGCCATTGTAAACTTACTCTAAAAACCATGCCAGGGCTGGTGGCTCGCCCCTGTAATCCCAGCACATGGGAGGCTAAAGCAGGAGGACTGCTGAGAGAGAGTTCAAGGCCAGCCTGGACTATAGAGTGGGATCTTATCTCGATCATATAAAAAGAGAAAATGTAAAAAAGTAAATAAACTGAGCTAATACAATACAAACAATTCTTAAAGAACTTGCTCTCTTCTTCTTCATTGTCAAAAATATGACTGAGCAGGGATTAAAGAGAAAATGTAGAAAGAGAAGAGCTCTTGAAGCTTCAGCAACAAGAGTGTCATTATGTGAGAACTGGAGGGTTCGGCAGCACTGTCCCTAGCGCCTGCCACCTCTGAGGTACCAGGCCTGTCTCCTGGGCTGGCTCCATGCATGGCCTGCAGGTTTCCTTGGCAACTCTCCCACATTCTTGGTAATTCTGACACAACAGGGTCTCCATTACAACTTGGATTTTACTTCATAGCTTCATAAGCTATCGTGGATAGCCCTCTCGGGGGCTCCTTGGCAGGGAGTCTGAATCTATTTTACATTGCCTGCCTAAATTTTCAAGCTTTTCTTGAAAATCTTGGTACAAAATGGCAAAGGCCTGTGATCCCACATGTTCTGGAAGGCTGAGGCAACAGGTTCACAAGTTCAAGTTTTGTTTGGACTAAAGAGTGCATTCAAACTGGGTGTGGTGGTGCACACCTTTAATCCCAGCACTCAGGAGGCAAAGGTAGAAGGACGTGCCATGAATTCGAGGGCACCCTGAGACTGCGTAGTGAATTCCAGGTCAGCCTGGGCTAAAGTGAAACCCTTCATGGAAAAAAAAAAAAGAGTGAGTTCAAAACCAACTTGAGCAACTAACTGAGACTGTCTCAAAAGTAAAAGTGAAAAGGGTAAGGATGTAGCTCAGTGGAAGAGTATACCAGGCCTTAGTTTGAATCCCCAGGAAGGAAAGAGAAAGAAAGAAAGAAAGAAAGAAAGAAAGAAAGAAAGAAAGAAAGAAAGAAAAGAGGAAAGAGAGACAGGAAGAGGGAAGGAGGAAAGAAGAAAGGGAGGAAGAAAGGAAAGGAGGAAATAGAAAAAGAAAAGAAATCTTAGTGCAAACCTTTATAACCTTTAAGATTCTTGCATTCTGCATGACAGCTAAACTGATGGATAATGTTAAATTCTCCATCACAGCCCGATGGCCTCTGATCATGGCGGCCACGTCTCTGAATTTATAAGTACATGTGTGACTAGACCTGGGAAAAATACTTCCCTAGGCAGCCCTGTTTGAGCAGAGAACCTCAGTGACACTCTTTTCAAATGTGTTTTCACTTGTACATTGTGAAGCCTTCTAAAGATGGCTAATAGCAAGAAGCAATAACCATGTGACAGACTGGATGCTATGTTGTCTAGAAATTTCCTCTGCCACATTAATCAGTCCATTCCTTTCTTTTGGTATGTATGTGTGTGCACACATGTGTTTATGTGCATGGGTATGGCCATGCACATGCCCTAGCACACATGAGGCAGTCAGAGGATAACCTGAGGTAGAGGTCCTTATCTTCCACCTTGTTTACCAAAGTTTCTCATTCTTCACCACCGTGTTCACCAGGGTAGCTAGCCCATGAACTTCTGGATGGGGGTTTCCTGTCTTGGCCTCCCTTCTCCCCATAGACATGGTGGGATGATAGACACCCACTACAGCATCCTGGGGACCTTGACTCAGTACCCACACTTGTGGGGTAAGCAGTTTATCCACTGAGCCATCTCCTCAGCCCTAGTCCATTGCTTCTGAACCCAGCATCATGCAAATTTTCAGGACATGGGCAAAATATAGACAAATTATTTGCTAGGAAATTACATGAGTGGCTCTAGTCTAATTACAAATAAAGTCCTATTCTCGTGTGAGACCATATGAGCACAATCTTTACTGTCCACGTGATTACTGGCATTTTGATCTTCTGAACTCTCACCACAGTCACCTATAAACTCTGTAGAACATCCTAGGGTTTCTTTGTCCCTTATCTCCAAAACGTGGCCAAATTCTTCCCACAAATAGCTCCAAAGGCCTAGGGATCACATTGTTAGGTTTATCATAGCAACAACCCCATTCCTGATACCAATTTTTCTTTTCTTTCCTTTCTTTTTCTTTTTTTCTTTTTGGCTTTGTTTTTCGTGTTTTTAAGGTAGAATCTTGCTCTAGTCCAGGCTGATCTGGAATTCACTGTGTAGTCTCAGGGTGGCCTTTAACTCATAGCAACCCTCCTATTTCTGCCTCCCGAATGCTGGGATTAAAGGTGTGCACCATCATGCCCAGCCCAATTTTTCTATATTAGTTATTTTTGCATTACTTGGAGTAAAATACTTGATAGAGGGCTAGAAAGATGGTTAGTGGTTAAGGCACTTGCCTGCAAAGCCAAAGGACCCAGGTTTGATTCCCCAGGACCCACATAAGCCAGATGCACAAGATGGAACATGCATCTGGAGTTCATCCACAGCAACTGAAGGCCCTGGAATGCCTTCCTCCACCTCTTTCTCTCTATCCCTCTCTTTCTCTCTCAAATAAACAAATAAAAATAAAATAGAAAAAAAACTTTTAAATCATACTTGATAGAAACAACTTAAGAGAGGAATGGCTTATTATTTTTTTTCAAGGTAGAGTCTTACTCTAGCCCATGCTGACTGGAAATCTATCTGTAGTCCCAGGCTGGCCTTGAACTCACAGTGATCCTCCTACTTTTGCCTCCCAAGTG
This sequence comes from Orientallactaga sibirica, assembly GCA_036365145.1. Lineage (NCBI taxonomy): Eukaryota > Metazoa > Chordata > Mammalia > Rodentia > Dipodidae > Orientallactaga > Orientallactaga sibirica. Next base: position 15,779,352 of record JAEOAD010000015.1, read on the forward strand.
CTGGCATTAAAAACGTGTGCCAAGCCAGGCGTGGTGGAGCACGCCTTTAATCCCAGCACTCGGGAACCAGAGGTAGGAGGATTGCTGTGAGTTCGAGACCACCCTGAGACTAATTCCAGGTCAGCCTAGACCAGAGTGAGACCCTACTTCGAAAAACCAAAATAAAAATAAAAAAATAAAAACAAACAACAACAACAACAACAAAAACAGTGTATGCCAACATGTCCAGGAAGAATGGTTTATTTTAACTCATGGTGAAGAGGGTTACAGCTCAACATGGAAACGAATGCATGGTGGTGAGAGCATGTATCAGAAGCTCTTAACAGCGTGTTGGATCAGGAAGCAGACAGTGATCAGAGCCAGGGGCTGTGCTATTCATCTCTAATGGCCTACCCCTAGTTGATCTGCTTTCACTAGCTAGGCCCACCTACTAAAGGTCCCGCAGTCTCCTAAAATACCATCACCATCTGGTGAGCAAGCATTCAAAATGTAAGCCTATGTAGACCATTTCCAATTCGACCCATAACAAGCACTAATCTCATTCATGAGAACTCTGGCATGCCTATCTATCAAGGAAGGTACAGCCTAATAGTACATTGGGATTCCATTTCACCCCAGCAAAATCAAGAAAGCAAGTGACGATTAATGTTAGAGAGGATGTAGAGGAAAGAGAACTCTTATACCCTCTTGGTGAGAATGGAAACGTACAGCCGCTAGGGCAATCAGGATGGAGGTTCATTCAGAAAACTTAAAATGGAGCTATCATGTGACCCACTCAGATCACTCCTGGGGATATACCCAAGGGAATCTTAGTCACATTCCCACCGAGACAATTGCACGTCCATGTTCACAAGAGTCAGCATGTGGAACCAGCCTAGATGCTTGTTAACAGATGAATGGAGAAAGAACATGTATAAATAAAACTCCATTATATGCATACATATGCATATATAATGGAGTTTTATTCTGCTATAAAGAAGAATGCAATTATGTCATTTTCATGGATCTGGATGGAACAATAGTTAAAAAGAGAGAGAAAGAAATTTGTTCTCTCTGCCTTGAGGCAGGCAGTGTCAGGTGGTTGGTCAGTGTTGAGGGAGAAACTGCCCCGTGCCTTTCTCAGGGCTTCTGGAGGTTGTGAGCAGTCTTGATGCTCCTAGGCTTGCAGCAGCAGCGTCCCCATCTCTCCTCCACTGTGACACCGCGTTCTCTCTGTGAGCTTGTGTCTTTGGGTCCAATTTCCTTCTTATATGGACATCATGCACATTATATTTGGGATTCACCCTAACCCAGAATGACTTATCTTTTTAAAATTAAATTTTTTTCCAGGTATATCACTGTACTTTACATATACATATATGTATATGTATATTTAGATCTAGATTTTTGCATATGAAAGAAATATGGAAGGTTTGTCTTTCTTATTCTGGTTTATTTTCACTTGATGGTGTTTAGTTCCATCCATTTCTTGGCAAAGAGAGGTCTCTTTGTCAAGGTGGATTGAATGAAGTGAGGGAGGTGGCTTTTGCAGCTGTCTGGGAACAAGCAGTTTAAAACAAAGAGATAAACACTGAAACTACCTCATCATGTTGTCAGGAGAATTAAATGAGTTACTACATGTAAATTTTTAGCCCCAAGCCAGACACCTAGCTGTTTGACAAATGCTAACCGTGTTATTGTTGTTGTCATTGTTGGGTGGGTTGGGGGGGGGGTCCTTGACGTTTTCAGTGGTTTCTATGACCTTCAGGTCAAGTTCAACAAACTGTCTAACAACCTGACTTTTGTTTCTTCTTAACAAAGCATCTAAGTTCGTCTATAGTCCAGTCCCTACTGGGCACCTCTAGCTGCCTCTTTGTGATTCCTCCTTCACAGCCTACCCTCAGCCAATGGAGCTACAGTCCTTGCAGAAGGTCTCACGTGGAGATCCGTGCTTCCTGTCTTTACGCAGCTCATTCTTCTGCCTGGGCACTTAGCACCTTCACTGTTCATGACACGTGGCATGTTGTCTCCTCTTTGACAACTTCCCTGAATCATATGTTTCTTCAAGAAAGTTTGCTGACATCTACAACGTGCCAATATTTTCTAACTGAAACCGGGGTTTAGGGGTTAGGAGAGTCCTTGAACACCAAACCCTGGGTTCTTGTTTTACTTTTGAAGGAAAGAATTGAATGAAATAAGACTGAGAAGGATAGTTATTAAATTATTATACTTAATTAGGGAAGCACAGAAGCAAGGGAGGAAAAATGAATACATCCACGTGGTCTGAGAGCCCGCATGGTAGGCCTGGAAAATCCATGGAAAGGACAGAAAAGAAAGTTCAAAGAGCTCCTGCCATGTGGAGAACAGGAGGGGTAAAGAGCCCATGTGGGGGCTTGGGGGGGTTCTCCCCTCAGCTCAGCCCATCTGGGCCAAGATGAGAGAAAACTCACCCAAAACTGGAGGTTCACAAGTGCTCAGACAGGCCAAAGAGAACTAGCCCTCTCCCACAAATGTAGTTATAACGTTATGGCGGTGGGCCCTATCTTCTGACTGAGGTGAGCCTGAGGGACAGCAATTGGTCTGGGATAGACATTGTCTCAGGAAGAGGCTAGCCATGATGCCAAGTTCAGGGGATTCTAGAAAAAGATCTCCCTCCCAGGGAGGGGCTCAGGGATAAAATATAGGTCTAGGGAACTAGGCAAGAGATAAGTCAGATCATCCTTTGACCTCTAGCAAGTGCAGACCTTCCTGCCTTTTATTACTTTCAGGGGCCCAGTCACCCTCACTGCCTGACAAAGCTACCTGACTCCCTCCCTTAAGCGGTAGTAATCGCAGAGGGCTGAGATGCCCTCCTTTGTGCTAAGTCTCTGTTGATGTTCCTTTGTTTTATACATAAAGAAACCAAGGTCCAGAGAGGCCAGGTGACTGAGCCAAATGGACATAACGAGTCAGAAGGAAGGAGATCTATGGGAGGTTGGTTACAGATGGCTTTGGAATTCATGTCATTTTTTGTTATAGCCAACAGAAAATGCTGCCAACCTATTGTCACAAGGCAGTTGTTGACAAGGACTTGTTTTTGATCTTCCTTGTCACTCACACACAGGACTCAGAGGGGATCACCACGCTCATGTCTCCACCTGCCTCTGGCTCGTGTTTGTTATTATTTCTTCATTGTCAGGAGCTGTTGTCCGATGGCCAGGAAACGCACATTTCACACTTTGCTGGAAGGGACAAAAGAATTTAGGGGCCAAAACAGAAGTCAGATTGTTATATTGTTCTAAATAAGAATGTGTTGAATTGATGCCAGAGATTCAGAAATGACAAGAATGAATATGTGTATTTTGCTGTTGGGGAGTCAAAATATTGTTTTTGGAAGGTGTCCTGTGGATACGCCCTCCACGGTATATCCGGAAATAAAACATTTCAGTTAATGTGCTCTTGGCGTTGAGAGACAGAGAGATGGAAAGACCAGCTGGCTATGAGTGCCAGTTTTGTGGTGGTGGACAAGGTCTGGGAACCTGGAGACCCAAGGCCAACTCCTGTCCACAACAGCCACTCACAGGCCACAGGCCACATGCCACAGTCCACATCACTTCCTTTTTCCCTTCTGTAAGCTCCTTAGCACGAACTCACAGAGTGGGAGCAGGAAGTCCTCCCAACATACCCCCCATAGCAGAAGTCTAGGCAGGCTGACCCAATGGACTTGAGGACAAAACCAATGGGCATGATTTTTTTTTTAAATTTACTTTATTTGTTTGAGAGATAGATAGACTGAGGGAGGGAGAGAGAGAAAAGGAAAGACTGAATAGGTGCACCAGGGCCTTCAGCCACTGCATATGAACTCCAGATGCATGCGTCACCTTGTGCATCTGGCTTACATGGGTCCTAGGGAATTGGTGCTTTGCAGGCAAGCATCTTAACTGCTCAGCCATCTCTCCAGCCCTGGACATGAGTTCTAAAAGGAAAGAGAAGTGGATGGTGACTCCCTGCGATAAGGAGGCACCCAGCACTCCCAATGGCCTTTCTCCTTCTCAGACCCAGGGTCTGAGTTGGAAGCTCCCAAAGGGTTTTCCTCTCCCCTGGGTGTCCTCCTACAGGCTTGTGGCAATGCTGACAGCCTGTCAGAGCAGAGATGCTCAGTTGAGCTTTTCCTGTCAGGGAAATAAACCAGGCAGACCTGGCTTCTCACTTCATAGCCTTCCGCAATCTTCTCTACTAACCTGGGGACACAAAACAAGAAGACTTGAACCTTGTTTCCTCATGTTCACAGCTTTGCCTGCTGTACAGAAAGAGAGCCAGCCTTCAGGGTCACAGAAATAGAATGGCCAAGAAGGGCCAGGGCTCCATACTTTAAATTGTCACTGTACATTACAAGCCTCAGTGCAAGGGACCTGGGCAGGTTAAAAATTCCTAGTTATCAGCCCCTCGTGGTACTTGGGTGTCAAGAGAATGGAGGCTAGCTTGCTGGGCAAGCGGATACAAGCAGGCTTCAGCATCATGAAATCTGTAAGAAGCAGCCAGATCCCTCCTGCTGAGGGTGGAGATTGGACAGCTTAGAACAACCTATACTTCTCAGCAAGTCAAGTTCAAGTTGTCCAGTGCTGTTAAAGTACCTGTCAGTGTTCCCAGCACTATTTTCCCTTCAGTCCACAGACCATCATAAAAATGATAGCTGCCTGAGAACCAAAGACAACTACAATCTATCAACAAGTAAAGATAGCTGACTCTCTGTCCTGAGATGAACCTCCCCTCACACATCAGCCATGGCCCAGGTGAAACCACAGAGGAACTGGCGAGATGAGCAAGAGTGCTGCTTCCATGGTGAGCCTGACAACCTGTGCCAGGGGGACGGAGACAGACACTGAGGACACTCAAAATGTACCAAAGCAGAAATCAAGAAGCTGCTGAGAGTGCAACACTAAAGTAGACTTTAAACACACCCAACATGACACAGAGTTTTGCAAAAGAGAGGGCAGAAAGATGGTAAGAGTCACAGGGTGGGAGGGAATATCCAGAGACATTGCCTCCACCCCACAATGACTGACTGCTGCTCTCAGAACTCATACCCCACAACTCCACAGTGAATACCAGCAATCCCTCTGAGGAGGGCTCTCAGTGGAGTGGGGATAGGGAGAAGAGAAATGATGGTACCAACATATAATGTGTCCATACAAAGTTCCTACTTAAAAAAAAAAAAAAAGAAAAGAAAAGAATCCTAAATTAACATTAAAAAAAAAAAGATATCTTCCAAAGAAAAACAAAAAAAAAAAAAAGCTTAATAATGCCCATCATTTGATGTGGGCCACTGGGCCCAGAAATTTGTCACCAGCATTTTGTTTAATCCTCAGTGGAACACTATGAAGCAGGGACAGCTTTGTCCCTCTATACAGAGAGGAAATGGAAGTTTAGAAAAAGGCCTGGCCCACATCTGTTAGAAGCAGAAGTGATCCTCCCTTATTTATCACCATCACAAATGGAAAAGTGCAAAGCCAAAACTATCGCTTTGTGTCTTGACACGCGCCTTTTTCAGAGAAAGTTCTAGAGTTCTACAGAGGCACAGAGATTTCCTCATATAACCTCTCCCCCTCCACTCACTCCTAGTTTTGTATGTGTATGTGTGGTGTGCATGCTCGTGTGTATGCATGTTTGTCGACATGTAGGAGCAATGTCTACATGTAGGAGGCCAGAGGTTAGCACTGGGTGTCTTCCTCACTCACTCTCCACATTGTTCTTTGAGACACAGTCTCTCGCTGAACCTAGAGCTCACTGATCTGGCCAGATCAGCTAGCCAGTCAGCCCCAGGGAGTCCCTGTACTCACCTCCCTAGGGCTGGCAGTATAGGCATGCATAGCCATGCCCAGCATGTTATGTGGGTACTAGAAATCCAAACTTAGGTACTCATACTTGCCCAGCAAGCGCTTTACCTACTGAGCCATCTTCCCAAGTCTACTATTCCCCCTTTGTTTTTAAGGCTAGGGGAAACCTTTTAATAGCCACTTCCTGACTCCTGTTGAAGAGATGAGCAAGCCATTTCCCAAAAGCTTGTTTCTCAGATCTCTGAAGTTCTCCATCTGAAGAAACAAGTTTTTTTTTTTTTAATATTTTAAAATTTATTTATGAGAGAGAGAGAGAGAGAGAGAAAGAAAGAATGGCCAACCAGGGGCTTTTGCCACCAGATGCATTTTGTGCATCAGGCTTTGCATGGGTACTGGGGAATCACACTTGAGCCACCAAGCTTTGCAACTAAGTGCCTTAAAGCGCTGAGCCTTCTCTCAAGCCAAAGACAAGTTTTTATATTTTTACTGCTTGCATTGGTAACATGAGATTGATCATATCCCTCGTCGACTTACTGATCAAGATGCCTGGAACATCTGTGACTGCACAGTCTTTAATGAGCATTGACTTGGAACACCATGCAGTATATGCTGGCTGTCCCCAGTGTTCTGTTTCAGATAACTGTTAAAATTTTTCCCCTCTCCTCTCTCCTCACGCTACCATTTCTCAAGTCTACTTCTCATTGAGTCCTCTACCCTTCAGAACCACGTTTTTCCAGCAGCCAGGGGAGAAAGTATTGTTTCCTTGAGGAAATCAGGTAACAAACCGAAGTCAGCAGGACACAATTCCAAGCCACCAGACTCCAATAAGAAAGCCTGCAGTTGGTCCATGTGAGCTCCACGGAAAACTGAGGTATGCATTTTGATTGTTACCAGGGTGTGTTTTCTGTTTCCTCCTGAGGTGGTGGCTATACTCTGGAGCTGAGATGTTCCTACATTGACCCCAGATGAGCAGAGGGGTCATTAAATCCTGTGCGATGCAAACTGCCCCATTGGCCTGTAGACCTAGGAATTCTCAGTGCATTGGGCATAGGCATGCACAAGATAGGAATGAACTCGGACTAGAGTCTGACAGGCAAACACTAAGCATTTGCAGGCACATTAAGAGGGACATTCAGGATTAGGATGAGCAGAGCTCATTTGGGAGGAGAAGACACAAACAAGAGTAAGTTTCTGGAGTTCTCTCTGACGGGCGCCATCGCTTTGAGGAATGTTATTATTAGACCACTCACCCACCACAGCAAAAAAACTCCATCAAGCCAGGGGGTCCTGGGCAAGCTAATCACAGAGGGATAAGCAATCTGATGCTTCTTCCCAACCAAGACTCTGCAAGTTTAGGTCTATTGTTTATGTAGACAGGAAGTTGCTGAGCAATGCCTGCGGGAAAGGCAGAGAAAGTGGCCTGGAGGGCATTTCCTTGGCTCTCCTCCATGGAGTCTGTGGCTTCTGCAATGATCTTAATTTGCCTGTGCCATTCAACACATAGAATGTCCTGCAATGAATGAAACAGAGCCATGCTGGTGAAATACTTCCAATGGAGTGAGTATATCTCCTAGAGCTCTCTTCTTTGTCCTAGATGTCTCGTCACATAGCCCTTCGTTCTACCCACTCCCTAAGAAGAGTCCTGGGAAATACACGGAGCTCCATTTCACGACATTCCCCGTGAGACAGACTGGTGCTTTGGCATCCAAGTGCAAAAGTCCTATGACCTCTTAAAGGTGCGGCATGTGCTTGTGTACAAGACGCACGCACACACCCACGCACACATACTCACGGCCCTTGATGCTCAACTGTTCCAAATGGAAGATCTCCTTGACACTAGTTAATCCCTTCTCCTGCCAGAGCAAAAGGCACACACTCCCCAAGAGGTCAAGAAGCTATCTAGCTGCATTTTGAACCAAGTCAGCCACTATCCCAGACTGTCCCAGGCACGCATGTCATGGGATGGTGCAGTTAGCAGGTCTGCATCCCCAGTGCCCAGTGCAGAGACAGTGAGCTTGTTAAATTATTCACACAACCCTGGACATGGTTGTTCCCAGGCCCTCTTTTCATAAGGCGAAATTGAGGCTCTGAGAGGTTAATCATGCTAGTCTTGGACCTGGAGTTAGTGAGGAACAGAGGCAGGAATCAAGGCCAGCCACTGATCCTAAAGCTTGTGCACAGCAGCCCAAGCCACACGATGCCCTTTTTTGGGTTTCCTCATTGGTGACCGGTGACCTCTGTCCAAGAGTGTGACACATGGAATTGGAAACTGAGTCATCTTATGTTGGCGACAGGTCCTGATTAATGCTAGGCTAATCTTAGATTCCCTAACAATTATGCCTCCTAATATAGAACAGCCCCTAAGGATAAGGTTGGCAGATGTTTTGTTTTTGTTTGATTTGACCAGAAAAAGGAGGACTGCAAAGGAGATGAAGTCATGGGGATAGTACCGTCCCCTAACATTTTGCAGCTTTGCACGGCTTCAGGAAGCTCAGACAGGGACAGAGCCAGGAATCGCTGTGGGGTTTTCCAGCTAATTGTCAAGAATGGTCTTTCTCCCCTCTGTTGCTTGTAGTCTTGGCTTCCTAGATGAAGACAAATAGAAACAGTATAACTTGGACCTTGCGGGTCTCTAACCCATGATGAGTGCTTTAAGAAGACTCAAGAGTACAAAGCTCTGTGGCAGGGCCTGAGGGGGAGCAGGAAGGTTTGAGAGAGACACAAACACCCCAACATACCTGTGTGTGCATAGTCCCCTCCTTCAGCTCCCAGTCAGGATCAAAAACAAAATTAGGTTGTTTCACTCCCAGAAGTCTACATAGCACTATCTGAGGAAGACACAGGAGGTGGTTTGTAATACTGCGAGTGGGGACATGAAAGTTATCATGAATGCTGGAATTTTAAACCTAATTTCTGGGCTTGAGGAGATGGCTTTGTGGATAAAACGCTGCTTTGCAGACATGAAGATCACCCATGTCAAAGCCTGGTGTGGTGGCATGCACCTGTGATCCCAGGACTGGGGAGGACAGAGCAACAGAATCCCTATGGCTGGTTAGCTAGTCTGGCTTAATCAGTGGCTCCAAGTTCAATGAGAAAGATCTTGTCTCAATAATGTGGAGCCAGGTGTGATGGCACACACATTTAATCCTAGCACTGGGGAGGCAGAGGTAGGAGGATCACTGTGAGTTCAAGGCCAGTATGAGACTACATAGTGAATTCTAGGTCAGCCTGGGCTAGAGCAAGACTCGAACTTGAAAAACCAAAATAATGATGATGATGATGATGATGATGATGATGTGGAGAGTGACTGAAGAAGACACCCAGCCTTCACACACACGTTCACACAGATGCATAAGAACACACAAACATACACATGCCAAAAAAAAAAAAAAAAAAAAAAAAAAAAACTCATGCTGCCTTTAAGGAAGTCACAGTGCAGAGCATCCACAAGCTCCTCTGATGCCTGGGCTGGGATACAATCAGCAGATGAGTAGAATCCTTAGCCTTAAAGCAATGCCACAACTTTGTGGTAACAAAATCTACCTCCTGCTAGCTGTGTGACAACCCTGAGTGAGTTCACTCTCCCATGCCTCTGTTTCTTCATCTGCAGAGTGGGCAGACACACCTGCTTGGAGAGGCCTGTCAGGAGAACACAGTGAGTAATGGCATCACGGTCTTGGCTTAGTGCTCGTGGCAGTTGGAGTTGGACAAAGCTCTGTGAGGGCGGCAGAAAGACCTTAAGGCTCCACTCGCCAAGTCCTCTTTGATTCTAATTTGCAAATCATTTTTTTTTTTTTTTTTGTTTTTGCAAGGTAGGGTCTCACTCTGGTCCAAGCTGACCTGGAATTAACTATGTAATCTCAGGGTGGTCTCGAACTCTCTGCGATCCTCCCACGTCTGCCTCCCGAGTGCGGGGATTAAAGGCGTGGGCCACCACGCCTGGCATTGCAAATCATTTTTAATGAAAAAAAGTAAAAGACATGAATGTGAAGTCACATTCTGATATTAAATAAAGTGTCTTTTAGAAAAAAAGGAACAACCGTAAAAAGCTCAGTGCAGTCCTGGGGACTCCCAGGGCCCTGGCTAGAATGTTGGAACCTTCCAGAGATCCCTGCTAGGGCTGAGCTGACAACCAGATGAGAATGAGTGACTGGGGGTTGGTCAGGAGGCAGTCTGAACCGGGAGCCCCGGAAAAACTTCTCTGGCCTTACACAACCAGGAGAAGTCATTATTATAATCCTGATTGTCACTGAGAAAACTTGGGCTCAGAGAAATTAAATCACATGCACAAGGCCACACACCTGCTTGCTGAGTAGTGGAACTACAGCCAGCTTGATCTTGACACTTTTCTGCTTTGCCAGTGACATCAAGAGCTCAGGTTCCTATGAAGAAAGCATCAGAAGCCGGGCTTGGTGGCACATGCCTTTAATCCCAGCACTCGGGAGGCAGAGGTAGGAAGGAGGATCGCCAAGAGTTCGAGGCCACCCTGAGACTACATAGTTAATTCCAGGTCAGCCTGGACCAGAGTGAGACCCTACCTCGCAAAACCAAAAAAAAAAAAAAGAAAAAAAAAAAAAAAAGAAAGCATCAGGGCCTCCATTCTCTTTGAAGGTTCCCAGAGGCCGCTCTGGAGAAAGCATGAGTCTCTTCTCACATCTGCCCTATTCACCGGCACCACCTGGGCTGGTGGAGACCAAGGCTCTGTGATGCCAAGGGCATTAGCACAGGCTTCAGAAATCACTGGATCCAAGTCTACTATTTCCACAGTTGGGGAAACCAAGGACAAGGGGGAGAGGGCATCTGAGACCTGACTTTGATTATGAAATACAGATCAGGAGTTGTGGGCACATGTCTTGGCTTTGCTTAAGTCACAGAGTAAAGGCAGGCAGCGAGGGAACACCACGTGTACCTTCACAATTGGGAAGTGATGGGTCTAGACAGCATTTCCTGCCGTGGGTCTCATCTATAATGCATGTGAGTGGGATTTGGGGAGCTCCAGGACTGCTGTGGTCCTCTTTATCACACCCTCAGCTCATACTACGAGAGAGAGAGAGAGAGAGAGAGAGAGAGAGAGAGAGAGAGAGAGAGAGAGAGAGAAGGCACCAAGGCTCCCTCTCCTCTGGCTTCTGGAAGTACAGTGCACAGGGTTTGCCTCCCCACCCCACCTGTGAGTGATTAGAAAGAGAGATAACATTCCTGGGAAGGGGTGAGGGGTGCAGATGGAGGCTCATCCAGACCCAGCCTGCGGGGCCTATTCTCTCAGCTGTCTGTCCATCACTGGAAGGCCTTGCCCCCCACCCCCAGCCCTAGGAATGCCAGGAATCCTCCTCCCAAACTCCACTGCGCTTCTCTCCCCAAAACCTCTCCTCCCTCCAAGGCATCCATCAGCTCAGGCCTTTCTGGAATGTGCTTGCTCCTGGCACCGCCAGCCCGGAAAAGTCTAGGGCTAATCCCTCAGCACATTCATCATTCATCTCCAGAAAGAGACCCCGAGGCAGGCTGGAGGAGGCTCTGCTTCAACCTGCCAAGGCCGGACAGATGGCTGTAAAGACAGACAGCCCAGAGGGGCAGGAAGGTGACCAAGCAGGACATACCAGCGGACACAGCTCTTTGCAAACTTTAAACCGTCCAGAAATCCTGACCTCAGAAATGAGACTTGTTGAATGGTAAAAGAGGCGAAGAGAGGCATTGTTGAGGGGAATGTGTGAGGCCAGAGGCTGACACAGACCTCCCCTGTAGGATGGGGAGTATTTCATGAGCACTAGATGCTAATTGCCCTGATTTGGACATTACATATTGTATGCATGCATCAAGTTACACTGCTGTGTACAATAACCGACTATAAATATTACATGTCAATTGAAACTCAAATTAGAAAAGGATGACAAGACCAGTGTGAACTGGCAAGTGTTTGTCTCATTCCAGTCCAACAGGTGCCGCGGGGAAGCCAGGTCACCATTACCATCCAGGCTTCCTTGCCTCCTGTGCGCCTGTCCCACCTGTCCCAGCCCTGATCCCCAGGCAAGCGCTCCGGGGCACTTTCTTCCTGGCTGCACTCTGCTCCCATCTCCCTTCCCTCTGTTAGGACACTCATCCATTCATGTGCTCTTGTCTCAGCACCTGTGTTGCCTGTGCTCACAAATGCCTGCGAATGTAAACCCCACATCCACCTTATGGTAATACACACTATCAAGTCTGCAACTTCCTGTTGTGTGGCCCTCGCCACTCACTGAACCTGCTGAGCCTGCATTTCCTTATTTGTGAAATGAAGACTGATATCCAAGAAGGGGCCAAGTTTGGAGAGACCCACTGACCTGGGGTTTCCAGGTTCTTTTGTCCTAGGGCAGGAATTGTACCAGACCCATGGTATGGTGACAGAAATAGAGTTTATTAAGAAAGAGAAAGGCACTTCTGAGAATGGGAGTGATACACCCAAAAAGCACCTAGCAATAAGCCATGAAGCTCATGACCCTTTCTAGGTCATTTCCATAGCACCCGCCTCTTTCCTGTTTGCTCCATTATTACATGTAGCCAGCAGTGGAAAGGTTTCCAATCTTCTGGTTGCCATCACTTTCTTTCATATGTTAATCTCCAGAGTGCCCTCCTCCATCCTATTCCCGTGCTCCCGCCTCAAGACCTCTTAGAGACTTAACCAGAGAGAAGTTTAGACATCAGCAGAAACAGATAAGGGCTAGCGAATCCTAAAACAACTTACACTAAAAAATACTTTGTCTCATTTGATATTCAGACACTGGGCTATTTAATTTTCTTATGTGTATGAATGTTGCAAAACTAAATCTTAAAGGAAAATATAGTATTTCATCTTTACTCTTGACATCTGTGCTTGAATAATTTAGCAAAAGTTTATTGAGTGTGCGTGTGTTATACATGGAGGTCAGAAGCTGACATCAGGGTCTTTCTCAGTTGCTCTCCACTTTATTCTTTAAGACAGAGTTTCTTGCTGAACCAAGAGTTCATCAACTCGATAAGACTGGCTAGCCAGCAAGCCCAGGGATTCTTCTGTATCACAGGCTTGGGCTCCCTGGCTTTTTATATGGATTCTGGGGTTCTGAACTCAAAGCCTCATGTTAACATTGCCACACTGCTCAGTGAGTGAGCCACCTCTCCAGCCTCTCCAGCATGTTTTATGCACTGGGCACTGGGGTAGGGATAGGAACAAGACTGAGCACAAGATACATGAACAGACATGTACAAGGACGTGTAACAAGTGCTATGGTGGGTCAGCATTCAATTGGGACCGGCAAGCCAACAGACTCATGTTGGAGGGAGGCTTACAAAGGATGCTTTTGGAGGATGCAGCATCAGACTAAAACCGGTGGGATAAATAGGAGCGAGCCAGGCAAGGGATCCAAGGAGAGGGGACAGGGAAGCCTGGACCATGCCCCAAGGAGAGCAGCCAGCATCCCAGGCCAGCATGCTTCCCCAGAGGCTCTTGCCTTCAGCCCTCTAGGCAGCCAATGGCTGGAAGCACAACCCTTGACATAAATCACCAAGGTCCGCAAAGGCCTCTGGGCTGTCCTGCCTGGGGAAGAATGCAGGAAGGGTGGAGGGCACAAAGCCTTCGGCTGGGTAATTTTAGACTGCATTGTCAGGCCTGCCCTGGGCCACCCCTCAGCCTGTCCTGTCTGAGCAAGGAAGGGCTCTGCGCTGGAGATCTTGGGAGGATATGAGCTTTGGAGGGAGGCCAGGCTCAGCCAAGGCCCTTTCCTCCATGAAGAGTGGACACTAAGGGAGGAGGCTTAGTCCCTAAAAGCCTCTCCTCGTGAGAGCACCTGGTTGGCTCACTAACACTGCAGAACCCTCACCTTCTGGTATGGTGTCCCTGAAGGAAAATCAAAAGCTGCCACTTTTTATTTCAGAGGGATTCTGATGGTCTGAAATGGGAGAGAGAGAAGAGTGTGAGAGCCTGGATGGCTTAAGAGCACAAAGGCCCTGTACTTAGTGCCCCTGAGTGTGTTTACTGGCAACCTAAATCAGAGCTCTCCTCTAGATACAAGGGCAGGAGATGTGCCTCCAGAGCAGGCGATGTTTTCAGACCGTACCGTTCTATGTCACACATTCATTCCCTAAAAACTCAAATGTCTCCATGACGGATGGGCACCTCCAAGCTAAAGTCACTATTTCTTTTTTTGTTTGTTTGTTTTTTGGTTTTTAATTTAATTTAATTTATTTATTTATTTGAGAAAGGGAAGAGAGAGAGAGAATGGATGTGCCAGGGCCTCCAGCTACTGCAAATGAACTCTAGACACATGTGCTACCTTGTGCATCTGGTTTATGTGGGTCCTAGGGAATCAAACTGAGGTCCTTTGGCTTTGCAGACAAACGCCTTAACCACTAAGCCATCTCTCCAGCCCCAAAGTCACTATTTCTGACCAGAGAGGCTCTGGAGTGGAGTTGTTGCATTGGACAATGGTTTGGAAAGAGCAAAATGTAAGGGTCTAAGAATTCCCATGTGATGGAGAAGGCACTCGGGAAGGAAGGGCCAGGAGGGAGGAGACCTGAGTTCTGGGCTGTTTGCGTCAGTGACCATGGGCAGGTGCATCCACAGCCTCCCTGTGCAGCAGCGGAGGAATAAGGAAGGTGTGAGCATTCGAGGGGACCAGGGTGAATGTCTTGCTCACTGTGACACTGCACACAGCAGGCAGCCACCTGTAAACCCAAGAAATGAGCCGCAGAGCAGCCAGAAGTGCCCACGAGCCCAGGACTATGCTGTGTCCTTCCTTTGCACTGTCTGTTCTTCTGCCCTCCTTTCTGACCCCACAATACCCTTGAGCTCGCACAGGTGGCCTTTCCTCTGGAATGCATCATCTGATCCTAAACTCACGCTGCAGCAATGCTCTTGAAGGCAAGTGGGCAGCCAGGATTTGGTCATGAACATTTACTTCCTTCTGATGTAGGGAAGAACACCTTTTCTGGTAAAACCTGGGTTCCCTATTCTGCCTCACTGGTTGTCCCCAAGCTCTGTGCTGTCCTTCAGGCACTCAGAATGACAGGAGCAGAGAAGTTCAGTGAACTCCATGAGAAGATGAGCTCAGCCAATCAGCAGTGGGCATGCACGGACCTAAGCAAAGTGAAAGAGTCAGAGAGATTTGAGGCAGAAGCAGAAAAGCCCTCTTTACTGGCCTTGAAGGAACAAACTGTCCTGTCAGCAAACAGTGAGGATCTGGAGGTCTCAGTCCTGTAACCACAAGGAAAAGAATTCTGCCAACAATCAGGGGCTTTGCAAGAGGACTTCCTGCTCATATAGAAGATCACAGCCTGGGGGCTGGAGATGTGGCTCAGTGCTTAAGGTGTTTGTTTGCAAAGCCTAACAACCTGGGTTCGATTCCCTAGTATCCACGTAAAACCAGATGCACAAAGAGGCACATGCATCTGCTAGTTTGCAGTGGCTAGAGGTCCTGGAGTGCTTATTCTTTCTCTCCCTCTCTCTCCTTGCAAATAAAATAATAAAAATATTTAGCAAAAAGAACACAGCCTGGTTGAAAAAATGGTGAAACTCTGAGTAGAAAGCCCTGCTAAACTATGCCTATGCCCAGATTCCTGAGCCACAAGAGACATGAAAAAAAAAAAAAGGTTGTTTTAAAAAGCTAAATGTGGGCTACTTTGTTATATGGTATGGAAAAAAATGGTACAGTGAAAGACTGCACTCATCTAAAGAAAGGACGGCCAGCCCTACTCAGCCCTAACATTGCAATAAAGCAAGAAAGAAGTAGCATACTCATTGAGCAGGAGAAAGTTTTGAGTCTAGATAATATTGTCAGCTTATAAAATCCAAAGAAGCCTACTAAAGGTGGAAAATATTAAGTAATTTTACAAAGTCACAGGATGCAATATCAATACACAAAAATCAATTGCATTTCTATATACTAGCAATATAAAATTAGAATTAAAAAAGTAAAATTGCTCCAAAAATTAAATACCTATATATATATGTAAACATAAATATATATATATACTGCAAGCTACAAGCTATAAAATTCTGATTAAAAAGAAGCAACAAGTACAGACAAGTGGAAAGCCATACTTAACATAGCAAAGATGTCAATTTTCTCAAAATTGATCTATATTTTAAACATAATTCCAATTAAAACTTTTGTAGCTATAGACAAGCTGATTCTGAAAATTAAATGGGAAGGCAAACTAAGTAGAATAAAACAGCTTTGAAGAAGCAGAAAGTCATAACAACCACTCGTTCCAATGTTAAGGCTTGTTTATGGCTCTAGTAATCAAGACAGTGTGTTATTATTGGTTGAAGGAGAAACACACAGACCAATGAAACAGTGTAGATAACTCTGAAAAGACCTCACAAGTGTGGCCAACTGCTTTTTATCAAGGGTGCAAAAGCAATTCAATGGAAAGGAGGCTGGAAAAATTGAGCATCCACATTCAAAATACACGTGCCTCAACTTAAAACTTTATACTTTTTTTGTTTTGTTTTGTTTTGCAAGGTAGGGTCTCACTCTAGCCCAGGCTGACCTGGAATTCACTATGTATTCTCAGGCTTCTTTGAACACACAGCAATCTTCGTACCTCAACTTCCCGAGTGCTGAAATTAAAGGTACGTGCCACCATGTCCAGGAGTGGGGGTGGGGAGAGAATGGGTGCCCAGGGCCTCTAGCCAGTGCAAATGAACTTCAGATGCATGTGCCACCTTGTACATCTGGCTTTATGTGGGTACTGGGGAATTGAGCTGGGGTTGTTAGACTTTATGAGCAAGCGCCTTAACCGCTGAGCCATCTCTTTAGCCTAATACCTTATATTTAAAACTAAGTAAAAGAAATGGAGAGATGGCTCAGCAGTTAAAAGTCCTTGCTTGCAAAGCCTGATGGCCTGGATTCAATTTCCTAGTACCCATGTAAAGCCAGATGCATAAATCAGAGCATGTATCTGGAGTTCATCTGATGTTGCAAGAGGCCCTGGAATGCTCATTCTGTCTCTCGCTCTCACTCTCTCTCTCACTCATTCTCTGCTTGCAAACAAATAAACAATTTTTAAAAGTAAATAAATAAAGTAAAATAAAATAAAAATACAACAAAATCCAGAGGAATAACTATAGTAGTTTTAGAATAATAAAATCTCTATGACCTTGGGTTAGGTAGAATTTGGCTGAAAGAAAATCTTATCAACTCAGAATCCTTCAAGAATTAAGAGGAAATCAAGGGAATGTGGGATTTCTCTTCACCAGACCCTAAATATCACTAAGAATTCCTAAAGCACAATACAATGGTAGGAAAGAAATCTTGGAACATAAGGAAGAAAGACCATTTGAAGCTGGTCATGGTGGTGCATGCCTGTAAGCCCAGCACTCAGGAGGCTGGGCAGCACCAAGGCCAGCCTGGGTTACATAGCAGGAGCCTGACTAACTAATGTATAAATAAATAAATAAACTAAATTTTTAAAAAATGGAAACAATAAGATTATGGGTGACTACTATAGGTTTCCTTCTTCTGTTGACTTCTCTAAATTATGTTGGATAATTGAACATTGATATAGTTCTAAATATATGTAAAAATACTTTAAGACAATTATAAATAGGGAAAAACAAACAGATGTAAAGGGAAGTAAGGTTTTTAGACATCACTGAAACCAATAAAAAGTCTGTACTAGTATACTGATGATGAATGCAGTACTTTGAGCAACCATTGAGAAAATCTGTACAGATGCACATGGTGGTGCACGCATCTGGAGTTTGTTTGCAATGGCTGGAGGCCCTGGTGTGCCCATTCTCTCTCTCTCTCTCCCTATTTCTCTCTCTCAAATAAATAAAGAAAAATAAAATATTAAAAAAAGAAAATCTGTACAAAAAGATATACTCAAAAAACAATTAAAAAAAAAAACCCACTACAGTTAAATAAAAAATGGAATTCTAATGCATTCTTCATGTAACCCACAGGAAGGGAGGACAAAGAAAACAAGGCAGTGAAAAGGGAGCAGAAAATTAATAAAGAAATGTGGACTTCAGCCCCAACATAGCTACATTTATACTCAAGGCATATAATCTAAATATGCCAAATGAAAGACAGAAATTGGCAAAGTGTACTTAAAAATGGCCTCATTAGTGTTCAGCACTGAAACATCTCTATCACACCTTCCAGGACTCAGGGTCCATTGTGGAAGAGGTGGCAGAAAGAATTTGAGAGCCAAAGGAAGGGTAGGACTGCTTACAATACAATTGTCCAGACAGAAATTAGCCTCAATATAATGACCTTGGAGTGCCCTTCACAAGACCCTTCATAATAGAAGGAAAAGATGATGACATCAAAATAAAAGAGAGACTAATGGGCAGAGGGAGGGGATATGATGGAGAGTGGATTTGGGAAGGGGAAAGTAGGGAGGGGGAAATTACTATGGTCTATTGTCTGTAAGTATGGAAGCTGTCAATAAAAAAAAAAAATTAAAAATGGCCTCATTGTTCCAGTCATTATGACTGGGAGGGTGTGGCAACTTCCAAAGGTCTCATGCTGTATGATTCCAATTCCATCCCATCCTCAGAGTAACAAAATTATAGACATCAAATCAGTGGCTGCCAGGCAGTGTCAGGTGGTAGAGCGGAAGGCTGTGGGTGTGGCAAGAGGATGGAGGCAGAGCACCTTGGTGCTGGAGTTTCTCAGCCATGACTGCAATAGTGGCCACACAAGTCCTCATATGTGACAATGGACTATCCATGTCCACAGTGCCACATCCCTCGCTGGATGGGATGTTATTTGCAACCACAGTGGGAATCTGGAGGAAAAGCAAATGAAGATGCTTTTCTGCATTGTCTGTCAGTTCCTGGGAATCCATAATTATTTCAAAATAAAGAGTTAACAACAAAGCTGGACGTGGGCGTGGTGGCCGCACACTTTTAATCCCAGCACTTGGGAGGCAGAGATAGGAGGAGGTCCATGAGTTCAAGGCCACCCTGAGACTACATAATGAGTTCCAGGTTAGCCTGGGCTACAGTGAGATCCTACCTCAAAAAAACAAATAAACAAATAAATAAAAGAGTTAATAATAAAAAGATTCTACTAAGAGAACAAGATGACAAATCACAGGTGGAGGAATAATTTTTCAAATCATATATCTAGAAGGGACTAGAATACATTACAAACTCAAAACAAGAGTAAGAATATGAACTACCCAAAAAAGAAGGGTAATCTTGTTTGAACTCACATTCCATCCAGGTAGACAGCAAGTCACAAATATCACATTTTCATGGAAGAAGTTCAACATCATTAGCTAGGAGCAGGATGTGGATTTAAACCCCAATAAGAAATCAGTAGAGGGGCTGGAGAATAGCTCAGCAATTAAAGGTGCTTGCTTGCAAAACCTCATGGTCTAGGTTCAATTCCCCAACACCCATGTAAAGCTAGATGCACAAAGTATCAAATGTGTCTGGAGTTCCTTTACAGGAGGCTCTGGTGTACCCATTCTCTCTCTCTCTCTCCCTCTCTCTGTCCACCCCCTCCCCCCATGCTTGTAAATAAATAATTAAAAAATATCAAAAGAAGAGAGAGAAAAAAAGATACCTACTAAAAGACACTGCTGAAACTAAAAGAAAAAAAAAGCTGACCATGTTAAGTGTTGGAGAGGATGTGCAAAAACAGAAATCTTGGGCTGGAGAGATGGCTTAGTGGTTAAGGCGCCTGCCTGCTAAGCCTAAGAACCGAGTTCCAATCTCCAGGTCCCATGTTTAGCCAGATGCAAGGTGACACAAGGGCACAATGCCACACTTGCCCACAAGGGGGAGCACGCATCTGGATTTCATTCACAGCAGCTGAGAGACTGCTGGCGTGCCCATTGTCTATCTGTCTCCCTCTCCCTCTCTTTCTGTTTCTCTCTGTGTCTCTCTCCAAAAATTAAAAAAATAAAATAAAATAAAATAAAAAACAGAAATCTCAAGCACTTCTGTAGGAATGAAACATGTACAGTCGGGGAACACACACTTGACATTGACATTAGGCTCTGCCATGCCGCTCTAAGGTACATTCAGAAGAAAAAAAAAGATGCTGTCACAATAATGTGTACACCAATGTCTAAACATAATTATCAAAAACTAGAAACGATCCAAGTACCCATAAACATGTGAATAGATAAATTCTGGTATAGACATACAATGAAATTCATCCAGAAATAAAAATCAATGGATTGCTCTGAGCACTTGGGAACTCCCAGCTGTGGTTTTTCCAGGCCCTCCACATGGGATCTCGAGCCTTGTCTCTGTACTTCCCTCAATAAATATAATAATTTAATATTTTTTTGAAAAAAATGAATGGATTATCTACAACCATGTGGATGACCTTCAAAACAATCATGATAACTAAAAATGTGATTTTTCTCCAAGTATTTATTCTATGTTTCTAGTTACATAAGAGTCTATAAAATGTAAGTTAATTTATGAGGACAAAAAGCAAACCCAAAGCCAGGCATGACAGTGCACGTCTTTAATCCCAGCGCCCAGGAGGCAGAGGTAGGAGGATCACTGCAAGTTTGAGGCCAGCCTGAGACTACATAGTGAATTCCAGGTCAGCCTGGACTAGAGTGAGACCCCACCTCAAACACAAACAAACAAAGCAAATCCATTATGGTCTTTCTGGTGGGGGTCAGGAAATGAGGATGGGAATACATATGAACACCAAGAACATTTGGGAGGAGATCAGGACGTTTGTTCTTTCCTGTGGTGATGATTTCATGGATGGCTAAGTCAAAAACACATAAGCTGTATACTGTAACTATGTGTCATTGCCTGCTAATGCACCACACCTCATAAAACCTCTTCATCTTTTTTTTTTTTTTTGAAACAGGGTCTCATGTATCTCTAGTTGACCTCTCAATCATTATGTGACTGAGCATGACCTTGACTTTTGATCCTCCTGTCTCTCCCACCCAAGTGTTGGGGTTACAGGCATGCACCACCACATCTGGTTTATGCAGTGTGGAGGAACAAACACAAGGCCTTGTATGTACTTGGCAAAGCACTCTACCAGCTGAACTGAATTCTCAGTGCTCTCTCTCTCTCTCTCTCTCTCTCTCTCTCTGGAGGTAGCCGAGGCTGGCCTCAGACTCACTATGTAGCCAAGGATGACCATGAATTTCTGATCCTTCTGATTCTCCTACCTCCATCTCACCAGGTGTGCATCACCACTGGGAGCTTCCTGCATGCTCGGCACACACTACACTAAGTGAGCTTTGTCCCCAGACCTTAAAGATCCTTTTTAAAACTGAGCATTTAAAACAGTGGGCTGGGGCTGGCATGCAGCTCAGTGATACAGCATGCAGGAAGCGGGCTGGAGAGATGGCTCAGCATTAAAGGTGCTTGCCTGCAGAGCTTAGCCACCCAACTTTGATTCCCCATTGCCCACATAAAGCCAGATGCACAAAGTGGCGCATGCATCTGGAGTTTGTTTGCAGTGGCTAGAGGCCCTTATATACCCATTCTCCTCTGCTCTTTATCTCTCTCTTCTTGCAAATGTGTGTGTGTGTGTGTGTGTGTGTGTGTGTTTTCTGTGTGTGGGTCTCACTCTAGCTCAGGCTGACCTGGAATTCACTGTGTAGTCTCAGGGTGGCCTCAAACTCACAGTGATCCTCCTACCTTTGCCTCCCAAGTGCTGGGATTAAAGGCGTATGCCACCACACCCAACTAATAAAAATATTTTTTAAAAAGAGAATGCAGGAAGATACAAGTTCAATTCTCAGTAACCCACATCCTCCCAAAAGTCATGGACAAGGGTCTTTAAGGACACATTACAAGACCCACAAAGAGCTGCTCAATATCACTAGCTTTTAAGAATATGCAGATTCAGAGCACAGTGTGATGCTATGATGCACACAGTAGGCCAGCTAACATTTAAAACACTGACAAAGATGCAGAGCAACTAAAACCCACCTATGCTGCTGGTGGGAAGGCAGCGTGGAGTTTGCTATATAATGCCAGCAGTCCTTGTCTTGGTATTTCTTTCCCCCAGAGAAATGAAAGCTTCTGTTCACACAAAAAAACTGAGTGTTATTTGGCAAAACCAAAGAAACAACCGGAATATCCTGTCCCGGGGAACTAGAGAAACAGAGCATGGTGCATCCCTTGTGTACTGCTTAGTGATAAAGGTGAAGGGACTATTGAGACACAGCATCTTGGATGAATCTCAAAAGCATTGCATTAGAAGCCGGGCGTGGTGGCGCACACCTTTAATCCCAGCACTCTGGAGGCAGAGGTAGTAGGATTGCCGAGAGTTCGAGGCCACCCTGAGACTACATAGTGAATTTCAGGTCAGTCTGGACCAGAGTGAGACCCTACCTTGCAAAAAAAAAAAAAAAAAAAAGCATTGCATTAGCTTGAAAGAAGTGCCCAAGAGGTTGTGGTTGCATGCTCCCAAGAGTGCTGGGACTAACTGGAGGCAGGCAGCCCTTCAGGCAGAGGGAAACCTCTGGGAAGGAACGGTGTGGCTGGTTCCAGAGGCCCTCACGAGGTGACGGTCCTCCTGCTGCTGGTCTTTATTGGCACTGTGTCACAGCCATCCAGCAAGAATGGATTTGTGGTTCCCAAAGTACAGACGCAGAAGCTGTGAGTGAGTGCAGCCCAGGTCCTACGGGACAAGTGGCAGAGCTGGGACATGAAGAAGCTTCCACTGATCCCTGTGCTCATGCCTTTTCTCTAAGCAACTGGCTAGAGCCACATAGAGGCCCCTGGAAGCCTTTATAGACTCTCCAGGGTGGAGTCGAGAGAGCCGTGCTTGACAGCTCACTGGTGGCTCTCACAAGCTGGCAGGACTGGAGCCTGGGTGCTGCTTCTCTTGGGTTCCCTTTCTTCCCAACCAGTTCATACCTCATATCTGAAGCACAGGCTGAGCCCCAGCCTGTTCTGATGCTGGTGATTGAATACATGTCACCTCTGCTTCTCTTTGGAGACCTGGTGCCTGCTCAGGAGAAAAGCTCAGCATTTGGTAGCCGTGCAAACCATGCATTCTCTAACGCTTGCTCCTTAGATTGTTTAGAATGCTCAGCAGTAACCGTGGTCAGCAGATGCTTCCTGAGACTCATCATGGGTCTCTGCGTCATGCACCATCTCTGAGACACGAAGACAATGAAGGTCCTCGTGAGACAATGTCTATTGTCATGGAGTGATAGGCCCCTTCTGTCCATGAGTCTCCTTTGGCATGGAGTCTCTAGGTTGTCCCCCTTAGAAAAGAAACTGTGTAGTGGTTGATTTGGTTGGGCTTGAAGGCATTCTCACATGCACCCAGAGTCCCACTGAGCTTCAAGGGAGCTGGGGAAATTTCCACCTTTGAGGCTAAGAAGAAGATGAAACAGAGACAGCAGTCCTCTCCTAAGGACTCAGATCCCCTCACCAATGCAGTTCATCCACTTTCCCCTGATACCCTCAGACTCCACACAGTGAGCCGCTGGTCTTACATAGCCTAAGTCATGTAACTGAGGATGACCGACAACTCCCGGTCTTTTAAATTCTGATTCTTGGATTATAAAATGTGTGCCACCATGTCTGCTTTATGCTTGGGATCAAACCCAGGGCTTCATGCATGCTAGGCAAGCATTCTCCTGACCGAGCTATATCCCTAGCCCAGTCCTTCTGTTCTTAAGGGACTGGAGTGGTGAAATCAAGTCTGATGATGCTGTATTTTAAAACAAAACCAAGTTTCCCACAGCCAGAAAGGTGTTCTATGAGCAGGATGTTTTTCTGAGGTAAGACTCTTCCTGGTACCACAAACCTCACAATATCCCAAGAAGTACCCGAAGAACACAACAGGGAGCTCTGGGAGCTGATGGTCTCTACATATTCCTCCGCCTCTGCAGGCACATCCATGTTCCCAGCACATTGGATGGTCCAAGAAGGAGTAGTGCTGAGCTTAGTGAGAAATGGAGGTGCCTCCACTCTCTGCCCTGGAGAAGCTTCTAGTCTTTGCTCCAATCTGACCCAATCCAGCCACAGATAGGGAGTGTGGGGTAAAACCAGGCCAGGCAGGCAACTGATGACAAAGTGGTTACAAGCCTGGTCCTCTGGGTCCCTTGAATCTGGATCTGTTCCCAGCTGCCACTTACCTGAATAATAATCTGAACAATTAACTTCATTTCTGTGAGCCTCAGTTTCAATTGCTAGAGTTGGTATAATGCCTACCTCTTGCTATTATTGCAAGGCCCAAATGAGACCCCATTCCTGAGCAATGCTGCTTTCCCAGAAAAGGCTCTGCTTATTTCCACCTTCACTCCTTCTTTACCTTTTGGGCCACTTTCACATCTCTCAACACATTGCTGGGCTGCATGCTACATGTGAAGATTCACTGCAGCCTTACAGGGGACAGACACTCACTGCAACACAGAGTGACATCTAGGACAGTCTTGTTTGGATGCCTGGGTCACGGAGGAGAAACTTGAGGGCCTCTGCCTAGGGGACATAGAAGAAGAGGCACCTTTGAGGTGTCAAAAACAATGACTAGGGCTGGAGATGGCTTAGTGGTTAAGGCATTTGCTTACAAAGCCAAAGGACCCAGGTTCGATTCCGCAGCACCCACGTAAGCCTGGTGCACAAGGTGGCACATGCTTTTGGAGTTTGTTTACAGTGGCTAGAGGCCCTGGTGCATCTATTCTCTCTCTTTCTGTGTGCCTTTTTCTCTCTCTCTCTCAAATATATAATAAAATATTTTTTTAAATGATTAGCTTGCCAGGTGTCTAGTTGGTAGCAAGATGTTCCTGGGAAGAGGAAGCACACGCATGAAGATGCAGAAGCTTTGAACATTATAATATATTTGAATAAGAGACATTTAAAAGCCAGGCATGGTGGCACATGCCTTTAATTCCAGCACTCGGGAGTCAGAGGTAGGAGGATCGCCATGAGTTCAAGGCCACCCTGAGACTCTATATGGTGAATTCCAGGTCAGACTGAGCTACAGTGAGACCCTACCTTGAAAAACCAAATATATATATATGGAATCATTATAGGACAGAGGGACAGAGAGGGTGTGGGGAACAAGGTACGGCACAAGGACTTAAGGGAAACAGATCCCTATAGATAGCTGCTTAGGCTAAGGAATCTGAACTTGACTCAAAAACCAGGTAGACAGTATCAAAAAGTATGAGGCAGGGGCTGGGAGATGGCTCCATGATTAAAGGAGCTAGCTTGCTTACAAAGCCTGCAGGTCTGAGTTGGTTCCCCAGTACCCACATAAAGCCAGATGGACAACGTGGCACATGCATCTGGAGTTCATCTGCAATGGCAGGAGGCCCTGTCATGCTTATATACCATTCTCTCTCTCTCCTTGAAAAGAAAAAAATATATATTTAAAAGTATGAGGTACAGTTAGGTTAATGTCTCAGAAATGTCATGTGTCATTGTGGGGGGGCACTGGTGCTCAGGGGAGAAACCTGGGGAGAAGAGGGTACTATCAGAAAGCATTTTAATGACAAGGACCAAGGAAACACGGTGACACCGAAACAGAGAAAAGAGGATTAACTCAGGTGCAGCTTTCTTGTTTTCTGCTGCCTGCAAAGGTCTCTCAGCTGTAGCTCCTTGGGGAAAGAGCTAGCAACCCAACATGCTACCTGGTTGACAACACCACCTGTTTTGAGTCACCTGTTCTTCCTTGACAAAGGCCATTGGGCAAAACGCATTTGTAAGTTCATAAGGCTATTTGACACCTTGAACTTCTGGAATCATGAGACACAAGTTCCCAGACCACAAATAGTCTTTCCCAGCTGTGCTGCATATGTGAATTGGCCACCTCTTTGGTCCTACAGAGGGTGGTGGTGGGGGTCTTCACTCCAGAGACAAGATAGACAGTGCAGGGGTCAGATGCCACTTCTAGCCACCCCTTTCCTATCTCCTCCCATGAGCTGCATGGCCTTTGACGTGCAGTATTCTTAGATCTCCTGAGCCTTGCTCTCTTATTCTGAAAAATTAGAAGAACAAAAAATGCCCACTCTGTAGTATTTAGGCAGGCCTAGCCTGGGGCCTTGCAGATAAGAAAGCTCAGCAATGCCTATGGCACTGAAACACTAAGACCACAACAGAGGGACTCTCTGAGCCAACAGGGATGATCAGAGGTGACTAGGTGGCTCCTGGGGAAGAGAAATGCACACAAGTCACCAAGTCTTCTTTTCCATCCACATGCACTAAGCACAGCAGGTGAGAGACTCCTAAGGCTCAGACTGGAAAGAGACTAAGGTCTTGTCAGGACCCCAAGGAGCTGCCTTCTTCCTTCAGGGAGAAGCTGCCATCCACGTCCGAGCAGTTGCTTCAGAGTGATTTCCCTCCACCTTCTGGAAGACCAAAAAAGAAAAAATAAGAAAGAAAGAAAGAAAAAATAGTAAAGAAAACCAGCCAGATGCATGCTTTAAAAATAAACCATGCAAAAGAAAGAAGAAAATCATGCATTTGTTCCCAAGCTGGTCTGAAATATTTGAAATGCATAGACTCAAATCTGTCAGGAATCAGCACAGCCCTTGGGTTTACTTCAGCATTCTCAACATCAGGGTAAGACACAAAGGGTCTGAATCTGTCCTTTAAAGCTTCCACACAGCATTTGGGACTGCCGGAACAATAGGCATGTTTCTCCATCAAATGAGAAAAGCAAGGCAGACTCCACGCACAAGAACAGGATCTCTCCCACCAGCAAAGCATTTGAAATCACTCAGGCGAGGCTGCTCCATCGTTTACTTTACTCCGATTTACTCCGATTGTGAAGAGAATTTGCTCTGTGGCCAAGTGAAAAGAGATTTTTTTAAAAAACACATGGGGCTTAGTGGTTTACATCAAACACCCTGGTGCCAGACAGCCCCAGCCTGAGTCCCGGCTCCACAACACAGACTGTGCGAACTTGGGCATGTGACCTCACCTCAGCGGACCTCTGCCCGCTTCCATGAAGATTAAATGAGCAAATATTTACAAAGCATAATGTCTGTCTTATGGTGAAGCGCAATGAACGTGTTTGTAAAATAATAAACAAATGACGGTAAGTGAAAGGGGGAGATCTTCAGCATTTTGGAGCTGTTCTCTTGCATGCACTGGGCTCCTTACAACTCAGTTTTACCTTCGCCATTACTCTGAGTTGCTTAATCTCTCAAGTCCAAGGAGAAGGTGCTGTGAATTGACTCTAAAGCACAAGCTTGTCTTCCTTCAGGTCCTGCCTGATGATAAAAGTGGGGGAGGGGATTTTTTTAAGTAAATAAAGTACTTGAAAAGTCTACATTTTATCTGTTTAATTTATTTTGAGGCAGGGTCTCATGTATCCCAGGTTGGCTTCAAACTGTGTAGCCTAGGATGACCTCAAACTTTTGATCCCCCTGCCTCCACCTCCTAAGTGCTGGGATTATAGACGTGTGACACCATGCCTGATGTATGTGGTGCCAAGGATCAAGCCTAGGGCTTCATGTATGCCAGGCAAGCACTTGGCTGACAGGGCTACAAGTTCCTTATAAAAGGTTTTGATTTGATCAAGCAGGTTTTATTGTTGGGCAACTTTGAGAAGCCCTAATTCAAAGGCAAATTCTTCTTCATTGGGAATAATGGTTTGGTGACTTTCTTTCCTGGCTATCATGATTTTCTCTACCCTTATTCTGTCCAAGTGTTCCCTATCAAAAGAGAAGTCATGGGCTAGAGCAATGGCTAAGTGGTTAAGGTACTTGCCTACAAGGCCTAAGGACCCAGGTTTGATTCCCCAGTACCCATGTAAAGCCAGATGCACAAAGTGGCCCATGCATCTGGAGCTCATTTTCAGTGGCTACAGGCCCTGCCATTCCCATTCTCAATCTCTCTTTCAAATAAATAAAAATAAATAAAATATTTTTTAAAGAATTTAAAAAGAGAGAGAGGTCATACAACCAGCACTGAGTGATGTCCCAGCACACTCTCCCCAAGGACAAGGCAGAGGTCCTGCAGAAGTCAGCTTTGATCCCATACTCCAGCCCCATGAGAATAAAGCCCAGAGCCTTGCAGCTGCCTGTGAGTGAGGCTGCAGATTGTCCTAAATAGCTCGGCCTCGAAGAACACTGATGGGCATTTGAGTCCTAAATACTTTTTAAAGACACTGTGAGGGGAAAAGTGTAAATCAGGGTCATAGCTGGTTGGGAGAGATAAAGGGAGATCTTTTTAGCTTTGCGGGCCTGATTTGTACCAAGGAGGAGCTGGACTCAACAGGTACATTGGGCTCTTTGGAGCTACAGTGCCTGACTACCTCCGTGACTTTATTTCCTTCCTCACCATGACAGTCCCCTATCTGTAAAATGGAGATCATAATAACACTTGTCTCACCATGCAAGATACCTGTAGGGACAGAAGGTACGAGACTAAAATCAGAATGGAATGACATCATCCAGACGGCACTTAAATGCATATATAGTGGCTATGATTGTTAATATTGATTGTCACCTTGATGGGATCTAAAATCACCTAGGAAACAAGCCTCTGGGCAAGTGTGTGAAGGAGTATGTAGATTGAGTTAACCAAGATGGAAGGACTTAGCCTAACTGTCAGCAGTATCGTTCCCTGGGTGGGGCTTCTGGATTGAAGAAAAAGGAGAAAGCATGATGAATCTGTGCATTCGTCTCTCTCTGCTTCCTGACTGCAGGTGCAGTGTGAGCAGCTGCCGCCAACTTCCGCAGTCAGGCCTTCCCCTCCATGATGGCCTGGACTCTCAAACTGTGAGCCAGAAAAAACCTTCCTGAATTTGCTTTTGTCAAAGTGACTGGAAAAGTAACTAATATAGCAGCTATGTCCTCTGGCATGAGAAAGGAACCTTGTGATGGGAAGGGAATCCAGCCCTGGAACCCGCTGAGTGAATCTGATGGAAACCTTGTTTTCTCTCTGCACTAGGGTAGAGGCAGAAGCCCTTGATAAGTGTGCTCACTCAAAGCCAAGGATTATTTGTGCAAATTATATAGAAACCTAAAATTATGAGTTTTCCAGCCTTGTTGGAGAAGGTGACACGAACCCATTCATTCATTCATTCATTTGTTCCCAGAGTACTTGCTACATGGCAGGGATAAAGAGTAAATGAGCCCATTCTGGATTTCAGAGGAGAGCAGTGCAGGTTGAAGATTGCTCACAGTGGGGGCATCTAAACCTGGCCTGATAAAGTCAGAAACGTGAAGGACAGATGTTCCTGGCCAGAAATAAGTTGATCACAAGCAAGAAGGTGAGCAGGAATGGGTGGGCCTGGAAGAGTCAGAGTAGGTGGGGCCTGGGGAACATGGAGGTCAAGGATAAGAATATCAAGCTCTAGGGCTGGAGGTGAGGGTGACCTAGAAGTTAGGGAGCTTCCATGTCAGATATGGGCTGATGGAGATGCCCAACCCCTACCAGAACTCCAAGATGGAAATGGCCTCTCACATTGTCTGTTTCCTAGAAGGCTGCAGAAGCACTAAAGTGAATTCTCATTGGTGCCTAAGCAGAGGTGAGTGCTCAGAGTCAGGGCGGAGCAAGCACCCTGTTCTCAGGGACCAGGTCAGAGGCTGCATGGTAAGTGCTCCAGTGAGATGAAAAGTGCTTGGAGATGTGACATTTGAGTCTCCAAAAACCTGTGGCAGATAGGCAGGTGAAGAACTAACAGATCCTGTCCCAGGCAGGAGGCGATCCCACAAGTTACCGAAAGCTAACACAGCAAAGAAGGAAGAGGAGGCAGTGGGCTAGAGGGGCATTCACCAGGGATGAGACCCTGGATGGCATCGCATTGCCCATCTGCATGAGCTTGAACTTTAGCCTCAAACACAGGGATCACCTCTGTGGTGATGACAGCTTCTCTAGGGAAACATACTTGTGCCATGAAATGGATCCCTTTGGCCCTCTGGGCAGTGGGTGGGGTCCAGATGTCATCCTTCTCCCAGCTGCTACTGGCTTGCTGTGCCCCTCAAGCCTGGGAAGTGTGACACTGAGCTGCTCCTAAGCCAGGGCACACACTTGGGCCCTGCAGTGTCCAGCAAGGACTGACTGAATGAATTATGCTGAGAAAGCTGGTCCACAGCTCTGTAAAGGAAGGTTAGCATCCCTGAAAGCTGCTGAGCCCAGTCTGTATGGGGCTTTTTCCTCTATGAGGCCATCTTGCCACACTGCACTGTGCTCTTGCCCTCCCCACAACGTACTTGTCTTGAAGGATCTTGGAGTCTGGATTCCTGTGGACTCATGGCCCTGCCACAAGGCAGCCTCTGGGGCACATCCCTGCTGCCAAACCGCAGCGGCTGACACCTGCCACCAAGCTGAACGAGTGGCCTGGCTCCGAGCCCAGCCTGCACAGCTGGGGAAAAATGAGTCAGCAGTGTCTTGTCTCCTTGTATGACCTAAAGACCACAAAGAAGTAAATTATCCTGGAATTATCCCAGCAGGGAACTCCCTAAAGCCTTGGGGACTTGGAGAAGCTAAGCACCTAAGAATGTCCTTGCCCAGCTGAGACTCTGGAGCCACGCTACTTGAGGTCGGATCCTTATAGGACTGTGGGTAAGTTAATAGCCCTTGGTCCCTCAGTTTCTCCATCTGCCAAATTGGGGTGATAGTGCTATCGATCTAATCGAGTTGGGCGCCAATTAGTTGAAGCAAGAAGTGAGAAGAACTCACAGCATATAGGAAGCCATAATGGTACAATAGCTCGGAAATGGAACCAGCCTAGAGGCCCTTCAGTTGAGGAATTGATAATGAAGATTTGGTATATTACACAATGGAGTTTTGTTCAGCTGAAAAGAAAAATGAAACTGCAGGGAAATAGATAGAACTAGAAAAGATTATACTAAGTTAGGTAATCAAGGCTCAGAAAATGTAACCTCGCATATTCCCTCTCATATGTGGATCCTAGCTTCAAATGTCTAGATTTGTATGTGAGTAAAAGTCCAGTAGGAGTCCAGTTCAGTAGTAGAGGCCAGGAAGCTAGAAAGGGGCTATGAGGGAAGGGGGGAGAAGGAAGTGCTTAAGGGGAAGACACAGTAGATTTGTAAATAGAGGGACAGAATACTGAGAGTGAAATGGCCTAAGTGGGGTCAAGGAGGGATGGAGGAAGTAGGAGGAGCGTTAATCAAAATGTAAGATGTGGCTCAGTGATTAAGGCTCTTGTCTGCAAAACCTAACAACCCTGGTTCAATTCCCCAGTACCCACATAAAGCCAGATGCACAAAGTGATGCGTATATCTGGAGTTCGTCTGCAGTAGCTGGAGGCCTTGGTGTGCTCTCTCTCTCTTTCCTTGAAAATAAATAAATAAAAACATTTTTTAAAAATTTAAGATGGCGGGCTGGAGAGATGGCTTAGTAGTTAAGGCATTTGCCTGCAAAGCCAAAGGATTCCAGTTCAACTCTCCAGGACCTACGTAAGTCAGGTGCACAAGGGGTCACATGCATCTGGAGTTCGTTTGCTGTGGCTGGAGGCCCTGGCACGCCCATTCTCTCTCTCTCTCTCTCCCTCTCTCTCTCTCTCCTTCTTTCTCTCCCTCAAATAAACAAATAAATAAAATATTTTAAAATGTTTTTAAAAAATTTAAGATGGCAAGATGGTGTCTGCCTAACCGCGCTTCACCTTGCTGGGAAAGATGGACACAGGACCTGAGGAGAGAATCAGCCTATCTTGACTCACCAGGGCCCCAGCTGGAACCATAGAGTAATTGGGGAAATGAGTAAGAGTGCAGCTTTCTTGGTGATCCTGGTATCAGCACAAGGGCAAAGGAGAGAGACACAGAGAACACTCAACTCTTACCAAACCAGATATCCAGAGACACAGAGGTTCCCAAGACCTCATCACTGAAGTAGAACTAAAATGAACCCAACATGGCTCAGGGAAATTCACAGAAGAGGGGGCAGAAAGATTGTTAGAGCCACAGGTTGAGAAATTACACACGGAGACATTGTCTCTTCCCCATAACTGACGGCTAGCCCCACAATGCATGACCCACATTCCCCATGGGGATAACTGGCATCCCCAATGAGGGGGGTCCCTTTGTGGGGGAAGGACAGGGAGGAGGGTAAGGATGGTACCAACATATGCTGTTTATACACTGAGTATGTATATAACTAATAAAGAAAAAATAAAATTTTTAAAAAGTTGTTTTAAAAAAAAAACAAGGAATGAACTGCAGAAGGGGGCCTCTTTGGAACCAAGGTTGTAGCAGGTGTCATACAGAGGTCAGCCTAATTAGGGTGGATCCACTGTGACCAGTGTCACATAGAAAGTGGAAAGAAATCCATGGGTGATGGGTTTGTCTGCAAGCTAAGCAATGCCAAGAACCAGAGACTAAGGACAAAGCATGGGAGGGATTTTACAGAGCCTTCAGACTCCCAGCCTCCAGAGCAGCAGGACTCTGCGTGTTATCTTAAGTAAGTGTGTTGTCACAGCAGCTCTCCTCTGCTGTCTCTCCAAGCTCCGTGTATCTCCATCCTCTAGACCATGCCCTTTTCTCCTCTGAGAAGCCCTGACACCGAGGTAACAAAGACGATGGGGCAGACATGGGATGGGAGGGCCATGCCACAATGGCTCCTGCTAAGCTTCTGTGCCTGTTGTGGGCAGAGCAGCATTCATACACAGTGGGTTTGGAAGAAAATCCACCACTGAAATGACTGCATGCAAACACTCCTTCCTGCCTCCCACTCCCACGATTGCTGCTGTTTTATACAGAGTCTGAGAGCTCACAAGAGAGAATCAAAGATGTCAAATAGGGAAAAGGGCAGGAGGGCTAACCAAATGCAAGGGAGTCAAATGGAAGGGATAGAAGATGTCAAGGAGGTGAGTGGCTAGGCGGGAGGGAAACCCAGAGAAGAATGGTTACTGAAAGAAACATCAACTCAGCAGCTCCCTCCACTCACCAACACACACTCAACACATCCTGTGTTTGAAGTTACTTATTCAATATATACATATATGTGTGTGTGTGTATATATATAATTGCTGTATTTTGGTGTTTATGTCTAATTTATAAATTAACGTTTGTGGTAGATATGTACATATAAGGTCAATAGAGCTCTTGGTACCATGTGTATTCTCAGCCATCCCCTGAGCGTCTTAGAATGGACCCTTGCAGACAAGGGGATGCTCTATCACTTCCACTCGCATTATCCCTCCTTAGCCCTGTGTTTTCCCAAAGTTTTCCCCAATATCTTCCCTTCATACTAAGAACTGACCTACGAAGTCTTAACCCCCATACCTCAGAATGTGACTGCATTTGGAGATAGTGTCTTTAAAGTGATAGTTAAGTTACAGTAAGGTCCTTAGGGTGGTTCTTCATCCACTGTGACATGTGTGTCTATAAAAAGAGGACATCTGGACACAGACAGGTCAGAGGAAAGACCCTGGGCCACAGGTAAAGAAAGTGCCCTCTATGGCAAGGGAGAGGCTGCAGAGGAAGCCACTCTGCCCACACATGGATCTTGGGCTTCCAGCCTCCCGCATTTCACAACATGGATTTCTGCTCTTCAGTTCTCCCCTCACTCTGTGGTTCTTGGTGACAGCAGCTTTAGAAAACTAAAATCTGCACCTCCTCCTTCTCTGTTCTACCTCAACCCCTAACCCCCACCACTGCCATTATCCCACACACACCACCTACAGCCACCCACCACTGATTTCAATGGCACCAGGATCCACAGTACATCCCAGGAGACATTAGACTAGGCTCTGTGCCAAGCAAGCTACTGACTTGTGGTGGATGACCTGGCTTGTGTGAGGATTAAATTAATTCAGCTGGGACAGTGATTTGTTAGAGGCTTGAAGAATCACAGTGGAACGTGATTACGTACATAGCCAGAGAGGGAAAATGCTAACCCACACAGTTAAGCAAGTGAACACCGCATAGAAACACATATCTTTGAACAATGGCACAATGTTTTGATCACTGGAAAAAATGTTAAGATTCTAAACATTTGAGATCTCGTTCCAATTCAGTGCTCTTCAGACGCAGGCCTCCTGACTTCCCATCCCTATGCAGTGCCAGTGGGCGGTGGGCAGTGGGGGTGTGTAATTTAGTGCCTGGGGAGCCCCATCCACACATGGTAAGAGGGAAAAAAACCAGAATGAACATGAGTTTGAGCATCTTCTCCCAGCTTGCCAGTCACACACATCACTTCCACTGATGGCCACCAACAAGGAGAGTTGATACTACATGTGTGTTACAGGTGAGCAAACAAAGCTAGACTCAATGAAGAGTCTTGCCTGAGGCAGTATGGTAGTAACCATAATGTAGAAGCTGGATTTACACTCGCATCCATCTGGCAGAGAATCCACACTCTTCCACTACCTTATGATGTCAGGGGCTCTAGGTAATTCTGGAGCAGAACTTTTCTACTGGAGCTCAGGAGGAAGGACACCTTTCCTATCATCATGTCGTGGAATATGCATGACCAACATCATCTAGTGCAGAAAATCCAGTGATACTGTTAAACATCCTATCACATGCAGGACAGCACCTACGACAGTGGCAATGGTGCTGCAGTTTAGAGATTCTGTGTTATGGTGGTAGCACGGCCACCTTGCTAAGCACCAACTGTACATGAGCCTCATAGACACTCAATGCACCATGGAAGACAGACAACCAGAAGAAGTGTTTTTTTTTTTTGGTTTTTCGAGGTAGGGTTTCACTCTAGTCCAGGCTAACCTGGAATTCACTATGTAGTCTCAGGCTGGCCTCGAGCTCATGGTGATCCACCTACCTGCCTCCCGAGTGCTGGGGTTAAAGGTGTGCGCCACCACTCCCAGCTCAGAAGTTTTAAAATTGAGGAGTCCTTAAGGGACACTAAGGCCCAAGCCACTTCTCACCTGGCTGCCTCTGGATGCCTGGCTTGGGTGTAGCTGCCCCGAGGACCATGTTCCTAGGAGAAATGAACTGAATGTGCCTGGCAGAGCACGTGTGTGTGTGTGTGTGTGTGTGTGTGTGTGTGTGTGTGTGTGTTGCTGGGAATGACTCCCACAGCCCAACTGATGCTAGACAGAGCTGCACCCTCCACAGCAGCTAGGGTAACACAACAGGGGTTGATCTGAGGGAACATTTCTGGTCTCTGGGACACTTCAAGAACCTTCTCTGGCTTTGTTGTTGGTCAGGAGGTGTTGACTCTTCTTTTTCTTTCTTTTCCTTGCAGGTATATGTTGTGGGTGCATGTATGTATACCTATATGGATGGGTGTAGGTACACACATGTGTACAAGTGCATGTGCACATGTGTGTGGAGGTCAGAGGTTGACTTCAAGCGTCTTCCACAATCTCTTTGAAACAAAGTCTCTCACTGAACTTAGAGCTTGCTGATTCAGCTCCACCAGCTAGCTGGCCAGCCCCAGCCGGTTCCCTGTCTCCACTTTCCCAGCACTGGGAAGACAGGTATGCACCACCATGCCTGGCATTTGATGTGGGTACTGGGGACCCAATCTTAGGCCCTCATGCTTGAGTGGTGTGCACTTTACCTACTGAGCCAGCTACCTAGCCCTCATGTTGCTGCTTCTCGTCTTCACTTGGATCCCGTAATGCATGATCTTTAACCCAGTTCTGTACTTGCCAATGGAGGAGGGATTTCTAAAACTGCTACAAAGGTCTGCCCAGAACCTTAGGCCTTCTTGTAATCACGTGTTCACTTGCATAATAAAATGGTGTGTGGCTCTCCTACATTGTTTCCATACAAAATGCCACACACAGAATGTTCTTAAGAATGAAAACACAGGAGTGTAAACACAGGTGACCTTCCCTGCCTCTCGCTCCCTCTTCTTTCAACCCAGGGCTGAGAGGGGTGGACAAAATGAGCTGTCCAGTTCTCCCCTGGGGGCATTCCCCAGTCTTCCACAAGCTAACCATTGGAAAGAGGGATCTGACTCTGAGGCTTTAGGGAATTCTAACTTTCTAGCTTTCAATTCAAAAATAAAAGCAACCAAGTTCAAAGGGAGGAGCCTTTCACAAGGAGCGCTCACTTAACAGCAAGAAGCTGGTCCGAGAACAGTGTCAAGGAGCACAAGGTGGAGGCACCAGAGCCATTGGAAATGACTTGGCTTCCAAGTACACCATTTGCCAGTGAAAGAATGCTCCAGGCATGGTATGGCTGAGACTTTAACAACCCCACTCCCATCCCCCATTCTCCACCCTCACACCCCATACCCACTCCAGGATCAAAGTGAGGCAGGATCCCTGCCTACTCCAGAAGGATCTTGAGTGCTTGCAGGGGCTTCTGGCTGTGACACAAGAGCCCTTCTGTTCCCCTGTGTGTTCCCAGCCTGGGAAGTAAAATGATATGGTGGCCCCATCCAGAAAGGGTTAATGCTGCCAAATATGCAACTTATAAAAACCAAGGCTGTCCATTTCCTAACTTGTCAAGCCTCACACAATTGTTTGTTATTTGGAAACATTACTTAAGTAAGAGAGAGGATCAGGTATAGGGGAGAGAGAGGAAGAGGAAAAGGGGGAAAGAGAAGAGAAAAAGGAGGGGAAAAGGGAGAGAGAGAGAGTGCCAGTAATTGGGAGATGAAGGCAAGGGGATCAGGAGTTCCAGGACACTCAGGGTTACATGAGAACCTGTTTGGTTGTTTTGTGTGTGTGTGTGTGTGTGTGAGAGAGAGAGAGAGAGAGAGAGAGAGAGAGAGAGAGAGAGAGAGAGAGAAATGAGAGGATGGACAGAGAGGGCA
Organism: Orientallactaga sibirica; assembly: GCA_036365145.1. Lineage (NCBI taxonomy): Eukaryota > Metazoa > Chordata > Mammalia > Rodentia > Dipodidae > Orientallactaga > Orientallactaga sibirica. Next base: position 15,815,709 of record JAEOAD010000015.1, read on the forward strand.
TGTGTAATGTATCAGTAAGCATTGACCTTCTGTCTTTTGTCTGCTCCAATTTCTGGCAGTGACCCACTTTTCTCCTTTCCTCTTTTTGCCTGTGACCCTCCTTTCCCCCAATCCCATGCCTCTCCCGATTTGGAACAGACAAGTAAACAGATGATTGGCAAGCACTTGGAGGGGAAGCAAGGAGAGCACTGCGCCCTGGGAACTGTCGCCTGCCTTTTCTGAATATGTTATTTTTAATTTCTTTTCTTCTTCGCAGCTCCCAGGCCTGGGATATCAGTAAGATTCGGCAGAAGAAATGAATCCATACTGAAACTAACGTTGGACAAAGTGGGTCATGTTCTCCTTATGGACATGTTGGATAATACTATTACTGCACAAATCATTTGCTGATGAACCAAAGAAAGGAATCTAGAGGTCTCTTCTGGGCTCAGCCACTGTAAGAATTTTGGTACTTGGACAAGGAAGTGGGCTTGGGCTGGTCCAATAGGAGGGTGGGGCACATCTGGGAGAAATATACCTTGAGTGACCACAATATCAGGGTCCACAGACCCTGTAAAAGCTGGGTGGCAGACCTCATTTGTGAAGGTTCAACAGAGTAGCTGTACACACGAACTCGTTTCCTCTAGCCAGCCTCGGAGACAAGGAGAAGGTGTGGGCAGAAGAATGGGGCCTTTTGTCAGCGCAGGCCCAATGTAGGTCAGCAGGAATGAGATTACCCCGAGGAGTCAACTAGGTGCCACGTCAGCAGAGCTGTAAGATGCAGAAGAAAGGATGAGAGGGCCCCTTTCCTGGGTGAGCTACTCAGTTCCCACTGTTGTCAAGGTTTATGTTGGTGGTCAACTTGACAGGACCTAGACTCACCGGTGAGGGATTATCTAGAGGAGGTTAGTCTCTGGGCATGCCTGTGAGGGGTTATCTTGATTGAAGTGGGAAGACCCACCTTAACTATGGATGGCAGCATTGGATGGGCGGGGTCCTAGACTATATAAAAAGAAGAGCTGACTAATCACCAGCATTCATCACTCTCTGCTTCCTTACTATGAACTGAATGTGACGAGCTGCCTCAAGCTCCTACGGCCATGCCTTCCCTAGCATGATGGACTATAATCTGGAACAACTGTAAATTGAAACAAACCCTATATATCTTAAGCTGATTTTTGTCAGATATTTTGTCCTAGCCAACAAGAAGGTAAATAATACGCCTGTGCTAAGGGATCTGGTGGGGAGGTCAATACAATCGGAGCTTATTCGTGCCCCAGCTCACACACACACAGCAAAGACTGCTTCCACCAGAGAAGAGAGGCTGGTGGGGGGGCGCATGGTCATATCTTCTGTGGGGAAACAGGAGCACCTCAAGTCAGGATAATGATACCTGCAGGAGATGCTGTGTGAAAAGGATTCCAGCAGTGTGAGCCATCCACACTGGAGCAGTCTACCCTCCAATGGAGAGCTCCTTGTGCGGGAGGCATGCAAGTGGAAGCAGGGACGTTGTAAGGGAGTCAAAGTAAAGGGGTTGGTTCAGCCAGTGAGTGACAGGGAAACATCCAGAAGTTCATTGCATGGCTGCTTCCATCTTAGAGACCGGCGTGTCATACACAGGATGCAGAAATATTTACTAAATGAACTCATGAAGGATTGAGACGCATCGTGTCTGAGGCCAGGCCACATGTGACTAGCAAGCCATTGCCTCCTCTGTCACCCGGAGTGGTTTTGTCTTCCTTCTCATCTATTGTGGCGGTCAGGAAGATCAAATTAAAGGAAATTTTATGTTGTGGTGATCAAATGAATGGATACAGTTGTGCTTTGAAAGTGAAAGAGCCAGGCTTGTTTCTCATTCCTAGCCCAGCGTGGAAGTCTCAGGGTGCCTGTATCATTCTCATTAGAGCAGTTGAACAGTTCTGACAAGAAAAGGACCCCTGAAGAATTTGGCTACAGCCTTTTGAAGGAAAAGACATGGAAGTCTTCAAAGGCAGATAAAGTAATTTGTATTTATATGAAGTCAGAAAATTCTCTTTTTTCCTCCAGAGTTCCCACAATTTAGATTGTTAAAAGAACCATATTACAAAACAAACTACTCTGAATAAAGGGAGGAAATCAATCCCAGTTTAGACCTTGTTTAAAAAAATCATTTCAAATTCCACAGAAGAAAAACATACAAAGTCCCCGATAAACTCTCTGGAAGCCGGAGGGCCCACAGAGGAGCGTGGGGCTGGCGGGACAGGACATAAACACACCCGTGCTGAGCGGAAATGTGTGACAGTCTCCCTTGGTCCTGGGTCTAGGGCGGCACCAGGAAGGCCCTGACTTCATCAAGGCAGCATGGGCATTGAGGGATGGTGAGTCCAACAGGGGAAGGGAGGCAAGCATATGGGGGCTGAGCAAAGACCCCAGAGTCCTGGAGTTGGCAGCATGAATCTGTGTCCTTGACCAGGTAAACGGAGGCTAAAGGGCCCTGCCTCCAGAGAGCATCAGCAGAAGAAAAATCCAGGAGCAGGCTGCAAAGAACACAGAAGCCGTCCCACTTCTCCTGCCTGGGTGAGACCTTGGTTTGCCTACCTGCCACACACCGAGACTCCCAACCCCTGGCCTGCCCCAGTGGAGTTCATGGAAAAGGCTTTCTAGCTCTTTCTTCCTGGTTAGGATCTTTGTCTGTTTCTACCCATCACTTCCATGACTGCTGATTTCTACCAATGTCCTCCCTTGTAGATAAAAGTGCTTTAGAGCCCATTCTCTGGACCCCACAGGTTTTCCTGCTCTCTATGGAGGCCAGGATGAGCTGCCAGGGTAGGGTGAGTTGCTTTCTTTGGATTTTCACATCCGGGTTATAGCTTACTTCCTGGGGGTTACCAACAACCACTTTTTTGCTTGTCTATCCCGCTAGACTGAGTTACTGCATCTTCCTCTTCAAGGGCAAGGGGCATCTTCCTCCTCAAGGAGTCCTTAGGGTTGGCACATAGAGGGGGGAAGGGAAGGGAAGAGAAAGGATGGGGAGGGCAGGCAGTGAATCTGGGTTTTGAGGCAAGATGGAGGATGGCATGTTGCATGGAAGCTTCACAGTAGCCAAGAATTCAAAGCCAGGGGCTTCCAGCACATCTCTTGAGTAGCCTCAGCTCCCACTATGGTCTCTGTCCCTCCAAGATCCCCATGTCCCTGATGTCAGCACACATGGGTTTTTCCTGATGGAAACCCCTTGCCCATCTTGAAAGTTTCCTTTTCTTCTCAGAACCCTTGCCTGACCCCTGGGTTGAACATCCCATCCTGGGCTCTGAGCTCTCTCTGGGGTGCGCTGCCTTAGCAGGACATGGCCTTTGTACACCTGAGCAGTGTTGAACTTTGGCTGCCCGGGCCATTGCTCTCAACACAGGTGTCCAAGAACTTGTTGCAGAGACTTCCACTCCCCTGTCTCTTGTTCGGGAAGTAGTTGCTCAGGGGAACACTCCATACTCCTGCCCCACATCCAGTCAGGGATTCCTCAACCAGACGGCACCAAGCTCATTTCTCTGGTATCCCTGTTGTCTGCGTGTTTTTCTCAAACACACCAAGTTTAGCAGCAGCCCCTATCATCCCTGTACCCCAGGAATGCTAGAGAATCTAGAGCCAGGAGGGACCTTTCAGCTATACGTAGAAGATGTAAAGACAAGCAGTTACATTCCTACTGAAAAGGCCTGATCATTTTCCATTTCATAATCAATACAAACTCCCTCTGTTGTGCTAATTTTTTTGTTTCTTTAGGTTTCAGCCAAGACATAGCAAAAGTGGGAGGGTGAATTGCTGTGAAGTACTAGCAGATGCCTGACTTGGAGTCGACTCATTAGATGCTCACTAAAGGAATGAAATGAATGACTAAGTGAATGTAGAATTCCTTCTCCCTGGATTAGTGAGGTGCCCTTCCCCCAACACCCTGATCTCCTCTTCATAGCATCCCTCCCTCCAGAAATTTTGCCGCACGTCTGGGCACCAGGCTTTCTGTCCCCAGAAGACATGCACAAGGACAGCATGCACCAGGCTCCCCTCTGCAGCCCCAGTACAGGGCACAGTGCCAAACTCAGAGGTGGCCATTAACCCATCAATGGCCCTGAAAGAACAGACAGACCGTGGTGGGAAGCCATTTGCCTTGTGATAAGAGATGCCTGACCTTGAGTTATAGCCTTCATCCTCTGTAGGCCTGAGTTTCCTCATTTTTAAATGAAGTGTTGATCTCTGAAAAGCTATTTCTGATGCCTCCATAGCAACTGCTACACCACCAAGGTTATTGTGTTTATCTGTTTTTCTCTCCCTGTAGACCATGAGCATCTCAAGGTTGCTGGCCATATGATTTTATATCCTGCATCCCCAGTGTCCAGCTCAGAGCTGGCATCTAGGGATACTCAACACACATCTATCCAACCTAATTGCTCAAGACCCAGGATCCATAACACCACTTTCTTTCGTGACAAGAGCTTCCAGGTACAATCCTGCCTTTGGTGTCACATGGATGGGGACCAGCATGCATGTACTGTGCTGATAATATCTGTGTTGGGCCCTGAACTTGGTATGAGGGAGACAGATGGAAATAACTGCTTTTCTACCCTGTCCCCCCCACAGCTCTTGTGGTTGAGAAAAGGAGACGGTAACAGCATAAAGTACAGCTGTGTAGAGAACACAGTGGAAGTCAAACTGCAGCATACATGTGATCTTATATCCTGAGGGAAAGTGATTATACCATTAGAGATTCCAGGGAAAAAAAAAAAACACAACTATTTGTGCTTTTAAAACATCATCGGGTGTAAAAATCATTAGCAATAACCCATGGGAAGTTGAGACCTTCACCAGTTGGAAGTTCATGCCTTGGAAATCTGACCTTGAGCCATTGAAGAGCCTGCGTCTTCACAGATGGCGATTTCCCTCCAAGACCCAGGTACCAAAGAAAACAGTGTCACGGGCTCCGTGTGTGGAAGAAGGACCTGGTGAGCTATTGACCTGCCCGAGGAGCCCATCCCTGGGAGAAGGTGGCAGGAGAGGAGTTTCCTCATGCCTAGGACCCCTTCCAGATCCACGAGGAAGCAGGACAAGGGATGTTCTCACCAAAGTCGTTCTTCTTCCTCATTCCTGTGGTGGAACTATATCTCAGACATCTACAGCAGTTGGTCATCACTCCTGCTGGGAGCCACAGAAACCAACACCGAGTAACTTACACCGAAGGGCCAGGAACTTCACAGAAAGGGCAGCTGGCCTGGGAACGAAGTGCGAGCTCCCACGTTCAGGAAGCAGAAGGCATGCTCAATGAGGCAGCCTGGTCAGGGTTGGTCTACCCAGCATTGGCCAGCAGGACATCTTGCAGCCTCTTTTACTGGTATCCACTCACTCAGGAGCCACTAAGATTTGAAATCCTGGATAGATGGTGCCTGGTTTGATGTTCCTCCTGTATAAAACACTAGGAAAGAGTCAGCTCACCTGCATCCAGGGCTTTTACCAGGATTTCCAACAAGATCACACATTCTTTTTAAAAATATTTTTAATGTATTTGAGAGAGAGAGAGAAAGTGTGTGTGTGTATGGGTGTGCCAGGCCCACCTTTCACTGCAAACTCCAGATGCATATGCCACTTTGTGCATCTTGGCTTTATACGGGTACTGGGGAATCAAAACAGGCTTTGTTAGAATGTGCTTTTAACCTCTTAGCCATCATTCCAGCCCCAAACCATACACTCTGAGAAAAGTATTTTCATGATGAGAAATAAGGCTGTTATTAGAAAGGGAGATATATACAGGCATTATGAAATGGCCATCAGCTGGTACCTTTAAGGAAGCCTGAGATTGTGACCCATCTGTGGTTGATCCAGAATAGTCATTCAATGTATTTTTGTAAACAAAATGAACAAATAAGGTAAACAATTGTTCAACAGAAATAATAAATTCGGGGCTGCTAAGTTAAGGCACTTGCCTGATAAGCCAAAGGACCTTGGTTTGATTCCCTAGGACCCCACATAAGCCAGATGCACAAGGTGGCACATGAGTCTGGAGTTTGTTTACAGTGGCTGGAGGTCCTGGTGTGCCCATTCTCTCCCCTCCACCTCTCTCTCTCTCTGACTACATCTTTCTCTCTCTCAAATAAATAAATTAAAATTAAATATTTTTAAAAAGAAATAATAAATCCACCTATTTTAGGTTATTGCATTGTGAAATTATTTGCAGGAAAAAAACAAGGAAAGAGTCTAGCATAAACAAACAGTAAAAATGAGTGATCTTTTTGTAATTTATTTTTAATTAATTAATTTAATTGTTTTTTTTTTGTTTTGTTTGTTTGTTTTTTTGATGCAAGGTTTCATTATTCAATTTAGGCTGGATCCAAACTCATTTACTCTTGTCTCTGCCTCCTGAGTACTGGTATGTATGTGTGCCATCACACCTAAGTGAAAAGTTAGTAATTAATCTGCTGTCCATGTTCCTAGATCAGCACCTTGGTGTGGTATGTGTGCAGTGTACACAAAATAGGGACCAAATTAAGTCTGGTGTGATGGTGCACACCTGTAAACTCTGCACTCAGCAGGCTCAGGTAGGAGAATCACAATTCAAGTCCAGCCTGGTTTATCGAGAGCGATCTTAAAACCCAAACCAAACAAAAAGTTGTATTTCACTTTTAAAGACAAAAGTGATTAGTAAACATGATCAGTTCTTACAACTAATTATAGGGAAAGTTGAAGCTAAGACAGAGATGATGAGATGTTTTCTGCATTCTACACAGGCTGGGGGCTGCCTCAGATACTGTGACCAGAACAGCTCTGAGCTATATGTTCTAGTTCTTACCAGTGGGCAGGGAACAGGGGGGCATTTTGAAATGTTTCTGGCAACTAGTCTTCACATGCTTTCAACCTTTCTTCCTACCTACGCCCAGTATATTCTTAGGGCTCCCAGCTGTAGTCTATCAGTCTTTGGACTCTGACCACAAACACAGTGATACACGATGCACTTTTCACTCAGCTGGCTCTGTGGCAAGTATACATTACATACTGACACAACTGTAAAAAGATGAGCCACGGGACTCAGCAGATGGCTTAGTGGATAAAGTACTTACTGAGCAAGCATGAGGACCAGAGTTAGGGTGCCCAGCACCCATGTGAATACTGGGTAGACGTGGTGGCTTTCAGTGCTTGGAAGCCAGATGGACTCGCTGGGCAAGCTGACCAGCTAGACCAGCTGAATTGGTGAGCTCTGGACTCAAGTGGGAAACCCTGCCTCAGTGAAAATACAAAGGAGTGACTGAGGAAGACACCCAGTGTCAACCTCTGGCTTCTGCATGCACACACACATGCACATACTAACATGCATGTGAACCCCACACATGCACCACATACACGTGAAAAAAAAGAAAGGAAAAAGAAAAGGATGAGCTAGGGATGGCTTCAGTGTGAGAAGGCCACTCAGCAAGGTGTCTTTGGGACTGGAAAATAGGTGGGTGAATTTGGTCACATATAAATGGACACTTTTGAGATGGGCCATGAACACATTATAGAGAAACTTCCATCTACTCCACAGGATGATCTCTCTTCCCAAAGGGCCAGGAGACGTGTGACATGAAACTGAACACTGGCCGTAGATATTCAAAGAGTGTGTCTGTTTCTGGCTTAGACCCCGCCCCCCTTCCCCCTGTCTTTGGACAGGAAAGTGGCTCTAGCTTTCTTCTAGACCAAACACCCACAAGATGTCCTAAATTCCTCTTCCCCCTCACTCATTCACACTTGCCCAAGCGCTAAGGCACCTGCTACCTGCTGAGCCTGCATTCTTAGCATCATGACTGTTGTCCCTCCCGCCCCCTGACACGTATCTTCTATCACTCCCACGACTCCCACACGTTATGTTGGGCTTTCTGTCTTAACATTCTTACTCTCCAATATATCTTCCACAGACTTCCAGAAGTAGGCATCCTAAAATGCCAACTTGTCTGTTGGAAAAAGCATAGGCTCTCAGATGTTCCTGTGATCTGCCCTCTGTTCTACTCCAGTTGTTCTTTCTTTCCACGCCCTACGCCTTGCTCTTTACTGAGCTACTGAAACTTATCTAGAATGGTCTATGGTCTCTACCTCTGAGATTCAACATTAACTGTTACATTGGACTGCATTGCCTTTCTGATTTGAGAACCCACCTATAGCCTCCTACTTACCCTTCAAAGATCTCAAGACATATTCTCTATAGCATCTCCCTGAGCCCATCAGTATGGGGGTGAACTGTGTCCCTGTGTCCAGCAATCATGCTCTGCAGTACTGACTAAACTGCATGCTGCTCAAAACATGACAACTGTCCAATTTCTCTCTCAATCTCCCTATTACAGTGGTTAGGAAACATTTGGAGGGTTTTTTCTAGAAATTTGCTGAAGTAAATTTTATAGTGCTTAGTGACTGGCTAATAGTTCCTTTTAAAGTCAAAGTTCCTTCTTAAGTCATGAATAAAGAATAAAGAGTAACTATACAGGTGCACCCATACTGTTTTTTTTTTTTCTTTCTTTCTTTCATCTAACATCTATCTTTTAAATAAATAAGTACAAATTTAAAAAAAAAACAAAGAAACCATTTGTTCTAGCTCAGGAACCTAAAATTGAACAGAGGAAGAGAAACCAAGGACCTCAACCAAAGGAATGATTTAGAAGAGACTAGAACAAAGATCCTTAACCAGGGCTGGAGAGATGGCTTAGTGGTTAAGGTGTTTGCTTGCAAAGCCAAAGGACCCAGGTTCAGTTCCCCGGTACCCATGTAAAGGCAGATGCACAAGGTGGTACATGCGTCTAGTGCTCGTTTGCAGCAGCTAGAGGCCCTGGCATGCCCCCCTTTCTTCTCTCTCTCTCTGCTTCTTTCTCTCTCTTTCTCAAGTAAATAATAAACTATCCTTAACCAAAATCCTTTAGGAGTCAGGCAGAATTACATATAGGTTCTCTCTTAAATAACAACCCAAAGTAACCTGAACCCAGCCATGTTCCTGTCCCTCTAGTTCTCTGGGGAGTCCAGGCTGACACGTGCTGGCCCGGGCGTTTTGGAGATGTGTCAGCGGCATGATGGAAGGCCCTAAAGAGCACTGAAGGACATTCAGTCATCCTTCTGCAGGAATAAATACACACTTGAGGAGCACAACTTTCTTGCTTTACCAGGTCTGGAGAATGGGGCACACACACTCTGGGTACTAGTGAAAGTTCTCCCTACACTAATTCCAGAGCAGACCAGCAACAATGCCTCAGGAGAGCTACTTCCGTTGTGGCCACAATGGGACCTGGTGACTTACCTTTCTCTCCCTCCTTCATCCCTACAGCAGGGTTGGAGCATAGGTCCCCTTGGAAGTTTCTGCTTTCTATACCTCTGAGTCCTTTGTTTACTACCTATCCCCAGAGACCTTATAGCTGTCACCATCCTCACACTTCAGGAGATACACCGTTGAAGGCATGGCAAAGATGTCTCCTGACCCCTAGCTTTAAAGCTCTGCTTACTACACTGCCTCTATGCACCCCATTTTATCTGAAAGGTACATTTGGCTATCAGTCCCTTGGCCATTGATCCCTTGCTGAAGAGATGGCTCAGCTGCTAAAAAATGAGTGATCCGTGGGGCTGGAGAGATTGCTTAGTGGTTAAGGCACTTGCCTGCAAAGCCTAAGGACACAGGTTTGATTTCCCAGAGCCCACATAAGCCAGATGCACAAGGTGGTGCATGTGTCTAGAGTTCATTTGCAGAAGCTAAAGGTCCTGGTATGCCCATTCTCTCTCTCTCTCTCTCTCTCTCTCTCTCTCTCTCTCTCTCTGCCTCTTCCTCTCTAATAAATAAAATATTTTTTAAAAAAAGGAAATGAGTGATCCCTATGGACCTGTTTCCTAGCTCTCTGGGTTCCACAAAGATGCTATGCTACGCCTCTAGAATTAAGTGTTTATGCCACAAAATGATCACTCCCAAACCTTTAGTCGTATCTTTTCACAGTGTGATCTGAACTATCCCAAGGACTCTGCCCCATTATCATGTTGGCGATGAATTAATCCCTTCCAGATACTCATACAAGGAGATGATGGTCCATGCAGAATCCAGGTCTCCTTATGCCCTCTCTGGGAGGCATTCCTTGGACCACCACTGTATCCTTGATTGAAAAAAAAATCAGAAAGCGCCGCCTCCACAGAAGCTCTCAGAATTAACACACTTTTCTTCACAGAAAGTTAAATGAGGACAATAATGGCTTGCCTGCTTCCCTCCCAGAGGTGTTTTGAGGTTCTGCTGAGATAAAACGTGTGATAGTTCTTTGAAAAGCTTAAAGTGCTGTAGAAACACCAGAGTCAATTATAGCCAAGACTTTGCCGAGTCACATGGCATCTGCAGCACTTTCTAAATTGATTTAAACTGCAGAAGAGAATGAAGCAGGGCGCTTCCTGAGAGAAGCTGCTAACACCTTGAACATAAGGAAATCCTTCCCCAACAGAGCCAGCTCCAAGCTAAACAGGGGAGAATTGTTTGGAAGGGGCTTTCATTTCCTCCTTCCTACTCCCTCCCCCATATAGAGTATTCAACAGGCACTAATTTCACTTTATAAATGGAAACTGAATCACTGCATTCCAGGGTGGAAAATGATTGGAAATGAGAGTATGTCCGAGGTCAAGACCTAGCCACTTCCTCTCTGGACAGGAAGTAGGCTCTTCAAATGGTTCTTGCAGGGCCTCTCATGATAAAAGGCCTGCTTTGGCTGTGGGCTAGGAGGGCTCTATGCTGTTTCCAAATGTCACTTTAAATGAGAGAGAGGAAAAAGAAAAACCCGGATGTCCTCTCTAAACAGGGATGTCAGCTCAGGAAGGAGGGGTTGAGCAGCTGCCTTTTTGCAGGGGGTTGTCGACAGCATAAGAATTGTTTAAAATCTGTTATAAACACAGGCACAGAGTTATGGTGAGTCAGGGAATGGTACTCACCCTGTCTAAGCATGCACAGGGCCTTTCACGACCATCTGGGCCCTGCTCACATAGCTGGTTGTGAAGATACAAGGGGAACTTGGGTCTCTGGAGGGCACACAGCTAAGTGGGTACAGGATGGTGGTCCCCAGCATGAAATGTGCCCACACCTGTGTTCGTGTTTCAGGCGTAGAGACAAGGAGGGGAGCGGGGACCTCAACTACACTTGCTGCTCCCCTCAGGAGCAAGGAGCAAGGACTAGCCCAGATCTTGCATCCACGTGGTAGAGTGGCATCCGTAGTGCCACTGAGCAGAAGGAGAGGTTAAAGAGCAGCGCCTGTTGGCCGTGTTCATCTACCAAGCTAACCAGGAAACAGAAACAATCACTCTGTGGGGGGGATGGGGAGTCTAGGCATCCTCTACCCTGTATATTTCCTGGAGGGCAACTCAGATGGGACCCCACACCACCTCAACAGAAAACATCTCCAAGAGACTGGGAATGGAGAAGATGTCTGCCATGAGAGGGAGGCAGTCATGAGGTTGGGTAGAAAAGGCAGACACAAACCAGCTTGGATGTGAGTAGATGGTCCTGCCGACTAGATGTGGAATTTCCATTAAGTGACCAAGCCACATGGGATCTCTGCTTGCACATCTATAAAGTGGGCATAATAATACTAAATTTTAAGAAGTGCTGTTAGGATCGAAAACAGTGCCTGGAAAAGCAAATGTATGTGGCTTAGAAAGCTGAATTTGCTTATTAAAATATCTGTTGACAAGGCTGGGGAGGTAACTCAGTAGATAAACTGCTTTATGCACAACTCTGAGTTCCTGAGGTCAGATCCCAGAACCCACGTAAAAGCTGGACACTGTGGCAGGCTTCTGTAATCCCAGCATGCCTACAACAAGAAGGGAGGCAGCGACAGCATTCTGGGAAGCTCACAAGTGGTGCTGGGAACAGTGAGAACCTGCCTCCAAATAAGGTGGAAGGTGAGGACCGTAGTGTGCTATAGTGTGCACACCTGCACACACATACATACACACACACCCAAAATAAATTTAACCAAGACCAAAAGGTCAAGCAGTCTCTGTCAAGAAACTGAGATCAGGCGCTGGGGAAATGGCTTAGCAGTTAAGGTGTTTGCCTGCGAAGCCTAAGGGCCCTGGTTCGATTCCCCAAGACCCATGCAAGCCAGATGCACAAGGGGGCGCATGTGTCTGGAGCTCGTTTGCAATGGCTGGAGGACCTGGTGTGCCCATTTGCTCTTTCTCTCTGCCTCTTTCTCTCTCTCAAATAAATAAATAAATAATATCTTAAAAGAAAAGAAAAGAAACTGACATCAGAGCTGGGTGTGTGGTAGCGTACACCTTTAATCCCAGCACTCAGGAGGCAGAGATAGGATGATCACCATGAGTTCGAGGCCAGCCTGAGACTACATAGTGAATTCCAGGTCAGCCTGAGCTAGAGTGAGACCTTACCTCAAAAAAACCAAGAAGAAAAAAAAAGAAACTAAGATCAGAAAAAGAAGGCTGAGATGGGATGGGAAAGCATACTTTGAGACACTTTCCACCCAACGCTGACTGGTGCACTCATGATTCCACACTGGTTAGCAATACCCACATAAGAACTGCACTGCTCTGAGCACATCAACATTGTGACGTGGAGGACAAATGAAATGAAACAACAAAACGGAGGAGGATCACCTAGAAAGAGGGCCTTCCAGGGGATTGGAGGTGAGGGAAAGGGGATAAGAAAGAATCATGGGATGAGAATGCAATCAAATTATAGTGTGTTCATATATTAAAGTTCTCAATTCAAAGAAGAAAAAGAAGGTCGAAACAATTTTTTTCTCATTATAAGAGTGGAGAACACACATTATAAATTACTTACACAGTACATTCAAGAATGGGTCACCAAATGTGACCACCGTTAACATGCTGGGTTGTTTGTTTGTTTGTTTTTCGAGGTAGTGTCTTTAGTGCCTAGCTCACGCTGACCTGGAATTCACTATGTATTCTTAGGGTGGCCTGGAACTCATAGTGATCCCCCTGCCTCTGCCTCCCGAGTCCTGGGATTAAAGGCATGCGCCACCATGCCCGGCTCTGTATTCATTTTCTATTCGTGTCATATATATTTCTAGATATTAAGTGGCTTAAAACAATACCCATTTATCATCTCATAGTTCTGTCAGGTCAAAATCCAAGGCAAGGGGCTTTGAGTGTGCAGCCAAGGTGGAGGTGTCAGTCAGGGGCACTTATCTAGAGGCTGAATATGTCCTTCCAGGATAATTAGGGTTCTTGTCCAAATTCTGTTCCTAGAGGTGGTAGAGTCAATGCCTCTGTTTCCATGCTGGCTTCTTTTCTCTTCTAGAAGCTTCTCTTCAGTACCTGCTCAAGGTTCCTTCTTCTTCAGGCCATAAAAGCTATGTTAAATATTCTTCAACGCTCTACATTACAGAAAAAAATTTTTTTTTAGCTTTTGGGGCTGGGGAGATGGCTCAGAGGTTAAAGGGACTTGCTTACAAAATCCGCAGGCCAGGGTTCAATTCTTCAGTACCCACATAAAACCAGATGCACAATGTGGTACATGCATCTAGAGTTAGTTTGTAAGGCAAGAGGCCCTAGTGCACCCATATTTTCCCTCTCTCTCTCTCAAAAAATCTTTAGTGTTTCATAAGCTTGTGCGATTGAAGGACTGTGTGATCTCTCTTTACCATATGTATTGCTCTTCTCATTGAGACTATTAAATACATCACAAGAAGCAATATAAGGAAAAGGAGATTTATTTGGTGTGATGGTTAAGTTCTGTTGTCAGCTTGATCTGGTTAAGAATCCACAGGCATTCCTCTTGGTGGGGTCACTGAGGTTGCTTCCAGGAAGATTGACTGAAGGGGGAAGTGAGTTTATCTCCCAGTGTGGGCAGTGGCGGGGGGGGGGGTGAGCCCATCCCTCTGCCAGAGAGGGGCTTTTTGTAAAGAAGCTCTGGAAGAAAAGAGTCCTTCTTCCTGCCTGGCTGCCTGTGCTGCTTGTTGCTAGCACCTTCACTTTGTACGTGTGTCTATTCTGTTCAGCTGTCCTGCGTTGTCATTGAAATGAAGTTTCCTCAGCCTTCTGTGTCGGATAGGGACTGTTGAGGCATCCAGCCACATGGACTGAGCAGCTACCAGGTTCCTTGATTCTCAAGCCTACAGATTGCTATTGTTAGCCATAAGCTAATACAATAAATCCCCCCTTTAACACAATTTATTCTATTGGTTCTGTTCCTCTAGAGAACCCTGACTAATACATTTGGCTTTTGGTTTGAGAAGGGGTATAGTCCATCGTGACAAGAATGACATGGCATCAGGAATGTGAGGCAGCTGGTCACATTGGGTCCACAGTCAGGAGACACGCAGAGACAGGAAGTGGAGTCAAGCTATAACACCTCATGGCTTACCCCCAGTGACTCAGTTTCTCTGGCAAGATTCCACCTCTTAAAGGTTCCACAACCTTCTCACTTAAAAAAAAAAAAAAAAAAAAAAAAAAAAAAAAACCTTTGCATTTATTTTCTAGAGAGAGAAAAAGTGAGAGAGGGAGGTCAGGGCCTCTTGCCCAGACAAACTCCAGACACATGTGCCACTTTGTGCATCTGGCTTTTTATGGGTACTAGGGAATTGAACTCCAGCTGGCAGGCATTGTAAACAAGAAACTTTAACTGGGCCGGGTGTGGTGGCGCATGCCTTTAATCCCAGCACTCGGGAGGCAGAGGTAGGAGGATTGCTGAGAGTTCGAGGCCACCCTGAGACTACATAGTTAATTCCAGGTCAGCCTGGACCAGAGTGAGACCCTACCTCACAAAAAACCAAAAAAAAAAAAAAAAAGAAAGAAAGAAACTTTAACTGCTGAACCATCTCCCAGCCCCCAGCAACCATCCCAAGCAGTGCCACCAGTTGGTGATCAAGTGTTCAAATATATCAACTTATGTAGAACATTTCAAATCCAACCCATACCACCATAAAATGTTATTTCAAGAGTAGAACCAGGTTGAAGAACATTTGAGGTCTAACATATGATGTGTATTCAATTTTACATCATGACATCCGGATGAAGAAAAGCACATTGTTCACATTGCTCATTTTTTTCTGGAAGCTGTTCAGTACATGTCCCATTATATCAGTTAGTCCTGATTCATCAATTAGTAACCATTTTTAATATTGCCTCTTATGATGGTTAATCTCAGTGGTTAGCTTGACCGGATTTAGAATCTCAATGGGAACAACCTCTGGTAATGTCTAAGAGGGAGTTTCTTAATTAGATTAATTGAGGTGGGAAGACCCACCTTAAGTGTGGCCAGCACCATGCAGTAGCTGGGGTTCCTACACTGTAAAATGAGCAAAGTGAGATGAGCACTAGCATTCATCACTCTCTGCTTCCAGCCCGTGGAAGTGATGGGACTAGCTGCTTCACACTCCTGAGACCACGCCTGCTAGGCCTTGATGGACTGCAACCTGAAACTGAGAGCCCAAAATCCCTTCCTTCCTCCCCCCTTCCTTCCTTCCTCCCTTCCTTCTCCCTTTCTTCCTTTCTTACATTACTTCTGTCAGGGATTTGTTGCAGCAGTGAGAAAAGTCACCAATACACCCCTGCTTACAAACATTTTCTCTGTGAATGACATTATAATGGCCAATGTGACAGCAACTTAACTGGGCTAAGAGAAGCCAGAGACGTGGTGAAGCCCAGAAGTCTAGCATTTGTATTAGCAGATAAAGACCTTCCTGCATCAATGGAGGTGGTCACTGTCGAATCCACTGAGGGCCTACATAGACCAAGAAGGTAGAGAAACATGAGTGTGCTTGCCTTCGCATGGAACCTCTGCCTTTTCTTATCTTCAGTTGTCAGAGCTTCTGGCTTTGAGGCCTTTGGACTCTGGGACTGTCATCAGTGCCCCTAGATCCTCTGCAACCTTCAAATGGAGACTGAACTATATCTGCTCCAAGATGCAAACAGCAAGTGGTAGACCCCTTGTGAGCTAATTCTGTAAGTGTGTGCAGGCCTGTGTCTATATAAAATTCACTTGTGCAGTCATCCTATTCACCCAGCAAACACACACTGAACATACCCATTGTTTTGGGAGAATAACACAATCAGTGTTGTATTCATATAAATTGCTCAGTCGAATTTGAAATGTTAGGACACCTGACAGCAGTAACAGAGATAGATTGGAAGGTCCTAGAGGAAATCCGGTGGGAGAACCATTAGCCAGTTCATTTCTTTATTAAGAACCTCATGTATTCAGTCTCTCATGATCCAGCAAACAAATGCAGAGCCTCTCTAATGCAGTCGATACTGTAAGGAGGATGCAAAGAAAGAAATTTTCTCTGTGTTTTAAAGGAACTTACAGACCACCCCTAAATGTGGGCAGCACCATTAAATGGCTTGGCTTCTACAGTGTGTAAAAAGAAACATGGTCGAAGCTGATAGCTAGGCTGAGGTCTTCTGTGGTCTATTATAACAGATCCAGAGCACACAAAAGAAGAGATATCCTGGTCTTCCCAGGGCATCAGGAAGACAGTAAATGGTCAGAGAAGAAAGAGAAATCTTAAGTGGCAAGTGTTATAAGCTAATTATGTTCCCTCTCCCCATGAATGTTGTGGTGGTTTGAATGTGAAAGGTTTCCCAAAGCCTCATGTGTTTGTCATTAAGCCTCATACATAATCCCCAGCTGGTAGAGCCTTTAGGAAGTAGAACCTTGCTGGAGGAGATATGCCACTAGGGGCAGACGCTGAGGTTTATTAGTCCACCCTACTGGGTGTTTGCTAGCTAGCTCAAAGACCACTTCCTTCACCTGCTGTCTTATTCATGCTATGCTTTCCCTGCAATGATAACATTTCCCTTGAAAATGTAAACCGAAGAAATCTATTCCTCCCATAAGCCGCTCTGGTTGGGTATTTTGTCCCAGCAACAAGAAGATAACTGAAACACATATACTGAAGTCCTATCCTGCAAGACCTTTTAGCATGTGGCTTTATTTGGAGATAGGGTCCTTATCAAGCCATATATATATACACACACACACACACACACACACACACACACACATCCCAAATCCAATAGGACTGGTGTCCACACTGTGGTGTACATCTATAATTCCAATGCTACCAGGGGCCTGGTGAAACAGAAATAGGAGGATCCCTGGACTTGTTGACTACTCGTCTAGCTAAATGAATGAGCTCTGGGTTCAGTGAGAGATCCTGTCTCAAAAAATGTGGTGGACAAACTGAAGAAGACATGTGACATCAATCTCTGGCCTCCACATACATGTGCACACCCCCCTACACACACACATATGCCCACAAGCAAGCGTGCAAATACACACATACCACACAGAACACATATACACATGCAAGAAAAAGAAAGACCATTGGAAAACAGCTATGCTCACCCTCACCGCTATAGCCCCAACTCCAGCACTGCACAAAAAAGACTGTTGGAATGGTAGGCAGTGGGGGTCAGGGTCTGATCGGGATCGGTAACAGAGAAGGACTCATTGGAGAGGTGTTCAGAAGCTAGTGACAGGGCTTGGTTTCCAATGTCCAATGTCAAGGAGGGGGCATTTAGGATGATCTTAGATGCCTCCTTATAGGTTATACTGACAGTCTGCCATTTCTCCAAGAGTAAAATGAAGTCCAAATGAGTTAGCAGGCAATTGCTAATTTTTTCCCTTGCCAGGAGTGGCTCAGGGTTACCATGATGGGTTTTAGCCTACCCATCTGAGATTGCCTCTTCTGATAGTAGCAGTTTTCATCCCTGTCCAGGAAGGGGAAGTGAAAACTATCACTGTCATATGCCCCCTACAACCCAGGAGAAGAAAAACTTAGTGTTTCTATAGTCACCACCACCATGGGAGCTGCCAGGAAGTTCCAACAGGAAACTCCCATTTGGAAGGGCTTTGTTTTGATTAGAACATGTTTATTCCCCTTTAAGGATGATGCACTTTGAAACTGGGGTTGAGCCTGGAGGTTGTCCCCACTACAGACTCCAAGGAGGACCTCTGCCACCTATAGGACAGCAGGCATGTCCAGGCTGAATCTGGGCTCTACCGGGGCCAATTAAGGGCCTGTAAGCCACCTAAGAGAGATCTAGATATCAGTGTAAGTAAGCCACTTGAAGAGGCGCTGACAGCGACAGCAGAGGCCCAGGAGAAGATGAGTCAGCATCGGGCCTTTGTTCAGAAGGCTCCTGCTTAACTCTTCCCAGACCAGCTCCACCTCAGTTTCTAGGCACCAGGAAGGCCCTGCCCTCAGGGCAGGAGAATATCTGAATTGCAAGAACCATATTCTAACATCATTGCTACTCCCACCTAACCAGCCAAACCTAGAGACCAGCCCCTGCTACCAGCCTCCTCTACTGCCCAACCTTTCCACTGAGCCTGGAAACAGAGCTTCTCAGAGCTTAAATTCAGCACAGCTGCCAGGCATTCTTTTTTTGTTGTTGTTGTTGTTTTGAACAGTGTTTGAGTTTTTATTTATTTTTTTAATTATTATTTTTTATTGACAACTTTTATACTTACATACAAAAAAACCCACCTGATATTTCCCTCCCCTCCCCCATTCCACTTTAGAACTCCAGTCTCCATCATATCCCCTCCCTCTCTCCATTAGTCTCTCTTTTAATTTGATGTCATCATCTTTTTCTCCTATTATGAGGGTCTTGCGGAGGTATTGCTAGGCACTACAAGGTCATGGATATTGAGGCCAATTTCTGTCTGGGCAGTTGCATTGTAAGGAGTCATACCCTTCCTTTGGCTCTTACATTCTATCCGCCCCCTCTTCCGCAATGGTCCCTGAGCCTTGGAGGGTGTGACAGAGGTGTTTCAGGGCTGGGTACTCCTCCATCCCTTCTTCTTAGCACTATGATGCCTTTTGGGTCATTCCCAGTGGTCATCGCCAGGCATTCTTACACAGAGAACCTGCCACTCTGCTGGGAAGGGCAGAGGCTATCAGTTTCCTCCCAGGGCCAGAACAAGACTTTTAAGCACACTTCTTCCCATTAAATGGAAAAATTTTTAATTTATTTTTATTTATTTATTTATTAGAGCAGAGAGAGGGAGGGAGAGAGAGGGAGAGAAAATGGGCGCACCAGGGCCTCCAGCCACTGCAAACGAACTCCAGACACATGTGCCACCTTGTGCATCTGGCTTACTTGGGACCTGTAGATTTGAACCTGGGTCCTTAGACTTTGCAGGCAAGCATCTTAACTGCTAAGCCATCTCCCCAGCTGCCATTAAATGGAATTTAAAGGTCTTTACAAGTCAAACCTCTCAGGAAAATGGAAGCAGGAGGACCAGGCCTGGTCTGGTGATTACTGTCCTTCCGAACAGCCAAGGGCTCTGGGATTCCCTGCTCTGCAGCCTATTTGGAAGTTTGGTATCCAGAATCTGAAATCTCTTGATTCCCAACACAAGATTATGACATGATCTAGGAAGCCATTTGAGTAAGGGACATTTACTTTAGTCTGCCACTCTGCTGGGCTGGGGTACTACAGGGATCAAAGGCTGAACATGCTCCTTGCTGAGGGTCTCCAATAGACCAGGGGAGGCCTCGGTATCCAAGGTCCTACAAAGGAGACTCCGCACCCATTTCTGCCCAACCTGCTAGCTTCTGGCTTTATAAGCTCTTTGTAATTACAGGTTGTATTTTATTCAGGTGTGGTGGGGACAACACAGAGTGACAATCCCCATCTCACAAGAGGTTCAAGCATGGTGAACAGTGTCAGCTGCTTAGCCAAGTCAGATGTAGGCTTCCATGTAGTCCTCCTTGGGAGTGGCCCTGGAGTCCACTCCAGGTACACAAGTGCCTTTTAGAGAAGTGAGAGATAACTACCACAGAGAAAAGACCACGACGTTACCTTTAAACTGTTTTTGGAAAGGGAGCAAGATTTGTCAGAAAACATCTGTTGTCCTTTGGCCCTACAGATAGATCAATGGCTAAATAACTATCTGTTTAATTGAATGTAACTCATTAAAAAGCAAAATTAACATGTTAGTGACTTCATTCATCAACTGAATGCTATCCCATGTAGTATCGTGCTGTATCATTCACTGACCCTCTCACTGGTGCATGGTGCCACTTGAGTCCATCCAATGGAACACATACTTGGTGAGGTCTGGCCTGGGCCAGGTCTCAGTGCTGACAGCTACAAAAAAGAGTGAATAAAGTCCTGCATCTTCCCTCAAGTAGCAGTGATGGGGAAAAGAGACATAAGTACAATCTATTCAGATGTGAGTGGTGGAGGGATAGCGAGCACACAAAAGAGGAAATGATCCACTCTCTGGATAGTAACAGTCAAGGAAGGTTCCTACCGGAAGGAAGCAACATCTGTGCTGATTTTTAGGGACAAGCTTACCAGATGGATAAGGAAATATTCTCATTTTTTTTTGTTGATGGGAATAACCTGCACAAAGACCCAGAATAAATGTTGCATTTGTTATTGAATCATTTTGATCATTCTTAGATACAAATAAAAGACTCAACTAAAAGTGGCTTAAGCAACTTTTCAAAATGCAAAACTAAAAATAAAAATGAAGCGAAATTGATCTCATATAAGTCCAGACAGAGGTAGGACAGGGTTGGATAATCCAGCAGTTTAAACAGATACCAGGCCTTTCTGCCCTGCCATGTCCAATGAAGGACTTTTATTCTCAGGTTGGTCCAAAATCACAGCCTTGTGCAACAGTTTCAGAATGCTAGAAGGAAGCCTGTTCTTTTCTTGTGCTCCTTTTAGGAGTGAAAAACCCCCTTCAGAAAACCTTTCCCAGGAGGCCTAGAGGAGTTCCTAGAAGGCTCATGTGCCAGAATTTCATCAGTGGTCACTCTTTCTTTACAGTAATTGCCAGGGACTCTACCCTGCCCCGCCTTTGCACAGGCAGGAGCTCTTTGGAGTGTCATCTTTCCTTCTCCTAATCGAATAAAACGTCTAGAAACTGAAGAAAATGACTAACCAGAAAAACAGGATTCACGTGGTTGGCTTTTAGACTAATCAAGGCTCTCTTTCGGGATTTCTGGAAGGCCGACTTGTCCTTATGTACGTGGATGGCCTCCTAGTGTCTATGTAAGGTGAGCCCTGTGTGATGGCTCCAAGGCCTTGCTTGGGGGAGTGGAGACTGGGGCTCCTGTACCGATCCCAGGGGCCACTCACTGAGGTCCTTTAGAGAGTCCCTCATTGTGTTAGAGCATCATGCTCTGCCCCAAACAGAAACTCATATATGCGGCTGAGGGTTTTGCTGACATAAGTTGGGAGGTACAGATGCACAGAGGCCAGCCACACTGTAGTAGCTCCATAATTAGGGACATGTGGGTGCTCTCTTCTTTGCCCCTCACTGCAAGGGTAGGGGGCTTTCATCTTTCTAGAGCCCCGGACCAGCGGCCATACCACAGAAATGTCTGACTATGGCAAACAGTGGAGATCACCAAAGAGCCAAGAGTCATCCCCTGTGGAGGAATGGAAGTGGGTCCTTGGTGAGATGTAGCTGAGAGCCTTACACATGTCTTGGACAGCCCCACATTACAGGGTCCTGAGCTGTCTATGCTGAACAGCACATGGCCTGGATGAGAGAGCATGGTCAAGTATATTTTACCAACTGGGAAGTGTCATTTACATGTGAGCAGGTCACAGCATGAGAGTGAGAGCGTCGTTCCTTCTCACATCCGTACTAGTAATGGCACCGGTGCTGCCAGTAGGGTAAGTGACCTTGGCAGTTGGGTAGTGAAGCTAGAACTCAGTTATGGGGATGGGAGCAGCTAGCAAGGTCAGAACAATGCAGTGGAAGTGGTGGCACAGGAGTGTGACACCGGCAACAACCTGGTAGTGGCAGATATGGAAATGGGCAATGATGATGGGGACAGCAGCAGCACTCCAGAGCAGTGAGTAAGAGCCCACCCAGCCGTGCTGGGGGCTGTCAAGGTACTGTGTGCGGTTCATAGTCTTGATCATGTTAACATTTGGGATCTACTCTATCAAAGGAAACTGATTGATTTATTCCACAATAAGGAAACATCTAAAGCTAGTATGATAGTACATACCAATAACCCCAGAATTCAAAAGACCAAATCATCAGCCTGAGCTACATAGTGAGAACCTATCAAAGAAAGGAAGGATAAGAAAAAGAAAGAAAGGAAGGAAGGAAGGAAGGAAGGAAGGAAGGAAGCTGTAGATCATTATGTTTCAGAAATTAAGTACCTAATTCTACATTAATTTAGTTGTAGCTTGCTATTGATATGTTTTGTATACTTTCAATTAAATCCATTTAAAATAAATTTTTCCTATTTATTGTATGTTTTAAAGCAAACAAGCTTTCCAGGCCTTGAGGATTTTTGTAGGCTCCCAAGAAGCTTGTCAGGGGCTTAGAACCAAAGCAGCACAAGTGATGACTGGTCAAGGAAGGAAGAAAGAAGGGGCTCTTCCCGCAGTCACCCCAGGACTTGACTCTAAATCTAAGGAGGGTCTCAGACACACATGCTGTGGGCCAGATCTGGGCCCTTCCTTCTAAAAAGGAAAGCACAGAAATCACAGATGTGCACACTCTCATGCACAAATGCACACATACACGAGTGTGGTACAGGCCCAGAGGTTGTGACACCAGGCTTGGGGCTGTCATCACTTATAGCTGATGTGCAAGGGCCTTCCGGGACATGAAGAACATCAGGGTACAGCCCTAAAGACTCCAACCTCCCAGCAGTTCTGCAGCTCCACGAGCCACACCATCTCCCTTGAGAAACAATTATTGTTTGAAAGAGAAGCAGCTGAGAGAAGGGTGACAAGTGGCAACAAGAGGTCTTGCTCTCTGGCCTGACCAGATGTTTCTAGAAACACCCTGCTGGGAAAAGGCCCTGTGCCAGGGTCCTGCTTCCAGATGGAGGCCTAAGGTTTGAGGCTATTCTAAAGGTATCAGAGAATTCAGGTGGCCTTCAGGAATAACAGAGCCATCCTTAAGCTTCAAGAAAATACCCAGTCTCCTGATATCCGGGAGGTGACTGACAAGAGGAGCGAAACCCATCGCAAAGGCTGTAATGTAAAGGCTCTCCTCTGACTGAGTGACAGATAGGAAGTGACAAGTTGCAAGACTGTCGGGGATATGATCCCACATCACAAATTCAGTGTCGCATGGGGTTAAGTGGGGGTCTCCTGCTTACCCCCCATCTGACTTCTTACATTCAACAACACGTATTCTTTGCTTCTCCATACGTGTACCTGGTATCTATCTGCCCACTCCTTCTTTAAAGCCATCTTCTCTTGGAACCCAGCTGCCACCTTCCCAGGCACAGCTGGTCAGGCACTGCATTTGGGGCATTCCCACCTGGTTACACATATTTTTCTGAGTTGTAATCTTCTGTTTACATGTCACACAAGTGATACCTAATCCTTTTATTCATTGACATAGGCCCGGCACCAGGTCCAGCCTTTGCTGGGTTCTCAGAAGACCAAATATGCTGACGAACTTATGAAAACTGAATTATGAATGAGTGGAAGCCCATGTACCTCACACATTCTCCCATGCTGCTCAGTGTGAAAGGCCTCCTCCTGCCTCCGTGACAGGCTCCCTGGGGGAAGGGCCCCTCTTTGGGGACTGAGAATGGGGCAGGACTTTGCAGCTGCCACTAACACTAACCATGTGCACATGCTGGGCGGGCGGGCGGGCACTTCATTACTTTGTGCTTAAGGAAATGCCTCCCAGCTCTTTACTTGTCTCTGTAAATCTCACAACCACTAAATTCACTCCCAGCATTTTTTAATAGCAAATGAAAGTAGTGTTTGTGGGGGGCGGGGTCCTGCCACAGAGATCCCTCCACACTGCCTGCCTATGAGAAGCCTGAGATGTTCCATGCTTCCCCAGCTCTTCGAGACAGCCAAGGGGGAGAAAATCCATGTCCGTATCTGCAGCAGGGCCTGGGTGCTCACGAACAATGGTCCACATGGGCTAGAAGGGCAGAGGGACCCCGAAGAGGCCTAAACAAGAACGCCAGTTGGTAGTTATGGCCTTCTAGGATTGACTCCTGGCCTGACAGTTCAGCCCAGCCTGGAACTTCCTTTGGCTTTATGCCAAGTGAAGAAGAAAAGAGAGTATTCCAAGTACTTGGTCTCCCTTGCCATGGACCCGAGGAAAACTGTTATACGTTTGACTTTCCAACTATTGTTTCCATTGACCCCAGCCACCACGGCTGCATTCCTGCATCCCGCCCACCTTGACCTGCAGAGTCATTCTCATACTGGTCTTCACCTAGGATTATGCCCCACACTCTTGCTCAACGAAAGTTCCCTGGCTTTCCTTGTCGGAGGTACTGAGGACACAGAGGAAGTCAGACATAATTGCTACCAAAGAAAGTCAAAATCAAGGACACTAGGCTATAGAGGCAACATACAGGAGTGAACCAAACTGTCTTATCCGGCCTCTGCTCCCAACCTCCAGTATCTCCTCGCACTAAGCTTAAAGAGCCTGTTCCAGATGAGAGGTAGGAAAGTGACTCGGTCAGTAAAGTGCTTGCCACCTGAGCATGAGGATTTTGGATTCAGAATAGCACCTATATAAATGCCAGGCAAGAGTGATGTCTTGCCTATAATTCCAGCACTCAGGAAGCAGGGCCAGGCATAAGCTGGTTAGTGAGGCTAGCCAAACTGGTGAGCTCAGGATTCAAGTGAGACAGCCTGTCTCAATAAATAAGGTGGAGAGCAATTGGGGAAGATACCCAGTGTCCACCTCTGGCCTCCTCATGTAGCGCCTGGATGTGTATCATCACCTGCGCGTACACTTGTGCCCACATACATGTAAACATGCATACATACATATACCCACACACCACACATACACATCTCAAAGAGACAGAGAGAGAAAGAAACAGAACGACAGAGAGAAATATGATAGAACAGGATAAAGAATGAGAGAAGGAAGCCAGAGCTAGCAAAGACTTTGGCAACTTATGAAACTCCGAATGACCTTTCCAAGGTCACCCATCAGGTACATGACACATTCATATTAGAAGCTCTGGGAGGGTGAGGAAGGGTTGGACAAGAGACTACTGGAGCTTCTGCCTCCATAACTTCAGCTGAGCTCCCTAAGTACCATCTTCTCTCCCCCACCCCAATATATGCACTTCTGGAAAGCACATCTGCCCATGATGTCACAGCAGTGTGCTTAAGCAAAAGCTACTGCATAGGTTCTGGATGACAACAAGGAACACCTGAGACCCAGGCAACCAGGGCCCTGCCCCAGGCCAGCTCCAGGTGACCCCAGGCTACAGTGCTCTCCCCGCTGTCTATGGAATCTGTCTGGCTAAGATGTGCACTTCTCCCTCTTTCCCTGGGCCATACTCCACATATCCAGAACCCCACAAAGTCCTACCACCCTAAAAGCTCCCAGTTTCCTGCCAGGAGCTATTGTCCCCATGGCCTTCGGGGCCTCTGGAATGCTCAAACCTGGCAGAGCAAAGAGACAACTAATTATTGAAGGATCAGTGTGAGCTGGTCTTGGAAAATGGAATGTCAATGAAGTTGCCATCCTGTGTGAGACAGCTAGGGTTGTGTAAAGAGAGCGGGCACAGACAGTGGGCCTCAAGGGCTTCTCCTAGCTCAAGTCACACACACACACACACACACACACACACACACACACACACTCTTCCAGCCTCCTCTTCCCCCTGGGGACACTTACAGAGTGGCTATCACTTCCTAAGCAGCCAGTGTTTGCTAAGCAACCCTGGGCTCCTCAGCCTCTTCACCTGATCCTCTCTGGTTGCTATGGAAGCTGCTTCAGAAAACCACCAACAGTTAAGGCTTTCGGGTCAGATCCTGGCTGAGCACACGTTCCTGTGAGCCCTGGGTAGCGCATACCCAAAGGATTCAGGGTGAGGGTACAGCAGGCAGCTGCCATGCCGGGTGGGCAGCATAGGCTGACAGCACTCGGGCAGCTCCAGCTTTTCCAGAATCTACCTGACCTAGTTGTCCCTCTCCACGAACTCCTCTCCTAAGCCCTTCTTCGCGCCCTTCGTTGCTCTTCTCTGCTCCCGGAGGCTGTCTGTGGTAGGCTCCACCCTCAGCGCGTGACAGTTCCACTGTGGAGGGAGTGGCCTCATCTGTGGGTTCTAAACTGAAGTATTTTACAAACCCATTTTCCAGCTGCGTGTGGAAGCTCACACCCAGCATTTGGGAGGTTGAGGCAGAAGGGCTACTGTGAGCTTTGAATCTGGGTTAAAGTAAGATCCGGTCTCAAAAACAAACAAAACTGGAGAGATGGCTCAGTCAGAAAAATACTTGCCTTATAAGCCTTGGGTGAGGATGCGGGTGCCTGTGATCACAGTGCTGGGGAGGTGGAGACCTGCGAATCTCTACAGCTGTCTGGCCACTCGATCTAGCCTAATTGGTGAACTCCAGGCCAATGAGAGACCTGTGTCAAAATGGGGTGGTTGGCGTGCCTGAGGATGACACCTGAGGTTATCCGGAGGCCTTCAAACAAATGTGCACACTCATACATGCACACTTGCATACACAAATGCATCCACACACATATAGGCATACATACATGTATACACATGCACAGTACACAAATATAGACAAAGAAAAACAAACAAACAAAAACTGCCGTTTTCCTCCTGCTAGGATGAACTGGCTCTTGGTGACACTCAGTTGTTTGCTAAGAGTCTGTCTCTTCTCTGCTTTGGAATCATAACTTCCTGGGGTGGGTAGCACGAAAGCCAGGCAGGAGGTGGAGGCAGGAGAATGCTCATCCCATCTCTGTGTTTGTATGGACCTCATTATGTAAGATGTTCTGCAAAGGCACTCGCTCTCTTTTCTGAAAAAAGAAAGTTCATGTCTCACCCAAAGGGTGGCTTTTCACCAGTGCTGGCCTTGGTGGCAAAGAAGAAGTAGGAAATTTGAGTAGGTCTCCTGTGCCAGCCTTGCTAGACAAAGATTGAAGAAGATGACGCAGAAAGTGCTTCAAGAATGCCTGCCCCATGTGAGGGGGTGTCACTGCCTGGTGGCTCTGGGACCACGAGCAGAGGCTTCAGCTGCTCTGACCCTCCACTTGCCTGTTTTCTTAGTGGTGATGTCATTCCCATCTTCTTGCCCTGAGGGTCAAATGGAACAACTGCTGGCTCAGAGGAGGCTTCTGTGAATGGCCAAACCATTCCCTCTGTGAGCTCTCTACTTCTGGGCACTGTGAGAATCCATGGGGTGGGTGACTCGAGAAAAATCTACAAGCAAACCTGGTCACTTTCTATGTTCAAGTAGAATGCATATTCTGGAAGGGCAGCAAGCATGGCCATGTCCTGAGCACCAAGAAGAGGGTCTTGTACAAACTGCATCAAATAAGCATTTGTGAAATGAACGGATGTCACCTAGGGACCCACAACACACATGCTGTAGATCACCATGGCTGCCAGGTGCCCAAAGCCAAGGACAAAAAACGTCCCACATACTCACATCAGGACACCGACTGACTAGAGTGACTAGAACAATAAGCGGGAAATGAAGAGCCAAAAGACACAAAGCCAGATGATACTGGGCTCTCTAGGTATCCTTTTCTAGCACTTGTTCCTGGAGCCCCAAGAATGAGTCCCAACACAAGGACAGATGTCCCCCCTCAGTTGTCAGCAGGAGCTCCATTAATCACAACCTGTTCACTTCTCAGCTCTTTGTGATTTTGGCCAAGAGCACCTGTTGAGGATCTATTTTTCTTCTCAAAAGAACAATCAATTGTTGTGTGAGAGAACGAAGACATGGTGGTTTCAAAAATACCTGAATATTTGCAAAGTGGCTCAATTAAAGTAACAAAAAAGCGATTGCGATTGATTTCTCGAAAGTCAGAGCTTATTGTTAACATTTTGCTTTGACTCTGAGATTGAAAAGCTTCAAGAGGAAAAACTATTATGAGTACCACCTTGAAAACATTGCTCCATTTCTACAGAGACAACTCACTCTCTTTCTCTCCGCTCCCCCAGAAACTCAGTTAAATATTTGAAAACATTTTTAACACCTCATATTCTCCAGAATTTCACAGACTTTTAAAGCTGAAAAGGCTTCAGAATTGCAGCCCATTCTACAGTCTCTTGGGCTGAGGACAGTAGAGACTTTGAATTCAGACGGGCTACGATGCAAATCCCAGCTTTACTCACTTTAACTCAGCAGTTACTTTCTCGTCGCTGAGACCAAACATCTGACCGGAAGCAGCTTATGGAAGGAAACAGTTTATTTCAGGCTTACAGTTTCAACGAAAAGTTCATCATGGTGGGAAAAGCATGCATCAGCAAACAGCCAGGTGGGTATCATATCACCATAGCAACAGGAAAGAAGCAGTCGATCTACTGGCTTAGAGCTGGGCTAGGCTATATTACCCCAAAGCCAGCCCTCAGTGGCACACAACTCATGCAAGGCTCCACCTTACAAAGGCCCCACAACTTGCCCAAATTGCCACCCCCAAGTAGTCTAGACACACGAGTCGATGGGGGCCATTTCATTCAAACCAACATACCTACTCGGAGGAGAGCAAGCAAGCTCACAAATCACCTTACTGCCCTGTGAAAGTCACTAACTGCCCTGTGAGCACTTCTGCATAAAATTTCCATGATGATCCCACTTGCACACTTACCTTTAGAATAGTGATAGTGGTTTCTTTCGGGGGAAGAAATCATGGGTGATCATGTGTGATAGTAGAGACATGTTTCCTTACGTTCAGGGAGGAGACTGGTGAGATATGCAAGAAACCATACTCACTTGCACCAGGCTTGGTCCTGGTTCTCCTTCCTCGGCAAGGATGTTCTCATTCGCAGTGCCCTCTTCCTGGACAAACCCATCTGCACACGCACCTGCTTCTCCTATGTTAGCTCCACGTTCTGGGTCATTCACATCAGTCACACGCTCACTGTGCCCCTCCTCACTCTGCTTATTCCCCCCCCTTTGCCACCTGGTTGAACTCTCGGGGTCAAGGTCCCTGCATTGCCGCTCACCACACCTGCCCAGCCACTCTACCCATTCTCCTGTACTGAAGAGCTCCATCTCCCAGTTCCTTTCCCCTATTGCTCCAGGAAGGCCCTCCCTCCTCCACCCCATGGTTTATACTGATTGCAAATTTGATGGGATTTAGAATCACCTCTGTGAGATTATATAGATAGATTAGGTTATCTTCTGTGCATGCCTGTGAAAGATTATCTTGATTAAGAGAATGAAGATGAGGAAGACTGACCTCTGCTTCTTCATTGGGGGCTGAAATGTAACCAGTTGCCTCAAGCTCCCGCTGCTATAGCTTCCCCACCCTGATGGACTATAACTTGGAACTGTAAAATGGCATAAATCCTTCTTCCCTTAAACTGTTTTTTGGTCAGGTAATTTGTCCTAGCAACAAGAATTTGGCTGATGCACTTCCTGACTCAACCCGGCTCTTTGAAGTCAAATCCTTCCCACTTTGCTACAGTAAGGGTGTACTTGGAATTTCTGGAGGTGGTAAGGGGTGTGGGTGGAGGAGGAGTCACTACTAAGACCTGCCTTGGAGTATCATTTGCATATTAAAGGTAGGCTTGTTTGAGGACAAAGGTGGAGAGATGTTGAGGAGCCTGGATTCCCTGCCACTGTCCCTTCCATCACTAAATCCTGTCTGAGCTGATCTTTGCAATCCTTACGATCCAGATCCAGTTCCACAGACTCGTCACTGCTCTTCCATCGGCACAGCAGGAAAGCAGTCTTAACATATACCAGGTCCCGGGAGGAAAAAAACCTGCAGGTCCTGTGAGTTTTTGGCTGCTTTCACAGTACTGTATCCCGGCCTCCATCCAGCTAGACTGCACCTCCAGGTGCCCTTCCCCAGATGCTGCCATGGCTCCATTTCTTTCTTTCTTTCTTTCTTTCTTTCTTTCTTTCTTTCTTTCTTTCTTTCTTTCTTTCTTTCATTTAAGCATTTTCTTTAATTTTGTTTATTATTTTTAAAATTTATTTATTTATTTGAGCGCAAAGAGAGAAAAAGAGAAAGAGAGAGAATGGGTGCACCAGGGCCTCCAGCCACTGCAAACAAACTCCAGATACATGCACCACCTTGTGCATCAGGCTTACATGGGTCCTATGGAATTGAGCCTCAATTAACTACTAAGCCACCACTCCAGCCCTCCACCTCTTTCTTTAGCCTCTTTCATCTGGGCTAGGTACAGGTTGTGATCACCCTGCAGGCCACCTGCATCCCAAGGTCAAATTGTATCAACTCTGCTCCTTGCTTGTTTCAGCTTGGTCTTGCCCTTCTTGCTCCATATCTATGTTTACTGACCCTGCTGAGGTCAAACCCAATGCCCTTACACAACCATGCATGGACAGCTTTCAGTCTCAGCAGTTATGGAAACCCTTATTCCTAGGTCTAAGTTCTCATTCTGCATCCTTTACTGTGGTCCTGTTATCTTAAGGAAACCCTAATAGATACAATTGCCATAGCACAATGGTTAAGAAGGAAGCTTCTGGAACCATGTGTCCTGAGTTCAGATACTGACTGCTATGACATTTGATACCAATTCACCTTTGATGTCATCACTCCCTGTCAGTTTCCTCATCTATAACATGGGATTAATAATGCTATCTCCCTCGCAGCTCCTTGTGAGGCATGAGTTATTAACATACACAAAGCAATCTGAAGACTATTTACCACCTTTTTGATGTTATTAGTTGCATCATCTTGGTTTGCCTTTTAAAACATGGTTGTAGGGCTGGAGAGATGGCTTAGCGGTTAACACACATGCCTGCAAAGCCTAAGGACCCTGGTTCAATTCTCCAGGTCCCATGTAAGCCAGATGCACATGGTAGTGCATGCCTTTGGAATTCATTTGCAGTGTCTAGAGGCCCTGACATGCCCATTCTCACACACTCTCTCTCTCTGTCTCTCTCTCTGTCTCTAATAAACAGATAAAAATAAAATCTTTTAAAAAACGTTTTTTTTAAAACACGGTTGTAGCAGTCCATCAGTGGAGGGAGACCCAGGAAGCTTAAGGGACTGGCAAGTGACAGATTCAATCTCCGGTCAGTTTCTTTCTAAACTATACCAGGCAAAGGAAGGTTCTGCCTTCTACTTTTATATTTTTAATCCTTTGGGGAAGTGTTTCTTTGGAAAGCTTCCAAGGCTCTTGTGTCATAAGGGCCCTTAATCATTTTAATCAAGAATGGAAATATTCATCAATTTAGGCCTTTTAAAACAGATTCAAAGAGCTTGCAGAAGTGATAATTTTCCCTTCAATGCAGAGTCCTTTCTGAACATAGTACAAGTTCACTCTTGACTAATCTGGAATTTCAATTAATTGACAAGTATTATTCAACACTAGTCTGTACTTAGTGTTGTGCTAAATGCTATGAGAGAAACAGGCATCTGTGGAGCAGTGAGAAATCTTCTGGACTTAAATTTGAAACCTTGCACTGACCTGGTGGATCTGCAGTTTCCAATCTGCAGTTTCTTCTTTATTCAAAGAAAATAATAAAAAAGTTATCTCTGTATTAGTTATTGCAATGAGCTAGATAGTATCTCCAAAAACATGTCCACTGGGTATGGTAGCACATCGCTGTAATCTCAGTACTCAGATGCTTAAGGCAGGAGGATCCTCTCAAATCCAAAGCCAGCCTGAGGCCTGAGCTATGTGGTCAGACCCTATTTCAAAAAAACTAAGGTGGGCTGGCAAGATGGCTCAGCAGTTAAAGGTGCTTGCTTGCAAAGCCTGCAGGTTCTGGTTTAACTCCCCAGTACCCATGTAAAACCAAATGCACAAAGTGGCACATGCATCTGGAGTTTGTTTGCAGTGGTTAGAGGCCCTGTGTCTCCATTCTCTCTGTGTCTGCCTCTCTTCAATCTCTCTCTGCTTGCAAATGAATGAATAATTTTTTTAAAAATATAAAGATATGTCCATATTTTAATATCTGCATTTTGTGAATGTGAACTTGAACAGAGGGTATTTGCAGAGGTAATTAAGGTTCCTAATATGAGGACATATGTGTAGCTTATCCATCTGGGTGGACCTTGTACCAAATGATGATACTCCTTAAAAGAGAGAAGAGGAAAGTTCTGGCAAATGGGAGCTGGCTATAACATTCAAACAAAACACCACCTTCCAAATTGCCATCAGCTGGGGACCAAGCATCAAAACACATGGGTTTATGAGGGTCATTTGATTGAAACAACCACCCTCTCTGTCTCTTTCTCTGTCTGCCTGTCTCTTTCCTAAATAAAAAATTTTGAAAAGGCCAACATGTGACCTGGGAAAATGGCTCAGGGGATGAAGCACTTACCACACAAGAGTGAGAACTTAAGTGTGGATTTCTACATCCTTCATAGAGCTGGATACTGTAGCACTAGCATCTATAATCCGAGTGTGTCTAGCATGATAAGAGAGATGGAGACAGGAAAATCACCTGGAAACTCAAGAACAAGCTAGTCTAGTAAATGCAGCTAGATGATCATTAAGAAAACTCACCTCAGGGCTGGAGAGATGGCTTAGCAGTTAAGGCGCCTGCCTGTGAAGCCCAAGAACGCTTGTTCAAAACTCCAGATCCCATGTATAGCCAGACGCAAAAGTGATGCAAGCACGCAATGTCATACATGCGCACAGGGGACAAATACATCTGGAGTTCATTGACAGCATCTGAAAAGGCCCTAGTGTGCCCATTCTCTTTCTGCCTCTTCCTCTCTCTCTCTGTCTCTCTCAAATTTTTTTTTTTAAATGCCAGGCATGGTGGCGCACGCCTTTAATCCCAGAACTGGGGAGGCAGAGGTATGAAGATTGCCATGAGTTCAAGGCCACCCTGAGACTACATAGTGAATTCCAGGTTAGCCTGAGCCAGAGTGACACCCTACCTCGAAAAAAAAAAAAATTACCTCAAACAATGTGAAAGGCAAGGACTAAAAACCCAAAGATGTCCTCACTCACAGGTATACTCACATGCACGAACACACACACATACATATATGCACATCACACATACACCAGAAAAAATTAATCTGAGCCAGGTATGGTAGCACATGCCTTTAATCGCAGCACTTGGCAGGCAAAGGTAGGAGGATTTCCACGAGTGCAAGGCTACCTTGAGACTAATTACAGGTCAGCTTGGGTTACAGCGAAACCCTAACTTGAAACTCACCCCCTCCCCAAAATCAATCGGATTTTAATTTCCAAGTCTTCCTAGATAGCAAATAACTCTTAAACTGTGAGACTTCAAGCCCAAAGAGATGGCTTCGCAGTTAAGGCACTTGCTGAAGGATCCAGGTCTGATTCCCTAGAACTCACATAAGCCAGATGCACATCATAGCACATGCTTCGGGAGTTTGTCTGCAGTGGCTAGAGGCCCTGGTGTGCCCATTCTCTCTCTTTCTCTCCCCCTCATAAATAAATAAATAAATAAATAAAGTAGTTTTAAAAACTGTAATACTCCAGCCGAACATCCTAGGATGGAATGATAAGTCACCACTATCTAAGGTGGTTCTCTTAGAACTTCTGAGGCAGACAAACAGCCTCTAATGATCTTAAAGATCCTTCCTGGTAAAGCAGTTCTACGTTGTTCCCTAGAGCACAGAAACCAACCACCCCATGGGCACTACCCAGATTACCAACTTCAGCAAAATCAATGATTGTGTCTCGTTAGGTCCCTAGCTTGGGAGGATGAATGGGTATGCAGAAATTGCTAACTATCCCAAATGGGATGTACCAATACCATGAGATCTCTGATTTCAGAACTCAGCCACTGACCTTCAGAACCTTACCCAGGAGACAGGTTGTGGTTGTCACCTCTCATTTCTGGGCTTGTCTGAATGCCAAAGCCTGAGCTCTGCATAGAAGAACATGATGGGGATTGGCATCCAGGCCTTCAGCCTTAGGCATTTCTCAGTGTGTCTGGGAGTGAAAAGAAGCTGACACTGCACTAGATAAAGGGGAGGGACTACATCTGAGCAGTTTTGGAATAACAGGCTCTCCTGAAAGGGAAAGTGAGGAAGAATACTTGGGCCTATAGAGGGAGAATCTGGGTCATTCCACTTTGCTAGAAGTCAGAAATATCAGAAGGGTCTGGCCTTTACTTTTTTTTTTTTTTAAGATTTTAAAAAAATTTTCTATTTATTTATTAGAGAGACGGGGGGGGGGGGAACAGAGAGAAGAAGAGTAATAATGAGCACACCAGGGCCTCCACCCACTGCAAATGAACTCCAGGTGTGTGCGTCCCCTTGTGCATCTGGCTTACGTGGGACCTGGAGAATTGAACCAGGGTCCTTAAGCTTCATAGGCGTGCACCTTAACTGCTAAGCCAACTCTCCAGCCCCCTGGCCTTTTCTTATCACTTCTTCCCTAGAGTTCTCCTTTAGGAGAGATAGTCCCCCTCCTCCAAAAAGGTTACACCTTCCCTGGAAGATTGAGACTCCTGGGAAGATTGCCCTTTCCTGAAATCCTGAGACCTCCCCCCTACCAACGTAGACACCTGGCATCAGGGCTGAAATGACCAGTCCAGCCCCTACTCTCACAAAACACCCCAACCTGGGTCTTGAGGTGAGTTTTCCCATTTTCTGGGAACTCTGCTCCTGCCCCAGGAATTCTGCATTTCTCTCCATTTTAAGGCTCTAAACTTTCCTCCTAAGCTGTAAGCTCTCCCTATAATAAAATCTAAACTTCATCCCTGATCTGTGGATTTCATTCGTGGAAATTCACAAGACAAGGATCCAGAGCCTCTGACTCAGTGAGAGCCCTGCATAAATGTTGAACTTCCAGAACCCTACCTCCTGAGTTATTGCCCATCCAAGAACAGAGACAAGGTTCTGACACTCTCAAAGACACCCCAAATTCCTGTAGTCCCCTGACCATGAGAACACAGTTAAATTTTCTGTGCCAGTCCCGTCTTCATCCCTGCCATCTTTCCTTCCCTGAGCAGGTTCCAGTGATGCCCCTGGAGATTATTTTCGGACAAGGACAAGTGTGTAGGATGTTTTCCCTTCCTGCCAATTGAGGAGCACGTCTCCTTGTTGCAGTTACCTTCTCATTGCAGGGACGATGAGACCAAAAGCAGCTTATAGTCTTGAGGGGCAACCCCATGATGGCAAGGGAAAGCATGGCATGAGCAGAGACTGGACATCACCTAGGCCACAGCAGGTGGACAAGAGCAGCAGGAGAGTGAGCCACACTCTCACTGGCAGTCAAGGAGCTAAAGAAACCCTCAGCAACACACCTGCTCCAGCAAGAGTCCACCTTCCAAATGACCACAGCTTGGGACCAAGCATTCAGAACACACGAGTTTATGGGGGACACCTGATTCAAACCACCACCACATTCCTTCTGTGAAGACCCGTGCTGTCGCAATCAGGTTCACATTGCTGGCAGAAATCACCCAACCAAGAGCAGCTTTTGGGAAAAAAAAAAAAAAAAAAAAAGGTTTATTTTGGCTTACAGACGTGAGGGGAAGCTTCATGATGGTAGGGGAAAACAATGGCATGAGCAGAGGGTGGACATCACCTCCTGGCCTACATCAAGTAGACAACAGGGGAGTGTGTCAAACACTGGCAAGGGGAAACTGGCTATAACACCCATAAGCCTGTCCCCAGTAATATACTGCCTCTAAGAGGCTTTAATTTCCAAATCTCGATTGGCTGGAAACCTAACATTCAGAACACCTAAGTTTATGGGGTATACCTGAATCAAACTACCTCTGGTCCCCATAAACTGATAACCATACATGATGTAAAAGGCAATGTATTCAGTCCAACTTTAAAAGTTTCCATAGTTTTTATTAATCCTAATAACGTTCAAACATCCCCATAGTCCAAGATCTTTTAACCAAGTCATAATATCAAAAAATCCCCCCCAAACCCATAATGGCACAGAATAAACACTCACACAGCAAAAGATGGCATTGGGCATAGCAAAGAAATATCCAATCAATATAAGATTTAAAACAACCAGGGCAAACATCAAACTCTGTAGCTCCAAGTCCAACAACTCTAGCCAGTGACAAGTCTCCAAGTCCAATAATTCTAAACAGCAATAAGTCTGTGCAGTTCCAGTTTCCACCCTCCAGCTAGGCTACTCAGTCCTAGGAAACTTCATCCAGAGCCAGCAGCTCTCCTTAGCAGCCCTCTTGTGGTCCCAGCATCTCCAATAGGTTTCCTCTGCAACCCACAGTCCATCCCCACGGCTCCATTGGGTCGCCATGCAGGCAAACTAGCAAACCTGCTTCACACTGCCCGTGGCCATTTCCAAAACACAAGACTGTGTTGCATATTCAATTACTTTCTCTCTCCTGCATTTCTTATACTCCATAATACCAGGTAGGGTGCCAATTTGTTAATCCAGGGGGGAATAAAGTAGACTTTGAAGAACTGAACACTCCTTCAGCATTCAGTCCTCTTCAAAAGATTGCATTCTTTCTGCTGTCCCAATGCAGATCAGCGGGCCCAATCTCAATGGCTGTAATCTCTCAAATGTAGCTGAATGGGCAGCAGTTTTGGCCTAAAGATTTTGGGTTTTTTCTGTGCCATATCCCTCTGCTCATACCAGTCCATTTCTACACAATGCAACCCTGCACAAATTCTCAGGATATGGGCATAACAGCAAGCCTCTCACAAAAACTGCTTCTAGCCCAGTCCAGACAAAGCTCTTTCTCACCCTCACCAACCAGACCTCACAGTCCATAGTTCCTACTGCATTCAGGTCTTTCAACTCTGAGCAGAATAGTCCATCAAGCTGTACTTACAGCACTACAAGGTGTCTCTTAAACCAAAGGTTTAAATCCTTCCACATTGCTCTTGAAAATCAGCTCCAAAAGGCCAAAGCCACACAGTCAGGTGTCTAACAGCAATCCCATTCCTCGGTACCACTTTACTGTTGTAGTCAGGTTCACATTGCTGGCAGAAATCACCCAAGAGGAGCTTTTGGGGAAAAAAAGGTTTATTTTGGCTTACAGACTCAAGGGGAAACTCCATGATGGCAAGGGAAAATGATGGCATAAGCAGAGGGTGGATATCACCTGCTGGCCAACATCAGGTGGACAACAGGAACAGGAGAGTGTGCCAAACACTCACAAGGGGACACTGTCTATAACACCCATAAACCCTCCCCCAACAATTCACTGCCTCCAGGAAGCATTAATCCCCAAATCTCCATAAGCTGGGAAGCTAGCATTCAGAACACCTAAGTTTATGGGGGACACTTGAATCAAATCACCACACCTGCCTATTAGAGCCTTTACCTGACTCCCATTTACTGGAAAGTCATTGATGGAGACTTCCTCTACACTAGCTGTGGGGACATACAGAACTCAGAGTCATCTGTCTGGGGGAAGAAGTTGGCAGGGCCATAGACCACCATAGTGGAGTCTTTTGAGTCTCCACAGAAGCATGTGCAGGGCCATGAGAGTTGGAGAAATGAGTGTGTGAGGAAAGGTTGCTGATGTTGAACACACAGGTGGAAAGAGCTTTGAGAAGTCACCATAGGTTATCCAAGACCCTGGATCTCAGTAGTGACCTTGTCCTCCCCTAGGCTCCAAGATGCGATCCCAGCCATAGGGAACTATTGCCATGTCCCACAGGCTGTGACTCTGGGTTTTTGTTAAAGCTGTTATTTATACCTACTGTTGTAGTCAGCTTCACGTTGCTGGCATGAACTTCCAAGCCACATTTTATGGGAGGAAGGGATTTATTTCAAGCTTATAGATCCAGGGGGGACATTCCATCAATGGTAGAAGAAGCTGCTTCCAGACATCAGAGCAGAAAGAAACAACCAAACAGTCAGCAAAAACCAAAAGCAGCAAGCAGGTAGCACTCAGATCAATCCCAAAACTTGGGCTGGACCCCAGGATCTGCCCCCAGTGACAACCCCTCCAGCCAGGCTGCTGGAGATCCAAGTTACAAGCTTTACTCAAACATTTGCATCTACGGGGAACATACATTCAAACTACCACACTTACGAAGTTAACTAACCCCCAATCCTTCTCTGGGACTCTTTTCTGCTGGCTTTGAAGGAACCATTTATTTGGCTTTTGTCTTTTGAGGTGTGCTAAATCTTTCCCTCATCACTTTATATTCAGAAACCAAGGATTAGCTCATTTAAGGCACTTTCCCAGTGTCTATACTTGAAGATGCAGCCTATACATACAGAGCCACATGCATACAGAGCCCTAGTCTGGGCTGTGAAACTGTGGTGGATTGGGTGTGGGATGTTCACCATAGCCTCATTTGTTTGTGATTGGGCCTCATGCTTGGTCCCCAGCTGGGGGAGCCTTTGGGGTAGAGTCGTGTTGGAGGAGAGGTGTTGCTGGGGAACTTTGGGTGTTTGGGCTTTGGGACTTTGTAGTCTGCCCTCATTGTTAATGCTGGCTAGCTCTCTCTGGTTGCTTCCTCCCTGCCGCTGATATGAGCCAGCTTCTTGCTTGTACCATGCTTTTCCCTCCATGATGAGACTTCCTCTCCAGACTGTAAGATGAAATAAACCCATTTTGATAGAGTGTTCTGTCTCAGCAATAAGAAGTTAACTACTTAAAAAGCCAAAACCTACTTAAAACTTATTTCCTTTGTCCTTCTGAAAGTTACTAATATAAAAAAAAATGCTGTAGCAAAATAATTAGCATATTAAATGAAGAAAAAGACCTCCTTTTTTAACCTGGGGCCTTCAGCTGCATATACAATGTTCTACTTTCTAAAATATGAACCAAGGGCTGGAGAGATGGCTTAGCAGTTAAGGTGCTTTCCTGAAAAGCCTAAGGACCCAGGATGATTCCCCAGTACCCACATACAACAGATGTACAAGGAGGAACATATATCTGGAGTTTGTTTGCAGTGGCTAGAGGCCCTGGTGTGCCCATTCTCTCTCTATCTGCCTCTTTCTTGCTATCTCTCTCTCTCTCTCAAATAAATAAATAAACATTAAAATATGAACCAACTCTATGGCAAAATACTCTGAGCTGATAGGTGATAGAGAAATATATATTTGTTAGAATTTGTCTCTTCATCATGTATAAGAATCTTCATCACCTTTTCTTTTTTTTTTTTTTTTTTTTTTATCAATATATATTTTTTATTTATATTATTCTGATTTTACATTCACAGTATTGGTTCCATTGTCCTCCTCCCCTTCCTCCCACTTTCAAAGGGGCCCTCATCAATGGGGACTGTTTATCATGCATTGTGAGTTTGCTCAAGAGTTCTGGTGGATAGGCCCCAGTCTCTGTGCATAATGCCCCAACTTGTGACTCTAACAATCTTTCCGCCCCCTCTTCCGCGAGTTTCCCTGAGCCACATTGGGGTCATTTTAGTTCTGCTTCCTTGATGAGGTTTTGGGAGCCTCTGTGTCTCTGGATATCTGGCTAATGACTGGAGTTGGATGTTCTCTGTATTTATCTCCTTCAGCCTTTTTCTGGTGTTGTGATCGCCTTGAGCGCTGTATTCTTGCCCTTCCCCTGCGTTGTTCTATGGTTTCAGCTGGTGAGGTGTGGTTAGCTGATCCTCCCTTCAGGTTCATTGTCCACCTGAAAAGAGATAAGCAAATTCTCCAACGGAGAGAGAAGTTAGTACTAGATAGAAGGGATAACCATATATGTTTTGGAGGGAACTTTATATGCATTGGCTCTCTTCTAGCCTACTTTTGGTGGCCACTAGATCTTGGAGACTGAGCTCATTTTTTGTACATGGCTTTGACTTATTTCCCAGTTCCAGCAATGAGTTCCACTCCACTGAGTGGATCTATTAGCCAAATCAAGAACAGTTGGTTACCCCCCATGGCTGTTTGCCACTACTGCACTTGTATGAGCATTACGTCAGATGGTTTCCTGCTGGGTATCTTAGACTGCAAGTTGTTTGGACCAATGTCAGACATTTTCCCCCAGTTGCTCATGTAGCACCCTCTGGTACTAGACTCGCTAACTGTCTGGGGACTGACCTTTTCTTTGACATTCAGTTTTCCTTATTAAGCTCTAGGAAATCAGAGCTAGCATATTTTATATTCAAATGATTTAATTCAAAGATCACAGTTGAAACAACCTAAGTGGCTTCTTATTTTGTGGTTCCTGATAGGCATCTTTGGGGAATCAGAATGTAGAACTATTAGTAAATTTTGTCTCCTGCCTCCACTCGAACATGGCATTTTCCTTTGTACCTTCCCACCTCTAGCTCTGGCTCATGCAGAGACACTCTCTTCAGTAAGTTCAGTCACAGGACATGTTCCAATTTGAATTCTACTATTTGCCTGGACCCCATCATTAACATTTTGGGTCTGAAGATTATGATCTGAATAAGCCTCATAATTATTATTTTAATGGTTACAGAACACTAACTTAGTAACTAGTCCTCCTAAATATCTCATTTCAATCATTTCTGGCCTTTTGCTCTCCTGGAAGCATTTACATAAATACCTTTTTGCATATGAATTTTAAACGTCTTTTAAAGCATGTATCTTTAAAGCATGTATCTTTTTATGACATGTAAAGTGTATTAAATCATAGTATTCTCCAATAATTTATAATGTGCATGCATATATTTTACATCACTCTGCCCATGTTTAATATTATTTGTTTATATGTTTAGGAATTCCTTCCCTTGTT
The DNA here is from genome assembly GCA_036365145.1 of Orientallactaga sibirica. Classification (NCBI taxonomy): domain Eukaryota; kingdom Metazoa; phylum Chordata; class Mammalia; order Rodentia; family Dipodidae; genus Orientallactaga; species Orientallactaga sibirica. The sequence continues at coordinate 15,856,137 of JAEOAD010000015.1, forward strand.
ATAGACTCATTTAGGCAGTGTGGTTAAAACAAATGTATCAGGAGACTAGTTATCCATAAGTGAATGAAAGAATTTCATAATCTGGACCTTAGCACTGAAGGAAATTCAGTATTTTGCTGTTACAACAATCTTGGATTCATTAGTCGTCCAAATAAGGTGCTATAGAACCATCCACTGTGATGGTGAGTTGGCTGTGTCTTGCTCTTGGTGAAGAACAGGCTGGAGACAGAAAGGCGTACAAGGGAAGGGGGAAGTCATAAGAACCCTCCCACCCAGTTCCGTTCTGTTCACAGAACAAGTATAATGTAGCTGAAAGAGAAACTATAGCTCCTGCGATAATGGCAAACACAAGAAGTAAATTATTACATCACAACCTTATATTTGCATTGAATTTACAAAGTACCCTAAGGACATTACAGGTGATTCTTATTACATGAAAATGTTATGGACAGTGAGTAGAAAACCACAAAGAAATGGTAAAATGTGAAGTGAATATTAAACAACAAAGCAATATTTGCCAGTGAAATGGGGGAGAACAAAGTGAATCAGGGAAGAGTGGATAGCATGAGCAAAGTCCTGGAAGCCTCTGTGTGTGTGTGTGTGTGTGTGCGCGCATATTTGCATTCACACAATGCTTAAATAAAAGCAAAGGAAATAAGTATAATGTGCATTGGGTGGAGGTGAGGGTAGGTAAGTCAGGAATGGCTACGTCATGCTGCAGTGACAAATATCCTCAAAGGCCCAGCCCAGTTGCTTATAACATCAAGACTTGGGCTATATGACCATTGTTGTCAGCTGTGACTCTCCTTTTTTTCTTTGTTCCAAGACCCTGACTGATGGAAGAGCCACTATAATGGGAGAACAGAGACTGATGATCGGCCCTTCAAACATGGTGGGTCTGTTCCCTGAAACAAACAAAGATTTGGGCGCCCCAGGACAAAAAGAACACTCAGAAGAACAGTGAAAGCAGAAGCAGCAGACTTTATTGCAAGCCGAAAGCTCCCTTTGGCATGGAGGTGTCCCAGAGCTACGCGTATGTTAAGGAGGAATTGTGTCCACCTTTTTAGTTGTTCTTTAGGATGTCTAGAACTTCTGGTCTTTTCAGGATGTCTTAGGGCACTTCCTTCTCTGGCTGTTGTTTACCCTTATGACTCAGCCTTTATAGTCACGTTGTCAGTGGTAGCCATTCTTAGGATGCCCTTGTCTTCACGGCCAGACTGTGTGATCTTGGAGCTTCCTCTGAGGAAAAAGGAGGCATGTCCCCAAGAATGCCCCAGCCTGATCAGGTAGTGCCCAACACACTGACCAGAGCACACTAGGGACACTCCACCCCACTCCTGGCCCCTTGCTGGAAGGGGATAGAGGCACAGGGTTCAGAGAGCAGTGATGCTGCTATTGGCCCAGCTTCCCGCCCCCCCCCCACACACACACATACACATACCCTCAACCCTCACCCCACCTGTTTGTGTCTCACTAACTCCTATGACCACTCTGTATAACTTCCTGTCCAGTACAGTAGCCACTCTCCATGTGAGACTATTTACTAGATAGATATCTAACAGGACGCTTTCAGCAGTACACAACCTTCCATTGGCCAGCCTGGTCTCGAATAGTGCTCTTCAAACTATAGCTTGTGAGACAAACTCAAGGTTTAAATAAAATTATATGACAACACAATTGTGCATTTGAGAGGGAGTTAGGTAGCCAACCAGGAGAGAGGGCCCAAAGAGGAAACACCAGGCCTGCCTGCTCCAGCAGAAGCAGAGTTCAGCATCTGATCCAGTCTACCCAATCAGCTCTCTTGACCTCTACTCCAGAGCCAGCCCAAACCAATCAGCTCTCTCTCAGACACACCTGAGCCTGAGGGTAATCTTATAAATAGATCCTTACCAGGTGGGCAAGGTTTCTTGTTGGCTTTTCACCTCTCCTGAACTTTCATGTCCTTGCTCTGGTAACCCCCCTCATTTCAGCCCACCTGGACTGAGATGAGGGAACCCCAACCCCTACTCCCATGTGGACTGTCTACCTCCTCCTGCCTTCCACATGGCAGGGTCTTTCTGTATTTTCTTCTCTTTCCTCTTTTTTTAAAATTTTTTTTCTGATTTACTTTTATTTATTTATTTGAGACAGAGAGAGGGACAGAGAGAGAGGGTGAGAATGGGCACACCAGGGCCTCTAACCACCACAAACGAATTCCAGATGTAAGCACCGCCATGTGCATCTGGCTTATGTGGAATCTGGAGAATCTAACCTGGATCCTTAGGCCTTGCAGGCAAGCACTGTAACTGCTAAGTCATCTTTCCAGCCTCTTCTCCTCTTTTAACCTAATAAAGTCTCTAAGTCTTATCCTCTAGTCCATGGATTTAATTCTTTAAATTCCTAGGACAAGAATTTGGGGTATGCTAAATTTGTTTAAGTATTGGTATATTGACAAGAGACCCCAAAACTCCTGTTACACATTCAGTTTGACTGCTTGCACATAACAACAGAGTTGAGACACTATAGCTAAGACCATATGGCTCACAGAGCTGAACATATTAATAGGAAAAATTTGTTGACACCTGATCTAGACCACTACCCACTTGTTCAGAGAGAAAAAAAGCCCAACCCACATGTTAGCTCAGCTCACAATTCATTGGCCACAGCTAGTGATTTTCCCAGCTGAGCACCAGGGAGCCAGGAAAGTACAATGTTTACCATTTGTGTAGAAGGAAGGGAAACTAGAAGTATTTGGTACCATATGATAACCATAGGAACATGGCTGAGCATGGCCCAGAAAGTGCCCAGAAGTTTGAACCCGAGTCAGTGGGATAATAGCTGAGCTTTCTGGGGAAGATCAGGACAGGTCTGAGTACTATATTGGCAAGGGACTATTGGGAAATGGGTGGGAATAGCTTCTGTCAGAAAAGAAGCTGGAGGAGGTGGGGAGAATGGGAGAAAGAATCCCAAAAGGCCTGATAGAAACTCAGCAGGGTAAACTGTTCCAAAGCAGTGGAGTCAAAGCAGAAATCTTGAACAGGATCACCTCCCTCCCCCATGTCAGGCAGTATCTCAAGCATTTTGAGAATTCAACCCTCCTAACAAACCTAAGAGAGGCTACTATTTTATCTCTCTTCTCCATATAGAAAACTGAGGTTCTACAGGATAAATCCCTAGTCCAAGGTCACAGAGAGTGAGGTGGAGCAAGGATTCAAAACCAAGTGTCTCCTGCTCAGAGTCTAAAACCCAGAGCAGAGTGGGCAGGGCTGGGAGCGTCCTCCACAGTGAGCTCTGCCTTCTGCCTCCTCCACTCAGCTCTATGGACTCCGCAGCCAACTGTCCCAATGTAAAGATTATGTGGACTGTTGCTTTTTACTCTCCAAACACATTAAGTGATTTTGTCTGGAAATGTTTTACAAGCCCCAATTATGCCTCCTACGTTCCCTCCCCAGTTCAGCCCAGGTCCCCAACCAGGACTGTAAAAGAGCCTTTCTTTCAAAAGCTCTTAACTCTCTGCCTCAGAGAGGGCTGGTCTTCCGTGTCTGGGAACAGCAAAGCTCCCGTCCTGGCCCACGGGGAATTTTGAGACTGACCTTCATGTCTCGGTCCTGCCCTCACTCTCCTCATGAGGCTCTTTAATTAGGTTCAGAAACATGTTTACGATCCTGAGAACCAACCCGTGTTATATTAGGCAAGTTCAAAGCTCCATTTCTCCCAATAACTCTCAGAACATTTCAGTAAACTCCTGGGCCTGGCCCACAGCCATCTCTGAACAAAATCAGGCTGTGGGCAAATAGCACCCCAGCACCCCTTGCCTTGGGCAGCCTTGGAATGACGGTGAGATATGGACTTGTACAGACTCCAGCTTCCATCCAGGCCCCACCTTCTGCTGGCTGAATGACCTTGGGTGCATGAGTCAACTTCTCTGAGCGTCAGCATTATCATATCACTTTTAGAATTCAGAGTTAGGATGGGAAAAACCATATGAGCACTCCTAAAGTCCTGAGCACAGCTGGTCATGGTGGTTCGTACTTGTGCCTCTGATCCCAGAACTTGGAAGGTAGAGACAGGAGGCTCAGGAGTTCAAGGTCAGCCTCGACTATGTAGTGGGTTTGTCTCCAGCTTGGGTTACATGAGACCCTGTCTCAACAAAACAACAAACGGGGCTTGAAAGATGGCTCCGTTGGTAAAACGCACTTACTGTTCAAGTGTGACGACCTGAGTTTGGATCGCCAGCACTTACACATGGCCCTGCTGTAATCCCCACGCTCAAGAGGCAGAAACCGGAGATCCTTGGGGTGAGCTGGCTCTCTAGATTAGCTGGAGCAGTGAGCTGTGGGTACAGGCGAGAGGCCATGTCTCAATAAATATGGTGGAGAGTCGTCAAGGAAGACACTTGATTTCAACCTCCGGCCACCATGAGTGCTGTGTCAGTTACTTGTTATTGTGATAAAATACTTGATAGGAAGCAGCTTAAGGAAGGAAAGGGTTTATTTTGGCTCACAGTTCCAGGGGATACATTACTGCAGGGAAGGCATAGGGCCTGGAGCCAGTGGCTGGCTGGACACATTGCATCCATAGTCAGAAAGCAGAGGACCAACCGGAAGTGAGGCCGGGCTATGAAACCTCAGTGACTCACTTCCTCCATTAGGGCTCCAGCTCCTAAAGATTTCACAACCTTTCCAAACAGCACCACCAGCTGGTGACTAAGTGTTCAAACAAATGAGCCTATGGTGGCATTTTACATTCAAACCACAACAACGTGCATGCATATACACGTTTATCTAAATCAATGCAAACATGCAGATACATATGTATGCACATCACACACACACAGAGACACACAAGAAAATTTTGAACATCAATTTAATCTCAAATCAATAAAGACATCCAAGACTTGAGCTGAGAAGAGTTGCCATGTGGTGTTTTGATTCATGTGTCCTCATAAATGTACGTGTTCTGAATGCTAGGTCCCCAGCTGGTGGCAATTTGGAAATTGGATCCTCCTGGAGATGATGTTGGGGGTGGGCTTATGGGTGTTATAGCCAGCTCCCGTTGCCAGTGTTTGTCACACTCACCAGCTGCTGTTGTCCACCTGATGTTGGCCAGGAAGTGATGTCCACTCTCTGCTTATGCTATTATTTTCCCTGCCATCATGGAGCTTCCTCTCAAGTGTGTAAGCCAAAATAAACCTTTTCCTCCCATGAGCTGCTTTTAGTTGGATGCTTTATGCCAGCAACATGAAGCTCACTGCAACACCATCTAGCCAATATGGAGTGAATATTGTGCTGAATGGATATGCATTCTGGTTTCACTTCAGCCATCACTGTAGCCAAACGTAGGTCAGTCTCAACCCCATTTGCTTATATGAGGTGTGCTGTTGATCATGTATATTATGCTGAGTGAATTTTTTTCAAGTGTACACGTAAAGGAAAACTGAGTAAGAACTTCTATATTTCTTCCTTCTGGTTTTTAAAACATATTAATTTCTTGGGGGCTGGAGAGATAGCTTAGCAGTTAAGGCATTTCCCTGCAAAGCCAAAAGATCCCGGTTCTACTCTCCAGGAACCACATAAGCCAGATGCATAAGGGAGCGCATGCATCTGGAGTTCGTTTGCAATGGCTGGAGGCCCTGGCATGCCCATTCTCTCTCTCTCTCTCTCTCTCTCTCTCTCTCTCTCTCATTCTCTGCCTCTTTCTCTCTCTCAAATAAATTAATAAAATATTTTTTAAATATATTTATTTATTTATGAGAGAGAGGAGAGAGAAAGAGAGTGTGGGAATCCCAGAGTCTCCAGTTGCTGCAAACAAACTTCATATGCATGCTCCACTCTGTACATCTGGCTTTACGTGGGTGCTGGGAAACTGAACCCAGACCAGCAAGTTTTGTAAGCAAGTGCCTTTAACCAGTGAGCCAGCTCTCCAGCCCTGTATTCTGCTTTTTAAAAAAAAAATCATGTTATTTTTAATATACTCTCTTGATGCTGATGCTGCTTTGTTTGTTTTTGCTTGGGTTTTGGTAAAGAGTACTAGATCATTCTATCTGTGAAAATGTCATTAAAATGATTGGATATGTTCATTGATTTTTGAAAACTCAGAGTGCATAAAACTGCTTAGATATGTTGGGAAAACACAAGTTGAAGCGGAAACAGTCTGGACTCTTGAGATTATTCTTGGAATGATATCTGCTGTGGATTACTTTTCTTCTTCCCTCCTTGGGTGTGATGGGACAGACCTTGTGATGGTTTGAGTCAGCGTCCCCCATAAACTTAGGTGTTCCCCTGCCATCATGGAGCTTCCCCTTGAGACTGTAAGCCAAAATAAACCCTTTTTTTTTCCCAAAAGCTGTTCTTGGTTGGGTGATTTCTGCCAGCAGTGCAAACCTGACTACAACAGTAATGTTGGTACAAGGAGTGGTATCAATTGCTGCTAGACACCTGATTGTGTGGCTTTGGCCTTTTGGAATTGATTTTCAAAAGAAACGTGGAAGGACTTGAAACCTTGGCCCAAGAGACACCTTGCAGTGCTGTAAGTACAGCTTGATGGACTATTCTGGTCAGATTTGAAAGACCTGAATCCAGTAAGAACTATGGACTGTGACGTTTAGCTTGTGAGGGTGAGAAAGAGCTTTGCCTGGACTGGCTAGAAGCAGTTTGAGTGAGAGGCTTGCTGTTATGCCCATGACCTGAGAATTTGTGCAGGGTTGCCTTGCTTAGAAATGGACAGGGGTGAGTAGAAGGATATGGCCCAGAAATGAAATCTTTGGGCTGAAACTTCTACCTGTTCAGTTGCAATTATAAGAGATTACGTATTGGCCAGCTGACCTTTACTGGGACAACAGGAAGAATGTAGATTCCTTTGAAGGGGACTGAGTGCTCAAGGAGTGTCCTTTTCTTCAAAGTCTGCTTTATGCCCGCCCCCTGCCCCCAGATTAACAAATTGGCTCCCTATCTGGTATTGTGGAGTATAACAAATGCAGGAAAGAGAGGGTCATTGAGTTTTCAACACCATCTTGTTTTTTCAAAATGGCCATGGGAGCCGGGCGTGGTGGTGCACGCCTTTAATCCCAGCACTTGGGAGGCAGAGGTAGGAGGATCGCCGAGAGTTCAAGGCCACCCTGAGACTACATAGTTAATTCCAGGTCAGCCTGGGCCAGAGTGAGACCCTACCTCGAAAAACCAAAAAAAAAAAAAAAAAAAAAAATGGCCCTGGGCAGTGTGAAGCAGGTTTGCTGGATGCCTGCATGGAGACCCGATGGAGCCATAAGGATGAACCATGGGTTGCAGTGGAGACCCAGTAGAGATGCTGGGACCACAAGATGGCTGCTAAGGAGAGCTGCCGGCCCCAGATGAAGTTTTCCAGGACTGTGAGTAGCTTAACTGGAGGGGCGGAATTAGAACTCCAGAGACTTGTTGCTGGTTAGAATTATCGGACTTGGAGACTTGTCATTAACTAGAGTTGTTGGACTTGGAGCTACAGAGTTTGATGTTTGTCCTGTTTAAATCTTTTATTGGTTGAATTTTTGTTGTTGTTGTTGTTGTTTTTCCAGGTAGGGTCTCGCTCTAGTCCAGGCTGACCTTGAATTCACTATGTAGTCTCAGGGTGGCCTTGAACTCACAGCAATCCTCCTACCTCTGCCTCCTGAGTGCTGGGAATAAAGGTGTGTGTCACCTCACTCGGCTGAATATTTCTTTGCTATGCCCAATGCCATTTTTTGCAGTATAAATGTTTTATTCTGTACCATTAATGGGTTTTGGGGGGTTTGGTATTATGGCTCAGTTAAAAGACCTTGGACTATGGGGATATTTGAACATCAGTGGGATTATTAAAACTATGGAACTTCTAAAGTTGGACTGAATACACTGTATTTTATGCCATGTATGGTTATCATTTTCTGGGGGCAGGGGCAGAAGGTGGTGGTTGGATTCAGGTGTCCCCTTAAACTTTGGTGTTCTGAATGCTAGGTTCCCACCTGATGGAGATTTGGGAATTAATGCCTCCTGGAGGCAGTGTATTATTGGGGGCTTATGGGTATTACAGCCAGTTTCCCCTTGCCAGTGTTGGACACACTCTCCTGTTGCTATTGTCTACCTTGTGTTGGCCAGGGGATGATGTCCACCCTCTGCTCATGTCCCCTACCATCATGGAGCTTCCTGTCGAGTCTGTAAGCCAAAATAAACCCTTTTCCCGCAAAAGCTGCTCTTGGTCGGGTGATTTCTGCCAGCAATGAGAACCTGACTGCAACAGACCTCAAGGTCATGGCTGCTGAATGCTTCTCCCAGAAGTTGTACTTCTATCCTCTACCCCCGATTCCTCTATGGAAAGCTTGGCTTCCATCACAGGGGTCTGGGCTCAGAAGACCAAATGCCTTCAAATGGTGGCTATGTGTTTCTGCAGTTGGGAAGAAGCAATCACTTAGAGAAGTCCGTGTCATGAAGTTATGACACAGAACACACAGATTTTCCAGGCACAGGCTCATGGAATCCTCGTGGCTTAAAAAAAAAAAAAAACTGAACACAAGTCTTCTTCTCTTCTTACACATGATGATCTGAGAATGAGCTTGCCTGAGACATCACAGTGAGTCAGAGACAAACAGATCAGAAGCTAGGTGAATAGCAGCATAACTGCATGACCACCAATGTTGGGCAACAGTGTCTCTTCTTCCTTCCCTAAGGGTTGGGCAAAGACAAGCAGAACCATCTAGAAATCATTATCAGTCACTGGCCTTTAGTCATGGGCTCCTTAGGTTTCTATCAGCATCTTCCCTCTCCTAATGTCAAGTATTGGACATGGAGCATCACTGAGGAACCAGTGAGCTCAGAAGGACCCTGCACTCCTTGACTCACAGGTCTGCCTCTTCACTCACCCACCCCCCAACTTCTTTTCTATCTAGAACTTTTTCTTTGATCTTTCATAGGTTGCACTTCCCTCAAGGGAGGGCTCCTTGCCTCTCTACTTCCTTGTGAAGCCTCTAAAACACGCCCAGGACCCCCTTTTATTTTTTTTTTTATTATTCAGAACTTCCATAATTATAGACAATAAATCATGGTAATTCCTCCCCCTCACTTTCCCCTTTATAACTCCACTCTCCATCATATCCCCTCCCCCTCTCAATCAGTCTTTCTTTTATTTTGATGTGATCATCTTTTCCTCCTATTATGGGTCTTGTGTAGGTAGTGTCAGGCACTGTGAGGTCATGGATATCCAGGCCATTTTGTGTCTGGAGGAGCACGTTGTAAGGAGTCCTACCCTTCCTTTAGCTCTTACATTCTTTCTGCCCCCTCTTCTGCAATGAACCCTGAGCCTTGGAAGGTGTGATAGAGATGTTTCAGTGCTGAGCACTCCTCTATCACTTCCTCTCAGCACTATGGTGCTTTTTGAGTCATCCCGGAGGTCAATACCACCTGAAAAGAGATGTTTCTCTAACCAAAGTGAGAGTAATATATGGATATACATACATACATACATATATATATATATATATATATATATATGTATATATATATGTGTATATATATATATTCATTTATATATATATATAACTTCATTTATGTATATATAACTTCATTTATATATACATAACTTCATTTTTCTTTACCACTGAGTAGAACTCCATTGTATAAATGTGCCATCTCTTCATTATCCACTTATCAGTTGAGGGACATCTAGGCTGGTTCCGTTTCCTAGGTATTGTGAATAAAGCAGCAATAAACATGGATGTGGACCCCCTACTTTCCTGTCCTCCCTCAAGGAGGCCACAAGCCACCATGGAAAGAATGCTGAACACAGAGTCCAAAGACTTGACTCTTGTCTCAATTCCACCTCACTGCCTGGCTATGTGACACTGGGAAAACTTCCTGTCACTAGCTGCACATCTCATGTATTTAAAAGTGGATTTAATGCTGAAGGACCATCTTCCCGTTGTCTTCACAATTACCTGGCCAGGTTCCCCAACCCTAGAAGGCCCAGCTTCCTGTCATTCCAGCCCTATCCCTGACCGAGCTCAGCCTTAGCATGTATCCATACTAGGGTTTAGTAGGAGAAAGCCTATGCCTGGGGTCTAGGAGTTGTTTCCTGGATTACAGTGAAAAATCATGAGTCTTAGGAATTTCAGCGACTTAAAATAAGAATCTAACTAAAATTAGGACCTTATTTCTCCCCTTAGCAGCTTTGTGGTCCCATGTACATTAACTGTGTACAAAGGGTAGCTAACATGGTACAGGGTAGTGAGGTGGGTGAAGCCTGAATGCTGCAGGTGACTTATAAAACGTGTCCATACATTAGAAGGCTCAGTGTGTGGCATTGCCTTTCCCAGGCCCCGAGTGGCAGCAAAAAGGAAGCAGATCATTCTACCTTTCTGGGGCTCTCTGCCGCCTCCACAATGAGCAGGTTGTGCTGGGGGAATTTCCTATGTAACCTGCTGAGTCCACAGCAAATGCACAAAGTCATCTATGTCTTTCCCTAGGATCTTGGGTTTCTTGCATGTGTGCATGGGCCGGGGAGGGGGGGATTACAGCTTTATTGAGACATGACTGACATACCATTCAATTACAATCAACGGTTTTAGCATATCTGCAGTAACATAACCATCACTGCCGAGAATTCTCTCCCTTTTCATTGGCCCCAAAGGGTCCTTATCCATATTAGAAGGCCCAGGCCCTGCAAGTGCATTAATCTACTTTCTCCTCCTTGGATGTGCATATTCTGGCCCTTCCTATCAAGGGAATTCCATCTCTGCCAACCAAGTAGTGGATTCCTTCACTTAGCCTACTGGCGCAGGGCTCACCCACACTGTAGTCTGTATTCTTGCCTCTGTGCTTCCTGTGTGGTGGCCACCGGCTCACCTCTTGGTCAGGCTTTCTGAGCACCAGGCCCACCCCTCTGGAATGCTCCACACATTGAGCAGTGGCCTGCACTGGTGATTGGAGGAGGGGTGCACAGCCCCCTCAGTCCACTGCCTCCTGCCCCAGGAAATACATTTCTTAGTCCTTTCCACAATTTGAAAGGTTTTAAGACAAACTGACCTGCTGCTGACAGCACTAATTCCTTTCTTCCTCTCCAATGCTCCTGTCTCTTCTTTCTTTCTTTCTTTTTTTTTCCCTAAAGGAATTTTCTTAGATGTGTGTATGGGCTTTTCCCTGCCTCCAGCTGTCACTTTGGCAGGGGATTGATGTTAAGTAGCACTTACCGACTCCTGCTCGGTTCCACTGGTTTGTATACAGGATCGCCTTTGCTCTCTCTCCATGGGGTGGGTGGTCATGCCCATGCTGTAAGGAGGACACAGGCTCAGGGAAGGTTAGGATTCACCTGAGATCTCTCCTCAGGAAGTAGCAGACTACAGATCTGAACCCTTGCCTCTGGTTTATTCCATCTACCCATGGAGACCAACATCTGTGAACACATGGTGATGGTTCTCACAATTTCCTCCAAAGCCTTCTACATGACCAAGCTTGCTACATATTGCAGACGTCTGCAATGCTACTGCAGATCAGGGAGGGACTGTCCAATGTTCCCTCTGATCTCTGCAAAACTGAGAACCTCCGCCCCGCGCCCCAAGAGGAAGCTGTACAAGTCAGTTCGGAGGGAGGTATTTAAAGATCCAGTTCTCACACAATGAGACCTTAATGAAATCAACTCTGAATATGCTTATTAATTATTTCTTTGCACTCATTTCTCTGCTTCTGAAACTTTCCATAGTTCTCTATTACCTGAGACTCCTTTCCAACCTTCCTCTATGTGGCACAAAAAGCCTTTCTCTGACATGACGTGCCTGCCATGCCCTCCCCAATCTTCATTTCCTAGTGCTCAGAATCTTCAAAGCAGACAGGTTATGTGAAACTCATCACTAAATGAGGTTAAGCACGTGGTGTGAGGGAGGGGGACTGACTGACTGACATGACTCCGTGACTACCAAGGGAAAGAGCTGAGGTTGTTTCCCAGTAAGTCTGAAGGCCATGGGGGCAGGGGATTCCAGGCTCCTCAGCATGGTCACTAGATCCCCTTGTCACATCTGAGGGCATAGAAGCCAAAGGAAAGATGCTGGGGGGTTGGGGTCTAACAAGCCAGGCCTGTAGTGGCTTCTGTTCTACATGAGAAGCCTTAGGTAAGAGAGCTGCTAGAATGGATGGAAGGCACAAAGAGAGCAGAGTATGCAGGTGTGGATGAAAGAAAAGGAGCTAGAGTAGACATTGCTTAAATTCCAGGAGGTTGTGTACTAAGGTAGCCATCCACTGGTAGTAGGATGAATAATGAGACCCCCACACACACACACACACAAGTGTAGTTCTTAGCAGCCCAGGAAGCAAACAGAGACGAGGAATACTGGGAAAAGAGAGAGTGACCCAGATTTGAAGTTGGCATTAAAATGGCCAAAAGAGCAAGGAGTCAAAGACGGTAACTTCTAGGTCAAGAGAGATTTGCATCTAGTATGACTACCTACTGCTACCTAACAAAACATGTCAAAACTTAGAGACTCAGGGCAGCAGGACCGTAGTGGCTAGGAGTATGGCTAGGGACTTGGTACTTCTCTCATGAGGTTATAGTCAGATCTTGCTTGTCATCTGGAGGCCTGAGGTAGCTGGAAGGCACTCTTCTGAGGTGGACAGCCACATGGTTCAAGCTATGTCAGCTATGGGCTGAAGTCAGTCCGTGTGGGTTTCCCTGTCCTATGGGACTGGAGCTGCCGAGTACCCTCACAGCATTGTGTTAGCCTTCCTCGGAGTGAATAACCAAAGAATCCAAGCGAGACCTGCAGTGATGTTTCGATCCCGGCTCCAGCCACACCTTCACTTCTGCCTGTTCTACTGATGAAATGGAACAAAGCCTGATTCCCTTCAAGAGGGGGCCACTCAGGAACATAAGTACGAAGAAGTAAGGATCATTGGGAGACAACTTTGGAGGATAAAATACATTTCTAGTAGCTCTGCTAGCTCTAAGAAAGGCCCTAGTAGGTTCTTAATAGGATCCAACCGTGTGCTAGCCAGGGAACCATTATTGCTGTCTCATGAATCTTTGGCTCCCAGAACAGCATGTGTACAGAATAGCTACTCAGCAAAATCTGTTGAGTTAGTGAACAAGCCTGGGAAATAGTTTTATAACCCACACCCCTCTACACTCCAGCCCAGTTGTTTGTGATGAATGAGACACTAAGGCCCACAGCTGCTAAGCAGCTTGTCCAAGATCACAGAGAATGAGCTATGAATGGGGGTATTAAAGTATCAAAACCAAATGCTTGCATTCTTCAGAGGACCCCAGAATTTCATCAGCAGTACCAGAAAACATCTCAGTAGAAGAGCTGAGGCCCTGACACCCAAGGTCTCGCACCAGGCAGCTGGTCAGTCTGGTCCAAGGTGACCAGGGATAGCGTTATGTCATGATTTCCAGCCCTACCTGTGTTTTGTTCACTTCCTGTACATAACCCTTTGTATCCAGTTTCTGACTGTCAACCCTCAGTAACTTCCAATTGCAGAGCCAGGGTCTCCTGCAAGGTCAGAGAGGAAGCTGAGGGCTCAAGGGACTGCCTCACCCCACACTTGAGTTGAGCTCTTCCTTTCCAGTGTGGACTGGAAATCCCCACCTCCGCTGCATCCCCTGCAGAACCTTCCAGGCCACACTTTCAGCTGCTGTCAAGAACCCCAGCTTTATTTTCCTCTGCCTCTCAGTTCCTTTCCTGTTTTAGCCCAGAACACCCATTCCTTATAAAGCTGGGAAGAGGAGCACTTGCAAGAGGCAAGCCAACTGGCCTCTCCCTATCAACCACGGCACTGTCACTTAAAAGACATAACTACCCTCTAAGAGCCTCACCAAGAAGACAGAGGAGGGCTGGAGAGATGGCATAGCAGTTAAGGCACTTGCGTGCAGAGCCAAAGGACCCAAGCTCCAGTCTCCAAGACCCACATAATCCAGATGTGCAAGGTGGCACATATGTCTGGAGTTGATTTACAGCAGCTGGAGGCCCTGGCATGCCCATTCTCTTTCTCCCTATGTGCCCTCCCCCCACTTTCTCTCTCAAAAATAAATTTTAAAAAATTGTTTAAAGAAGACAGAGGACTGGCCAACAGGTATATGGAAAGATGCTCAGCAGTACTACATGTCAGAGGAATGCGTATCAAGCCCTCAGTGAGAGGTCGCCTCACATCAATTAGGCTGGCTATTATTTTAAAAAACAACAACAACAACAACAAAAACAGATGCTGGAGAAGATGGGGTGAAATGATAACCCTTATACACAGTTGATGGGAGTGAAAATTGGTGTAACAGCTATGACAAATCGCATAGATATTCTGATAATATGAATCCTACTTCTTGATTTATGTCCAAAATAATTGAAATCAAAATACTAAAGAGATTATGCAGTTGATAGCCAAAATGTGGAAATAACCCACATTCCCATTATTGGTGAGTGAATAGAGGAAAACTAGAATACATACAAAGGAAGGTTATTCAGCCTTAGAAATGAAGGAAATCTTGAATTATGCAATATGGACCATCCAAGAAGACATTATGCCCAGTGAGGTAAGCCAGGCACAGGACAAGCACAGCATGATTACACATCTAGGATGTGCTGGTCATATAGTTCAGTTGGTAGAATGCTTGCCTAGCATGCACGAAGTCCTGGTTCACTCTCCAGCATGGCATAAAACAGGCATAGTGGGACACACCCATAATCTCAGCACTCTGGTGGTGGAGGCAGGAAGATCAGATGTTCAAGGTCATCCTCAGCTACATATCAAGTTCAAGATGGATATATGAGACTCTGTCTCAAAAATGAAATAATAACGCCTGGCATGGTGGTGCACACCTTTAATCCCAGCACTCAGGAGGCAGAGGTAGGATGGCCATGAGGCCACCCTGAGAGTACACAGTGAATTCCAGATCAGAGTGAGCTAGAGTGAGACCCTACCTTGAAAAAAAAAGAGAAAGAAACAAAGAAACAAACAAAGAAACAAAGAAAATGAAATTAAAAAATAAAAGAGAGCCGGGCGTGGTGGCGCACGCCTTTAATCCCAGCACTCCGGAGGCAGAGGTAGGAGGATCGCCGAGAGTTCAAGGCCACCCTGAGACTACATAGTGAATTCCAGGTCAGCCTGGACCAGAGTGAGACCCTACCTCGAAAAACCAAAAATAAATAAATAAATAAATAAATAAATAAATAAATGAGACACAGGACAATAATATTTTCTGGGAGTGGAGAGTGGGAAGTGGTTGATGGGGTGGTTTCAGTTATGCTATCTGAATAACTTATAGAGCTCTACTGTTCAGCATAGTGTCTGCACTTTAAAAAATAGTCTCACCGGGCATGGTGGTGCACGCCTTTAATCCCAGCATTCGGGAGGCAGAGGTAGGAGGATCGCCAAGAGTTCGAGGCCACCCTGAGACTACATAGTTAATTCCAGGTCAGCCTGGACCAGAGTGAGACCCTACCTTGCAAAACCAAAAAAAAAAAAAAAAAAAAATAGTCTCAGCCAGGCGTGGTGGTACACGCCTTTAATCCCAGCACTCTGGAGGAAGAGGTAGGAGGATTGCGGCCAGCCTGAGACTACATAGTGAATTCCAGATCAGTCTGGGTCAAAGCAAGATCCTACCTTGGGGACAAAAAAAGGTCTAGGTATTTAAAATATTTTATTTATTTGTTTTTTATTTATTTGAGAGAGAAAAAGAGGCAGAGAGAAAGAATGAGTGAGAGAGAGAATGGGCATGCCAGGGCTTCCAGCCATTGCAAACAAGCTCCAGATGCATGCGCCCCCTTGGCACAAGCCTTTAATCCCAGCACTGGGGAGGCTGAGGTAGGAGGATCATCAAGAGTTTGTGGCCACCCTGAGACTACATAGTGAACTCAGTTCATCCTGTGCTAGAGTGAGACACTACCTCAAAAATACAAAACAAAAAAATTAGAGAGTTTTATTTTTGTTTTTCTAAGATAGGGTCTCATGGCTTGATCTAGTCCTCAAACTGGAAATCTCCCTACCTTAGCCTCCTGAGTGCTGGGGTTACAAGAATGTGCTGTCGTGCCAACTTTTGCTAAGAGGATAAATTTCTATTTAGAGTTGTCATCACAGGCATATACCACTCCCCTCCCCCACTGCCCAAAAACAGGTGTGGGAGGAGCACAAAGAAAGTCCTGCAGGTTTTGATATGACTGTTGTCGTTATTGACTGATAATGGCACGACTGCCTGCATCAAACTCAGTACACATTAAATATGTCCATGTGTGTATGCATATCAATTATACTTCCACATAGCTGTTTTTAAAATTGTCTGTTCAGGGCTAGAGTGATGGTTTAGCCGTAAGGCACTTGCCTGCGAAGCCTAAGTTCAACTGTCCAGATCCCACATTAGCCAGATGCACAAAGGCAAGGCAAGTGAAATGTTGCACATGCCCACTAGGTTGCATAAGCATCTGGAGGTCAAATGCAGTGGCTGAGATCCTAGTGTGCCAATTCTCTCTCTCTTTCTCTTAAAAAAAAAAAAAAAAAAAAAAAAAAAAACTTTAAAAAAATTGGCTATTCAAGTACAAAAGTAGAGCTGGGAGATAGTTTTAGTTGGTAAAGAGCTTGCTCACAAACATGAATCTGAGTTGGCTCCCCAGAACCCATGTAAAAAAAATGCCAGGTGTGGTGGTACACATCTATAATGCCAGGGCTGGGGAGGCAAAGACAGGCAGATCCCTGGAACTCACTGCCAGCTGTATAGCCTAATCAGTGAGCTCCAGGCTAAGGTGTCAAAAAAATGTGGATGGCACTGGAGGTTTTCCTCTGGCCTCCAAACGTGCATATGCATACATGCATGCACATTCACATACACGCACACCACACACACACATATGTAAAAAATAAAGTATAAAAATGGTTGTGATGCCAGTCCCTGTAAACAGGAAGAGATCGGATGCAGTTGGGTTCATTTAAAGATTAACGACAACCTGTGGTAAGAGTTGAGTCTTGATAAACAAGGTATTATCATCGTACCTACAGACCTCCTGCCACCTCTCACCTTGTCTGTCCTTCAGGACCCAAACTCCTTAAACATCAGCAACTCAGTCTCCTCAAGAGCCTGGAGCTCTTCTTACCCAAGGCCAGTACATGGTCAGTACCTGGCTTCCCAACTGGATTTCTCCCTACACGCACACACACACGTGTGAGTGCGCAACAAAGGGCACCCTTGGCCCTAGTAGTTTCAGGGCTCCGATGTGTATTGAATGGATGGGTGAGTGACATAGACACCTTCTAGCCCAAGAGAAGAGCATCAGGTAGTTTTGAACCAGGGCTGTTGGTGGTCTGTGTGTTGGCAGAGTAGAGTCAGCACCCTGTTCTGTCCCCTTTGCCCTCCATCCTTCCCTACCTCTCCCCCATGGCAACCCCATCTTCCCTTCCACATTGGCATTTACTCCCCAGCTGTTTCCTGTGAGGCCCCAGATCATTTGACCCCAACAACACAGCTGGCAGCCCCAGTCATCCTGTTGCCAGGTAGGTCTGCCCCACAGACCCTGAAGTCAGAGGACAGTCCCCGTTGCTTTTCATTGTTAGATGAAGGGCAGCTTCTGCAGGCCACCTCTAATGATGTGAGTGAGACATTCTTTTCTTTTCTTTTCTTTTTCCCCCCTCTGGGATGGAATTTGCTCCCACCCCAATCAGACTCCAGTAAAATGAACCCCAGGCATGCCTGCTTCTCCCAGCAAGCCAAGCTAATCCAAGGACAGTCATTAACTTGTTATTCTAAGTAATCCTCTGCTGAAAGCTGTGAGCCGCCTGTGGTGGATGAGAGCAGGGTTTTCCAGAACAAAAACGCTGGACTTGCTGGCTCATATGAAGACAGACAGCTTCCCAGGAGGAAGGAGTGATGTTGCGGGGCCACTGAGGCCGGCTCCCTCCCAGACAGTACAGAAAGTACCAGCACACAGACGCTTATTCCGGCCAGCTGAGTATGTTCCTGTCCTTGTGTAGACAATATTCTGTCAGCCCACTAATATTTCCATCTTTGTGGTCAATAGAGACCGCCCCCTTACCAAATCAGATTAACAGTAGACACAGCATCTAAACTGGGTTTCTGAAACACACACCGTATTAAATATTCAGATAAGATCCCGTATTTACCCAACACCAGATCAACTCCTTTGGAGCCTCCTACCTGTCTCTTTCCTGCCATCTCTCCAACCACATCCTGCTGCTTATCATCCCTCAATCCTCTTAGCTTGTAAATGCCAGAATGCCTGTTCCCTTTGCTTGAAGTGTCCCTCTCCACTTCTCCTACACAAAATTCACACCAGCTTTCAAAGCAACTCACGAATCCCAGCCAGGATTTACTGCTTCCAAATAGCCACCTCTCTGGAGTACAGTTTAGCGGTCAAGCTTTTTGCCCAGCATGCCCAAGGGCATGGGTTCTATGTCCAGTACCACCACAAACACCCACCTCAGTCCTCAGTCCCTGCACTTTGTGTGTTGGAATTATTCGTACTCGCGCCTGATTGTCTTCCTTGACATTGTGTGGTGTTGTACCCTCCCCTGAGGATCCCTGAGAGCTGAACTCAAGCCTTTCCTTTAATGATTCCAAAATGTGACCTTCTCTTACTTCTACAGTGATTCTCGTTTGGTCTTCACAGGAACAAACCTCCTGGTGGGGGAAGCATCATTCTTGACTTTTGACTTCAGCAGTTTTCTTCTGACGCTTGTTTCTATGAAGCTGTGTGATGCATTTTCCTGTCCCCTGTCACCCACAAATTTGTTTCCTCTTCTAAATCTCAAGGGTCCTGAGATACAACCTTTGATAGACAAGCCCACAAACAGCTGCAGCTTGTTCTAATTTCTCCCTTTTAAATGTCAGACAAGCTTCCTAGAGGAGGCAAGGGCTGTTCTGGACTGCCAATGAATGGAGTTTTGCCGTGAGCACACATGGAGGGGGAGAAAGTCCATTCCACGACCACCAGGCTTTTATATCCTCCATCTTACCTGTAAAGTCCCTCTTGGAAAATTTGACAGAGCTGATTTTGGCAGACATGTGAGTCTTTTGCAAGCAGAAACCTATTCCTTCCAGGTTTGAAATACGATGCTTCCAAGAGCAACAAATATAAAAACAAGCACTATATTTTCCTCATTGCCTACTACATGCCCCGCACCACGCAAGTGACTCACTCAGATATTTTAACTGAGTGATTACAACCTCCTAAACCCACCTCACCCCCATTTGAGAGTGGAGGAACGGCCATTTCCTTTGGTGACCCTATAAATAAACAACACACGGTGGGTGCCTGGCACAGGAAACGCTCCATGTAGCAGGGAGAGTCACTCACCTAGACAAGCACTGCTGTGAGGAGCACTTAGCTGTGGAATCCATTATCACCAGCTCAAGCGTGACAATGCTCAGCCACCCCTGGCCCAGGAAATGCAAGCCCAGGGCTGAATGGGTGGCTTTCCCACGCTTCCCTTGCCTGTTCCAAGGATCGACACTGCCCAGTAATTGGTCTTGTCCTCCTCTGCACTCTGGGCAAAGAACACAGCATGGCTGCACCTACAAAGCCCCAGGAGAACAGGCAGGTGGAAACCAAACTGCTGGTGAGTGCTTGCTCAATAAGCTCCCAAAGCTTGAGCACTGTGTGCCCTGCACAATGCCAAGTGTTTTTGTGAGCCCACGCTGCAGGGACATGTGTATGCTTTTCTCACTACAGCATAGCACAACACAGCCACCAGCCACCCAGTAAATGCTTGTGGAATGAATGAATGAACAAATGAGGTAAGAACCTTGGTTATATGCAGCAGATTGGTATGTGAGTGTAGGATTCCCTTTGAGGTTGCAGAGGGCAGCTCTCTCCAGAGTACACAGACACACATAATGAGCGAAGCCTGAAGAACAGAGCATGAGTCAATCAGCCTCAAGACAAGAGTCTGAAGGGTAGTGACAAGACTGTTGGACAACAAGCCCTGGTCCCACCACTGGCTGTGGTGGTTGACTATGTCCTGGCTGCATAGGTCTCACCTTATTCACACGTGGCAAGGGTTCTCAGTGTCTGTCTGTGCCCACGACGAGAGCCAAGGACTAGCAAAGGTGAATTACACAGCAGTGATCCCATCCTCCCAGGGGCTCCACATCACTGCAGTGATTGTGTATAATAGGCACTGTCAGCCCTCCACCACCAAGGCTTTGCTTGATCAGCGAGCCTTCACCAGCAGGACAGGGGAAGATCGTTCCCATCCATTCTATGTGAATTCCACTCTCACCCCCACTCACCAGGACATTTCTAAGACCAACCCTCAGCCACTCTCATGGGTCAGTGTGTTTCCACTGCCCCCACAGTCACTGGACTTCCAGAATGTTCAGGAAGGAAAGTTCCCCCTTCCTCAAAACATGCTCAGTTAGAAATGCATTCATTAGCCTGTAGGGAGGATGCCTGGGAACTGGGGAAGACTTAGAGGCCCGATTTGGCCACATCACAGTTCACCCTGGAGGTCCCAGCTCTGAGGACCCCAGCCCACCTGTGACTCATCACACCTCAGGAAGGCAGCCTGGGGCCTGACATACCTGTCCCTGCACTGTCCTGTCTGACTACCTGCCTGCTTCCATGTCACCCTGGGTGACATCCTGCCAGATGCCTAGACCAGATGCCCCTCCCCTGCTGATCAGGTGCAAACCTCAGCTCTGAGTCGGGGTAGGTGCAGCCTGCCCCGTCTTCAGTCTCATGCCATGCTCACACCCCCAGGGCTGGCATGACTTCAAGGTTACTTAAAAGGAGCCCTTGCAGCCCTCGCATGTGGCCCAGGGTCCGAGCCCCTCATTAGGCAGTGGCAGCTCTCACATACGGCCTTTAATGTGGTGCAGTGGTATTTTTCAGGTTTCTTTTCAGAAGGAAAAAGTTAATAACATGAAGGCTTTATTGCCTCTCTCGTCCCCCCTCTGAGACATGCCCTTTGGTAGTGCAATGCCGGGGCTAGTTAAGGCCGAAGCCCGGGGATTTCCTCCTCTCTGGGAAAGACTGTAATTACACGCACACAGGGGCCAAGGCAGTGAAGTGGTAACACACCAAGGTCTTAACCTCGAAGGCGGGAGGGGATCTAGGTGTGAGCCGTCATGGCCTGGTCTGTAAAGCAGAACCATATGGGGAATCCATTACCTGCTCTACAAAGGCGGCCTTGCTAATAAACGTATTTACTGGGTTAAATAAATATGTGCAGGGTTGTTAAAAGCCTGGCCCTGTGACTCCAAGTCACCAACATTTTTCACTTGTCAGAAAGGGGCTTTTGGAAGCTTTCAGGCGGCCTGCCTTCCTGCTCGTGTTTATGCATCCACTATGCCCCTCCGCACCTCCTGCCTGTGGAGAAAGAAAGGGTCTTTGTCTAGCACTGTGGAGACCCTACAGGTGGGCAGAAGCATCCAGGCTGTGTGTGCCCTTGTCTTGTGAGGATGGGTCCCTGCCCAAAGTTAGAGCAAGGAGGAGCCAGAAAGGAACATATCTCCACATAGATCTGTGTCCCAGGAGAAGGTTCTGTTCACACTGTAAACACAGCATTATGGAGTCTTCATAGCTGTATCATCCTGTATAATATTGTTGTAAAATGTGTGCAGTATAAAATTACCATTCTAACCATGTTAAAGGGTACAATCAGTACCACCTTGGTACCCCTATCATGTCACATAGTCACTACTGCTGTCCAGTGGAAACACTGTCCATGTGAAGCAAGGACTGCTCCTTCCTCTCTCACCACTGGCCCCAGGAAACTTCCCAGTTGCCTCTGTCTCTATGGATGTGGCTTTTGTAGCCATTTCGTATAAATGGGAACATACAATGTGGGACCTTTTGTGTCTTTCACTTCCACCAATGTGTTGGTTAATCTTGTCAACTTGACGGCATTTAGAATCACCATGGAAACAGATCTGTGGGCATGTCTGTGAACAATTTTCTAGATTCGGTGAGTTGAGGTAAGAAGACCCACCTTCACTGTGGGCAGCACCATTCCACGGGCTGGGGTCCTGGACTGTATAAAATGGAGCGAGCTGGCTCAGCAACAGCATTCATGACGCCCTGCTTCCCCACTGTGAACTGAACATGACAGCTGTCTCAAGATCCTGCCACCATGTCTCAGATGCCAAGATGGACTGTAACCTAGAATGATAAACAGAAATAAACCCTTCTCCCTTAAACTGATTTTTTGTCAGGTCTCTTGTCCCAGCAACAAGAAGGTAAATAACACAACAAAGCATCGTGTTTTCCAGTTTGGTCCTTGCTGTAGCTGTGTCTACACTTCATTCTTTGCTGTGGCTGTATGGTCTTCCACCACATGGATAGGTTACATTTTGGTATGCATTTGTCAGCTGATGGATATCTGGGTTGTTGCCACCTTTTGACTATAGTAAATATTCTTGCTACTGTGAACATTCTTTGCTTTGAACAGCTGTTTTCAGTTTTTCTGGAATATTCCTGGCAGTGAAATTAGTGAATCATAGGGTAACTATTTAACTTACTGAAGACCCTGTTTCACATCGTTTGCTATGCTCTTTTGTACTTGAGAGAAAGTTGAGGAACTTAAAGACATGTGTTTTTCCTTGCAATACTCTAATTCCCACAGCCACCCTCCCCCCAGTGGAGGAACTCTTCATCTTATAGACAGATGAAGAAACCAAGAGATTTACGGTCACACCAAATATGGGCTTCTGAAATTTGAAACCTGGTCCTTCAGATCATGGAATAAATAGTCTGCACTCATTCTATCACCCCATTGAGTTGAAAATACACAGGAAATGATATGCATTTCTAAGGTCCCAAGAAGGTCTCAACAAGTTGTTAAATGACTTACCCTAAATGATGCCACACAGCAGGTGAACATCTCAGGGCTGCCATGTGGGGTGGGGGGGAGAGGGCCTCAGAAGTCTCCACTGGGTTTCTCATTGTTCAGGGAAACACAGTGATTGCACGCCATTCTCCTGCGCACCCTCACAGGTACTGAGATGAGCATGGATACTGCTGGCACATTTGTTCTCAGCGAGAAGGGCTTATTTCTCTTCAGAGGGAAGGTTTCACTATTGACCCAGTGCTTGGTGGTCTTAGAGACATGTATGTAAGTATGCAAGTATGCACCCCTCAGTGCATGTGACCTCACTTCCATGAGAAGCTTTCCTAAGAATTGTCACTAAGTAAAACAGCATTTCATCATGTATTTGCTCCTCTGCTATTTATTTTACTTTCTCATGCACATTTTCTTGTCATAACCCAGGTAATTTCTCTCTTTATATTCCATCCTAATTTTTGTTTCCTCTTTAATCCCTTAGCTTGCATGTTAGTCACATCACACACACACACACACACACACACACACACACACGTCCATTTGTCTGGCTGAACTGCTGGTTACCATACATAATCTCTCCAATCACCCATCATTTCTTCTGCACTGGAAGATATGACAGAGGCAGTACAAGGAGCCTGTGATATTTTGACACTGTGGGATGTAGGCTTGAAACCCAACTGTAAGCTACACACAGAGCCAACTCAGCCTGTGTCCTCACTTGTAATTACCCTGTAAGTTATCCAGGGCTGTGATGCTTTTAATTGAATAATGTGTTTTCTAAAATCCCAACATTCATTACAGTCCTTGGTTTAGAGCAAGTAGTTATCTTGCCATTTTCTCTCTTATTTGGTGGTGGTAGGGAGGACTGAGGGGGGTGGACAGAGAAAAAAAAGCCAATGTGGTTTAAATTGGAATGATTCTACAAAATGTGAGACATAGTTCCCCTTTACGTACATCATAAAGATCACAACATCACAACCTTTATTAAGATATTATAATTCCAGGACTGGAGAGATGGCTTAGTGGTTACGTGCTTGCCTGTGAAGCCTAAGGACCCTGGTTCGAGGTTCGATTATCCAGTACCCACATAAGCCCAATGTACATGGTGGTGCATGCGTCTGGAGTTCACTTGCAGTGGCTGGAGGCCCTGGCACACCCATTCTTTCTCTCCCTCTCTCTCCCTTTCTCTGTTTCTAATAAGTCAATAAATCCAAAAAAAAAAGAGATTATAGTTCCATTGTGACAATTCTATAGCAGTCCAAGTTGTAGAAAATGATTCTATTAAGTGATTTGGGGAAGGGGACAACCTTTTTGGCAAGCTGATAGACTGAGGGCCACAGAATACAATGAGCCTCCTCCCACCCCAAGGCCCATGGAAGTGGAACAGGGAACTTTCAACAGCCCAGACCATTTGGGTTGGAGATGACTTTCTGGCTTATATCTACGCTCTTTCACCCCTTTCTGTGGCATGAAACTAGTGTGTTCTCTGAGGTCAGTGGCTCCCTTTGGGAACACAAAAGGGGGAAAAAGTAAAATAGGGTCTTTAGATAATGAACAGAAGTTTGCCATCAACTTGATGCATGTCAGATTCTCCAAAGATGAGTTATGTGCAGCAAACCCACTTCTTTCAAGTCCTGTTTATGGTTGGTTAAATAAGCAATGAGGTGATCTGTCACCTCGGCTCTCAGCCGGTGAGCGGAGAGAGCGACAAGCCAATCTGATGTGAAATGATTTGGACAGTAAGTAAATAAATCCCACCTTGATAAGTTGGACTCTGCAGCAGCTCTCCCACAGGCCCTGTGAGTTCTGATGAAGGGCTGATGAGGGCTTCCCAGGGAGAAGCCAGAGACATCTTCCCTGGAGGTCCCTTCAAACAGAACCACATTCCATCTGTTGGGGACAGTTGAGGAGCAAGGAGGGCAAGCGGGTAAAAGGGTGAGCCTAGTGACATTTTAGGACTCTCCCACCAAAGGGGTTTGGAAACACTATCTCATCAAGACAACTAGTAGCTTCGGAGCATGTGTCCAATATATAGGACTGGGACTGAATTTCAGCGCTGTCAACAGGGATGAGTAGATACACACATGAAAAGAGGGAGGGAAGGAAAAAGGCAATCTTCATAAATCTCCTAAAGGTGGATCTACTGTATGAAAGAAAGGCAGATTAGTAGAGCTGAACATCTAACACACACACAAAAAAAAGCCACACTGCTGGACAAGGAATGTTTCTTCTTGCTTAAGGACTCTTTTGTGTTCTGGTTGGAAGCTTTTTGTTTTAAAAACAAAATTAAGAAGTGGGGCTGGAGAGATGGCTTAGCAGTTAAGGCACTTGCCTACAAAGCCAAAGGACCAGATTCGAGTCCCCAGGACCAAGTAAGCCAGATGCACAAGGTGGCGCATGCATCTGGAGTTGGTTTGCAATGGCTAGAGGTTCTAGTGTTCCTATTCACTCTCTCTCTCTCTCTCTAATTAATAAATAAAGCATTTTTAAAGAAAAAGAAATACAGACTTTTTTGGTTTTATATTCATGACCACTCATTACCCATTTAAAAATTTTACTAAAAATGCCACTTGAATTAAAATGCCCTCGAAAACCAACAGCTTATATCTGTTAAGTGTTGTAACAATTCCAAACTATCTTACATAAAGCATTTGTTTCAAAGATTAGAGATGCCTCTTGCTATGGCACTTATGATTACACATAATTCCTTGGACTGCCACCCTGCCTGGATTTGATGCTTGCTCTGTCACTACCAATCCTAGTCCCTCCACAGGTTATAGACCTGCCCTGTGCCTCAGTTGCCTCATCTATATGGTGGGATGATAATATCTAACTTAGAGAGCTGTCATGAGGCATATAGGAGTCAAGCTATGTTAGTACTTAGAGCAAAAAAGATTTACTGTTATTTCTGTGCCTCACAGATCTCCATGGTGCGGGATTTGGGGTCCAGTGAGGGATTAAATTCCATAAAATGCAGGAGATTCCAGGCCTGTGGACCCCAACTTTTGGATTCTTATCTGAGTTAGCAAAGAATTGAAAACACGGACTCAGAGAAAAGTAAATTATAAATTATGAGTTTTATTTTAGAGAGAGTTAGGATCCAGGGGAAGGCTAGCAAGAAGCCCAAGCCAAAAATTCTCCTCTACCCAACTAGGCTGGGAAGGGGGAGAGAAGATGTATAAAATCTACTTCACGTCTCTGGGTAAGAAGCCTCCAGAGAAGGCACACACAGAGAGAAAGCAAAGCAGGAGAGTCCAAGTCACAAGATTGCCCTCAAACCGGAGATCAGAGAGGGCCGAGAGACAGTAAAGGACTCAGAGCTTAAAGAGAGATTGCACATGTGACAAAGTAAGAAAGCACCCAAAACCAAGGCAAGAAAGTGCCTGGACAAGAAAAGCTTGACTGGGAAGGGGGAGAGCTTACCAGAGGGGGGCCAGGAAGCAAGAGAGTGAAGATAGCCAAGAGATTTACAAACACGTGCCGGCCCATTTACAGATGAAGCATCCAATTAGAATGAGCCTCATCATCAGATTCAGGTATTAAGGGAGAGACCTGATTGGTTGGTAGACTCAAGAGGCTGATTCGGGAGGGGTGCTGAACTTGGAGAAGCAGAACGCTGCTGCAAGTGAGTGTTGCTAGCAACCCTCGTGGGTGGCGGGTTCTAGTCCTGCTAGGGCAACCAAGGTGACATCCATGTTCTCCTTGGACCTCTGATCCCTGGCTGACTGCCTATAAAAAAGCTGTCTTGGGCTGAGGAGGTGGCTCAGCAGTTAAAGGTACTTGCTTACAATGCCTACTGGCCTGAGTTGAATTCCCCAGGACCCACATAAGGTCAGATGTACAAAGTGGTGTGTGCATCTGGAGTTTGTTTGCAGTGGCTAGAGGCCCTGGTGCACACATACACTCTCTCTTTTTCTCTCTACTCATAGATGAAATATGTTTTTAAAGCTATCTTTTTTTTATTGTTTTTTATTGACTTTTATACTCACATACAAAGATTTAAAGCTATCTTGTTCATGTTCCTCCTTTGAATAGACAGCTATGGCTGCTCCTCTTTGGCAGATGAAGAAGCCAGAGTCTTCGAGGTACAGCATGAGGGGTGGCCAAGCTTCAGCTAGAGCCTAAGCTGACATCCTGTCCAACCCAGTCCAGTACTCTCTCAGTGTAATAAAGACACCAGACTCACAGCCAACTACTGCAGATTATTGCTCATTATGGAATGGGGCTAATGGTAGCCCATGATTATTTACTACTGAAAACTCCAGGAAAACTGCATAAAACGTGAGATTTTTTTAAGCTGGGGAGCTGGGTGAGTGGGTAAAGCACTTGCCACACCGGAGTTCACATCCCCAGAAATCTGTGTCAAGTTGGACATGGCGCTGTGCATCTGTAATCACAGCGCTCCTCGGGTGAGGTGAGAGGTAGATACAGGAGAATCCCCAGAAGCTCACAGGCCAGCTAGCCTGGTATCCACAGCAGCAAACAGCAAAGACCCCAACTTAAACAAGGTAGAAGGCAAGGATGGACACCTGAGAGTTTCTTCTGACCTTCACATGTACAGTGGCACCCATGCCCACACTCACACACATACATACATTCCCACACACACACCAATACACACAATAAGAATTTTAGCTGTCCTGCAGGCCCAAAGAACAGTTCCATGAAGTCAAGACTCGTGGAGCGAGACTGGAGGTGAACCAACATGAGCGGCTCTCCTCCTCCTTCCTCTTAGGATTTTGCTTTTCCTTTCAGCTTTCCCCCTCTTCTTTTCCTCTGACAAGATTTCTCTTAATTTTCTTTATAAAAAATAACATTCATGTTTTCTTACATTGTAATTAACACATTTTATCATGCTGGAAATGTGGGACATAGGTTAAAAAAAAAAAGAAAACAGAAAAAAATCCAAAATTCTATCACTTTTGACATATTCTTTCTACGTTTTTCTTTTATGCATTTAATAAAACATTTACATACTTTTTCCTCTTACAGAATTTGGTGTGTGAGGGTGGTTTATGTAGCACGCTAAACGCACTTTGTTCATTTACCGTTTAACCACTTTGGAGACAAGTTCCCCAAATATAGATAAGATGATGGTATGCAAAGGGTGAAAACAAGGACAACTCGGGTTTGAGTGGGGACTCTGGTCCTGTTAGCTATGTGACCTTGGAAAGGGTTTCTGTGTCTCCATTCTCTCTGGATAAGACAAATAATAGTACTTACCTTACAGGCTGACATGCTTGTAGAACCAAATGAATTATGGTGTGCTTGTGAAGTTCTTAGGACACAGCCTGGCATATAGCAAGCATTTAAAAAATGTTAGACATGGGATGGAAAGATGGCTTAGTGGTTAAAGTGCTTGCCTGCAAAGTCTAAGGATCTAGGTTCGATTCCCCAGATGCAGGGAAATAAAAAGGTTAGAAATGGGAGGCTACACTGGAAGAAGTGGGTGCAAATGCAGGTTCTGACATCCATCAGAAGTTATAACAGCAGCCTGGGGAGTGATGACTATGGCTTAGGCCAAGGTATTGATGGAGGTGAGGAGAGGTGAGAGGTTTGGGAGTGCTTTGAGAGGTAAGCCAGAGATGAGGGAACAGGGCAAAGAGAAGGAAAGGCAGAGGGTGAGGAGAAATGGTGCTCTTCACTGACATGGGGAATGTCAGGTGGAGAATAATTATGGTCATCAGTTCAGTTTGGGAACTCATTAAATTTGAGGTGCTGGGGAGGGGATGGTGGTCAAGGAGAGGAGCCTTCTGCTTACCTCCTTCACCACAAAGAAGAGCCAGCATAACAAATAAATAACCACTTCTCAACGAGAGCAGCAGAAGAACCCAGCAAGGGAGACAGAGGCAGGAACCTCTGCGACACGGAGCTAAGACGGTGGTATAGAGAGTGGAATGAAGAACATCAGAAGCCACAGTCCTGCTTCCCCAGCTAGAGAGACTTCCTACTGTAGGGAAGAGTGAGCAAGACAGTCCCACTGGGTTCTATCATTGAGACCACCAGAAACCTTACCACTGTCTTCAGCAAATCTCTTAAGAGAAGACAGAAGGCAGCTTCGGGGAGTTTGCACCCATAGTTTTGCTCCAGAGAAGAAACTTCCATTGTCTGCCCCTCAAACCTTGATCCCAGGTTTGATAACATGGACTCCAAATTGAGTGCAGAGTTGCACACTACCACCCACCATCGACCCTGTGTGTCTGGCCTGAGAGCACCCACTCATCTCAAGCTGTACACATAGTGCTACCGGTACTCACCATGCCCAAGAGGTTTACTAGAGTAACCCTTTCCCATGTGACCTCTGGAGATAAAAGGTCTCTCTACACAACACCCAAACCCATAGATTATAGCTAGGGAAGCCATGAGAAGACTAAACTATGGTGTCCAACTGAAATCAAAGTCAACAAAGCTTTTCCAAAACACAGCAACCATTTCATGAACGTGGTAGAGTTGATTGGCCCACCATCTGGGTAAATCTCAATGTAAGGTCACAAAAAATTCAGAAAATAAGGTAACATGTGACACCTCTTAAGGACATGCTAACTCATTAACAACAGACATCCAGGAAAAGGATAGTGACCAAAATACCCAACAAAAATTTCAAAGGAGAACCGGCATGGTGGTGCACGCCTTTAATCCCAGCACTCGGGAGGCAGAGGTAGGAGCATCACCGTGAGTTCAAGGCCACCCTGAGACCACATAGTTAATTCCAGGTCAGCCTGCGCTAGAGTGAGACCTTACCTGGAAAAAAAAAAAAAAAAACCTCAGAAATACAGTTCAACGCACGTGAAGAAAAAAATCATGATATAAATTGGAAATTCAGCACTGAGAAGGAGTTGTTGAACAAGTAGAGAGAAATCTTTGAGATGACAAATTCAATGTGTCAAATAAATAGTACAATTGAAGACCTGTAGCCAAATAGATCAAGCAGATTCAGTGGTTAAAAGCACTGGCTTGCAAGCCTGCTGACTTAAGTTCAGTCCTTCTCAGGATCCAGTAAAGCTAGATACAAAGTTGTGAATGCATCTTTAACTCCTCAAGGCCCACCCCCAGTGACAAACTCCCTCCAATAACAGCCCACTTCCTAAAGGTTTCACAACCTACCCAAACAATACCACTTGCTAAGATTAAGTATCCAAACACATGAGCCTAGAGGGGTCATTTTACATCCAAACCAAACCAACACATTCCACCCCTGACTCCATAGGCTTCATAGCCACTTCATGATGTACAATGCATTTAGTCCAACTCAAAAGTCCCCAGGGGCTGGAGAAATGGCTTAGTAGTTAAAGTGTTTGCCTGCAAAGGCAAAGGACCTCAGTTCAATTCCCCAGGACCCACATAAGCCAGATGTACAAGGTGGCACATGCATCTGGAGTTCGTTTACAGTGGCTAGAGGCCCTGGCATGCCCATTCTCTCTCTCTCTCCCTCCCTTCTCTCTCTCTCTCTCTCTCTCTCTCTCTCTCTCTCTCTCTCTCTCTCTCTCTCTCTGTGTGTGTGTGTGTGTGTGTGTGTACCTCTTTCTCTCACTCACTCTTTCAAATAAATAAATAATTTTTTTTAAGTCTCCATACTGTTTACCATTTTCAACACCATTCAAATCCCACAGTCTCATCTGAGACTCAAGGTAGTCTCTTAACTGTGATCCATGTAAAATCAAAACATAAGCTACATACTTCCAATATAATGGCACAGGCTATACATTACCATTCCAAAGAAGGAGGAATAGGGGCATAGTAAGGAAAGATTGGACTACAGCAGAATTAAAACCCAGTAGAGCAAACACCAAATCCTGCAGCTCCACTTCTTGTAGGAGGGACTTGTGAAAGGCTTGGATATCTCTCCCCTCCAGCTCTGCTGCCTGAGCTCTTGGGGCAGGATCCACCCAAGCCTGCAGTCGTAACTTTGGTATCGCCAGCATTCTAGGGTTTCCGTTGCAACTCCAGATTCACCATCACAGCTCCATGCAGTGGCCTCACAGTGCCTCCTTGTAGGACTTTGACCCTGTCTCATATTGCTTGGCCTCAGTGGCTCTTTAGAACTATGTGCAATCCATGACCACTCCCTTCCTCTTACATTTTTCATGTTTCTGAAACCAATACTGGGCTAGAGATATGTGATGGCCCAGATTTGATTCCCCAGTCTCCACGTAATGCCAGATGCACAAAGTAGTGCATGCATCAGGAGTTTGTTTGCAGCTCCAAGAGGCCCTGGAACACCTATCTTCCTGCCCTACCCCCATCTCTCTCAAATAAATTATAATAAATAAACAAAATAAAATAAAACCAATACCACATTAGTGATGCTGTCATGCTCTGCAGGATGAGCCTGGCCTTTGGACCACATTGTAGTAGCCTATGTATGTTGAACTTGGAAGCAGAGATCTCCTTTAGCATTATTCCCCCAGACCTTTTCCTTTTTAAAAGAATTCCTTTTTTTTTTTTTTTTTTTTTTCAGGTCCACTCCTTACTAGCTGGAGCCTTCAATGGATTGGGTTTGACCCTCAGGACATCTTTCCTATTGTTCCATTGCAGAGCAGTTGGCTTATCCTAAACAGTGGTAATCTCTTTAACAGTATAGTTGAAATGTCTGTGATCTCTGGGACTGGGGCTTTAAATTTGCTTGCATTTCTTTCTGTGCCAAATTTTATATTTTTAATATCTTTCTGTCCTGTATTTTCCTCTTTTTCATTGTAGACGTGAATCAGGACAGCAAAAAGCATCTACATCTACAGATTTAATGACATTCTTCTGGAAATTTCCTCCACCAAACACATTAATCCTTTACTCTTAAATTCAACTTCTTTCAAGTTCTCAGGATATGGGACAAATGCATCCAGATTCCCTGCCAGAATATCACATGAACTACCTCTAGCCAAGATCCAGATAGAGTTCATATTCCCCTCTGAAACCTCATGAGCCAAGCTTCCATCATCTGCATTTCTCTAAGCTTTCTGGTCTTTCAAATTCCCATAGGAATGGCCCATTAAGCTCACTGTATAACTTTGTAACATTTCTCTAGTCTAAAGTTTTAAATCCTTCCACATTTCTCCCACAAACCAGTTGCATAAGACTAAGAACCTAAGCCAGGAGTGGTGGGAACCCCCAGAGTGCTGGGATTATAGGTGTGAGCCACCACTCCAGAGGCTGAGGTAGAAACATTTCTGTGAACATAAGGCTAACCTGTGCTACAAATGAGTTCCAGATCAGCCTGGGCTAGAGCAAGACCTTGACTCAAAAAAAGACTAAGGCCATACTCTTCAGTACAGATTTCCTTAATCAACTACTTTCTCTTTGCTAGGACAAAATATTCAAGCAGAAGCTTCAAGAAGGAAAGGTTTTATTTTCAGTTTATAGTTTCTAGGGTAGAGTCTATCATGGTGGGGAAATCATGGCAGGAACAGAAATCTAGCATCAATCACATTATCAGATCAGCAGGGAGAAAGTAAAGGACAGAAGAGCAGCAAACAGGGCCAGACTCTAAAGCCACAAGGCCTTCCTCCAGTGACACACTTCCCCTTCTAGCAAGCCTCTACTCTCTAAAGGTTCCACAGCCTTCCCAAACAGAGCCATCAGCTGAGCCCACACATGAGCCCACTGGGGGGGCATGTAACATCCAAGCCACCACAGAGACCCTGTCTCAAAGAAGGTTGAAAGGAGAATATGGACACCTTGAGGTTGTCTTCTGATGCCCACACACACTCATACACACCTATAAATAATAAATAAATAAGTAGCCAGGCGTGGTGGCACACACCTTTAATCCCAGCACTTAGAAGGTGGAGGTAGGAGGCTCGCCATGAGTTCGAGGCCACCCTGGGACTACATAGTTAATTTCAGGTCAGCCTGGACCAGAGTGAGACCTCGAAAAACCAAAAAAACAAAAATAAATAAATTAATAAGCAAGCTGGAAACTGGCTGAATGGACAAGATATCAAGACCTAGCACCTTGCTGCTTACAAAACACTCACTTCACCAGGAAAGGTATCATCTACAGACTGAAAGCTAGAGATGCCTTTAAAGTAACCCCTATGGTGTTAAATAGGTATAAGATACAGAATGCCTGGGATAGAATTGTCTGTATGTTGCATCTCTTGTATGTGAAGTGGGTATTTGTCATTCTCTTGAGTGATCCTATTTCTGAACCTCTTCTTCATGTTTGAAGAATCCTTTGTCTGATGGCACAAAGCCCACCTCCAATTTCAGAAACTGAAAGAAAGCTTTGGGGATGACTTACAATCATTGAGAGATAGAAGTATATCTCTTGGGACCACTGCAATCCCATAAGCCCCTGTTTTGGCCCGGTACTGAATTAGCTCCATCTGCTACATGAGGGCAAGTATTCTGTCAGTCTTATAGCTAAGTAAACCAGAGCTCAAGGTTTGTCTGCTAAGAATAAACTGTTCTGCTATAAGCTAACCATGTGGCTTAGCTAAACCCTCACGCCTGTGGCCACCTGTCCAGGAGATAGTGGACCTCTGGGAGGTCTTTGATGTCTTTGACGTACCCATGTCCTTAGCAGCCAGAGCAAGTACCTGGTAAATTCAGACAGAGAAATGAATTAACCAGGATAGGAAAGCAGATTTTATTCTGTGGTCTTGAATAACAAAGATTGTTCTTTCCCAAAGCTGTAAATATAACACCCAAAATAGCAAAGATTTGAAGAAAAAAAAAAGATCATCAGCAGATTTAAAATTGTTTCCTTCCTTCTCATCAACAATAGGATTTTTTTTTCAGTCCACATTTTTGGTATGAACTTCACTTCATTTGTTTAACTAGATGGATGTAATAAAACAGAACAGGGGAGGCACAGTTACTGATGACTGGGACAAAGCAGAAAAAATACGGGCCATGAGAGGTTCTGCCTGAACAACACACCAGTACTGACCAACCATCTTTCTACGGAAAGTTGATGCTATACTCTACGACATTGACTTTTGAACCCTTAAAATGTGGCCAGCACAACTAAAAACAAAAAAGTTAAATTAATCTAAACTTAATTTACATAAACTTCAATGTAAGTAGCCACATGTGTATGACTAGAGATGATGGTGCTGGAAAGGGCAGAAGTTATTTGTGACCAAGGAGACCTCTCTTACCACGGCCTCATCTTCAACCTCAACCAGAAACCCAAGGTAAATCAAGATTTCCCAAAGTTCATTATTTGTATGGAGCTTGTTTGGGGACAGATTGGGGGAAGGCACCAAGTCACCCCTTCCTAGTGCTGTGTGTGGGTTTATTAATTGTCTACATGATTGCTTTTGTAAAGGCCTAGCTCTCTGAACCCGGAATTAGGAGCTCTGAATTTGAAACCATTTATTAGGCTTAAATTTATGTGGTGTGAAATCTGTTAGATCATTTGCTCATCAGTAGGTTGTCTAGAAAAAAGGCCCATCTACAAAGGGTTTCAGGGTGAGGGTCAGCAGTGTAATCAGAAACATACCAAACTTGGCCTCCAGCAAGACTGTGTGCTTTCAAGTCAATTTTGAGCTTGAGAAGTGGCCTTTTGAAGACCTTCCCATTGGTAACATTTCCTTTCTTATTAAAAAACAAAGGTAATTATTTTTCACTATTGTTTAACTTAAAAACTGAAAGGTAGAAGAAACCCCTAGGGGTTCCCATGGCAAAGACAGAGCATGTGAGACAGCCACACTGAAGTGACACCTTCAAACCTCAAGGGCAGGTGTTGGGCTGCAAGGAGAACTGTTGAATAGGATAGGCACAAAGTGGTGCAATAGGCCAACCGTGGCCGTCTGAGGCCTGCGTGATTCACTGCAGCTTACCAGAGGAAATGACCTGTGTTGGTTTGGCAATCAAATTGTTCCTACAGCAAACACTAGCTAGGGCCACAGAGGGCTGAGAGGGAAACAAAAATGAAGAGACAGCTGCCAGCGTTGGGGGCTCACAGGCCCAGTAGAGCCCTGTGGAGGGGGATGGGCTATAATGAGCCTTTACAACCAGCAGTATAGCATGCCCCAACCAGCTCTAGTGAGAATCATTTGAGTGGCATTTTGAAAAACAGATTTCCAGGCTCTTTCACCCAAATATTCTCGTTTCACAGGTCTGTGGCAGGACTTGAGAATATCTATTTTTTCAAGCAGAGTCTTACTCTAGCCCAGGCTGACCTGGAACTCACTCTGTAGTCCAGGCTGTCCTTGAACTCACAGTGATCCTCCTACCTCAGCCTCCCAAGTGCTGGGATTGAAGGCGTGCACCACCATCACCACCATGCCCAGCGAGAATTTTTTGTTGTTGTTGTTTGGCTTTATTTTTTTGCTTTTTTAAAAAAAAATTAATTTTTTAAAAAATTTATTTACTTGAGAGAGAGAGAGAGAAAGAAAGAGAGATTGGGCTCACCAGGGCCTTCTGCCACTGCAAATGAACTCCAGATGTATGCGTCACCTTGTGCATCTGGTTTACATGGTCCTGGGGAATTGAACTTGGGTCCTTTGGCTTTGCAGGCAAGTGCCTTAACCACAAAGCCATCTCTCCAGCCCATGTTTTTTTTTTTTTTTTTTTTTTTTTTGAGAAAGGGTCTTACTATTTAGCCCAGGCTGATGTTGAATTTATGAATCTTCTATGTCAGCCTCCCACGGAGGGGATTGCAAGTGTGTATCATCTCGCAATGAGAAAAAGTGTTTGTTTTTTTAAATATATTTTATTTATTTACTTATGAGAAAGAGGGAGAAAAATGGGCAGCCCAGGGCCTCCAACCACTGCAAATGAACTCCAGACACATGTACTATTTTGTGTATCTGGCTTACATGAGCACCAGGGAATCAAACCTGCATCCTTAAGCTTCGCAGGCAAGCACCTTAACCACTAAACTATCTCTCCAGCCCAAAAGTATTTTTTTAATATTTTTAAATTTTTATTTATTTAAGAGAGAGAGAATGAATGTGCCATGACCTCTAGCCTCTGCAAATGAACTCCAGGTACATTTGCCACTTTGCGCATCTGGCTTACATGGGTTCTGGAGAATCGAACCGGGATCCTTTGGCTTTGCAGGCAAATGACTTAACCGGTAAGCCATCTCTCCAGCCCCATATTTCATTTTTTAAAAAAAGAATCTTCTGAGCTTACTATATAAAAACACTTTTGGTGGGCTGGAGAGATGGTTTAGTGGTTAAGTCATTTGCCTGCAAAGCCAAAGGATCCCAGTTCTATTCTCCAGGACCCACGTAAGCAGATGCACAAGGGGGCGCATGCATCTGGAATTCGTTTGCAGTGGCTGGAGGACCTGGCACACCCATTCCCTCTCTCTCTCTCTGCCTCTTTCTCTCTCTCTCAAATAAATAAATAAAATATATTTTAAAAAATAAATAGGGGCTGGGAAAATGATTTAGCAGTTAAGGCATTTGCCTGCAAAGCCTAAGGACCCAAGTTTGATTCCCCAGGACCCACATAAGCCAGATGCACAAGGGGGCGCATGTGTCTGAAGTTTGTTTGCAGTGGCTGGGGTACCCACTCTTTCTTTCTCTCTCTCTCTCAAATAAATAAATAAATAAAATATAAAACAAACAAATAAAATGTTACATAACTAATAGAGAAAATTGGTAAAAATAAATAAATAAAATAAAATATTTGTGTGTGTGTTTATGTATGGTGTTTATGTGCACATTTGAGTGTGTTTACATACACTGTGTATGTGAACACTTGAGTGTGTTTACATATATTGTGTATGTGAACATTTGAGTGTGTTTACGTATGCTGTGTATATGCACATTTGTGTGTGTTTACGTATGGTGTGTATGTACACATTTGAGTGTGTTTATGTGTAGTGTGTATGTGTACATTAGAGTGTTTATGTATGGTGTGTGTGTCTGTGTATGTACACATTTGTGTGGAGAGTGTGCCATAGTGCACATGTGGAGGTCAGAGGACAAGCTTGGTATCAGTAGGTGTCTTTCTTCTTGGTTGAGACGGTCTCTGTTGTCCTTTCTGCTCTATGCAAGGCTAGCTGGCCCTCAAGCTTTCAGGGATTCTCCCATCTCCACTTCCTATCTTGCTGTAGGATTGCTGGTGCAGAATCCAGCTTTCTGTGGTTTCTGGGATCCAAACTCTGGTTTGCATGGCAACTTCTTTTACCCACTGAGCCATCCCCAGCCCAAAAGATTAAGAGGCAACTTGGGAAACTTGAACATAATGAAGGCATAATGTCTCTCTCTCTCCTCCCCCCTGCACCACCAGCCAGGGACCCTCATCACCCTAGTTGCTTCAGTGAAGTCCCCTCCTTCACCCTAACCACTAAGCCCAGTGATTTCAACCCCCAGGGTGCCTCTAATCCAGCATGTTATACCTGGCCAGCCCTGAGTGTTCTCCTTCCTCTCCTTGCTCTCTCTTCTCCCTTTGTAAATCCATTCTGTACCGAGGTATCAGGATGATTTCCCAAAACATGAAATTGAAGGAGTCTCATTCATTCTTCCT
Organism: Orientallactaga sibirica; assembly: GCA_036365145.1. Taxonomy (NCBI): domain Eukaryota; kingdom Metazoa; phylum Chordata; class Mammalia; order Rodentia; family Dipodidae; genus Orientallactaga; species Orientallactaga sibirica. The sequence continues at coordinate 15,893,312 of JAEOAD010000015.1, forward strand.
CAGAACTATTACAGATCTGACATACTGACAAACAAGCAAGCCCTGGGGCGTCTGTGACCTGGGCCAGCTCTTCTCTGCAGCCCATTCTATCATGGGCTCAGCAAGCAAGGAAATTGGTGTCTCTCTTTTCAATCCAGCTGACCACCATGACATGACATCCCCATGACAATCTCCACATCCAGCCAACTCAAGCTACTTGTCTCTTGCCTCTGCTGAAGTGGAAGGATTGAAGGGGTCACATGACCTGAGGACAGGGACACCCTGTGACGTTCTAGTGTGGCAGTCTCATAGCAAGTGGTCAAAGTGGACAGAACACAAGTCACTGTCCCACTGGGGCATTGTGGTGGTTTGAACATAAAGTGTCCCACATAGCCTCGTGTGTTTTGAATACATGGCACCCAGTTGGTGGAGCCTTTGGGAGATGAAGCCTTGCTACAGGAGATGTGTCACTGAGGGTGGGCCTTGAGGTTTACTAGTCCCACCCAGCTTGCCAGAGATAGGCGCTCACTCTTGCTGCTTCCTCCCAGCTGATGTGACAAGACGGACTCTCAGTGGATGCTTTGTCCACCATCATGAGGCTTTCTCTCAAAACTATAAGCCTGAAATAAACCCTTTCCTTCCATAAGCTGCGTTTGGTTGGGTGTTTGTCCTAGCAGCATGAAAGTAACTGCAACAGACGTAACTGGAGACAAAGCAAATCAGAGTCACAAAGAGTGTTAAAGTCAGACTGTGGATCTCTCTCTCTCTCTCTCTCGTTTTGAGGCAGGGTCTTGCTTTAGCCCAGGCTGACCTGGAACTGGAACTCACTCTGTTGTCCAAGGCTGGCCCTGAACTCACAGCAATCCTCCTACTCTGCCTCCCAAGTGCTGGGACTAAAGGTATGCATCACCACACCCAGCTCATTTAAAAAAAAAAAGTTTTATATTTATTTTTATTTTGGAGAGAGACAGAGAGATAGGTAGAGGAAGACAGAGAATGGGCGTGCCAGCAGCCTCTCAGCCATTGTGAAGGAAATCCAGATGTGTGCACCCCCTTGTGGGCAAGTGCGGCCTTGCGCCCTTGCATCACTTTGCATCTGGCTAAACGTGGGACCTGGAGATTGGAACTGATGTTCTTAGGCTTAGCGGGCAGGAGCTAAGCCATCTCTCCAGTCCCACACCCAGCTCATTTTATGGAAATGGGAAAGATGTGGGGTAGCTAGCCTCCAGACAATCATCCTGGTTACTGCCTGATTAGTCTTTTTACCTCATATTTTGGAAAATGTCAAAAATATCCCAAAGCACACTGAATAGTTTAATGACATAGCTTTAATACATGTAATCTAGAGGCTGGGGAAATGGTTTAGTCAGTAAAGCACTTGCTGCACAAGTGTGGGGACAAGTGCAGAACCCCAGAATCCACAGAAATGCCAGGTGGGTATAGTGACCCACCTATATCCTAGCACTCAGGAAATACAGGGTTTCCCTGGGGCAAGGTGATTAGCCAGACTATCCAAATCAGTGAGCTCTGGGTTCAAGTGAAAAACAGACCATGCCTCAGTAAATAAGGTGGAGCACAATCAAGGAATACACCCAGTATCAACTTCTGCCCTCTACATGCGCGCACACACACATAATACCCACACATAAGTGTGAGATGAGTTATGTGCTAAAGCACTAAAATAGTGATCCTTTCGGTGGAGCAAGAGAGAGGGAAATAGTTGAAGCCCTGATGTCTGCAAGGTGGCTTGTAGGCCATGGGTAGACTGTCCAGGCATGCACAGTAGCAGAGCAGATGGAGATCAGCCAGGACATCTTGAGGACAGGTAACATGAGAATCAATGTCACTTAAGCCAACATGAAGCATGGTAGATCTGCAGAGAAAACCCTCAGGCTCTCCTTGGTGACCACAGGCGAGGGGCAGCCAGTGAGGTTTGAGACTCCTGCTATCAAACCTCCAGAGGCAAACCCTTGCCCCCTGCAGCCTTTCCACTAATGCTAACCACATGGCACCTGCCATTTGGTGGCCTGACACTAGCCAGGCCTCCTCAGGCACCTTTCATGTGACATTCCTCCCTCCTTGGCTTTCATAGGACAGAGGGTTACTGCTTGTGGTGCTAGGAGATGAGAAGCAGGCCTCTGGGGTGAGGAGGGGTCTGTGGGGATAACCTGGCCTTCCCCAGGGCAAAGCCAGCAGCTTTGGTTCCCACAGAGCTGGGCTTCAGAGCTGCTGGGGTGGTGACAGGAGATGTGAAGTCCGTAGAGGGCCCAAGGCTTATCTGAGTGGTAACCTCAGTGCTAGGGCCCGAGAAGGTTGTAGCGCCTGGCTGCCCAATCTACCGTCACCCCACCAGCATTCCCCCATAAGATCAGCAGAGGAACTCTGCTAGCACCATCTTCTGCCCATGCCTGAGGGAGAAGGACCCTAGACAGGCACAGTCCCCTCCCAAGGATGTACTCCATCTCTGCTAAGCCTATGTGCAGGGGCTGGGGAGAGAGTTCAGTTGGTAAAGTGCTTGCCTTGCAAACATGAGATCCTGAGTTTGATTGCCAGGGCCTACCAAAAAAAAAAAAAAAAAAAAAAAAAAAAAAAAGCCAGTCATGGTGACGTACTTGTAATCTCAACATTAAGGAGGTGGAGACAGGAAGACCCATGGGGTTCACTGGCCAGCCAGTCAAGCCCATTTGGCAAGTTTCAGGCCAGTCTTAAAAATGTGGACAACACCTGAAAAACAACACCTATCGTCTTCCAGCCTCCATACTACATGCACACATATGTACTCACACATACATCATGTACATGAACATACACACACACGTGCATGTACAAAATTACTTGGTCCCGAGCATGAGCAAAAAGCTAGAGAGTGCAAAGTATAAGGCATTGCTGCCAGTGCTCTTACTGGAGGGGAACGAACATGTTCAGAGGTTATTAATTCTTAAGCAAAGATCTCTTAGAGCCCAAAGACTCTCAAAGCAGGCAGAGAGGAGTCTGTGGAGGTCACAGACAGCCAGGTTCAAGTCCTAATATCGGCTAAGATCTTGGCTCTGCAAGGAACCACTGTGATTCCTCCAAAGATGGAGATGATATCAATTTGGCTAAAGGTTCCTAGACTGGGATAAGTAATGGTGAAAACATTTTGTGGCGAGATAGAGCAGGGATAGAGCTAGCATTTTCTTTTATCCTCTGTCCATGTGTATGTGTATATGCCATGTAGAGACGAGAGGTTGATGTTGAGTGTCCTTCTCAGTTGTTCTCCACGTGATTTTTTGAGTCAGGATTCAGCTAGACTAGCTAGCCAGCCCTAGGGATTCTCCTTCTTCACCTCCTTCACACAGCTAGGATTATAGCTGTGTGCTACTGTGCCTGACTTTTCATTAAAGAAAGAAAGAAGAAAGAGAGAGAGAGAGAAAAGAAAGAAAGAAAGAAAGAAAGAAAGAAAGAGAAAGAAAGAAAGAAAGAAAGAAAGAAAGAGTGGAGGGGTGCTGTGGATCCAAATCTTGGTCCTTATGCTTGTGACATATATTTCACTGACTATGCCATTTCCCCAGCCCTGGAGCTAGCATCTTCTACTGTCAACCATGAAGAAGTGTTCCACACACTACGGGACAGGGTCATTATTACCATCCTTTCACTACTGATAGAAAAGCTCTTCAAGGCTGTTAAATAACTTGTCTCACATCGCAGAGCCCACATTTTTGCATCTGGGGTCAGCTTATTCCACAACGTGTTGCAAACCGTGTGTACGTGTTGGGTCCTGCAAGGACCTCTACCTAGGATTTTTCCTGAGGAAGACTCCCAAAGAGGGAGACAAAGTCTGTGAAGCATTGGTGTAGCTGAGTTCCCAGGGTGTGTTCTGGCCCCCACACACGCATGGCAGTAGGGAGGCACGAAGGGTGGTGTATGATATCTGTGGGAATCTGGGTTCGCTGGTCATTTGGAACTGTTTCTCTCTGGGAGTTATTTACATCTTGCCCTGCTGGCTGTTTGATCTAGGGCCTGTGGGCTGAGCATTCCACCCCCACCCCATTGAGCTCCCCTGAGCAGCTTTGGCTTAGTGTAGCCTAACAGGGCTGAGCAGAGAGTTGGGCCTGACTTATGGCTGCCCTGGGCCTGCAAAAGGGGCAGAGCTGGGAGGAGGAGGGCTGTCCATCAGTATTATTTCCAGGGAGGCAATGCACTGGGGCAGAAAGAATGAGAGCTCAGAGTCAGTGATACTATAGCGCCAATTTCAGGACCATAATTTACTACTTGCCAGTCTCTGGAACATTTGTGTAACTTCTCTGAGCTTCTATTTCCTTATTTGTAAAGTGGAGGCGGTGCAGCCTCCTTGAGGAGATTTGGGGGCAATAAAGATAGATAATGGGCCCAGAGTCTGTGGTTTAGAAAAGACACTCATAAAAATACCTATAAATTTTGTTGTTATTTAGTTAGGAAACTGCCCCTGCCCCTAAACTCCCACCCCTCGACACCAGCCCATGTATCAGGCTTGGACTAGCCATAGAAAAGGGTTTTCTTTCAAGGTGGCAACCTGGGGGTTCTACTACAGAGGTTGGGGTGGGGCATAGGAACAGAGGAGCTGAGTGTAAAGAATTGTGGTTCTAACTCTGCCTCTTATCTGCTCTGCATGTGACCTAAAATCATCACAGCTGAGCCAGGGTGGCAGCGGGAAGGTGGGCCAGGAGGAACAGAAAGCATATCGTAGATGCAGCACAGCTGCCTCCAGGCTGCTGAGAGGTTCCCTGCATGAACCACTAGTCAGCTGGGCAACAGCATGTCCCAGTTACCATTCATTCACTGTCTGATTCCAAGATTTACAGGCTCCAAGTCAGGCAAGGTAGCTGTGGTGGTTGGATTCAGGTATCTCCATAAACTTAGGTGTTCTGAATGCTAGGTTCCCAGCTGATGGAGATTTGGGAATTAATGTCTCCTGGAGGCAGTGTATTACTGGGGAGGGGGGGAGGCTTATGGGTATTACAGCCAGTTTCCCCTTGCCAGTGTTGGACACACTCTCCTGTTGCTGTATCCCCCTTATGTTAGCCAGGAAGTGATGTCTACCCTCGGCTCATGCTGTCATTTTCCCCTGCCAGCATGGAGCTTCCCCTTGAGTCTGTAAGCCAAAATAAACCTTTTTTTACCCACAAGCTGCTCTTGGTCATGTGTTTTCTGCCAGAAATGCTAATCTGACTGCACCAGTAAAGTTGGTACCAGAGGAGTGGGATTGCTTTTGGCCTTTTGGAGCTGATTTTCAAGAGGAATGTGGAAGGATTTGAAACCTTGGCCTCTTAAGAGATGCCTTATAGAACTGTAAGGACAGCTTGATGGACCATTCTGGTCAGAGTTAAAAGTTCTGAATGCAGTAAGAACTATGGACTATGAGGTTGGCTTGTGAGGGAGAGAAAGAGCTTTGCCTGGACTGGGCTAGAAGCAGTTTGCTTGAGAGGCTTGCTGTTATACCTGTGTCCTGAGAACGTGAGCAGAGTTGCTTTGCAAAAAGATAGACTGATGTGAGCAGAGGGATATGGCACAGAAAAAAATGAAATCTTTGGCCAAAAACTTCTGCCCATTCAGCTGCAATTATATGAGGCATTACAGCCTTTGAAATTGGGCCAGATGACATGGTTGGGACAACAGGAAGAATGTAGGCTCTTTTGAAGGAGCCTGAATGCTGAAGGAGTGTCCTTCAAAGTCTGCTTTATTCCCCACTGGATTAACAAATTGGCACCCTAACTGGTATTATGGAGTATAAGAAATGCAGGAAAGAGAGGGTCATTGAATTTGTAACACAGTTTTGTGTTTTGGAAATGGCCACGGGCAGTGGGAAGCAGGTTTGCTGGATTGCCAGCATGGAGACCTGATGGAGCCATGAGGATGGAGTGTGGATTGCAGTGGAGACCCAGTGGAGATGCCAGGACCATGAGAGGGCTGCTAAGGAGAGTGGCTAGACCCGGATGAAGTTTTCCAGGACTGTGAGTAGCCTAGCTGGAGGGGCAGAATTGGAACTCCAGAGACTTGTTGCTGGTTAGAATTATCGGACTTTGAGATTTGTCACTGACTAGAGTTTTTGGACTTGGAGCTAGAGTTTGATGTTTGCCCTGGTTGTTTTAAATCTTATATTGGTTGAATATTTCTTTGCTATGCTCAGTGCCATATTTTGTAGTGTGAGTGTTTATTCTGTGTCATTATGGGTTTTGGGGGGGGGATTTTTTTGTCTCAGTTAAAGGTTGATTAAAGGTTGGGTGATTTCTGCCAGCAATGCAATCTGACTACAACAGTGGCGTGCATGCCTGTAGTCCCACACCACCCTTGAGAATCTAAGCAGGAGACTATCTTGAGCCTAGGAACTCAGGAAGACAAAGCAACTTAGTGAGATCTCAGAACAAAAAAAAGAAAGTTACAGGTGCAGAGAACCTTGCAAGGAAAGCTAGAAAGCTAGCAGAGGCACCATCTGGGAAAGTTGTCTTTAAAAAAATTCTTTTTATCATGTGTAGTGTGTGTGGAGGTAGTGGTAGTGGCATGTGTGTGTGTGAGAGAGAGATGTGTATCCATGCGTATGGGCAGATGTTCTTTCAGGTGCCCAGAGGCCAGAAGAGCATGTCAGGTTTCCTCCTCTGTTGCTCATCTGTGTCAGAAGTTCTCTGAATGCAAAGCTGTGGTTTGTATGACCCCAGCCATTATCCAGTCTCTGTTCCCCACGGGCCTAGGGTTACAGACATGAGTCACAACCCAGTTGTTTATGTGGACAATAAGGAATCAGACTGAGGAATCTCAGACCTTCATGCTTGCAGCAAGTGCTCTTACAATGCATTTATCTCCCCAGCCTGAAAGTTGCCTTGTCAAAGGGGAAAAAACAAAGCCTAACAGCAGCAGCAAAGTGTGCACCACAAGCACATAGTCACCCCAGCCAGAGCCACCACACAGGAGAGAGCACTGGACACTGCCCGTCTGAAGAACGTCGGAATCTCCTGCATAGTAGTGGGAGGCATTTGCCACATCTCCTTGGCCCACATAAGAGGGCCCACATCAACTGCAATGGAGATCCCTGTTCCTGCATTCATAGTCTATGTGTGTCAAACCCTGACTCTGCCTTTTAAGCTCTCTGATGACTAGTGTGGTGAGGTGAGAGAAGCCCTTTTAGCCCTTGTGTGAAGATGAGAAAGAAGAAAAAGACCCAACGCTATGTGGGGTACTACACACAAAGACAGTGCTTGGTAAGTAAACAGGTGATAAATGAGTGTACAACTGAATTTAAAAAGTATGACAAGGGCTGGAGGGATGGCTTAGCAGTTAAGGCATTTGCCGTGAAGCCTAAGGATCCTAGTTCAATTCCCCAGGACCCACATAAGCCAGATGCATAAGGGTGCACATGCATCTGGCATTCATTTGCAGTGGCTGGAGGCCCTGGCATGCCCATTCTCTCTTTCTCTCTATCTGTCTCTTTCTCTCTCTCTCTTAAATAAATAAAATAAAAGAGTATGACAAGAAGCTGGGTGTGGTGGTGCACGCCTTTAATCCCAGCACTCAGGAGGCAGAAGTAGGAGGATCACCATGAGTTCGAGGCCACCCTGAGACTACAGAGTGAATTCCAGGTCAGCCTGGGCTACAATGAAACCCTACCTCGAAAAACCAAAAAAAAAAAAGTATAACAAGAAAAAAAGCAGTGAGAGTATATGAGAGAGAGAAAGCACTCCTATGTAGGAATAAGGTGACCCTCACTGCAAGGGGTGTGTGGAAAGTGGAAGTCTATGGGATGCCAGGTGCCTCCACCCTGACCTATCTCCTTGCTGGAAGTTACCACCGGCCCTGTTATTCAAGACCATGTACTGCTGTCATCTCCTAGGATAGATGAAGTAACCCTCAAAGTCAGATGGTCAGAAACTGGGGGGAGGGGCAACCATGGTTCTTTGTGAGCTAAAGACCAAGTACTGGGAAGGACAAAAGGCTAGCTGCTCCTGGGGTTTTGAGGGCTGCCACCACCTCAGGTCCCTTCAAATGTCACGGTGTGGGTAAGCGAGGAATCTATTTCATTCCAGTGAAACCCTACTTGGAATACTGGGTTGGTCTTGAGTTCCATTTTTGGTCATTTTGAGCATTTTCAGAGTGACCAGGAGGAAGAGGACTTGAAGTCACAGTAAAAAAAACAACAATCAAGGGGCCACTTTGGATTGCTGAAGGGCTTCACAGCAATTTTGAGGGACTCTGTTCTGTGGGATCAGTGAGAAATGACAGGAATCACTAGTGTGAGCATTGGGCTAGGTACTGAATTATGGCCTAGCATGAATGAGCCACCCACCCTGAAAGCCTGCAGGCAGGATTCATCCAGCCTCATCTGGCAGAAGGCTGGCAATAGTGCACTGCATGGGGCAGAAGGTCAAGTCCCTCTCTGTCAACCTGCAACTTTGATATGCTAGGATTATATGAAATTTATACTGGTGAGACCCTTAAACTCCTACCTTGGATATGCTTGTCAAATGAAGAAAAAGATCAGCTGCCCAGGTCTCCGTGGCTACAATGTAGCTGGGTACAGTTGCGTTCAAGGTGTAGGTTCCCAGTAGGAATAAGGTCACTGTGGAAACATGAGCATCACAGTCCACACCTTTCCAGGTCACTGAGATGTCCCTGCAGCAGGAAGACACATTTCCTGACTCTGGGTCTGCTCAGGGGTCCCCAGCCTGAGCATCCTGTCTCTGGTATGCCAGAGCATCCTGTGCTGGTTCTGGGGCTGCCTTGGCAGAGCCCTAGTGCTGGCCACCAAAGGGATGGTGTGTGGATCACCTGGGGTGGGGAAGAGAGAGAGGAGCCAGGCAGCAGCCCTATGAGGACAGTCTGAGGCCCAGCACTTCCCATGGCAGGGGGTGCAGCCATGTCCAAAAGACAGAACCAACCAAGGCTACCAGGACCAGCACAGAGTAGGAAGATTCCCGAGGTCCCTCTGCCCTTTTGTCACTGCCCCTGCTTCTCCTCAGCTGATTTTCCTATGAAATCTCTTTTCCAGTGTTCTCAACCCTGCCCAGAAAACTTCCCAGCACCTTCCATAGGCTATGTCACATACTAGTGGGGAGCTCCCAACAGGGTGGTTGGGATTCAGACTCTTTCAGATGGTACTCCCTGTGGAGGAAGACTCACCCCTCCGGCAGGGGTAGGGGTAGGAGTTCATGTTTCCTCAAAAGAAGACTGGAGGACAGTTGAGTGTGGCTCAGGGGTAGAACACCTGCCTAGCCCTTGGACAAGGCCCTGGATTTCATCCCCAGAAGTGCCAAAAAGGAAGGGGGAAGGAGTATGAGCCCAGCAACAGGAATCCAAGTGGATGGAGCTCAAGGTCTTGGTCTATGTTCACCCTGAAGCCTTTCCCAGAGGGATCAGTGATCTGTCAGCTCTAAGATCAAGGAGGTTATGGCCTGAAGTCATGCTATGTACAGTGGCATAATCCCAATGCTTCTATAGCAATAACAGGCAAATCAGGAGAATCCCAAAGCTTGAAGGGTGGCTAGTGTGGACTTCACATCACAGTGCAGAGAGACACACACAGAGAGGAAACTGTCCTATCTCAAGGTGGAGAAGACCAATACCCCAAAGTTTTTTACTGATCTCCATACATGTGCCATGGCAAGTGCAACCCCCCCCCCACATACACAAAAATTAAAAGAAAAACTTTTTTTTTTTTTTTTTGGTTTTTCAAGGAAGGGTCTCACTCTCTACCACAGGCTGACCTGGAATTCACTATGTCTCAGTATGGAATGGAATTCATGATGATCCACCTACCTCTCTACCTTCCAAGTGCTGGGATTAAAGGTGTGCGCCACCATGAAAAACTAAACAAACAAAAAACTTCTGACTGAATGAATAGGTGATAAACAGAAGTCAGATCACATAGAACTTTGAATGCCATATTTAAAATGGGACACTATTTGCCACTAGAACAAAGGAGTGCCTGTCTCATTCTGTATTATAAAGAATCTAAGGACAACCGCATGAAGGCAAAAGCCCTGGAGGTGGAAAGACATGGTGATGTTCTGGCGATGTGCGTCCATTGTTTGAGATCTCCTCATAGCATCTACCATGACCCTGCTGAGCAGTGCACTCAAAATGGACTTCAGGTGAAGTGTCATTGAAGATAGTTCAAAGAGGGTCAGATGACAGCCATTGTTCTCAGAAAGGTAGACAAGCCACTTTTCCTGTCTCTCTTGTGACTTTATGGAGATCAAACTAACTCATGATTTTCAACCCTTCAGCCTAAACTAGTTTCCACAATGGATCAAGGACAGAATCATTCATTCAACCAAAAATGATGCGAGTGTCTATATTGCATCAGCAGTTTGCTGCCTATGGTTTCCCTGGCTGAATAGAAGCAGGTGAGCTCCAACCAACAACCCATAGACCTGAGTGGGTACCAGGGTGAAACATAGGGAGGCAGCAATGGCTAACAACGAAGTATATGCTTTGCAGTTAGAAAAACTAGGGCTCAAAGCAAGCTTGCCACTCACCAGTTGTGGACACTGCCTAAGTTATCTAACCTGTTTGAACATTATCATCTTCAGTCAGTACCCACAGAAATTCCTTCCAGACCTACCTGAGGATATTTGTGGTCCCTTTCTTCTAATCACTAGTCTCCAAATCCCGCTGGGAGACTCAATTTCCAGTGGATGGGGGTGTGGTGAGACTATGATCTGGTCTGATGAATTATGTTCAAAATGTCTCAGCCAACTGTCTGGTCACCATCAAGCCCAAGCTGTGACTGTTCCTAATGCCATTCTGTATCCTGGGTTATGTGCAAGAGCAGCCCTGTTTCTGCTGGACTCAGAGCTTTGGAATGACCTGGTTCACCAGAATGAAGCCACCTAAACAACAGAGCCAAGAGAAACCAAGTCCCATGGCCAGCAGGTGCACGCCCAGCTTAGGTCCCCTTTGAGGCCACTCTCATTGGGGCTTCTCCAGCATACAAGCTGATCTATTCTCATTTTGCTTAAGCCCGTTTGGGTTGAATCTTTGGTCACTCATCATCTGAAGTTTCCTAACCAATATGTAACCAAGCATCTTGTTTCCTCTGCATTGCATCTTAATGTGTCAGGCATTGCTGGGGTCTTCCCAGGGGTATCATATCTGTATATATGTTTTGGTGCATGATGGCGTACAGTACTCGTTCAGATCCTTTTGCTTAAATAAGTCAACATTCCTACTTCAAAATACTAGCTTCTGGTCACCTTTCAAAGCTCACCACTGTCACCTCTGCCTAGAAGTCCTCCTGAATCCCTGTCTTGGAATCCCCTGGGATTCCAGATACCCTAGGTCCTCTGTGTTCCTCCACCATCATTCTCGTGGCTTTCAGTCATACCCTTTCTCTACCTGCTCATCTCCTGTATGGCACAATGCAGGTCGGGCCCTAGCCAGGCTGCCTGTTAGAACAAACCAGGAAGTGACTTCTGTGGACGTGGCATCCTGCACAGGCCTGGCATGACAACAGCTACAGTCCCATGCCTGTGAGCAACCTGCTGCAAGATGATCTGCCTGGAGACAGGCTGTTATTGGTCACAAGAAGGGAACCACCCCATACAACAATTGGCCAGCCAAACCCATAAAACCCCCTATACTTCCTTGAATAAATGAGTTTGCAGCAGCTCACCCTCTGCCTGCTTTCACCCAACTCCCAGAGTCTGTGTCATGACTCTGCGCCTCTCACCCCCTACTTGGCAGAGACCCTGCTGTCCCTCTTGAGCTAGCTCTAGGAGGGACCCCAATAATCTCCCACTCTTAGGAGGAAAAGGATCTGGATTTCACCCACTTACGTACATATTATACACATTTCACTATTTGGCCATGCAGGTTGATGAAGAACTAATGACTGACAAGTTGAGAAAATGCACCTGCAGGGACATTAAATTGACATGGCCCTTCCATTATGAGAGGCTGATAATTATTGCCTCAATGTCCAACTTTGCATTTTGGCTAAGACGTAGAACCCAAATAGTCTAGGTTTGGTCTGATCTCCTTCATAGAAATGTGGACCCCATAACTGGCCAATGAAATGTAAATAAGGATTGTCACATCAAACTTCTGTGAAGAGTTCCTGAAAAGGGAGACAACCAGGTAAGACTCTTTAGCCATCCTTTCTTTGGTCCTTAATTCAGATGTGATGATTAGACCTTCAGCAGCAGGCTAAGATCATGTAGCTTCTTCGAGGAATTAAGAATAAATGAGAACTAAGTATGGCAGAGCAGAAAGCTATTTAAAAAAAAAAACTTGGACCACTGATGATGGAGAATCAGCTCTGTCAACTCCAAACTACTTGTAGTCTCCATACCTGTTTCAATAAAACATATAATTAATCTCTTGCGCCTGAGCTACCAGTGAGAATCCTGTAAGTGATCTCACCCCGTCCTGAGGTGTTTATTGCCAATTATACCAATATTCATGTTTCTTGTTCCTTACTTTTATTCTAATTACAAAATGACATTTTGAACTCTATGTTCAACATCTTTTAAAATATATATATATTTTTTATTTATTTGACAGAGAGAAAGAGGGAGAGAGAGAGAGAATGGGTGCGCCAGGGCCTCCAGACACTGCAAACAAACTCCAGACACATGTGCCCCCTTGTGCATCTGGCTATCGTGGGTCCTGGGAAATCGAACCTGGGTCCTTCGGCTTTGCAGGCAAATGCCTTAACCGCCAAGCCATCCCTCCAGCCCCTATGTTGGGCATCTTTAACAATGTATGTGGGACCAGATACTGTGGCTGTACAGGACATAGCCATTTAGCAGCTGGTCAAAATACAAGTACTCATACATCACTTTCTCTGGGAGGGAAAAAGGGTTATCATTTTACTAATTTTATGGTTATGGAAAAATTAGAGGTGGTTAATTTCAAAATGGAATTAAAACCCCCATTTCTTTAAATTCTAGCTCCTCTCCCCAGCCCCCACCTCCTCAGCCCTAGTAATCACCTTCCTCAGTGGCAGGTGGGAGGGCTCTGGGGATCACAATGATTGCCCTGCGCCTTCCTGCCCAGAGCCCCAGTGGATCAAAAGCCGAGAGAATGGGAGGCTTTGCTTCTGCAGAACAGCCCCTGGCCCCTGAAATGAATGACCGGCTTCTTGAGCAGACTTTTCCCCCAGCTCACATTCCCCATGGTTGGTGAGGCAGAAAATTCACAAGAACAAAGCTCTTGCCCTAAAAAGATCTTTTCAACTTAGGGTCAATTCCACATTTGAGGCTTCCAGAAGCGTCACCTTTAAATTAAGAAGAGGGCGGGGGGAGAGGGGGGGAAGGAGCTGTTGCGTATAAGCCAGGATGAACCACACACAAATGTTCATCGCGAAAGCCAGCCCCTCCCAGCACACATATTCTTCGTGGGAAACTTATAAATAGAGCCCGAAAGCCTCCTCCCCAAGAGGTGGGGCAGTGCTAGGAGAACGTGGGAGTCCAAAACACTGGATGCCTTTCCTTACCAGGAGTCCTGAGGCAGCTTCTGGTCGCCTCATCCAGTCTTTCTGAGAAATGGGCAAACAACTGGCACCCTTCCTTCCTCGGAGCTCTTGTGAGCAGAAGGAGATGGCATTGGTGAAGGATTTGCCTTTCCCCTGGCCCTGGAACAGGTGGTAGCATCCTGCTGTGAAATCAACCAAGGGTCCTCTCCTTTCCCAGCTTGCACTTGGGTTAATTAAGATCATTTTTTCCATTTCAACCCCTTAAAAAACATCAGAAAGCTGAAATGTACACTGAGCTGTCCTTGAATCCTATTCTTAATCTACCAGACTGGGGACAAGAGGCAAGATGGGCTATACCAGCTGAGGGAGGTCAGCCCTTTCCAGGACCAGTATTCATCCCCTGGGGGCCCAGCATGGGGGCCTGGGCAGCTGAGCTTCCACTCTGCACCCAGGGGCCAGGTCAAGGTGATCAAGTTTCTGTCCAGCCAGAAACTCCATCACCCCTGGCTCCAGGGTAATAAACTCAATCTCAGGGCTTGAGCTGTAACACGGTTCATTTCTGGGCCAAATCTCTGAAGCTGAAGGGTTTATTTTTAAGAACAAGCAGTTTGCTGTTTTCAGCTTTTCTCATCAGAAATAGTGCAATTCAGCTTGATCTGCATTGGAAGCATAATTTATCATCTTCCACAGATGGTGGCTAAGGGTGGGGAGGAGTTTACTTTTCGTTTTAGTTCAGCAAACATTTCCAGAGCCCCTACATGCGCCAGGCAAGGGCAAAGTACTGGGGACGTGCAAATGAATGACAGGAGTCCCTGACCGTTGGAGTCTTCACAGTCTAAGTGGGAAGACAAAGCCACCACCCAAGCTTTGATAGCAACCTATCTTATTTTGGAATCTCAGCTCTGACATTTCCGGTTGGAGTCACCTTGGGAAAGTTACCTCATCTCTTTATAGCTAAATGCCAGCTTTGTTGACCTTCCCAAAGTATCAATTTTGGGTCTGTTGATTTTCTTCTATTGTTTCTATTCTCTATTTATTAACACCCACTCTATTATGTCCTTGCTGTGGTTTAAATCTGTGTTTTTTTTTCTCCCCCTAGTTCCTTAAGGTGGAAGGTTGGCTTATTGAAATCTCTTTTTCTTTTAAAAATGGTAACTCACAGCTATAAATTTCCCTCTAAGTACTGCTTTACCTATGCCCCATAAGACATCCTCTGTTGTGGTTCCATGTGTTTGTCATTCTCCCTTTTTTTCTAACTCATTGGCTGTTAGTAATATGCTATTTCACTATTTTGTTTCCACATCCTGATGAATTTCCCAAGGTTCTTCCTGTTACTGATTTTTTATTTCACTTCAGTGTGCTTGGAGAATACTTCCTATGACTTTAATCTTTTAAAACATATTGAGGCTTGTTTTGCAGACTAACATATGGTACATCCTGAGGAATGCTCTATGTACACTTAAGAGTAATGTTTATTCTGATGCTGTTGGGAGAGGGGTGTCTAAAGATGTCTGTTGGGTCTTGTCAGCTTATAGTGTTATTCAAGTCTTCTTGTTGATTTTGACTAATTGTTCTATCCTTTACTGAAAGTAAGGTATTCAAGTCTCCAATTATTTTTCTTGATTATTAACTTGTCTCTTTGAACTGTTGTTTCCTTAAAGAAAAATAATGACTCCTGCCTGACAGAGAAATAGAGATAACACAGAGGCCCAAGACACAGCCTGCCTCACAGCAGCTCTTGGGATGAGCTGACAGTGTAGAACAGTGGTGGAGAGACAGATTTCCTTCCAGTGCTCCTGGTGGTTCTGGGCTACACCAACACAGCTTCAGTCTGGAAAACATAAACTACCCTTAAAGAAAAATGTTGACTGGGCTAGGGTTATAGTTCAATCAGTAGAGTGTTTGCCTAGCATTCATGAAGCCCTGGGTTTGATCCCCAGCACCACATAAATCAAGTGTGGTGGTATATGCCTAAAAATCTCAGCACTGGAGAGGTGGAGGCACAAGGATCAAGGTCATCCTAGGCTATGTAGTGAGTTACATACCAGCCTGGGCTACATGAAACCCTGTCACAAAAAAGGAAAAGGAAGGGAAGGAGGGAAGGAGTGGGGAAACTGAGGCTCAGAGCCTATATATTTCTGCAACCTAATTTCTAAGATATGCAGGCCTCTTGCACAGAAACTAAAAAGAAACCAGCTAACAAATAATCCTAACTTCTTGTCTCCACTATGTCAGCTGGTGTCTAAACATTCTTTCATAGAAGTTTCTTATATTGTCCATCCCTGTCTACCTTCCATCTTTCCATCGTAACAAATGCTTACTAAGTCATCCTGGCTGAGCAAGATCCTGCCAGCTCTAAGCAGCCTGCTCTGCAGCAGGAGACACTGCCATCTAGGCAGGTAAATAGAGAACAGGAAGATAAATGCTATCTATCATTAGGGAAGGAACAAAAGGCTTGAAGCACACAGGAGAGGAAGGTGACCTCTCTGGCAGGGGGCAGAGAAGAGGTAAAGGTGGCTTCCAAGTAAGTGTTAACATAAGCTGGAAAGCCCTCCACAGCAGCTGGAGTTTCATAACCCTCCCTGCCCCTACCAGCCTTCTGAGGTGGGAGGGGCTCAGGGAGGAAAAGGAGGAAAACAAGAGGATGTCACACCAAGTGAGTCATCCAGCCTCAAATAACCGAGGGCTGCTAAGACAGAAAGTTCTTGATTTGGATGTTTGCCAACTTTAATGCTGTAAAAATAGCCATGATGAATTCACATATTTCTCTGTGAGTGCTAGTCCACCATTCCACTGAAATCTCAGCCAGAGCAAATTGGAGCTTTTGGCCCATATGTTCAAATTCATGCTCAGATTCTGATCAAGGTTTGTGTGAAGAAGCTGAAAGCTATATTTTCCCATTGAAAGTGGCAATGCTTTCTCATTCTGCTGTGGATGAGCTGAGGGAATATCATCTCTTGCCCAGAGTTAAAATTTGCTTGGTATCTGTTTTGGGGTCTGTGTCCTCACTGAACTTTCCTAGCTGTCAGGTAAGTTGAGAGACACTCCCCATCATGTGAGAAATAAGCTAACTGATAATAACTATGTGTGCTCACTGTGCACACTGTAGAGAGAAGAGAAAGTATTGTCCACACACCCTTCACTGGAGCTGTTAACCCACTTGGAATGGTGGAATTGGGGGAGGGGCTGTCATGACACGAGTTTTTTCTTAAAAAATGAGCTGTTATAAAGTGTAAGGGAAAGTAAAGAGGAATGTACTGGAAGATTTTCCTGGAGGCACAGTAGCAGAGCAGAAAAGCCCACTCTGGGACTTAACAAACTCAACCTTTAAAGGGATATGGATTTAACCTCTCTGGGCCTTGGGTTCCTTACCTGCAAAAAGATGGCTCTTGCATGAGACAATGTAAAATACCCAGCTTCTGGCCAGCATTCAAAAGCACAAAGTACTCATGGTTATACAGAGCGCTGGTGGAATTATTCAGGTTCCTGAGGCTGACAAGAACCCTGACAGACAAAAAGGCAGGAAGTTCTTCAAGCAGGCTGTGCATAAGACTGAACAGAGAGAGGGCAATGGATAAGGAAGGGTCTGGATTCAAACTGAGGCCCCACTGCTCCCCAGCCATTTATCCCCCTGAAGCTGAGGCTTCCCCATCTGGGAAATGGCGACACAGAGACTCCAACTCCTGCATTATAGTACAGATGGAGCTATGATGGGCAAACACTGAAAGCAATGTTTGATTCATAGCACAGGTCTAGTAAATGTTATCAAATGTCATGACACAGAGGGGTGACCAGGTTTGATATGAGTCGAGAAATGAAGGAAATAGGAGTAGGAAGGCTGGGAACAAATTAGAGAAGACCTTGAGTGCCCAAGTTAGTGTGGAGTTAGTTAAGACAATGAGGGCTCATCACAGGTTCTTCAATGAAGTTGACCAAGATTAATAAATTCAAATGGTACAAGTAAAATGAGTTGTCAAAGGTTTCAATGGTACCAGGAGGGCTGTTCTTGAGCAGTGACTCAAGTCTCCTGCTTCCAGCTTCCAAGATGGTAACCTTTGAAGAAAGATGGCAAAGGACCCATTACATCTTAATCTACAAATCCATGAAGTCACTTGCTGAGAAAGAAGGTTCTGGAAGACTGTCGATTGTGGTGTCCAATCATTTTGGCTTTTCAAATAAGCAGTCATGATCTCCCATGTGAACAGACTAGGCACATTGTTTGGGCAGTGAAGGCCCACATATTCTGCCCTTATCCTCACCCATACCCACCCACGGGTGGGCAAGTCTGTCAAGGCCATTCCACAAATTTCCAGCATGCCCTCAAAGGGCAATGCCGTCATTCCATGGGTTAGCTGTATAAGTGTCAGCAATTTGTTAGCATGATACTGCACCTCATTTCATTCAGCTCCAGACTTTCAGAGGCAGGCAGAATCTAAGGAAATCTAATGACTAAGAAAAAGCGTTCCAAGATCTGGAAATGCTGATGAGCATGTCAATTAGCAAAAGTGCCATCCTGACATGTATAGACGTTTTTTTTTTTTTAACAGGGGTCCCTGAGGGTGGGCCCAGAGGCTGGTGGTGTGTGCAGCCTTCTGCAACAGGAGGAACCACCCAAGCACTAAGCATGTGGGGCCAATTCATTAAAAAAAAAAAAATACCAATACACATTCCATGGCCTTCAGATGCAGAAAAAAGACCACAGCCTCTGACAAATGTAATAGGGAATAATTCCTTTGAATCTGTGATTTGCTTAGATGAGGGGAAAAGGAAGTCAGGTAATCCTTAAGTGACCCCAAGTGGTAAAAATACACCAGCACACATGTTCCTCTTTGTGGATTTTCAGAGTGTGGCAACAGCGCCACCTGGTGTACTCCACTGGGAAATAACACCGCCCCCAGCCTCGGCCCATAGCCTCCACATCTGTTTTATTTTGTAGTATTCTCTTGGTGCTAGGTTGTGAGCCAATTGCAGTGGGAAAATGAATAAAAATTTATGGATGGAAGCATATTATAGCTCTTGTTATTACAACCAATAGAACTAATACCAATATTTTAAGTAAACAGTATTTAATGATATGGGTATAATCCAATCTCTCCAAATTGCCTGGCTTCAAGAGCCAAACAAAATATCTCCCAACTCCTGGCTGTGTGAATTCAGGTTAGCAGTTCTCATTCTCAGAAGTCTTGAGAGTATGTGCTTGCTCAGTCTGACTTCCTCTGAGCCTGACTGCCATTTTCCTGAACTCCATATGGCTGCTCCAGTTTTCTTGCCCTCTTTACAGTAATAATTCCTCCCAGTTCCCTCAACCTCCAACATCAGTTCATCTAAGCACAGAAATGTTCCTTTTATACACAACTCATACTAATGTAGCTGATGTTATTAGGTGTCAAATATCAGAAGGTATCCAGGGACTCCCAATGTGGAGGAGGAAAAAAACAAAACTCACGATGCTGCAATAGCCAACTGGCCCCAATCCTGGTCTCCTTCCTCACCCCATCCTCCTATGCTGACCAGATTTTCTTCCCCAAGACCCTGACCCACCACACGAAACTCTGGAAAGCCCCTAATGGTCATTCATGCATTTTTCTGGCTGCCTCCTTTAAACCCTACTTGGGCAGCAACAATCTATCCTTTGATTAGGATTCAACTTAAAGAACTAAGCTCACTAAGTCCCTCTTCTGGTAAACAAAACCAAACTCGGGAACAAGATCTGAGCTAAAATATCGGGCTGAATAAGTGATTTCCAGAGCACTATAAAGTAGCTTTGTCTAAAGCAAACACAATGTAAATGAAAATAAAGTGGCACTGTCTAAAACAAAAAGAAAATTTTAAGGCTTAGGCATAAGTGAAAGACAAATCAGCTTCCACTTAAACGACGACATGAGCCAGGCGTGATGGCATATGCCTTTAATCCCAGCACTCGGGAGGCAGAAGTAGGAGGATTGCTGTGAGTTCGAGGCCACCCTGAGACTACATAGTGAATTCCAGGTCAGCCTGGGCTAGAGTGAGACCGTCAACCCCCCCACCCCCAAAAAAAGAAAAAGAAAGGAACACATTAGCTTTACCTGAGACACTAAGGACACTCCAGGACACTTAAAGCAGTTTCAGAGGTGCCATGTAGACATAGGTATTTTCATTCAGGGCACCTCAGGCTAATCCTAATATACAGCTGAAGTTGAGAGCTACTAAGCTAAGGAAGAACTGAGGTGCCCAACTCTGGTTCAAAGGCAGTGGACCAAGAGATGGGATTCTAGCACAGCAACCACTTGTCCTTGTTGTGCTTTTGAGTTGCCTTGCCCAAGTCTTTGGCTGAAAGATTGAGTGAGAATTAAAGTTCCAAGAGCCAATTCTCTATCAGTGTTTCTCAAATTGTGGCTCAAGATCCATCTTGCATGGACAAATCATCTGAGAAATTAGTTAAATGCAGAATGCTGGGTCCCACCTTAGACCTAACAGCCTCAGCAAGTGATGTAGCTGAAGAGAAGCAACTATCAAGTCCACACCTCCCTAACTGCAACTTCTTTCACATTCTCCTCAGAACTTCTGACTAGAAAGACTGGAGAAACACTAAAGCTATAGAATAGGGGAGATGGCTCATTTGGTATAATGCTTACCATGCAAGCATGAGGACTTGAGTTAAGATCCCCAGCACCCAGGTAAAATGCCAGGCATGATACCATGTGCCTGTGTTGGGGAGGCAGACAGGGCTCATAAAATCAGTGAACTACTTAGGTTCAGTGAGAGACCCTATCTCATAGATAGGAAGATATCCCAATATAGACCTCCAGTGTGTGTGTGTGTGTGTGTGTGTGTGAGAGAGAGAGAGAGAGAGAGAGAGAGAGAGAGAAAGCTAAAACTTTTAAAAAAGATTTTATGTAAAAGGTAATTACTGAGCTGGATGTGGTGGCACACGCCTTTAATCGCAGCACTTGGGAGGCAGAGGTAGGAGGATTTCCATGAGTTCAAGGCTGTCCTGAGACTACATAGTGAATTCCAGGTCAGCCTGAGCTACAGTGAAACAAAAAACAAAAAAAAAAAAAAAAAAAGTAATTACTGAAGACAATAGAATGTGACACAGCAAAAATTCCCCATCCTCTCCTCCCCTAAAGGAATCCTCTATCAATTGCTTCAGAGTACAAAATAATATCCCTCCCTTTCCTTCCTGTTCCATTACATTTTTGCTTTTCTAACAAATAGTCCTTTTTCTCCCAAATAAGGTCAGGAGGGGGAAAAAAAACCCTCTGATACTACTTTAGAAATTGTCACATCTATAGGTAAATGATAAGATTATTGTAAGAGAATCTACCTCAGATCTCACTGTATATGTACCAAAACATTTTGCATATCTCATTCAAAGAGCAATGAAGTGAATAGTTCCTTTTAAGTCAAAACAAGTTGAGGAATGTGATTAAATCGTTTTGTCCATTTAGAATTGGCTCAGAACCAATTTTTTGCTTTTTTAAAATCTGGGCAGTTCTGAGTCACTGCCACATACAGCTCTCTACCTTTAAAGAGAAGGGGGAAAAAAAGAAGGGGGAGGGGAGGAAAAGAGAAAGTAGCTTGCAGCCTTGTTCAAAACAAGTCTGGATCCTAGTCGGTAATGTGACAGGATAGTGTGGAAGCCACACTGAAGGGCCTGGGGGAGCCCAGCAAGCATTTGCACATAAGAGAGAGACGGACTCTACTCTCCAGCATTCATTTTCACAACAGGTAACATAAAAACAAATGTTTACATGTAACAAGTTCGGTTTGTTTGTGAAATAAATTATATAGAATTCTTTCTTTGTTATTAATGTGCATATCAATCAGCACAATCTTCCCAGAAAGTAACCTGATACTGACAACCTTGGGAAGTAGTCATATTCTTGAATTCAGTACTTCTATTTCTAGGACTCTAAGAAAACATTCCAAAGAACAGAAGAAGGAAATACATTGCAATATTACACATAAGCCAAGAACCATGTAAAAAGTTTAACTACTAAAAATGTGGTATGAATACTTCATATCTGAACTCCTGTTGAATGATTGACATGTACCAAATAATGCAAATTATTGTCATGAAGAACTCAAAGCTTAAAGATGCTAGTGACCTTGCCTCCTGAGTATGGATGATAGTCACATTTGAATCCAGGCCAATTACTGTGACGTTGGTATCATTTTCCATTCCCCTCACAGCTCACCATCATGAGGGCAATGTCTTGTAAACCACAGCACATTCAATGGATTATGCAGTCAGTATGAGAAATACATACACTACATGGAAATACAAAATTATATGTGTGTATGTATGATATGTATATGTGTATTAAGTATCTAAACTATAAACCAAAAAATTTACCAAAAAGAAACAAACCAAAATGTTAGCAGTAACTTTCTTTGGAAGTGAGAGTATGAAAAGTAGGGAGGAAGCCGGGCGAAGTGGCGCATGCCTTTAAACCCAGCACTTGGGAGGTAGAGATAGGAGGATTGCTGTGAGTTTGAGGCCACCCTGAGAATACAGAGTGAATTCCAGGTCAGCCTGGACTAGAGTGAGACCCTGCCTCGAAAAACCAAAAAAAAAAAAAAAGAAAGAAAGAAAGAAAGAAAGAAAGAAAGAAAGAAAGAAAAGAAAAGAAAAGAAAAGAAAAGAAAAGAAAAGAAAAGAAAAGAAAAGAAAAGAAAAGTAGGGAGGAATGGGAACTTCCGTATTTCTGACAGGAAAGATGCATTGAGGATAAAGTACAAAAAGGGACTCTTACAGCTAAGTCCACTAGCTAGAATCTGTTACAACCGGTCCTTTACAGCAACATTTGATTTATTTGGTTTTCTATGCTCTCATGTCACAATCAGTCCTTTACAGCAGCATTTGATTTATTTGGTTTTCTATGCTCTCATGTAGGCCTGTCCTAGTAAGGGCTCAAACCTCTTCCTCAATATAGGGAAGAGGTAAACTTGAGTCAGAGAATATAATAAACTTAAATTTATTAAAATTACTAAAATTACTGGTAGTAAAATACCTGTTCCAAGTCCCTAAACTTTGTGTTTGTATAGCTTCTGTCAATATGAAAGTGATGGAATCACAATCAACTGAAGATGACTCCTAAGAGAATGAATGAGGAAGTGGCTAGACGGGTGAGAAGGGATAAACCAAGGTCCTGCAGACCTTAGGCCATGCCTATCACGTGCTGAAGTAGAACAAGACTTGGCACTGCTGTTTAGAGTTCCTACAGAACTTAGAAAACAAGGGGCAGTGCAGAAGCGGAGGCAGAAACCATGTGAAAGTTAACGTCTAACATTTTCTGGCCTTCCAAGGGCCCCTAGTACTCTACATTTGTTGGGACAGAGACAAAAGTTCTAACAGAGGTCCCACTGTGGAATGGCTCAGATAAGATCAAGATCGAACAGGCGGTTCAGTGAGAGTGAGCAACTCTTTCATAAGGACAGCCAGGTCCCTTGTCTTGTGGCACTGCCATTCCCACACTTCTCTAATAGTGGCAACTGGCTTACTGGTAACACACTCAAGCCTGAGAATAGAGGGGAAAAGACAGCAGGAGGACGAGGCCAAGAAGTGAAACTATTAATTCAATTGTGACCCCACTGACCACATCTTGGGAAGGCAGTCCAGCTACTAAAACTCAGGATGTCCTACCACTGAAAGGAAAATGGGGCAGAACCTCATACTCAGCGATCACATGGTAACCAGCCTTGAACAAGCTATTCGGGGCCTTGGCATTAATAGAGGTCCAAAGGAAACAGCGTCTGAAGTGGGAGTAAGAATAAAGGGAAGGATTAGTGTTGAAGTGGGTGACAGATCTCCAAACAGCCCCCTTCTGGTCTACGTACATGTGGCTTTCTCTGGGTTACTACAGTTCGACAGCAATTTGAAGAAGACAAACTGAACCACCCTCTTTGCTGTTATGCATCTCAAGCAGCACTGCGCTCTGGCCTGCCCATTTGAATCTCAGAATCACCTTCCAAAGGCAGCCCAAAGAGCAACCGCTGAGCCGGGCGTGGTGGCTCATGCCTTTAATCCCAGCACTCGGGAGGCAGAGGTAGGAGGATCGCCATGAGTTCAAGGCCACCCCGAGACTACAGAGTTAATTCCAGGTCAGCCTGGGCCAGAGTGAGACCCCACCTCAAAAAAAAAAAAAAAAAAAAAAAAGAGCAACCACTGAAACCAGGAAACTCAAATTCTGTTTTTAGTTCTACCAAGCAGGTCAACGGAACACAGCTTTCTCCCCTATAAAATAAAGACACGATGAGAGCATCAGCTGGACTATGTAGTCAGTCTGAGCTTCAGACCTCTTTGCTGCTGTGCTATATATCTACCAATAGTCTGTTTCTAAATGAGTGAACACCAGAAAGGGCAGTCCTCTCACAGCTGTGAGATGTGTTATGATGGTTCTAAAACATCTCCAAAGAAAAGTGGTCCATCCTTAAACCAGTTTGCACAAGACTCTGAATTTGATGCATCACTAATGTCTTTCCCATTAGTGATTTTCCTATTTATACATTTCACTCAAAACACTGCTGGAAAGAAATATGTTAAGTGCAAATGATTTGAAACTCCTCATGTAATAAATCATAATAGTCTATGCTCTTAGGGAAACATGTCAAGAACAACTTTCTCAAGAAACTATAAACTAAGCCGGGTGTGGTGGCGCATGCCTTTAATCCCAGCACTCAGGAGGCAGAGGAGGTAGGAGGATCACCATGAGTTCAAGGCCACCCTGAGACTACATAGTGAATTCCAGGTCAGCCTGGACTAGAGTCAGACCCTACCCAAAAAAAAAAAAAAAAAAAAAAAAGAAAAGAAAGAAAGCACAATTGTATGTATTTAAAATTTTTATTTTCTGCATTGTGGTGTCTTAAGCAAAAATCTGGATTGGATTTTAAGACACAGAGGAGCAATAGATTAGTTTGTCTTCTGTGCATCACCTGGAAGAAAGGTTCCTGAAAATAAGGGAATCAGCCAGAGACAGAGCTCCACTGTCACCCACAGTCCCAACAGTCACTAGTCCTCACACCATAAACCTCTTCAAACTACTGAAAATTGCCCAGTCTTCCAAACTAATCAAGTAGCCCTTCTGCATTGGGAGTTATCTGATTTTCTTCCATGTTACAGGTCTTCTACAGCTTCAACATGTACTTGCAGAACCTTAGCCATCTGAAAATCATCTCTACTCCTGTGGTCATAAGACATTTGCTTGTGACATCATGTGGGTCCACTGCTAAACTCTACCCATAAACCTTACTTCATAAGCCCACTGTGAAAAAACAAGCAAGCCAATGTAACTTTAAAAGAAGATACAAACCTTCATGAAAATATAGTTGTCAAATTTATTTTCATGAGGCTGCCATTTTACAAAGAATTCCTAAGACTCATGTTTCTTTTTCTTGACGTCAAGAGTTAGAGTTAATAGCTTCATTACTATGAATACTGCTGCTTGGGAGCGGTACAACTGTTAGTTTTAAGACTACAGACTTTATTACTCCAATCTTATTCCGTCTACAGGAAAATCAGAAGGTTCTGAACAGCTGGTTGGGAAGGTAGCCAAGATGCAGGAAAGATGTCTGTGCCTCCTTTTCAAGGGCGGCCAACTCTTGAACAGTAGGTGCCAAAATATCCACATGGCCTTTATAGTTTCCACCTGCAGCACACATACAAATCCCAAAGTAATGTAAACGACATGCTTGAAATACTTGTCAGTAATACTTGGCTTTCACTTCAAACACTGCTTCTAGCAGTAAAAATGTACAACTAGGCAAGTTATCTGCAGAATATTCAGCTCTAAATTTTTTAATCAATTATTCACAATAAATGACTAGGCCTCACTAACCCCCTATCTACCATTCTGTTGGTTTGCAAACAATTAGTTTAGCCTGAGTTGTTCAGGCATGAGCTACATTAAAGGCTTCAGAGTCAAAATAACCTACTGGACGTGTTTCCTAAAAATTCCACTAAGAGTTTGAATACATTTATGACACTTGAATTTTAAGAAAAACAGCTGAGCTGCTTTTCCTCATTCTTATGTAGATCACATAGTAAAAATTCTGAGTCTGGACAAACTGTTAGGAGACGAATTAGTAGAGAATAATATACTCATACATAAAGAAAAACAAAATCACTGTTAGCTGGGCATGGTGGTGCACACCTTTAATCCCAGCTCTTAGAAGGCAGAGATGAGAGGATTGCTATGACTTTGAGGCCAGCCTGGAACTACATAGTGAGTTCCAGGTCAGCCCGGGCCTAGAGCAAGACCCTACCTTGAAAAAAAAATCACTGTCTTTATAATTTGAGAACCAAGTGGGCACATTCAGCTAAGTGTGGTAGTGCAGGATCATGACCCCAGCACTCCAAGGCAAGAGAATCTTTGAGTTTGAAACCAGCCTGAACTACAAAGTGTTTCTATATGTGCACAGTCACATTAAAACAGACTCTGAAATAACTCAAATCTTACCACCAGCAGCCCTTTTTTGACCATAGGTAACTTTCCCATCAAATTCATCCACTGGAACCTTTATATCTGGCTCAACCTGGGAAATGGTACAGTTTAGGTGTTCTTCTATCTCAGACAGCAGCTAAAAAAGAATGAGAAAATTAAAATATTTTTAAAAATCACTTTGTTAGTCTCAGGGTGGCCTTGTTTGTTCTAACGAGTGCTGGGATTAAAGGCGTGCACCACCACGCCCGGCCAATTAAAATATTTTTAAAAATCACTTTGTTAGGTTTGTTCTAACAACATTAAATAAAACCAGAAGAGCCAGAATGCTTAGTATAATGAAACTTATTTCTAGAGATGACCTCACAAGTTACAGCCAACATTATTACCAATTATTACTATCATAAATGATAAAGGGTGAGAGAGAACTTTCCTAGGTCAACGTGCTCTATTTTATCAACTTCAGAAAACTGTGGGAGTCTTGCACAAAGTCTTACCTGCATCTCATTGTACCATATGGTACAGCCACCATCTTCCTTCAGTCTTGTGTTATAGCACCCTTTTCCACGGCTGCTGCACACATGGTACCAAACCTATATAGAACAGGGAAAAAACATAAATAAGTAGAGATAGGAACATATTAAATATTTTACTACTACTTATCAAAAACATTTTACTGCCAGGTGTGGTGGCGCACACCTTTAATCCCAACACTCAGGAGGCAGAGGTAGGAGGATCACTGTGAGTTCAAGGCCACCCTGAGAATACATACGGAATTCCAGGTCAGCCTGGCCTAGAGTGAGACCTTACTTCAGAGAAACAAAAAAAAAAAATAAAAAAAAAAAAAAAAGGCCAGGTGTGCTGGCACATGCCTTTAATCCCAGCACTCTCAGGAGGCAGAGGTAGGAGGATCGCCATGAGTTCAAGGCCACCCTGAGACTACATAGTGAATTCCAGGTCAGCCTGGCCTAGAAGTGAGACTCTACCTCAAAAAACAAAACAAAACAAAAAAAATTACTGGCTTAAAATGCTAAAAAATATAGATGACATATGTCATCAAATGACTGCTACTCCTTGATGGTTCACTAAATAGATCTGAATTATTTTAAAAGTATACAAGAGCCGGGCATAGTGGAGCATGCCTTTAATCCCAGAACTTGGGAGGCAGAGGTAGGAGGATTACCATGCGTTCAAGGCCACCCTGAGACTACACAGTGAATTCTAAGTCAGCCTGAGCTAGAGCAAGACCCTATCTTGAAAAAACAAAAACAAAAAGTACACAAAAGTTTTCCTAAAATTGATGTGTCAGTTATAGAAAGAAATTCTCTGAACAAGCAAATGTTTAAAAAAAAACCTGGTTATTTAAGCCAGGCATGGTGGCGCATGCCTTTAATCCCAGCACTTGGGAGGCAGAGGTAGAAGGATTGCAGTGAGGTTAGAGGCCACCCTGAGACTACAGAGTGAATTCCAGGTCAGCCTGGACCAGAGTGAGACCCTACCTCAAAAAACCAAAAAAAAAAAAAAAAAAAAAACAAACAAACACCTGGCTATTTAATATAAACAAATCATATTTAATATCAACTGATATAAAACAAAATATGAAAAATGTAATATATAAAAATATAAAAAAATAAAGTGTTTCTATAAGAATAATAAATCATATAAGGTGAAATGTGTAAGTGAAAAATTTGGGCAATAGGTGTGTAGGAGTACCTTATAATTGCAGCTCTCCTATAAATTTCTAATTATATTAAAATAAATTGCTTTACTTTAAAGTGTTCTATGGTACCATGCTATAAAGTGTTTAAATATTTGTTAAACAGTTACCCTGGGCTGGAGAGATGACTCTATGGTTATAGTCGCTTGCTTGCAAAGCCTGAAGGCCCAGGTTTGACTCCCCAGTAACCATGTAATGCCAGATGCACAAAGTGGTGCATACATCTGGAGTTCATTTGCAGTGTCAGGAGACCCTGACATGCCCATCGTCTCTCTCTCTCTCTCTCTCTCTCTCAAATAAAAAAAATACTTTAAAAATTATCCAGGTCAGCCTATGCCAGAGTGAGACCCTACCTCAAAAAAACAAAAAATAAAAATTAAATAAAAAAAGTTATACTAAGACTATTTAAAAAATCATATTCTGGGCTGGAGAGATGGCTTAGCGGTTAAACGCTTGCCTATAAAGCCTAAGGACCCCAGTTCGAGGCTCAATTCTCCAGGACCCACGTAAGCCAGATGCACAAGGGGGTGCATGCATCTGGAGTTCGTTTGCAGTGGCTGGAGGCCCTGGCGCACCCATCTCTCATTCTCTCTCTCTCTGCCTATTTCTGTATGCCTATTCAAATAAATAAATCTTTCTCAAATAAATAAATAAATAATAAAATATTTTTTTAAAAAATCATATTCTATGCCAGGTGTGGTGGCACACGCCTTTAATCCCAGCACTCGGGAGGAAGAGGTAGGAGGATTGCCGTGAGTTCAAGGCCACCCGGAGACTACACAGTGAATTCCAGGTCAGCCTGAGCTAGAGTGAGACCCTACCTCGAAAAACCAAAAAAAATAAAAAATAAAAATAAAATAAAATAAAATAAATCATATTCTAGGGCTGGAGAGATGGCTTAGTAGTTAAGGGGCTTGCCTGCAAAGCCAAGGACCCAGGTTTGATTCTCCAGAACCCATGTAAGCCAGATACACATGGATCTGGAGTTCGTTTGTACACTCATTATCTCTCTCTCTCTCCCTCCCACCCTCCAATAAATAAATAAAAATAAAATATTTTTAAAATCATATTCTATAGTTTTTATTTCTAAATCTCATCCTATTATTTGTCTATTCAATGGCTATAGAGGAAAAATACCCTTCCCTTTGCAGCTGTTAAGTTTACATGGAAAAATGAAACTGCTGTAATTTCTTACATTTAAAATCACAGCACAGCACCTGATGAAAGTAACAGAATACTGAAAAGAGTACCTTTTCTTTTTCTGTTGCCACTAGGGAAATGGCCAGACCCATCCTAGAAGATATGAGAAGTTTTTATTAGACTTTACTTCAGAAGCACAGGAACTTAAAGGAGAAGAAATATCAGCAGTACCTTTCAGCTCGTCCTACTCTGCCAATTCGGTGTACGTAGTTTTGCTTTTCATCAGGCAGAGTGACATTTATAACTGCAAACAGAAGCAATGATTAATAATTAACAACTGCCACTGTTTGTGGGCTTTTCAAACACATTAGACAGCTTCATGTAGATGCTACAAAATTCAAACTGCAGGCATATAGTTTCTTTTTACCATAAGGAACACCATGGATATCAATTCCCCTGGCAGCTACATCAGTGCAAATCAAGAATCTTACATCTCCTTTCTAAAAAGAAATGAGAGAAAAAGGAATGTTAGCAAATGTTTAAAAAAAAAAAATGCCATTTTCCACTAAATGAGGGCTTCATAACTGTTACTTTCAAGTTAAACATTTAGATACATGATTTATGGGCCAAGTCTTGAAGATGAAGGTGAATATATATATAAGGTATTATATTTTCTCTTATATTAAAATAAATATAAACTGCTACATATATTATCTTGAAGTTATACTTTTTGTAACAATAGGTAATATCCCAAAAAAGGAAGAAATATGGAATGGACCCTCAGTGCTTACAAAGGAAATACAAATTAGCTTTTGGGTGTCACTTGTGTCCAGCAAAATTAGATTTGGAGATGAGAAAAGTGTACTGTCTTTTGTTCTAGTATAACCCAGGAGAGAATGGTGATGTGCATGGTAAAATGAGGAAAGGCAACAGCAGTTATGCTCTGTTTGGAAACATAATCCAATTCTAAGCAACCCCAGTGCATTCCACCTTTCTTCATACTATGGGTCCCAGAAAAGATATATGTATACTCATTGGAACAAATATACTGGAAAGAGGATGACAGCATCGGTAGGTTCTACATGGTTCATGCCCTACCCCACCTACTGGAGCTCTAAAACCTTATGTATGCAGCAAGCATGTAACAGGCAAGGTCTATGCCAAACAAAACAAACAAAATATATTTAGTTCCACAAAACAATACTTTAATGCCTGCCTTTATTTAATCTATAAATTAAGTTCTCTAAAAGCATTAGTACAGATCTCCTTTTCTTTTTTCAGTATTTCTTCTCTAAGCTCTCCTGCCAGTGAAGTCCATTTCTATCTTTTTATCATGTCCATGATTGTCCCACACACTCCATATAAAGTTAATGAATACCAATGTATCATTGTGACCAACAATTCTCTCTGTATTTTAGATTTCACTTTTGGAGGAATGCTAAGGAAGGCATGTTCCCCCTGTCTGAAACTGAACTATAGAACAAGAAAATTTTCATGCTTTCCCCCTGCAATGATAACATGATTTTCCCCAGAATCTGAACACTATCTTTCATGAACAGATCCCTTTCTCTGGAAGAAAACCTTGGATATGGATTATTTGTATGGTTTGCATTTTGTCTCCCAATGCTGCAGCTACCAGAAACCAGTTCTCACCACTGTAAAACACAGACATTAGAGGCGCTGCAAGTCATCAAAAAACTTTTTTTGGAGGAGCTTTTCAGGGTAGGGTCTTGTTCTAGCCCAGGCTGACCTGGAATTAGTTTCCACCTGACCTCAAATTCAGAGCAATCCTCCTAACCTCAGCCTCTCGAGTGCTGGGATTAAAGGCGTGTGCCAACATACCCAGCAAGAAACCTCTCTTTTACACTTGTCCTCAGTGGTAAATTGTTCATTAGCACTTGGATCATGAGATACACAGAAAACCTTGTAAGGAGTTAATTTCTAATCTTGGAGGAAGGAATTCTCATATTAATAGCAAAGGAAAAACTTGTTTTAACATGTAAATGGTCATTGGATTTCTAAGCAGATGTTTAGTTTTAGTAATCTTGTGTTCTAGAAAAAATATATGGTAGAAGTTCAATATTTGAGAGATATTAATATTCTCTGGTACATGGTGATACATGTTAAATAAAGTTAGTGGAAAAAAAAGACAATGGCCGGGCATGGTAGAGCACGCCTTTAATCCCAGCACTTAAGACGCAGAGGTAGGAGGATCACCATGAGTTCAAGGCCACCCTGAGACTACAGAGTGAATTTCCAGGCCAGCCTGGACTAGAGTGAGATCTTACCTGGAAAAAAAAAAAAAAAAAGACAATGGTTGTCACTTTAACAGAATGTATCAAATACTAAGGTTTCAGGTGTTCTGTAGCAACATACTTTCCAAAGGTATTTATGGCTCAATTCACAGAGAGTGCCAGCAGTTAAGAATGTCTCTGCTGCAGAGAAGGGAATATGGAGTTGGCCAGCTCTGACTATGCATGTCCACTGGCCACATGCCCCACTTGTCTAAAGAAATTCCCAGGACAACCTTTGTTGTCCAACAGAGTGGACACAGCCCAGCAAGGAAACCCTGACATCACACAAAATAGAGGCAACTTTACTCTTCTGGAATGTGAGGGGTTTAAGGGTAGGCAGAGTTGCAATGTACTTCTGTGTCTTACCAAAATCTGAACCCTAGATTTTCATTTAAAAACAAAACAAAAAAGGAAAACAGGTTCAAAAACTTAAGACATGGCTTACCTATCTAAGAGTTCTCCTAAAACTAGCTACGTAAGAGATTTTTAATAAACTTATTGAGTATACTGCAAGGGAGCAGTAAGCTGGCCAGAAATTATAGTACTGCCTACCTGCCTGGGAAGAATTTAATTAAAGCTTTCTTAAGTTGAAAATTCTTACCACAGTAGTTCTATGCTGACAGAGAACATCAAATTTATCACTTGAGTGTCAAATGATAACTGTCATGATGAAGATCAATCAGTAAAGGTAGACATACTTTAAAACTTCTAGGGTAAGAATTGTTTAATAATATTAAATGGCACTAAAGAAAAATATAGTCAACTCCTTTAATTACTAAGTAAATGTAGCCAAGTAGGCATTAGTACCTTAAATCTTTCCAGATTTTGCTTTCTCTCATGAGGCTTTCTGTCACCATGAAGACAAACACATGAGAACTGGTGTCCTTTCTTATCAGGTCCTAGGGAAAAACATATTGAACATTTGATCTTGGAAAAGATTATGCCTAAGCCTGTACTGAAAAGCCAATAAAATTTAGACTACAATACCATATAATTCTATAAAAATCTATACTCAAATTTGATATAAATGAAGGTTAACAAAATTTCTGTCACAGGCAAAATGCCATTAAAATAAACTCCATGAAACATTAAAATTGATTGAAGTTGCCCTTTTCCATCTAAAAGAGGAATAAAGTGTGCCAACTAAAATTTATTTGTGTCCACCAGGAGCCTTATCATGAGCTATAAAACTAAAAAGCAAAAAATACACAGAGTTCACCATATACACATACAAATAAATAAAACAAGGCTGGAGAGATGGCTCAGCAGTTAAGGCATTTGCCTGCAAAGCCTAACAATCTGAATTCAATTCCCCAGTACTCATATAAACCCAAAGCCAGATGTGCAAACTGGCACATGAATATGAAGTCCATTTCCAGTAGCTGGAGGCCCTGGCATGCCCATTCTCTGTCTCTCTTCTACCTCTCTCTGCTTGCAAATAAATATATATATACTATATATAGTTTAAAAAGGTACTGTTTCAAAATGACTAAAACAAAACCCAAATATGCACAGGAGAAATGACAACAACCAGAATGTCCAAAGACAAACAGCTGCGATTTTGCCACATTGAAGTGATTTAGAAACGTGCTGTCTGGTCAGCATGCTGAGGTGATCCTGTATGCCCTCCCTCAAGGCCCTAGGACCTGGGACATACTGTTACTTGGTTTCAGTGTTGTTTAGGAAACCAGTTTCCTAAACTGAAGCAACCACGGTGTTTAGGAAATGAGAACAAATGGGACTCAAGAAAGTTAAGATTTTATCAATAACATTCCTGCCTATAAACCAAGTTCTTCATCCAAAATGTGACAAAAAGAAAATAACACACAGCAGGCACTGTAACAAAACAACTGGATAAATCCTGCCCGGGCTTTAAAACAGTGCTACTGGACTAGTTAATGTAATGTGACCAATTGTTCAAGTTTTCAAATTGTGGTTCAAGTTGGCATATTCCTATGGAATTTTCTGTCTCTTGTAAACACATGAAATATATGCAGAGATGCATTAAAGTCTTCCCCTATCGTGACAGTGCTGTATGTAATATTACCTTGTACATGTCGATTTTTACTTTATGTATTTTTTTTGGATGCAAACCCTACAGACTGGCCTATTTATTTTTAAATGGGGGGGGGGGAGAATTGGCATACCAGGGCCTCCAACCACTGTTTTAATTGAATTCCAGATGTGTGTGCCACCTTGTGCATCTGGCTTACTTGATATCTAAAGGGTTGAACATGGGTCCTTAGGCTTCACAGGCAAGCGCCTTAACTGCTAAGCCTTCTTTCCAGCCCTGCTTTATGTATTTTTCAAAAATCAATCCTTTTGAGGGGAATGGCCTAACCAAGGCCATGGGTAGAGAATGCATAAAAGAAGGGCAAGGGGAGGGTCAATCTAATTTCAAAAGATTGTGAATAAGACTTATGTAAAACTACTTTTTTGAATAATGGTACATCTAGAAGCTGTAGACTGTTACTAGAAAATTTTCAGTACCTGGGATGGGATACCTTCCAGTGAGTTGTTGGCCAAGGAGGTCCCAGTAGCCTCCAAAACATTAAAGGCTTTTGCCAAAGCCCTTGGTTTCCCCTGAGAAACAGATAGTAAGACCCTATTGCTGAAGACATCTCTTGCCTGAGAGGCAAGGTCACTGAGAAAGCAAGCTGGTGCTGAGCAGAAAACCTTCTCCCTGTAGACCAGCCAACTGAAAGCTGGAAAAAGCTACACTGCATGCAGAGTATGGGAGACAGAAGTCATCAGCAGTGAAAACAGTGGACGCTGAATATTCAAATTTGGCCAGACAGGCCCAAAGACTGAACAGGTGCAATAGTGGCATGTCTACTCGTGGGGTAACCAACTGCTCTATAATTGGACTGAAGGCCCTCTCTACGGGAGGGAATACATACCTGGTACTGAAAAACCTAAGCAAAGTCTATGGTAGGTAAGGTCATAAGCCTTAGGGGTATAAAGCATGCCCTTATCTAAATGTATATACTATTCCCACCAAGCTGCCCGGAAAATACTACACTTAATGCTCATATTCACATATTAATGCTACTCTCACTTCTGGTTAGAGAAGCTTCTCTTTTCAGATGGCGATGACCACTGGGATGATCCAAAAGGCAACATAGTGCTGAGAAGAAGGGATGGAGAAGTGCCCAGCACTGAAACATCTCTGTCACACCCTCCAAGGCTCAGGGATCATTGCGGAAGAGGGGGCGGATAGAATGGAAGAGCCAAAGGAAGGGTACGACTCCCTACAATGCAACTGCCCAGACAGAAATTGGCCTTGATATCCATGACCTTGCTGTGCCTAGCAATACCTCCGCAAGACCCTCATAGTAGAAGTAAAAGAGGATGACATCATATTAAAAAAAGAGACTAATGGAGAGAGGGAGGGGATATGATGGAGAGTAGAGTTCTAAAGGGGAAGGGGGGGAGGGGAGGGAAAAATACGCACCTTTGGTATGTAAGTATGTTTTGTTGTCAATAAATATTAAAAATAAAAAAAAAAAAAAAATTAGAAATGAAAAAAAAAAATCAATCCTTTAAAACATATTTAAAAAAAAACCAAAAAAACTTTTAATAGTGAAAGACTATCCATTACCCAGATCCTGGCAGTGCCATTTTACCACACTTGCTTTTTCACATATCTATCCATCTTCCACCTTTTCATCAACTCATCTTTAATCTAATACATTTCATGTCAATTACAAATATCAGTGGTTCAACATATGTTATTATTAACTAAACTCTATATATTCATTTAGATTTCTTCTTCTGAGGTAAAAGCAGAGTGCAAGGAAGTGGGTTATAGTATGCATGTGCTGAGCTCTGTAGACCCAACAAGACAGAGAGCATCAACAGACTTCACAAAGTACTCCTGTATCCTCTCCCGGTCATTATGTTACCTCTCATTGGGACAATCACAGCTCTAGTTTTTCTCCCATTAGAGATTAGTTGTGCATATTTCAGAATTTCATGTAATTAAATGTATATAATAATATTCTTGTGTATGAGTTCTTTTATTCACTTCGTGTCTCTGAGTTTCATTCATAGCTGTGCCTGTAAGTGTCCATTCCTTTTTATGGCTTTTAGTATACTATTGTGGATGTATTTAAAACAGCCATTGTTCTACTAATGGATAGTTAGTGTGTTTTCTATTATGGGATATTGTAAATAGATCAGCTAAGACCATTCATACATATCTTTATATATTTTCATTTATCCTGAGTAAATACCCAGGACTTAAACTGCTAAAACCTAAGGCAGCATTGTTTCTTCTTGAGACAAAGTCTTTCTATGTTGCACAGTGTGACTCAAATTCCTGCCTCAGTCTTCCAAGCAGTTAGGATCACAAGCAGGCATGCACCACCATGCCCACAAGGTGGTTTTACCACTTCATATCCTCATCAACAATTGCCAGGCATAGTGGCACATGCCTTTAATCCCAGCACTTGGAGGCAGAGGTAGGAGGATCACCGTTCAAGTCCACCCTGAGACTACATAGTGAATTCCAGGTCAGCCTAGGCTAGAGGGAGACCCTATCTTGAACACCACACAAAAAGTTCTCATCAACAACATAAGTTTACTCCACATCCTTGTAAAAATTTAACACCTTTAACATGAGGATCACCGTGAGTTTACTCCAAGTCACCCTGGGCTAGAGTGAGACCCTACCTCAAAAAAAAAAAAAATAAATAAATAAAAAAATTGTGCCAGGTTTTATTTAATCCCAGTTTACAGAGGTAGGAGGTTTTCGAGAGTTCACGGCCACCCTGAGACATACTTAATTCCAGGTCAGCCTGGACCAGAGTGAGACCCTACCTCGCAAAACCAAAAAAAAAAAAAAAAAAAAAAAAATTGTGTTTTATTTAGTTTACAATGTACAGTGTTTTCACATTTTACAACCGATTGTAGACATATCTAAGAGTTATCATATCTCCATTCTACATTCTTTTATTACAATAGTGATCCCCCCCCCTTTTGTGGCTTTTTGAGGGAAGGTCTCACTCTAGTCCAGGCTGACCTGGAATTCACTATGTAGTCTCAGGATGGCCTCGAACTCTTGGTGATCCTCCTACCTCTCCCTCCCAAGTGCTGGGATTGAAGGCATGTGACACTATGTCTGGCTTGACCTTTTTTATTTCTAGTATTTTTTTGGTCTTGAAGTCCATTTCATCACTTACTATAATTAGACCAGTTCCATTTAGATTAGCATTATTTTTAAAAATATTTATTTATTAGAACAAGAGAGAAAAAGAAAGAGAATGGGCATGTCAGGACATCTAGCCACTGCAAACAAACTCCAAACACATATGCCACCAAGTGCATCTGGCTTACGTGGGTTCTGGGAAATTGAACCTGGGTTCTTAAGCTTTGCAGGCAAGCACCTTAACCACTAAGCCATCTCTCCAGCCCTGAATTTTAATATTAAAGGCAATTCATATTTATATACATGTTATGTATGTGTCAGTCAAAATAATAATCTAGGACTGGAGAGATGGCTTAGCGATTAAGGCACATGCCTGTGAAGCCTAAGGACCCAGGTTCGATTCTGCAGGTCCCATGGAAGCCATATGCACATGGTGGCACATGCATCATGAGTTCATTTGCAGTGGCTAGAGGCCCTGGCATACCCATTCTCACTCTCCATCTCTCTCTTTCCCTCTCTCTGTCTCTAATAAATAAATAAATAAATAAAATCTTTTAAAAAATTAAAGAATAATCACTAAAATAATATGTTATCTTTTATTTTTTATTTTAATGTATTTTATTTATTTATTTATTTGAGAGAGAGAGAATGGGCACACACGGCCTCCAGCCACGGCAAACAACTCCAGATGCATGCACCCCCTTGTGTATCTGGCTTACATGGGTCCTGGAGAATCGAACCAGGATCCTTTGGCTTTTCAGGCAAACACCTTAACCACTAAGCCATCTCTCCAGCCCCTATATTTTTTTAATTTTAGAGAGAGCAAGGGGGAGGGGGGCGGAGAGAGAATTGGTGTGCCAGGGCCTCAGCCACTGAAATCGAACTCCAGATGCTTGTACCACCTAGTGGGCATGTGTGACCTTACATTTGCATCACCTTTGTGCATCTGGCTTATGTGGGTCCTGGAGAGTTGAACATGGCTAAAGAGATGGCTTAGTAGTTAAGATGCTTGTTTGCGTAGCCTAAGGACCCATGTGTATCTTGTAAACAAGGAAATGCTTTTATATTTTTTTCCTTTTGAATTTTCCATATAGTCGGGTTTTTAGTATGTTCCTTGTAACAGAAGATACCTCCCTCTCCAGCCCCTGGAGGTTTTGAGATAATGTCTCATTATGCAGCTCAGGCTGACCTGGAACTTAGTACATAGCCCAGCTAGCCTTAAGCTCACAATTTTCCAGCCTCTGTCATCCAAGTGCTAGGATTATAGGCATGTCCTGCTGTCCTAGCTTCTTTCTCCCTTTATTCTTATTTATGATTTTCTCCTCATCCCTCCTTTCCCTATTTACTGACTTAAAAGAGATACTTTCTATCATTTTAGTGATTACACTTTAGATCTTGAGCCTGAAAATGCTGTGATTAAAGTTCACTGTAATGAAGATGTACTTCCATGGACTGGAGAGATGGCTTAGTGGTTAAGGCATTTGCCTGCAAAGCCAAAGGATCTCAGTTCAATTCCCTAAGACCCACATAAGCCAGATGCTCAAGATGGTACATGAATCTGGAGTTTGTTTGCAGTGGCTAGAAGCCCTGACATAACCATTCTCTCTCTCTCTCTCTCTCTCTCAAATAAATAAATAAATAAATATTTTTTATTTTTTTTTTTTTTTTTTTGGTTTTTCGAGGTAGGGTCTCATTCTAGCCCAGGCTGACCTGGAATTCAGTCTGTATTCTCAGGGTGGTGTGAACTCATGGTGTTCCTCCTACCTCTGCCTCCCGAGTGCTGGGATTAAAGGCGTATGCCAACACACCCGGCAATAAATATTTTTTTAAAAGATGTACTTTTGGGCTGGAGAGATGGCTTAGCGGCTAAGGCGCCTGCCTGCTAAGCCTAAGAACGCTGGTTCCAATCTCCAGCGGTTCCAATCTCCAGGTCCCACGTTTAGCCAGATGCAAAGTGATGCAAGGGCGCAATGCCGCACTTGACCACAAGGGGGTGCACACATCTGGATTTCGTTTGCAGCAGCTGAGAGACTGCTGGCGCGCCCATCTCTGTCTCCCTCTCCCTCTCTGTCTCTGTCTCCAAAAATAAATAAAAAATAATTTTAAAAAATTTTAAAAAAAAAGATAAATGCTTTAAAAAAAGGATGTACTTTCATGTTTTTTCTAGGGTTTATGCTAAGGAAAAGTATTGGATAAACATGTTACAATACATGATCCTTATTTTAAATTCTGTGCATGCATTCTAGATTATATAGATATGAGGCTAATAATCTACTGAACACAGAAATAAGCATAACTTAAGAGAGGGAAATTTACCTCCTCCTTGTTGCATAAAGTATTGCTCCAAATTATCACAGTCAATTTTGGTTCTACAGAAGATAATTGCTTGATCCATCTTATGTTCCTTGATTGCCCGGACAGCATACTCCCCTTTCAGGATTTTAATAGCTTCTGACCACATCTCTTGAAAATCACAGCAAAAACAATAAAAAAGCAACTTCAGATTGAAGTTGTCATGAACACATAATTAGTCACAGACTTACTGCTTAACTCTCCTAAAAATTTCTGTTGTACTACACTACAGGTAGCACAGATAAGACACAGCACTGTTAATGTCTAAGTGCTATGGTTAATATTCCTCCTCTAGTTAACTATGCATCCTTTATGAGAATAGGATATAAACTCAGCAGAGCAAACCAATTCATTTCCAAGATCTTTCAACTCATTTTACTAATCCTCTCAACTTACCTGGACAGTTAGCACCAGGTCTTGTGTTATCTTTTGCATGCACATCATCAGTCTATCAAAAGCAAGGGACAAAAGAGAAGGATGGGAATGTCAAGGTATGATTCAGAATAGGCATCACTTTTTTAAGGGAGAACTATATTTGTCTTTGGACCATATTTCAAACATATATGTTTGTAATCTGTACATGAAACTGTTTTTCAGATTCAGAAAGATCCTTCATTAACTAAGGCAATTAACAAATGTAATAATAAAAATACAAATGTGGCTTTCAGACTTGCATATTTATAATACACATATCCTTACTATAGAAAAGTACATGTAATAGGAGTAGGGGAAAATAACAAGATGGGCAATGAAACTGGCTTTCAGGACAGCAGGCACATCAAGATACAATGAGGCTCCTTTTAAAATATTACAAATGAAGTGCCAGGCATGGTGGCATATACCTTTAATCCCAGTACTCAGGAGACAGAGGTAGGAGGACTGTCATGAGTTCAAGGCCACCTTGAAACTACATAGTGACTTCCAGGTCAGCCTGGGCTACAACAAAACCCTAACTTGAAAAACTACATACATACATATATATAAAACAGAGTAAGAATCTACCTCAAAAACAAAACAAAAACCACTGCGTCTGAATTAAGATATATATAATCTTGAGCTGGAGAAGATGGCTTAGTGGTTAAGGCATTTGCCTGCAAAGCCAAAGGATACCAGGTCAATTCCCCAGGACCCACATAAGCCAGATGCACAAGGAGGCGCATGCACCTGGAATTTGTTTGCAGTGGCTGGAGGCCCTGGAGCACCCATTCTTTCTCACTCTCTCTACTGCTCTCTCTCTCTCAAATAAATAAAAATAAAATATATGTTAAAAAAAGATATATGTGCCAGGCGTGGTGGCGCACACCTTTAATCCCAGCACTCAGGAGGCAGAGGTAGAAGGATCGCCAAGAGTTCAAGGCCACCCTGAGACTACATAGTAAATTACAGGTCAGCCTGAGCCAGAGTGAGACCCTACCTCAAAAAAACAAACAACAAAAAAAAGATACATGTAATCTTATTTGTAAAAATTCTATCAAGGAAGCTAATTACAAAAACAATTTTATAAAGAGAGAAAAATGAAAGGTGCAACCTATCATTTATTTATTGCTTTTTAAGGCCCAGGCTCTCATTCCTAGTCAATATATTGAATGCTTTAAGCATCACTAAGATCCCAAGAATATCTTCTTCATGAGTTGCTTTATTCTACACAAATGTTCCTATCACCAATCACTTACTCTAATGTGGTTTTTCCCCAACCTTTCCCAGAGCTTGTCAGTTTTAGGATTCACAGGAACAACAACATGATGCACAGTATCTGGAACAGAATCTTCTCCTTTCAAATCAACCCATGTGGGAAAATGCATTATCTTCTCAGATAGCTTCTTTACATCAAAGGAATGCAAAGTAGCAGAGCAAACAATCACCTAAGAGTAGAAAAAGGCAAATTTAGACAATCTTTTATTGTATAAGAGCTAGTATTAATATTGACACAGGAACCAAGTACTGTAGCCTGGAATCTGCAGACAAGTTCAGTGACTGACTAGCAACAGCTAGAAGTGTGGCTCAGAGGCTGTTCTCTTTGAGGTTCCATCCCCTCTCACACAGGCCCTCTCTTCTTCAAGGTCTTATGAAAACTAAGATGAAAATGCTTTTGAAACTTCAAAGTTACAAGTTACTATTCATCCCTTTTTTCTCAAAATCCTCTCCTCGAATGCTTCCAAAGGAAGAAGGATAAGAAAAATAAGAGCAATATTTTCGGAAGTAATTACTATGCACATAATGGTTTCTCAATAATTCTTCAAACAGAAAAGCAGTACTGATAAACTGGAATGTAACTTCGAAATGTTCTGTAGGAAAGAACGGCTGAGAATTTTTCCTTGTGGTCCTTCATTACATTTAAGAAATTACCTTTTCTTTTTACTTCTCAAAGCAACTTTTAAGACTGTCATCTTTGTATTATTTAGTCTGGTATCAAAGAAAGTACTTTATATAGTAGTTAATCAGAAGCTATTGAAACAAAAAACTTGGCTATAATATATAACAATTATACATATATATAAAACAATTGTCTATATTTTTAAGTTGTACCAGTTAGCCATTTTGTACCTGTAGTCTTTTTCCATCAGAGGTGATTTGAGGAATTTGACTGTGCATCCTGTTTATAAAATCAGAATAACCTTGAGAAAGAAGCCCATCCTGCAGGAAGCAAAGGAAAATGTGAGTATTTAATCAATATTCAAATTTTATTTTCTCTTCAAAATTAAAATGTAAGACAAGAAAATCAATTAATACATATATATATATACCCTTGTACTTGCAAAAATAAGTTACAGGGCTAGAAAGATGGCTTAGCGGTTAAGGCACTTGCCTGCGAAGCGTAAGGACTCATGTTCTACTCTCCAGATCCCACGTTACCCAGACACACAAAGGTGAAGCAAGCGCAAGGTTGCACATGCCCACTAGGCAGCGACAGCATCTGGAGTTCAATTGCAATGGTGAGGCCCTGGCACGCCAATTCTTTCTCTTTCTCTCTTTAAGAAAATAAAACTAGCCAGGCATGGTGGTATATGCCTTTAATCCCAGCACTTGGGGGCAGAGGTAGGACAATCACCATGAGTTTGAAGCCACCCTGAGACTACATAGTGAATTCCAGGTCAGCCTGAGCCAGAGTGAAACCCTACGTTGAAAAACCAAAAAAAATAAATCAAGATAAATTACAAGTCCTACTTTAAGTTCCTTATGAGTAAAGTGTGAAAAACTACAGTTAAGTTATCCAAAATCATACTCTAGAATTCTAGAATGAATGCAATAGTTTTTTTTGTAATACAAGAGTTTTTTATCCATGTCCTTAAGATTAATTTAACCACCTTGAAAATACTATGGAAGAATATCTAAAAATCCTCAAACATGTTTATGTTCTTTCAGATGGTCCACAGTTTACAACCCTGACATAAACAAATAATTTACAGTGCATAAAAATAATCTATGCACAGAGTGATTTGGAGTAAAAAGCAATACTACTGACATATTAGTAGTTAAACCATGAAGTTCCAATATAACAGAACATTAAACAACCTTCAAAGATTACTTATAAATAATCATATGAAATACTTACAATATTACATTAAAAAAATTTCCTAGATTCTCATTCCTCAAAACTTGCTGTCAGCTCCATGAAAGAATAGTCATCCCTCACAATACCTACAGCCCCACCGATGATTAGTTCCAGGACCCCAAATCCACAGATGTTCAAGGCCCTTTGTGTAAAATGTATAGTACTTGCATAGGACCTATGCACATTCTCCCACAAACTTTAAGTCCTTTCTAGATTACTAATAAATAAATATATAAATTCTATGTAGACAGTGGTTACACTGTACTATTTAGGGAACAATAACATAAGAAAAGTCTGTGAATGTTCAATATACATGCAATTTTTTTTCAAATATTTTTGTTTCACACTTGATTGACTCTTAAGTCATCTGTATTTTATATCAGTATAAACAGCAGATTAAAAATATACCAGACATGGGCTGGAGAGACAGCTTAGTGGTTAAAGCATTTGCCTGCAAAGCCAAAAGGATCGGTTCTCCAGGACCCACATAAGCCAGATGCACAAGAGGGCATGCTTCTGTAATTTGTTTGCAGTGGCTGGAGGCCCTGACGTGCCTGTTCTCTGCCTCTTTCCCTTCCTCCCTCCCTCCCTCCCTCCCTTCCTTCCTCTCTCTCTCTCTCTGCCTTTTTCACTCTCTCAAATAAATAAAATATATTTTTAAAAATACCAGACTATGATTATCTCTAGGCAGTAGAATCATAGTTGAATTGTATTATTTTCTTCATTTTACAGCTTTTATCTCCACAAATAAGCATGCAAATATATATATTCAAAGCATGACTATTTCAACATACTGCTTCATCCAGGACCAGGAATCTAACTTGAGATAAGTTCAGCTTTCCAGTTGACACCAAATCATCTAGTCTTCCTGGAGTACCTACAACAATATCTACCTGAAAAATAGCAAAAGAAGCATACACTAAAACTGAAAAATCATTACAATTACTTTAAAGTAGTAACCAATACTTTTCTACTTATAACAAAAATAAACACACTGAAATATTCACAGCCAATGCTAAATTTATTAAAATGGAATTATAGATAATGGCCTGAAATTAATTGAAAATTTGGGGTATTCATTTTGGACTAATGTGTGTGTGTGTGTGTGTGTGTGCGTGTGTGTGTGTTAGTGTGTATTCTCCAAGAATAAAAATGTATATTAATTTTTAAATTAACCCAAGACTCAAAACCCCATTCCATAATTATTCAGCTACATGTTACCTTAAATGATTTAATATCTTCTAGTACCAATTTTCCCATTTATAAAATGGGGAAACCTTTTATTTCAGAAATGTTTTTGACAAATATGAAAAGATATATCAGTTAGGCCTGGTAGCACACATCTTTAATCCTAGCACATGGGAGGCAGAGGTAGGAGGATCACTGTGAGTTCAAGACAACCTGAGACTACATAGTAAATTCCAGATCAGCCTGTGGTAGAGCAAGACTGTACCTCGAAGAACCAAAATAGAAGATACATCAAGCACTTGAACCAGGTATGTCAAGTGCTCAGTAAATTCAGTTCTAATTAACAGTAATGGTAGCTGGGCATGGTGGCATACACCTTTATCTCAGCAATTGCAAGGCAGAGGTAGTAGAATCGCAGTGAGTTTGAGGCCACCCTGAGACTACATAGTGAATTACAGAGTCAGCCTGGACTAGAGCATTTGGAAGCCTAAAGGCCCAAATTCAATCCTCCTGTACCCACATAAGCCAGATGCAAAGTACTACATGTGTCTGGAGTTCATTGGCAGTGACTGGAGGCCCTGGCATTCCCAGTCTTTCTCTCTCTTTGCCTCTTTCTCTCTCAAGTAAATTTAAAAAAAACTTTAAAGCATTGGTTAGCTGGGCATGGTGGTGCATGCCTTTAATCCTAGCATTTAGGAGGCAGAGGTAGGAGGACTGCCATGACTTTGAGGCCATCCTGAGAATACAGAGCAAATTCCAGGTCAGCCTGGGCCAGAGTGAGACCCTACCTTGAAAATAAAAAAATAAAATAAAATGAAATGAAATGAAATGAAATGAAATAAAATAAAATAAAATAAAATAAAATAAAATAAAATGGTGCCAGACATGGTGGCACACACCTTTAATCCCAGCACTTGGGAGGCAGAGGTAGGATTGTCGTGAGTTCAAGGCCACTCTGAGACTACATAGTGAATTCCAAGTCAGCCTGAGCAAGAATGAGATCCTACCTCAAAAAAAAAAAAAAAACGGGCTGGAGAATGGCTTAGTGGTTAAGGCAAATGACTGTGAAGCCAAAGGACCCCGATTTGTTTCTCCAGGTCCCATGTAAGCCAGATGCACATGGTGGTGCATGCATATGGAGTTCATTTGCAGTAGCTAGAGGCCCTGGCGTGCCCATTCTCCTCTCTCTCCCTCCCTCTCTCTGTGTCTAATAAATAAACAAATAAAAT
Organism: Orientallactaga sibirica; assembly: GCA_036365145.1. Classification (NCBI taxonomy): domain Eukaryota; kingdom Metazoa; phylum Chordata; class Mammalia; order Rodentia; family Dipodidae; genus Orientallactaga; species Orientallactaga sibirica. The sequence goes on from JAEOAD010000015.1 coordinate 15,937,758, forward strand.
AAAATCTTTTAAAATATATATAAAAAAGTAATGGTAATCAGTATGCTGAGGAAATAGCAATTATAATTATAATAAATAATTTATTATTTATGCTTATAGTAAACAGGTGTTAAACATCTTACAAGTTTATTTCATGTGACCACTAAAGTAAATACAACTATTATTTCTATTTTCATTTTTTATAAGATTTTAAAATATTTTTATTTATTTATTTGAGAGAGAGAAAGAGGCAGAGAGAGAGAGAGAGAGAGAAAACTGGCATTCCAGAGTCTCCAGCTGCTGCAAATTAACGCCAGACACATGTACTACCTTGTGTATCTGGCTTATGTGGATCCTGGGGAACTGAACCACAGTCCTTTGGCTTTGCAGGCAAGCACCTTCACTGCTAAGCCACCTCTCCAGCCCTATTTTCAGTTTTTATTTGTTCTTTTGCATGAGCATAGTATGTGTGGTGTATGCACCCCATGAGCATGTGGAACCTAGAGAGAATGTCGGGTGCCCCCTTCATCACTCATTCATGTGTTTTGTTGAGACAGAGTCTCACTGACTTCATAGCTTCCTGTTTCCACAAGCCCTGGCAATTCTCCAGCTCTGCTCACCACAGGCCTGGGGTATAGACATATGTGGCCACACCCATTTGTTTGTGGGTGCTAGGGAATTAAATTCAGGTGGTCTCAGGTCTCCTCAAGTCCTCATGCCTGCATAAGAAGTGCTCATACCTGCTGAGCCATATCTCTAGCCTCTATTCCTATTTTTTTAATTTTTTTTATTATTATTTTAGAGAGAGACAGAGAGAGAGAGAGAGGGAGAGGAAGACAGATAGAAATGGGCAGGCCAGCAGCCTCTCAGCTGCTATGAATGAAATCCAGATGTGTGCAGCATTGCGCCCTTGCGTCACTTTACACCTGGCTAAACATGGGACCTGGAGATTGGAACCAGCCTTCTTAGGCTTAGGAGGCAGGCGACTTAACCACTAAGCCATCTCTCCAGCCCAGCCCTCTATTTTTAAATGAGTACCTACTCTGGTATTCAACTCTGAGTCTAAACATAAGAAGGGGTCTAGCCAGGCATGGTGGTATAGGGGCACACCTTTAATCCCAGCAGAACAAGCAAAGGTAGAAGGATCACCATGAGTTCAATGCCACCCTGAGACTACAAAGTGAATTCCAGGTTAGCCTGGGCTAGAGCGAGACCCTACCTTGAAAAAAAAGTCTAAATGATCTAACTTAAATGGCTGGAGATGACTCAGCACTTTCCTGCAAAACCTGACGTCCCAGGTTTGATTCCCCAGTATCCATGTAAAGCCAGATGCACAAAGCAACATGTACATCTAGAGTTTGTTTGCAGTGTCTGGAGGCCCTGGGAACTAATTCTCTCTCCCCTACACATATCCTGTAGCCAAATCCACAGGACTGACAGGTTAAGAACACGGGTGTTAGGGTAAAGCTCTTCGTGTGAACTGCTTACTCTTGTACAGATTACTTAATATTTGGCATAAACATTTTTCTTAGTATATAAAAATAGGTAAGAATACACTATCACTGGGCTATTATATTATGCATTGGATGAGGCTGAAGCCTAGTGGTAGAGCACTTGCATGGAAGGAAAACAGGAAAGAAAGCAGAAAGCAAAAAAGGAAGAGAAGGAGGGAGACCAATTTCTGAAGCTACAGTTTCATCTGTACTGGTAACTATACACAAGCTTCAAGTTAAAGAATACTGTCTAAAGTGTAAATATAAAAATCTGTTCACTATATTAAGATCTACTATATGCCAAGCACAATGACAGTTACACAGCAGAGAACAAAGTGCCATTCTGGGTCTGTGAGTTTGAGGCCACCCTGAGACTACATAGTGAATTCCAGGTCAGCCGGAGCTAGAGTGAGTCCCTACCTCGAAAAACAAAATACAAAAAACAAAACAAAACAAAAAAGCAAAGAATGACTTTTACTTCATGAAACCTAGATGTACATTCTCAGGCACTCAAAGCTAAACAAAAAAAAAGGAGGTGGGGGAGCTGGAGAAATGACTTAGCAGGTAAGGCACTTGCCTGTGAAGCCTAAGGATCCAGGTTTGATTCCCCAGTACCCACATAAGCCAGATGCACAGAGTGGCACATGCATCTGGAGTTTGTTTGCAGTGGCTGGAGGCCCTGGAGCACCCATTCTCTCTATCTGCCTCTTTCTCTCTCAAATAAATACATAAAAAAATAAATACTTTACTTAAAAAAAAGAAAGAAGGAAAGAAAGCCAGGCATGGTGGCACATGCCTTTAATCCCAGCACTCGGAAGCCAGAGGTAGGAGGATCACCATGAGTTCAAGGCCACCCTGAAACTACAGAGTGAATTCCAATTCAGCCTGGGCCAGAGTGAGACCCTACCTTGAAAAACCAAAAAAAAAAAAAAAAAAAAAAAAAGATGACGAACACCTTTGAGCCCAACATTCAGGAGCCAGAGGTAGGAGGAACACTGTGAATTCAAGGCCAGCCTGGGAACACAGCATGAGTTACAAGTCAGCCTGGGCTAGCATGAGATCCTAGAAAATTCAATTGCATGAAGAATTTTTAAAAGACTACTGCTCTGCATACTTCTGGAAAAAGAAAAGAAGCACCTACAAGATGTCTTTGGACAAATGTACTCTTCTGACTGCTCATTTCTGCCTCATTTGATTTTTCTTAGAAAGACTGAAGTATATTGCCAAATCCAAAGTACAACTTACCCCATTATCCAGAACAGAGAGCTGATCCCGTGCTGCAACACCTCCAATTATCAGAAGCTCCCTGAAACACACACCAGTGATAATGTAGGAAGAAGGTTAAAGTCTACTTTACACTGTTGAACCTGTATTCATTTCAGATGGAAATTAAGGTCGAATAACTGAGAGAAAGAACTTACAATAAAGTACTGAGAAGGCTATACATAAGAACTTCATCCCCTATATATATATACAATGCTAAGGTGTGGTAAAGTACTGAAGAGAATGTGTTAAGATTAGAGCACAGAAACAATTAGTCCTTATCTACATATTCTACATTAGGATAATTCAAACTCTTCAGTGTACCTTTTAAGCTATATGTTCTTAGAAGTGTATAAAGGACGTCTAAATGGATCAAAATCAACATATAAAGGCTGACTTTAGGAAGTATAATTAGAGACCTAAGGTACAGTAAAAGAAGGTAATTTCACAAAATACTCTCAAAGTGGTTTAAATTTTTTCCATCTCAAGAATGGTGATAGGAAAATGGATATGCACATGTGAACATTATGCTCCAACCCTTTCCTCATATCACACATAATTCAACACTAAGTGGATTGATTAGAGACATAAAGGTAGGACCTAAAACCATAAAACTCAGAAAATATTGGAGTAAATTTTCATGATTTTGATTTACAGGTAAATCCTACCTAATTTACAATTCTAAATCAGTCACAGAATGAGAAAAAAATCTAAAAGTCATAAATCTAATACACAGAGTAACATATGTTTAAATGTACAAAGAACTCTTAAAACTCATCAATACGATGATTGCTCAATATAAAAATGAACAAAAGATGCTGGGCGTGGTGGTGCACGCCTTTAATCCCAGCACTCAGGAGGCAGAGGTAGGAGGATCACCATGAGTTCGAGGCCACCCTGAGACTATATAGTTAATTCCAGGTCAGCCTGGACCAGAGTGAGACCCTACCTCACAAAACCAAAAAAAAAAAAAAAAAAAAAAAAAAAAAAGATTTTAGACATTTATTTCTCCAAAGATATGTGGCCAAAAAAAATCCCACAAAAGATGTTCAACATTATTAACTATTCTAGTGATGTAAGTCCAAACCACAAACCACAAGATGGCATCTCACATATACTATGATGGCTATACTCTAAAATATACAGAAAATAAGTGTAGTGAGGACGTAGAGAAACCACAATCTCCTATTTTTCTTTTCTTTTAAATTTATTTATTTGCAAGGAGAGAGACATGGATGGGTACACCCAGAGCCTCCTGCCATCGCAAACAAACTCCAGATGTAAGTACCACTTTGTGCAACTCGCTTTATGTGGGTTTTAGGGATTCAAAAATGGGCCTTCAGGCTTTGCAAGCATCTTTAACCACTGATCCATCTTTCCAGCTCCTCCTATTTTTTTCTAGTAAGAACAAAAATGCTACAGTTACTTTGAAAAACAGCTTAGTGGTTCCTAAAAATGTTAAACATTAGGTCACCATATGACCTAGGAATTCCACTAAATATATGTCTAGGAGAAATTAAAAACATTTGTTCATACAAAATTGTACATGAATTCTCACAGCATCATAGCCCCAGTCTCATGGTGCTAGACAGCTCATATGTTCATCAATTGATGAATGGACAAACCAAAATATGGCATTTATTGGGGCTGGGGAGATGGCTTAGCAGTTAAGGCTTGCCTGTGAAACCTAAAGACTCGGGTTTGATTCCCCAGTACCCATGTAAGCCAGATGCACAAGGTGGCGATTGCATCTGGAGTTAGTTTGCAGTGGCTAGAGGCCCTGGTGTCCCCATTCTCTACCTCTATTTTCTCTCTCTCAAATAAATAAATAAGTATTTTTAAAAATATGGTACATATCCATAAAACACAATATCTTTGGCAATAAAATGAAGTACTGATATACACTGACATGAAGAAATCTTGAAAACATTATCTAAAGTGAAAGAGAAGCCAATCACGGAAGACCATGAATTGTGTAACTTTATTTACATAAAATGGCCAGAATGGGAAAATCTATAAAAACAGAAAAGAAATAAGTAGTTGGTTAGAAATGGAACTGACTACTAATGAGGAAAGAGTTTCTTTGGGTATGATGAAAATGTACTAAAATAAGATTTGGGGTGGTGATTATTACAATCAAATTGTAAATACAATCAAACTAAAACAGCCTGTGAAGCCAGTCACAGTCATGTATATTTGTAATCCCAGCACTCAGAAAACTCAGAGAAGGATCAAGAGTCCAAAGACAACCTGGGCTACACAGCAATTACAAGCTACCCTGAGCTAAATAGTGAGACCAGTCTCAAGACAATAAAAAACAACAAAACAAAAACAATTTACATTATAAAGGGTATGTTTAATGTGTTACTTAAAGCTGCTTTAAGTAATTATCTCCTTTTAATAGCAGACTACTTTGTAAAGCAACAACTCTTACTTAATTCTATTATTTTATCTGACTGATCATTAAAAAACTAGAAAATTGATGACTTTATAGTGAAGTTTATCATTCTATAACTCCTTAAAAATCAGCTTTATATAGCTGGGTGTGCTGGCACATGCCTTTATTCCCAGCACTCAAGAGGCAGAGGTAGGAGGATCACCATGAGTTTGAGGTCACCCTGGGACTACATAATGAAGTCCAGGTCAGCCTGGGCTAGAGTGAGAACCTAACTCAAAAAACCAAAAAAACCAAAAAAAAAAAAAACAACAAACAAACAAAAAAAAGCCTTATGGTTATCTACCATTATATTGATCAATTTAGACCATTCCAAAACTAGACAAAAACCTTTCTAGTCCATGAATGTCCATTCATTATGTTGGCACAGTCTATATGTACCTACCACCCCAGAGCAATGCCAACAGCAGAGAGACTGCCAGAAGAATCACATAAAGCTGATGCTGTCTTTCTTTTTGAGAAGAAGTTCTGACTCCTGTTCCCTAGAAGTTATAATTCAGTATAGCCAGGGGACTAAGGTCCCCAAGTTCCTACATTTGGAAACTGTTATTCTATCATTTCTTATCCAACAAAAATTTTACTCAAATCCCCTTTGTAATCTGTTATATTTATCCTACAAATCACACAACAATCTATGCATGAAAAGGACTGTCAGGTTGAACACATTAATCACCTGCCTTAACTGGGCATGGTGGCACACCTTTAATCCCAGCACTTGGGGAGGCAGAGATAGGAGGATCACCATGAGTTCAAGGCCACCCTGAGACTACAGAGTGAATTCCAGATCAGCCTAGACTAGCGTAACATTCTACATGGAAAAACCAAAACCAAAACAAACAAACAACAACAACAAAAAAAAAACTGCCTTAAACAGAGTAAAAATATATAGGCCATTGCCAAGGCCCTTGGTTTCCCATCAGGAATAGATGGTAAGACCCTACTGCTGAAGTCTCCACATACTTGGGCTGCAAGGTCACTGAGAAATCATGCTGGAACTGAGCTGAAAGCCTCCTTCATGTGTACCAGCTGACAGAAAGCTGGAGAAAGCTATGCTGCATGCAGTTCAATGGGAGAGAGAAATCACCAGTGAAGATACTCAACAGTGGACACTGCAAGCTTTAAATTTGGCCAGCCAGTCCAAATGAACCAATGGGTGCCATAGTGGCATGTCTGTTATGGGAGAAACCAAGCGCTCTCTAATTGGACTGGAAGCCCACTCCATGGGAGGGAATACATCCCTGATACTGAAAACCTAAAATAGGGGTAGTCATGAGTCCTAGGGGTGTAACGTCTGTTGGTGTCTGGCTAAATGTATATTCTATGCTCACCAGACTGCCCTGTAAGCACTTTTCTTAATGTCCATACTCATATATTAATTCTACTCTCACTTTTGGTTAGAAAATCTTTTCTTTTCAGATGACAGTGACCTTGGGGTAACTCAGAAGGCACCATGGTGCTGAGAAGAGACAGAGGAGTGCTCAGCACTGAAACCTCTCTAACACACCTTCCAAGGCTCAGGGTCCATTGTGGAAGAGGGGGCGGAAAGAATGTAAGAGCCAAAGGAAGGGTGGGACTCCTTACAATGTGCTCCTCCAGACACAAAATGGCCTGGATATCCATGACCTCACAGTGCCTGACACTACCTACATAAAACCATCATAATAGGAGGAAAAGATGATGACATCAGAATGAAAAAAGAGACTGATTGAGAGATGGAGGGGATATGATGGAGAGTGGAGTTTCAAAGGAGAAAGTGGGGGGAGGGAGGGAAGTACCATGGGATATTGTCTACAATTAAGGAAACTGTCAATAAAAAAAATAGAAATAAAAAAAAAAAGAATGAAGTTTTATAAAGCCGGACATGGTATTGCACACCTTTAATACCAGCACTTGGGAGGCACAGGTAGGAGGATCTCTGCAAATTCGAGGCCACTCTGAGACTACATAGTAAATTCCAGGTCAGCCTAGCCTAGAGTAAGATCCTACCTCGAAAAAACAGTAAATATATAAATAAATAAAAGAATGAAGTTTTATAAAGAAACGGGCTGAAGAGATGGCTTAGCAGTTAAGATGCTTGCCTGAGAAGCCTACAGACTCAGGTTCAATTCCTCAGTACCCACATAAGCCAGAAGCACAAGGTGGCACACATGCATCTGGTGTTTGTCTGCAGCAGCTAGAGGCAATGGCACACCCATTCTCTCTATCTCTCGCTATTCATCTCTTTCTCTCCCTCTCTAGCAAATAAACTAAAACAACAACAACAACAAAAACAGAAACACTATATATCAAAGTTAAGTATATTTAATCAACCATACACATGTGCATGTTCTATTTTTCTTCTACTTTTTACTCTTCTCCCAAAATACTTTAAACTTAAAGGAAACATGCATTTGAGCACAAAAGGAAGACTTACCTTAATTTAGGATTATCAATATATTTCTTAAATTGTTTGACATTATTCAATGTTTGCTCAGCTAACTCCCGGGAGGGTTCAACAATGAGAGCTTTTGGAGCATTGGGAAGAAACTTTGTTTGTGCCACCTGTGTATTACCTTAGGAGAATAAGGAAGATAGTTCAATCACCTGAAAATACATGAATGGCAATATTCCAATGTCAAAATTATTTTGGGGGGCTGGAGAGATGGCTTAGCAGTTAAGGCACTTGCCTGCAAAGGCAAAGGTCCCAGGTTCGATTTCCCAGAATCCATGTAAGCCAGATGCACAAAGGGGCGCACACATCTGGAGTTCATTTGCAATGCCTAGAGACCCTGGTGCACCCATTCTCTCTCTCACACACACAAATAAATAAATAAAGTATTTAAAAAAAAATATTATTTTGGGAGCTGAGCATGGTGGTGCACGTCTTTAATCCCAGCACTCAGGAGGCAGAGGTAGGAGGATCGCCATGAGTTCGAGGTCACCCTGAGACTACATAGTGAATTACAGGTCAGCCTGAGCTAGAGGGAAACCTTACCTCGAAATTCAAAAACAAAACAAAAAAAATTATTATTTTTGGTCTTTTTCAAGGAAGGGTCTCACTGTAGCCCAGGGTGACCTAGAACTCATTTGTAGCTCCAGGCTGGCCTAGAACTCACTGCGATTCTCCTACCTCAGCCTCCTGAGCGCTTGGATTAATGATAAGAGCCATTATGCCTGGCCCCTCCCAATAACAAAATTTTAAATAACTGCTATCACACAGTATAGGAGACAAGGGCTAGGAAAATGGCTCAATAGCTAAGAATGCTTGCTGCACAAGCATGAGGATCTGAGTCCAATCCTAGCACCCACATAAAAATGGTGGAGGCATGGTCACACATAACTGAAACATGAGGCAGTTGTAGCAAAGTCCAGGTTCAGTGAGAGAATGTCTTAAGGAAATAAGGTGAAAGAGCAATAAAAGACCTTGGCCAAATTCCTTCAACTCTTTCTCCTCAAGCTCTTTGCAAATGTGACTAGTACTGCCTCAAAGAATTGTTGTGTGGAAAGCATTTAACATGCTGCCCTGGTACTCAACAAGTACTCAGTTCAAGCATATTTCAGATGGCCTAACTGCCTTTACAGAAACAAAACAGTTTATGAATTGAGTTTGCAACTGAAATTTACTGATTTGTTAAATGAAGGTGTCTGACTAAAAAAAAGAATGGGAGGGCTGGGTATGGTGGTGCACGCCTTTAATCCCAGCAATCAGGAAGCCGAGGTAAGAGAATCTCCGTGAGTTCAAGGCCACCGTGAGACTACATAGTGAATTCCAGTCAGCCCGGACTAGAGTGAGACCCTACCTTGAAAAGCCAAGAAGTACAAAGAATGGAGCCAAGTAGACCTCATTATGAGGCTCTACATATAATGTTCTGTCTCATATCCCACTGTAAAAACCCTTACAGGTGTACTAAATACCTGTGTGCTGAGATTTGGCAACATCACTGTCTGGTGCCTTGCAAAGAGCAACAAAACCATCCTTTGGTGGAAACTTAAATTCTTCTTCTCCAAAGTTAAACTTTAATTCAGCATTCTATAAAAGAGAAAAATAAATTTTTAACCTAATGATAAAACTGCCCAGCACAATATAATGAAAATCAAACATAGCAAATCTTTTAAATAGACTTTAATTACCTTCAAAACACAGGCAGGAAAGAGGGCTTGGTTTTTCATATGTGCTGGTATTTCAAATGCCAGACCAAGATCTTTTCCTTTAAAAAACAAACAAAACAGAAAAATTGAAATAATCAGAGAAAACCTTCCATACTCACACTGTAAAATCTACCACCTTTACCTACATCTATGCTTTCTTTCCCTCTAGAAGCCATGGAGAAACTATAGGGTCCCGGGCCAACCTCTTCACCTTTTCACTCTACTTCTACTGTCCCCTCCTCCCCTATACATTTTTAATTATCCCATCTACAGATCTCTAATTCTAGACATCCTACAGCACAGAAACCTATTCCCATATTACAGACACACAAAACCTTCCTTGAGTCCATCTCTCCTCCACTTATCTTTTAATTTCCTCCTGCCTTACGAAGTGCAATTCCCTTTCTCTTTGCGTATGTCCACTTCCTTTCATCCCACTGAGCTCATGCTGACTCAGTCATTCACCACTCTCAGTTTACCCACCACTCCTTGTGCCCCATCAGATCTATTAGTCCATCAATGCTCCCCACTTACCAAAACTAGCAGTAAACTCCTGTCTTTCTTTCTTTTTTTTTTTTTTTTGGTTTTTCGAGGTAGGGTCTCATTCTAGCCCAGGCTGACCTGGAATTCACTATGTAGTCTCAGGGTGGCCTCAAACTCTCAGCCATCCTCCTACCTCTGCCTCCCGAGTGCTGGGATTAAAAGTGTGAGCCACCACACCCGGCTCTCTCTCCTGTCTTTCTTTAGACAAGACCCCCCTCGACCACCCAGGGTACAATGTGACTGCTCTCTCCTCCCCCAAACTTTCTTCACTAGGGTGACACAAGTCCATGCATTCTTGCTCTCCTCCTGACTTTCCTCCCCATTCTCCTGTGTTGGATCTTCCACAGTATGCTGACTTTGAGCCACAGGAGCCCAGGCCTTGGGTCTCTTTGATTCTTTATCCTCTCACTTCCTATGTGGTTTCAACCTATCTCTAGCCACTATTCTGTTTTCAACATAGCGACCCCTAGTCTACTAAAGACATGAAGCCACTCATCTGCTAGGAATTCCAGAGGGTTTAAAGTTTGCATTACAGCCTACCCCTATGATAACATGTCCTACCTTTCCTCCAAGCTCACTCAGTGGTTTCCATATCAGAGCCTTTGCTTTTACTCTTCCCTCTGCCTGAAATGCTCTTCCAAGATATCAGTACAGCTTAGCACCTATCTATGACTTTTATTTCTGTTTAAATGTCAGCTCATCAACAAAGCCCTTTCTGACTATCCTACAGAAAAGCACACATCACTGTCCACTCGCTTACCCACTGTATCCTCCCTAGCACTGACTTACTATCACCGAACATTATTTATTCCTGCCTTTCCTCATCAGTATGTAAACCCCCAGAGGTAGTAACTTTGCTTGTCTTTTCCATTTTCTGTTATGACTCTAGCACTTACTAGTGTAGATTGTACATAGCAAATAATGAAAGTAGAGTGTGAGGGACAGAGTAGTTAAGCAGTGAGAGTCTTTTTTTAGTTAAATCACAAATACTGAGTATTTTTTTGCTAGTAACATCCAGAGAGCTTACCATTCTTAGAGAATTTCACATGACCTTTATCAATATCAAGGTAACAGCCAATCGTATCATGCATAGTGAATTCCTAGAAACACAGAAAGTGAAGTGTGATTAACAGAGAGCAATCTTAAATTAATAGACCATCTACCATAGCACCAAAGTCATGTGCTAGGGTTTCAAAGTAATTTCTCTATGTGGTAACATAGAAATAAAAAATGCCTATTAGGGCTGAGTGTGGTGGCTCACTCCTATAATCCCAGTACTAAAGAGGATGAGGCAAGAGAATTGCCTTGAATTCAGGCCAGCCTGAACTACTAAGTCAGACCCTATATCAAAAAATAAATAGCAAACCTATCAGAGCATACAAAACATGTAATAGCTGTATCGGTTAGGCTTCTTAGAATCAACATGGTAGCAAGGTTCCTGATTACTGATTTAGGCTCAACTCTATGATCAAACCTGATTAAAGAGAGTAACATGGATAATAAATATCCAAAGCCAAAATCAGAATGGGTAAAGGAAATACAATATATTTTAGAGGGACTAATAAATGGCCTGAAAAAATTATAAATACTTACTTAGTCTTATAACATTTGTTTTTTAAAGTCCAAATCTTAGTTTTCTATGGAATCATTTCTAGACCCTCTGTCATGTCACAGTGATCAAGTATGCAAAAAGGCTTACCAATACTGGTTAGATCAACAACATCACAGCTCACCTCTCCATAATTATCAAACTGTTTATTGTGGGACTTCTTTCCTGTTCCACCAAAGCCAAAGCCAAACTTGTCAGTACCTGGATTGAAGAAGTGATTTATTTATGTGGTAAAAGTAGCTCCATGAAAGAAGTAATTTTTATCTCCATTTGGAGAAACTGCCCTAGAAAAAAATTTCCCTTATGTTTCTGAACAATGAAACATCTAAAGCATTTTCAGACTATGAAGAATATACAATACTATAGACACATGTGATATTGTGTCTCTCTTTGCTTTGGCCACTAAGAAATTCAGCTGAAAATTTATAGTATGTGAAGTATCTATGCCACACTGTTGTGTTTCATACATACTAATTTTACCTTGACTGAATTCATATTTTCATCTTTTTCTCCCTAATTTCACCTTTTTAAAATATGGGTTTCTGGGGCTAGAGAGATGGCTTAGCAGTTAAGGTGCATGCCTGTGAAGCCTAAGGACCCAGGTTCAATTCTCTAGGTCCCACATAAGCCAGATGCACATGGTGGCACATGAGTCTGGAGTTCGTCTGCAGGCTAGAGGCCCTGGTGTGCCCTTTCTCTCTCTCTCTCTCTCTCTCTCTCTCTCTCTCTCAGCTGGTCGTGGTGGCACACACCTTTAATCCCAGCACTTGGGAGGCAGAGGTAGGAGGATCATCATGAGTTCAGGCCACCCTGAGACTACATAATAAAATTCAAGTCAGCCTGAGCTACAGTGAGACCCTATCTCAAAATAACATAACATAACATAAACATAAATAAATGTAACATAACATAAAAATAAAATAAAATAAAATAACGTAAATAATATAAAATAACATGAAATAAAATAACACAACATAAAATAAAATCTTAAAATATGGGTTTATGGAAGAGCGGTAAGGTTACTTCAAATCATTCCAGTGCAGATATTTATAATAACCCACAAATATAGATCAATTCAGTCACTTCAGCAGCACTTACCCAGATCTAAGGAGGCCTGCATGGTAGACCACCCCACTCGGCACAACCCTTGGTCATGGCAGGATACCTCATAGTAGTGTTTCCCTGTAAGATTTATACAAATCCCATACATATCATTAATTTCTATGCAGCAATTTCCCCACTGCATCTAAACTAGAATTTGTATACAACAAATGAGGGTCTTTTTGTTCCATTAAAAATCTTCTCAGATCCTTTATTTATTGATACATCTTCAAAAACTTATACAAAAGCTGGAGAGATGGCTCAACTGGTAAAGTGCTTGCCATGTAAGTGTGATGACCTCAGTTCAAATCCCCAGAAATCACACAAATACTTGGTGTGGCAGTGCATACTGCAATCCTAGTGCTTGGAAGTCAAAAACAGGTGGATCCCTAGGGCAAGCTTGCTAGCTAGACTAGCTGAATCAGTGAGCTATGGGGTTCAATGAGAGACCCTGTCTCAATAAATAGAGTGAGGAGTCACTCACCTCTATGTTAGCGTCTGGTTTCTATACATACATGCACACATACCACACACACAGTGATAAAAATTGTTTATACAAGTACAAATGCTATTCAAATACCTTTCATTAATCCTTTCGTAGCTCTGCACCCATGCCATTCTTTTACTTCTCGGCTTTGACAGCAAAGACCATCTGACCCAATTGCTAGATTTGAGAAAAAGCAAACAAAACAAAAAATGTCAATACAAGCTTTATAGTTCATATACTCTAACATAAATACTATTTCGTCTGTATCACTAATCATTCTTTGTTAGAATGCTCCCCAATTTGAGGCTTGCTGATTCTTGGGTGACAACAGTTATTTGCCTCTAGAAGTAATTTCCCTTATTATCCCTGAGATGTCCCTGGGTATGTTGGGGACAGTCTCTTTAATGTCTTTAGTTACAAGGATAAGAGTTCACTGCAGCAAATCCAGAGAGGAGTCAACACAGCACCTAACCTGACTTATACTAACAGTAGCCATAGCACCAATACAAATGTGTTCACACGAGCACTCTAGAGTTATGTAGAAGAAACTGGCACTCCAGAATGATGCAGCACCCATTCATCATTATTTGTTGCCTCAATTTTATACTTAAAACTACAGCTGCAGGGCTGGAGAGATAGCTAAGCAGTTAAGGCATTTGCCTGCAAAGCCAAAGGACCCAGGTTCAATTTCATTTACAATGGAGTTCATTTACAGTGGCTGAAGGCCCTGGCACACTCATTCTCTCTCTCAAATAAATAAAATTTTTAAAAAGTTGCACGAGCCAGGCATGGTGACGCACGCCTTTAATCCCAGCACTCAGGAGGCAGAGGTAGAAAGATTGCTGAGAGTTCAAGGCCACCTTGAGAATATAGAGTGAATTCCAGGTTAGCCCAGGCTAGTGTGTGAGACCCTACCTTGAAAAATAAAAAAAAGGGGACGGGGGCTTTAGTGGTTAAGGTGTTTGCCTATGAAGCCTAAGGACCCTGGTTCAATTCCCCAGGACCCACATAAGCCAAATTCACAAGGGGCACATGTGTCTGGAGTTCAGTGGCAGTGGCTAGAGGCTCTGGCTTGCCCATTTCTTTTTATCTGCCTCTTCTCCCTCTCTCTCTCTCAAATAAATTAATTAATTAATTTTTTTAAGTTATATGAAGCCAGGTGTGGTGGCACATGCCTTTTTAAAAAAAGAAAAACAAGCCAGGCATGGTGGCACACACCTTTAATCCCAGCACTCAGGGGGCAGAGGTAGGAAGATCACCATGACTTCAAGGCCATCCTGAGACTACATAGTGAATTCTAAGTCAGCCTAGGGCAAAGTGAGACCCTACTTTGAAAAAACAAAACAAACAAACAAAAACACACACACACAGTACAAAACTATAGCTTCAGTGACCACTGCACTACAAAAAAAAAGACAGTAACTGCCTGTGACTTGTGCCCCAATCCATGGAACTAGGAATCATAACAGCAAAGTAACCACATTATTTATCGGCTAATATTAAGGCTCTACAAGGTAAGATTTTACATTATGCACCATTCAGACATTGTGATTTCCATATAGTAAATGCTTCCTGGCCTTTTAGCACAAATTTAGCTTTTGTTTAATAGTAACTTCTACCCCAATTCATGTGTGCAAGTCATATTGAGGACTTGAATGTAGACCAAGTGTATAAAACACCACTTCATCAGGCATCTTATTTTACTTTTCAAAGATTAAATTGTCCAAAACACAAATTCTCACTCATGTGGTTATGAGTTATGTAAAACTTTGAATTTTAAAACAAAAGTTCTCAAGTGAGATGGATATGGTGATGTACAACTGTAATCCTAGCAAGGATATCCTAAACTACATAATGAGTTCAAGGCCAACCTAGACTATATAACTCTCCCAGCCTCTCATACACATACATGAAAAAAAAAAAAAAAGCTCTAGCAATGATTAATTCTTTAATCTTTTAATATTTGAAGTTCCCTATGTTACAAATATGTCATATAGGATATAGGATGGTAGTTCTGTTTGTGTCTGTCCAGAGTATTTTTTGGCATGATTTGGCATGCCCCAATGTACATTTCTCTGAATCTTGCTTTTCTCACTCATCAAAATCTAGAAAAAATTTCACACCTTTATAGTTCTGACTCATTCTTTGTGAAAGCAAAAGAAAAGTCCTTGCATACACCGTAATGTTTATTAACCACTCTCCTAGCAACAGCATTTACTTTGTTTCCATTACATACAGTGGTGCAACAAACAGCTCTGCAGGTATGCCTTTGTATATTGGCACTATTATTCTAAATATATATATATATATATATTTGGTTTTTCGAGGTAGGGTCTCACTCTGGCCCAGGCTGACCTGGAATTAACTATGTAGTCTCAGGGTGGCCTTGAACTCACGGCGATCCTCCTACCTCTGCCTCCCAAGTGCTGGGATTAAAGGCGTGCGCCACCACGCCCGGCTACTCTAATATTTTTAACTTTAGTAGGTAAGGCCAAACTGTTTTCCAGAAAAGCAAGAACTGAAGTCAATCACACATCTGAATTGCTGCAAGATGGATGTAAAGCAGCAAGTAGTGAATCTGCTCAGAGAACTGCCCACTGGTGTGCTCTGCTCACTTTCCTCATTGTTTCTCTTACCCAAACAGGTAAATTTCATCTGCTATCAATATTAAGAATCCTATCGATTTATAATGAGTCCCTATCTTTCATAAAGCCATGCAAGTATTCTTTGTACATCTATGACTTGTCTATTCATTTTCATCTTTTCACATTATACAAAACTGTTTTACACAAATATCTTAGGAGGATCAAAAGTTCATGGCCAAAATAGAAGAATTAAAAAAAAATTTTTAACAGTCCATGGCCAGCCTTGAGACCTTATTACAAACATCTATAACAACAAAACTCAAATATAAAAAAAAAAATCAAATATACCCTATCTTGGAGGAGGTGAGTCACAAGAGGAAAAGGGTGAATAGATGTCACAATTAATGCACAATGTGTGTATAAATGAAAATAGTACAGGGAATCCCAGTAATTTGTACAATTAATGTATCAACAATCATAATAGCAAAACAAAAACAAGTATACCTATCTATATAAACAATTTCTGAGTCTTCTTTTTGAGCTTGAAAGTTCCTCTTACATTAAATTGTACATGTGATTTCCTATACTTCAATTTTTATGTATCTGTGCACACACACACATATATCTGCATACATAATTTAAATCTTAAGTACATATGAAATGTATGTCTAATTACAAGAATAAAAGTCAATTTTCTACTGCTCCAGATGGATCATCAATGATAGAAGAATCCTTTACTGAGTAAACCTTTTTGTTTTCCCCACTGAAATGCAATACAACTTTCTCTCTCTACATTAACTTGTCTTATTTATAGTGGGATTTATTTCTATTACATTTACTGGCTATTCCTACTTCAGCACAATAATATTTGGTGACTGTATTCTAATATATGATAAAATAAGTTATTTACTATAATTTTCATAATTTTCTTGGTATTTGCATAAATTTTTCAAAAAAAAATAAACTTGAATTACCAATGAGTAGGTAAAATTTATCTACTTACCAAAAGCAGATCCTCTATCATAGGGGTTCATTTGCCATTTGTTAAGCACTAAAAAAATGAAAAGAAGTTAGCCATAAACACATGAAATTAATAGCTCTATAAAAAAACAGAGCAAATATTTTATAATCTATACCTTTCTTCCTCTAAATTCAATATGGTTTTACTCATTATTTAGAATATACACATATATGGAGTTATTTTTATTAAAAGCAAAACTAACCCTAAAAACGGAAACTTGTCAAATATAATAATCACTGTCCTGTCTGGGCTAAAACCCTATCTCCTCCTTGCTTAGTGCACTATGTATGAGATGGCACTGATCTTTGTTCTTGCACCTAACTCACAGAGACAATGGAAGTTCAGGTAACTAAATAAGCTGACTTTAATCATAAAGGAAATAAATGACCAATAATAAGTCCTTTTATCTTAATTCAATATGGAATTCCTAAGTCATGTTTGTTTTTTTTTTGCGAGGTATTGTCTCACTCTAGCCCAGGCTGACCTAGAATTCACTGTGTAGTCTCAAAGTGGCCTCGAACTCATGGTGATCCTGCCTCCCAAGTGCTGGGATTAAAGGCGTGAGCCACCATGCCCAGCTCTCTTTGCTTTTATAGCACTAGCATTTTTTCCTTTTCTAAAGTATTTTAATAGCTTAAAGATAACCAAAGAATTGTAATAACTAAAGAGAATCCTATGGACCCAGACTTATACACACATCATGTGGGCATGGTAATCTATCTGTAATTCCAGTGATCAGGTGGCAGAAATGGAGTCCCAGGGCAAGCTGGCCAGCTGGACTACAATTGTGAGCTCTGGGTTCAACTGAAAGATCCTGCCTTGGTAAGTAAGGTACAGATCAATAGCAACTGAGGACATCTGAAGTCAACCTCTAGCCTCCACACATACACACACACACATGAGCCGACATACATACCAACATGCGTGCACGCACGTGCACACACACACATACACACACACACACGCACACACGCACGCACGCAAAAAAAAAAAAAGAGCTATCTGCTATCCACCATCAGCTTAACTACTACAGACAATAGAGAAGTATCTTCCCCAAAATTTTCCTTCCATTGTTGGCTCAATCTAGCAAGTACAGAAATCATATAGATTTCTAATTGATTTTGATGTTTTCAAGAACAATTATTTTCTGTGCATATTTCTTCACTAACTCAACAATCATCTTCTACTTTATATTTCTTTATGTTTATAAATCTATGTTTCTTTATTTCTCATAGGACACAATTTTAGAACCATCACCCTTCTGTTTATCCTCCTCCAAAACATTTTCTTCTATCGTCTCTCATCTCTACCAAAGAAACAGGTTCTCTTATTAGTATTCAGGCATATGTCTATTATAAGTTTTGTAATTACTTTAGAATAGGATAACAGTCTAAGTAGTTATATTCATTATCTACCTCACATCACAATTCATGCAAAAATTAGCTCATTCTCTAAACTATGTAACATCATTACTTTCAAGTCAAAAAGAAAATGTTGATATGCCAAGTATACCACTTAAGCTTAATTTTATTACAATCCTGTTTGTATCATGAAACAAGTAATTTCAATATGGAATAAGGGGGTGGAGAGATGGCTCAGCAATTAAAGGTGTTTGCTTGCAAAACCTACTGGCCCACGTTTGATTCTCTAGTATCAATGTAAAGCCAGATAGAAAGTGGCACATGGATCTGGAGTTTGTTTGCAGTGGCAAGAAATGCATATGCACTCACACATACAAATACTCAAATAAAAACATAAAAATAAAGTTTAAAGTCTTTAAAAATACATAATAAATTTTGTTAAAATATAACAAAAGCAGATATTAAGACAGAAAAGAATATAAAATTTAACAAATGCAACACAATTTAACACAGAAGAAATTTAGAGTAAGATTGTACATAGTAAAGACAGGTTCGGAATCCTAATAAAAGAACCAATTCCCACAGAAATAAGATTGAAAATAAGGGCTGGAGAGAGGGCTTAACGGTTAAGGCGTATGCCTTTGAAGCCTAAGGATCCAGGTTCGATTATCCAGGTCCCACGTAAGACAGATGCACATGGTGGCATATGCGTCTGGAGTTCGTTTGCAGTGGCTAGAGGCCCTGGCGTGCCCATTCTCATTCTGTCTCACTCTCCCTCTCTTTGTCTCTAATAAATAAATAAATTAATTAATTAATTAATTAATTAATTTTAAAAAAGAAAAGAAAAATTTTACTTTCAAATTTACACTTTTTCTAACTTCAGGGCTCCTTAATTTCTATATCAAAGGAACAAAGAAAAATTTCTTCTTTGACCTGTGTAAGTCAATACTTTCCACCATCATCGACTTTTACTCCATAAATTACCTGAACATTTTCTCTAGTGCTTTTGAACAATGCAGTGATTTCTATTTGCTTTTCAGAACACCATATTCTAATGCCATGCTGCATATATGGGCAAAAAAAATGCATGCCCAAATGTCACATTTCTAAATCCAAAGAACTGATATATGCAAAAAGAAGTAACAATATAAATTACCTGAAGCACCAGTTTTAATGGTTGCCTTTCCTTTTTTGCCTTCCTGTTGGTCTTTCAGAGTTTCATAAACTATCTGAATAACTGGAATACTGAAAGCCTATCAAAAAACAAGTTCTCTTTATTAGCATTCAGATAAAATATAGTTAAATAGTCAAGATAAATAACCCAAGTTTTTTCCTATATACATTAAATAATGATACATATTCCAGATGGCTGTACCAATTACATTTGCCCAAAACAAAAATACTAGGGTTGAGTGAAAGAAACAGGGCTGGAGAGATGGCTTACTGGTTAAGGCACTTGCCTGCGAAGCCTAAGAATCCAGGTTCAATTGCCCGGTACACATGTAAGCCAGATGCACATGGTGGCGCATGCATCTGAAGTTCATTTGCAGTGGCTAGAGGCCCCGGCACACCCATATTCTCTCTCTCAAATAAAATAAAAATTTTTTTAAGAAAAGAAAGAAACAGAAGAGAGATGATGGCCTAACACAAACAATGAGAACCTCCAGAATGAACTAAAGAGGAAAAATATTATGTAGTCAGACAAATTGTTTCTCTAGGCCAACAATACAGAGAACTTTTTGGTTACAATACTGGCTATCTTAAGAGCCAATACATTAAAATTCTGAAGTGAGTATGAACAATAAAAGAATCTTGTCAGCCAGGCATGGTGATGCATATCTTTAATCCCAGAACTTGGGAGGCAGAGGTAGGAGGATCACCATGAGTTCAAGACCACCCTGAGACTACAGGGTGAATTCCAGGTCAGCCTGAACTAAAGCAAGACCCTACCTCACAAAATTTTTTAAAAAGCCAGGCGTGGTGGCGCACGCCTTTAATCCCTGCACTCGGGAGGCAGAGGGAGGATCGCCATGAGTTCGAGGCCACCCTGAGACTACATAGTGAATTCCAGGTCAGCCTGAGACAGAGTGAGACCCTACCCGAAAAACCAAAAAATAAAAATAAAAATAAAAATCTTGTAGCAGATGCATCTGGAGGTCAGTGGCAGTGGCAGGAGGCCCTGGTATGCCTATACTCACTCTCTCCCTCTGCCTCTTCCTGTCTCTCAAATAAATAAATATATTTTTTAAAAACAGCAGTTATTGGGGCTGGAAAGATGGCTTAGAGGTTAAGGTACATGCCTGTGAAGCCTAAGGACCGTGGTTCGATTCTCTAGGTCCCACGTAAGCCAGATGCACATGATGGTGCATGCATCTAGAGTTTGTCTGCAGTGGCTAGAGGCCCTGGCGCACCCATTTGCACTCTCTCTGTCTCTAATAAATAAAATCTTTTAAAAAATGAGTAAAAATAGAAACTATTGTTCAAGGGTACTTTAAGATTCAACTTTTAATTAAATTTAAGTGTATAACTTAACCTTTAGTCAGGAAGCCCATGCTATCTGTTGGGCATGCATCTACCCTGTTGCTGCTATCCTTCTCAGACACTAGAACCCAGACTCATGGGCCTTCCAGGAATCCTCTAGGCTTTCAATACCAGACTGGGAGTGCTGAAGCATCCAAGCTTGTATACTGAGAAGTTACCATGAGTTCTCTGCCTCTCTGCCTACAAATAGGCACTGTTGGAGTGCCCCATACATATCCTATAAGCTAATCTAATAAATCCTCTTTATAATACAAAAATAAATAATTAAATAAATGGATTACTTACACCAGTTTTTCCACTTCCTGTTTCTGCAGCCTAAATGGGGGGGGGGGATTGATTTTAGTTTTATCTGTTAGAAATCAAACTTAACATGATACCATATAGAACATTTTAACACTTCACTAGCTACCTTTATTTTTAGTGTGTCAATATTACTCAAATTGCCTCAGTAAACCTTGACTCTCACCAATCAGGTCACCTATCCCAATCCCTTAAGAATCGGCCCTCCCTTTTCTCCTCATCACCATGATTCAACTGCAGCCCTTGTCATTCTAATCTGGATTACTATGAAAGTATCCTAATAGCCCCACAGAGCTACACTACCGTCTGCTATTAAACCAGTTTCCACAAAAACCATAATTCTAACTATATAGTATACTTACTTAATAACTTCCCATGCTCCCCAATGTCAACAAATGTGTGAATTCTTTAACATGATACTTGAGAGTAATAATCTGGCCCACTATGTATTTCCCATTTCATAAGAAGATACACCTTCTACTCTAGGCAAACTTATTTCATTCTACAACCTACCTGAACAACTCCAAGGTCATATATTGCATTCTCCTATTCACAGTTCTTGATGCTTTCTCTACCTACAGCACTGCTCTATCATTTTCCCTTCCTTCAAGCAGTCCTTCATCATTCCCCAACCCACAGGGTAAGTAGACTCCCAGATGAATGCTGCAGTCCTTTGAATCTCCCAGTCAGGTGTCCCATTCTGTTGATATAATTTTTGTACATATCTACTGCTCTATTTGGTTTAAACTTCTCAAGGGCAAACACTGCCAACTTTCCACTTCAAGGCTATCCCTACAGCTTTCTACTATTCTGAATTTAGTACATATGTTATAAATGTTGACGAATGCATAAAATTAACTTAATGAAACATACCATTTTTAAGCCTTTAGGATTTCTTAAAGTGAGTCACACACACAGAGACCTAATCCCAATCACCTTATTAAGTACAAACATACCATAAGTACATCACCTCCTCCTAGGATCAATGGAATAGATTCAGCCTGGATATCAGTTGGGAGACTAAAAGAATTACATTTGAAGAAATGCCATTAGTTAAAAAACAAAATCATTAAGCTAACTGCATCATGTTAAATAAAATCGCTGAATAAATTATAGCACTGTTGTCACAAGTGCATTTAAAGTTCTATGTACTTACAGCCAATCCATCTCTTCAACAGCTTGTGCAATCTCGGGCATAACACCCATCTCTGAAAATTAAAAGAAATTTTAAAAACCACACATACCAAATTTAACACGAATCCTATTGTGGCACTGGGGAAAGGCTTTGCAGTGAGTTTCTTACACTAGTCCTGAATATGACAAGGCTGGGAGTGTTGTGTCACAAACAGACTTGAGGTGAAATCCAAGCTCTTATACACTAGAACATGACCTTGGACAAGACCAGAAATCTGTTTTCTCCACACAAAATAGGACTTCTATTATTAACTTTGTAGGGATAAAGGAAGACTAGAAATAATAACGTACCTGCCTCACAGTGGTCCCCTAATACATAGTAACTACCAGGGCTTGTTCACTTCCTATAGGACTAGTGGATAATCTGCCAATTAGGGTTCAACACCTATTTCCCAACAGTTTTATTTAATGATAAATGCAGTAGCTATACATTCTGCTATTCCAAGACTACCTGAATACCCTCAAGGATCTGATAAAAATGAAAAGCCCACATTTATTGACAGCCACAATCAAAATTCTGGTTCACTAATAACAACATTGTAAATTACAGAGGACAGGCTTTGAATGTACTCACCATAGACAAATAGTAAGTTTAAGGAGCTGAATATGCTACTTACCCTGAACTGATCATTATCCAATGTTTATGGATCAAAGCTTTACACTGTACTTTGTAATTATGTACAAATATTATGGCTCAATAAAAAAAATTAATTAAAAACTTAGTTAGAAACTCCCAAATTGTTAAAAAGTATAGAAAGTAGAGTGTTGGTCATCTAACACCAACCCTACCTCAAAAAAAAAAAAAAAAAAAGTTTTTCTCCTAGGTATCTTACAGCTTTATACTCGACTCAACCTTAATACTATCTTTCTTTTATTTTTTAAAAAATTGATCACATAAGAGGGAGAGTTCTGTTTTAAACTTTTTTATTTATTTGCAGGAGAGAGAGAGAGAGAATGAGAGCATGCCAGAACTTCCTGCCATTGCAAATGAACTCCTGATGCATGGCCACTTTGTGCATATGGCTTTACGTGGGTACCAGGGCAATAAACCCGGGTCATTAGGGTTGGCAGGTAAGTGCCTTAACTGCTGAGCCATCTCTCCAGCCCTTGTTGTCTGTCTTTCTGTTTGTTTGTTTTGAGGCAGGGTTTCACTCTAGCTCAGGCTGACCTGGAATTCACTATGTAGTCTAAAGGTGGCCTTGAACTCACTGTGATCCTCCCACCTGGTGCTGGGATTAATGCTAATGGCATACACCACCACACCTAGCTCCCTTGTTGTGTTTCTTATGTAGCATACATAAGCTCTCAAAACACCACCACACTGCACTGCACAAAGGGGCATGAGAAGCTTTTCTACAGTAACAGCTATTGTTTTAAACATGAATGAATTATTTTAAAGTTGAGAAAATAAAGTTTTTAAAAACATTCTGATTAAGAGAGAGGGACCAGAAAGCAGAAAAAGAAAACCTAGACAACTGAAACTGCCACCTGAAGATCTGGTCTATTCTGTATTTAAATAATTTTGCATTAAGGCAAGTCCTAAATGAATAGATTGGGTTACTCCTATGCTTTGTATTTTAACACTCCTCAAATAAAATTAGTTGTACATAGAGTAGTTAGATTACTTAAGCTTCTTTAAGTCTTCATTTATAAAATATGGCTTTTAATACTGATATTATTGCAAAAGTATATCCTGTATAAAATGAGCACTATTCAAATAATATCAAGCGCTAGATTTAAACAATTTTTAAATTTAGTAATTCTTATCAGCCTTTGAAAAGGCATAATTCAAACATGTCACATGGACATATGTGTCTACAAAAGTGGCTGTTCTGCCTCTGGATTAGGTGAGCAGAATTATCATCTTATAACTTTAAATTTCCCCAGGACCACAGATAAACTAAGTCCTTACAGTGTATAACGAGGCAAATCCTGCTAAGATTTATTTCCATTATGGTCTCGTACTATTTTCTCTCCTAAAATGCAAAATGCTTCAAAAATGGGAGTGATAGTTTTCAATATGCACCACGCAGAATATGCAAGCTTCACTAGCTGATCACAAGCAATAATAGAATTGGTAAATTTCCAGATCATTTCTTGCCCTATTCTGGTCATACTATGCATGTTTTCCTTTAAAACGTGTCTTCTTTAAAACTCTTAATAGTTAAGGGGAAGATGGCACACATTCATTTAATTCTACTTTCTTTTTAATTTCATCACATTACAAACTCTTCTTGCAGTCCTTCACCTCAACACTCCTATTTCTGCATGTTTCCCAAAGATGTGCATCTGTACATTAACAAGGCAGAACTACTCCACAAATTTGGGTTAGAGCTGGGAAAAGAAAACCAGCAACCATTCCGAGTACATGTCCTCATGTCTATTAGGAGAGGTGACTTTAACAGTCACATTTTCTCATGACTTGAGGTGTGGAATTCCTAATATTCCTACAGGAGAAAACTGAACAACATAATATGTTGTAACAACAATAATATGTGAAATCATTTTAACAGGTTAATAACATTAAAAGATAGGAGTAAGTTATGTATTGCTTTATATTTAAAGAGGATTGGAAATTGGCAGTCCTGTGGATGCATAAAGGAAGAATGATAAAGGAAGAGAGAAAAACATCAACTTCTGGGCTCAATAAACTACCTCAAATCCTGTGTGGGATCATAGAGCAAATAACTGTCTTTCAAAACTTATGTTGGGCTAGTGTGTCCGTGAGTGGAAAAGCTTTTCGTTTAGCCTCAACAATTCAGGTTATTTTTGATATCACGGCGTTTAATAACAAATAAAGGGCAGATTTATGTTTCGGAGTTTTAATCGTGGAGAGGTCTGGAAAAAAAAAATACAGGACAGCGGCGAAATCATCTTTTCTCTCCCCAAAGACGCCCTGCACATACATGCCATGAGCTCCTCGGCCGGGCCAAGGCCGGCACGCGCTGCGGGCAGGAAAGGGGTCCCGAAGTGCCCGTCTCGCCCAAGCGGCGCGGCCCGGCAGGAGCGCCGCCGCCTCGCCCGGGAGTGCCCCGAGTGCTCCAGCCCAGGCACGCCGGGCCTCCCCGACCGCCCGGCCCGGCCACTGCCGCGCACCGCCAGCGCCCTCCGGTCTCCAGGGGCCTTGCCGCCCGCCAAGCTCCCCTCTGACCGCCCCCGGGCGGACGCGAGCAGCGACCCGCCCGCACCACCCTCAGCTTCCAGCAACGCACCGGAGAAGGCCGCCATCTTCGCGCAGTCCTCCTTGGCTCGCCCAGCGCCCTCCCCCTCTCCGTACGGACACGCTGGGGCTGAGGTACACGCGCTTCCGGCACGAGGCCGTCGGCGTTCGGAGTCCGGGGAGAAACCAGCCCGGGGAGAATGATTCCGAGCGACCAAAGACCCGCCATGTGCTCGCCACCCAACCTGATTGCTTACACTCTGGGCAGCTGGGAGTTGATTTCTATAAATAGCTAGGTGTGGTCATCGTTAGCTGTCCTTATAGATACCAATTCGAGCACCTTGCATGCCATCATTTTTCTTCAGCTAGGGAAGCAGATGTTTGAGGATTACGATGAATAGGCCCAAGCTGACCTGACATCAAAACTGTGTTGTCATGGATAGATCAGTTAGTCCCTCACCCTCACGCAGGTAAGGAGGGCCCTGTGGTGTGGGAATAATTTGGAGAGCACCGTACTGAATTCAGAGAACCAAGGCTAGTGAGTGCCTGTACCCGTAAGTATTTGCTAAAATATTTTTAAAACGTTTAATTGACATTTTGATGCATGTACATAATACCTTTTGATCATGGTCCCCTCACATTATCTTCTCTTGTCCTTTACCCCATCCCTCTTCCACTGTACCCCTTCTGGGTGTTTTTGTTTGTTTTGTTTTGTTTTGCTTGTTGTTTTCTCCTTAGTTTTTAACTAATCCTTCTTCTACTTTGATGCCTTTCCCTGCCCTCTTCCACCATTCGTGAAGACATGTTGATGGGTCCAATATTGTACAGGTCTTGTGCAGATAGTTGCTGTAAGGTCATGAAAAAATAGCCACTTCATGTCCAGAAGATAGTGTTCCAATGTATTCCACTCCATCCTCTAGCTATTATATTCTTCCCGTTTACTCTTCCATCATGCCCCCTGAACTTTAGAAGAGATGGTATAGATGTCTTATTTAGCCCCAAACACTCAACAGTCACTTATTCTAAGCACTTTCATGAGTTTTTCTAGTCATCACCACTAACTGCAAAAAGAAGCTTCTCTGACCCAAAGTGAAAACAGTACTAATCTATAGGCATAAATGTAAATATTTATATGGGCATAGCATATTCATTTAACCAAATAACAGTAGTAGCTTTCCTCTTAGGGTTTATGACCTTCCCAGCCATCAGCTTTTGACTAGGGTTTCAGTCCAGGCATGACTTACTTCCCTTCTGTAGAGCAGACCCCTAAACTAATTAGAGAAGAGTTAGTTATCATCATAGCAGCCATTCCACTATTGCACCAGTGGATATGTGTCTGACGCTGGCAGGGCCCCGGGTGAAAGCAGGCCTAAACTATCAGAAATGACTAGGGCACCCAGGCTATGGAGAGATCACAGCAGCCTGGACCTGGGGCATCGCCATCCTGGGAACCAGCAGGAGTAAGGCCCCTCCCCCCTCACAGTGATTGCAGTGAGCCTGGAGCCCGCACGTTCCCTCCCCCAGCCCAGGGCACCTGGTCGTTCGGATAAGATTTAGGCTTCGCTCTTACCTTTGGCCAGTAACCTAGGAAACTCCTTATATGGTATCAGCCAACAACCTTTACACAGCCCCATCCCCCTATGACTCAGACTGTATACCTCTTCCTGCTGCTACGTGGATCGTCTGACCCTCTCCCTATGTGCTGGAATGAATGTCTCTTATTTGCCAACTAAGCATTGGCAAACAACCTTTGAACCCACCAATCCTCTTGGTACCCTCTTCCCATGCTCTCTCTCAATTGCTTATAAAAACCCAGTTCCTTGTTGAATAAAGGAGAGCTGTTCTCTGAAGCTGTCTCCTGGGAGTTTCTTCCCATTGAACTGACGGCTGCTGGAGACCCTGCCCCACCATTGCCTGGATATCCCCAGGGAACCATGGCCCCGAGCCCCCAGGAACCACAGATAGGTATTACCTAACTGATAGGTATGTAGCTTGCAGGATCCACTGCTGGGTAAGAATATTCATGGCTCCCCCCTCCCCAACAGCATGCACAGTACTTTCTAGTACCATGACCACTTTGCTAAATATTTTTAATGGAAATGAGTAATGGTGCAGTTTTCCTCCTGTTGCAGTCTGCTCCAAAGGGTGTATGGTAGTTTTGAGTAAATGTCCCCAAATAGATTCATGAGGTTTTTTTTGTTTTTAATTCATTTTTTTTTACTTGAGAGAGAGAGAGACAGGGAGAAAATGGGTGGCCCAGGGTTTTCAGCTGCAAATGAACTCCAGATGCATGTGCCACCTTGTGCATCTGGCCTATGTGGGTCCTGGGGATTCCAACCTGGGTCCTTTGGCTTTGCAGGCAAGTGCCTTAACTGCTAAGCCATCCCTCCAGACAGGATTCAGGAGTTTTATTAAAGCTTAGATTCCCAGCTGCCTGGCTGGAGGAGATGTCATTAGGTGGATCTTAGAGTCCAGCCCTAAGGTATGGTGGTGGATTTCGAATTCCAGTCTAAAGATAAGCAAAGTGTCTGAGTTCCACCTGGAATTCCTAAGTGTGCTTGTGTATGTTGTGGCTTTGGGGATTTTTGGCTGGGGGTTTCTCTCTCTGCTTGGTCCCAACTTTAAGAAGGGCCCAACTTATTCTGCCATTATGGAACTTCCCCTGGATCTGTAAGCCTAACTAAATATCCCTTCTTCCATAACTGTGCCTGATTTGGAAGTTCATCTCAGTGACATGAGGCTGTCTACTACAGAGTGTTTATTTCAGGCTTACAGAGTTGAAGGGAGCACCATCAATGGCAGAAGAAGCTGGCTTCCCTTCATAGATCCAAGCACAGAGGAACAACCAAACAGCCAGGACCACCAGTAAGCATGAACCATCAGAGCTCACATGGCTCTGAACACACCTAGTAGGGCTAGAGTCAGATCTGCCCCCCAGTGACATGCACCCTCTAGCAGGAATCTGCCCGCTAGGAGTCAAGTAGGAAGTTTAATAAAAAAATGACTGATGGGCTGGAGGGATGGCTTAGCAGTTAAGGCGTGTAGCAGACAGCTTCAGGTTGGCTGAGATGAACTTCCAGACCAGGCATAGTTATGGAGGAAGGGATATTATTTATTGAAGCTTGCAGATCTAGGGGAAGTTCCATAATGGCAGAAGAAGCTGGCCTGCCTTCACAGGGCCAAGCAAGAGAGAAAAACCAACCAGCCACACAGCACACAGCAAAACTACAGCCAAGTCACAGCAAGCTTCAGGAACTCCTATTAGGCACACTTTGCATATCTTTACAATGGAATCTCAAACCATCACCACACCTTAAGATCTGCCCCCAGTGACATTGCTTCTAGCAAGGTGATTGCAGATGCAAAGTATAAACTAATAAAACACTGAATATATTGGGGGACATATATTCAAACTACCACAAGGCGTTTGCCTGCAAAGCCAGATTCTATTCCCCAGGACCCACGTTAGCCAGATGCACAAGGTGGTGCATGTGTCTGGAGTTTGTTTGCAGTGGGTGGAGGTCCTGGCACATGCCTATTCTCTCTCTCTCTCTCTCTCTCCCTCCCTCTCTTCCTCTTTCTCTCTGTCAAATAAGTAAATGAATAAACACAAAAATAATAATAATAAATGACTGGTGGTGCACACCTTTAATCCCAGTACTCAAGAGACAGAAGTAGGAAGATTGATGTGAGTGAGGCCAGTCTGGGACTGAGTCTATGGAGCTGTGATGGTAAGGTTGTTGTCAACTTGATCTGTTTAGTAATCCACAGACATCCCTTTTGGGTGGGTCTCTGAGGTTGCTTCCAGGAAGGATTAACTGAAGAAGGAAGTCCTTCCCCCAGGGTGAGCCCTTCCTCCAGAGTGGGCAGCCCCTCTAGGGGGTGGGGGCTCTTTACGTAAGGAAGCTCTGAGTGAAAAGAATCTCCTTCCTTCCACTTGGCTGCTGGAGTTGCTTGCTGCCTTCCAGCGTGGACTGAAGACCAGCGTGGACTGAAGACCAGTGTGGATTGAAAACCACTGGCTCCTCAGGAAGCTTACAGGCTTTCAGTGCCAGATTAGGACTGCTGAGGCATCTGGCCATGTGGACTGAGCAGCTACAGCTTCCTTGATTCTCGGGTCTGCAATTGCTATTGGACTGCCATAAACTAATCCAATAAATTCCCTTTTAATATAATTCATTCTATTGGTTTTGTTCCTCTAGAGAACACTGACTAATGCAGAAAAGAAAGAAAAGAAAAGAAAAGAGAAAAGAAGACTGAGTATATGAGGCCAAACATTCAAACTATCACATTCAAAGTAGCACACCTTCCTTCCCTTCAACTGTGTTTAATGTAGCATTCATAATTTCATTAGCATAGGTAATTTCAGGTTTGACTTCCAAGTAGTTTTGATTCCTGTCTCTTTTCAGGGAGATGGGAAGGGTAAAGGAATGACGGATGCCCCCTTCCCATAATGCTGTAGGGCATTAGAATCTTCAGTGTACATACTAATATTCAGGAATATCAATAACTTATGTTACACCACAAAGCTACTAAATGACAAACGGGAATCCAGACCACATCTACCTAACTCCAAGACCCATTTGTGTTTTCCAGACCCTACAGGGAAGTCAGGGGAAAACGCGATACTCTCAGGCAAAATAGGGGTAGGATTAGAAATACAGATTGAGAACCATACTCCCTTCCATCTGGCTAAACGTGGGACCTGGAGATTGGAACCAGCGTTCTTAGGCTTAGGAGGCAGGCGCCTTAACCACTAAGCCATCTCTCCAGCCCAAAATGAAATATTTTGTTAAAAAGTAGAGCAGCAAGACATCTTAGTAAGAGCAAAACAAAGGAACAAATTGTGGATATTCTGCTGACGGATGGTGCAAAAGTGAACACAAGAACTGTGGGTTTTGTTTCAGTTTTCTTATTATGGAGTCAAGGAGGAGGGGCTGATTACTAGGGGGTCATAGTTTGAGTGAGTCTGTGTTTTTTTATTATTTTTTTTTATTTTAATTTTTATTTATTTATTTGAGAGAGGGAAAGAGGCAGAGTGAGATAGAGAGAGAATGGGCGTGCCAGGGCTTCCAGCCACTGCAAACAAACTCCAGATGCATGTGCCCCCTTGTGCAACTGGCTTACGTGGGTCCTGGGGAATCAAACCGAGGTCCTTTGGCTTTGAAGGCAAACGCCTTAACTGCTAAGCCATCTCTCCTGCCCGAGTCTGTGTTTTGATTCAGGCGTGAGTTACATAAGCTTTTCTCTACTGTGCTTGCCCCTCCCCATGACACATCTTATTTTAATGTATATGGTGAATCATGCATAGACATAAGATGATAAATAGGGATCTTCTTTGAAATATTTGCCTTATGGTGATTACACATTCATTCAAAACCAGTCCTAGCTGAACTGACCCTATGTCCCCATCCCAGATATATCCTGGAACACGTGTGAATGTAAACTGACCACACAGGATAGTTAGTAATGATTGGTAGGGGAGAAGAGACTTATTCTATCATTTGAAGTGGGCTGTACATGCAGCTCAATGCCGGTAGGAGAAGGTCAAATGTTACCCAAAGGGGTGTGTTTACTGCCCAAGCAAGTACTGTCCTGGGTTGCTAGGCTATTTCTCTGTCACTGCCTTCCTCAATCTTACCTCCATCATAAGCTTGTTATAAGGACAGCTATTACTCACTGGCTTATGCAATGCCAGCTAGACAGGAAAAAACTTCCATTGGACTTTTCAAACTCCTGAGTTTTCCGGAAAATTAACATTTATTTCTCCAGCCTTACAATAATTTCATATTTTATGTAATTGCTTTGCTTGGACCCATTAATCATGGTACATTAATCATGGTACAGTAGAATTTTATTATAATATCAAGTCATCAGTGAGACGGTGCTAAGTATTTGTTGAGTAAGCTATGTCCCACTACAGAGCAGGATTTTGTAAAGGCAAGCCTAAGGAAGGGGAATGTGTGTGGGGGGAGAGGATTACCATGGTTTGTTGTGTATAATTATAGAAGTTGTCAATTAAAAAAATAAGATAAAATAAAGAAAAAGAAAATGTTCTTCAGATACCCAGGACAATGGGGGGGGGTGGTACAGTTAGGGTGACTGAACCCATGAAGGTAAAAAAGGCAAGAAAGTTTTGCACTTGCTAGAAATCAAAGATGATCTGACTTTTTATCTCTTGCTTAGTTCCCTAGACCTGTTTTTCCACAAACAACTTGGACCCCTCCTGGGAGGAGGTCTTTCATAGGATTTAAATGCTATGGTAGATCAACTTCAGCCCCTGGAACTTGGTTTCAGGGCTAGCCTTTTCCTGAAATAGCTCCTAGCACTAACCAATGGTCTGTC
Organism: Orientallactaga sibirica; assembly: GCA_036365145.1. Taxonomy (NCBI): domain Eukaryota; kingdom Metazoa; phylum Chordata; class Mammalia; order Rodentia; family Dipodidae; genus Orientallactaga; species Orientallactaga sibirica. The sequence continues at coordinate 15,969,323 of JAEOAD010000015.1, forward strand.
CCTCTGTTTCACCTGAGCTGAAAGACAGCCCACCACTACAAGGTTATAAATACCTTTGCAGGGGAGGCAGGCTTTCTGACCACGTGGGAACTTCCAGCTGTGGGTGGGTTTTTCCTTCACCTGGGCCTCCAGGACGAGCCAGGTTGAGCCAAGGGAAGGGCCCCCTAGCCCTTACTCTCCACATGGGTTCTTTATCCTCTCCAGCTCCCCACATGGCAGGAGCTCCTTGAACTTTCTTTTATCTCTTTCCACAGTTTTTCTAGGCCCTCCATGTGAGATCTCTAAGCATGTGGGTGCCTTTCCTTGGCTCTGTACTTCCCTCAGTAAATGTAATAATTTAATAATTATCCTTTTTGATCTTTTATTATTTAATTCCTTGATTAAAATTAGAAATGAACCTAGGATTTGGGGTTCAAGGAATTTCCTAGACCCTGAACACCCGGTTACAACAGGACATTGAGGCTGGACCTCATGAAAAATTCTAGATTGATACTCCAAATCTACAAAAAGTTGTGCTCTTAGTCCATTTGTGTTGCAATAACATTACCTGAGGCTCAACAATCTATAAGGAGCACAAAGTTATTTTACAGTTCTGGAGGCTGGGAAGCCCAAGTCCATGGTGCTGCTGGTGTGTTTGTCTAGCAAAGATCCAGTCTTTGCTTCTGAGATGGTACTTTGAATGCTGTGCCCTCACATAGTGAGAGATGGTAGGGCAAGAGACCAAAGGCTGCATGCAACCTCTCTCTCTCTCTCTTTTTTTTTTTTTTTTGGTTTTTCAAGGTAGGGTCTCACTCTATCCCAGACTGACCTGGAATTCATTATGTAGTCTGAGGCTGGCCTTGAACTCAGGGCCATCCTCCTACCTCTGCCTCCCAAGTGCTGGGACTAAAGGCGTGCACCACCATACCCAGCTGAAACCTCTTATAAAGACCTGATTCCCAGAATTCATGAGGAAGGAATCTTCATGGCCCATTAACCTTTTACAGACTCTGTAATGCTATCACATTGATTACACCTGAATTTGGTGGATCTGCATTTAAACCAAAGCATTGTTCAACTTCCCCACTGTCTTTCTTTACTATAAGGATCAGGAAGAAGGGGGAAAAATCACCTCACTAGACTCCTTTGTAGCAAGATATTGACCCAGTTCTGTGTACAGAGATAGATTAAATAGTAGTCTCAGAATGGGACTTCCAGGAATGCTCTTTAAAAGAATATACTCTCCCTCATTTTTCTTAGAACATGGACACATGCCTCGAAAGGTAGTAAAGAGCAAGGAAGATAAACATTTCATGATGAGGTGTGGACGTAGAATATAGAGGCTGTATTCTTTTCTTTTGCATTCTTTTTGTTCTTTATTCTTAAGTGGGGTCTGAGGATTGAACTTCAGTATTCTTTTTTTAAATATTTTATTCATTTATTTGAGAGAGGAACAGATAGAAAGAAGAAGGGACGTGCACGGGCCTCCACCCGCTGCAAAATGAACTCCAGGCACATGTGCCACCTTGTGCATCTGGCTTACATGGGTACTGGGGAATCAAACCTGGGTCCTTAGGTTTCACAGACAAGGGCCTTAACCACTGAGCCATCACTCCAGCACTTGTTCTTCATTTTTAAATTTTCTGTGTGTATAGTCATTGTATATGGTGCTGTGTCACATACAGACACGTTCATACAAGTATGTATTGTATGTTAAGCAGGTGCCCCTCACATCGCCCACTCTCTCTTTTTTTTTAATCAATATATATTTTTTATTTATATTATTCTGATTTTACATTCATAGTATTGGTTCCATTGCCCTCCTCCCCGTCCTCCCACTTTCAAAGGGGCCCTCATCAATGGGGAATGTGGGTCATGCCTTGTGAGTTTACTCAAGAGTTCTGGTGGATAGGCCCCAGTCTCTGTGCATAATGCCCCAACTTGTGACTCTGACAATCTTTCCACCCCCTCTTCCGCGAGTTTCCCTCAGCCACATTGGGGTCATTTTAGTTCTGCTTCCTTGATGAGGTTTTGGGAGCCTCTGTGTCTCTGGATATCTGGCTTAGTTGGAGTTGGATGTTCTCTGTGTTTATCTCCTTCAGCCTTTTGCTGGTGTTGTGATCGCCTTGAACGCTGTATTCTTGCCCTTCCCCTGCGTTGTTCTATGGTTTCAGCTGGTGAGGTGTGGTTAGCTGATCCTCCCTTCAGGTTCGTTGTCCACCTGAAAAAAGATAAGCAAATTCTCCAACGGAGAGAGAAGTTAGTACTAGATAGAAGGGATAACCATATATGTTTCGGAGGGAATTTTATATGCATTGGCTCTCTTCTAGCCCACATTTAGCAGCATCTAGATCTTGGAGACTGAGCTCATTTTTTGTACATGGCTTTGACTTATTTCCCAGTTCCAGCAATGAGTTCCATTCCACTGAGTGGATTTATTAGCCAAATCAAGAGCAGTTGGTTACCCGCCATAGCTGTTTGCCACTACTGCACTTGTATGAGCATTACGTCAGCTTGTTTCCTGCTGGGTATCTTAGACTGCAAGTTGTTTGGACCAATGTCAGACATTTTCCCCCAGTTGCTCATGTAGCACCCTCTGGTACTAGACTAGCTAACTGTCTGGGGACTGACCTTCTTCCAGATTCTGGCCAGGTCTCTCTGTGTTTGGTCTCACACACGTGTGCTGTCTTCGACAGTAGGGTCTTACCATTAACCTTTGGTGGGTCACCAAGTACTCTGACCGAAGTCTGTCTTTTTGGAAAACCTTGTAGGTATTTCAGATCAACAGCTCATTGGCCCACTCTCTTTTTATCATTTCCTCTACAGTACTCCGTTTTGTTCCCTTAGTCTGTTTCCCTTTTACTTTCATGGTCTATATACTACATGATTTTTTTATTGACATAAAAAATTTAAGAACCACAAATATGCAAAAATATTATATTTATCTTTCTGAGACTGGGTTAATTCAGTTAATATGTTTACAAAAACTAAATTATTTTTTTTAAATATTTTACTTATAAGACAGAGAAAGAGGCAGAGAGAGATTGGGAGAAAAAGACGGGGAAAGAGAATGGCACACCAGGGCCTCCATTCACTGCAAATGAACTCCAGACACATGTACCACTTTGTGCATCTGGCTTTATATGGAACCTGGGAATCGAACCTGGGTCCTTATGCTTTTCAGACAAGCGCATTAACCACTAAGCCATCTCTCCAGCCCGAGACTAAATTCTTCATGATTATGGATAAGTTACCAGCCTGGGTCTTTTTTCCTTTAGATCTCTTGTGGCTTGAGAATATCTCAATTGGTTGAACTATGTTGAAGTACTTTTTCCTTGCTGTGACAAACACCTGGCCAGAAACTGCTTATGGGAGAAAAGGGTTTATTTCAGGCTTACAGAATTCAGGAGAAGTTTCATCATGAAGGAAGAAGCCGTTTATTCCAGCATGCACAGCAGGGGAAGGGAAGAAGAGAAAGAGAGAGAGACAGGAGGGAGGCTAACACCAATAAACACCAACAGCCAGAGCTCATACTGGCTCTTCACACACCTTAGGGCTAGACTACAAGATTTACTCCCAATGACATACCTCTTTCCTAGCAGGGCTCTGCCTGATGGATAGTCAAGTTGCAAGCTCAATCTTTCTTTAAAAGGTTTTTATTTTATTTTATTTTATTATTTTATTTTATTTTATTTTATTTATTTTTACTTATTTGTTAGAGAGTGAAAAAGAAAATGGGCAGGCCTGGGCCTCCAGCCACTATAAACCAAATCCAGATGCATGTGCCACCTTGTGCATCTGGCTTATGTGGGTACTGGGGAATTAAACCTGGGTCTTAAGCTTTGCAGGCAAGTGCTTTAACTGCTAAGCCATCTCTCTATCCCTTTTAAAAAATATTTTTATTTGAGGACATGGTGAAGCACTCTTTTAATCCCAGCACTCAGGAGGCAGAAGTAGGAGGATTACCTTAAGTTCGAGGCCACCTGAGACTACATAGTGAATTCCAGGTCAGCCTGGTCTAGAGCAAGACCCAACCTCAAAAAACCAATATATATATATTTTAAATTTAAGCTGGGTGTGGTGGCACAGGACTTTAATCCCAGCACTTGGGAGGCAGAGATAGGAGGATGGCTGTGAGTTTGAGGTAAGCTTGAGACTACATAGTGAATTCCAGGATAGCCTGGGTCAAAAAACCAATATATACATATTTTAAATTTAAGCTGGTGTGGTGGCACAGGCCTTTAATCCCAGCACTTGTGAGGCAGAGGTAGGAGGATGGCTGTGAATTTGAGGTAAGCCTGAGACTACATAGTAAATTCCAGGATAGCCTGGGCTACAGCAAGACCCTACCTTGAAAAACAAAACAAAAAATATACATTTTTACTTATTTATTTGTAAGAAGAGAGAGAGGAAGACAGAGAGAGAGACAGAGAGAGAGAGAATGGGAGTGCCAGGGCCTCTAGCTGCTGCAAAGCATCTCTAGGTGCATACACCACTTTTTGGCTTTACATGGGTACTAGGGAATCAAACCCAAGTCATTAGGCTTTGCAGGCAAATGCCTTAATCCCTGTGCCATTTCTCCAGCCCCACAAGCTCAATGTTAATAAACAATGCCTGAGTCTATGGGGTCTAGGGGTCTAGGGGTGGAATGTGGTGATTTCAATGCAAATGTATGCCCCCATAGCCTGAGGTATTTTGTTTTTGTTTTTCTTTGTCTTTTTGTTGTTTTTTTTTTTTTTTTCGAAGTAGAGTCTCACTGTAGCCCAGGCTGACCTGAAATTCACACTGTAGTCTCAGGGTAGCCTCGAACTCATAGTGATCCTCCAACCTCTGCCTCCCAAGTGCTGGGATTGAAGGTGTGTACCACCACACCTGGCTTCTGGCCAGTATTTAAAAAAATATATTTTATTTATTTATTTATTTGAGAGAGAGAGAAAGACAAAGGGAGGAAGAGGCAGATACAGAGAATGGGTATGCCAGAGCCTCTAGGCACTGCAAATGAACTCCAGATATATATGCCACCTTGTACATCGGGCTTATGTGGGTACTGGGGAATTGAACCTGGGTCCTTAGGCTTTGCAGGCAAGTGCCTTAACTGCTAAGCCATCTCTCCAGCCCCTGCCACCCTGCCAGGTATTTTTGATTAAGCTTATAACTTAAATCTCTAGCAGGAAAAGCCATCCTGGAAGAGGGAGTGGATCTTTAGTCCAGCCCTAAGTGTAGAGAGCCAGGTTTGAGCTCTGGCTGTTTGCTGATGTTGCTCTGCTATGAATTTATGGAAGTGAGCCAGCTTCTTCCACCATTGATGGTGTTTCCTCTGGATTCTGTAAACCCGAAATAAACCGTTTCCTCCAATAAGCTGCATCTGGTAGTGTAGTGCCAGGACCCCCAAATGTGGGTTGGGGTCCTTGGGAGTCACCCAGTGAGACAACAAGACCGAGGAGCTCGACTGTAATAACATGGAATTCTTTATTACCAAGCCTAGACTGGGACTCTGTCCACACAAACCAACGCAGTGGGAGTGTAAGAGAGAGGCCCCACTCTTGGGGGAAAGGGTTTATATAGAGAAGGGATACAGCAGTTACATCATATTGCAACATTTGAAATGGTTGGTTCAAAAAGCGCGCGCGGGAACATTCTGAGCTGCTTATCTAGGATCAGCCGCTTGTTTGCAGATCCTTTCTTTGTACAAAACCGGAGACCTCTGTGATTTATTACCTCCGGGATGTCTTAAGACTTCCCAGGAATGAACAATAAGAGAGAGGGAGGGGGTTGGGAAAGAAGCAAAGGTCAGTACATTAGCCCGCAAGTTCCTCATCTGAGTCAGGCCTGGGCTTTTTATTTTAAATGGCTACTTATTCTAAAATGGCAACACTATCGTCTGCATATTCCTTTGGTCTCTCAGTAGGATGTTTGTTCCAGCAACAAAGATGACTGCAACAAGCTACTTTAAATTTTCTTTGTCCTCCAGCCCAACATACTGAGAAATACAGAAAAGAAAGGAAATGGAACACCCATCATTATGGATGTTACATAATAGATCTCTTAGAAAAATATTAAAATAGTCATAATAGAGTGATGTGAAACCCACTGTAGTGCTAAGCAGGAGGAGATATTTGTACTAGTTATCTTTTTCATTGCTTGGATCAAAAAAGAAAGCTAATTACAAGCCAGGAGTGGTGGTGCATGCCTTTAATCCCAGAATTTGGGAGGCAGAGGTAAAAGGATTACCGTGAGTTCGAGGCCACCTTGAGAATACATAGTGAATTCCAGGTTAGGCTGGACTAGAGTGAGACCCTGCCTTGAAAAAAACAAAAACAAAAACAAAAGCTGACTACAAACACCTGTTTTAAGGATTCTCTCAAAACTATCATGACATCCCTCATTCCATCATGGCAGGAAAGGGATGGCAGTAGGGACAGGATGCCCACTGATCACATTGTATTAAAGTCAGAAAGCAGAGGACAAACAGGAAGTGGGACTGGGCTATAAATCCTCAAGTGACCCACTTCCTCTAGCCTGGCTCCAGCTCCTAAGGGTTCCACAATTCTCCCACACATGTACGAACACACATATGCGTGCATTTATATTACACATACATATCTACATGCATATGTACCCTGTACTCTTTATTTTATATACCTTCACTAGTTAAAACAATCTGAGTTTATTTCCTCTCACAGCTTCTGTAGAAAAGGAGCTCAGCAGCAGCATGACTAAGCAGTTCAACTCTGATCCCGTTTACACTGATGGTTAAGGTGTTGGCAGGTATTATTTAAGCATCAGAAGGTTTTTCTGGGCTGGAGGATAAGCTTTAAAGGGCAGAGCACTCACATGACTCTGCTGTCAGTTATCAGGAGGTCTCTGTTCTTCACATGTACCTCTAACTGGGCTCTTGGGATGTCCCAGAATGTCTACTGATGCCTCGCCCATCAAAGTGGGCAATCCCAGGAAAAATAGAATGAGTGATATCCTTATTTACATTGTAGTCAAAACTACACAGAGTCACTTCTGCCGTCTCTTCCTGGCCACATAGGTCTGTTCAGTGTGAAAGTGGATAATATACACAGCAGTATGAGTGCCAAACAAAGGATACTTCTGGAAGCATCTTAAAAGTGAGCTACCACCACACATCCCTACCTCCCTTACAAACCCCCTATGGAGTTCAACTTGAAAGCAGCAATCCTTCCATTTCAGGAAAACGAATGTTCACACAACATCCTCTTGCTGCTTCTAAACAATCAATTGTTGTCATTAAATTTGTTGGTTTAGCTTTCCATGCTTTTCACAGTTTACCTGACTTAGGGAGCAATTTGTACATGGGGAGGCTCACATTTAAATACCCTCCCCCACCTTGTATTTTCTACAGCTTTGTGAGCAACAATCGTTGAATTTTATGCTTTTGTCAAAATAAGCTGTCAGAAACTGGTCCAGATCTATTAGAATGCAATATCATTCTTGCTGCCCTGGCATTCACCTTCTGGTACCGGGACCAGAGGGGTCTGGTAAAAAGACATAAATCCAGAGATCTATAACTCTGTATCCCCTGAAGAAGTGGCCATAAAGTCCTTCACTCCAGATATATGGAGGAGGTATACAAAGGGTAGCCTGGAGGAGTTTCAGAGGGACTGTAAAACAGAAAAAGAGATCTTACTAACTGTCAGTCTCATTATAAGCAAGCCAGGCAGGTACCTGATTTATGACTGGGTGCTGCCTGGTGGCCAGGCAGGACTGCAACTTTCTCTCTCCCCTACTCACCATCTTGGGAGCTCATCATCCCTTGTGAATGATGCTTACAACTCTTGGGGAAATGGCACCGCACTTAGAATCTGAGCAAAAGAACATGGCCTAGAGGCTTTAAGTGTTTCAGAACAGATTGTGTACCTAACAAATGTTCTAAATACGGCAATCCAGACTTGCCTGGATCTACCATTCCATTACTATTGGAAGTGAGCCATTTTGTACCTGCCCTCGGAATTACAGCTTGTTTTCTTAGCCTCTTTCCCAGTGTCCTTAGCTACTCTACCTCCTGTCTTGTCCATGACATTGAGCACACAGGCATTTGTGTTAACCAGGCCTGTGATGACTTAGCAGGTCAAAACAAGACAACTTGCTATAGTACAAGAGAGTGGATGATAAATAGGATGGTCAAGAATATTTCAAAATGCTAAGAAGAAGTTCACATTGCCTGTGTTACAATATATTCCCATCTTATAAGAATGGGCCGGGCGTGGTGGCGCATGCCTTTAATCCCAGCACTCGGGAGGCAGAGGTAGGAGGATCGTGAGAGTTCGAGGCCACCCTGAGACTACATAGTGAATTTCAGGTCAGCCTGGACCAGAGGTGAGACCCTACCTCGAAAAACCAAAAAAAAAAAAAAAAAAAAAGAATGGGAATGTACAAAGGCTACTTCAAGTGTAGCTCTGAGTGACAACGTTCCAGTTACCATGGCTGAATAATAAGTGACCACAAGTGTAGCTTAACACATTCATATATTTTGCTCATGGATTCTGTGTGTAAGGAACCTAGGGAAGGCACAGCATGAATGTGTTACCTCTGTTCTACCACTCCTAACAAGTCCACCAAAAATTTCCACAGCTGGGGCTGGAATCATGAAAGATTCAGTCCTTCCCATGATGCAGTTGATGGTCATGTTCATAAAGCCTTGTCTGGGGCTGTTCATGAGAAGATTCAGTCCTTCCCATGATGCAGTTGATGGTCATGTTCATGAGCCCTTGTCAGGGGCTGTTCATGAGAAGATTCAGTCCTTCCCATGATGCAGTTGATGATCATGTTCATTCAGTCCTTCCCATGATGCAGTTGATGGTCATGTTCATGAGCCCTTGTCCTGTTCATGAGGGCTGTCTGCAGTTGAGCCTTGTCTGGGGCTGTTGGCCAGATGTGGCATCTCATGTCGCCTGAACTTTAGCACAATGTAGTGTTTGTGTTCCAAAGGTGAGCAACCCAAGGGCCATGTGGCATTTATGACAGAAGACAAGCAGTGGCACTTCCTTTTCATTCTTGTAATTGAGACATTTACAAAGGTCAGCTAGTTTCAAGGAAACATCTTGTGCAGCACTCCGTTTCAGGCAGAGGTAGGAGGATCACCACGAGTTCAAGGCCATCCTGAGACCACATAGTGAATTCTAGGTCAGCCTGGGCTAGAGAGAGAGAGATCCTATCTCAAAAACAAAACAAACAAGCAAACGAAAAAGGAAACATCTCTATTCCTCACCTCCATTATGGGATAGTATACCAATTTCAGGACCCATCACTTAGCTAGCACAGTGTCTCCCTTCTGCCTGCTGGTTCAAAAGCAGAGGTTCTGGAAATGGTCAAGTGGTTGTCTTAACTTTCCACTCACTGGAATTATTGTTGAGTGTCCTGGTGGAAGTATTCTTCCCTTTGAAACTAAGACATCTAGATTAGCATAACATACACAGCTGTGAGAACAGAAAGCAACGATTTTGCTAATGGGTTACTACAAGTAGTACTGTCACTCCCATCTCTGCCTTCCTGACCTCTGGACTATGAATCATGGCTATGGGAGAAAAAGCACTGTATTTTGAACAGTGACTCAGAGCACGGAAAATGCAATCTGCCCTAAGTGAATATATTAAATCTTCTAACTTGGAAGCTATCTATACCTTGGGGAGAAATAAATGTATTGAGGCCTAGAAGTGAACAGGCACTATGTTTTAGGCACTTTCCATAAGGTATCTTGGATGTCTTCACCGTGATCTTCTGTTTACTTTGCTTAACAAACGTATCAAGTGCCTCCTATGCGCCAAGACCTACTGTAGTGCCGAGGACAGAGAGATGAATGAGGCATGCGGCTTTGCGTTCATTCCAACTTAAGTTTTTCTTTTGTTCTTTTCTCTCTCTATCTCTCTTTGTTTTTTCTAAGTTTTTTTTAAATTTTATTTACTTATTTGAGAGCGACAGAGAGAGACAGTGGCAGAGAGAGAAAGAGAAAGAATGGGCACGCCAGGGCCTCCAGCCATTGCAAGTGAACTCCAGATGCATGTGCCACCTTGTGCATCTGGCTTACGTGGGTCTTGGGGTCCTGGGGAATTGAACCTCGAACCGGGGTCCTTAGGCTTCACAGGCAAGCATGTAACAGCTAAGCCATCTCTCCAGGCCCTCTCTCTCTCTCTCTTTTTTTTTTTTTTTTTTTTTGGTTTTTCAAGGTAGGGTCTCACTCTGATCCAGGCTAACCTGGAATTAACTATGTAGTCTCAGGGTGGCCTTGAACTCATGGCAATCCTCCTATCTCTGCCTCCCAAGTGCTGGGATTAAAGGCATGCGCCACCACGCCGGGCTCTCTCTTTGTTTTTGAGGTAGGGTCTCACTCTAGCTCACGCTGACCTGGAATTCACTCTGTAGTCTCAGGGTGCCCTAAAACTCATGGCAATCCTCCTACCTCTGCCTCCCGAGTACTGGGATTAAAGGCATGCACCACTATGCCCTGCTTAAGTTTTTCTTTTAAAATAGTTTGTTTTATTATTTATTATTACAATTTATAAATTTTTATTTGCTTATTTGTGATGAGACAGATAATGAGAGAGAAAGAGAGAGAGAGAGGGACGAGGGAGGGAGAGGTGAAAATGGGCTCACCAGGACCTCTTGCCACTATAAACCAATTCCAGATGCATGTGCCTCTTTGTGCATCAGGCTTTACATGGGCACTGTGGAATTGAATCGGAGTTGTCAGACTTTGCAAGCAAGCACCTTTAACTGCTGAGCCATCTCTCAGCCCCTAAGGTATTTTTTGTTTTGTTTTGTTTTGTTTTTGATTTTTTGAGGTAGGGTCTCACTCTAGCCCAGGCTGACCTGGAATTCACTCTGTAGTCTCAGGGTGCCCTCAAACTCATGGCAATCCTCCTACCTCTGCCTCCTGAGTTCTGGGATTAAAGGCATGTGCCCCCATGCCTGGATCCTAAGTTTTTTTTTTTTAAATCAAGACTAAATGTAGTTACATATTTATAATACAAAACAGAAATGCAATGGTAGAGACATAGTCAGAGTATCATGAGAATACTAAGTGGCAGTATAGCAGAACACTTTAGGTTCACTGAGATGCACTTCCAGACCAGACATAGTTAAGGAGGAAGGGATTTATTAAAGCTTACAGATCCAGGGGAAGTTCCATAATAGTAGAAGAAGTTGGCCCCCTCAAAGGTCCAGGCAGAGGGAGAGAGAGACGCCATAGCCCACAAGCCAAAAGCCACAACCACACAGCACCCTTCAGGAACTCCAGCTAGGCACACTTTGCATATCTTTAGACTGGAATTTCGAATACACTGGACACACCTTAAGATCTACCCACTGACACCTCCTCCAGGCAGGTGGCTACAGATCCAAACTACAAACTAATAAAACACTGAATATATTGGGGGACATCTATTCAAACTACCACATTCTGCCCCTGACCCCTGGAAAATAGAATGTAAAGGGACACACTAGACCTGGTTAAACATAATCCTGTGCAGCCCTTGCCTTTAGGCACACATAATGGAGGACACCACCCAAGTAGATCTTCCTGACAGATAATGGAGAAGTTTCAGGAATCATCACCACATGCTTTATTACAAAATGCAGGTGTTTCTGTTATCTGAGGAATGGGATGACCCCTCTGTGAAATGTACCATGACCTTCCTGTACCTCTCTGTTTCTAAATACCTTTGTGATTACATAGCATAGAATGTTTCATGCTTCAGTTTTGCCTACATGACCTATGTAACAAATACCTTGTGACTTTTTGTAATAACCCCCCTTGTTTAACAGTAACTTTGTGTAAATTGGGTTTAACTCCCATCCCGTTTTTGCAATGAATATCTTGTGGTTTTCTCCCATAAAATCTACACCCTAAGCAGTTCGGGGCTGCACTCAGAGATCTCAACCTCTAGAGTGTAGTCCCAGTGCATCAACTCTTACCCAGCATTCTGTGAGTCAGTGGTCTTACTTGTGTGACACCATATGCTGCAAAAGCCCCCAATTGATTCAAAACCATCACACATTGTAAATTGTATTCAGTCCAATTTCAAAGGTCCACACAGTCTTGACTTAAGATAGTTCCAAAGTCCCATGTCTCATCTGAGATTTAAGATTTTCTGTTAGTTGTGAGTCCTGTAAAATCAAACAAGTTAAATACTTTCAACATATAAAGACAGAGTAAACATTTTCAACTGGTATAAGGCATAGCAGGGAGAGACTAGAACAATGCAAACTCAACCACCATCAAACATATATCAAACTTCTGCAGTTCAAGTTCAATATAACCAGAGACTGACAGTCTCCAGACTTTCCAATTCTACCCCTACAGTTGGGCAGAGTAGCCAGAGAATACTTCCTTCCCAGGCCAACAGTGCACTGTATGATAGCCCTTGTACAGTCCTGGTATATCCAAAACATCTTCAAGTCTCCATGCAAAACATGGTCCATCTTCCAAAAGCTCTTCCAGCCTATCAGGGTCATCACAGCCCTGCCTCATTCTGCATCTCAGCAGCAGCTTCTGGAACAATGGGCAATTCATGACCACTCCACACATTTTTCATGCTTCTGAAACCAATACCAGGTGTGCAGAACACAGCCATTTTTTTTTTTTTTTTTTTTTTTTGGTTTTTCGAGGTAAGGTCTTGCTCTAGTCTAGGCTGACCTGGAATTCACTCTGTAGTCTCAGGGTGGCCTCGAACTCATGGTGATCCTCCTACCTCTGCCTCCCGAGTGCTGGGATTAAAGGCGTGCACCACCATGCCCAGCCACAGCCATATTCTTAATTCAGGGACAAAATAAATCATAACCTTGAAAAGCAGGTTCCTTCTACAGTCAACTCTTTCCAAAAGAGTTTGCATTTCTATCATAGTCTTTCCTCAGGCATCCTCTCTATTGTTTTAATATAAAGCAGTTAGGCCATCTTCCTTAAGATTGCTAATGTGTTGACAATAACAGCTTCAGTAAAACCAGTCTCAGTGCCTGTAATTTTAACTTGCTTAAGATTTTCCAACTTAAAATCTCCAACGTCTCAGTCCAGTATCTTTAGCCAAGTACACCAGTCCATTACACATTTAACCTTGGTCATACTCTCTGGGCCTGGGAAGCAGAATTCAGCCAGCCTTTATGCCAGTAGCCCAGTTCCAACAAAGTCCTCTGCAGTCTTTCCTTTCCTTTAGAAAGCACCCAAGCCAAGCCTCAAAGTTCAATACTGTCTGCATTTAGCATTCTCAAACTCTAATCAGAATAGTCCACAAAACTTGGCTTACCACTCCAGAAGGCTGTTGGGCCCTGCCCAGTGTGAGGCCTAGTGGTTCTGGGCCCAGCCAGAGTTTACTTGGCTCCCGGTGAGGCCTGGTTGAGCTTCCAGAGCCTGAGTAGAGTTTCGCAACCTGTCCTTGGAGTGACTCAGCACCTAGGCTGAAACTGCCTCCGCCCAGCTACTGCTGATTGGCCCTTACTGCCTCCGCCCAGCTGCTGCTGATGTGGTGAAATAATATTGGCCCTTATACCTTTCTCTCATCCTCTCTTCCCGCCCCCTTCCCCAAAATGTATAAATACCTCCCCATCACAATAAAGGAGCGAGTTCCGCCTTAGACGGTCTCCGCGACTCAATGTGGTTTTTCTCCCCGGTGTTTTGGGGGGGAGGGGTTTGAGTCGCCGACACCCGCCTTCTCGCTCAGCCTCGAGAGAAGCGGCTGGCCCGGTTTTCTCTCTCTCTCTTCCGCTCTACCTGCCGGTGGTGGAGGGAAAAAAGCCCCGGCAACTGGCGCCCAGACGTGGGGCAGGACTACTGCCCCATGTGAGGATGTATGGGGATTCAAAACGGACTACAGACTGACGACGTGACGAAGAAAAAATTCAAAATTAAGCTGACGAGCTAATCGGACTGCTGACGGGTGTATCCTCATAAGTTATGAGGTAATCTTCATATTTAATATTCTAACCTTTACTTCTATAATCTGTGCTTACTTCAACTTCCTTTCTCTTTCCTTCCATTTCCGGTTTGCTGCCATTTCTAAATGGGTACATTCATGGCGGACACACCACGTGGACAGACCTAGAGGAGACTTTAAATGTTTTGCCTCCTCATTTAAATAAAAACTCCGTCCCAAACTTCAACATCACTTGTTCTTTTCTCTTTCCTCTCATTTTTGGGTTTCCGACAGACCGCTTCTGCGGTGCCGCCATTTTTGTCCTGCCCCCTCACTTGAATGGGGGCGCCATCTTAGAAGCACCGTTTCATGGCGGACGCACCACGTGGGCAGACCTAAAAACGAAACTCACCACGTGGGTAGAGACTCACCACGTGGACAAACCTAAAAACGAAACTCACCACGTGGGTAGACCTGAAAAGGAAACTCACCACGTGGGCAAACCTAGAGGAGGCTCACCACGTGGGCAAACCTGGAGAACTCTCAAAGTGTCCTGCCCCCTCCTTGGAGTGGGGGCGCCATCTTAGAAAAATTCTACAACATGTATAGCTATTTTTTGGGACCTTATGCTTGTGTTGTACTCATGTATATTACTATTGCCCTAATTTTACAAAAACTTCTTCTACAATGTGGCTTCAAAATAAAACAAAAAAAACCTCCTTGGCTCTTGGGACAAAACTTTTGTTTTAGCCCCATTGATTAATTCAGTCCTCCTTGCCTTAATTGCCAGCCTTAAAGCTTTTCCAGGGAAAAGTTCATTTTTGCCCTTAACAAAAACTGTAACAAAAAGACTAAAACTAACTTTTAAAATCTCCTTTCTTCCAAGACCGCCACCCAAGCCGCCGGACAGCTGTCTTTTCAGCTCTTTTCAACTGCTGCCTAGGCAATTGTGCTTATAGTGGACTAATGTGCTTAACTAAAAATATAGGACTAAGATTTTAAAATTTTAAGTTAAAAAACCTCAAACAAAAATACATTATAAAAACACTAAGGCTGATTTCAGGTTACTAAACTACTATTGTCAACCACATTAACAATCTTAAAAAAGACCTGCGGGATGACAAAGAGGCAGGCGGGTAAGCTCTTTACATTAAAACAATAAAAAAATAAAATATCTTAAAAGCGGGCAGGCAGTCCACCATGAGGCTAGTCGCTGCCATCCCCGCCCCTTTGCCTCTGCGTGCCCCCTCAATGCTCTTAGCTGAATGTCCCGCGGGGCCCAACTTTAAAAAATAAAAAAGATGACTGGGGGCATTCATATTGCCCTTCTAGAGGTAAAAAAAACCTGCTTTTCAAGTCTATGTGGCTATATCCTACATGCCATTGTCCCACCCTTCACTGCCTTCCCATTAACATGAGGCTAAAGAGATGGCTTAATGGTTAAGCGCTTGCCTGTAAAGCCTAAAGACCCTGATTCGAGGCTCAATTCTCCAGTACCCATGTAAACCAGATGCACAAGTAAACACATGCATCTGGAGTTCATTTACAGTGGCTAGAGGCCTGGCACGCCCATTTTCTCTCTCTCTGCCGGCCTAACTCAATTCATAAAACATAAAACTAAGCCCAACTAACTCAATCGGTAATACAATGTTGGCCTGAGATTAAAGTTTTCCCTTACAACTCTGCCCAGCTAGAGGGACGAAATTAAAAAACCTAAAGACTATCAGTCTCTGGTTACTACAGAAGTTTAATAATGGCTAATGGTAGTTATATTTTTCTCTCAGTTGATACTTTCTCCCATGCTT
This sequence comes from Orientallactaga sibirica, assembly GCA_036365145.1. Lineage (NCBI taxonomy): Eukaryota > Metazoa > Chordata > Mammalia > Rodentia > Dipodidae > Orientallactaga > Orientallactaga sibirica. Next base: position 15,984,975 of record JAEOAD010000015.1, read on the forward strand.
GCTGGGCATCGGCACATGCTGAGGAAAAAAACTAAACATGCTATTAGCCATATGCTTCAATGCTTTGCCACCCTTGGATTGCCAGATCAAATCAAAACCGATAATGGTCCCTGCTTCATATGCAAAACTTTTATAGATTTCCTCCAAACCTGGAAAATCTCACTTTCCACAGGCATCCCATATAACCCGCGGGGCCAGGCCATCGTGGAAAGATATCATCAAACTCTCAAGTCTCAATTACAAAAACAAAAGGGGGAATCCCTACCCCACATGACCAACTAAAAAGGCATTATTAACCCTAAATATTTTAAATTTTTCTAAAGAAGATAGACACTTGTCCCCTTTTCAAAAACATTGGACCTCAGCTGTCACCTACAGCTCCATCTGGGTCAAATGGAGGGACCCATTAACTGGGGCCTGGAAGGGACCAGACCCACTCCTCACAGCAGGGAGAGGATTTGGATGTGTCTTTCCTCAAGAGGAAAAAAGACCTATTTGGGTACCAGCAAGAGACTTAAAATATTTACCCCAACAAGGGGATGATAATAATCAATTTTCCAGGGAGTGTCACACCCCTGAGAACTATGCCTCTGTTTCTTCCCCAGGAACAACTGAAGGTGTGGATGCTACTAGACCTGAATGAAGCCAGAAAAGCTCCAGAAAGATTTACAGAAGAGGAGTCGGGACTTCTAAAACAACCTGCTATAGACGAGCTTACATGGCTTTTTATCCCACCTTCTCCCTCCCCTTGGACTCCTCCTTCTTCTTGCTCTTTACCCTACCTTCTCCCTCCCCCTGAACCCCTCCTTCTTCTTATCCTCACTCTCGGGCCCTGTGTAATTAATAAGATTACACAATTCATTCACCAACAGCTTGAGGCAATTAAACTTCATCAGGTCACAATTAAACTTCATCAAGTCAAGGCACCACAGGTTCACAACTCAAAGGCTACGGCTTTTCCGCTTATCCACCTAACATTCTCCCCCGCCCTCCATCGAACCAACGACGGGTAAGATCTCAGACAGGTTGAGACAACCTAAGACAGGGCGTGGAGTGGTCAACGGGCTAGAGGCATGGTACTCAGTGACGGGTAAGATTCCCAAAGGGGGACAACCTAAGACAGAGGCCATGACCGTCCACCGTTCTTACAAAAACAAAAGGGGGATATGTTGGGCCCTGCCCAGTGTGAGGCCTAGTGGTTCTGGGCCCAGCCAGAGTTTACTTGGCTCCCGGTGAGGCCTGGTTGAGCTTCCAGAGCCTGAGTAGAGTTTCGCAACCTGTCCTTGGAGTGACTCAGCACCTAGGCTGAAACTGCCTCCGCCCAGCTACTGCTGATTGGCCCTTACTGCCTCCGCCCAGCTGCTGCTGATGTGGTGAAATAATATTGGCCCTTATACCTTTCTCTCATCCTCTCTTCCCGCCCCCTTCCCCAAAATGTATAAATACCTCCCCATCACAATAAAGGAGCGAGTTCCGCCTTAGACGGTCTCCGCGGCTCAATGTGGTTTTTCTCCCCGGTGTTTTGGGGGGGAGGGGTTTGAGTCGCCGACACCCGCCTTCTCGCTCAGCCTCGAGAGAAGCGGCTGGCCCGGTTCTCTCTCTCTCTTCTGCTCTACCTGCCGGTGGTGGAGGGAAAAAAGCCCCGGCAGAAGGCATCTTCACTTGCAAGCACCAAATCCATGCCCATTGCTCCAAAACAAGTTTCAACCACATGGTCAGATTCATCTCACCCTATATTGTACCAATTTCTGTAGCCGACAGCTTCCGGTTCACTGAGATGAACTTCCAGACTAGGCACAATTATGGAGGAAGGGATGTATTAAAGCTTATAGATCTAGGGGAAGTTCCATAATGGTAGCAGTTAGTGCCTTCTTAAAGGACCATGCAGAAGGAGAGAACAAACCCAGCCAAGCCAAAAGCTACAACCACACAGCACCCTTCAGGAACTCCAGCTAGGCACACTTTGCATGTCTTTAGATTGGAATTTCAAATCCACCACCACACTTTAAGTTCCGCCCAATGACATCTCCTCTAGCCAGGTGGCTACAGATCCAAACTACAAACTAATAAAGCACTGAATATATTCTGGGCCCTCTATTCAAACTACCATAGGTAGCTAAGCCAGTCAAGAAGAAACAAGGAAGAATTATTGAGAAGTGATACTGTGGTAATTTGAATGTATATTTTCCCCACCTCCATAAACTCAGATGTTTGTTTTGTTTTTGAGGTAGGGTCTCTCTCTCTATAGCCCAGGCTGACCTGGAATTCACTATATAGTCTCAGGGTATCTTTGAACTCATGGTGATCCTCCTACTTCTCCCTCCTGGGTTCTGGGATTAAAGGCCTACCTTGGATTTCCATCCACCTGGCTGGAGGAGGTCTCACTGGGGGCAGATCTGATTTCTAGCCCATAGGTATGCAGAACAGTCCAAGCTCTTCCTGGGTCTCTTCTGTTCTGTTGTCTGTTTTGTGCTTGCTTGTGGTGCTGGCTGTTTGTTGCTGTCTCTTTGCTTGGATTCATGAATGGAAGCCAGCTTCTTCTGTCATTGATGGAACTTCCCCTAGGATCTGTAAGCTGAAATAAACTCTTCCTCCTATAAATTGTGTCTGGTTTGGAAGTTCATCCCAGCAATGTGAAACTGACCATGACAGATATCTTAGATGAATCTTAAAAATGGATTAATGGGGTTGGAGGGATTGCTAAGTGGTTAGGGAGCCTACCTGGAGAGCCTGATGGCCTGGGTTTGATTCTCCAGTACCCACATACAGCCAGGTGCATGAGATGGTGCATGCATGTGGAATTCATTTACAGTGTCTGGAGGCACTGTCATGCCCATTCTGTGTTTCTGTCTGTCTCTCTCTTCTCCCTATCTCTCTCTGCATGTAAATAAATAAATAAAAATATTTTAAATAGATTGCAGGAAGGATGGCAATCATTAAAAAAATCAAACTACAATAAATGTTGGTGAGGATGTGAGGAAAGAGGAACTGTCATTCACTGCTGGTGGGAGTGTAAACTTGTACAACCATTATGGAAATCAATATGAAGACTCCTAGAAAACATGAAAATAGAGCTACCAGCTGACTCAGCCATTCCTCTACTGGGCATCTACCCTAAAGGCTCCATTTTTCACTGCAGAGATATATGCTGAACCATGTTGATAGCTGCTCAATTCACAATAGCTAAAAACTGGACACAACTGAGATGCCCATCATTTGACAAATGGATAGTGAAGATGTACAAATACACAATGGAATTCTACTCAGCAGTATGGAAAAATGATATACTAGAATTTACAGGAAAATGGACAGACTTGAAACAGGTCATGCTAAGTTAACTCATGCAGAAAGACAAATGCCACATGTTCTCCCTCATCTGCAGTTCCTAAACTGGAACAGCTTGAGCTGTAGGCATACCTGACAGACAACTGGAGGGACAAATAAGAGGGATGGATGGGTTTTGGGGAGGACAACAGGAGGTCAGGGAGAGATATACACAAAACCATATCCAAAATGAATTGCTACCATAGAAACCTTCTTCCTGGATAAAAAGATATAACCCTCAATAAAAGTATGGTTGGATTGTATGGTAAGAAGGGCCCTGGAGAGGGTGGGAGGAAACCTAAAACATTTGACTGAGCTGTTGATCAGAGATTACAGGTTTCTGTCAAAGCACTTGATTACCCACCTGAGGTAAAAGGTAAGACCCTACTATTGAAGACACCACATGTTGCTGGTGCAGAACATCAAGAGTTCTAGCTGAATCTAGAAGGAAGCCAGTTCCCAGACGGTTAGCTCATATAGTGCTGGAAAAGACTACATGAGCTGCAAGGGGGAAATGGCCAACAGTGTTGTGAGCAAGCAGGGGAAAAATCTATATGAAAGCAACCAGCCTAACAATATGTACACACCTGTGCAATAGTGGCACCCAGCCTAGGTGGGTAACCAAGGGCTCTCTGAGCGGCTATGAGGTCTGCTCAGTTGAAAGGGAACCCATAACTAGAACTGGGAACCAAGTCAGAATCCTATGGAGACCAAGTTAATGGACTCCAATGAAAAGCTCCCACTATTCTTTGTCCAAAAGTGAGGCTATACTCATCAAAATCTCTCCAAATTAACAATGATTAGCCCTTTTAACCTATCGTGATCTTACTCTCTGTCAGAGAATCTGTTTTTCTTTTTCAGAAAGCAGTGAGAACTGAGGACAACCAAAATCTGTCAATAAGACATGAATAGATAACTGACTCCCTGACAGGAAATGAACCACCCTTCACACAGTAGCCAGGGCCCAGGTGAAACCAGAGAGGAATTGGTGAGATGAGCAAGAGTTCTGCTTTCATGGCAAGCCTGACAACCTGTGCCAGGGTGATGGAGACAGACACTGAGGATACTCAGAGCACAGCAAAGCAGAAACCCTGAAGCAGCTGAGAGCTCAACACTAAAGTAGACTTAAAGCACACCCACCGAGGCTCAGGGAATTTTGTGGAAGAGGGGGTAGAAAAAAATGTAAGAGACACAGGGTGGGAGGGAATATCAAGAGACATTGCCCCCCCCCCCGCCCGCAACAATGACTGCTGCTCTCACAACTCTTAACCCACAGCCCCATGGTGAATACCAGCAATCCCATTAGTAATACCTCTCAGTGGAGTTGGGCAAAGAGGAGGGAAATGATGGTACCAACACATGATGTATCTATACAAAGTTTCTACTTAACAAAAAAGAATTGGGGCCAGGCATGGTGTTGCACACCTTTAATCTCAGCACTTGGTAGGCAGAGGTAGAATGATTGCTGTGAGTTCAAGGCCACCCTGAATATACAGAGTGAATTCCAAGTCAGCCTAGGCTAGAATGAGACCTTACCTTGAAAAACAAACAAAACAAAACAAGAATTGGAACTAGGGATAGAGAGATGGCTTAGTGGTTAAAGCACTTGCCTTGAAGCCTAAGAACTCATGCTTGATTCTCCAGGTCCCACGTAGCTAGATGCACAATGATGCAAGCATGCAATGTCGTACATGCTCGCTAGGAGGTGCACACATGTGGAGTTCGTTTGCAGTGGCTAAAGGCCCTGGTGTGCCCATCTTCTCTCTCTGTGTGTGTCTCTCTCTCAAAATAAATAATAAAAAATGAAATTATTTAAACTTATTTTTAACAAGTTGTAACTAAAAAAATGGATTGTATTTGATTATATGAAAAGTGGTATGTAGGAGCTGGGGAAGTAGGTTAAAGGCACTTGCTTGTAAATAGTGCTAATCTGAGTTGGATCCTCCCATGTACCTACCTAAAATTGGATGCTACGTGGAGAATGCAACTGTGATTTCAGCACATCCGCGACAATGGGAGACTGACGTTTCTTTGTTGCAGCAAGAGAACCAGTCTTCAAGAAGATAGAGTGAATCTGGGCTTGTTGGCGCATGCCTTTAATCCCAGCACTTGGGAGGCAGAGGTAGGAGGATTGCTGTGAGTTCAAGGCCACCCTGAGAAGACAGAGTGAATTCCAGGTCAGCCTGGGCTGGAGTGAGACCCTACCTCGAAAAAAAAAAAAAAAAAAAAAAAAAAAAAAAAAAAAGATGGAGTGGAAGTAGACAGACATCTCAAGGTGGTCCTCGAACCAAGACACTAATAAATTTAAATAATTTTGCTGCACAAAGCCAAAGAACTAAGTAGCAAAAGAACTGTGGTTCAAACCAAGGCCTTTCTGAGTTTAGAGGAAGAAGTAACTGGAAGATTGTGTGACAAAAATCCATGGAAAAGGTAGAAAACATAACACCAGAAATGTGCATTGATTGAAAATAATTTCATGTCTTTGGTTCAATGTAAATTCTAGACCTAGAGCAGTTTTTGGCATTAGTACATATGATTTAACATACTATGATGACCTAAAATTTGCTTGAGATTTGTATCACTCCTTACTTAAATGCCTTCAGTTTTTCTTGTTGTTAATTTCTTTAGGATTTAGATTGTAAAGTTTCTGTTTCTAATCATTCATTTCATGTCTGTATCAGAATATGACAGTTTAAATTTAAAAAGAACTTGAAGAGCTTAACATTCGATATGTGTGTTTATATATATTGTATGTATATATTTAAATGGAAACCAATAGTGATAAAGACTTGAATAAGAAGCTATCTCTACTGCATAAAATTCAGTGGAGTTAAAACTATTTCACTGAGAGACATTTAATAATTCCTCCTATAATGGGTTTTAATCTTTGCTGTTTAATTTAGCTTTCCCACATAGCAGAAGATGTCTGGTCCTGATATTTTAATAGCTTCCACATGTTCAGCTAACACTTCACACATTCAAAACACATAATTGCTCTTCAGCTTCATTGAATCCTTGTAATTTTTACTAACATTTCCATTGTAGTTTTTAAAGGAGGAAATTCAAGAATAAACTGAGAGGAAAAAATGAATGTCTGCTTATTGAGGGAGATGTTCATTAAATATACATTATTTTGTAGGAGAAATGGCTTTAAGAATGATCATTTAAGCAACAAGATTAATCTACAACTGCATCAAGATAGCCATGAATATATCATGTCAGCAATACACATTTATTCAGGACCTATCTTCAAGATGATTGTATAGCGATTAAAAAGCCATTGCCCCCATTCACAAAAAAGAACAGTATTTTGTTTAAAATTTGCTCTTTGAATTTCCTAGTTACTGGTGTTATTTAAAACTTATTAGACATCCCACATCAGTGGACATGAGAGGCAGTCATTGTGATCTGAAACACTGATCTTGCTCCCAGTTGGTGATACAAGACCTCAGTCATTTGTCAAATCCCCTATTAAATATTTCTGGGAAGCCTCAGAGGTGTCTGGTACATGGTCTCACTCTGGCCCAGGCTGACCTGGAATTAACTATGTCATCTCAGCATGGCCTTGAACTCATGGTGCTCCTCCTACCTCTGCCTCCCCAGTGCGCCACCATGCCCAGCTTTTATTTATTTATTTATTTATTTATATTTTTATTTATTTATTTTTTGGGGGGTTTTTCAAGGTAGGGTCTCACTCTGGCCCAGGCTGACCTGAAATTCACTCTGTAGTCTCAGGGTGGCCTTGAACTGGTGGTGATCCTCCTACCTCTGCCTCCCGAGTGCTGGGATTAAAGGCATGTGCCACCACACCCAGCTTAATTTTTATTTTTTATTGACAACTTCTATACTTAAAGACAATAAATCATGATATTTCCCTCCCCTTCCCCCACTTTCCCCTTCACAACTCTGCTCTCCATCATTTCCCTCCCTCTGTGCATTAGTCTCTCTTTTAATTTGATCTTTTTCTCCTATTATGAGGGTCTTGTGAAGGTATTGCTAGGCACTGTGAGGTCATGGATACTGAGGCCAATTTCTGTCTGGACAGTTGCATTGTAAGGAGTCCTTCCCTTCCTTTGGCTCTTACATTCTTTCTGCCACCTCTTCCACAATGGATCCTGAGCCTAAAAGCAGACATGTAGATTAATGGAAGTGAACAGATAGAAGACCCAGATGTTAATCCAGGCAGCTATAGCCATCTGATTTTTGACAAAAATGCCAAAAATATTCCTTGGAGAAAAGACAGCCTCTTCAACAAGTGGTGCTGGGAAAACTGGGTATCTATATGGAGAAGGATGAAAATAGATCCGTGTCTTTCTCCATGCACAAGAATCAAGTCCAAGTGGATCAGGGACCTTAATATCAGACCTGAAGCTCTGAAATTGCTAGAGAAAAAGGTAGGGGAAACCCTTCAACATATTAGCATTGGTAATGACTTTCTGAATATAACCCCAGTTGCTCAGGAAATAAAACCACTAATCAACCAGTGGGATCTCATGAAATTACAAAGCTTTTGTACAGCCAAGAACACTGTGAATAGAGCAAAGAGATAACCTACAGAATGGGAGAAAATCTTTTCCAGCTACACATCTGACAGAGGATTAATATCCAGAATACAAAGAACTCAAAAAATAGAACAATAAGAAATCAAACAACCCAATTAAAAAATGGGCTATGAGGCCGGACGTGGTGGCACATGCCTTTAATCCCAGCACTCAGGAGGCAGAGGTAGGAGGATCGCTGAGAGTTCGAGGCCACCGTGAGACTACATAGAGAATTCCAGGTCAGCCTGGACCAGAGTGAGACCCTACCTCGAAAAACTAAAAAAAAAAAAAAAAAAAAAAAAAAGGGCCATGAAAAAAAATGGGCTTATGGAACTAAATAGAGTTCTCATTGGAAGAAATACAGATGGCATATAAACATCTAAAAAAGTGTTCTACATTCTAGTAATCAGGGAAATGCAAATTAAAACAACTTTGAGATTCTGTTTCACTCCCATCAGAATGGCTACCATCAGGAAAACAAGTTCATTTCTTTAGGCCCTTGCCAGTTGTTTCCCCTGGAACCTGTTCTGCGTGGTCTGGCCTGTCTGTGAGCTGTGTGGCTATTTCTGGCAAAGATGGGGAGAAGCCTCCTTCTATTTCAGTCTGCAAGGTTCATAGTATTTCTTTTCAGGCAAGTTGTCAGTGGCATATCCTAAAAGACATCTCAAAACACCAAGAGTACTGACTTACATAAAAACAAAACCTGAGTGCAAACATATGTTTTCTTTTTTTAATATATTTTTTTAATTTTATTAACTTATTTTTTTTTTTTTGGAGAGAGACAGAGAGAGAGAGAGAGAGGAAGACAGAGATGGACGCGCCAGCAGTCTCTCAGCTGCTGCGAATGAAATCCAGATGCGTGCGCCCCCCTTGTGGTCAAGTGCAGCATTGCGCCCTTGCATCACTTTGCATCTGGCTAAACTTGGAACCTGGAGATTGGAACCGCTGGAGATTGGAACCAGTGTTCTTAGGCTTAGGAGGCAGGTGCCTTAACCACTAAGCCATCTCTCCAGCCTTTAACTTATTTTTTACTGACAACTTCCATAATTGTAGACAACAACCCATGATAATTTTCTCCGTCCCCCCACTTTCCCCTTTGAAACTCCACTTTCCATCATATCCCCTTCCCCTCTCAATCAGTCTCTCTTTTATTTTGATGTCATGATCTTTTCTTCCTATTATGATGATCTTGTGTAGGTAGTGTCAGGCACTGTGAGGTCATGGATATCCAGGTCATTTTGTATCTGGAAGCACCTTGTAAGGATTCCTTCTCTTCCTTTGGCTCTTATATTCTTTCCACCACCCCCTCCATAATGGACCCTGAGCCTTGGAAGATGTGACAGAAATGTTTCAGTGCCAAGCACTCCTCTGTCACTTCTTCTCAGCACCATGGTGCCTTCTGAGTCATCCCAAGATCACTGTCATCTGGAAAGAGAAGCTTCTCTAACCAAAAGTGAGAGTAGTATTGATATATGGGTATGAACATTAAGAAAAGTGCTTACTGGGCAGTTTGGTGAGCATAGTACATACATTTAGCCAGATATCAGCAGACCTTACACCCCTAGGGCTTATGACTACCCTTATTGTAGGTTTTCAGTATCAGGGATGTATTCCCTCCCATGGAGCAAGCCTCCAGTCCAATGAGAGAGCAGTTGGTTTCCCCCATAACAGACATGCCACTATTGCACCGGTTGGCTCATTTGGACTGGCTGGCTAAATTTAAGGCTTGCAGTGTCCACTGTTGAGTATCTCCACTGGTGATTTCTCTCTCTCCCATTGAACTGCATGCAGCGTAGCTTTTTCCAGCTTTCTGTTGAAAAATCAACCAATCAACCAATCAACCAACCAAACAAAAAAAGAAATACCATGCCGGGCGTGGTGGCGCATGCCGTTACTCCCAGCACTTGGGAGGCAAGGGTAGGAGGATCGCAGAGAGTTCGAGGCCACCCTGAGACTACATAGTTAATTCCAGGTCAGCCTGGACCAGAGTGAGACCCTACCTCGAAAACCAAAAAAAAAAAAAAAAAAAAAAAAAAAAAAAAAGAAAAAGAAAAAAAAGAAAAGAAAGAAATACCAGGTAAAGAATATATATGCTTCTAAAAGCATATATATATAAAATTTGTAATAAATATTTTATGAAAAGATTAAACAGACAAAGCAGAAAAACAAATTAATGAGAAAGATGTATATAAAAAATTACATTGAGTACAAACAGGAAGGAAAGCAATATAAAATGTGAGAGAGAGGTTGCGACACAGTATATAGGAAATGTCTAAAGATGTAATTATAGAATTTTCTGTAAGTAACTTTTTTTTGGTGTTGTTTTTTTGAGGTAGGGTTTCACTCTAGCTCAGGCTGACCTGGAATTCACTATGTTGTCTCAGGGTGGCCTCAAACTTGTGGTGATTCTCCTACATCTGCCTCCCAAGTCCTGGGAATAAAGGTGTGTGCCACCACGCCTGGCTTCTGTAAGTAATTTTGAAAATGAAAGAGGCAAGGAAGAAATTTTATTCCAAACTTTCAAAACTACTTTTTATAAGATGAAACAAAGTTGAAAACAGTAGAGCAGAGGAGAGTTCTCTTTTACAAATATATAATTAACAGTGAATTTTCTTTGTTATGTTTGCAAGCGGGGCGGGGGGCAGAATAAGAGAGAAAACTGACACATCAGGGCCTCCTGCCACTGCAAATGAACTCTAGATGCATGCACCACCTTGTGCATCTGGCTTTACATGGGTCCTGGGGAATGGAACCTAGGCTGCCATGCTCTGTAAACAAACACCTTTAACCACTGATCAAACTCTCCAGCCCCAACAGTGTATTTTCTAATAAAATTTAGTGTTTCAATCATCTTCCTAAATTGAAAAAGACTATTGCATTATTCCTATAGTAGAGTCATCTTCTTACATCCTAATTTTGTAAATATATCTTTTTCCAATACTTGATTTTGAAGTTTTCGTATATAATAAAGTTGAAAGAGTTTTATCATGGACACTCATGCTCAACACTGAGATCTCATTACTATTTTATGATATTTTCTTTTCATATAGTCTTCCATTTTGGTTCCTTATCCTATCCTCTGATGTATTTTCTTTTTGATATATTTCCAAGTATATTCTGGATCACTTGCCTTTGTTTTAACACAGAATTGTAAAAGGCCATTTTCATTTATAAGCCAACAGTTGTTAATGTACCAATATGGTTTTATCTGTCTACTTGATGTATTTGCTCCTGGCATTACATAACTGTTCATTTCATCTTTCAATCATCAAAGTGCTCCTTGCTATCTGACTCTCTGATGTGTTATCCTAAGAAAGAACATAGGACCCACATGAAGAGCTGTGTCTGAGTTTTGCTGTGCTGTGATACTGGACTTCTGCAGGCTTTAGTTATTGTCTGTGAATGGAGATCTAAGTCTCAATCCCAAGTTTCTGTCTGTCTACCTCAGAGGAGCAGTGAGGATGAAAGAACGCAGTAAACCACAACTACTGTCTAAAAGTTTTTAACAGTAATACTCATTAGTCATCTCAGAAACAGCACTGCATAGTACATGCTCTTTTTTTTTTTTTTTTTTTTTGGTTTTTCGAGGTAGGGTCTCACTTTGGCTCAGGCTGACCTGGAATTCACTATGTAGTCTCAGGGTGGCCTCGAACTCTCAGTGATCCTCCTACATGCTCATTTTTGCATTAGTCATGGACTGTGGTTCTGGGAGAGTCAGTTTTCCAAGTTATTGCTTCATATAATTTCTTTCTTTTTTTTCTTTTCTTTTTCTTTTTTCTTTGGTTTTTTGAGGTAGGGTCTTACTCTAGGTCAGGCTGACCTGGAATTCACTATGTAATCTCAGGTGGCCTTGAACTCATGGTGATCTTCCTACCTTTGCTTCCCAAATGCTGGGATTAAAGACGTGTACCACCATGCCTGGCAAAGCTCGAGGCATGTTTTTCGAGCTGGGAATGTTTCATATAATTTCTGAATGAGGAAAATGGAGGGAGGAAATGACCAGTTTGAAATCACTGCAAACTAGTTTAATGAGTGTTAGGTAAGGGGCTGGTAATTTCTTCTTGGCTATAATTATGCCTGAACTTTATGGTATGTATGTATTTTGGCTGCCATGAGATATTATGGGAGTCTTACTATATTTATGGAAGGATTGACTGTGACTTTTCCAGGCTTTAGGGGGAAATAGAATTTCTTGAATTGCTCTCAATATTATTTTATTATTCTGATTAAAATTTATAGTCTTCATAAAGAACTTGTGCACCATCCAATCAAGTGTGAATATATGACATCTATAATGAGTAAGATTTAAATGTCTCAATTCAATTTTATTATGCAATTTCAAATTTAAAATGGAAGCCACTTCACATAACAAAGTAATCTCTTTGGTCTCTAATAAGCACAAACATAAAAGGGTTAAATGCTGAATCATTAATGGCTTTTAGCTTAATGGACCTTTTAGCTGTTAGGAACTAAAAAGCTGAGTTCTCATAAAATGAATGTATCACTTAATGATAGCACGGAAGAATTATCAGGAGAAAATGATGTCATTTGCAATATTGCTAAACAATTTTAGTCTGATTATAAGGTATAAACATATTTGGGCCAGGCGTTGTGGCCCATGTCTTTAATCCCAGTACTTGGGAGGCAGAGGTAGAAGGATTGCTGTGAGTTTGAGGCCACCCTGAGACTACATAGTGATTTTCAGGTCAGCCTGGGCTAGAACGAGACTCTACCTCAAAAAACAAAAACAAAAAGACAAACAAACAAACAAAAACAATATTTGGCCAAAGTAAGTAAGAGTTAGATTTTATTTCATTGTGGTGTACTTGACATGTTGCTAATGTAGGAAGAAACAGGACAACAGCCCTCTTTTTTCTTCTTCCTTCATCAGAAGCTTATAACAACATCAGATCAGCATTCTGCAAAATGAGTAAGTCATCATGACTTTTCTGTTATTAATCTGAACCATTGCCAGCATACGACCTTGTTTGGGTCACTGTGATTTAGCGCTTCAGTTTCCTTATGCATAAGTATAACACATAGATATGGATATAGACTCTGATCCTTTCTTTGAAGCACTGTAGAGAGGAGCTAAGATAACATATGATGAAGTACTTTGAGCAGAGTTGACACACACAAATGAAGCTTTGAGGATGATGATGATACCTGCTATGCTATTATCTCCATTTTGTCTTATTTCCTTCAGTGTTTCGGAGTTACCACTCATGTTTGGTATTCGGAATAATATTTCTTTAAAAAGGACTTATTCATGACTTTAAATATCTTCAGAATCATACCACAGAGGTGGACTTTCAACCACATGATAATGTTAAATGACCACAATAGTGCATGGAAACCAAACTCTTCCATGCCCTGCCTTTGGTTTGGCCCTGACCAAACAGGTTGGTAGTGCAGTGCAACCTGTTTGTATGTTACTTCTGGTCATCCATAATTGTTCATTTTCTCATCCAACCAGCTAAGTGCTCCATCTACATTACTTAGTTAGCCTTTGAATACAATTATTTTTGACGTGCTATTGTTGGAAGAAAGAACATAAGGATCAAAACCTCAAGAACTGGGCTGGGCGTGGTGGTGTACTCCTTTAATCCCAGCACTTGGGAGGTACAGGTAGGAGGATTGCTGTGAGTTCAAGGCCACCCTGAGACTAATAGTGAATTACAGGTCAGCGTGGGCTAGAGTGAAACCCTACTTCCAAAAACAACAAAAAAAAAATAATTTTTATTTTTTATTGAGAACTTCTATAATTGTGGACAATAACTCATGGTAATTCCCTCCCTCCTCCCACTTTCCCCTTTGAAAGTCTACTTTCCATCATATCCCCTCAATCTCTCAATCAGCCTCTCTTTTATTTTGATGTCATGATCATTTTTCCTCCTATTATGATGATCTTGTGTAGGTCATGTCAGGCACTGTGAGGTAATGGATATCCAGGCCATTTTGTGTCTGGCTCTTACATTCTTTCTGCCACCTCTTCTGCAATGGACCCTGGGAAAATGTGATAGAGAGATAGAGATATGTGATAGAGATAGAGATAGAGCACTCGTCTGTCACTTCTTCTCAGCACAATGGTGCCTTCTGAGTCATCCCAAGGTCACTGCAGTCTGGAAAGAAAGCTTCTCTAACCAAAAGTGAGAGTAGCATTAATATATGGGTATGAACATTAAGAGAACTGCTTACTGAGCAGTTTGATGAACATAGTATATACATTTAGCCAGACACCAGCAGACATTATACCCCTAAGGCTCATGAATATCCCTGTTGTAGGTTTTCAGTATCAGGCATATATTCCCTCCCATGGAGCGGGCCTCCAGACCAATTAGAGAGTGGTTGGTTTCCCCCATAACAGACATGACACTATTGCACCCATTGGCTCATTTGGCCTGGCTGATCAATTTTTTTTTGTTGTTTTTAGTTTTTAAAATTTTTTTCTTTTTCTTTTTTTCTTCTTTTTTTTCTGATCAAATTTAAAGCTTGCAGTATACACTATTGAGTATCTTCACTGGTGATTTCTCTCTTTCTCCCATTGAATTGCATGCAGCGTAGCTTTTTCCAGCTTTCGACATGCAGGTCTATATGCAGGAAATTTTTTAAAAATTTTTATTTTTATTGAAAATTTCTTTAATTGTAGACAGTATTCCATGTTATTTCCCTCCCTCCCACCACTTTCCCCTTTGAAACTCCACTCTCCATCATATCCCCTCCCCCTCTCAATCAGTCTCTCTTTTCAGTTTGATGTCATGATTTTTTCCTCCTATTATGATGGTCTTATGTAGGTAGTGTCAGGCACTGTGAGATCATGGATATTCAGGCCATTTTGTGTCTGGAGGAGCACGTTGTAAGGAGTCCTATTCTTCCTTTGGCTCTTACATTCTTTCCACCCCCTCTTCCGCAATGGACCCTGAGCCTTGGAAGGTAGGTTTGAGACGTTTCAGTGCTGAGCACTCTTCTGTCACTTCTTCTCAGCACCATGGTGCCTTCTGAATCATCCCAAGGTTGCCACCGTCTGAAAAGAGAAGCTTCTCTAACCAAAAGTGAAAGTAGCATTAATATATGGGTGTGGACATTAAGAGACGTGCTTACTGGGCATTTAGTGGAGACTCCAGCTGGTGAGCACTGCAACTTTAAATTTGGCCAGCCAGGCCAAATGAGCCAACCAGTGCAATAGTGGCATGTCTGTTATGGGGAAAACCAACTGCTCTCTAGTTGGACTGGAGGCCCACTCCATGGGAGGGAACACATCCCTGATACTGAAAACGTACAACAGGCTTTACAGGCAAGTGCCTTAACTGCTAAGCCATCTCTCCAGCCCAGAAGGGTTCCTCTTTTTCTGCATCCCCCCGGTATTTATGGTCATTCGTTTTCATGATGGTATCCAATATGATAGGAGTGAAATGGAATCTCAACATAGTTTTAATCTGCATTTCACTTATGGCTAGGGATGTAGAACATTTTTTAGATGTTTATATGCCATCTGTATTTCTTCTTTTGAAAACTCTCTATTTAGTTCCATAGCCCATTTTTTTCTTAATTTTTTGGTTTATTTTTATTTATTTATTTGAGAGCAACAGACAAAGAGAGAAAGAGGCAGAGAGAGAATGGGCACACCAGGTTCTCCAGCCACTGCAAACAAACTCCAGATGCATGGACCACCTTGTACATCTGGCTTATGTGGGTACTGGGGAATCAAGCCTCGGGCCAGGGTCCTTAGGCTTCACAGGCAGACACTTAACCACTAAGCCATCTCTCCAGCCCTATTTTTTTTTTTTTTTCTTTTGGAGAGAGACAGAGAGGGAGAGGAAGACAGATAGAGTTGGGCGTGCCAGCAGTCTCTCAGTTGCTGAGAATAAAATCCAGATGCGTGCGCCCCCTTGTGGTCAAGTGTGGCATTGTGCCCTTGCGTCACTATGCATCTGGCTAAACTTGGGACCTGGAGATTGGAACCAGCATTCTTAGGCTTAGGAGGCAGGCACCTTAACCACTAAGCCATCTCTCCAGCCCCCATAGCCCATTTTTTTAATTGGGCTGTTTGATTTCTTATTATTTAGTTTTCTTTTTGAGTTCCTTATATATCCTAGATATTAATCCTCTGTCAGATGTATAGCTGGCAAAGATTTTCTCCCATTCTGTAGGTTGCCTCTTTGCTCTATTCATAGTGTCCTTTGCTGTACAAAAGCTTTGTAATTTCATGAGGTCCCAACAGTTGACCTGTGGTTTTATTTCCTGAGCAATTGGGGTGATATTCAGAAAGTCTTTGCCAAGACTAATATGTTGAAGGGTTTCCCCTACTTTTTCCTCTAGCAGTTTCAGGTCTGATATTAAGGTCTATGATCCATTCAGACTTAATTCTTATGCATGGAGTAAGATAAGGATCTATTTTCATCCTTCTACAGATACATATCCAGTTTTCCCAGAATCATTTGCTGAAGAGGCTGTCTTTTCTCCAACGAGTAGTATTTTTTTTTTTTTTTTTTTTTTTTTTTTTTTGGTTTTGCGAGGTAGGGTCTCACTCTGGTCCAGGCTGACCTGGAATTCACTATGTAGTCTCAGGGTGGCCTTGAATTCCCAGGGATCCTCCTACCTCTGCCTCCCGAGACCAATGAGTATTTTTTGGCATTTAATTTAATTTATTTATTTGATAGAGAGAGAAAGAGGAATAGAGAGAGAGAGAGAGAGAGAGAGAGAGGGCGAGAGAGAGAATGGGCATATCAGGGCCTACAGCCACTGCAAATGAACTCCAGATGCATGTGTCCCCTTGTGCATCTGGCTTATGTGGGTCCTGGGGCATCGAACCAGGGTTCTTCACCTTTGTAGGCAAATGCCTTAACCACTAAGCCATGTTATCCAGCCCCTATTTTTGGCATTTTTGTCAAAGATCAGGTGCCTATAGTTACGTGGACTTACATCTGGGTCCTCTATTCTGTCCCATTGATCTACATGTCTGTTTTTGTGCCAATACCATGCTATTTTTGTTACTATGGCTCTGTAATATAGGTTAAAATCAGGTATGGTGATTTTTTAAAAAAAGATTTAATTTATTTATTTGAGAGAGAGAGAGAGGAAGAAGCAAGAGAGAAAGAGAGAATGGGTGTGCCAGCGCCTTTAGCCACTGCAAACCAACTCCAGATGCATGTCCCCCCCTTGTGCATCTGGCTTACTTGGGTCCTGGGGAATCAAATTAGGGTCTTTAGGCTTCGCAGGCAAACACTTTAACTGCTAAGCCATTTCTCCAGCCCAGAACTAGTTTATTTTATTTTATTTTTTATTTTTCTAGGTAGGGTCTCACTCTAGCTCAGGCTGACCTGGAATTCACTATATAGTGTTAGGGTGGCTTTGAACCCATGACAATCCTCCTATCTCTGCCTCATAAGTGCTGGGATTAAAGGCGTGCGCCACCATGGCTGGCTTAACTACAGTTTTTAAAAATATTTTTGTGTGTTTGTTTTTTGAGGTATGGTCCTGCTCTATTCCAGGCTGACTTAGAATTAGTCTCAGGTTGGGCTTAACCTCAGAGCACTCCTCCTACTTTAGCCTCCTGAGTTCTGGGATTAAAACTGTGAACCACCACACCCAGGAGAGAGAATGTGGGTGCACCAGGGCTTCCAGACACTACAAAGAAACTCTAGACACATGCCCCACTGTCCATTTGGCTTTTTGTGGGTACTGGGGTATTGAACTTGGGTTATTAGGCTTTACAGGCAAGAACCTTAACTGCTGAGCAATCTCTCAGCCCTAAAAATAATTTTTATTAGGCACTTTAACATATTGCAAATTGGTTATATTCTCATTGGGTTTTATGTCTCCTCTCACAGCCCCCTTTCCACTGAGGGCCCTCCTCAGTGGGGGTATATAGTCACTGCAGGGTCATGAATGCACCATTGCCCCTCCTGTGGGGAGAAAATTGTCTCACAGTGTGCTTTTCTACCCTGTGGGTCTCACATTTGTTCTGCCCCCCCCTTTAGACATGGTTGAGCTGTGTAGCACAGGTTGGCCCTGAATTACGAAATAGTATTTATGTTAGAGTATATGAACTATAAAGCTTGTATTGACATTTTTTGTTTTGTTTGCTTTTTCTCAAATCTAGCAATTGGGTCAGATGGTCTTTGCTGTCAAAGCCGAGAAGTAAAAGAATGGCATGGGTGTAGAGCTACGAAAGGATTAATGAAAAGTATTTGAATAGCATTTGTACTTGTATAAACAATTTTTATCACTGTGTGTGTGGTTGTGTGCATGTATGTACAGAAGCCAGACGCTAACATAGAGGTGAGTGACTCCTCACTCTATTTATTGAGACAGGGTCTCTCATTGAACCCCATAGCTCACTGATTCAGCTAGTCTAGCTAGCAAGCTTGCCCTAGGGATCCACCTGTCTTTGACTTCCAAGCACTAGGATTGCAGTATGCACTGCCACACCAAGTATTTGTGTGATGTCTGGGGATTCGAACTGAGGTCATCACACTTACATGGCAAGCACTTTACCAGTTGAGTTCAATGTCTACCTGAAGTTAATGCCTCAGGCTGGGCATTGGTGGTGCATGTCTTTCATTGTGGTACCTGGGAGGCTGTAAAAGGAGAACTGTGTGTTCAAGGTTAGTAGGGCTACATAATGTTTTTTTTTTTTTTAATATATACTTATTTATATGAGAGAGAGAGAGAGAGAGAGAGAGAGAGAAGGGAGAAAGGGGCAGATATAGCTAGAGAATGGGTGAGCCAGGGCCTTCAGCCAGTGCAAATGAACTCTAGACGCATAAGCCACCTTGTGCCTGGCTTATGTGGGTCCTGCGGAATGGAACCTAGGTCCTTTGGTTTTGCAGGCAAGTGCCTTAACCACTAAGCCATCTCTCCAGTCGTTATATAATGGTTTTGAAGGGCCAGCCTCCCCTATGTTAACAGACAAGCACCACTTGCTCTGGGAAATCCCTGCCAGACCCTTTTGCCCTCACTGGGTTTTGTGGTGTCTTAAAGAACCCTTCCTCTGATACTTCCTTTAGCTTAATCTGTTGAGCTGAATAAACTACTTGATGTTTATTTAAAATCCACTGTTTGAAGAACCATTATTTGAACACCGTGTTTGTAGAAGTAGACTGATCAGCAAGGTTCAATGACTTTGATTTGTCTCATGCAAAACTGAACATGGAGTGAACCGGGACTGGAACCCAAGACACATCTCAGATAAACAATGGTCATTGTTCTTCCAGAAAAGTGTTAACTTAGCGTTTCCTTTCAGAGACCAATTCATTTCATTTTCTTGGGACTCAAAGACGGCCGCGGCCAAGGAAGGTTGTCCCTTGTGGGATGCCGTAGCTCCACTCCTCAGCTGTTCAGTCCTCGGTCCAACATGGCGGCCCCCGAGTGCGGACGGGCTCCGAGCGCAGGCAGTGCAGATGAGGAGGAGACGATTCTCTACGACTTGTTGGTTAACACCGAGTGGCCACCGGAGACAGAAGTACAGGTGAACCAGGTCCCTCTGCTGCGGCGGCTAGCTTGGCGCAGGCATCTGGCCCGCTGAGCCACGTCGCCAAAGCCACGTAGCGGAGTGGTGATGATTGGCAGCTTATGCGGTCGCCGGGGCAACGGCGCGGGGCTGGCGGAGGGTGTCGGGGCGGGGGTAGGCCCTGTTTGTCGCCTCCCTCCCCCATTCTCAGGGTCCTCCTCGCGGTCCTCCCCGGGCTGGTTGGCTGCCTCATCAGAGCTGGAATTTTGCTGGACTCTGAGCTCAGCCGCTGCGGATGGCGGGATCTGACCCTTTGCTGCTCCTCAGCGGATCTGTGTGTTTCCAATAAAAAGCAGGGTCCGTCTGTCGGTCCATCTGTCTGTCTCTCTCTGTCTCCCTGACTCCGACATACTGCAACCCTGTGAACCCGGCTCATTACCTGGGCTATTGCCCTGTATAGCAGCTGTGTGAGCAAAATGGCAATGGAATGAAAAGGAAGAAGCCAGCGACCAGGCGCTCTTCCTGTCACTGGTTTCGTAGCCAGGGCCTTCCTGTTAAAGGGTGAAGATCCGGGGCCGCAAACAGAACACTGACTTAGCAGATACTTATTGAGTGCCTAACACGTGTCTGTCACTGTATTGGACTCGAAGGAAGCAGCAGGATCAAGAACGGTTTTTATTAAAGATTCTTTTTAAGTTATTTGCAAGGGGAGAGAGAGAGAGAGAGAGAGAGAGAGAAAGGGAGGGAGGGAGGGAGGGAGAATGGGCACACCAGGGCCTCCAGCCACTGCAAACGAACTCCAGATGCATGTGCCCTTCGTGCATCTGGCTTACATGGGTCCTAGAGAATCGAACTGGGATCCTTTGGCTTCTCAGGCAAACGCCTTAACCACTAAGCCATTTCTCCATCCCTTATTAAAGATTCTTGAATCCAGCCCATTCACACTCTCTTTTAGCATTTTTTCTGTTTATTTTGTTTTTGTGGTTATTGGATTGAGCGCCCATTCTTCAGCGCATTTTCCTCTGAAGCTGTCATTTTTCTCTATAACTTTCTTCCTTTGTGTTTTCTACCTAGCTTCAATAATATATTTTATAGACAGGTAAAGATCTGCACATATTATTGCTTATGTGAATGTTTTCTATTTTATGAAGTTAAGCAATTGCTGCTGTCTGTTGGATAAAGATATTTAACTAATGTTTCTGGTTAATTACAATACTGTTTCACAATACCTAACAAAAATTGATTTAAAAATTAAGTACAGCATCAACTTACCTTGAAATCTCTTGATACTTTGTTGCTTTTTTTCTTTTTTTGATTTATTGATTTCTATATTAGTTCATTTCAGCTGTTGAACTGTAGATCTTGGAGGGTAGTTGCAGCTGCTTCTGCCTTTTTTTTTGAGTTTTTTGAGGTAGGATCTCACTGTAGTCCAGGCTGACCTGGAATTCATTATGTAGTCTCAGGGTGGCCTAGAACTCACAGTGATCCTCCTACCTCTGCCTCCCACGTGCTGGGCTTAAAGGTGTGGGCCACCACTCCTGGCTTGCTTCTGCTTTTGAGAAAGATGAGAGAGAGAGAGAGAATTATGAACGAACTCCAGATACATGCACCCCCTTGTGGGCAAGCGCAGCATTGCACTCTTGTGTCACCTTTTGCGTCTGGCTACACATGGGAGCTGGAGATCAAACGGGGGTGTTCTTGGGCTTGGCAGGCAGGCACCTTAACTGCTAAGCCATCTCTCCAGCCCCTTGCTTCTGTTTTTTAAAAATATTAAAAAAATATTTTTTCGAGGTAAGGTCTCACTCTAGCCCAGGTTGACCTGGAATTCACTATGTAGTCTCACGGTGGCCTTGAAGTCATGACAATCCTCCCACCTCTGCCTCCCAAGTGCTAGGATTAAAGGCGTGTGCCACCATGCCCGGCTAAAAATATATTTTATTTATTTATTTATTGGAGAGAAAGAGGCGGGGTGGTGGCGGGGGAATGGGCGCACCAGGGCCTCCAGGCACTGCAAACGAACTCCAGATGCATGCGCCCCCTTGTGCATCTGGATTACGTGGGACCTGGAGAATTGAACCAGGATCCTTTGGCTTTGCAGTCAAAAAACTTAACTGCTAAGCCATCTCTCCAGCCCCTTAAAAATATTTTTATTTTATTTAGTTGAGAAAAGGGAGACAGAAAAAGGCAGACAGAAAATGAATTTGGGCATGCCAGGGCCTCCTGCCACTGCAAATGAACTTCAGACACATGTCACTTTGTGCATCTGGCTTTATATGGGTACTGAGGAATTGAACCCTGGTGGTCAGGCTTTGCAAGCAAGCACCTTTAACTGTTGAGCCATCACTCCAGTCCCTGATTCATGTTTATATCCCTCTCCCCCAGGGCCATTGTGTCTTGATAATTACTTGTTTCCTTACTTTTTGTTTGTTGATTGAAAGATGTTTAGGCAGCAATTCATCTATAAATACCATTTTCCTTATTGTATTTTTTTAAATGTTTATTTTAATTTTTATTTATTTGCCAACAGAGAGAGAGATAGAAGAGAGATAGACACAGAGAGAATGGGCATGCCAGGGCCTCTAGCCACTGCAAACAAACTCCAGATGCATGTGCCCTTTGTGCATCTGGCTTATGTGGGTACCGGAGAATCGATCCAGGATCCTTTGGCTTCTCAGACAAACACCTTAACCGCTAAGCCATTTCTCCAGCCCCCTTATTGTATTTTTGAAAATACTTGAGTGTCTCTTACTTGGTAAATAAGTACTTGTATTCTTTAATATACAAACAGTACTATTCAGTTTACATTATGGAATCAAATTATTTAGTGAAGCAGTTACATATCTGTGTTTTGTTAATAGCATTGTCTCTATGGGAATACAATAGATATCTTTTTTTTTTTTCCCTGTGAGCAAATTTTCTTGTAGGTCTCTGTTGCCTGCCCAAATATCCTGTATTGAATTGGCAACCAGTATGGTCTTTGTCTGATAGAACCCAGGACCCTGTGTATGCTAAGAAAGTGCTATATCATTGAGGTATATACCTGGCCCTGCCCTTAGTTTTATGTTAGATTTGGAAATAGTTTTCAGCCCCAATTCTTGTATTCCTATTAAAGTTTCATCCTGACATCTGCCTGTAACTGCCTGCCATTCTCACATTTTTCTCCCACTGTACTCAGTCCTGATTATATGTTGTTTTCAGCTAGTAATAGTTTATTTATTTATTTATTTATTTTTTTTTGGTTTTTCGAGGTAGGGTTTCACTCTAGCTCAGGCTGACCTGGAATTCACTCTGCAGTCTCAGGGTGGCCTCGAACTCATGGCGATCCTCCTACCTCTGCCTCCCACATGTTGGGATTAAAGGCATTTAATGATACCGATACCCTGTATTCATTCGCTGAGTAAAGTTGGCTGGGTGTGGCGGTACACACTTTTAATCCCAGTACTTGGGAGGCAGAAGTAGGAGTATCACCGTGAGTTTGAGGCCACCCTGAGACTATGAGACTACAGAGTGAATTCCAGGTCAGCCTGGACTAGAGTGAGACCCTACCTAGAAACCCCCCCCCCCCACAAAAAAAAAAAAACAACAGAAGTGTAAGTTTGCACGTTACTTAAGTGTTATACTATTCTCAAGTGTATATTTTGTTTAATTATAGCCCAGAGGAAACCGAAAGCATGGAGCATCATTCATCATCACAAAAGCAATCAGAGGTAAACAGTTATTTATTTTTGCTAAAATTTTTTTAATGATTTTTTTTTAATTAGAGACAGAGGAGAGAGAGACAAAGAGAGAATGGCCGCATTAGGGCCTTTATCCACTGCAAATGCACTGCATGCGCCATGATGTACATCTGGCTAACGTGGGACCTGGAGAATCGAACCTGGGTCCTTAGGCTTTGCAGGCAAGCACCTTAACTGCTAAGCCATCTCTTCAGCCTAATAGTTATTTTTACATATTTTATAGTTACTGGACAGTTTGTTCGCTATTTAGTTATAACTTCACGATTTTAGAGTACTTGGAGATTTAAAGCTGAGCTCTATAGGCTTCTGATAAGGAGCCAATAAAAGTAGTACACATGTGTTCTGAGTTGAATTATATATATTTCTAGATTCCTGTGTATATGTATATGTACTCTCATACTTCTACAACTTTGATGCAGCATATAGTTAAACTAGAATCTAGGCTTAGTCTTCATAGATGTATTCTACAAGGAATGAAAAAGGCTAAGCTCAGCATGAGTCTTGGAGAATCTATGGATGTTGAAGGTGCAAGATTGTGAAACCATTTTAAGTGATGTACACAATGTGTCAGATATAACTAGTCAAAAATACCCCAATTACGAATTTAAATATTCTGGGCATTCATTTATGTGCTGACAGACTTTACAAATGTGCTAAGGCAAGTCTGAGGAAGAACTGAGCACTAACCTTATTGAGCTGTGAAAGCTTGATTATATTAATTAACAGACTCCTACCAGAGCAGCAAGGTAGGTCCTGTTGACCTGTACTGTTGGCCCAAGCCATCCTTTGGGAATGTGACTGCTTATCTTTCCAGCTCCTAAGTCTGCTTATGGTGGGTTTGAGTTCCATATAAAGAGAAGATTTAGTTTTAAAGTAGTCAAGAGCTTATTGCTAACTGTAGTATTATGTTTTGCTATAAGAAATACTAGTAAATGCATTGTTGTTATCACAGATGCTATGATTTTGATCTATTTTGAAAATACATATAACTGATGAAAATTCATTATAGAAAAATAAATATAACATACTAGAATAAATAAATAAAAAATTTCTCCTTTTACAACCAGAGATGATATTATTCTTTTTTTCCCCTTACTATATGTCTAACAACATACACAGAACACACATACACAATGTGATCAAACTTTTTTTTTTTTTTTCTGAGTTAGGGTCTTGCTCTAACCCAGGCTGACCTGTAATTCACTATGTAGTTTCAGGGTGGCATGAAACTCACAGCGATCCTCCTACCTCAGCCTCCCGAGTTCTGGGATTAGAGGCATATGCCACCACGCCCGGCTCATCAAACATTTTTTTTGATGCAAGCCAAATGGACTGCCTTTATTTATTTTTATTTTTTAATGTGTGCGTGCACGAGAGAGAGAGAGAGAGAGAGAGAGAGAGAGAGAGAGGAGGAGGAGGAGGAGGAGGAGGAGGAGGAGGAGGAGGAGGAGGAGGAGGAGGAGGAGGGGGGGGAGGAGAATTGGCCCTCCAGGGCCTCCAGCCCCTGAAATAGAACTCCAGATGTGTGTGCCCCCTTGTGTGCATATGGGATCTTGCATGCTTGTATCATTGTGCATCTGGCTTATGTGGGACTTGGAGAGTAGAACATGAGTCCTTAGGCTTCACAGGCAAGTGCCTTAACCACTGAGCCATCTTTCCAGCCTACATATTTAAAAAATTACTTATTTGAAAGAGAGAGGAGGAGAGAGAAATAATGAGCACACCAGGGCTTCCTGCCACTGCAAATGAATTCAGATTCATGCCCTGTATTGTGCATATACCTTTATGTGGTTACTGGGGAAATTGAACCTAGGCAGTCAGGCTTTGCAAACACGTGCCTTTAAACAGCCATCTCTCCAGCCCCTAAGAATATTTTTCGAAGTGTATTAGGTATACTGGGGAGAAGGCTCAATAGACAGGCCAGAGTGGTTTCCATGCAAGTATGAGAGCTGGAGTTTGGGTCCAAAGCACCCTTGTTCATCTGTAATGTCCATCTGTATGTGTGTGTATGTATGTATGTATGTATGTATGTATGTATGTATGTATGTATGTATATATACATATATATATATTACATTTTTGTTTATTTATTTATTTGTTTATTTGAGAGTGACAGAGAAAGAGGCAGATAGAGAGAGAGAGAGAGAGAATGTGTGCACCAGGGCCTCCAGCCACTGCAAATGAACTCTAGATGCATGCGCCACCTTGTGCATCTGGCTTACTTGGGTCCTGGGGAATTGAGCCTCGAACTGGGGTCCTTAGGCTTCACAGGCAAGTGCTTAATTGCTAAGCCATCTCTCTAGGCCCTTTAATATATATTTTATTTATTTATATGAAAGAGAGAAAGAGGTGTGTGTCGGGGGGGAATGGGCACACCAGGGCCTCCAGCCACTGCAGACCAACTCCAGATGCATGCATCTTCTTGTACATCTGGCTTACGTGGGTCCTGGAGAATTGAACCAGGATCCTTTGGCTTTGCAGGCAAATGCCTTAACTGCTAATCCATCTCTCCAGCCTGTCCATCTGTAATGTCAGCATTTGTGAGATGGAGATGGGCTCCGTAGAGCAGGGTGGCTAACTAGATTAGACAAATTGATGAGCCCTAGGTGAGAGAACCTGCCTCCACAAATAAAGTGTAGAGCAATTGAGGAAGATACCTGATATCAACCTCTTGTCTTTACATGAATGTGAACATGTGTATGCAGATACACACATGCATGTATACCACACACACATACACATGCACTAAAAGATATTAGGATTTTTTTTTTTCGAGGTAGCGTCTCACTCTGGCCCAGGCTCACCTGCAATTAACTATGTAGTCTCAGGGTGGCCTCAAACTCACGGCGATTCTCCTGCCTCTGCCTCCCGAGTGCTGGGATTAAAGGCGTGTGCCACTACGCCCGGCAGGAATTTTTTTATTCTATACACTTTTCTACTTTGCATATTGTTATTATTTATATTTTTGCTACAAAATTCAAATTAGGATCTTGGTTTAACTTTTTTTTTAAAATATATTTTATTTATTTAAGAGAGAGAAAGAGGCAGAGATAGAGAGAGAGAGAAAGAATGGGCACACCAGGGCCTCCAGCCACTGCAAATGAACTCTAGATGCATGCGCTGCCACCTTTTACAGCTGGCTTACATGGGTCCTGGGGAATTGAACTTGGGTCCTTTGCCTTTGTAGGCAAGTACCTTAATTGCTAAGCTATTCCTCTAGCCCTTGGTTTAACTTTTTTGTTTTGTTTTGTTTTGTTTTGAGGTAGGGTCTCACTTTGGTCCAGGTTGACCTGGAATTAACTATGTAGTCTCAGGGTGACCTTGAATTCATGGCGCTCCTCCTACCTCTGCCTCCCGAGTACTGGGATTAAAGACATGTGCCACCACGCCTGGCGTGGTTTAATTTTTATATAATAGGTTTTAAGTGTAATTATTATGATTATATGCAAATCCATGGTTTGCTTAATGCATCTGAGATTAAATTTAATATCTCCTGCTGTTAATTTTTGTAGTCAATGTTTTAAATTTTTGAGTAACACACACTTGCAGTTTGTCTTTGTGTGTAGTACATGTGGTGTGGTATATGGATGGTGTGTGTGCACATATGTGTGCAGATGCTTATACCCCATGTGCATGCATGCAGAGGCCAGAGGAGAACTTCCTCTATTGTCATTTACCTGTTTGCTTGAGATGGTATCTCTCACTTAACCTGGAACTGCTGTTTTTGGTCAGACTAGCTAACTGGAAAGTCCCAGTGATTTTCTCCTGTCTCTGCTTCCCACAGGACTGGGGTTACAGGTGTGTGTGGTCACACTCAGTTGTTTATGTGGATTCTGGGGAATCAAAATCAGTGTAAATCCTGCCCTTATGCTTGTGTGGCAAGTGCTGTTACCTACTCAACTGGACCCTAAACTTTCCAGCTTTAAATTTGGAACTTAATATAAACAAATATTTAGCCTTGTATTTGTTAACTTATTCTCATTTAAGAGTTACTTTTGAAATGGTTCTTAAAGAGCAATGAACTTATATTTGGCTTTGTTGTTTCTTTTTTTTTTTAATTTCAGATCATTTATTATTTTTACGCCAATACATCTGGTACAGGTAGGTAAGCATCATTTTTTTTCAGAGAAACAGTATAACAACACATCAAAACTTGTTACCTTATGGATGATTTAAGTTTGTGTAATTGAATTGCAGATCATGATGTAGATGCTGACATTCAGGCATACCTGGTTTTGAAAATAGACACTTGAAACAGTTGGTCTTAAAATGAAGAGATCTCAGTGGACTCATAGTTTTTGTTTCCTTAGTCATTATAAGGATTAAGTCATGGTGACTTTTGTATTTTTTTTTAAAGAATATTTTTGTTCCCAGCACTTGGTAGGCAGAGGTTGGAGGATTGCTGTGAGTTCAAGACCATCCTGAGACTATATAGTAAATTCCAGGTCAGCCTGAGCTAGAGTGAGACCCTACCTCGAAAAAAAAAAAGAATATTTTTGTTCTTATGATTATGTAAACTGTCTTATGGTCAGTAATTCCATTGCTATGCATTAAGGAAAGCCTTTTTTTTTTTTTTTTTTTTGAGAGAGAGGAAGAGGCAGAGAGAAATAATGTGTGTACCAGTGGCCTTTCAGCCGCTGTGAATAAACTCCAGACATGTGAGCCCCCTCGTGGGCAAGTGTGGCATTGCGCCCTTGCTTCACTTTTGCGCCTGGCTAAACATGGGACCTGGAGATTCGAATGGGCATTCTTAGGCTTGGCAGGCAGGTGTCTTAACCACTGTAAACCATCTCTCCATCCTGAAAGTCTTTCATTTTTATCTCCTGTGTGCATCTTTTTTTTTTTTTTTTTTTTTTTTGAGATAGGGTCTCATTCTAACCCAGGCTGACTTTGGCACTCACTCTGCAGTTTCAGACTAATGTCAAGCTCACAGATATCCTCCAGATAAAGACATCTGCCTCCTGATTACTGGGATTAAAGGCCTGTGCCACCATGCCCAGTGCATCTTAATATTTTGAGTGTTAAGTTACATTCAGGCATGGTGCTGATTTTCAGCTTTTGGACTAGAGAAATAAATGGTCTGGAAAAGAATATAATTTTATTTTCAGAAACATTTGTGGAAATTGTTTTATAAGTTTAGTTACTATATATTGCTTTTCCTAATCTTAAACTGGAAAATTCCAGAGATAAAACAGTTCTATAAAAGAAACCTTTGCTCTTTTCTAGGGCTTGACCTGTTTTTTTTTTTTTTTTTTTTTTTTTTTTTTGCTTAGTTCTTCCTCTATTTGTCAGTATGCCCAACGTGAACTTGGTGGGGGTGTTGTGGAAATTTCTTTGGAAAGATCACTCCAATGCCAGAATGAGTGAAAGTAGAAGAGTTTATTACCTTGAGGTAGCCCTCCAAAGAAGCTCTGGCCTTTAGCTGAGGTTTTATTTTCATTTTATAATTTTCATAGCCAAGGGGAGGGGTAAGTGAACAAACAAAACATGGCAATTTGCATATCAATCATTTCTGTAGTTAGGCTACCCTAAAAATGAACTCCATTTTACTTTGTTTTAGCCTAAACTGTCTTTCCTTCTTATCATCCCCTTGGGCCCTTTCTGGACAGTTCCTTCTTTGGGATTTTCCCATCTGCTGACAAAGATAAGTTTTAGCTCCTCAGCAATTAACTCTTACAGTAACTCAGTGAATCAGTTCAACTTTTAGCTTCTTTTCTACCACATTCCCTCCTCTTTATCATCATAACACCTTATGATTTTGTATGTAATGGCTGATAAACCTGGCATATCACCTGTATTTTAATTATTTTCACCTAGATTGGCTGAAACTGGACAGAACATTTAGAACATAGGATTTTTAACGTAAGTCCCAGCATAATTATTATGAGAGGCTC
This sequence comes from Orientallactaga sibirica, assembly GCA_036365145.1. Lineage (NCBI taxonomy): Eukaryota > Metazoa > Chordata > Mammalia > Rodentia > Dipodidae > Orientallactaga > Orientallactaga sibirica. Next base: position 16,013,923 of record JAEOAD010000015.1, read on the forward strand.
CATTAAAGGAGCTAGCCAGTGTCCCCATGTAGTCTACATAGGGGCAGGCCCAAGGTCTAGGGTACATCAGCTGTAAGACCTCCAGAGTCTTGGGTAAGCATGACCTTGAGGGCCAAGTGTGTTTCAGTTGTTATTGGGAATGCTGACCCTGTTATCATTAAATCTTGTATTTAATTTTCAGCAGCAGGAACTGGTTCATGATTATTGTCCTTGAAAATATGGATGGTAACACAAAAGAATTTTTGCAATAAAAGAAAGAGAAGCCGGGTGTGGTGGCGCATGCCTTTAATCCCAGCACTTGGGAGGCAGAGGTAGGAGGATTGCTGTGAGTTCAAGGACACCCTGAGACTACATAGTTAATTCCAGGTCAGCCTGGGCCAGAGTGAGTCCCTACCTCGAAAAACCAAAAACAAAAAAAAAAAAAAAAAACAACAAAAAAAAAAAAAAAAAAAAAGAAAGAAAGAAAAAGAAAAGAAAGAGAGCCAGGAGGGCCTTCTCTATACAAGATTAGTCAGTGTGACTGTGACTAATCCTATTGTTAGGAGGACAGCACAGGACATTCCTGCAGCAGGGGTGGGCTGGGGGGGAGGTTGTACCACATTCTTCAAAAAGAAACACATATTCCTGTGGAAGGAAAAGGATGTAATATGAGGCAATAGTAAAGAACCATATCTGTTTAGGGGTAAAAGACAAGACAAATGGAAGGAGTTAGGCTCCTACCCATGTGTCTTGTTTTTTGGCAGCTCATGTTTAAGTCCTCAGGCTTCTGTCATGCATGGTGCAGGGCCATAGTCTTTTTGGCAGGGGCAGGTGTCCTCCAGAACTTGACTTGGGGGCCCTTTGGGTCCCTGGTGACCTGTTAACTTTTATAATTGGCTGAGGACACTGTCTTCTGGGTTCTGATGTGCTGAGATTATATCACTTGGCTGATGAGTGTGGGCCAAATTTCCCAAGGGTATGTGCGTCCCTTTGTGTTACAATTTTTTTTTTTAATTAGAGAGAGAGAGAGAGACAGACAGAGACAGAGACAGAGACAGGCAGACAATGGGCATGCCAGGGCCTCTCAGCTGCTGTGAACAAACTCCAGACACGTGTGCCCCCTTGTGTGCATGTGTGACATTATGTGCTTGTGTCACTTTTGTGTCTGGCTAAACGTTAGATCTGGAGATTCCAACAGGTGTTCTTAGGCTTCGCAGGCAGGTGCCTTAACCGCTAAGCCATTTTAAGGAAGCATTATCAGTGGCAGGAGATTCTGGCTTATCTCTGTAAATCTAAGCAAAAATATACCATTAAGCAACCAGCACCACCCACATTAGCAAATACAAACAGCCAGAACTCTAAATTGATTTTATATCTCAGGGCTAGGATCTAGATTTGCCCTCAATATACTTTAGGGCTTGGCTCTGAGATCTGTCCTTAGTGATAAACCTCTGTTTAATAAGACATGTCAAGGAGGATTGGACTAATACAAATCAAGAACTATCAAGTAAAAATAATCAGTGGGCATTTTTGGATCTTTGATTTAAAGGCAAATAGTGGTTGACTAATCAGGGACAGGCTGATGCATAATGCATGAGTTAATAGTTTAGTACTGTAAGCCAGCATCAGGCAGGACTGTCTATTTGAATCTTGGTTTATTGTTGCAGTCAGGTTCGCATTGCTGGCAGAAATCACCTGACCAAGAGCAGCTTGTGGGAAAAAAGGGTTTATTTTGGCTTACAGACTCAAGGGGATGCTCCATGATGGCAGGGCAAAAGTGACAGCATGAGCAGAGAGTGTAATCACCTCCTGACCAATATCTGGTGGATAACATCAGCAGGAGAATGTGCCAAAAACTGGCAAGGGGACACTGGCTATGATACCAATAAGCCTGCTCCTAATAATACTCTGCCTCCAGGAGGTGTTAATTCCCAAATCTCCATCAGCTGGGGACCTAGCATTCAAAACACCTAAATATATGGGGGACACCTGAATCAAACCACCACAGTTTATATTGTAATATCTTATAGTTATATTCTCTTACTGGGTGTTTAAGACCATGTCGGCAGCAAAAATTAATTATATTATAATTAATTATATTTTAGAGGTCATTCATGGCTCTGTAGGAAAGACTTTCAGGACCTGTGAGGAGTTCTATGACTCTCAGCATTGTCATCTGCTAGGATCAGTCAAGATCATGCTGACCAAGTGGCCCTCCCTCTCTTGGGGAGCCTGGAGGACCGATTTTCCTCTGATGTGACTCTCCTGTTGCAGATATGTTGATTTGAAGTCCATCTGTGGGTCTCCATGTCTTCCCTGGTCAAGACGACAGGCAACTTACTGGAGGCTAGAAGTTAGCAAGTGTCTCATTGTCTCCTGTGGCCTTTTGACCTGGGAGCAGGAACCAAAATATTGGTTATCCTTTTAACTTTGATGTTTCCAATTGACCTTGGCTTCTACATATGTTTATTAATCACTCAGAGAGACTGTACATATCTGATTAGCAAAATAGCTTTAGTTAAAAAGGTTTAGAACATACCTGGCTAGCAAAGCAGATCTGGTCAGAGAATGACACACAGTTTAAAAATCATTCTGATTAACACTTAAATTTAGTTGTCAGGTGACATTGTGAACTACATCTGGAACATAGAAAACATACACATTTTATCTTTTTTTTTTTTGAGAGAGAGAGACACAAAGAGAGACAGAATGAGAGGGAGAAGAAGACAGATAAGAGATGGGTGTGCCAGCAGCCTCTCAGCCGCTGTGAATGAACTCCAGATGCATGCGCCCTCTTGTGGGCAAATGCAACATTGCACCCTTGTATCACTTTGCATCTGGCTTAAACGTTTGATTTGGAGATTGGAACTGACGTTCTTAGGCTTAGCAGGCAGGTGCCTTAACTGCTAAGCCATCTCTCCAGCCCATTTTATCTTTCTTTTTTTAATTTGAGAGAGACAGAGACAGAGAGAGAATGGGCATGCCAGCAGCCTCTCAGCTGCTCTGAACAAATTCCAGATGCATCCACCCCATTGTGGGCAAGTGCGGCATTGTGCCCTTGTGTCACTTTTTGCATCTGGCTAAACGTGGGACTTGGAGATAGGAACTGGGGTAGTTAGGCTTGGCAGGCAGGTGCCTTAACTGCCAAGCCATCTCTCCAGCCCTACATTTTATATTTTAAGTATCTGTCAGTTATAAATATAGGCAGAATATGTTAGCAGCCCTAGAAACAATATTTTATGCACAACTTTAATTGATTTGATCTAGAAACTGTATGTCTGGAAAAGACAAGACAGTATAAAAACTTCACATCTGTGTTTGAAAACAACTTTGGCTAGTCTGTGTACCTATGTAGGTACCAATTCCCCCCAAACTGGAAGCAGAACAGCAGTGTTTAAGATCATTTTTCTAGAGCAGGGAACATGTCTTAATTATCAATATATCTGTAAGCAATGAACTTAAGATACAAGAAATGAGACACTAAGTAAAACCTTGGCTGAGATTGATTATACATAGCTTAAGAATAAAGACAAGCTGTGCCTGGTAGCACACGCCTTTAATCCCAGCACTCGGGAGGCAGAGGTAGCAGGATTGCCATGAGAGGCCACCCTGAGACTACATAGCTAATTCCAGGTCAGCCTGGACCAGAGTGAGACCCTACCTCGAAAAACCAAAAAAAAAAAAAAAAAAAAAAAGAATAAAGCCAAACCTGGTCATTGTTGAGCTAAATTAATCTGATTTTAACATACATTAGAGACATTATGATAGACATAAAGTGATTTCTTTATTAACCACCTTTAATCATTGAACCATTTTTAAGTTTAACATAAGGCAATATTTATGACTGGTAGAATATATGAAGCCTAGACAAACTATATTAACATTGTTTGTATATTGCAGGCATTCCTAGGACAGGTGGAGTTTCCACAGTTTCCCTAAGAACAAAGTCACAATGACTGAGTTACCTTTTATAAGACTTAGACAATAATCTCAGTGATAATCACCCAGTAAAACAGCATGAACAAGACAGTGACCAACTTAAGGTTACAGTGTTTTTTTTTTTTAAAGATATAATAACCTTGGGCTGGAGAGATGGCTTAGTGGTTAAGGCGCCTGCCTCCTAAGCCTAAGAACGCTGGTTCCAATCTCCAGCGGTTCCAATCTCCAGGTCCCACGTTTAGCCAGATGCAAAGTGACACAAGGGCGCAATGCTGCACTTAACCACAAGGGGGCACACACATCTGGATTTTGTTCGCAGCAGCTGAGAGGCTGCTGGCCAGCTCATCTCTATCTGTCTTCTTCTCCCTCTCTCTCTCTCTCTATCCTCTGTATTAAATATTAAAAACAAAAGAGGAACATAGCAAACTTGGTTGAGAACTTTAAATTCAGTCTTTTACAACCTTATAATTGTTTTATGACCAGATTAACATCAGTAAGTTAGTTTTAAATTTACAACCTAAATATCCTAATATCCTGCAACTAGCTAGGGCCATCCTTTGTTAGTGTGATATAAGCTTTAGGCTAATAGTCATCTTAATCTCAAGTAGTCTGTAATCTGATTAAGCACTTTCAGACTTAATTAATCAACTTCATCTTTAAGCCTTCTGTTTAAGTTTACTCATACCTTCATGTACCTACTTTTACCTTACAGTCTGTGTAACCATTCTGTAAAAATCTTTTATCAAATATTTAAAGTTTCTTCTTCAGTTTATCCTTATCTAAGTTTATCTCATTATAATTGCCAGCAAAATTTATATTGTCCTTATCATAAGACTGTTTAATATGACCATTTGTGTTTTTTTGCCTTCAAAAGGCTCTTTGAAATAATCTTTTATAAAAGGGTAGACCAGACTTGACTTACATTATTTACTCAGAATATACATACAGAGTTTATCATATGTTGATTTTGGGAATCTCTTTATCTGCTTTCTGAAACACATATTTTAAAAATATAAAAGCAGGGATGGAGAGATGGGTTAGTGGTTAAGGTGCTTGCCTGCAAAGCCAAAGAACCCATGTTTGATTCCCCAGGACCCATGTAAACCAGGTGCACAGAGTGGCGCATGTGTCTGGAGTTCATTTGCAGTGGTAAAGGTCCTGGTACACCAATTCTCTCTCAGTCTACCTGCCTCTTTCTCTCTCTCTTTCTCAAATAAATCAATAAGAATTTTAAAAATGAAAGCAGATTAGAACATTATTAGACATTTTAGAAATTTTCTTTTTTAAGTTTTTTAAAAAATTAATTAATTAGAGAGAGGGAGAGAAAGAGAAAGAAACAGACAGAAAGAAGAGAGGGTGGGCGCACCAGTGCCTCCAGCCACTGCAAATGTACTCCAGATGTATGCGTCACTGTGTGCATCTGGGTTACGTGGGTCCTGCGGAGTCGAACTGAGGTCCTTTGGCTTTGCAGGCAAACACCTTAACTGCTAAGCCATCTCTCCAGCCCATGTTTTAGAAATTTTCTGACAAACTCAGTCTTGAGTACTTCTAAATCTTAACACAAACCTTGGGGCTGTTGTCTGTTAACAGTTCCATAGAATCATGCAGAGATATAGTAAACTTAAAACAGTTACACGTGTCTTTAAGAAGTCCCCATCTGTCCACAGCAATTTGGGACTCACCCATCATTATGTTGGGACCAGAACCCTGAGATTCCCTGTGCCTGTAGATCTCCCTGGCTCTTATAAGGCAAGGAAGCCAAGAAAGCAGAGCCATCAGGGATTTCCCTGGGGTGGCATAAGCCCAGAGAGGTTTGTGGCTTGTTTCCCTGTCCAATGAGACTTGTGTGTCAGGTTCCCCCTCCTGTTCCAGGGCCATCTGGCCATCATGTAGGTTAAGCCCTGCAGGGGAAGCACTAAGTGACACCTTGCAGTTGCAGGTGCCTGCTTAAGTGCAGTCTTCATTTTGTTCTTGCCTTGGAGAGCACCCCAGCTGCAGCATGTAAGAACAATACAGACGAATTTCCTCAGGTTTCTAGCACTTGCCTGAGGCTGGCCCCAGAATTTAGCTATTCCTGATTGACCTTTTGCCCCTGGGGAAGTCAGTAGGACAGCTTAACCCTTCTCTGCAAGTGTGGAGGGGCTCTCTATCCTGTTCTGGTAGGTATGTGGTTGAGTTGAAGGCTTGAGTGACTTTCATCACATTTGTTTAACTCAGAAGCATTTGTAAAACCCTGCAGTGAGACTTTTATGTTGGTTTGTCTTTTCTATCATTTTATTTCTTCCTCAGTGTCAGGCCCCAGAGTGACAGAATTTCCCAGTAGCCCAGGCAACATTATTTCTCTTTAATCCCTCTTTCTGTGGGTTTGGGTTTTGTTATTTTTAAGTTCTGCCAGCCAGTGCCTCATTACTGGAGAGTGTGTTAGGAGGCAGCTTTGTGGGGTGATCTCTGGCCTTGAAGCTTATGTTCTGACTCTAGGTGAGCATTTAAAAAATTTTTTTCCAGGGACAGTTTTGGATTTCTGTCTGCGCTACAGGGTAGCTCTCTGATCTTGCCATTTTATAACTTTATTTTTTATTTTTATTTTTTGAGGTAGGGTCTCACTCTAGCTCAGGCTGACCTGGAATTCACTATGTAGTTTCAGGGTGGCCTTGAACTCTCAGTGACCCTCCTACCTCTGCCTTCTGAATGCTCGGATTAAAAGTGTGCACCACCACACCTGGTTCATTTTATAACTTTTAAGAGTAGGAGAATCTTGCATTTTTCTCTGTCTATAATCTTAGTTACTTTCAATGTTTCCTCTGGGAGCCATTCAACATTAACAGCTGGCCTTCCTAATTTACAGAGACCTTTAATTTTTCTGGTGTCATTTTAGTATTATAATCTCCTGAATATTTCCTTTTGAAGTATTGTTTGTTTTTGACCATGCAGTCTAGGACAATGGCTTTGGTGGAGGACTTCCTGCACAATGAATTTCCCACTGTGTGAGTGCTGCAGGACAGACACAGAGACAAAGCCATTCTGCAGCCTTGGGGCTGTGAGCCACATGCATACTTGTATACACATTTGTATCAAGTGCACTTTGCATACAGACTCCAGATGGCCATCTCCCCCTCACACATTCATTCATTCAGAGTTTAACCTGTTTTTCTTATCTAATTCCATTCATAACCCTGATCCTAGCTCCTTACAGAGACTGGAGCAACATCTGTGAAAGTGAAGGAGTTTATTACTTTGGGGCCAAGAAGCTCGAGGTAGCCCTCCAAAGAAGCTCTGGCCCTGAGCTGAGATTTTATTTCCATTTTATAGTTTTCATAGCCAAGAGGAGGGGTAAGTGAGCAAACAAGATGTGGAAATTTGCGTATCAATCATTTCTGTAGTCAGGCCACTCTAACAATGGACTTCATTTTACTTTGTTTTAGCCTAAACTGTCTTTCCTTCTTATCATCCCTTTAGCCCTTTCTGGACAGTTCCTTCTTTGGGATTTTCCCATCTGCTGACCAAGATAAATTTTAGCTCCTCAGCAGTTAACTCTTAGAGTAATTCAGTGAATCAGTTCAATTTTTTGCTTCTTTTCTAGAGGGGGAGGAGGATCACTCAGCTCCTTTATTGTTCTTCTTCTCAGTCTGTTGATTAGATCTCCTTTGTCTGCTTTTTTTCTTTCTTTCTTTTTTAAATTTAAATTTCTTTTTATTGACAACTTCCATAATTGTAGACAATATCCATGATAATTTTCTCTCTCCCTCCATTTTCCCCTTTGAAACTCCACTCTCCATCCTATCCTCTTCCCCTCTCAATCAGTCTCTCCTTTATTTTGATGTCATGAGCTTTTCCTCCTATTAAGATGGTCTTGTGTAGGTAGTGTCAGGCACTGTGAGGTCATGGCTATCCAGGCCATTTGTGTCTGGAAGAGCACGTTGTAAGGAGTCCTACCCTTCCTTTGGCTCTTAGATTCTTTCCGCCACCTCTTCCGCAATGGACCCTGAGCCTTGGAAGGTAGGTTTGCGATGTTTCAGTGCTGAGCACTCCTCTGTCACTTCTTCTCAGCACCATGGTGCCTTCTGAGTCATCCCAAGGTCACGGCTGAAGTGCCAAGACCCCCACACAAGTGTTGGGGTCGCCCAGTGAGCCAAAAAAAAAGCCGAGACTTTGAATGCAATTTCACAGCAGGATTCTTTTATTCTCCACCTAGGCAGGGGCTCAATTCACACAACCTATGCAACCTAACAACAGAGTGAGAAAGAGAGCCCTGGACCTCAGGGGGACGGGGTTTATATAGGGGAAGGAGTGGGAAAGGAGCATAGGGGTCACATCTCAGGTCAGTAGATAGTTTGCAGAACTTATCTGTTGCAAGGATCGGAGGCCCCCGTGGCTGAGTATCTCTGGAAGGTCCTTTAGGTGGAGACTCCCCAGAAGCCGGGCAGGGGAGGGGTTTACTGCTGGGCAAGCAAGCATAGGTTACAGAGGTGGAGGTCAGCACATTAGTTAGCTAGTTCCTTATCTGAGTCAGTCCTGGGCTTCTTTGTTTAGAATGACTGTCTGTTCTATAATGGCAGTACTGTCATCTGGCTATTGAATGATGTCTCCTAAGTAAGGAAGAAGAAGCTTTAACTTGGTTTAACCTTTACAACAGTAAATTAAGGGAACTGATAAGCTGAGGAATTTCCAGGGGGCTTATTTCAACAATGCAATTACAGCTTGTTTCAACATACAAAAATGGCTGTACCTGAGTCAAGTGAGCAAGCAGGGTTACAGAATCTAAATGTAGCAAGTTAGTTAATTTTTTTGGTTCCTCAACGGCCATCTGAAAAGAGATGCTTCTCTAACCAAAAGTGATAGCAGCATTAATATATGGGTATGAACATTAAGAAAGTGCTTTCTGGGTGGTTTATACATTTAGCCAGACATCAGCAGACATTAAACCCCTAACTCTCATGACTACCCCTGTTGTAGGTTTTCAGAATCAGGGATGTATTCCCTCCCATGGAGCAGGCTTCCAGTCCAATTAGAGGTTTCTCCCATAACAGACATGCTGCTATTGTACCTGATGGCTCATTTGACCTGGCTGGCCAAATTTAAGGCTTGCAGTGTCCACTGTTGAGAATCTTCAATTGGGATTTCTCTCTCTCCCATTGAACTGCATGCAGCATAACTGTTTCCAACTTTCTGTCAGCTGGTCCACATGAAGGAGGCTTTCACCTCAGCTCCAGCAGGAGTTCTCTGTGACCTTGCAGCCCAAGTATGTGGAGTCTTCAGCAATAGGGTCTTACCATATATTCCTGGTGGGAAACTAAGGGCCTCGGCCATGGCCTGTAAGGCTTTCTCTGCTTTTCATCATTACTTGTCTCTTAATTGGCATGTTGGAAAAAATGGTTGAGCCCAGCTTGTCACAGCTGCCAGAACTGAGGCTTCTGCTCTAAAACTCCATATATAATCCTAGCAGAAAGGATTTGGGATAAGCTTCTGCTTTTTTATTAGCATTCTAGATATCGTTTCCCTTGAAAGGACATAGTATTTATACTTTTGGGTATTCCGCTGTACCTTATGAAAACAGAGAAATGTGTATAATCAAAGCTGATATTTTTATTTTATTTATTCTTTGGTTTCTTTTAACACATAAAATGAGGTTGTTTATTGATCCGTCAATGACAATATAATTAAAGACTCACAATAACCTCACTATTCTCCTCAGTAATAACAGTTCAATATTAGCTGTTTCAATATTTGCAGTGACATAAGATAGAATCACCATGATAAACCATAATTGAATGCACGTATATATATAAATTTTATGTACTTATATCACACACACATATATTGGAACATGGAACAACTATACATTATTTCAACAAAAGAAAAAATAAAGCTCACATTTGTAAGAGTTATGACCAGCATATTAGTTCCTTTTCCCATTTCAGTGAAAAACTACCTGATGAGATACTTAAGGGGAAAATAGTTTGTTTTGGCTTACAGTTCCAGAGAATACAGTCCATCATGCCAGGGAAGTCATGGTGGCAGAAGAAGGGGTGGTCAACTTGCATCCTCAGTCAGGAGTTAGAGAGTAAACAGGAACTGGGCTTGCACTATAAAACCTCAGGGTTCTTTTCCAGTGATCCACTTCCTCCAGTGAGGCTCCATCTCCTAAAAATTGCATAACCTTTCCAAATAGCACCACCACCCCAGTATTTGAAGCAGGGTTTTATTCTAGCTCAGGTTGACCTTGAGTTCACTATGTAGTCTCAGGGTGTCCTCAAACTGACAACAATCTTCTACTGCTTCCTCCTAAGTTCTGGAATTAAAGAAGTGTACAACTATGCCAGGCTTCAAATGTTAGTAGTGACTTTTATTTATTTTTTATTTTTTTAAGTTTTTTTAAAAATTACTTTTTTTATTGACAACTTCTATACTTACATACAAAAAAACCCACCTGATATGTCCCTCCCCTCCCAGTAGTGACTTTTAGCATTGAGTTTGTTGATATTGATATTTCTCTCTATAGAAATAATAACCACCTCTTATTTGTGGTTTCTATGATTGGATTTTAATCTAGCTGATGTGTTATGGTTTCAGCCCTGCACCTTTTTTGCTCCCTGATGGATTGGTTCGTTTGGTTAATAAACAGATAAACTGGCATTTAGTACTTGCAAGGTAAGTATGTGTAAAATTCATATAATACTTTTCTATCAAAATTAGCTTCTAATTTCAATATGGACAGAATTTAGGATTCTTATGCCTTTTTATTTTTAATTTTTATTTTATGTAAATTCCATTTGTTATATAAGATCAGTATTGTTTAAATATGTTAATTCAAGGTGTTTAAATCATTTTCTATGCTTTTATACCTATATAATTGTAAAGTCAAAAGATGGATAAAGCAAAAAAAACTTTAAAATGATCTTAAAATAATTTCACCTGTACTAAAGACTACTACAAATATGACAGTAGGTTTTCTTTTTCCTCTTTTTTTATGAAGCAATGGAAAGCTTTTGGCTGCTGTTCAGGACCAGTGTGTGGAGATCAGGTAATTCTTAATATTATGGACACTGTAGCACTAGTATCTGTAATCTCAGAGTGCCTAGGGCAAAAAGGGAGGCAGACACAGAATTTTCCAGAAGTGTGCAAACTAGTTAGCCTGGTAAATGTGGCAGTGAACAATATGGACTAGAGACCCTGCTCAAACAATGTGGAAGGCAAGGTTCGAACTTACCTTTGACATTCACTTGTGAGCTGTGGCATGTGTGTATGTGCACTTACATACCTCTCTGTCTCTCTGTCTCTCTCTCTCTCTCTCTCACACACACACAGCATTTAATCTTTTCAAAGGTGGTATATTTAAAATGGCTTTACAATTAAATCATTTGGTTTTATGAAGCATAAAACATCAACATATGAATAATGTTTTCTCAGACTAGTTTGATCATTTCTCTACTTCCCAAGTTACTCAGCTGTCTCCTGAGAAATGTTACTTTCTCAGCAAATAAGGATAAGATTTTAGATGTTTGCATATTACTGTTGTTTGACTAATTAGAGCACAGTCAGTTAGAAAGTCAGGTGCTCAGGAAGATGCACAAAAGTGCAGAAGTTGTTTTGTTCTGTTGGTACAAAGCTGTAAATCAAGTATGGTTGAGTGAAAGACCCGGATTACATTATTACATTATTGTCTGTCTACTCAAGGCAATCATTGGTATTACATATTTATCTAAAAGACTTCTGTAAGCTGGGCTTTCTGGACACTTTACAAATGCTACATCAATTGTGAAAGAAATAGCAACAATTGCAGGTGACTCAGAACTGTTAGCTTCCTTGTGAAATTTGCATCAGCAGACTAAAATGTATGGCATCTCTAAAACTGAAGGTCATTCCTTTTTTTTTCAGGCAAGACCTAACTTTTGGTTCTGAAAAAATCAGTGAAGAGGAGGAAATTTAAAGATACTTAAATACTAATTAAAATGTTTTCTGCTGCTTCATTATGCTTTACTACAATTGTATTAATGGGGACCAGGGAGATGGCTCAGCATTTAAAGCTGAACTCTGACCTGAGTTCAATCCCCAGCACCAATGTAAAGCCAGGCTCGGAGCAGTGCATGCTTTTAATCCTAGCATGCCTGCTGCAAAGGGAGTAGGTGGCATCAGGAGAATCCTAAGATTGTAGGCAGCTAGATTGGCCTTTCTAGTGGCAAAAAAGAAAACAACAAGAGAGTTTCTTTCAGAATCAAGGTGAAAGGAAAGGACCAGCACCCAGAGGCTGTCCTCTGATGTCCATGCATAAGTGATGAGACACACACACACACACACACAGTACTTTAATATAGTGTTAATGACCATTCAGTTATTACCACATTGGTGGTGGTGCTAGTTTTCTGCCGGTGATGTTTTTCTCCTTATCTGAGTAGGACTGGACCCCTCATCCTTGGTGCAAGTAGACAGAAGGTCTTCAGCCACCTGGGCACCTGCTTGAGATGAGGAAGCTTTTGAGTCCTCTTACAGTCACCAGGATGGCAATGATGGCAATGGTGTGGCTTTACTACTGATCTCTCTCTTTCTCTCTCTCTTTTTTTAATTTTTAATTTTTTTTTTTTTTTTTGAGGTAGGGTTTCACTCTAGCCCAGGCTGACCTGGAATTCACTATGTAGTCTCAGGGTGGCCTCAAACTCATGGCAATCCTCCTACCTCTGCCTTCCGAGTGCTGGGATTAAAGGCATGCGCCACCACACCCGGCTCTCTCTCTTTTTTGACGACACCCATAAGCATTCCATTGGCAGTGTTTAACAGTGAGGAAGGAGGCACACTAAAGTTAAATGACCTGCCCAAGGATTGGAAATCCACTCTTGTAGCTTTGGTATTTGTGCTCTGTGCTTCATCATGCTGTACTTAGCCATAGGTGTGTATGTGTAACCTGTTATGCTGAGGACCTCTGCTTTGAACAACTCCAGTGGATGCCCTTTACCAGGATACCTGCCTAAATGGGATTTTGAATCTGTAGCTCTCATTATATTGCATGTTCTTTGCAGGCAGGAACTATTCCTTCTTCCAAGACTATTTACATGAATATAGGGATGGATGTATAGATCAGTGGTAGAGTCCTTGTCTGTCCTGTGCAAGGCAATGAGTTCAATCCCCAGTACTGCAAAACCACCCCACCCCCACCACAAAACAACAACCCCAAACTCCCAAACAAACAAACAACTTCTCTGCATGCTTATTTTCATGAACATTATAAGAATTAATAATTTTTTTTTTTTTGAAGTAGGCCCAGGCTGACCTGGAATTCACTCTGTAGTCTCAGGGTGGCCTTGAACTCATGGCAATCCTCCTACCTCTGCCTCCCAAGTATTGGGATTAAAGGTGTGCGCCACCATGCCCGGCTAAGAATTAATAGTTTTTATGTGACGAGTGAGATATGAGGAAAATGTTAAGAGGGCATTATAGGGCATAACTCAGTACATTGCTTAGAACCAGCTTTTATGGAATATACATAAGCACATATATTGATTTTGCATTAAGCTAAAATGAAATGTTTTTTTAAGCAAATGCCTGGTGTGATCTGCAAAGAAAAGGACAAGGTAGATCCCTCAAAGTAAATTGTATGAATCATGTTTGTTCTGTTTTTCTTTTTATTTTGAGCCAGGGTCTTGCTTTGCCTGCCTCAGCCTGCCTAGTGCTGGGATTGCAGTTGTATGCTACCATGTTGGGCAGTTTTTGAATTTTACATTTGCCTTTCTTTCTTTCTTTCTTTCTTTCTTTCTTTCTTTCTTTCTTTCTTTCTTTCTTTCTTTCTTTCTTTCTTTCTTTCTTTCTTTCTTTCTTTCTTTCTTTCTTTCTTTCTCTCTCTCTCTCTTTCTTTCTTCTTTCTTTCTTTCTTTCTTTCTTTCTTTCTTTCTTTCTTTCTTTCTTTTTCTTCTCCTTTTTGTTTTTTCAAGGTAGGGTCTCACTTTAGCTCAGGCTGACCTGGAAATCACTATGTGTTATTTATTTGGGGGGGGAGGAGGGAGGGAGAATGGGCACACCAAGGTCTACAGCCACTGCAGATGAACTCCAGATGCATGTGTCACCTTGTGCATCTGGCTTATGTGGGTCCTGGGGAATCGAACTGAGGTCCTTTGGCAAGTGCCTTAACCGCTATGCCATCTCTCCAGCCCTTCCAGTTTTATTTTTATTGTGTTAAATAATGTTCATCACTTCCTATAGTGTGACATCCCTAGTTTGTCTTTGGATAGAAAAAAAACTTGTGAATTGCTTCTTTTTTAAAATATTTAATTTTTTTATTTGATGGAGAGAGAGAGAAAGAGAAGGAGAAAGAGAGAGGGAAGGAAGGAGGGAAGGAGAGAGAGGAGAGAGAGAGAGAAAATGGACACACAAGGGCTGCCAGCTGCTGCAAAGAAGCTCCAGATGTATGTGCCACCTTTGCATCTTGTTTACATGGGTCCTGTGGAATTGAACCGGGGTCCTTTGGCTTTGCAGGCAAATGCCTTAACTGCTTAACAGCATGTGAAATATGCTTCTTTAATTTTTAATGTGGCAACAGCTGCAGATTGTAAGTGGTTAATATGTGCTTCCTTATTCCTAAATAGCAAAGTAATAATTCCTTATGATTGTAGTTTGTTATAAATTTGGGAACTAATTGGAAGTTGTAATAGAACACAACAAAAAAACATTAAGAGACTGTTATGAAACATATATAAATATTCCAACCCCAAAGTTTGCTTAGTTATTTTGAGTGAATAATGTATGAAATTTTAAAAAAATTTTTTGTTTGTTTTTATTTATTTATTTGAGAAAGAGGCAGAGAGAGAAAGAAAGAGAGAATGGGCACACCAGGGCCTCTAGCCACTGCAAATGAACTCCAGATGCATGCGCCACCTTGTGTATCTGGCTTACGTGGGTACTGGGGAATTGAGCCTCGTACTGGGGTCCTTAGGCTTCAAAGGAAAGTGCTTAACTGCTAAGCCATCTCTCCAGCCTCTAATATATGAAATTTTAACACAACAAAATAGTTTATCTTCCCCTTTCTTCCTTCCCAGAAAAATAGCAACCACTATTCATTAATTATTTTAAATATGAAAGTAATGAACATTTACTAAAGTCTTATTTCCTATTTTCTGTAAGCTGTGTGAAGGCCCTTTCATCCCATAGCATTTAAAGGAAAGGAAGTTTATGTGAAATCCTTGATCAAGGTCACACATAGAGCAACAAACAGGACAGTTTCACTTCAAACAGTGAGACCTTTCTGCCTCTTCCATGTGGAAGTGGAACATTCTAAGGTCTTGAGGAAGTTTTTTCATGTCTTTATAATATAACAATTTAAAAAGGACTAAAATATTAAGAATCTTCAAAATTTTTAACAAGTAATATCATTTAGATATTAGAAAAATACTACTAGGTAGAAATACATTAAACATTACCTATTCAGTTATCCAGTTGTTTACTATTAATATTTTGGCCTGTGTTCTTTGAAACTTTTCTATCTGTGTATATGTGTGTTTGTGTAATATGTATAATCATTGAATAATATTTTATATACAACTTGAAAATTGTTTCTGTAATTTGTAAGCCTAACTTATATTCTTTAATTTATAACCCTTTTTCTTGATAACCTTTGAAATTAGTGTATGATGAACATCTTTCCATGTCAAATACAGTAATTATGTAATATTTCATTGAATATACAGCAAATTAATCTTTTTATATTGGCTGTATTTTTTTCTTTTATAAATTAGACTGTTAATTTCCTTGCTATCTATATAAATGTGTAATTTTTCCTGAGAATAACTCTAGAAGTAAAATTGCTAGGTCAAAGACTATTGATGATAAAGTTTTCGTTAATGTTATTAAATGAGTTTCTGTAGTGTTCACCACTCTTCATTTTGGGACATAGATTATCATAATATAATGTTTTGGTTTGTATTTCAGGATCGTGGATTTAAGTAGGTCACTAATTTAAGAACCATGTACTATGTAGGCTATGTAATTTGTTAAAATAAATCTTTTTCCTATGTGCTCAAACTTCATAATATGATATATGGTTCTTAACTAGGATCAACTTGTAGAGCTTTAAGAAATATTATTTTGCTTTATTTGGGCCTTATCCCAGGTTTACTACGCAAGAACCTTTGTAATTGATGAGCTATATTTCTATGGTTTTAAAAGACCATGCTTAAGCTTACTTCTGTAGCACTGTATTCCTTGTGTAGCCTCATTTCTGCAACAGTAAGAAAGTTGGGAAAAAATATCACTAAATAGCTCATGTCTGTGAGAGAAGGAATGATTAACTGTTGTATTTAGATACTGTCTAGTCCACAGCACCTCTGGCATTTCATAGACTTATGTATCACTGTTGTTAGGATAAAACTTGTGTCTTGACTTTTCATATGTTTTGTAGGTCTGCAAAAGATGATTTTACATCGATTATTGGGAAATGTCAAGGTAAGTGTTTCTAGAACATTGGACAGAATGAAAATTTCAAATATGCAGTGGTTTACAATGTTTCTTTAAAGTTTGAGTAGATATTAAAAAGCATTTATTAATAAGTATTATTATAGCTTTATTAAACTACTTTTAAAAATTGTATATGAGCCAGGCATGGTGGCACATGCCATTAATCCCAGCACTCGAGAGGCAGAAGTAGGAGGATTGCCATGTGTTTGAGGCTACCCTGAGACTACAGAGTGAATTCTAGGTCAGCCTGGGCTAAAAAAAAGTATGTTATTTTTTTCCCGTTTTCTTTATTTATTCTAAAACATTTTTTATTTTTAATTTTTTGGGGTAAGGTCTCACTCTAGCCCAGGCTGACCTGGCCTCCCATGTACTGGGAATAAAGGCGTATACCACCATGCCCAGTTGGATCTCTGTTTTTTAAAAAAATATTTACTTATTTATTTATTTGAGACAGAGAAAGGGAGAGAGAGCGAATGGGTGCATCTAGCCACTGCAAACGAACTCCAGACGCATGTGCCACCATGTGCATCTGGCTTATGTGGGTACTAGGGAATCGAGCCTCGAACTGAGGTCCTTAGGCTTCACAGGCAAGCGCTTAACTGCTAGGCCATCTCTCCAGCCCAGGATCTCTGTTTTGATGAGGTTTGAATGACCATCATGTCTTTTGCTGTTTCCTTTCAACTGGTTTTCAGGCTGGCTGTATGAGCCAGTATTCATGCCACTGCTTCCTCTGTAATGACTTCTGGGCTTCAGCAGATGAGGTGATCCATCACCTGGGAGATAGTTGTTTTCTTCTTGAATTAACGTAGCTTTGTTCTCCCCAGTATTCTCCTCTATCTGTAAAATAGAACAGATTCTCCAACCAAAAGTGAGAACAGTTTGACTAAAAGGGGATAAGCTTAGTTATTAGAGAGGTATATTGATGTGTATATTCACCCTAATTAGTTAAAGAGCAGTGGAGGTTCTCTCTGGAGCCTATTGGTTTTCTGTCCTAGGGAATCTGTAGCTTGGTTCGCAGATCCAGTTAAGAATTCTTCTCAACTGAGTGGGTCTTATGTCCAATCTGTGAGCAGTTGGTTTTCTACCGTGGCTGTATGCCACTATTGCACATATGTATATTTCTTGCTCAGCTGGTTGATTTTGTAACTGGCAAGATGTCCTGCTTAATCAATTATTTGGCAACTATTAATCTCCATTCACTCTTATAGCACTTTACAACACTATGAGTGCTAGCCAAGAGGAAACTGGTTTCCCTCTCAGTTCCAGCATAGTCACTTGATGTCCTGTGGTTGCAGACTGTCATGTCTTCAGTAATAGGGACCTATCTTTTAGCACTTGCAGGTAACCAAGTGTCTTGGCAATGGTTTGTATTATTTTGGGGACCTCATGTCTTCCTGACCACTACTGGAATGCATGGGGGAACCAATTCTAGCCCTGGGAATTACTAGTCAGAGCCCATGATTTTAAGGTTATGCTTTATCTACTTTTTATGGGGCTCTTTTGTTCAGGTTCCCTCTCTCTTTTATTGAGGGTAATGACTTGTAGTATGGTCCCCAGGAAGACGGTTTCTATTGAATTGATTCATGTTGCCATTTGTTTTGTGTATTTCCCGTTCCCATCCCCCCTTCCTCTACCCTGAAGTCTTCCCTTCCTCTTTCCCTCCCTTCCTTTCTTTCTTTCTGCTGACCATTGACTGCCTTGATGTCAAGTAGAACCTTCCTCCCTTCGTTCCTTATTTCCTACTTTTCCTATCTTCATTCTATTATTTGTTTTTACTATGGGGTAATTAGGGGCTCTGGCAGTTTCTGGGTGGCTGGTGGGGGGTGGGGGAGCTAGTTTTAGGATATTATTACCCCCATGTGGCTTTTACCATCTTCCCGCCCCCTCTACCACAATAATTCCTGAGTCTTAGTGGGTGATATTAGCAGTCTAGTTTAGTGTTGAGTTCTCTGTAGCCTCTGTATTTCTGTTATATTTCAGTTCACTACAGTGTTTGTTGCTGTTTCCTTGGATGTGGATGTCAGACTAGCATTGGGAGCAATATTTGTGTTCCTGCTTCCTCTGTAATTTTTCTGAACCTCAGTGAACATGGTAGAGGTGGCACCTTTTGTGGGAAGCAGTCAGCTGTCTTTTCTTATCATATTGATTTCTTATCCTATTGATGGATTTTAGATCTCCCCAGTATTCTTTGTTATCTGTTAAATAAAACAGATTCTCCAACCAAGGATGAGCACAGCTTTGAATAAGGGGGATATGCATAGAAGTTTGAGAGACATTTTCTTTTCTTTTAAAAATTTCTTATTTTTTTATTATTAAGAACATATTTTGTATGGATGCATCATGTGTTGGACCATCTTTTCCCTCCTTGCCCCTATTCCACAGGGGGCCCTCCTCAGTGGGGTTGCTGGTATTCCCTATGGAGTTGTGGGTTATGCATGCTGGGAGCAGCAGTCGGTTATTGGGGGGAGGCAATGCCTCTGGGCATGATATCCCAACCTGTGACTCTTACAATCTTTCCACCCTCTATTCCTCAAAATTCCCTGAGCCTTGGTGGGTGAGTTTTAAGTCTACTTCAGTGATGACCTCTTAAGAATCTCTGGATTTCTGTTTTGGTATGCGTTGAGTCTCATCACCGTTTGTCTCCTTTACTCTGGAACTGATTTGTCAGGCTCACCATGGAAGCAGCACTCTTGTTTGTCTCCCCTCTTCCTCTGGTTTCCCTTGAGATGTGAGGGGTGGTTTATCTCCTCAGGTCTTGCTACCTTCTGATAAAGAAAAACACATTCTCCAATGGAGAGTAAAGTCAGCATAGGCTAAATTGGATAAGTGTTATTAATTTAGGGAGAGTTTGATAGATGTAGCTCCTCTTTTAGCCCAAGACTAGTAAGTGCTTGACATTGGAAAACATAATCTTTGTCTCTATAGGATTCTGACCTGGTTCCCAGTTCCAGATATGGGTTCCTTTCCACTGAGCAGATTTCTTAGCCAATCAGAAAGCCATTGTTTACTCACCAAGGCTGGTGGTGACACTGGTGTGTATTTCTTGTCAGGCTAGTTGTTTCTGAGTAGCTTAGACCTTTCCTGCTGGTACCATTGTTCGGCCACTTTCCTCCAGTAGCTCATGTAGCACTTTCCAGCACTAGGCAGGCTAACTCTTCGTGGTCTGGCTTTCTTCTGGATTCCATCCAGGTCTCTCCATGTTCTGTGCTGGCAGCATATGGTATTTTCAGCAACAGGGTCTTCCCTTTTACCTCAGGTAGGTAATCAAATACTTTGACAGAAGGCTGTCTTATTTTGGAGACCTCTTAGGTCTCCCTGATCAATAGCTCAATGTGTGTAGCACCTATTTCTGGTACTGTGCGTTACAGGTCAGAGTGAAAGTTTTTTAAGGCTTCATCCACCATCTCAAGGGCCCTTCTTTTTGTGTGCTCCCCATATATTCCTGTTGAGGGTTATATCTTTTAGTCTCCCTTCAAGGAGAAAGGTTTCTGTGGTACCAGTTCATTTTGGGTTTAATTTTGTTTTTATTTTCTCATACCCTCTCCTTCTCCCCTCAATTCTTCCATCCCTATTGTCTGGGACTCAAGGTGCCTATCCAGTATGCCAGCAACTCAAGCTGATCCAGGTTAGGAACTGCAGATGAGTGAGAACATGCAGCATTTGTCTTTCTGTGATTGTGTGTGTTTCATTAATGTTCTTAAGTGTTTTCTTAGTTTCCAATTTATTAATTTCTGCTCGGTACTTGATTATTTTGTTCCATCAAGAGCTCTTAGGGTTGGAGTCTTCTTGTTTTTCCCACACCTGTAGGTGTGTGGATCGGTTATTAATTTGGGTCTCCCCATCTTTGTTATGAAGGCATTTAGTACTATGAATTTTCCCCTTAGGACTTTCTATATTGTGTCCCATAGGTTTGGGTAGGTTGTGTTATCATTATAACTCAATTCCAGACAATTTCTTTTTTGATATCTTCCACAATCCATTCATTGTTTAACAGTGTTTTATTCAAGCTGGGCGTGGTGGCACACGTCTCTAATTCCAGCACTCAGGAGGCAGAAATAGGAGGATTACTGTGAGTTCGAGGTCACTGTGAAACTACATAGTGAATTCCAGGTCAGTCTGTGTTAGCGTGAGACCCCACCTCAAACACACACACACAAAATGTTTTTTTCAGTCTCTAGAAGCTGGTAGAATTCTTGAAGTGTCTGTTGTTAATTTCTAGCTTTAAAGCATTATGATCTGGTACGATGCAGGAAGTTACATCAGTTTCCCTGAATTTATGGAGGCATGCTTTATGGCCTAATATATATACGGTCTATTTTGGAGAAGGTTCTCTGGGCTGCTGAGAAGAATGTGTATTCTGTAGAGTTGGGCTGGAAAGTTCTGTAGATGTCTGTTAGGTCTAGTTGATCTAGGATGTTGTTGAGCTCTATTATTTCCCTGTTGATTTTCTGCTTGGATGATCTGTCTATTGATGACAGTGGAGTATTGAAGTCTCCGACTATGATGGTGTTGGTGTTTATTTCTGTTTTGTTGTCAAGTAGGTTTTGTTTTATAAACTGTGGTGCACCTGTGTTTGTCCTATATAGATTTATGATTGTAATGTGCTCATGTTGGATCATTCCCTTGATGAGTAAGGAGTGACCTTCTTTGTTGTTTTTAATTATTTTTGGTTTGAAGTCTGTTTTATTAAAAATAATTTTATTTATTTATTTATTTATTTATTTATTTATTTATTTGAGAGAGCAAGAAAGCAGAGAGAGAGAAAGAATGAGAATGGGCGCACCAGGGCTTCCAGCCACTGCAAACGAACTCCAGAGCATGTGTCACCTTGTGCATCTGGCTTACATGGGTCCTGGGGAATCAAACTGAGGTCTTTAGGCTTTGCAGGCAGGCACCTTAACTGCTAAGCCATTTCTCCAGCCCTGAAGTCTGTTTTATCAGACATTAATACAGCAATACTTGCTTCTTTCTTCTTTCAATTTCCTTGGAATATAATTTTCCATCCTTTCACCCTGAGGAGGTGTCCATCTTTAGTGGTGAGGTAGGTTTCTTGAAGACAGCAGATAGAAGGGTCCAGTTTTCTAATCCACCCTGTTGACTTGTGTCTTTTGATGGGTGAGTTAAGACCATTAATATTTAAGGTTATACTTAAGGTATATATTTAAGGTTTGACTTAATCCCTGCCATGATGGGGTGCCTTATTGGGTTTGGTGCTTTCCTAGACTTTGTACTTTTTTGAGCCTGTTCTAGTTTTGGTTATTGTGATTTTCTTCTTGTAGGCTTCTGAGATTGGTTGTTTGACTGTTCTGTTTGGGTTATTCCCTGAAGTATTTTTTGCAGGTTTGGTGTTGTGTTCATATAATCATAGAGTTGATGTTTTTCATGGAAAGTTTTTTTTCACCATTTTTAAGGATAGTTTTAAAGATTTATATTTATTTATTTATTAGAGACAGAGAGAGGGAGAGAGATAGAGAGAATGGGCACACCACTGCAAATGAACTCCAGATGCATGTTCTACCATGTACATCTGGCTTACATGGGATCTGGAGAATTGAACCTGGGTCCTTAGGCTTTGTAGGCATACGCCTTAACTGCTAAGCCAACTCTCCAGCTCATCCTTTCACCATTTATTATGAGGGATACTTTTGCTGGGTAGAGTAGCTTGGGATGGAAGCCATAGTATTTTAGACTTTGAAGTGTTCTATTCCAGGCCCTTCTGGCTTTCTGGGTGTCCATTGAGAAATCTGAGGTAATTCTGATGGACTTACCTTTGTATGTAGTGAGTTGTTTCTCTTGCTGCTTTTAGCACTCTCGCTTTGTTTTCCTTGTTCAGAGTTTTTTTTTAAAATATTTTTATTATTTTGAGAGAGAGAAAGGCAGAGAGAGAGAGAGAGAGAGAGAGAGAGAGAGAGGGAGAGAGAGAAAGGAGAATGGGCACATCAGGATCTCCAGCTACTGCAAATGAACTCCAAACACATGCACCACCTTGTGCATCTAGCTTACGTGGGTCATGGGGAGTCGAACTGAGGTCCTTTGGCTTTGCAGGCAAGCACCTTAACTGCTAAGCCATCTCTCCAGCTCCCTTGTTAAGAGTTTTAAGTATGATGTGCCTTGGAGAGTTTCTTCTTTGTCCTGTCTGTTTGGTGTTTTGTGAGCTTCTTGTATCTAGATGGGCCTCTCTTTTGAGAGATTTGGAAAATTTTCTTAATAATTTTGTTGAATATGTTTTCTGTGCCTCTGGCCTGGATTTGTTCCCCTTCTATAACCATGATTCCAGGTGCCACGTTGTGTATCTAGCTGTACATTGGTACAGGGGAATCAAACCCCGGCCATCAAGCTTTGGACCTGTGTGCCACTTTGTATATCTGGCTTTACGTGGGTCCTTGTGAAGCGAACCTTGGCCATGAGCCTTTGCAAGCTAGTACCTTTAAACACTGAACCATCTATCCAGCCCCCATTTGCAGTTTGATTACAGCAGTCTTGGTGCTCACATACTCTTTGATACTCTTTCTGTACCTCAAATAAATAGGCTTACAGCCTTAAAAATTCTCTAGAGAGTGCTGAAGAGATTGTTTACTGGTTACGGCACTTGACTGCAAAGGCTAAGGACCTAGGTTCAATTCCCCAGTACCCACATAAGCCAGATGCACAAGGTGGCATCTGTGTCTGGAGTTTGTTTGTGGTGGCTGGAGGACCTGGCATGCCCATGCTCTCTATCTGCCTCTTCCCCCTGTCTGTCTCCCAAATAAAGAATAAATAAATAAAATATTTTAAAAAAATTCTCTTGAGCTGGGCTTGGTAATACATGCCTTTAGTTCCATCTGTGAGCTCAAGGCCAGCCTGGGGCTACAGAGTGAGTCCTAGGTCAGTCTGGGCTAGAGTGATACCCTGCTTAGGGGGAGAAATAAATAAAAATACATTTTACAAAAAAGAATGAGAAATTGGACTGTATCTGGTGAGGACATTTGCCTGTAAGCTGCCTCTGCTGATTACAAAGCTTAGGGAGGCTGAATCAGCAGGACTGACTCAAGTTTGAGGCCAGCTTGGGCAACATAGTAAGACTTGATCTCAACCGCTCCCTGCAAAACATTTAAGCTGAGTATGATTGCTTATGACTGTTTCCAGCAGGAGAATTACTATAAGTTTGAAGCTACCCTGGGCTACATAACTGAGTTCCAGGCCAGCCTGTGCTATATAGTGAGTCTTTGTTTCAAAAACCCTTTTTTTTTTTTTTTTTTTTTTTTTTTTTTTTAAGGGGAATATTTTAATCCTCAGGAACAGTGTATAGAACAGCAGAGGACACCTTAGAAAAGGAACCCAATAGGGTGATACTAGGTAATACATCTGTCACCCATGCTTCATCATTGGATCACGGTGCCTTTCTGTGACAAGCTACTAGGTTAGCAGTGTTGTAGTGCAATGGTTGTAGGAATCACAATGGTGATTAGGTATTGTGGTGACAATAAGCTTTATAGTGTTACAACATGCTATGGACTGTAATTAGAACCATGTGAGCATTTGCTCACTTAACTGAAAAAAAAATAGTATGTGTGTTTTATCTTTAAAGAGTTTTAGGATAACGGCCGAAGAGATGGCTTAACAGTTAAGGCACTTGCTTACAAAGCCAAAGGAACCAGGTTTGATTTTCCAGGACCCACATAAGCTAGATGTACAAGGTGGCACATGTGTCTGGAGTTTGTTTGGAATGCCTGGAGGCCCTGGTGCACCTATTCTTTCTCTTAAAACAATAAATTAAATAAAAATAAAATTAAAGAAAAGTTTTAGGATAAAATAAATTATTTTTTGTTAACTTCACATATATGGTAGATAAGGTTGTAATAGAATTGCCATTACAATTATGAACATTGTAACTTAATAAGACAGGTTAATTCTTTTCACTTACTTATATGTGTGTTTTCCCTCTTATAGTCAGTTCCTTTTGCTTGATTTCCCTGGATAGTCAGCAGAGGCAGAAAGTTAGAAATTTTCTTTGATTTTTTTTCTCCATTCCTTGTTCCCTTTCCCCCTCTCTCCTTTCTTTCTCTTTCTTTTTTTTGCAAATATTCTTAAACTGACATTGTGTGTAATGAGCTATCCTAGACCCTATATACATAGTAGGGAACTGGATGGAAAGCAAGAAATGAGTAAAGCATTGTAGTTGCAGTAAGTGTCACACTGAAGAAGAATCGTGGGGATGTTTTATTGGCTGTGGTCTCAAGACAGCATAGCTCCAAGTCATGCTCTTGCTTCTTCTTTCTTGGCTTCTTGCAACAATGTCCTGATGCAGTTTTCTTCTATATGCTCCTCACTAATACACACTTTACAGGCAATGCAACTTTCAAAAGTGACTACTTTTCTTTCTTTTCTTTCTCTGTGTATAGTATAGTATATATGTATATAATGCACGTGTGTATGTATGTATGTATGTGTGCATTGATGAATAATTGTCATGGTGATCATGATTTCTATCCCTATTTTATACATGTGCTCTACATACCATGAAGGAAACAGTATGTATTGCTAAGAAGTCCTTTTTGTGGAGCATCCTTTTGAGGGTAACATGAGGAGAGGTAGTGTGGAGGAGTGAATATCTAAAAGTTGGAACTGGTATGTCTTGGATTTACCCCCTGTAGTTTTGTCATTGGTGCTTATTAGAGAAGAATAGATGAGGCTTAGTGAATGTATTAGGGTCAGAAACCTCCCAGAAGACTAATGTGGGAGGTTCAATTGCATATTTGCCAGTGCATTCTTTTTGCTGGGTGAAGGCTTGGGAGTCTGAGGTTGGCTCTCCATGCTCACAGTGTTAGAGTGATCTGACATGCAGGGAAGGTTCTTTTTTTTGGGGGGGGGGTTAAAGGTAGGGTTTCACTCTAGCCCAGGCTGACCGGAATTTATTATGTAGTCTCAGGGTGGCTTCATACTCAAGGCGATCCTCCTACCTCGCCTCCCAAGTGCTGGGATTAAAGGTGTACGCCACCACGTCCGGCTCCAGGGAAGGTTCTTTAGAGCTTTGGCTTTAGACACCTTCTCTTAGCCAGTAAGTAAGTGGAGAAGGCCACAAGTTAACATGTAAATGGGAAGTTTAACTGTTCTGTATTTCATACAAATTATGTTTGTTAGAATTTTTAGTGTGTGTAGTTACTTTGGCAGCATAGATGAGATAATGTGTTGAGAACTACTCAACACATTACTATTTTGTTGGCTTCTAAATGTGTCAATTTATGACCTTAATGCTGCATTAATGGCTTCTTTCATATAATGTGAGGTAATGATCATTTGCTTATTATCTGACTCATCTTTATGGGAATAACTCCTATATGCAAATGATATTTCAAGTATGTGCCTGGAGAAAGAGCCAGAGTGTTGTTAATGCCTTTTGAAACTACATTTGCAGAGTTTGCATGCTGAAATAGGAGCTTTTTAGTTCCACTTTCATATTTTTCAATTATTGCTTTATAAAAAGATAAGCCATTTGAGAATGTTTGAAGTGTGAATTGCAACTCTTTTTGGCTTTGTTTGCAGGCCATTTACATTTCTTTCTTACACAGTGATCTGAAAAATAGCACATGGAATTAGACTTTTTTTTTTTTTTTTGAGGTAGGGTCCCCTAGTCCAGGCTGATCTAGAACTCACTCTGAAGTCCCAGACTAGCCTTGAATTTACAGTGATTCTCCCACCCCCACCTCCCCAGTGCTGGGATTAAAGGTATGCACCACCATACCTGGTGGAATTAGACTTTTTAAAGAGTAATTCTATGCTAGGAAATTTTTCTCATTTTCTCAATTTTGAGATAACATCAGGAATTTCCTTGTCTACTGTGGGAATGTGAGAGTGCATCAGCCCAGTGCTGGGTGGGCAGTTTGACAGCCTCAGTTCTCAATGGTTGCCTTTGGCTTCCAGTAGCCTCATCTGTTTACTGTTAGGGGCCATGCAAACATCATTTTTTATATGTGTCTTGATGTGACAAATACTGAGAAGCATGAAATACTTAGAATACTCAGACTTTGAATATTTCATTTCTGAAGTGTGACTCAAGGGCTTCGAGTATATGACAACTATTTAATATATGAAAACATTTTTATAGTTTTAGAGAAAATAATTCTTATATTAAAAATAATATATATTTTATTAGTAACTAAGAACAAGCAAGAGTAGAAATCATATAATCAGGAGATAAGTATTAATATTTTATCATTTATTCCTAAAGATTTTCTGTAATGCATGCTACTGTAGCTATATTCTACAGAAGTAACATGCTTTGTTGTCTGTTCACTTAAAGATGGGTGTAAACTCTTTTTTTAGGCTGGAGTTTAAGAGGAACTTTCCAGTTTCCTTTTTTTGAGTTTTTTTTTTTTTTCCTACAGAATAACACTCTAGGTATTGGGACATAGTCTTCAAACTAGCCAGATATTCTCAAAGGTGCTGATAAATTTAATTTCAGAGTAGCAAGCAACTCAATATTGTGCTTGATTCTACAGAAAAGCAAAGCTGTTTCAGGCCTTGGTGCAAATAATTGTGTATAACATAGGTATCAGAATATTACACCTATATTAGGTGTAATATATTTGATATGGATATTATTTGGATTGTTGTGTGATAATGGAGTATTTTTTATTTTAATATTTTATTTTTATTTATTTGAGAGAGGGAAAGAGGCAGAGAGAGAGAGAGAGGAAGAGAGGGAGGGAGAGAAAATGGGCACACCAGGGCATCCAGCCATTGCAAATGAACTCCAGATGCATGTGCCACCTTGTGCATCTGGCTTATGTGGGTATTGGGGAATTGAACTGAGGTCCTTTGGCTTTGCAGGCAGGCACCTTAATCACTAAACCATCTCTCCAGCCCTGTGATATTGGAATATTGCTCAAAGTAGGAGCAAGCAAGTATTCCTCCCTTTTTATTTTCTGAGTTTGTATAGAATTCAGATTATTTTTTCCATAAATATTTTATAAAATTCCTAAGAGAAAATTAACATTTTCTATGTAAGTAGGATTTAAATAAATTCAATTTCAAAAGTAGATGTGTAAAATTTCTAAAATTTTTTACTATTTCATGAAATTTTTCTTGTAATTATAGAATTTATAGGCATAGAGTCATCTTATAATAGTCTCTATTATTGTTTTAATATCTGTTGGATCTGTATCTGATGTCTCTTCTGTTGTTTCTAATACTTGTAACATCATCTCTCTTCTCTTGACAGCCAATTAGGCCAGAATTTTATCAACTTAATATTCGTCAAAAATAAACCTGGCTGTTATTGGTTTCTTTTTCTTTCTTTTTTTTAAATGTTTTTTCGAGGTAGGGTCTCCCTCTATCCCACATTGATCTGAAATTCACTGTGTAGTCTCAGGGTGGCCTCGAACTCTTGGGGATCATCTGTCTCTGCCACCAAATTGCTGGGATTAAAGGCATGGGCCACCAGGCCTGGCATTGGTTTCTTTTTTTGTTGATTACTTTCCATGATTTTTTGCTTTTATCTTTATTGCTTCCTTTTGCTTACTGGGTTTAAGTTGTTCTCATTTTGCTAGATGGAATTTCAGTTAATTAAACCTGTTTTCTTTTCTTTTTTTTTAATTGACAACTTCTATACTTACATACAAAAAACGCATGATATTTCCCTTCCCTCTCCCCATTCCCCTTTAGAACTGCAATCCCCATCATATCCCTTCCTTCTCTCCATTAGTCTCTCTTTTAATTTGATGTCATCATCTTTTTCTTCTATTATGAGGGTCTTGCAACGGTATTTCTAGGCACTGCAAGGTCATGGATATCGAGGCCAATTTCTGTCTGGACAGTTGCATTGTAAGGAGTGATACCCTTCCTTTGGTTCTTACATTCTTTCCATCCTCTCTTCCACAATGGGCCCTGAGCCTTGGAGGGTGTGACAGAGATGTTTCAGTGCTGGACACTCCTCCATCCCTTCATCTCAGCACTCTGTTGCCTTTTGGGTCATCCCAGTGGTCATTGCCATCTGAAAAGAGAAGCTTCTCTAACCAGAAGTGAGAGTAGCATTAATATGTGAATATGAACATTAAGTGTAGTGCTTTCAGGGAAGCTTGGTGGGAATAATATATACATTTGGCCAGACAAGAGCAGGCTTTATGCCCCTAAGGCTCATGACCTCCACTGCCATAGACTTTTGCTTAGTTTTTTCAGTACCAGGCATGTATTCCCTCCCATTGAGAGGACATTCAGTCCAATTATGGAGCAGTTGGTTACCCCAAGAGCAGACATGCCACTATTGCACATGTTCAGTCATTGGGCCTGTATGGCCAAACTTGAATTTTCCAGTGTCCACTGTTTTCACTGCTGATGACTTCTGTCCCATAAGGTTGCATGCAGTGCAGCTTTTTCCAGCTTTCAGTTGGCTGGTCTACAGGGAGAAGTTTTTCTGCTCAGCACCATCTTGCTTTCTCAGTGACCTTGTCTCTCAGGCAAGAGATGTCTTCAGCAATAGGGTCTTACCATCTGTTTCTCAAGGGAAACCAAGGGCTTTGGCAATAGCCTTTTATGTTTTGGAGGCTACTGGGACCTCCTTGGTCAACAACTCACTGGAAGGTATCCCATCCCAGGCACTGAAAATTTTCTAGTAACAGTCTATAGCTTCTGGATGTGCCATTATTCAAAAAAGTAGGTTTACATATGTCTTATTCATACTATCTTGAATTTTGATTGACCCTCCCCCTGTGCTTCTTTTACGCATTTTCTTCCCATGGCCTTGCTTAGGCCATTCCCCTCCCTGTAATCTATTCTTGTACTTACATATGTGCAATACCATACACTTAAGTCCTTCCCTCTCCTCCCTCCCTTATACCCTTTTACCAGCTTACTGGTTTCTGGTACCAATTTTTGGTTTCAGTTCCACACACAAGTCTATACATTTGTAGCTAGGATCCACATATGAGAGAGAACATGTGATGCATGCACCACTTTGTGCACCTGGCTTTATGTTGGTACAGAGAAATTGAACTGGGGTTATTAGACATTGCAAGCAAGTGCTGTATGCACTTGCCAGCCCTGTTTGGCATTCTTGACCAATGGAAAACATTTACCATTACTTTATTCTGTTAGTGTAAATTTCTTGAGAGACAGGCTTCTTTCATTAATGAAACAGTAATAACTTTGTGTTCTAGGTCCTAGAAGGGCAATGTTGAATAAGATATATTCTCTATTTTAAGGAACTCAGAGACTTTTGGGGCAAGTAGTTATGTAAACACCATAATGTGATATGGCAAAAGCTATAAATGGTGTACATTCATCACATTTGGCGGTCATGGAAGAGCATATCAAATTCGAAGAGTGTCAAGAAAGGAGGAGTAAAATCTGAGAGGAAACATTTAGGCACAAGCAGCAAAGTGCAAGGCCCACATTTGCTTATTTGTTTTACTGAAGTAGGCTCCATTGAGGGAACTGTTCTGTTTGACTAAAGCATTGAATCCGGAGGAGGTGATGCCAAATACTTGAGTACTTACTTTAGTTGCAGTTATTTAAAATTGTTGACTGTCTTTAGAAGATACTATTAAAAGCATTTCTTTTCTTTTTGTTCTAGTTCCAAAAGACCCCAAGCCGCAGTGGAGACAGATAGCATGGAGTTATGATTGCACACTGCTGGCCTATGCTGAAAGCACAGGAACTGTGAGGGTGTTTGATCTCATGGGAAGTGAGCTCTTCGTCATTTCCCCGGTATGTATATATTTCAGTTATTTGTGTAGCAGTTACTTTCTCTTTGCTGGGACAAAATGCCTGACTAGAAGCAGCTTATGGAAATAAAGAATTTATTTATGGTTTATACTTTTGAGGGGAAGTTTCATCATGGTGGGGAAAGCATGGCAGGAGTAGACAGCTGAGCAGTACATCTTCACATCAGCAAGGATAAAGTAGCAACAGTGAGCCGGATATGGCAAGTGGGGTTGAGCTGTAACACTTCAAGGGCTGCCCCAGTCACACACTGTTCAGCAGTGTTCCACCTTCCAAAGAATCTGTACTTTCTCCAAAAGTGCCACCAATAGGAGATTAAATATTCAAACACATGAGGATATGGGAGACATTTGACATTTAAACCACTACAGAATGTATGTATGTATGTATGTATGTATGTATGTATGTATGTATGTATGGTCTGTATGAATATACACACACATACATATTGCTTTCTATGTACAAATGTTTCAGTGTGTGATATAAAATGAAGGAAAATACAAATATGAATGACAATTATAAGCTGTGAACTTAAAATGCTTAGCATCTAGTTAGAGAATCATAGCTGTTTAGTATATGTTCTTTGCATTTTGTAATGCACCATTCAGCTACCAAATATCTTGTAGAAACAACTAAATCAATTGTCAAACCTGAACTTTCCAGACCAGAAGTCTGAAATAAAAGGATTTATTGAGACATTAGAGAGACTAGCTAGAAAGAGCAAGAACTAGTACCTGAGATGACATCACATTACTTTTAGTAATAAGGCTTTAGGTACCACTTGCAAATGTTTCCTGTTCCTAGAGTTGAGATATTTTTATAAAATTTGGGGAAGGAAAGTACTGTTGTTACAGGAAAGACAAGGCAAGATACCAGGAAGGTTCAGGAAGCAGGTTTTATTTAAGCTACAGTTGCATTCTGAGGACCTAAGTCCACAGTTTGAACCTCAAATTGAGGAAGCTCTTATAATTTTTTGGATTGTGAGTTTATGCAAAGAGAGCTCAACATCCAGATGGTTTTACAAGAAATAGGTTTCTTTTGGAACAGAGGACAAAAGATATAAAATTTCTCTGAGATAGACAAAAAGAGTAAGCTCCTACTGAAGGGAGGGGGAAACACAAGGTGGGTGGCTGTAGCTCAGCACAAGCCTGTCAGCAGACTTTTGCTAGTAGGAGAACTGAGGGAGAAAATAAAATCCTCACTTAAAAATCTTTTTTGTTGGGCTGGAGAGATGGCTTAGCAGTTAAGGCGCCTGCCTCCTAAGCCTAAGAACCCGGTTCCAATCTCCAGGTCCCACGTTTAGCCAATGCAAAGTGACACAAGGGTGCAATGCTGCCCTTGACCCCAAGGGGGCGCACGCATCTGGATTTCGTTCACAGCAGCTGAGAGGCTGTTGGCGCGCCCATCTCTTATCTGTTTTCCTCTCCCGTCTCTGTCTGTCTCTCTCTCTGTCTCTCTCCAAAAATAAATAAAATAATATAAAAAAATCTTTTTTTGTTAAATGTTTTTTTAAAAATATTTTATTTATTTATCTGAAAGAGAGAGAAAGAGGAAGAGGCAGACAGAGAGAATGGGTGCACCAGGGCCTCTGCAAACGACTTCCAGTTGCATGTGTACCCTTGTGGCATCTGGCTTACATGGGTCCTGGGGGATCGAACCAGGATCCTTAGGCTTTGCAGGCAAATTCCTTAACTGCTAAGCCATTTCCCCAGCTCTGTTAAATGTTTTTTAAAAAAATTTACTTGCAAGGAGAAAGAGACACACACACACATAAGCATCCAACCAAACACAGCTTAACGGAGGAAGGGGATTCATTTCAGGTTTATGAATTCCAGGGGAACACCATCAATGGTAGAGGAAGCTGACTCACTTTCATAGAACCAAACAGAGAGACATCAACAGACAGCTAGCACCACCAAGACCAACAAGCATGAACCACCAGAACTCACAATTTCTCTGAACACACCTAGTGGGCCTGGACTTCAGATTTGCCCATAAACACACCCTAGGGCTGGACTCCAAGATCTGTCCCCAGTGACACTCCCCTCCCCCTGCCCGCCTGCTAGGGCTCACATTGTAAGCTCAATTTTAATGAAACACCTGAGTCTATGGGGGCCATATATTTAAACCATTATATTCAAACTACCATATGAGGGGTCACTTTCACTTCAGCTCCACCAGGCATGCTATAGAGGTGCAGGGGGAGCACACTTTTCTGGGTGTTGCTTTCAGCACAACTGCCTGGCTGTCCTCACACCACCACTTATACTAGCCTGCTTTAGCCTATATACCCATGAGAGTATGGGGCCAAAGTCAAAGGATTTATTTCTTCTAGGAAGCCTCCAGATCTTTTGTGGACCTGGTCTGTTTTAGTTGTCCCTGGAATATTACCTCAGCTGGATATTCTTCCTCAGGTACCTCAAGCTTCAGGAGACTGATGTAGCCCAAGGCTAAGTGACATTGTGTATGTTCAAGTTTCCCCTCAGAATTCTGGACCAGACTAATGCCACTATTATCCTGGCCTTCGTTAACACCTCTATTTTTATTTATTTATTTTGGTTTCTTAAGATAGGGTCTCACTCTAGCTCAGGCTGTCCTAGAATTCACTCTGTATTCTCAGGGTGGCGTTGAACTCACAGCGATCCTCCTACCTCTGCCTCACACGTGCTGGGGTTAAAGGCGTGCGGCACCATGCCTGGCAACACACTTGTTTGTTGCTGCCACTTGGGCTTGGTGTCAAAACACAGTCTATTATAGGCAGATCCCACTGTCCATGCTGTTGGTGCTGCCATCACTATGGCTGTCCTGTAGCTCTGGGGACGTTCCCTTTCCCGGAGTTCCCTGAGGCTGAGGATTGGGATAGGGAGGAGTAACTGGCCTCTTCAGTCAGTAGCGGTGGCTTGTCAGTGCCCCAAATCACAGTTTGTGCTGGCATGCAGGTCTGGATCCCTCAGCTCTGGAGACATTTTCAGGAAGGCCTCAGGGTCCAAGGTGTCAATGGTGCCGTGAATATCTGGGCAGGGAAGGTTGATGAAGAGGAAGGATTTGGTGATGTCTGGAAGTTCCAGGCCAGGGGCATTGGTGAGAGCCCTTGTTTAATGTCCTTGAGAACCTATTGCTCTGTTGGACCCCATAACAGGGGCTATCATTTACCATCCTTTATGGCTTTATAGAGGGGTCTTGCTATGGGATCGAACAGACTGCCTATTGTCTCTCTGGGACAAGTTGTATCTGTCCCTGGTTTATATGGATGCCAAGGTATTTGACTTTGTCTTGGCAGATTTGTGCTTTTTTTCTTTTAGGCCTTAGAGCCAGTTTTGTATAGGAGAACAAGAAGCAGCTGGGTTCCCTCTATGCATTCCCCTGCAATGGCCCGAGCCAGTAGTAAGTCATCTATATATTGAAGCAATGTGTTTAGCAGGTGAAAGGCAGGTACATGAATGTGCATTGTCTTCCTGTACATTTCCTCCTGTTATAGTGTTATATAAGGGCATCTGGAGTGCTTCTGCCTGGGCCATGGCTCAAGACTTAGGTTGGGCCCCTGGCCTGACATTAAGGAGTGTGGGAGCCTCTCGAGTTGCTGAGGAAGTAGTTGCTGATGTCCTGGATCTGTCATCTGTTGGCCTTGGGGTGAGGATCTTGAGATGGTGGCTTGTTGCCTAGGTAGTCTTTGCAATTTTGGGTAAAGTGGAGCATAAGCTGGTTAGTTGTCTTCTAGCAAACCAGACAAAATTGTTTTTTGCCTTTGCCCTCTTTTCCATCTGGCCTGTGCAAGGAAAGAGTAATAGAAAAACAAAGAACACACTGGACTTAATCTCTACAGACAGACTGTTTATTGAGGTACAGTGAGGGGCAGCAGCCTTTCCACAGGTTGAAGGCTGAAGCATTGAGTTAGGCTGGGGTTCAAGCTTATAAGGAGGATCCTAAGAAAAACAGACTGGACTAGGTACAGTAGATAAGGAACTTGTAGCTATTTGTGTCCTTGCACAGAATAGGCTTTTTAAAGAATTGGTTAGGGCTGGAGAGATGGCTTAGTGGTCAAGGCACATGCCTGCGAAGCCAAAGGACCTCGGTTCAATTCCCCAGGACCCACGTAAGCCAGATGCACAAGGCATGCATCTGGAGTTTGTTTCCAGTGGCTGGAGGCCCTGGCACACCCATTCTTTCTCTCTCTCTCTTTCTCTCTCTCTCTGATTCTTTCCCTCTCTCTCTGATTCTTTCCCTCTCTCAAATAAATAAGTAAAAAATAAAAAAAAAAATATAAAAAAAAAAAAAGAATTGGTTAAGGGAGAGTGTCCCAGATGGTTTTAGTTCCTTCAGGGCCTTTTAGTCTTAGGGATAGTTATTAATAACTCTTTAGTTCCCTTTGGTTTTCATGGAAAGTTATTAACCCTTCAGTCCGGACTCTGGAAGGATAAAAAAGACTGGGGAGAACTGGGGATGAGTGGGGCACTTAGGGGTGGGCTGCATGGGCAGGAACGGGGGGGGGGGAGGGAACAAATTCTCAGGCTACTTCCTGCTGGGGGAGCAGTAGATCTCTTGGGGTGTCCCGTGCAGTCCTGTGGAGGTTGTATGCCCAGGGGCTGATATTCAGTGGCCATGAAGAATTTAGTGACTCACTGTGAAGGCATGTATTCTGTGTTGGAGGAATTCAGTGAGGCATCTCAGTATGCAAGGACCAGAAGAGAAGGTGAATATTTTCATAATCAGGGAATAAAGTACATGTCAGAGACAGGATAGGTTTAACTTGAAGGAGTTGTGAGATTTCTTAACTTATAGCAGTAGATATCCTAGCTGGTCACAGAGATGTCAGGTCACATGTAGAGAAATAATATTATTGGCCATTAAAAAGGCTACTATAGCCTAAAATATTATTGGCTGTGGACTGGTAACATCTACTTCTCCACAATCATTGTAGTCCATCATTGAAGTCTTAGTCACACAGAGGTGGCTTTTGGGAGTCTCAGCTTTTGACTTCCCATTTGCCAAACTTCACTTTGTAGTTTGTATACATAGTAGGCTATTATCCCATGTGGATCCTATGAACAGGCAAGGAGGCAGCTCTTCAAGACAGAGATATTATCAGGCCATTAGGAAAGAAACTCCTAGATCATGTCAAATCTATTAGCCATTGTGATCTGATTGTTTTCCATGTATGAGTTTTCTTGCATGTGACATAACATTTACAGGTAATGCAAATATTATATTTAAGGTTAAAAAATCAGTAATTTTGGTGATAGGTAAGGAAGAAGGAATTGTTAACTTGGATGGGAAGTTAATTGGAATTTTTGGAAGCATAAAGATTGGTTTAGGTAAGGTAGGAATGATGAGAGATTAGTATTGAAGTAATATTTCATAAACATAATGAAATTATGTTTTACATAATTATATTGATTATATAATACAATGACATATATTTTATATAATTAGGCCTAATTAGTTTATAACAAATAAATAAAAGTCTTACCCAATAGGAAACCATATATGAATACAACACTTAAGAAACCTATTGTAGCTGGGCATGGTGGCACATGTCTTTAATCCCAGCACTTGGGAGGCAGAGGCAGGAGGATCGCCACGAGTTCGAGGCCTACCTGAGACTACCTAGTGAATTCCAGGTCAGCCTGGGCTACAGCAAGAGCCTACCTCGAACCCCCCCCCCAAAAAAAAAAAAAAGAAAAAAAAAGAAAGCTATTGTAAACAGGTGTCCTGTGTAACAAAATAAAGGCTTAGTTTTGATTTTTATATTATATCAGATAGAGTTTATTCATTATATCATTATATCAGATAGAGTTTAAATAAATAAACAAAACTAGTTTAAAATATCTTGATCTTGGTAACCTTGATATTGATATAGGGAACTAAGGCTTACAGAACTGGCACCAGAGATGGAGTGGAGAATCAATCTATTTAAAAAAATTATTTATTTATTTATTTATTTATTTATTTATTTATTTATTTATTTATTCTGAATCAGTCTAGTTTTACATCAGCGTGAGTCCAGGGGAATCTCTTCGAAAGCCTGAAACCATGGTTCATTAGTAGAGAGATATCTATAGCTGTGTTACAGAGTTAAGAAGAAACACAAGATAATTTTAGTATTGGCTAGCTGTAATATAAACTGTGGCCTTGAAACAGTACAAAAATTACAGTGTCAGTACAAAAGACTATGTGTAGTGTGGGACATAACCAGCAGAAAGTTTTCACATTTGTATTTGGTAATATCTTTTATTAGTTTAGATACCTGTGTGGGTACCAATTACCTAGGGAAGGTTGGAAGCAGGGCCATAGAGTTTGAAATCATTTATTTTAGATGAAGACCATTGTTTGAGCATGGGGCTATACCCTGAGGTAGAGAATATGTCTTAAAAGTTAATTTACTTATGAGTAATAGACTTGCGATATCAGAATGAGACAGTTATTTACTTTTTAAATGTTTATTATTAACAAGATGTTTAGTATGGATACATCATGTATTGGTACCCTCTTTTCCCTCATCCCTGCCCCTATTCTGTTGGGGACACTCCTTAGTGGGGTTGCAGTTATTCCCCATGGGGTTGTAGTTTATGTGTTGTGGGAACAGGAGTCATTTTTTTTTTTTTTTTGAGGTAGGGTCTCACTGTAGCACAAGCTGACCTGGAATTCACTATGTAGTTTCAAGGTGGCCTTGAACTCATGGCAGTCATCCTATCTCTGCCTCCCACGGGCTAGGATTAAAGGTGTGTGCCACCACTCCTGGCTAAGTCAGTTATTTTTTGGGGGAAGGAATGCTTCTGGGTATGACATCCCCACCTGTGGCTCTTAAAATCTTTCCACTCCCTCTTATGCAAGATTCCCTGAGCTGTGGTGGGTGAGTTTTAAGTCTGCTTCAGTGATGTGCTCTTAGGAACCTCTGTCTCTGCTTTGGTAGGTGTTGAGTATCCTCAGGGTCTGTCTCCTTCACCCTGGTGCTGATTATCAGATATAGCATGGAAGCAGTGCTTTTGCTCATCTCCCTAATTCCTCTGTGGATTCATCTGTGGCTTTGCTGAAGTGTGAGGGGTTGTTTATCTCCTCTGGCCTCACTACCTTCTGAAAAAAAAAAACAGATTCTCCAGTGGAGAGTGAAGTCAACATAGTTTAAATGGGATAAGCATTATTAATTTAGGGAGAATTTGATGCATGTAACCCCTCATTTAGCCAAAGACTAGTGAGAACTTGACACTGGAGGACATAATCCTTGTCTCTGTAGGATTATGATCTGGTTCCTAATTCCAGATATGGGTTCCTTTATACTGAGCACATCTCTTAGCGAATTAGAAAGCTATTAGTAAGCTATTAATTACCTACTGAGGCTGTGTGCCACTATTGCATTGGCGTGTACATTGCGTCCGGGTGTTTGCTTCTGAGTAGCTTAGAACTCTGGCTGCTCAGACCATTGTTGGCCATTTTCCTCCAGTAGCTCATGTAGTGCTTTCCAGCACTAGACAGGCTGAGATGGTTATTTACTTTTTTGATGATACATAAAAAAGCAGAATTTGATCACTGTTGAACTAAAATAGATGAGCAGTAATACAACCTTTTACAAATTTGTTTTTAAAGATAAAACACTGTTCAATAATTGTTTTTAATTTAAGTAAAATAGAAGTTATTTTAAAATTTTTTTTTTTTTGATTTTTCAAGGTAGGGTCTTGCTCTGGCCCAGGCTGACCTGGAATTCACTCTGTAGCCTCAGGGTGGCCTTGAACTCACCGCGATCCTCCTACCTCTGCCTCCTGAGTGCTGGGATTAAAGGTGTGCGCCACCACGCCCGGCTATTTTTAAATTTTTAATATTTTTAGTATGAGATCCTTATCTTGGAAAATTAAACATTAATAAGTGAACCTTTACCTTAAAATTAGGTTACCCCAATAGTTAGAACATTTCCCTTGATCTGTCTCCCTGTCAGCTAACAGTTTCTGGAAATCATCAGAGACTATGGGGAGAGCTGTAATCACAGTATCTAGGTGGTTTGATACCTTGTCACTTTTTTGTTCTGCCTGAAGACCATCTTTTGTATTTTTAATCTTACTGTTTACATCTTCACACCTTTTTGCACTTGTATTCACCATTTAAATATTTTTCTTAATAATGTTTTGTGTATCTATTACAGTAAAATTTTGTTAAACAAATTTTATCTAATGGGAAAACATAAACATATATGTAAGAAATCTATTGTAAACAGAGAAGCAGACATTCTATTAAACAAAATGAAGACTTTATCCATTGGAAAACATGTAAACTTGGTATTTGGACATAATTCAATTTAAGCTGTAAGTATTTCATTTAGCATAAAATTCTTTTTAAATTATTTTGTGGACATTAGTATAAAAGTAGAGTAATATGTGGGAGAACTATTGTTATAAATAGACAACCAGGGGTTGGAGAGATGGCTTAGCGGTTAAGCGCTTGACTGTGAAGCCCAAGAACCCCAGTTTGAGGCTTGATTCCCCAGTACCCACATAAGCCAGATGCACAAGGTGGCGCATGCATCTGGAGTTCGTTTGCAGTGGCTGGAGGCCCTGGTGCACCCATTCTCTATTTTTCTCTGTCTCTTTCAAATAACTAAAAAATAAGTAAACAAAATTTAAAAAAATAGACAAGCAGACATTTTGTAAACATTATTAAGAGCAGAATCATATTTAAGAAAACCTGAATTTTGACTTGTGAAGTTAAAAAACTTTGAATAATATACTTATGTCATCCTTTTTGTTTGATTTCTAAATATATTTTAACGTCTCAATAAATTTTAACTTCTTTCTTCTAACTTCTGCTTTTGCAGTTTTTGTCCTTGTGGTTAATTATAAACAGACTGTGTGGATTCTGATTGTCTTCCCATTTCCCTGGGACAGCACTCCCCTAGGCTCCACTCCCTTTTTTTGAATATCCAGAAGGTCAGTTATATTATTGTCATATTTTGGACTTTTATGTTACATTTAGATAAAGTTTAAACAAACAAAGCTCCTTAAAAATGAATCTTGATTTTGTTAAACATGCAGTTTTTTCAGTAGTCAGAGCTTAATAGTAGGAAGTATAGGTATAGCTCAGTTTTAACTTTGATTTAAGACATGGCAATATAAATAAAAATTTTAACTTATCACAAAGAGTAAAGTCTGAATTATATGAACAATTAAGATGAGAAAATATATGGAGAATGAAAACCTTTAAGTTAACCCATTTTACTGTAGGCAATTTAAACCTTTTCCAGTTTAAGTCCCACAACCGTTTTGTATCACTTTCATATTCCTTTTTTTTTTTTTTTGAAGGAGAGAGAGAGATAGCGAATGGGTGCACCAGCAGCTTCTCAGCTGCTGTGAATACCAGATGCATGCGCCCCCTTTGTGAGCAAGTGTGGCATTGCCTCCTTGCATCCCTTTTGTGTCTGGCTAAAGGTGGGACCTGGAGAATTGAACGGGCGTTCTTAGGCTTTGCAGGCAGATGCTTTAACCGCTAAGCCATCTCTTGAGCACTCATATCCTTTTAATAACAAACCTTAGAACAATCTTTTACCTTATAATGTCTTTTTTGATTTAAAAGCATGTCTCTTTCTGTAGAAATAGGATTAGAATTTGGTATACAAACATGTCTAGTGTTGTAGTAAGTATGAACAAGCATGTTGTCAAAACATAGAGGTAATTGTTTTAAAAATATTGTAAACCTGATTTTATTTTTATTTATTTTTGGAGAGAGACACAGACAGAAACAGATAGAGAGGGAGAGGAAGACAGATAGAGATGGGCGCGCCAGCAGTCTCTCAGCTGCTGTGAACGAAATCCAGATGTGTGCGCCCCCTTGTGGGCAAGTGCGGCCTTGTGCCCTTGCGTCACTTTGCATCTGGCTAAACGTGGGACCTGGAGATTGGAACCGCTGGAAATTTGAACCAGTGTTCTTAGGCTTAGCAGGCAGGCGCCTTAACCACTAAGCCATCTCTCCAGCCCTGTAAACCTGATTTTAATAATTTAACATCATCTTAAATATATGAGCATCTGAACATTTAATGACCATAGCACTGGAACAATTAATGATTATGAATTTAGTCATATATAAGGACAGATTACATGTAACATAGAACACATGACATGGTTGGCCAACATTAGACATGACAACATGAAACACGGAGAGACATCCCTTTCAAGATTTTAGTTATGTTTTAAATTGGTGAGGACTTAATAGGGCAACAGCCAGTGGTTTGAATTTAAAGCTGATAGTTTTTTCTTTTGTGACCATTAGCCCTATGTAAGGGGTTGGGATTATAGGATTTTCCTTGGTGTTTGCCTTTGTTTATTTTATCTAGCTGTGTGGAGGGCATTGGTTTTTCTAGTCATTTAATGGTTAAGTTTTTGTGCACTGTGATTGCCCTGCTTCTGTTGTCAGTTTTTTTTTTTTTGGGGGGGTGGTGGCTTGTAATGAAAAGCAGGGAAAAAGGGAAAAGAAAGGAGAAAAAAAATCTGTAGAAGCTGTATAGTGATTTTAACTTTTAGCAAAGAGAGAAAAATTAGATATCCATATGTGGAAGCAGTTAAAGAGGCCCAGTAAAGACAGTAGTTTCTTTTTGGAGGCAGGGTTTGTATTTAGTGAGATGGCTTGAATTTGTTGTGAGAGGTAGAGACCCTGGCAAGTCATGGCAGCTGACTGAACTGTGTGTGATAAGAGTTTTAGGAGGGGCAGGAGCAGGAGAGGAAGCCATTTGTGGATGTGAGGGCGACCTGTCTGCAACATCTGTCACCCCATTGATCGCCAGGGTTGATTCAGCTGATCTGGCTGGCTAGGTGGGTGTCCCTTTCCTCCCTCACTGCTCCGTGTGCGTCCCTCCCGAAGCTGCGCAATCAGTCAAAGAGGACGACCTTCCCCGAATAGAGGAGGACCGGTCTTTGGTCAAGGGTATATGAGTAGCTGTGCTCCCCTGCTGGAACCTCCAAACAAACTCTCAAGGAAACCATTTGTCATGTTTTGTCATTGGAGAAAGTTACCAATGAGAATGTTGAAACCTAAAGTACCAAATTCAGGCCAGTGGTGGCCATTGTCTAGAGAATATTGCAGCCAAATTTGAATACCGAGTTGGAGTAATTTGGTAGGCAGGAGCTCAGATAGTCTGAGTTTCTTCCAATTAGTTTTGAGACATGCCATAAGAGTGTCTTTTGTAATGGATAATTTAGAGCCCATTTTGGAAGAGAAGGACTAATGGAGTGGCCAGTCCTGCCACCATGGACGTCTCCCAGGTTTAGGGAGGGCAAGTAAATCCAAGGATTAGAAGGAGCATCCCCACACTCATAATGTTTGGGGTGTCCAATGGAGTGATACGTGGGGGGCTCCTGGAGCCTCTGATCATCCATGGACTGAAAAATCAGAAAGTTCCTGAGTTTCTAAGGTCTGAGATGGGGTGCCTCCTCTGCAAACTGAGAGTTAAGTACCTTGTCTTGAAGGCTGTAATTTGATGAGGGTGTGGATGCAGCTGTGACCTCTTGCCTGGGGTTAAAAAGTCTAGTCAGGGCTGGAGAGATGGCTTAGTGGCTAAGGTGCCTGCCTCCTAAGCCTAAGAACGCTGGTTCCAATCTCCAGCAGTTCCAATCTCCAGGTCCCACGTTTAGCCAGATGTAAAGTGACGCAAGGGCGCAATGCCACACTTGACCACAAGGGGGTGCACACATCTGGATTTCATTCGCAGTGGCTGAGAGGCTGCTGGTGCGTCCATCTCTGTCTGTCTTCCTCTTCCTCTCTCTCTGTCTCTCTCTGTGTCTCTCTCCAAAAAAAAAAAAAAAAGTCTGGTCAGATGGGCTGGAGAAATGGCTTAATGGTTAAGGCGCTTGCTTGCAAAGCCAAAGAATCTAGGTTCCATTTCCCAG
Source organism: Orientallactaga sibirica (assembly GCA_036365145.1). Classification (NCBI taxonomy): domain Eukaryota; kingdom Metazoa; phylum Chordata; class Mammalia; order Rodentia; family Dipodidae; genus Orientallactaga; species Orientallactaga sibirica. The sequence continues at coordinate 16,055,835 of JAEOAD010000015.1, forward strand.
GACCCATATCAGCCATATTTACAAGGGGGCACATAGATCTGGAGTTCATTTGCAGCAGCTGGAGGCCCTGGCGTACCCATTCTCTCTCTCTCTCAAATAAATAAAGAAAAATTAAAAATATTTAAAAAAGTCTGGTGGGAGAAGGTGAAAAGAAGAAGAAAAGGAAGAAGGTCCCAGGTATTAAGATGGAAAGACTGGAGGTTTCAGGTCACAGGTGGCTGTTTAGTTCAGAGTATTGAGAACAGAGAGTTTTTGTGCTTCTTAGGGAGTGAAACGTTGCCAGAGAGGAAGAGAGGAAAAGAGTAGAAGACTTTCAGTCCAAAAGTCCTGAGGGCTCCTATCTGAGTCATGGCACCAAATGTAAAGTAAGTGTAAGAAAAAAGTGAAGAAAAACACTAGACTTAATCTCTACAGACAGACTGTTTATTGAGGTACAGAGAGGGGCAGCAGCCTTTCTGTGGAATGAAGGCTGAAACATTGAGCTAGGCTGGGGTTCAAGCTTATAAGGAAGATCCTATGTAAAACACACTGGACCAGGTACAGTAGATAAGGAACTTGTAGCTATTGGTGTCCTTGCTCAGAATAGGCTTTTTTAGAATTGTCTATAGGAGAGTGTTCTAGACAGTTTCAGTTCCTTGAGGGGCTTTTAGTCTTAGGGACAGTTATTAATAACTCTTTAGTCCCCTCTGGTTTTCATGGAAAGTTATCCCTTCATCTGGTCTCTTTTGGTCTCTGCATTTAGAAGCTGCTATGGCCCAAGCTAACATTAACTTGGATTGTTTATCCAGACAGATTGTCAACCAAGGGGGTTGTTTCTGGATTGTCTCTTGTCAGCAATCAATGTAAGAGAATTGGTTCAGTGACCAGGGGGCACTATGATTATTTCATAAACCTTTGCAATGACCTTTTTAAAAAAATTTTTATTTATTTATTTATTTATTTATTTATTTATTTATTTATTTGAGAGAAAAAGGCAGAAAGAGAGAGAGAAAGAGAGAGGGAGAGCATGGGTGTGCCAGGGCATCCAGCCACTGCAAACAAACTCCAGATGTACTCGCCCCCTTGTGCATTTGGCTTATGTGGGTCCTGGAGAATTGAACCAGGGTCCTTTGGATTTGCAGGCAAACACCTTACTGCTAAAGTCATCTCTCCAGCCCCTAAAATGACCTTTTTTAAATAAGATCCCTTCAAATGGCTATCCTACATCAAAAGTGCACAGTCTACCTCACAGAAGGTACGCAACTTATGGGGAGTGAGCTTTACTACATAGTTGTTACTGGAAACTGAGTCACACAGATATGGCACCAGAGATAGAGTGGAAAGTCAGAAAATTTATTCATATTGACATGGACTCGGGAATAACTTCAAAAGCCTAAGTAGCTTAGAGGTTTTATAGACAGTATGGCAGGCAGTTTGACATTACCTTGAATTCTTTACATTATTGGTGGGTTACAAGTTTCTAAAGTTATATGACTTTAGGGGCACCAACAGAAAATTCCTTATCAATAAGTCATTTATAAGAAAATAAAAATGTTAAACAGAAAGCTGTTTGTTCAGGGGTGTTTGTATCTATGGCTGCACTAACCAGATAACATACAAGCAGGGTGCAGCTGCATAGGTAGGGAAGAGACTCAGGGTCATCCTGTCTTCTTGGTAATGGCTTATATAGTAGAAACCTGTGTTTTAGAGTTTTATGTGGGTATGGTTTCTTAGTTAATTTTTTCTACCACACAGTCACACTTAAAGCACTTTCTAAAATTTCTCATCATACATTCTAAAGGAGTTGGTATACTTTATGTGCCTCCCATGTCCTACCTTGTGTTGTTGTCACACACTTAGGACAAGATTCCCTTTATCTGTCACTGGCCACTCTCCTCTTGGAGACTTTTAAGATGCTGTTAGCTTTGGTGGTACTGTACAGTGTCCAGCCTGGTTCTCTGTGATGAGCCACCCCCAGCCATGAATGAAATCACCATGGAACCACAGTTCAGGTCTTTGTACCTTGCTTGACCACCTCACGGTATCTTTGCTTCCAGCCTTGTATCAGTGGAGGGTCTCATATACATTCACATAAACATGGATGGTTTAAGATTTCTATACTGCCCTCAACCCAGAATTCCAAGACAAAAGTCCCAGAAATGTCAACCAAATAGGATCATAGTTTTGTCCCTGGCCACTGACCTCAGCCAGAGGCAACTTGAATCCAATTTGGCTCTGACTTCCTCCAGGACCCTTACTGTTGTAGTCACAGTCACATTGCTGGGATGAATATCTAAACCAGACACAGATTATGGGATGAAGGGATTCATTTTAAGTTCAGAGATCCAATTCATCAATGGGGGGAGAAACTGCTTCCTTACATCCAAGCAGAGAGCAACAACCAAATATCCAGCAAAAACTTCAGCAAGCACAAACCTAGCAGCAAGCAGCAGGGACCCTTGCAGAGCTCAGACTTCTCTGCATACCTTTTGGCTAGACTCAGGATCCACCCCTAGTGACAACTCCTCCTGCCAGGCTGCTGGAGATCCAAGTTAGAAGTTTTATCAGAGTCTATGGGTGACATACATTTAAGCTCCCACACTTACCTAGGAGTTGATCAGGCTCCTCACCAGCACAAGTCTGGTGGAATTCTTAGGATACCCCGGTCCTACCCGTTCAGCTAGACAGTGCTCCAAAATCCCTATTCCCGGTTCCTCAGGTTCTGTTGTGCACAGGACAAGTTAACCTCTTACAGGCAGAAAAAGCCTGTGGTACCTTCAAGAAGAAATTGTCGTCCAGCATCCCTGGGAGGCCAGACCCCAGAAACAAGAGAGGCAAAAAGCTATCTTTACCTCTCAGCCACTCAGAGGTTCCCTAGACATGTTTCAGGAAAGATAAGGCAAGACACTGGGAATGTTCGGCAAGTAGGTTTTATTTAGGCCACAGCTTGGTTCAGAGGACACAAGTCCAAATTCTGAACCTTGAATTGAGGAAGTCTTACAATTTATACTTTGGGTTATTGAGTTTCAGCAAAGGGGGCATGTTAATTATTTCAAAACCCAGATGGTATTACAAGAAATGAGTTTCTTTTGGAACAAAGAAAAAAGATGTAAAAAAGCCTCTGAGACAGACAAAAAGAGTAAGATCCTGTGAAAGGGAGTAGGGGAACCACAAGATGATGGCTATAGCTAACCACAAGCCTGTCAGCAGACTTTTGCTACCAGGAGAACTGAGAGAAAAGATAAAATGCTTGTTTAAAAATCTTAGTTTTTTCCCCCTTCCCTTTCCTTCCCTTTCCTTCCCTTTCGTTCCCTTTCCTTCCCTTTCCTTCCCTTTCCTTCCCTTTCGTTCCCTTCCCTTCCCTTTCCTTCCCTTCCCTTCCCTTCCCCTTCCCCTTCCCCTTCCCTTTCTTTCCTTTCCTTTCCTTTCCTTTCCTTTCCCTTTCCTTTCCTTTCCTTTCCTTTCCTTTTCCTTTCCTTTCCTTTCCTTTCCTTTCCTTTCCTTTCCTTTCCTTTCCTTTCCTTTCCTTTCTTTCTTCCCTTTTCCTTTTCTTTCTTCCCTTCCCTTCCCTTCCCTATCCCTTTTCCCTTTCCTTAGCCCAGGCTTTGACTTGGAACTCACTCTGTAGTCCCAGGCTGGCCTTAAGCTCATAGCCATCCTTTCTTTCCCTCAGCCTTTCCTTTCCTTTGCTGGGATTCCTTTCCTTTCCTTTCCTTTCCTTTTTCTTTTCTTTTCTTTTCTTTTCCTTTTCTTTTCTTTTCTTTTCATTTCTTCTTTTTTTTCTTTCTTTTTTGTTTTTTTGCCCAGGCTGACTTGGAACTCACTCTGTAGTCCCAGGCTGGCCTTAAGCTCATAGCCATCCTCTTACCTCAGCCTCCAGAGTGCTGGGATTAAAGGCATACATCACCATGCTCTGCTCATAACTTTTTTTTTGTTTTTGTTTTTCGAGGTAGGTTCTTACTAGCTCAGGCTGACCTGGAATTGACTATCTAGTCTCAGGGTTGTCTCGAACTCACAGTGATTCTTCTACCTCTGCTGCCTGAGTGCTGGGATTAAAGGTGTGCGCCACCACACCCAGCTTCTGCTCAAAACTTTTTTTTTTTTTTTTTTTTTTTTTTTTTTTTTTTTTGCAAGGTAGGATCTCACTCTCACTCCAGGCTGACCTGGAATTAACTATGTAGTCTCAGGGTGGCCTCGAACTCTCGGCGATCCTCCTACCTCTGCCTCCCGAGTGCTGGGATTAAAGGCGTGTACCACCACGCCTGGTTTACTCAAAACTTAACTCTGTTTATTTACTAGGGAGAGAGGGAGAGAGAGAGAGAAAGAAGCAGATATATATAGAGATTAATGGGCGTGTCAGGGCCTCTAGCTATTGCAAATCTCCTGATGCATGCCTCACCTTCTGCATCTGTTTTACATGGGTCCTGGGGAATCGAACCTAGGTCCTTTGGCTTTGCAAGCAAGCACCTTAACTGCTAAGCCATCTCTCCAGCCCTACACCTCCCTCCCTCCTTCCCTCCCTCCCTCCCTCCCTCGCTCCCTTCTTCCCTCCCTCCCTCCCTCTCTCCCTCCCTCCCTCCCCCTCTCCCTCCCCCTTTCTGTCTTTCTAAAAATTATACATATGTATGTTATAGGAATGAGACTCAGAGCCATTTGGACAGAGAAGAGGAAGATTTATTCACACTAGCAGACTGACACCCAGATCAGTCTGTAATGCCATCACCCCTGAGCTTAGGCAAGAGGGGCATTTCACAGCTTTCTTCCTACAAGCAAGCAAGGTTACAGAAGCCTACATGGCATGAGTGGGCAGCTACATAGTTTAAATTTCTTGTAATTTCTCTTCTTCATAAGCCCGAAACTATCAGTAACTCACAGTAGGGGCAGGGAACTTACCTCTATGGTCTTTGGACTCCCCCTGCAAAGGCTTGTGGGCAAGCAGGAGTTTATCTCTCTGTTCTCTGGTCTCTCCCTGTAGGTGGTTCAAGGATGGCCAGGACTTCTCTCTGCTCTTTGTGGGTAACTTCTGGCCTGTTGGGGGTCTCTGTAACCTAGCACATATTTTTCTTCTGTTGCTATTTTCTTCTAGATATATAACATATATATAGTTTTGTTTTGTTTTTTCAAGGTGGGGTCTCACCTAGTCTAGGTTGACTTTGAATTTACTTTGTAATCTCAGGTTGGCTTAGAACTCATGGTGATCCTCCTACTTTTGTCTCCTGAGTGCTGTGATTAAAGGCATAAACCATCATGCCCAGCAAACACAAGATTTTTATTTATTTGCAAGGAAAGAGAGACAGTGAAAGAGAAAGAGAATGGGCATCCCAGGACCTCTAGTTGCTGCAGAGAACTCCAGATGCATGTGCCACTTTGTGCATCTGGCTTTACGTGGGCACTGGAAAACTGAATCAGGGTTATTAGGCTTGGCAGGCAAGTACCTTAAGTGCTGAGCCATTTCTCCAGCCCTTTGTTTTTCTTAATTTTTTTCATTGTTGCTGATGATTTTTAATTTTAAAAATATTTTTTCTTTCTTTCTTTCTTTCTTTCCTTCCTTTTCTTTCTTTCTTTCTTTCTTTCTTTCTTTCTTTCTTTCTTTCTTTCTTTCTTTCTTTCCTTCCTTCCTTCCTTCCTTCCTTCCTTCCTTCCTTCCTTCCTTCCCTTCCTTCCTTTCTTTCTTCTTTCTTTTTCTTTCTTTTTTTTTTTTTTTTTTTTTGTTTTTTTGAGGTATGGTCTCACTCTGGCCCAGGCTGACCTGGAATTCACTCTGTAGTCTCAGGGTGGCCTCGAACTCACGGTGATCCTCCTACTTCTGCCTCCCATTTGCTGGGATTAAAGGCGTGTGCCAGCATACCTGGCTTTTTTTTTTTTTTTTTAATTGACAACTTCCGTAAGTATAGACAATAACCCATGGTAATTCCTTCCCTCCCCCAACTTTCCCCTTTGGAACTCCACTCTCCATCATATTCCCTCTCCCTCTCAATCAGTCTTTTTTTATTTTGGTGTCATGATCTTTTCCTCCCATTATGATGGTCTTGTGTAGGTAGTATCAGGCACTGTGAGGTCATGGATATCCAGGCCATTTTGTGTCTGGAGTAGCACGTTGTAAGGAGTCTTAATTTTTTTTTTTCCACTATGTCTAATGTCACTGTCTAGATTGAACCTACATTGGCCATAGAGAGGACGGGTGGGATAATGTGAGGTAGAGAAAAGTGAGGACCCCAGGACAGTCCACAGGGAGAATAGTTGCTTCTGAATTGTCTGGGGTTAACAAAATTCAAACAAGCCATGCTGTGCCTGGTGTTAGGTCATGTTGTGATTTAAATCAGTTTCAACCTACACATCATGTCCATTTTGTTTCTGGAGCAGCAAGACACCAGGACTATTCCAGAAGCAGTTTTTAAAAAAGGTTTTATTTATTTATTGAGGAAGAGAGGGAGTAAGGAAGAGAGAGAGAGAGAGAGAAAGAGAGTGAGAGAATGGGCATACCAGGGCTTCTAGCTACTGCAAATAAACTTACGTCAGTGCCATCATATGCATTTGGCTGACGAGGGTTCTGGGGAAGTGAACCTAGGTCCTTAGGTTTTGCAGGCAACTGCCTTAACCTCCGAGCTATCTCTCCAGCCCAGGAAGCAGCTTTTATTTAGGTTGCATCCTGGTCCATTGGACTAACATCTCAAAGACTGAAGGGAAGAAGCTGTTGGATTTTATAACTTGGATTGGGAGGCGGTTATAGTAAAAAGGTAGCTTATATACTGATTGTCTAACAGAAAAAGTCTCAACATATGCATTTTATAAGAAATTGGCAAGTTATAAGAAATTGATAAGTCCCCAGTAATGTGTGAAATTTCTTTCTGTCTGAGGCAAACAGAAAGTGGAGTTCTTGGCTGGAGAGATGGCTTAGCATTTAAGGCATTTTGCCTGCAAAGCCAAAGGATCCTGGTTTGACTCTCCAGGACCCACATAAGCCAGATGCACAAGGGGGGGGGCACATGCATCTGGAGTTCGTTTACAGTGGCTAGAGGCCCTGGCATGCCCATTCCCTCTCTCTCTGTGCCTCTTTCTGTCTTTCAAATAAATGAATTAAATATATTAAAAAAAAAGAAAGTGAAAGTTCTTGTTAAGAGGGAGAAACCACAAGATGGGAGACTTTAGCTAGTTAGGTTGTCCACAAACAAGCCTGTTAGAACTCTGTTGACAGATGCTGACCCAGTACACAGAGAGAAAAGAGTAAATCCTTATTTGAAATCCTTATTTTTTAAAAAAAATTCTTTTAAAAAATTTAAAAATGTATTTATTAAAGAAGGGGGAGAGAATATGAATGGGCACGCCAGGGCCTCCGGCCACTCAGTGCAATCAAACTGCAGATGCATGTGTCACTGTGCACCTGGCTTATGTGGGTTCTGGGGAATTGAATCTGGGTCCTAAGGCTTCACAGACAAACACCTTAACCCCTAAGCCATCTCTCCAACCCTTACAATGTTTTTTTTTAAATTTATTTATTTGAGAGAGAGAGAGAAATAGAGAGGGAGAGGGAGAATGAATATGGGCACACCAAGGCCTCTAGCTACTGTAAATGAACTCCAGATGCATGTGCTACCTAATGCATCTGATTTTATGTGGGTACTGGGGAATAGGATCTGGGTCCTTTGGCTTTGCGGGTAAGTGCCTTAACCAGGAAGCCATCTCTCCAGCACCCTTTTTTCCCCCCATGTCATATATTAGTTTTACTCATACTTCTTAACTGATTATCTTTCCTTCTGTCTTTCCCAGCCCTCCATCCTTTGGCCCTTGTGATATTTAGGACGTCTTAGTTTTTCTTTTGCCGTGGTATAAATTGTTGTAAGGTTCCAACGAGGGGAAGAAATTCATGAGTTGTTAAAACAAAAACAACTACCAGAGAAGCTAGACTTTGCTACCTTCAAAAGGGTAAGAATTGAAAGGGAGAGCAGAGAGAAAAGTAATGATACCAATGACTTGTATTTGTGAATGTTTCATGAACCTTTTACCTTAGGGAGTGAATAACTTTTATTCACTTCAGCCAGGGCACAAATGACAGACGAAGGGAAGAATGGGTTGATTGCACCAAAACCCAATGAATTAATATGGATTATTTAGAGAGTACAGGTGAGGGATTATTTACAGGAGCATGGATGACTCAAAGGCATTATCAAAAAGCCCATCCTACCATAGGTGACCACTCATAGAAGCTTCATTCTGGAACACAGTGCAAACTTGCTGGCAGCTCTGCTGGCCAGTGTTTCTCCCTCCTGAACTTATTTACTGCTTCTGTAACCTTGGGGAGGTCTTATGACCTCTAAGTTTCAGCTTTCCCAGACTTGCTTACCTCCTGAGTCAAAAGAACTTCTTTCCTTCCTGGAGAAGGGAATGTTTCAATTAGGAAATTGCTACACAACACTAGTCATTCTCCCCTTAGGCAGTTGTTTACTGGTCCTGTAACCTTGGTGAGGGGTCTTGTGATCCTGGGAGGTTCAGCTTTCCCAGGCTTGTTTTGCCTCCTAAGTCTCCTGAACTTCCCTCTTTCCTCCTAGAGGGAATGTTTCATTTGGGAAGAAATTGCCACATGTCCAGGCCCACCTGGGTTATCTACTCTTCTCATTACAGTTATTAAATAATACCTGACAGAAAATGACCTAAGGGAAGAAGGTTATTTTGGCTTACAGTTCCAGGTTGTAGTCTATCATGTCCAAGTCATGGAGGCAGCTGATCTGAAAATGGAGTGAAGATGAAAAATACTCAAGTTCAGCTTGTGGAATTCCTCCTTTTTATTCAGTTCAGGATCCCAGTTCATGGAATGGTGCCTCCCATAACTAGTGTGGCTCTTCCTTCCTCAATTAACCTAACCTAGAAACCCCCTCACAGATGTACCTAGAAATTTGTCTCCTAGATGATTCTAGCTCCTATCAAATTGGCAGTCAGTATTAACCATTGCATTTTATATTTCATTAATATCTTTAATATATACTCTTATACAGTATTTATAACCACTGTTTGCATAAATTAGGGAAGAGAAAAAATAAGCAAACTCTAAATAATGGTGAAATGGCAGGAAGGATTTCAATCAAAATTGCCATGTTTGAAAGTTTGAGGGCAAGCATTTTTCTCCTTCTTTAGAGTACTGACATAAACTTTAGATTTAAATAAAGAAAAATTGGGCACTGGGTGAGAGGTATGCCTAAGTAAGCTGTCGTCGTCAAACCATGGTCTGTTTGGCTCTATTTCCATCTTGCTTCTGTAGAGTGACTGTGAAGAACTCTTTCACTTTAAGGGACAGTCTTTGATTATTTCTGCTGGAGCAGGGCAGCCTCTGTTTCAGTCATGGTAACGTTTTCCAGTTCGGAAGTGATACCATGGAATGATTTGTCTCAGTGGCTCTGCTCTTCCTGAATCCAGTTGATATGGGGTATTGAGCTCATGGCCTTCTATATGCTAAGCAAGCCTTCTATCACTTAACTATGTACACAACCCAATGACTAAAGAGTTTCAGGTACCCATTTGGGGGTGTGGAACAGGAGGTTGTAAAAACAGATAGTATGTGTGGTAGTTAAATGGATGTTTTTCAATATATTTAGTTTTATTAAAACCTTTTAGATTTTTAGTCACTTGACTTGAAGAAATGTCACTAGGTGGATCTTAAGGTTTAGCCCTAAGATGTGGTGGTAGATTTTTAATTTTAATCTAATGATATATAAAGTGTCTAGAGTTCCTAAAGTGTACTTGTTTGTGGTGTTGCTTATTCTACCACTTAACTGTATACCCAACCCAATGACTGAAGAGTTTCATGTACTCCTATAGGGGTGTGGAACAGGATATTGTAAAAACAGACAGTATGTTGCCTCAGTTATTCTTAGCTCTGTGTTTTCAGTCTTGTAGAGAAATGAGAGGTGATTAACATGCCTATAGCAAAAACATAACTCTAAGGAAAGGGGACAGATAAAAAATTAAGGCTGTGGGCTGGGAGGATGGCTTAGCAGTTAAGGCATTTACCTGCAAAGCCAAAGGACCCAGGTTTGATTCCCCAGGACCCACGTTAGCCAGATGCACAAGGAGGCACATGCATCTGGAATTTGTTTGCTGTGGCTGGAGGCCCTGGCACATCAATTCTCTTTCTCTCTTTCCCTTTTTCTCTGTACAATAAATTAATAAATAAATAAATAAATAAATAAATAAATAAATAAATAAATAAATAAAATTTTTTAGAAAATGAAGGCCGAGATGCCAGGCTTCTATCCTGATTTTAGTTACCTTTTGTGTCCAAGTGTGGAATCAGTGCTTTTTAGCAAAAGCAGCTTGTACTTAAAGTCTACAGAACCACCTGGGAGCTTTATGACAAAAAATAAAGCAAAAACCCAATCACATTAGTGAATGTCTTAGCACACTGCACAGATTGTATTTAATTGATGTGAGTAGGATCTGGGGATTCATATTATTTGCAAAGTTTTTAGCTTATTTTAAGGAGAAGTTAGTGTTGAGAACCAAAGATATAGAGAATTATTTTCTGTCAGGAATGACTGGGAAAATTGCATTGGGCTCATATCCTAGAAGTTCCACAGAGCCAAACTTAAAATTAAATTGCTATGTAATAGGCTAGTGTTATCTCATGAGAATATAATGAGAATGAGCTATGTGGTCAAGTGTAATTTTAAATTTTCAAGTAGCTATAATGAGTGGGTAAAATTTAATATATCCAAAACACTGTTAATTCAATATGTAATTATCATGAATTGCTGTGAGATATTTTACATGGCACTAAGTCTTAAATTTCATGTATATTTTTATGTTTATAGCCTATCTTGGTTCAGACTAGGCATTTATTTATTGAATTGTCCTAGATCACAAGGAATAGGTTGGAATCTAGTGGAGAAAAGGCCTTTTCTCTACCCTCTTATGTTTATTTAGGTAAACCAACAGGAGAAAGACTAACAGAAGAAAAGCCATACGAAGTTTATTTAAGTTTCTATGTTTACATGCATGAGTATTACAGAAAAGCAAATGCATATATACTATTTTATAGAGGATTATATGTTGTGGAGAAGTGACTAGACAGAGGAAAGAGTTTGGACTTTTAGGAGTAACCAACTGTATAAAAGCAATATGGAAACATGAAGGAAACTAATAGATCTTCAATAAGGTCTGTTTCTGCACACTTACCTTGGTGTGACTCCCAGTTCTCTCTTCCTGTTAGAGCATGGCACTGTAGCTAGAAGTTTATGCTGTATTTTTCAGCAGATAAGGGCAAGGTAGAGAGAGTTTCATGGATCTGTTAATTCTCAGTTGCTCTCAGTGTAAAATAATCTTCATGCCACGGTGGCATAATACTGATCATCTCTAAGGGTGGTAAACCTTGTGATATAAGCTTCCCAGGGTGCTCAGATCTTTAGCAATATAACTTGATATTTAGTTGATGGAAAAATATTGACATTGAGTGAGTGTTTATTTTATTTATTTATTTGCAAGCAGAGAGAGATACAAGAGAGACAGAGAATGGGCATGCCAGCGCCTTTAGCCTTGCAAACAAACTCCAGATGCATGTGCCCCTTGTGCATCTAGCTTACGTGGGTCCTGGGGAATTGAACCTGGGTCCTTTGGCTTCTCAGGCAAATGCCTTAACTGCTAAGCCATTTCTTCATCCTGAGTGAGTGTTTTAAGTATCTTTTTCTTTTAAGTTGCTGATTAAACAGTTGGAAAATAGTTGAAATCTTTTTTAGAGTAGACTGTCGTAGTAGAAATTAATATTTGAAACCTTATGTCTGGAAAGAGATTCTTGGGTGTTCTCTAAGGCTGAATGGTTCTATTACTTTCCTCCTTTCTCCTCTTTATTTTGCAGTGAAAGTACAATTGCATAGAAATGTATTTATCTATGTGAACATCTCATTCGAAGAAGCTGCTGTGGTTCTATTCCGTGTTTGGGAAGCGTAGTCTAGACTTGGTGCAAAGCCACCATCCGGGATACCCTCCAGTTATGCATCTTCTACATTTATCTAATATCTCTTAAGTAACTGAATTTCTTCCTCTTTTATAGGCATCTAGTTTTACAGGTGATTTGAGCTATGCCATTGCTGGGCTGATATTTTTAGAATACAAAGCAAGTGCACAGTGGTCTGCAGAACTCTTGGTCATCAATTACAGAGGAGAACTTAGAAGTTACCTTGTCAGGTAAAAATCTACCTTGGGAAGTCGTTTGTTTTTCTGATTGAGCATCAGATATTTGTATTTTTTTTCTTTCTTTTTACCATGTAGCCAAAAATTGCCAAATAGTAGGAATGTTGAAAGATTTGTATGGTGAATAACCATATGCTTCTGACTGAAGTTTATAATTAGGATTTAATTATACTTGCTATATCATATATATGTCCACCTAGTCATCTCTCTGTTTAGATATTTATCTTAAATTGTTATATATTTTAGGGTAAATTGGAGACAGCTGTACTCAACATAGAATGCATATTATTAGAGCTCACTGTTTTTTCATACTTTTTTCCTTTTAAGTAAAATTTGCATACAACAAAACACACAATTCATAAATGTATTTCCAAATAAGTTATCACAGGTACATCCATTTTTGCAATTCAGACCTCTGTCAAGATACATAGCACTAGTATCATGCTAGAAAGTTTCTTCCTTCCTCTTCTCTTCCATATTCTCTCTAGAATAGCTACTATTTAAAAGTTTTTCTTTTAAATTATAAATTAGTTTATTGAAATAGTTCACATTTTCTGGGCGTGGTGGGTTACACCTTTAATCCCAGGACTTGGGAAGCCAAGGGAGGAGGATTACTGTGAGTTCCAGACCAGCCTGAGATTTCATAGTGAATTCCATGTCAGCCTGGCCTATAGCAAGAACCTGTCACAAAAATAAAAAGAAATAGTTCACAGCATAATTATATAATATATAATCTTTTTCCTAAGTTTTTCTTCATCATCATATTTTAAAATTCATAAATATTTTATGTATATGATTATAGTTATTCCTTTTTTCTAATTAACACACGCACACACACAAACCATATACACATATGGGTACAATAATAGCTCATGGTTTGTTTGTCCATTCCTTTGTTGCTAGGTTTCGAAATTTCCAGTTTGGAGCTATTACAAAATCACCATTGAACCATGGCATGGACTTTACTATGACCATTTTTTAATAACTCTATATGGATATACATTTTCTTTCCATCTGGGATTGCTAGGTCTTAGGTTAGATAGAGTTTATCTTTATAAGAAACTATCAGCTGGGCCTGGTGGCACATGACTTTAATACTAGCACTCGGAGGCAGAGGTAGGAGGGTCACCATGAGTTCAAGGCCAACTTGAGACTACATAATGAATTCCAGGTCAGCCTGGGCTAGAGTGAAACTACTCAGAATGAAATGCAATGAAATAAAATAATGAAATGAAATGAAATAAAAAAATAAAATAAAAAATAAAATAAAAAATAAAATAAATATAATAAAAATTAAAATAATAAAATAAATAAAAAATAAAAAAATAAAATAAATGATCAGGCTTTTTGCTTTATCAGTCATATTCCCCATCTAGTATTTCTGGCTTATGGTTGTTTTATGTCCTCAATAATATCTGTTGTTTGTCTTTTAAATTATAGATATTTTATTCAGTATTATATTGATTATAGTTTAATATGTCTATGTTGTCTTAAACTTAGTGTTGGAACCAATCAGAGCTACCAAGAGAGTCACAGTTTCAACTTCAGTTGTCATTACCCTCATGGAATAAATACTGCTATTTACCACCCTGGTCATAGGTAAGCAACTGGTCTCCATATAGCAATATTAGATATAGAAATCTTAGTGTAGATTCAGAGAGAAGAAACTGTCCATTCCAATTTTAAGTCCTCTTTTGTGCAGTTATGTTTAATACCTGTAATATTGTTGTAGTCATCTTTTGATCATTTGTGCTTCTGTGTCTGCTGCATTCAACTCTGCAAGCTACAGGGGCACTGAGAATTTCATTGACAAGCTTCTTTTCTTTTAGCCTGTGGGGCCTACTTTCTTTCCTCTGTAAAATGAGTATGATACCTGACTCAGCACTGCTGTACATGTGCAGAGCCTTTCCTGGAAGGGCCTCCATGGACTTGACATCTATTCTTTATTCTTTCTTTATGAGTTGAAGATGCTTGCTGGCCACACAGTCAACATAAGCCGTGCAACAAAATATACAGTTCTTAGTTGTACTTCTAAATACATTTTCACATTTAATCTTTTGATCCTAGTCTCTATCTTTCCAGAGAAATGCACTGACTTGATCTGTGTATTATTCCTTTATTCTTTACAGTTTTTCATGAAGTCCTGCTCACCTGTGCTGTTCTGAATGTATGTAAACATAACCACACAGAAGATATACAAATCTTGCTCTATAACTTAATTTTTAATTTGTGTTGCTCTATTTTATTTATTTTTATTTACTCTGAGGATGTTTCATTTTATAAATACCATGCAACATATTTATTCATTCTCCTATAGATCAAAGCTGGATTTACTTCTAGGTTGTTTTGGTTGTAAAAGCAGAATTATGATAAAAATCACTGTGCATTACTTTGCCATATATGTGCAAGAGTTTCTATAGTATACCTTATGGAGTTGCTGAATTGTTGGGAAGTACATATTTAACTTTACCAGATCAAATATTTTCCAGAGAGTTGTACCAACTTACAATACTCTGAACATGATTCTATTATTTCATATTCTCATCAGTACTTTTTTTTTTTTTTTTCTTCGAGGTAGGGTCTTGCTCTAGTCCAGGCTGACCTGGAATTGACTATGTAGTCTCAGGCTGCCTTGTACTCAGTGATCCTCCTACTTCAACCTCCTGAGTGCTGGGATTTAAGACATGTGCCACCATACCTGGCCTCATTAGTACTCTTGATACTACAAGCTAGAATTAATTTTTTTTTTTTTTTTCCGTTTTCAAGGTAGGGTCTCACTCTGGCCCAGGCTGACCTGGAATTCACTGTGTATTCTCAGGGTAGCCTCGAACTCATGGCGATCCTCCTACCTCTGCCTCCCGAGTGCTGGGATTAAAAGCGTGCACCACCACACCTGGCTGAATGCTGCACTTTTTTTTTTTTTTTTGGTTTTTCGAGGTAGGGTCTCATTCTGGTCCAGGCTGACCTGGAATTAGCTATGTAGTCTCAGGGTGGCCTCGAACTCATGGCAATCCTCCTACCTCTGCCTCCCGAGTGCTGGGATTAAAGGTGTGCGCCACCACGCCCGGCTAGTGCTGCACTTTTAAATGTCTTGTGTGAAAGGGTCTGTCTGAGATGGGATACATGTTGCTTAGTGGTTAGAGCATGTGTGATGGTCCTGGGTTTGGTCCTATTGAAATAAACCAATAGATAAAAATTCCCACTTTAATGTTAATCTACATTTTTTTGGTTATTGATGAAGTTGTACAGCTTTTTATATGTTAGCTGGTTGCTATGGTTTCCTTTTCATGAGTTGTCTTCATATGGTGTCTTTTTATTGAGTGGTTTTTGCCTTTTTTTTTTTGTTTTTATTTTTTGAGGTAGAGTCTAGCTGTAGCCCAGGCTGATCTGGAATCTGGTCTTGCCATTTTGAATATTCTCATATTAACCTGTTATATGCATAAAATCTTCTTCTGAGATATGGCTTATAATTACATTTTCCCCTTCCATTTAGTTTTTTATTTTATTGGTGATCTTTGTACATGATTTCATGTGTTATAGTTTTTTTTAATTTTAATTTTTGTTTTAGAGAGAGCTAGAGAGAGAGAGAGAAAGAGAGAGAGAGGGAATTGGCGCATCAGGGCCTCAGCCACTCCAATCAAATGCCAGACAATTGCGCCACCTAGTGGGCATGTGTGACCTTGCGCTTGCCTCATGTTAGTGAGTCTGGTTTATGTGGGATCTGGAGAGTTGAACATGGGTCCTTAAGTTTTGCAGGCAAGTGCCTTAATCACTAAGCCACCTCTCCAGCCCTATAGTAGTTCTTTAAAAAATATTTTTATTTATTTGTAAGCAGAGAGAGATAGAAGAGAGACAGACAGAGAGAATGGGCACTCCAGAGTTTCCAGCCATTGAAAATGGACTCCAGGTGCATGCACCACTTTGTGCATATCTGGCTTAACATGGGTACTGGGGAAGCAAATCCAGATCCTTAGGCTTTGAGGCAAGCACCTTACCTGCTGAGCCATCTCTCCAGTTCTTGTTATAGTAGTTCTAAAAGGTACTTTACCCAAGCTCTTGCATTTACAAGGTAGACAAGAATTGATTCTTTTGATTGTTTTCAAGAATATTAATAAAGGGCTGGAGAGATGGTTTAGTGGTTAAGGCACATGCCTGTGAAGCCTAAGAACCCCAGTTTGATTCTTCAGGTCCCACATAAGCCAGATGCATATGGTGGCGCATGCGTTTGGAGTTTGTTTAGAGTGGCTAGAGGCCCTGGCACACCAATTCTCACTCTCTCCTTTTCTCTAATAAATAAATAAAAATAAAATATTAAAAAAGAGAATAATATTAATAAAGCACTTACACTATTACCTTTTGATTTCCAATTTTGTATGTTAGCTATTGGCTTCTCCTTATTGAAGATAAGTATTTATTCTTTTTCCTTTTTAAAAATTATTATTAGCAACATATTTTGTGAGGGTACATCATGTGTTGGTACCCTCCTTTTCCTCATCTGTGCCCCCATTCTGCTGGGGACCCTCCTCAGTGGGGTTGCAGGTATTCCCTATGGGGTTGTTGGTTATATGTTTTGGGAGCAGCAGTCAGTTATATTTTGGGGGAGGGAATGCCTCTGGGCATGATGTCTCAACCTATGGCTCTTACAATCTTTCTGCTCACTCTTCTGCAAAATTTCCTGACCAGTGGTGGGTGAGTTTTAAGTCTACTTCATTGGTGAGCTCTTAGCAACCTCTGAATTTCTCCTTTGGTAAGTGTTGAGTATCCTCAGGGTCTGTCTCCTTCAGCCTGGTGCTGATTATCAGGTTTAGCATACAAGTAGCACTCTTGCTTGTTACTCCAGTTCCTCTGTGGATTCACCTGTGGCTTGGCTGAAGTGCAAGGGATAGTTTATCTCCATGGGTCTTGCTACCTTCTGAAAAAGAACAGATTCTCCAAAGGAAAGTGACGTCAGCATAGTTTAAATGGGATAAACATTATTAATTTAGGGAGAATTTGATGTATGTAACCCCTCTTTTAGCCAAAGACTGGTGAGAGCTTAACACTGGAGAGCATAATCTTTGTCTCCATAGGATTCTGATCTGGTTCCCAATTCCAGACATGGGTTCCTTTATACTGAGTGGATCTCTTAGCCAATCAGAAAGCTATTGTTTGCCCACTAAGGCTGTGTGCTACTATTGCATTGGCATGTACATCCTGTCAGGTTGTTTGCTTTTGAGCAGCTTTGACTTATGGTTGCTCAGATCATTGTTGGCCACTTTCCCCAGTAGCTCATGTAGCACTTTCTAGCACTAGACAGGCTAGCTCTCTGGGGACGGCTCTCTTCTGGATTCCAGCCTGGTCTCTCTATGCTTTGTGTTGGCAGCATATGGTATTTTCAGAAGTTCTTACCTTTTGCCTCAGGTGGGTAATCAAGTGCTTCGACAGATATCTGTCTTATTTTGGGAACCTCATAGGTCTCTCTGATCAATAGCTCATTGTGGGTAGCAACTGATTTCTGTTGCTAGGAGTTATAGGCCAGAGATAAAAAATTTTTTTAAGCTTAGGCTTCATCCCACCCTCTCTAGGGCCCTTCTAGTCAGGTGCTTTCCCCTTATTCCTGTTGAGGGTTATGTCTTTTAGTCTATCTCCCAGGATAAAGGTACCAGTTCGATGGTACCACTTCATTTTAGTTTTAGTTTTGTGTTTGCTTTTTCCCCACTCTCCCTTTCCCCTCCCCCTAAACCCTTTCATCCCTAGTGTCTGGACCTTGAGTTGCCTATCAGGTATGTCAGCCACTTGAGTTGGTCCAGGTTTGGAATTGCAGATATGTGAAACCATGTGTTATTTGTCTTTCTGAGATTGTGTGAGTTAGCTGAATAAGATCTGTTCCAAGTCTGTCCATTTTTCTACAAATTTCATTGTATTTTTTTCCTCTTACTGCTGAGTAGAATTCCATTGTGTAAATGTACTACAATTTTGTTATACATTCAACCAATAGATGGGCACCTGAATTGATTCTTTTTTTTTTTGTTTTTTCAGGGTAGGGTCTCACACTGGCCCAGGCTGACCTGGAATTAACTATGTAGTCTCAGGGTGGCCTTGGACTCACGGCGATCCTCCTACCTCTGCCTCCCGAGTGCTGGGATTAAAGGCGTGCGCCACCATGCCCGGCTTCAAATTGTTAGCTATAATGAATTGAGCAGCTATAACCATGGTTGAGAAAATATTTCTGTAGTGATGCATGGAACATTTAGGATAAATGCCCAGTAAGGGAATAGCTGGGTCTGTTGGTAGCTCTATGTTCATCCTTTTCAGGAATCTTCAAATTTATTTCCATAGTTGTTATACAAGTTTACATTCCCATCAGCAGTAGATGAGGGTTCTTCTTTCCCCACATCCTTGCCAATATTTGTTCTTCATATTTTTTAATATTTGCCATCCTTACTGGCATAAGTTGGAATCTCATGGTCATCTTAATTTGCATTTCCCTAATGCTTAGGGATGCTGAACATTTTCTTAAGTGTGTGTTAGCCATTTTTATTTCTTCCTTATTCTTATATCATGGAGAATTCCTCCTATTTTCTTTTTCCAGTAGAAGAGTTTCAGGTCTTATATTGAGGTCTTTAATCATTTGGATTTGATTTTTGTATATGATGAGATAAGTGGGTTGTGGTAGTTTGAATATATGTCCCCCAATATATTCAATGTTTTATTAGTTTATAGTTTGCATCTGTAGTCACCTTGCTAGAGGCAATGTCACTGGGTGGTTCTTAAGGTGTGATGGTGGGTTTGAGATTCCATTGTAAAGATATGCAAAGTATACCCAGTAGGAGTTCCTGAAGTGTGCTGTGGCTTTTGGCAGTAGTTTTTGCTCTGTGTGCTGTGTGCCTGGTTGGATTTTTTTCTCTCTCTTGCCTGGTCCTGTGAGAGCTGGCCCCTTCTCCTGCCATTATGGAACTTTCCCTGGATCTGTAAGCTTCAATAAATAATATCCCTTCCTCCATGACTGTGCCTGGTCTGGAAGTTCATCTCAGCGAACCTGAAGCTGTCTGCTACAGTAACGTGGTACTGAGGAGTGTGGGGTGAGATGAACCAGACCTTGTGGATATTCGTCTTTTGGAACCTTTGTTTTGGAGGAATGGGCATGGACTTGGTGCTTGCAACTGAGGATGCCTTCTGGAGTGGTAAGCCAAGTTTTATGGACTATTCTGATGAGAGTTTGAGAATGCTAAGTGCAGACTGTATTGAAACTTCGAGGCTTGGCTTATGAGCTTTCTAAAGGGAAGGAAAGACTGCAGAGGACTTTGTTGGAACTGGGCTACTGGCATAAGGGATGGCTACGTTCCGCTATCCAGGCCCAGAAAGTTTGATCAAGGTTAAATTTGTAATGGATTGATGTGCTTGGCTAAAGATATCAGACTGAGAGACTTAAGATTTTAAATTGGAAAACCTGAAGCAAGTTACAATTAGAGGCACTGAGACTGGTTTTAGGTTACTGGGGCTGCTATTGTCAACACATCAGCAATCTTAAGGAAGGTGGCCTGACTGCTTTACATTAAAACAATGGAGAGGATGCCTGAGGAAAGACTGTTAGAAATGCAAACTCTTTTAGAAAGAGAAGGAACCTGCTTTTCAAGGCTATGATTTATTTCATCCCTGGATTAACAATATGGCTGTGTCCTGCACACCTGGTATTAGTTTTGGAAGCATGAAAAATGCATGGAGTGGTTATGAGTTGCACACGGTTCCAGGAGCTGCTGCTGAGATGTGGCATGAGGCAGGGCATGAAGACCCTCAGGAATAGGCTGAAAGAGCCTTTGGAAGATGGACTGTGGTTTGCATGGAGACCTGAAGATGTTTTGGATATACCAGGACTATGCAAGGGCTACCATGGAGTGCAATGTTGGCATGGGATGAAAGTTTTCCCTGGCGACTCTGCCCAGCTGGAGGGGTGGAATTAGAAAACCTGGAGACTGTCAGTCTCTGGTTGTATTGAACTTGAACTGCAGAAGTTTGATGACTGCTGATGGTGGTTGAGTTTGCGTTGTTCTAGTCTCTCCTTGCTATGCCTTATACCAGTTAAAATTGTTTACTCTGTGCCTTTACATGTTGAAAGTATTTAACTTGTTTGATTTTATAGGACTCACTATCTTAAGTTGGTCAAGACTGTGAGGACCTTTGAAATTGGACTGAGTACAATTTACAATGTGTGATAGTTATAAATCTGTTGGGGGCCAGGAGCTAAATCTATTGGGGGCTAGGGGCAGAATGTAGTAGTTTGAATATATGTCCCCCAATATATTCAGTGTTTTATTAGTTTATAGTTTGCATCTGCTGTCACCTTGCTAGAGGCAGTGTCAGTGGGTGGTTCTTTAGGTGTGGTGGTAGATTTGAGATTCCATTGTAAAGATATGCAAAGTGTACCCAGTAGGAGTTCCTGAAGTGTGCTGTGGCTTTTGGCAGTAGTTTTTGCTCTGTGTGCTGTGTGCCTAGTTGATTTTTTTCTCTCTCTTGCCTGGTCCTGTGAGAGCAGGCCCCTTCTCCTACCATTATGGAACTTCCCCTAGATCTGTAAGCGTCAGTAAATAATATCCCTTCCTCCATGACTGTGCCTGGTCTGGAAGTTCATCTCAGCGAACCTGAAGCTGTCTGCTACATGGGTCTAGTTTCATTTTCCTACATATGGTTATCCAGTTTTTCCAGTAACATTTGTTTAAGATGCTATCTTTTTTCCAATCTACTTTATTGGCACCTTTGTCAAAGATCAAGTAGCTGTAGTTACTTGACCTAACATCTGGGTCTTCAGTTCTGTCCCATTGGTCTATATTCCTGTTTTATGCCAGTACCATGCTGTTTTTGTTACTATGGCTTTGTAATATAGCTTTAGATCAGACATGGTGATACCTTCAGAGGTGTTTCTTTTGCTGAGGATATGTTTAAATGTTGAGGCCTGCTGCCATTCCATATGAATTATGAGATCATTTTTTCTGTCTGTGAAGAATGATGCTGGAATTTTTAGTGGTATTACATTAAATCTGTATGTTGCTTTTGATAGAATTACCATTTTCACAATATTCATCCTACCTATCCAGGAGCATGGAAGGTCTTTCCATCTTCTCAAGTCCTCCTGAAATTCTTTCTTGAATGCCTGTATGTTTTCATTATCTAGTTCTTTTACATCCTTGATTAGTGTTATTCTAAGGTATTTAATTTTTTTGTTGCTATTAAAAATGGATCAACCTTGCTGATTGCTTTCTCTTTATATTTATCCTTTGCAAAAAGAAAGCTACTGGTTTTTTGTGTGTTGATTTGTATCCTGACATTTTACTGAAGGAATTAATCACCTTTAGAAGTTTTGAGATGGAGAATTTCAGGTCACATATGTATAGGATCATGTTTTCTTCAATTAGAGCTTGATTTCTTCCTTTCCAGCTTGTATCCCTTTTATTTTTTTTCTCCTGTCTTATTGCTTGGACTAGTTCTTCTAGTACTATGTTGAAAAGCAGTGGTGAGAGTAGCCACCCCTGTCTTGTTCTGATTGCAATGGGAACTCCTTGAGTCTTTTCCCTTATAAGTATTATTTAGGCTTTAGATGCTTTATATATAGTCTTTATTGGGTTGAGATATAACCCCTCCCGTGCTTATTCTTTTCCTCATTTTGATCATGACATGTTATATTTTGTTTAAGTCCTTCTCTACATCGATTAAGATGATCATGTGGTTCTTATGATCAAATTTGTTTATGTGGTGTATTATTAGCCCTACATCCCAGAATGAAGCCTACTTGATCAAGGTGGATAATGCTTTTGATATGTTGTTGAAATTTGGTTTGTGAGGAATTTTTTCAGGATCTTTGTATGTAAATTCATCATGGATACAGGCCTATAATTTTCTTTTCTTGTTGTATTTTTGTCTGGTTTTGATATTGGGGTGATGCTAGTTTCATAAAAGGAGCTGGGGAGGATTCCCTGTTCTCTGATTATGCGAAACAGTTTGAGAAAAATTGTTTTCAGTTCTTCAATGAAGGTTTCATAGAATTTGGCTCATAATCCATCTAGTCCTTGACTTTTGTTTTTGGGTAGGTTTTTGATTACCTTTTCAATCTCCAAGGATATAATAGGTTTGTATAAGAGATTAATCTGTTCTGTGTTTAGTTGGTATGTGGTATGTTGCTAGGCATTCATCCATCTCTTCCAGATTGTCCAATTTTGTGGAGTAGAGGCTTTGGAATTTGTCCTGATGTTTCTTCCAATTTCATTGATATCTGTTGCGATCTCTCCCTTTTCATTTCTGATTTTGTTAATTTGAGACTTCTCTTTTTTATGCTTGATCATATTGGCCAAGGGTTTATCAATCTTGTTTATTTTTTTCAAAGAACCAGCTCTTTGTTTCATCAATTTTCTTAATTGTTTTCTTAGTTTCAAATTCATTAATTTCTGCTCTGATGTTGATTATTTTGTTCTATCAGGAGCTCTTAGGGTTGGGTTCTTCTTGTTTTCCCAAGACCTTTAGGTGGACAGTTGGTTATTAATTTGGCCTCTCTGTGTCTTTGTTATAAAGGCATTTTGTGCTATGAATTTTCTCTTTAGGACTGCTTTCATTGTCTCCCATAAGTTTTGGTAAGTTGTGTTTTCATTATCATTCAATTCCAGAAAATTTACAATTTCTTCCCACAACCCATTCATTGTTTAAAATATGTTGTACAGTCTCCTATTGCTATTGGAGTTCCTGATGTGTCTCTTGTTCTTTATTTCTGGCTTTAAAGCATTGTGATTGGATATGATGTGGGAGGTTACTTCAGTTTTCCTCAATTTATGGAGGCACGCTTTATGGCATAGTATATGTTCTATTTTGGAGACAGTTCCATGGGCTGCTGAGAAGAATGTGTCTTCTGTAGAATTTTGGTGGAAAGTTCTGTAGATGTCTGTTAGGTCTGGTTGATTTATGGTGTTGTTGAGCTCTACTATTTCCCTGCTTGGATGATCTATCTCTTGATGACAGTAGAGTATTGAAGTCTCCAACTGTGATGGTGTTGGTATTAATTTCTGTTTTGTTGTCAAGTAGGTTTTGTTTTATAAACTGTGGTGCACCTGTGTTTGGCCTATATAGGTTTATGATTGTGATGTCCTCATGTTGGATCACTCCCTTGATGACTGAGAAGTGGCCTTCTTTGTCCTTTTCATTTAGTTTTGGTTTGAAGTCTATTTTATCAGATATTAGCAGAGCAACACCTGCTTGTTTCTTATTTTCATTTGCTTGGAATATCATTTTCCCTCCTTTCTCTCTGAGGAGGTGTCTGTCTTCAATGGTGTTGTGGGTTTCTTGAAGACAGCAGATAGAAGGGTCCATTTTTGTGATCCACTCTGT
Source organism: Orientallactaga sibirica (assembly GCA_036365145.1). Taxonomy (NCBI): domain Eukaryota; kingdom Metazoa; phylum Chordata; class Mammalia; order Rodentia; family Dipodidae; genus Orientallactaga; species Orientallactaga sibirica. The sequence goes on from JAEOAD010000015.1 coordinate 16,079,337, forward strand.
TAACTTGTGTCTTTTGATAGGTGAATTTAGACTGTTCATGATTAAGGTTATACCTGTGAGTTAAGATTTAATTCCTGCCATTTGAGGGGTGGGGGACAAGGAGATCTGGCCTGCTCATTCTTGTGTGCACCCTCCAGAGCAGGGGATCTAGGAGTTGGGAACCCAGGGGCCGTTCAATTAGGAAGGTGTAACAAGGGGTCTGCTTCTGCAGCAAGCTCACAGGGTCCATGCAGCCCAAAGTCAGCAGCAGGCTGAGACCATGCAACTGGGTGGGTATTAACCTTCTTACCCATCCATACATGTGTGTACCAAACCTTTGCTTATTCTTCTGTAATACTTAGTTCCTTACTTTGTGGGATGTATGTTATGGGTATCTAGTCACAGGTAAGACTAGATACTATGGCAAGATTACTTTTCCCATCCATATTTATTAATGTAGAAACATTTAATTTCTCACTATTTGCCATCTACTGTTTCTTATGGAACTTACTTCTAGATGAGATGATAGGCAGCAGGACATAATGAACACAAAGTATGTGAGGAGCCAATAAATGCTTATGCAAAAAAAAAAAATGATCAAAGAGTGTGGAAGGTGAGAGAGAAGGGTATGGGTGATAGTTTTAATTAGAGTGGCAAGTTGCCAAGTTTCCCCCAGTTCTCCATGGATGTGCCAGAGGTGTGAGTGTAGTTGTTTTTGGGTAGCTGGGAGAAGTGAGTTCTATACAGAAGGAATAGCTACACATGAACACTGGGGAGGAGTATACTTGGCATTTTCTTGGAACAGCAGAGAGGCCAGATTAGATGGAGCCAAATGAGAGGTAGATTTATGAGCCAAGGTCAAAAGGAGATGGTGGATGTTGAATCATGGTAAGACTTCACAGGCCACATACACACACAGCTGTTCTTGTTAAATTTATTCTCTTAATAGCTAATAATTCTTGTTTAAAAATAATTACCAAGTAGGTAAGGTGGTTCATACCTGTAATCCCAGTATTCATGAGAATGGTGCAGATTTGTGAGTTTGAGGTCAGTGTGGGCTACATAGGGAAACAGAAAAACAAAGTTGCCAAGTTTTTAAATGCACATATCACAGATTTACCCCTAAACTTTCCTCACTCTGAGTTTAAATCTCCCTCAGTGCATCACACATATTAGTTCTCTGGGAATTTCATCTCCTTGAAGAGGTTTCACCAAATGTTTGCTTTGTTCCAGTTTAGATTATTACTTTTAGTGGCATACCCTTTCCTGGGTTATTTCAGTGTCTTGGTGTGTCCCACCTCCTGTGCCTTCCCAGGGAAACTGCTATTCTGTTTGTGTCTCATTTGGAGCACTACTTATACATAAAACAGTTAATTCTTTTTTATTGTGTTTATTAAATAAAAGTGACAGAAGAGAAAGTGAGAAAGGGAAAGAGGCAGATAGAGAGAATGGGCGGCCTAGGGCCTCTGGCCATTGCAAATGAACTCCAGACACATGCACAACTATGTGGTTTACATGGGTCCTGGGGAATCAAACCTGAGTCCTTTGCCTTTGCTGGCAAGTGCCCTAACTGCTAAGCCACCTCTCTAGCACAGTTTATTCTTTTCTTTCTCCTTTTAATTTTCTGTCATTTCTACTTTCCTGATTTTCTATATAATTTTATTATTTGAATATGTTCCATCCATAATTCATGTGTTGAAATTTAGGGGCCAATGTAGAACAGATAGGGACTTGGGAAATCGCTCAATGGATAAAGGCACTTGCTTGCAAAGCCTGTCTGCCCAGTTTCAGTTCCCCAGTGCTTACCTAAACCTGATGTACAAAGTGGTGCATGTGTCTGGAGTACATTTGCTGCGGCAAGAGGCCCTGATGTGTCAATTCTCTCTCTCTGAAATCAAATAAATAAAAATAAGTTTTTTGAAAGTATGTCTCAGCCTTTTAAAAAAATTTATTTATTTATTTTTGGTTTTCCAAGTTAGGGTTTTGTTGTAGCTCAGGCTGACCTAGAATTCACTGTGTAGTCTCAGGGTGGCCTCGAACTCACGGCAGTCTTCCTACCTCTGCCTCCCGAGTGCTGGGATAAAAGGGGTGTGCCACCATGCCCGGCTTTAAAAATTATTTTTATTGGGCTGGAGAGATGGCTTAGCAATTACGGCGCTTGCCTGCAAAGCCAAAGGACCCAGGTTCAATTCCTCAGTACCCACATAAGCCAGATACACAAGGGGCCTATGCATCTAGAGTTCGTTTGCAGTGGCTAGAGGCCCTGGTGCACCCATTCTCTGTCTGTCTGTCTGTCTCTCTCTCTCTCTTTTTCTGCTTGCAAAAAAATAAATTAAATAAAATAGCTGAGCATGGTGACGCAAGCCTTTAATCTGAGCACTTGGGAAGCAGAGGTAGGAGGACTGCCATGAGTTCGAGGCCACCCTGAGACTACATAGTGAATTCCAGGTCAGCCTGGGCTAGAGTGAGACCTTACCTGGAAAAACAAAAAACAAAAACAAAACAAAACAAAACAAAACAACAAAATTAAAAGATTTAGGGACTTTAAGAAATGTTAGGTCATAACCCCCCCCCCCCCATCATGAATGAAATTAAGGTCTTTAGAAATTGGGTTCATGCGGTGCTGTTTTGTTTTCCTCCTTGTGAGATTGACCATACCCTTCCTCTTCTCTGGAGGATACAGCAACATGATGCCATCTTGAAGTTGAGAGCAGCCTTTACCATCCATCAAACCTGCTGGCACCTTTAATTTAGAATTCCCAGACACTAGAACTGAAGGAAAATATACCTGTAAATTGATCAGTTCTGAATAATTTCTATTGTAAATGGACTGAGGCATAATGCATAACTCTAATTAGAATGTCAGGTATCTGAAGGCAATGAGTATGGACTGTACATCTTTTTTTTTTTTTTTGTTTTTCTAGGTAGGGTCTCGCTCTAGCCCAGACTGACCTGGAATTTACTATGTAGTCTCAGGGTGGCCTTGAACTCATGGCAATCCTCCTACCTCTGCCTCCTGAGTGCTGGGATTAAAGGTGTGCATCACCACACCCGGCTGAGTGTACATCTTTGTAAAACCCACAGTGTCTGGTATGAGTGGTCTGTTTGTTAATCGATATTCCACCCTCTATAGCACCCGAATACATAACTCATTTTCTGAATAAAGAGCAAAATTATGCATACTCTTGATTATTCTCTTCCCTTTGTTTTTTTATTTTTTATGTTTTTTGGTTTTTCAAGGTAGGGTCTCACTCTAGCACAGGCTGACCTGGAATTTACTATGTAGTCTCAGGGTGGCCTCGAGCTCACGGCTATCCTCCTACCTCTGCCTCCCAAGTTCTGGGATTAAAGACGTGTGCCACCATGCCCGGCTTTCTTCCCTATATTTTTTCTTACATTTTGTATTCTGATCTCATTATCTGTTTTTTTTTTCTTATCCATTTACCAACAGGAGGCTATTGTATTAGTTAGATGTCTATTACTATGGCAAACTACCTGAAATGAATCAACATGAAGGAAAGGCCGATTTTTGCTTAAAGCTCTAGATGTTTCAGTCAGTAATCACTTGGCCCTATTGCTTTTGTGTCTGTGGCAGCACAGAAATTGTGGAAACATGTGGTAGAGGAAACTGCTCACCTTATGGTGTCTGGGAACTGAAGAGAATTAGAGACAGACAGTCCATTGAATAGGTGGGTGGGTGGAAGGAGGCAGGCTCTCAATGTCTTCCTGTAGAGTACTGGCTACATAACCTAACTTCCTTCCACTAGGCCTCACTTCCTAAGGATTTCACTACTTCCAGTAATGTCACAGTTTGGTGGCCCAATATTTAGCATACAAGCCTTTGTGAGATATTTAAGATCTAAACAGGTCTTTTTATATCTTAATTCTGGGCTGGTTTTTCTTTTTTGTTCAGTTTATTTTATGTTAGCTATTGTCTTGATTTATTACAAAAGTCAGCTTTAGTCTTTTGACCTTAGGAGGGTTAGTGGGGTTCATTTGCAAAGTATAGGTTTAGAATTGTCACACACTAACTATTGATTACATGATAAATTATTTTAAGATTATATTTATCGCTCTTTGGTCCAGTATTTAAACAAGTAATGTTTTTTTTTTTTTTTTTTTTTTTTTTTTTTTTTTTTTGTGAAAGTAGTCTCTTTAAATAAGTTTTAGAGGGCTGGAGAGATGGCTTAGCGGTTAAGGCATTTGCCTGCAAAGCCAAAGGATCCTAGTTCGATTCTCCAGGACCTATGTAAGGCAGATGCACAAGGGGTCACATGCATCTGGAGTTCCTTTGCAGGGCTGGAGGCCCTGGCACGCCATTCTCACTCCCTCTTTCTCTCTCTCAAATAAATAAATAAATAAAAATATTAAAAAAAATAAGTTTTAGAAAGTTAGATATATTCTTGTTTCTCTAGTCATCTTGGAGATAGATGACTACATTAAGGTTTCACAGTGAAAACTGTATAAAACAAGGGGATATATATATAAATATCTTGCTGTGGGTAACAAAAGTTTTGCTACATTGTTTATATTTTCCATTGGCTGGTCTTTTGTAAATGAAAGAAGGTGAAGTATTCTTCATATTTTTGTTTTATTTTCTCTACTAATGTGAGCATATGACATTTATCATCTACATGGATTTTATAAATGTGAAATAAATCAGCCGGAGTTGAGGGTAAATTGGTAATATACAATCTTATGGTTTTATGAAATTTATTATTTTGTCTGAGGCTCTAAGCTCTGGCAAAAAAGAGAAATTCAAGTGGTAAATTGGGTAATATGACAAAACACCCTACCAAAAGCTGATGAGAGCACAAGGTTTATTTTGGCTTATACTGTTTAGGGGAAGCGTTGTCATGGCAGGGAAAGGATGGTAGAACAGAGGCTGGGCATTACTTTTTGCCATAGCAGCTGGAAGAAAGCAGGAGAAAGCTAGCTGAGTTCTGGCAAGGGGGGACTTGTCTTATAGAACCCCTAAGCCTACCCCCAGCAACACATCTCCTCCAGAAAGGTTTCATCTCTCCAATTGCCACCTCTAGGGACCAAGCATTGAGAATGCATGAGCCTGTGGAGACTATTTCACATTGCAGCAACCACATATGGCTTCTGTACTTCAGGAATTTAGTCAGTTTTTATAGTTGTGTACTCACAAATAAAGATGCATACTGCAAGTTCAAATAGAAGACACTGTGAACTGATTTTAAATGGCACTGACTTGGGATGTTATTGGTTAAGGCGTTTTCCTGCAAAGCCAAAGCACCCAGGTTTGATTCTCCGGGACCAACATTAGCCAGATGCACAAGGTGGCACATGCGTCTGGAGTTTGTTTGCAGTGGCTGGAGGCCCTGGCATACTGTAGCAGATAGCTTCAGGTTCGCTGAGACGAATTTCCAGGCCAGGCACAGTTATGGAGGAAGGGGTATTATTTAATGAAGCTCACAGAGCCAGGGGAAGGTCCATAAAGGCAGGAGAAGTGGCCTGCTCTCACAGGACCAGGCGAGAGAGAGAAAAAACCAACCAGGTGCACAGCACACAGAGCAAGCTATAGCCCAAAAGCCACAGCACACTTCAGGAACTCCTACTGGGCACATTTTGCATATCTTTACAATGGAATCTCAAACCATCACCACACCTTAAGACCAGCCCCCAGTGACATTGCCTCTAGCAAGGTGATTGCAGATGCAAACTATAACTAATAAAACACTGAATATATTGGAGGCCATATATTCAAACTACCACACATACCCATTCTCTCCCTCTCTCTTTTTCTCTGTCAAATAAAAAAAAAATACTTAAATGGCATTGACTCTTTTTAACAGTATACAGTTTTTTTAAGATCCTGTTACTAATTCAGTTGCAAATATCTTCAGGCAAAATTTGACTGATTGAGCTTTGCTGTTCCCACAATTCTTTGATAACTACACAATCAGTGTTTGGAGCTGACTACTTCTAGAGCCCAGTTTATATCTCAACAAGGATGAAAGGCAGACAAAGTGTCTACTTACTACCTTATTTTAGGAGAATGTGTTGAGAAGCTACATATATGTTCAAGAGCTTTGGTGGTCTTGATCACAGATTCTGGGTACACTTCAATACTTTACTGAATGTATAAAACTTTGCAATTAGTACGAAAATCAGTTTTGATATTTGTTTAAGGATCTTTATAAGTGTTTTGGGTTTACATTACCTAAGTGAAACTGTTTGTATCAGTCCAGTTTTTCTTACCACACTGAAAATGCCAAAGGCATGGTGCTTTTTAAAGAAAAGAGAGTTTATGTTAGCTGGTAGTCTAGGAGATGTACAGTCTATAGGCCTCTAGTGATAGCTTGCCTTCTTGGTGGCAGAGCCCTGTTGCAGTTGAATACCAAGGGGAGGAGGAGAAAGTGACAGAGGAAGGAGAGAGAGAAGAGAGAGAGAAAAAGAATGAAAAGGAGAGAGGAGGACATAATGAGGAGAGAGAAGAGAGAATGAGTGAATATGAATGTGTATGTGCCCCTTTTCTCTCTCCCTCTTCTAAAACCACTAGGATTTAATCATGGTGGTTCTACCTTAAACATTTTATCTAATCCAAAATACTTCTTAAGGGCTCCATCCCTTAGTACCATAGTAAGATTAAGTTTCTATCCTTTTTGGAATCAGATTTCAAGACATGGAGCCTAGAGGGACAGTCACGCCATATCCAAACAATAGCATTGTATTGTACTCATAAATGAATGATTCAAGAAGAAAAAAAAGGCCTCTTATGTTTTTATTTGAACATGTTAATCTTCCTGTTAAGACTGATATTCGTGCTTCACACAGTTCTGGGGAAATACCATGACTGATGAATACTATGTGTCACCATTGTGAAAAGAGAGTTCAAGTGTTTGGATGATTGAAAACATGCTGTTCTTTTAGCCAATTTTGTTTTAAGCCAAACTTGAGATAACATTACAGAGGATAATAGCTGGGATATAGAGTGGATTACTGTCAGCTAGGTGTGAACTAGAGTAGTTAGGTCTTTGCATTCTCCTAAGTACACTGATAGGGGCCATTACTGGTCTGGTGAGGCTGGAGAGATGGACTAGAACATGGTCTTTAGAAATTGTTTGCTTTGGGAAAACTGGGAAATACCTTTAAGTAATGTCATGTTGAAGTGTTAGAGAGTTATAGTAGTGATTTGGTCATCTTAGATAGCTTACTCTTTTCTTCCTAAACAAAACCTTCCACATTTTAAATAAATACAGTCCTTTATTTAAACTCAAGGGATAAAGCAGTAGTCTGCACAAATACCTCACATGATGCTAACCTCCACTGTTATAGAATGGAGGGCAGTTCTGGAAGTAGACTGGGAAGGGATACAGTAGAGTATGCAGAGGGCTTGTAGTGGTCACTTTCATGTTGTTGGGATAGGGTAGGGTAGGGTGACATATTTGTATGTGAACGAGCTCTCAGTGACATGACAGTAACTTGTGGGAGTGGGGTGACATGTTTGTATATGAATGAACTTTTAGGTGACATGATTCTAAGTTCTCTGATTCAGAATGGAGGGCCGTCCTGGAAGTAGACTGGGAAGGGATACAGTAGAATATGTAGAGGGCCTGTTGTGGTCACCTTCATATTGCTGGGACAAACCACCTGACCAAAAGAGGCCGACAGGAAGGAAAGGTTTTATTTTGGCTTAATATTTTGAGGAGATATTTTATCATGGTAGGGAAAGGATGGTTGAGCAGAGCCTAGCATATCTTGTCACAGCAGTTGGCAGAAAGTAGCAATAGAGTGAGCTGAGCTCTGGAAAGGGAGAGCTGGCTGTACCAGTGCCACAATTTCTTCTTAAGATACTTTTCTTTTCCAAGGAAATGTAGGCTGGTCTGACAAATGTTTAAATTTTATCTTGAGAAGTAAGTATTGAGAATTCCCTGAGAGGTTTTTTTTTTCTAGGGCATTGGCAAAGTTGTTCTTTCCTAAGGTATATGTTCTCTGTAGACTTCATTGATTTTGCAAGCTAATCACTAGACTTTTAAAGCCAGTATGTTGCTGTAAAACTTCCCATCTTTCTATCAGGTTTAGCAAATCTCAGGTGTTTGGTAAGACTCAGGACAGTATCATCTGAGAAGATATGCTGTATAGAGAGAGCTGGTCGAGCAGTTAGGTACAGAGTACATTAGGAGAAATTTTATAAATCCTAATTAGATAAGACTGATAGCTTTATGAAGGATTGCTCCTAGAAAAGGTACTTCAGCCATAATAATTTCTGCTTATCTCCCACTGCACTGAGGGAGTGCATTTAACCTGTGACAGTATAGGGCTATTGGCATTGAGGAGATTAACACAGTATTGTACTTGGGAAGTATGAGTGTCAATACTTGGGTTGACCTTGTATTAAAGAGTTTGTCATTTTTGCCACTCAATTTCTTACTATTGACATGAGAAGATCCTTGCCATAAACACAAATTAGCTTTTGAAAAGGAATGAAGAGATACTGTCCATAGAGAGTGCTGCTGTCTTGATAGGGGTGCACATTTGTTTTACATGTGAATGAAGAGGCTTAACTTTTTGGGAAGTAGAGAGTCATGGCTTTGACCTAATTTCATTCTTTCCATTAGGGTAGGTATAGGTTTCTATGACAGACTTGACAGCAGCTTGGTTCTTAGTAGTCATTAGCTGGTTGCCAGTTAAGTAGGATGTAATTTATTGTTTTCTTAAGTTTTGTTATGGGAATAATGACAATTATTAGTTAGGTGGAAAGTTTGGCAGCAGGCATTGTGGAGGATCTGTCGTCAGAGATACATGGTAGGCAACAGTTAACATGCTTGAAAGTATGCTAGTGTTCCAGGTCAGGGCTTAACATTCCTGGACAGGCAGTTTGAATGCTTAAGAAATTAAACTTGTATGCACTCCAGAGGCTAAGGTAGGAGGATGGAGAGATATGGTCAGTATGGACTATATAGACTTTGTAGCAAATAAATAAAGTTAAATTACTTGTATTGTAATGAGTTTTTTGAGCAGAAGTCTGGGTTCCAGCAGCCGTAAAAGGCAAGGTTCAGCGCCTGTCCCAGTGTGCCACCTGAAGAGATGAGTGTGTTGAAAAGTAAAAGAAGATTATTCATTGTGGCCACATTAGGAAGAGGAACAGGGCCCAGTGTTCCTAATTTCTTCTTCAGGTTTCTGACCTATGGGCTTTAGGTTTAAATAGAATAAATTAACAATAAATAGTGTAAGGGGCTAGAGGTATGCATATTTAAGTAATCCTGGTCTAGGTGGTCTTCTTGATCATCACATTATCTCTTGTCCTGCTTGATGGTCCCAGGAAGTCATTTTTGCTTGAGAGGACAAAATTTTTTTACATGATTACTTCTCTCCTTGGTGCAGCCTCACCCTAATGGATAATTGCCCTCATGGGGGTGGGATGTTGAGAGTTATCTGTCCTTTTGGAGAAACTGTTTCCTATCCCATTCCACTAATCAGTCTATATGAGTTCTTGGGCAATGCACGGTAAGAAGGATTCAACTATATAGATTTCCTATAGGAATTTACAGGTACCACTTGATTTTATGTATATTAAATGCCCAGTTAGTTGCCAGGAGAATTATTTCATTACTGAGATAAGCAATCTAAAGAGGCTGTCCATGTTTTGTCTTTTAATAGGTAACCACTCTCTGTGATCATCTTTATGCACATGTTGAGTAAATAGTCTGATGCTGCTTGTCTTCTGGCGTTGTTACATTCAAGAGTAATGTAAAGCAGTGGTTCTTAAAGTATGGTTCCTGAACCAGAAGCATCAGGACCAGTGGGAATATTAGTATAAATGCAAACTCTTGCATGCTACCTTATACCTACTGAGTCATATGGTGTGCAGGAGTGGCCACACAGTTTATAAATTGTTTTATTGACAGTTTTCATAAACATACATAATATATTTAATCCCCTCCCATTACTTTCTTTTGTCTCTCTTACCTCATCCTCTTTCCACCGAATTCCTTCTTTCCAGCAGTCCCTCTTTTATTTTTATGTCTTTTTTTCTCTCTCTTCTTTTTTACCATGATGAAATATGGATGGGCCAGTGTTGTGCAGGTCTAGTGTAGTCAGTAACAGTTGCTGTCAGTCATACATGGAACAGCAACTTCAGGTCCAGAAGACAATGTTTTATAGAACTCCTTCTCATCCTCTGGCTCTTATATTCTTTCTGCCACCTCTTTCATAATGTTGCCTAAGCCTTGGAGAGTATGATGTCTCATTTGATGGTTGTTGTAAGGCAAAATTCCTGTTCATTGAAAGTAGTAAACAACTATTGGTAGCCTTATCAAAAGCAGCTGGGACAACTCATGAGAAAAAGTGTGGGGAAGATCATTAGACCTTTGCTTGAGCTCTCAGGTGCACCTCCATCACCCCCCCCACCCCTGCCTTGTGCCAGCTGTTCGCAATAATGTATGAGGTCTCTTGTAGAAGATTGCGTGTATATAGAGGGTAAAAGATCGAGGAACAGTGAGTTCCATCCAGGTGGTTTCTTTGGAGTCTCCATGCTCTGTGAGTAAGTTTTCACCCCCAGGCTGAAGGAGGAGCATCTGCAGTGGTAATCCCAACATAGTGAGATGTTGGAGACCTTGAGCCAAACTGCAACCGTTTGGAGGAAGAAGCCTCCACTCTTTGTGTTAAGATTTCAGCTTCCTGAGTTCTTGTGAAATTTACCAAGCCTTGACTGGAGTTGAAGCAGGGCTTCCTTCTTTGTTCCTGTTTGTTCCCCATCCAGGTTTAGCCTCCCCTCGAGCCTCTGTTGAACCCCACCGGTCGGGGCAGTGAGACCCACTGATGCTGCTTCTGGAAATGGCCATGGGGAAGTTGTCAGTCAGGGTAGTATGAAACTTTACAGTGGTGCAGCTGTTTTGGGGTTCCCATGCTCTATAAGTAAGCACTTACTCTGTGGCTAAGGAAGGAGCATCCAAGGAGTAATCTTGACACAGGGAGTGCCATCAGAGTGGCTCCTTTGGAGGCTCCATGTTCCTATAAGTAAAACTCTCCATGCTTTATAAGTAAGCCCTGTTTGAGGTGGACTTGTGTTCTAGTCTCTCCAGGGGAAAAGTTTCCTGCAACAATGCTGAACACTAAACAGTTACTTATTCTTTGAGTGTTCATGAGGTTTGAATCTTCCCAGCAGTTACCACTATCTGCAAAAGGAAGCTTATCAGACCAAAGATAAAAGCAGCACAAATCTATGGGCATAAACATAAACTCTATGACAACTTGAAGGTCATAAATAGCCATTTATCCAAACAACAGTAGTAGCTTCCCCTAGGGCTGTGGCCTTCCCAAGCCTTAGGCTTTTGAATAGAATTTCAGTCCCCAGCATAACCTCCTTTTTATAGAGTGGGCCTCAGTCTAGTTAGGGTATAGTTGATTTCCCCAATAACAGTCATGCCACCATTGCACTTGGCACCTTTCGCCTGGCTGGCCAGTTGTGTAGCTTGCAGGGTCCACTGATAGTTAGGACTGTTGGCAGCTTTTCTCTTCCAGCAGACTGCATGACACTTTCCAGCCCTATGATGGATAGGCAGCAGGGAGGAGGCTTACAGCTTAGTTTCAGCTGGATTTCTTAGTGTTCTGCAACTGAATCATGTGGTGTCTTCAGCAATAGTGTCTTACCATCTAGTTGCTGATGCCAACCCAAGGGCATTAGTAATAGCCTGTATTTTTTTTTGGGGGGGGTGTGGCTCAGGATGGCTGAGGGTTAACTAAAACCAAAGATAGTATGAAGAAACTGTATGGAAATCCACTTCTTTGTTAGCTAATTAAATAATTTAAGAGTTTTGGCAAAAGTGCTTTTCAGGTGTGGATAATGCTGTACCCAGAAACCCTAAGTTGTTATAGGAAAATCCCAGTGCCGGAGATGGGATGCTTCCCAATGAGTTGTTGATCAGGGAGGCCCCAACAGTTTGTCATAGCAAGCCCTCCTGTGATTCTGATGCATGATTTTTGTTTTCTTTTCTGAGACAAGGTCTTGCTATGTAGTTCTAGTTGGCATGGAAATCACTGTGTAGCCCAGGTTGGCTTCAAACTCTTTGCAATTCTCCTGCCTTAGTCTCCTGAGTGCTGATGCATACTTAAGGTAGCTCATTTAAAGAGTTAAGATCATTCATGTCTTTTTCCAGTATGTTTCTTATCTAGTTAATAAAGATTAGCAAACTTTAATGTACTGGACTAGTGGGATTATGTAAAGACTGTTTAGGATTTACCAAAATGATTAAATTGGTGTGATGGTTTGAGTCAGATGTCCTCCATAAACTCATGTGTTCTAAATGCTAGATCCCTGGCAGAATTGGAGCCTTGCTGGAGGCAGTGTATTGTTGGGGGTTGTCTTATGGGTGTTATATCCAGCTTCCCCTTGCCAGTGTTTGGCACACTTTCCTGCTGCTGTTGTCAACCTGATGTTGGCCAGGAGGTGATGTCCATCCTCTGCTCATGCCACGTTTCTCTCTACCATCATGGAGTTTCCTCTTGAGCCTGTAAGCCAAAATAAACACCTTCCACAAGCTGTGCCAACAATGTGAAGATAACTGCAATAATTGGGAATATTTGGATTTTCCTAAGAAAGGAATGGCTATTTTTATATGACGTATTATAACATTTGTTAAATCCTTTTCTTAGCTTGACAGTCCTGGTCTTAAGCAATTTTGTTTTTCTCTGGTGCTTGTGATCTAACCCAGTACTTTCTGTGTGATGAATAAGGGCTTTACCACTGAGTTGTATCCATATTCTTTTAAACATCTAAAAAAATTGGGCTCCCTTCCTTTTTCTCTTTTAAAAAAAATATTTATTTGCAAGGGGGAGAGAGGGAGAGAACACCAGAAGCATGCACCACTTTGGGCATCTGGATTTATATGGGTACTGGGGAATTGAACCCGGGTTGTTAGGCTTTGTAGGCAAACACCTTAACCATCTCTCCAGCTTCTTTTTCCTCTCTTTTGTATGTCTTAAGCACTCTGATCATTGCACAAAGCACCTGAAGTGTTGATTGCCAGATTCTTTTTGGAACTGAAGGGATTTTTTTAATGCCACTAGATGGCAGAGTCTTCCAACAATTATAGATTGAAGCACTGTAATAAACCATTTTTAATTCTTCTTGCAATCAATTATTTTGTGTAACTCTTAACTTGATTTCATCACTGGCACATGTAGTGTGATGCTTAGGGTCCCATATCTTGCCTGTTTCCTATTTCCTCAGATCATCATGACCACCTCAGTGTCACTGCCCCCTTTGTTTCTGGCCTCTGACTTTATTCAAGCTCATTTAATTAACGTGTGTGTGTGTGTGTGTGTGTGTGTGTGTGTTTCTCCATTGATATGCTTAGTTTTGTTGTCTGATATCTGTGTTTAGACTCAGAATATCTGGATTCATCCATCATCGTTAAACCCCTTCATTTCTCAGATAGGTGACCTGAAGCTTAAGGAGGTGACACTAAGGACAAAGACTGGGTTTTATCTGTGGGAAGCTATCATTCTTTGCATATTGTGCACAGGTAGATGTTTCTTGAGTGATGCAAGAGTGGTAAGTGCTATAAAGGATAAACAGGCTATCACCCAAATGGCCCCAAATATAGTGTGGAATTACGATTTAAATAACTGCTGTAGTGGATTGTGGTAAGCACACAGAAAGTGAGCAAGATGTAAAATACTTGTGTTGCTAGGACCTGTCTGATCTTTCCCTCCTGATACTCCACTTGTCCTTTAGAGTCTAGAAGTAGCCATTGCATTTCTTCTCGTTCTCTGTACACCAATTACAGCCTCAGCTCTGTTCTTGTACTTTGTGTTCCCTTGGCTTCAAGTGTTTTTGCTTAACTCCCTTATCTATCTGGCACACTGTTTAAAGGATAAATCTGTCAGTGGCTCTCCTTTGGGAAGCTGTCCCTGTTCTCCTCTTCTATGCCCTTTACGCAGTCCCTGATCCTGTTTTGTACCTAACTCCATGGTTGCTGCCAAGGTCCTGTGAAGCAGTGGTCAGTGTTTCCTAATGGTTACTAATGGGTGGACCGGTTGTGGTCTGGGATGGTGCTCATTTCTGTATATGAGCACATATCAAAAGCTGTGCGACATATGGAAGGTTTAGACAGAATCCAAGCCCTCTAAGCGGCCCACCACAGGATTCTCTTTAACTGTGAGATGGGAGAGTTCGAGTACAAATTGATGCCAAGAGAACTAGAAATGGTCTCTTAGGACATTTCTTCAATTGCTTACGATAGTCCTCATTGCTTAGTGCATAATTTGTTGGTAGTAAATATTAATGAAGTGCAAGCAGTGTCCCCAGATTGCCTAGTTGTTTTGCTGCAGAGATGTTTTTAGCCTCATGCCTCTGATTCTCTGAATCAGAGAATATTTCCTGGTCTTTTCCACAAAATTTGAGGTTGATCATTATTAGGAAAGATAGTCTCTTTTTTTTTCTTTTGTTTTTGTGAAGGAAAAGTAGTTTTGTTGATTCATACATAACTATTGCTTTAGTTTAGTACATTTAATTTATAATGTAAAAATTTGTTTCACTATATATTCATAAAATTATGTGTTTATGATATAAATATCTATAAATTATATTGTAACTTAAAATGTGATTATGAATTTAAGCACCTAACCAAATATCCTATTTATATAAGGATGTAATGGTTACAACTGCATATAAATAAAATTACATTAATGATATAAATTATTTTCTACCATATTATCTGCTTATGGACTTAATTTCTATAAAAATACAGCAATTATTTTATTAGCAAGTCAGAGAATGCTTAAGGTATAGATGTTACTGTTTTAACAACATGAAAATGTCACAAGCAAATTATGTTAATTTCCTTTCAACATGTGATTAGAATTACAGGTTGATACAAATTGATGAAGGCAATTCCCTCAAATTTCTCTCTTGGACTTCATTAACTGAATAAATTTATATATATAATTTGGGATAGTGTATCTTATCTTGATGTTTCTTTTCATGTTAATGAAATAGTAAGGGGCTAGAGATCAATGGTACAGCCTAGTATGCTCACAGCCTTGGCCAGGTTTTGATTGAGAAAGAGAGAGTGAGAGAGAGGTAATAAACACCTAAACACCTCATATTCATGATTTACAAATAGTGCTCGACAATGCCCCAAAGTACATCTATGCACCCCATGGCTCTTACATTCTTTCTGCTCCCTCTTTTGCAATGCCTCCTATGCATGGTGAAAATCTCCTTCAGTGTTCAGCTCTCAGCAGCCTCTTGTTTTCTACTTTGATGAGTTTTGAGTCTCCTCATGTCTACTAGTATTTTCATAGAGATGGTTCTCTGGCTAGCAGTGAGAGTAGCACTCTTATTCCTTCCGTGACTACCTCTGCAGTGTTCCTTAAACCCTGACAGGTGTGATAGAGACGACTGTCCAGTGCTAAACCCTGGGCTTTCTCTGCTGCTTGTCATTTTGTGGAGTCTTGGGTCTCCCAGTATTTGCTGCCATCTGTAAAATGAAGGTTCTCTACCTAAGGTGAGATCAGTATTAATGAAAGGGTTAAACACACTTAGAAGGCTGTTAGATGGACATAATGTCTCTGTTAGATGGACATAATGTCTTCTTATCCAAAGGACAGTAGAAGCTTTCCTCTGAGGTCCCTGACCTTCCAAGCCAAAAGTTTTTTTCACTCAATACCAGGTGTGAATTCTTTCAGTGGGGCCTTTTGTTCAGAGGGTAGTCCCCATCATATAGGCACATCTTGCCTAGCTGGTTGATTTTGTAGCTTGCAAGATCCTCTGTCTGTTCAGTTGTAGACTTTTCTTCCCCAATGCTCACACAGTGCCATCCATCACCATGGTAGTTGTTCAGCAAGGAGATAGCTTCCATCTCAATTCTAGCTTAATTTTTCTGTGTTCTGTGACCACAGCATGTACTGTCTTCAGCAGTAGGGTCTTAACATCTTCTCTCCTTCTGGTGGCTAACCAGATGCTTTGGCAATGCCCTGAATTGTTTTGGGGCCTCATGATCCTCCCTGACCAACAGCTCACTCTGGGTGGGTGGGTGGGTGGGTGGTGGTGGTGGCGGCAGCAGGACCCATCTCTGGTACTGGGATTCACTAGCAATAATCTATTGCTTCAAAATAAAACATTCTTTACCTCCAGCATTATTTCAGTTATTAAGGAACTGTTTTCTTGGGACCTTTTGTGGATTTATGTCGTTTTCAAATTTATTTTTGTAGTCATTATTGGTCATTTTTTGGTTTGCTTGTTTATATATATATGGTTGTACATACATGTGTACATGTGTGTAGGCATGTTTGTTGTAATACATACATGTGAGTATGGAGACCAGAGGAGAGCCATAGTTTTATTTATTTTATTTATTTTTATTTTTTTAAGAGAGAGAGAGAAAGAGAGAGAAAGAATTGGCACGACAAGGCCTCTAGCCATTGCATTTGAATTCCAGACATGTGTGTCACCTTGTGTGCATGTGTGACCTTGTGTGTCTGGCTTATGTGGGTTCTGTGGAGATTAATCTAGTTCCTTATGCTTCACAGGCCAGCGCCTTAACCACTAAGCCATCTCTCCAGTCCTTTTAAAAAATTATTCATTTATTTATTTGGTTTTTCAAGATAGGGTCCCACTCTAGCTCAGGCTGACCTGGAATTCACTATGTAGTCTCAGGGTGGCCTTGAACTCACGGGAATCCTCCTACCTCTGCCTCCCAAGTGCTGGGATTAAAGGTGTGCGCCACCATGCCTGGCTAAAATTTATTTATTTTTGACAGCCATCTTTTTCTTTTTTCTGTTTTGAGGCAGACTGGCTTTTTTTTTTTTAATGTGGGTGCACATGTGGGGTGCACAACTTGTGCGCATGTATGACCTTTCATCATCTTTTGTGCGTCTGGCTTATGTGGGACATGGAGAGTCAAACATGGGTCCTTAAGCTTTGCAGGCAAACACCTTAACTGCTAAGCCGTCTCTACAGCCAAGATAGCCATCTTTTTTTTTTCTTTTGTAGTTTTTAGTGAGAGCGATAGTGAGAGAAAGAGTGAGGAGAGATAGAGAATTGGCATGCCAGGGCCTCAGCAATTGAACGCCTGACACTTGTGCCACCTAGTGGGCATGTGCGACCTTGTACTTGCCTCACCTTTGTGCTTACGTGGGATCTGGCTAATGTGGGAGAGTAGAACATGGGTCCTTAGGCTGCGCAGGCAAGTACCTTAACCACTAAGTCATCTCTCCAGCTTGTTTATTATTATTAATTATTATTATATTATTTTAGAGCAAAAAAAGAGAGAGAGAGATAGCCATCTTTTTCTGAGACAGAGTCTGATGGGTTGGAGCTCACCTAAGATTAGGCTAGTCTGGCTAGCCAGCAAGCTCCTCCTGTCTCTGCCTTCCCAGTTTTGAGATTACAGATGTATACCACCATGCCCTGACATTTTCATGAATACTAGGGATCAAACTCAGGCCCTCAGGCTCAGGTATCTCCCTATCCCTTATCACTGGTATTTCTTCTTTTTTTTTTTTTTTTTTTTTTTTTTTTTTTTGAGGTAGGGTCTCACTCTAGCTCAGGCTGACCTGAAATTCACTCTGTAGTCTCAGGGTGGCCTCAAACTCACGGCAATCCTCCTACCTCTGCCTCCCGAGTACTGGGATTAAAGACGTGTGCCACCGCGCCCAGCTATCATTGGTTTTTGAAGGTATGTTTTTATAAAGAACATATTTTATGTTTGAAAAAAATATTGTGATGAAATTTGACCTCAAAATATTATAGATTATGTGTTTTGTTTGTATTTCTCTAGAAAAGTTTATCCTACCAAGTGGTTTTTTTTTTAAAAATAATTCCTTTGACAGTTTGAAATTTGACAGTTTGAAAAGTTGTGTACAGACAGAGACCAGTATACTGACTTCTTGTTTATATCAACAGTCAGCCCATAACCAGGTTCATTTCATCTTCATTCCACCTGTCCCTTCCTTTACCTTTCCCTGGATAATATTGAAGTAAACCTGCTCTGTGTATTATCTCATCTGGAACTATCTTACTATGTTTCTCAAAAATAAGTACTCTGAGTCATCCCAAGGTCGCCACCATCTGAAAAGAGAAGCTTCTGTAACCAAAAGTGAGAGTAGCATTAATATATGGGCGTGGACATTAAGAGAAGTGCTTACTGGGCAGTTTGGTGAGCATAGTATATACATTTAGCATGACACTAGCAGATGTTACACCCCTAGGGAAGGGACAGAGGAGTGCTCAACACTGAAACATATCAAACACACTTTCCAAGGCTCAGGGTTCATTGCAGAAAAGGGGCAGAAAGAATGTAAGAGCCAAAGGAAGAGTAGGACTCCTTACAACGTGCTCCTCCAGACACAAAATGGCCTGGATATCCATGACCTCACAGTATCTGACACTACCTACCCAAGACCATCATAATAGGAGAAAAAGATCATGACATCAAACTGAAAAGAGAGACTGATTGAGAGGGGGAGGGGATATGATAGAGAGTGAAATTTCAAAGGGAAAAGTGAGGGGAGGGAGAGAAGTACCATGGGATATTGTTTACAATTAAAGAAGTTGTCAATCAAAAAAAAAAAAGTACTCTGCTTTCACTGCTAGCTTGACAACGTACTCCAGAGAGATGGTAATAGACATAGAAGAGACCCCAAACTCATCAAAGCAGAAAATCAGAGGCTTCTGAGCGCTCAACTAATGGAGACTTGTAACATGCCTGTCAAGGCTCAGGGAACATTGCAGAAGATTGGGTGGAAAGAATATATGCGCCACAGGGTGAGAAGTATTCGGAGGCATTTCCTCCTCACTCCCCCACCACCCCAGAAACTGACTAGTCCATTCCTGACCTTATAGCACAGTGATTACTAATAACCTCACTGAGGAGTGCTCTCAGTGGAATGGGGGTGGGGGAGAAGGGACATAAGAGTATAACCTGATAGGAATCTGACCAGTTTCAATATTCATATATTAAAGTTCTCAATCAAAACACAACTCTTAAAACAAAATAAATTTAAAGGAGTTAACATTATAACATAAAGTTGCAGGATTGTCTTTATTAATGCACCTGGCAAACATAGTATGCAAATTGAAAGGGCTCACTATTCAGCTTTAAAGTTGTTGATAAAAATAAAGTTATATTATTATATATATTAAATTCTTGTTAAAAATTATTTTTGGAAAAATATAAAATTCAACATCTTATTTTTCTAAAAAACTCATAAACTTGTGGCTATTACCACATCAAAATAATTATAATGTATCCACATTTTCAAACATGCAGATTGTTTTCTTTGAAGTCCTTTTTCTTTTCTTTCTTCTTCACTCTCTTCCTTCTTTCCCCCCTCTCTTTCCTTTTCCTTCCTCCTCTTCTTCCTCTTCTTCTCTTTCACTTGAACTCACTCTGTAGCCCAAGTTGGTCTCAAATTCATGGCAATTCTACCTCAGCCTCCCAAATGCTGGCATTATAGGTGTGAACTACCACTCTTGGCTTCATTTTTCCTCATGTTCCCCCACCTGGATATATGTATGTTTTGATGATAACAGGCCATTTACTTTGCTTATTCTCAGTGCTTCGATTTTGTCAATTACATGTTTCTATTGTTATCTGAAGTATTTTTATTTTTTAATCTATATTTTGTGTAAATTGGTCGATTCTGAGAGGTGACACAAATATAGTTTTATCTGTGCTAGATAAACTTTGAGGTGAAATATTTTATTATAACAGAATCATCTGAACAGAATGAATGCCCTCGGCAAGTAATACTTGTACTACCAGCTTGACTGTGGACCAAAATATCTCTTGCTCTGGTGAATAAGGTTAATTATGTTTTAGCTGTAAAGATCTGCCTAGGGTAGAACCAGTTTAAATAGGTCGTTTTGAGCCATTGTTTCAAACTTTTTTGCTTTTGATTTGTTGACATGAACTTATTAGAGCCATCTATAAAATCAACAGGAAAAAAGATTTGAGTGAAGGCTCAAGTCTTATTTTTCTCAGTAAGTGTTTACATGGATGGCTTCATGGATTTTGAGTCTGTATGGTTAAACCTAAGAGGATTTCATGAAGCATTTAAATTTTTGGATCTAAGAGTAATTTTAAAAAGTTATCTTATTTGAGTTAGGAAACAAGTTGTCAAATGAGAACTCTCCATGGAATTGTAGTCCATGGGTCCCATGGGTCATTTTGGACTTGGGTATAAAGGAAGGCATGTTTTCGTTTTGTGTAGTTGCTCTTAACAATTTCCACAAGCTCAGTGCATAAAGCAAGTTATTTATCTTGTAGTTCTAGGAAGTCAGAAGGTTGAAATGGGTGTTCGTGGACTAAAAAAAGTTACCAGCTTGGCTGTGAATCTTAGTGGAGAGTTTTCTGAATTCTCAGATTCCTTGGCTCATGGCCCCCTCTTCTTTCAAGCTGGGAATAGCCAACTCAGTCTTTCTCATGTGACTTCATCCTAAGTTTGATACTTCTACCTTCTTTAACTATTCAGGACTTTTGTAATTACAAAAATGGAGTTATTTGGGGATGGGGTGTTTTCTCTTCTAGTATAAAGGTGTGCAGGAGTGAAAGATATGTGTTGCTTTTTCCAGTAGTATAGTTCTTTTTACAATCCTTAAGTGTGGGTCTTTACTGTTACCATTACCATTCCCATTCCCAGAGTTGTTGGCCACTGATGTCCTGGGCGAGGGAGGGAGGAGTTGGGAGGGAAGCAGCAGGGTCCTGGAGCAGCTGGTGAGTGCGATGACAAACATGACGACGACAAACATGACATGACGGGCAGTGAACACCGGGAGATCGTCTGATGGGCAGCACTCGTTTATTCAAAAGGGGAGTGGGTTTATAAACACTTGGGGAAGGTTGAGATGGCATGTACAGACTGTATTGTAATTGGATGTATAGTTTATGGGCTGTTATCTAGGTGGCAGAAGAACTAGTAACTTCAAAGCTGTGGGGGAAGGATAAGGGAAGATAAGGGGAAGGGCGGAAGGCTGTGACTTCAAAGACTGTGGGGGATGAGAGAGATGGTGAAAGGCTACATGACTCACCAGTTCTGTCCACTCTGGGCGATGACAACTCACTACAACCTACAACGTAGGGAAGGCCAGTCACCGTCGCCAGGGACTCCCCGATGATAGGGCCAGCTGCAACCCCACAACCCAGGGTCCCTGGCCATGTCCAACAGTTCAGGCCAGCCTCCTCACAGTTCCAGCCTGTTTCTAGCAAGGCCCAACACTTGAGCACGTCCTACTTTTGTTCTTAATGGAAAAATATTGAGTATCATAGTGTTATATCATAAGGTCTGCATATTTGCAGTATTGTTGTTTAAACCCGGGGGTGGTGGTATATACCTGTAATCTAAGCACTGTGAAGTTGAGGCTGTATGAGACTCTGGCTATATAGTGAGAATTTGTCTCAAAAATTGATTTAGCTAATGTGGCTATATAATTCAATCTGTTGATATTCTAACTCTAACTCTCATGAACTGTTGAGTTCTTTATCTTTCAATTTCTATGAAAAACTCTTTTCTATAAAAAACAAACATTCTTGACTGTGGTGCAGAAAAAGTTGAGTCAGTCATTTGCATGATGAAGTGTATTCTCTTTTCAAGATGGGAACCTTATGATGATAGGTATTTTATAAGTCTTGAGATAAAGGGTTTGATATCGTATCTTGTCATTTGGGCAGCAGTAGATGGTGTGGGGTCAGTACCATGTGGACATAGACAGGGAACCTCTGCTTGGAAGTCTTTGTCTTTCTCAGATAATGGGTAATTCTTAAAGCCTAGCAAAGTGTTCTCTTTAGTATTACTTTAGTTTATTCATTGAGAAGTACATGGTTCTTCTGTTATCTCTGTTGTCTGTTGTCATTGGTACAGTTCACTCACTGACAATAAATTTACTTTTAATTTCCCTCCCTCCTTCCCTCCTTCCCTCCCTCCCTCCATATCTCTCTCTCTCTCTCTCTCTCTCTCTCATTTCTTCCCTTTCTGTTCTAAATTGTTTTTAAAACCTTTTTTATTGACAACTTCCATAACTATAGATAATAAACTATGATAATTCCTTCCTCTCCCCATTTCCCCTTCACAAACTCACTCTAAATCATATCCCTTCCCCCTCTCAATTAGTCTCTCTTTTATTTTGATATTATCTTTTCCTTTTATTATGAGGATCTTATGTAGGTAATACCAGGCATTGCAAGGTCATAATTTGTGTCTGGAAGATTGCATTATAATTTGGCTTTTACATTCTTTCTACCACTTTCTGCAATCGACCCTGAGCCTTGAAGGGTGTGATGGAGATGTTTCAGCACTGAACACTCCCCTGTCATTTCTTCTCAACACTATGGTGCCTTTTTTTGTCATCCCAGAGTCGCTGCCATCCAAAAAGAGAAGCTTCTCTAATCAAAACTGAGAATAGCATTAATGTATGGGTATAAACATTAAGAAAAGTGCTTACAGGGCAGTTTGGTGAGCATAATACATGCATTTAGCCAGAAACTAGCAGGTATTACACCCCTAGGGATCATGACATCTCCCTCACCCCTGCCATAGGCTTTTGACTAGGTTTTCAGGACCAGATATGTATTCCCTCCGGTGGAGTGGGTCTCTAGTCCAATTAGAGAGTGGTTGGTTGCTCCCTAAGAGACATTCCACTATTGTACCTGTTGGCTCATTTGGCCTGGTTGGCCAGACTTAAGGCTTGCTGTGTCCACTGTTGTTTATCTCCAGTGATGACTTCTCTCTCCCATAGGACTATATGTAGTATAGCTTTTTCCAGTTTTCTGTCAGCTGGTCTACATGGAGGAGGTTTTCAGCTCAGCTCCAGCTTGATTTCTCAGTGACCTTGCAGCCCAAGTATGTGGAGTCTTCAGCAACAGGGTCTTACCATCTATTCCTGGTGGGAAACCAAGAGCCTTGGCAATGGCTTGTAATGTTTTGGGAGCATCAGACACCTCCCTGGCCAACAACTCAGTGAATGGTATCCCATTCCTGGCACTGAAATTTTTCTAGTAGCAATCTATGGCTTCTGCATGCACCATTGTCCAAAAGTAGGTTTCTATATGCCTTATTCATACCCTTTTAAATTTTGATTAACCCTCTCCCACCCTTTCTTTCCTCAGTTGTTTCCCTCAAACTCACTTAGGCCATTCCGCCCTCAGTAATCTGTTCATCTACTTACATATATACAATATCATTACTGTAAGTCCTCCCTCCCTTATAGCCCCTTTCTAGCTTACTGGCTTCTCCTGTCGATTTTTGCTCTACCTCACATATAAGTCTAAACATTTGTAGCTAGGATCTATATAAGAGAGAGAACATGTGATGTTTGGCTTTCTAGGCCTGGGTTGTCTCACTTAGTATAATCCTTCCCAGATCCATCCATTTCCCTGCAAATGTCATAATTTCATTTTTCTTTACTGCTGACAGAACTCCTTTGTATAAATGTACCACATCTTCCTTATTCATTTATCAGTTGAAGGCTGGTTCCATTTCCTAGCTATTGTGAATAAAGCGGCAATAAACATGGATGTGCAAGTATCTCAAAGGTAGTGAGATGAGTCCTTAGAATATATGCCTAGGAATGGTATAGCTGGGTCATATGGAAAATCTATTTTTAGCTGTCTTAGGAACCTCCACACTGATTTTCACAATTGCTTTTCCAGTTTACATTCCCACCAACAAGTATAGAAGGGTTCCTCTTTTTTCCACATCCTCACCAGCATTTATTGTCATTTGTTTTCTTGATGATGAAAGCCATTCTGACAGAAGTGAGATGGAATTCTAAAGTAGTTATAATTTGCATATCCTTGGTGGCTAAGGATGTTGAACATTTTTTCTGATGTTTATAGGCCATGTGTATTTCTTCCTTTGTGAACTCTTTTTTTTTTTTTTTTTTTTTGAGGTAGGGTCTCACTCTAGCCCAGCCTGACCTGGAATTCACTATGTATTCTCAGGGTGGCCTTGAACGCACGGATATCCTCCTACTTCTGCCTCCCGAGTGCTGGGATTAAAGTCTTGTGCCACCATACCCGGCTGTGAATGGGAGTGATTCCCTGATTTCATCCTCAGCATGCTTACCTCTGGGTCCTGTATTCTGTTCCATTGATCTATGTGTCTGTTTTTGTGTCATGCCATGTTGTTTTTGTTACTATGGCTCTGTAATGTAGCTTAAAATCAAGTGTGATGATACTGCCAGTCTTATTTTTGTAGCCCAAAATTGTTTTGGCTATTTGAAGTTTATTGTGCTTCCAAATGAATTTTAGGATTTTTTTTTAATTTCCATGAAGAATGCCAGTGGAAATTTGCTGGGGGATTGCATTAAATGTGTAGATTGCTTTGTTAACATTGACATTTTTACAATATTGATTCTTACAATCTTAAGAACATGGGATATTTTTCAGTTTCTTAGTCTATTCTGCAATTTCTCTCTTGAGTGTTTTAAAATTTTCACATCTTTGGTTAGGTTTATTTATTACAAGGTACTTTTATTTTTTTCAGGCAATTGTGAATGGGAGTGATTCCCTGATTTCATCCTCAGCATGTTTGTTGTTAGTATATAGGAAGCCTACTGATTTCTGTCTATTTATTTTGTATCCTGCTATGTTGTTAAAAGTGTATCAGCTTTAACAATTTGCTGGAAATTGTCTTTAAAAAATCTTTTTTGTATAGAATCATATCATCTGCAAATAATGATAATTTGATCTCTTTGTTTCCAATTTGTATGCCTTTTATGTGTGTCTCTTGCCTTGTTGCTGTAGCTACGACTTGCAGTACTATATCAAATAAAACTGGGGACAGTGGATACCCTTGTCTTTTTCCAGATTTTAGTGGAAAAATTTCAAGTTTTTCCCCATTTAGAATTATGTTTGCTGTAGGTTTGTCATAGATAGCCTTTATTATCTTGAGATTTGTTCCTTCTGTTCCCAATTTCTGCAGACCTTTTACCACAAAGGGATTTTGCATTTTCTCACATGTCTTTTCTGCATCTGTTAAGATGATCATGTGAGTTTTTCCATTCAGTCCATTTATATGGTTATTACATTCATTAATTTGTGTAGAATATCCCTACATCTCTAGGATAAAGCCTACTTGGTTGGGGTAAATGTTCTTTTTGATATATTCTTGTATTCTGTTTGCCAGTATTTTGTTAAGAATTTTTACATCTATGTTCATGAGGGACATTGGTATATATATTGGTTCTGTCTTTGTCTGGTTTTAGTATTAGGGAAATGCTGGCTTTGTAGAAGAAGTTTGGTAGTATTTCTAACCTTTCTTTTTTATGTAAAAGTTTGAGAAGCATTGGTGTTAGTTCTTCTGTGAATGTCTGGTAAAATTCACCTGTGAATCTATCTGGGCCTGGACTTTTTTTATTTGGGAGATTTTTTTTTTTGTAACTCTTTTGATCTCCATGTGTGTTGTAGGTCTGTTTAAATGGTTTATCTCATCTTAATTTTCTTTTGGTAGGTCATATAAATCAAGGAAATCATACATTCCTTTCAGATTTTCAAACTTAGTGGAATATATTTTCTTAAAGTATGTCCTTATGATTTTCTGAATTTCGTTGGTATTTGTTGTCATGGTGCCTGTTCTCATCTCTAATTCTATTTATTTGTGTCTCTTTTTCTTTTGTTCAGAGTTGCTAAGGGTTTATCAATCTTGTTTATCCTTTCAAAGAACCAACTTTCTGTTTCAGGCAGAGCCAGGAGGCCATGCAGACTAGTACTGTGGCGGGAGCCAATTCTGGCTCGTCGCCTGCTTGCTAGAAGCTCTGGGTCTCTTTAACTTCTCTGCTCAGGTTGATAAAACAAGAGTGTATTTGGTTGTTTTTCAGCTTATTTACTCCCTAGGCTGCTTTGGTGTGGCTACTGTGCTGCCACCTCACCCTGAAATTTAAAAAATGTTTTTATTGATTTATTTGCAAGCATGCACATGCGCATACGTGCGCGCACACACACACACACACACACACACACACACACACACACTCTGAATGAATGAATGAATGAATGAATGAACGGTCATGCCAGGGCCTCCAGCTGCTGAACACGAACTCTAGATGCATGTGCCATATTGTGTATCTGGTTTTATGTAGGTACTGGAAAATTGAACTTGGGTTGTTGGGCTCTGCAGTCAAGTGCTTTAACCACTGAGATACCGGTACAGTCCTTCTCTCTTTTTTGAGATAGATTCTCACTGTAGCCCTGGCTCTGCTGGAACTTACTCTGAAGCCTATGCTAGCCTCGAACTCACTGCATTTCTCCTATCTCCTGAGTGCAGGGAGTAAAGGCATGTGCCACCTTGCGTAGTTTTTTTTTTTTTCTTTCCTGTCAGTGATTGTGATGTCTGATGTATAGGGCCCTTCCTAATGTGCTGAATCTGACTCAACTTGAATAACATGGCTGCTTGGGTTCTGTTATTAACTAGTCTATGTAGTTTATAGAATGGTTGCATGGCAATGTCCTTGACCTCTTAGTATATGTTAGTCTGTTTGTAACTGGCCTTTAGCTGCCAATGGAGTATGACAAACAGAAAAGTAGACAAATCATAGTGCTCTGCTAATCTGCTTAAGAGTCTTATTTCTCAATAAGAAGTTATAATTGGACATATTATTATTGCGGTATGATTCTTTCCCACAGAGCATGTCCAGCTGCCATTTCTTTCTAGTGTACTGTACTTGTCCCCTGATTGCCCGTGATACAGTGCTGGAATTAATATGTTCCTATCTGTGCAAAGCTACATATCTGTTTATTGACGTTGATTGAGGCAGTGTCTTCAGAATGTATTGGCAACCTTAACCTATTTTTCCTCTTTTTGTTGTTACCATCTGAGTTTTAGGTACCTAAATGTTTCAGCTTTATTTCTGTATAAATGAAGCTGAAATTCGAATTGAAAAACCATTTGATTTTCTTCTGGTTGCCTCATCTAATATACTAATTTTCTAGGTTTAAAGTATGTTAATTTTAATGTAGCTTTCTTTGTAAGGTGGCTTTCTACATTGTTTTGTTGTTATAATATTTGCAGTTTATTCTATTTTTCTCATTTTTAGACTTTTACTGGTTGGTGGATGTGAAGTTGCTGAAGTGGGCATTTCTAAAGCTGCCAGCTGTGGTCTTTCTGCATGGAGAGTTCTTTCAGGATCACCTTATTATAAGCTGCTTACTAATGGTGGTGACAGGGTTACTGCGGTAAGCATTAGTTATGGCATTTTACTGGTCTAATTGGTCTTAGATAATTCAACCCTCTGTAAGGCTTAGAAGATATTTTTGTCATAAATGAGAAAGATTAATATTAGTACAATTTTAGTGCTTATTTTAAATATCAAATTTAGTAAAGTATTTTGAATTTAATTTGGCTTCTTTTTTTTTTCTTTGTTGAGATAGTCTTGCTCTAGCCCAGGCTGACCTGGAATTCACTATGTAGTCTCAGGATAGCCTCAAACTCACAGTGATCCTCCTACCTCTGCCTCGTGAGTGCTGGTATTAAAGGCATGAGCCACCATGCCCGGCATGGCTTCATTTTAAAATATATATATATTTTGTTTATTTATTTGAGATAGAGAAAGAGAGAGAGAGAGAGAGAGAGAGAGAGAGAGAATGGTATGCCAGGACTTCTAGCCACTGTAAACAAACTCCAGATGCATGTGCCTCCTTGCACATCTGGTTTACATGGGTCCTGGAGAATCAAACGGGGATCCTTTGGCTTTGCAGGCAAATGCCTTAACCGCTAAGCCATCTCTCCATCCCAGCTTCATTGTTAATAATGATTTTTTTCAGATATTATAAAACTATCTACTCATAGTCCCATTACTTACATTTGCTAATTTAGATATTAACACTTATTATGGTGGCAGTTACTCTGAGTGGTTTAACATTGTGTTAGTTCACTTAAGTAATTCTTTGTGGTAGATATTATGTTTAGTCTAAGTCAGTTAATGAGGAAAGTGAGTTTTTAAAGTAAATTGGCTAGGCACAGCTAGCTATCAGGTAAAGACTTAGAATACCACGCACAGCAGTTCTGCACTGTGGTATGCTTCCTTCATTATTTATATAGCTTAACCGTCTATATAATGAATGTTCGTTTCTTTCTATAGCTTTGTAATAGGCTTCTATTTTATGCAGAAAAGGCCTTGTATCAGCTGTTTATCATTGTGTCAAAATACATGAGATAAAGTCCTTATTGGGCTGGAGAGATGGCTTAGTGGTTAAGGTGCTTGCCTGCAAAGCCAAAGGACCCAGGTTTGATTTCCCAGGACCCACATAAGCCAGATGCACAAGGTCGCACATGCATCTGGAGTTCGTTTGCAGTGGCTAGATGCCCTGATGTGTCCATTTTCTCTCTCCCTCCCTCCTTCCGTCCCCTCTCTCTCTCAGAAATAAATTTAAAAATTTTTTAAAAAGTCCTTATTGGCATACAGTTTCAGAGGTTTTAGTTGATAGAAGATTGGTTCTATTTTAACACAGTACTTCAGTGTGGAGTGGGTTAGATGATAGAGGAGGCTGTTTAAGTTTCTTATGACTTTCAGGAAAAGAGAGATAGAGAAAGAGGAAAAAAGAAGGGGGATAGAAAGGGGAGGAGAGGAAGGGAAGAAGAAAAAGAGGAGAGAGAAAAAAACAAAACAAAATGGAGAATACAAACACACATCACCAGGGTACCAATGTCCCCTTAAGGATGTGTTCTCAGTGACCTAATTTTCTCACTTCCTTGTATAATGTCACCTTCTAAAGATTCTCTCACCTCTAATTTTTAGCACAATAGGCTGTTAATCAAGTCTTTAACATATCAGCCTTTAGGGATCATTCCAGAATCAAATATAACATTCTTGAACACAGTGCCTTAAGAATCCTTGGCTATTCTGATGGCAGGCAGTATAACATTGATTTAGGCTGTAATTTCAGTATAGGCTAAGTTCTGTTGTGCAACACAAGCATGTCATCAGTGTTATGCACTCTACATTGAGTACAGTGCCTGTTATGTAGTTGGAAATTATATAGAAATTGTTTTTGTTTTCATTTGTTTCCCTTTCCTTTCCTTTCCTTTCCTTTCCTTTCCTTTCCTTTCCTTTCCTTTCCTTTCCTTTCCTTTCCTTTCCTTTCCTTTCCTTTCCTTTCCACTTTCCTTAACTTTAACTTTCCTCTCCTCTCCTCTCCTCTCCTCTCCTCTCCTCTCCTCCCCTCCCCTCCCCCCCCTCCCCTCCCCTCCCCTTTTTCTCTTTTCTTTTTTCTTTTTACTTTTTTCCTTTCTTTTTTTGAGATACGATCTTGCTCTAGCCCATGCTGACCTGGAATTCACTATGTAGTCTCAGGGTGGCCTTGAACTCACAGCCATCCCCCTACCTCTTTGCCTCCTGAGTGCTGGAATTAAATATGTGTACTACCACACCCAGCTGAAAATTATATATATATGTATATAAATTTATTTGAGAGAGAGAGAGAGAGAGAGAGAGAGAGAGAGAGAGAGGGAGAGGGAGAGAGGGGCATGCCAACGGCCTCTCAGCCACTGTGAATGAACTCCAAACACGTGAGTCCCCTTTGTGGGCAAGTGAGGCATTGCGGCCCTCTGTCACCTTTTTTGGGGGGGGTTTCGAGGTAGGGTCTCACTGTAGCTCAGGCTGACCTGGAATTCACTATGTAGTCTCAGGGTGGCCTCGAACTCTCAGCAATCCTCCTACCTCTGCCTTCCATGTGCTGGGATTAAAGGTGTGCACCACCATGCTTGGCACTTTGCATCACTTTTTGCGTCTGGCTAAACGTGGAACCTGGAGATTGGAACCAGCATTCTTAGGCTTGGCGGACAGGCACCTTAACTGCGAAGCTATTTCTCCAGCTCAAAAATTACATATTTTTTAAATGAAGGACAAAACCAAAAAATACAGGGGAATAGAACACAGCATAAGTGGATGTGTTAGGGCATTTGTTTTGGTAATAAATATATTTGTCTTGTTTTTCTTAAAATATATTGACTTAAAGAGAATCTTCTAAAACAGTGAATAACTTGGTGGTGAAAAGGAACTAATGAGGAAGTAGTTTCGAAAAGAAATTGTTTGCAATTATAGTATCTTCTGTTACTTTCAATATTGACAAATGTTGAAACGTGATTGTGATTTAACCAACAAAGTAACACTGTTTTATATTTGTAGCTTACCTTATGTAATACTGTGCTTATTGTGTTTTCCATTCATTTATGATCTACATGCCCACTTTAAAAATATTAATAATAATAATTATTATTAACAAGATGTTTTGTATGGATACATCATGTGTTGGTACCCTCTTTTCTGTTGTCCTTTCCCATTCCGTTGGGGACGCTCCTCAGTGGAGTTGCAGTCATTTCCCATGGGGTTATGGTTTTTGCATTGTGGGAGCACTAGTCAGTTATTTTTTTGGGAGGAAGTGCCTCTGGGCATTATTTCTCAACCGGTGGCAGCTGAAAACAGGAAAACAGGGTATGGGTATGGACAAGATAATCTAGTCATGGCTCAGTATTTCCCCACATATAAAATTATAGACATATCCAATTTATGCTATGATATTATACCATAATCTACCCCCCAAAAGACTGAAGTAACAGTTAGTTGTATATTGGACACACTTGTTTTTTGATGTTATTTTTTTTTTTTGTAGAAGTAGGCACATTATTTTGTGTTTGTAGTAATTTGGTAGCTATGTTGATCTCTGACAGTCTATATCTAATGTGTAATTTTATACGTCACATACATCAGGCAGAGTTTTGAAAGAATGTAAAGAATTTTTTTGTAATGCATCTAAAGCAATTATATGATAGCTTATTTTTAAACAGTTCAATCGAAATATAATATAAGAGCTAGAGAAATGGCTTAGTGGTTAAGGTGCTTGCCTGCGAAGCCTAAGGACCCATGTTCCCTTCCCCAGAACCCATGTAAGCCAGATGCACAAGGTGATGTATGTGACTGGAGTTCATTTGCCATGACTAGAGGCCCTGGCATGCCCATTCTCTGTCTCAAAATTAAATAACAAATGTTTACAAGATATTAAAAATATCTAATTAAAGCATTTACATATACAGAAGCATAAATGTAGTAAGATATAAATAACTGGTCAACCCAGGTGAAAGGTACTCCTGTTTCATCATGTAATCATTTAATCTTTTCTTTTATTGACAACTTCTTTAATTGTAGACAATATCCCATGGTACTTCCCTCCCTCCCCCCACTTTTCCCTTTGAAACTCCACTCTCCATCATATCCCCTCCCCCTCTCAGTCAGTCTCTCTTTTCAGTTTGATGTCATGATTTTTTCCTCCTGTTATGATGGTCTTGTGTAGGTAGTGTCAGGCACTGTGAGGTCATGGATATCCAGGGCATTTTGTGTCTGGAGGAGCACGTTGTAAGGAGTCCTACTCTTCCTTTGGCTCTTACATTCTTTCTGCAGCCTCTTCCGCAATGGACCCTGAGCCTTGGAAGGTAGGTTTGAGATGTTTCAGTGCTGAGCACTCCTCTGTCCCTTCTTCTCAGCACCATGGTGCCTTCTGAGTCATCCCAAGGTTGCCACCATCTGAAAAGAGAAGCTTCTCTAACCAAAAGTGAAAGTAGCATTAATATATGGGTGTGGACATTAACAGAAGTGCTTATTGGGCAATTTGGTGAGCATAGTATATACATTTAGAGTGACACGAGCAGATGTTACACCCCTAGGGCTCATGACTACCCCTGTTGTACATTTTCAGTATCAGGGATGTATTCCCTCCCATGGAGTGGGCCTCCAGTCCAATTAGAGAGCGATTGGTTTCCCCCATAACAGACATACCACTATTGCACCTGTTGGCTCATTTTGCCTGGCTGGCCAAATTTAAAGCTTGCAGTGTTCACTGTTGAGTATCTTCACTGGTGTTTTCTCGCATGCAGCATAGCCTTTTCCAACTTTCTGTCAGCTGGTCCACATGGGAGAGGCTTTCAGTTCAACTCCAGCTGGATTTCTCAGTGACTTTGCAGCCCTAGTATGTGGAGTCTTCAGCAATAGGGTCTTACCATCTATTCCTGGTAGGAAACCAAGGGCCTTGGCAATGGCCTATAATGTTTTGGGGGTATCTGTGACCTCCTCAGCCAACAACTCACTGGAAGGCATCCCATCCCTGGCACTGAAAATTTTCTAGTAACAACCTATGGCTTCTGAGTGTTCCACTGTCTAGAAACGTAGTTTTCAATAAGATTTATTTATATCCTCTTAGATTTTGATTAGCCCTCCCTCCACTTTTCCTTTACTCAATCTCTTCCCCTGACCTCACTTAGGCCTTTTCACCCCCATTAATCTGTTCTTCTATTTATATATACACAATACCATCCTATTAAGTCCCCCTCCCTCCCTTTCTGTTCCCTTTATATCCCCTTTCTAGCTTACTGACATTTTACTGGCTACCGAGTTTTATTTTTACTTACATAGAAGTCCAGTCATTTGTAGCTAGGATCCACATATGAGAGAGAACATGTGATGTTTGGCTTTTCTGGGCCTGGATTATCTCACTAAGTATGATCCTTTCCAGATCCATCCATTTTCCACCAAATTTCATAATTTCATTTTTCTTTCCATTTAATCTTTTCTATAGCTATGAAATGTTTCAAAATTGAAAGGTGAGGGAGAGGGCTGGAGAGATGGCTTAGTGGTTAAGACACTTGCCTGCAAAGCCTAAGGATCTATGTTTGACTCTCCAGGTCCCACATAAGCCAGATCTACAGGGTGATGCAAGTGTGCAAGGTCGCACATATGCATAAGGTGACACACACATTTGGAGTTTGATTACACTCGCTGGAGGCCCTGGCACACCAATTTCTCATTCTTGCTTTCGCTCTCTTGCATACAAAAAAAGAATTAAAAAATAAAAAAAAAGCCAGTCTGTTGGGCTTGCCTCAAAAAAAAAAAAAAAAAAAAAAAAAAAAAAAAAGGCCAAAAAAAGTTGATAGATAAAAGAGAGAAGAAATAGTTGAGTGTAGAGGGTATATGGAGAGATAAATTAGGGGAAGTCTTAAACTGTTTAGGTTTAGCATAGTCCAAGGTATTTGTGACAGAGTAGCCCTGGAAGGAAGAGTTCAGAGTACTTTCACACAGTAGGAAACCATTTTTCCTGGGTTCAGATTTTCTTGGGCTTGTATTCATTTCTTGTTGAGTGAAGTATTAGAAACTGCTCTGCTATGTACAGTACTTCTGTCTGCCTTGAGGCTTTGGTATTGGAGAATTTCTTTTGTTCATGGACAAAGCAAATGGGGAAAAATATTGAATCACAAATTGAATGCCCTGCTGTGTGATTAACTTCTTGAAATGCTCCAAGTGTATTTTCATGACTTTAGTAGTTTCCAAATGTGTCTGGCAGCTAAACTTACAATAGTTCTACATAGCTTTTCCCCCTCAAAGTAATTTGAGGGTGGAGGATTAGCTCCTTTTGTCAGGTGGCAGATACTGTTCTCATGGAAGATCCTCTTAGTGTTTGTTTAAGGCTGCTGTTATATTGGTTAGATATTGACTGAGAAATGCTAATCACACATATGTTCCAGTCTCTTACAAGGCTGTTAGTTTGTAAGAGACTATGCGAAATTCAATATATGCATTGATGAAGATTTCCAGTTTTATCCTAGTGTCCTTCCTCTAAGTGACGCTTTACTTATTCATTTCTTAAACATTGACTATAAAGATAGCAGTATAGCCATGTCCACAAATGAGTACAAAAAACTGTAACAGGTTCACTAGGCCTGGACCCTAGAGTCAGGAAGCTGCTATTGAATTCCAGCTCTCTTCTTGCCACTTGCATATTTACTCTTTTTTAAAAATTTATTTATTTGAGAGGGAGGGAGAGAGAGAGATACAGAAATAGGCAGGGAGGGAGAGAGAGAGAGAGAGAGAGAAAACGGGCATGCCAGGGCCTCTAGCCACTGCAAACAAAGTCCAGATACATGTGCCCCCTTGTGCATATGGCTTATGTGGGTCCTGGAGAATAGAGCCTTGAACCGGGATCCACTTCACAGGCAAGTGTTTAACCGCTAAGCCGTCTCTCCAGCCCCCATATTTACTCTTTTGCTAGAATCAAATGAGGTAATTGATATAAAATGATATAAAAGGTACTGATAAACCGTAAGATAGACTACAGTGTAGTAGTTGTCATCTGCTCCCATTATAAGATAAAAAATTTTGGAAAAAAAGTGAAACCATGAAAAAATATTGAAGTTTTATGTCACTGATACTGTTGTTTTGAAATATATACTACACAATGAACAGAAACCTATTTGGAATCATGTTTTCCTGAGAAATCCTTTTTCTGAGATGATAGATGTCAGGAGAAGAATGTTTCCATAGGGTTCCACTGACCCTGTGCCCTGGGTCTTCTCTTGTTACAGGCTACTGTGCTTGCTCTAGCTAGGGCCAAGCCTCTCTTTCACCACTCTGTCTCCTAGATATATGAAAGCAGTTTCTCTCACTGAATTTTAAAAGTATTTTATTTATTTGTGAGAGAGTGAGAAAGAGAAAGAAAGAGGAAGATAAAGAGAGAATGGGCATACCAGGGCCTCCAGTTATTGCAGTTGAACTCCAGATACATGCACCACCTTGTGCATCTGGCTTATGTGGTACTGGGGAATCTAACTTGGGTCCTTAGGCCTTGTAGGCAAGTGCGTTAAGTGCTTAGCCACCTCTCCAGCCTCACTGTGAATTTTGCTGTCTCAGATTTGTCACAGACAATATGCCTTTATTTGTCCCAGTGCTACTTTGAGCACCCGCTTTAACCTCTAGTTCCGACCCGATTTCTTTCCTTTCTTTAAACTGTTCAGGTGTGGTCTGCTTCTAGTTCTTTCCTTTCTCCAGTCCCCTCATATGGGAATTTACTTCCATCGTTTTGTTTAACTTAAGTGACTTATTCGTACATTCCAGTCTCTTCTCAGTTTATCATTTTGATTGCTATTTTTTATGTCTTACTAATTGCTAATACAAAACGAGTTGGTTTATTCTGTATTTCTTTCCGCCTTTCCTTTCTCCTCTCTATATTTCATTTTTAGTTGTCTGATTTCTGCTCTGGCACAGCACATAGTATTTGCACATAATTTCTCTACTTGTCTTTAGTCTTAGATGCCTCTCTCTCTCTCTCTATACATATACATATACATATACATATATATATATATATATATATATATATATATATATATATATATATATATATGAGAGAGTCA
Source organism: Orientallactaga sibirica (assembly GCA_036365145.1). Lineage (NCBI taxonomy): Eukaryota > Metazoa > Chordata > Mammalia > Rodentia > Dipodidae > Orientallactaga > Orientallactaga sibirica. The sequence goes on from JAEOAD010000015.1 coordinate 16,114,458, forward strand.
GAGAGCAAGAGAGACAGAGAGTCAGAGAATGGGTGACCCAGAGGCCTCTCAGCTGCTGTGAACAAACTCCAGATGTGTGTGCCCCCTGTGGGCAAGTGTGGGATTGTGCCCTTGCGTCACTTTACGTCTGGCTAAATGTGGGACCTGGAGAATCAAATAGGCATTCTAAGGCTTAGCAGGCAGGTGCCTTAACCGCTAAGCCATCTCTCCAGCCCTATTTATATATTTTAAAATGCTTAACCAGCTCTTTCACTCATGCTTTCCTAGTCATCTCTTAACTGGATGAAGTCATTCTCTAATAGAGGTTTTAAGGGCTTATTGGGGATATAATTTTTTTTTTTAAATTTTTATTGACAACTTCTATACTTACAGAAAATAAACCATGATGTTTCCCTCCCCTCCACCACTTTCCAATTCACAACTCTGCTCTTCATCAAGGGGATATAATTTCTTTATTTTTTCTTATTGTTATTGCTGTTAAGAAACAGGGTCTTCCTTAGCTTAGATTAAACTCATTATATAGCTGAGGATGGCCTGCTTGCCTCTGCCTCCCAAGTATTTAGATTATAGTTTGTGCCAGCACACCTGGACATTTTCCAAAGCTTTTATATGCTTAAAATTGTTTTTCTGGGGTGAGACTGAAGCTCAGTGGTAAAGTCCTGCCTAGCATGTGTGAAGCCCTGGGATTGAGTCCCTGCACTGCAAAACAAACAAACAAACAAACAAACAAACAAACAAACAAACCCACCACCAGTTATTTTTCCATAGCTTTGATATTCAAGGAATATGTGTACATAAAAAAATTTTGGTTCACTATTTCTTTTGTTAAAAAATTACTACTCTGTTGCTTTGCTTTATACGGGGAACTTAAAGTCTTTTTCCTTGGTGGTCTTGAAATTTTTTTTTTGAGTTATAGAAAACATTTATTTAAAACATCTTTTTCTACAGAACAATTTAAGTATTTATAGAACAATTAAAATGTCCCATGAGGCGTTTTTTTCCATCAATGTCCATAGCCTTAATATATGTATTATGGATATTACTATATATGTATTATGAATATTACTAGAGTTAAATTTACTTTATTTTATTTACTTTATTTACTTTATTATTTTATTAGCTCCTAATGTGAATACATTCATGTTTGTGCGAGATTTTTTTTATCTTTGTAATTTAATAGGTTCCTTGGGCATTATATTGGATATTATATTTTGTATTAATTTCCTCAAATAATATACTGTCCCTTTTAGTGTACAGATTTGGATCTTTTCCTTTTATAGATAAACAGAATGTTACCAAGATCCTTGACATCTATTGGTGATATGTCTATCTATATCTATATATTTTTAATGTACTTTAAAAAATATTTTATTTTTATTTATTTGAAAGAGAGACACACAGAAATACACAGGTAGAGAGAGAGAGAGAGAGAGAGAGAATGGGCACGCCAGGACCTCCAGCCACTGCAAGTGAACTCTAGATGTGAGCGCCCCCTTGTGCATTTGGCATATGTGGGTCCTGGGGAGTTGAACCTGGGTCCTTTGGCTTTGCAGGCAAACACCTTATCTGCTAGCCATCTCTCCAGCCCCTAAATGTACTTGTTTATATATATATATATATTTCTTTTTTAATAGATTATACTCTTTTGTCCCCCCCCCCCGTTCCTTTTTTCCTGGGATCCTCCTCTGTGGGGTTATGGGATTGTGTGGGGACTGTGCCTCAAGGTATTACCACCCACTCTGTGGCTCTTACCATCTTTCTGCCTCCACTTCCACAGTTGTAGCAGACAGCTTCAGGTTCGCTGAGATGAACTTCCAGACCAGGCACAGTTATGGAGGAAGGGATATTATTTATTGAAGCTTAAAGATCCAGGGGAAGTTCCATAATATCAGAAGAAGCTGGCCTACTCTCACAGGACCAGGCAAGAGAGAAAAAAAGCCACCAGCCACACAGCACAGCACATTTCAGGAACTCTTATTAGGCACACTTTGTATATCTTTACAATGAAATCTCAACCCCACCACCACACCTTAAGATCCACCCAGTGACATTGCCTCCAGCAAGGTGGCTGCAGATGCAAACTATAAACTAATAAAACAGTGAATATATTGGGGGCCATCTATTCAGACTACCACAACAGTGTTTCCCGGGTCATGGCAGGCCTGTTGGTGGTCTCATTTAGTGTTCTTCGTAGCCTCTGGATTTCTACTTTGATAGGGTTTGCTTGATCACTGTGTCTGCCACTATCACCCTGGAGCTGGTTGTTGGGCTAGCAGTTCATTGCATCATTTCCACTGCAAGTTCTTCTGGACCTTGGCAGGTGTGGAATAGGTGGCAAATCTTAAGATAGCATGGTGGGCAGAGAGTTATCTTCTTGTCTTATCTCTGCATCTTGACTCTCTTCTGTTTTCTCTGCCATCTGTAAAATAAAGCAGATTCTCCAACCATGAATGAGAACAGTGTGGATTAAAGGGGGTAGGCAAAGTTATTTGAGAGATTTTTGGTGTGTAAGCCCACTTTTCTTCTCCAGAGAGCAGTGGGGCCTTCTCTCTGAAGTATGAGTTTCATGACTATGGGATGCTGACTTGGTTTCCAGTACCAGGTATGAGTTTTCTCACACTGAGTGGGCCGCATGTCCACTCAGAGAACAGTTGGTTACTTGCAGAGGCTGTGTGTCACTATTGCACAAGTGTGTACTTTTTTGTCTGGCTGGTTGATTTTGTAGTTTGCTGGGTCTCCTGCTTATTCATGCTATTGGTGACCATTTTCTTCCAGCAGCTCCCATAGTGTTAGCCGGGAGGGAACTAGTTACCCTCTGGGTTCCAGCATGATATTCCAACATCCTTTGATCATAGCCTATGGTGTCTTCAGCAATAGGGTCTTCCCTTTTAGCTCTGGAAGGCAATCAAGTGTTTTAGCCATGGCCTTGTTGTGGAGACCTCATGGGTCTCGGTAGCCAACAGCTCACTGTGGAGAGCAACCTAACTCTGGACCTGGGAATTACCTTTTAGAGTCCATGGTTTTAAGAAGGTTAAGCTTTTCCCACCTTTGTCTGCATTGTTCCTCTCCCCCTTTGTTGGTTGTTATAGCTTATAGAATGCTAGTCAGAGTTAGGATTTCTATGGGATTGATTTATGTGGTCTTATGTTTGTGTCATTTCCTCCCCGCCTTCACTATCCCCGAACCCTCCAAGACCCTCCACCCCCAATATTCTGCCCTCCCCTGACTTTTCACATATTTCCTCCTCTCCTTTCTCCCTAGTTCTCTCTCCTGGTCTTATTCTAGTTTTATACCCACGTTTCTGGTGCTTACTACCATTTGCACTCATCTCTAATTAAAATTTCTCATCATCTTTTTTTGGGGGGTTTCGAGGTAGGGTCTCATTCTAGTCCAGGGTGATCTGGAATTCACTATGTAGTTTCAGGCTCTCCTTGAACTCATGGCAATCCTCCTACCTCTGCCTCCCAAGTGCTGGGATTAAAGGCGTGTGCCACCACACCCAGCTCTAATTAAATTATTTATTTATTTATTTATTTATTTATTTATTTATTTATTTATTTATTTGAGAGAGAGATATAGAGAGAGACAGAGAGAGGAAAAGAATGGGTGCACAAACGAATTCCATACCACATGTGCATCTGGCTTATGTGGGTAGTGGGCAATCAAACCTTTGGCTTTGAAGGCAAGCGCCTTAACTGCTAAGCCATCTCTCCAGCCCCCATTTATTTTTATTTTTATTGATAACTTCTGTACTTACATACACTAAACCGTGATCAGTCCCTTCCCTCCTTCTCTCCATTAGTCTCTCTTTTAATTTGATGTCATCATCTTTTTCTCCTATTATGAGGGTCTTGCAAAGGTAGTGCTAGGCACTGCGAGGTCATGGATATTGAGGCCAATTTCTGTCTGGACAGTTGCATTGTAAGGAGTCGTGCCCTTCCTTTGGCTCTTACATTCTTTCCTCCACCTCTTCTGCAATGGACCCTGAGCCTTGGAGGTTGTGATAGAGATGTTTCACTGCTGGACACTCCTCTGTTCCTTTTTCTCAGCACTATGTTGCCTTTTGGGTCATCCCAGTGATCATCGCCATCTGAAAAAAGAAGCTTTAACCAGAAGTGAGAGTAGCGTTAATATGTGAATATGAACATTAAGTGTAGTACTTTCAGGGCAGTTTGGTGGAAGTAATATATCCATTTAGACAAGAGCAGGCTTTATACCCCTAAGGCTCATGCCCTCCCTTGCCATAGGCTTTTGGTTAGGTTTTTCAGTACCAGGCATATATTCCCTCCTATAGAGTGGGCCTTCAGTCCAATTAGAGAGCAGTTGATTTCCCCCAGTGCAGAGAGAGAGAATGGGCACACCAGGGCCTTCTCACACTGGAAATGAACTCCTGATTCATGTGCCACCATGTGCATATGGCTTACATGGGTTCTTGGGAGTCAAACTTAGGTCCTTAAGGTTTACAAGCAAGCGCCTTAACCACTAAGCCATCTCTCCAGCCCCTCATCTCTAATTTATCCCAGTTAGGAACCACGGATGAGACAGTATATGTGAGTTTGTTAAAGAGATATATTGTTTATTGGAGGCTGTGCTAGTTAGGCCTTGTTAGTCCCTTTGAAATTTTATGAATGTTTATTTTATGTTAATTGTGGTGATGGGAGGGATTGGATTTTGTACATGCTAAACAAGTTCTCTTCTACTGGGCTACCTCAGTCCCATTGGTGATTTCTTATAAATTTTTAGACATAGTAGATTTGTTACACTTCATTTCATGATGAAAGGACTTTAGACAATGGTAAATCATTCCATTAATATTTATTTGTTGTTCATTATTACTTTTGTAGGTGCCAAAAACACTAGGATTATTAAGAATGTTGAGTGTCAAGTTTTATATTCGCCAGGGACAAGAACAGGTAATGTAAATTTGCTTAGTCTTTTGTTTCTCAAACATTTTCTCCAGAGTCCCTTTAAGATTAAAACTATGTAGAGGCTGGGCGTGGTGGCGCACGCCTTTAATCCCAGCACTTGGGAGGCAGAGGTGGGAGGATTGCTGAGAGTTTGAGGCCAGCCTGAGACTACATAGTGAATTCCAGGTCAGCCTGGACCAGAGTGAAACCCTACCTCGAAACACCAAAAAAAAAAAAAAACCACAAACAAACAAACAAACAAACAAAAAAACCTATGTAGAGATTGGATTAGACTTCTTATCACTGTAACCAAAAAATTGACAATTTAATGGAAGAAAGATAAATTATTTTGTTCATGGTTTCAGAAGTTTCAGACCATTGTTGCAAGTGCAGACTGGTGGAGCACAACTGTTCAACTCAGGGCATCCAGGAAGCACAGTGGGATGGTTCACTTCATGGTGAATGTGTTAGTTCCTGTATTCATTGTTGTGGCCTAAGAAAGGAAAAGATTTATTTTGGCTTCCAGTTCTAGAGGTACAGACCATCATGGTGGTAAAGGCATGGCAACAAGAGCAGGCCAGGTGGTCACATTGGCATCCAAGCAGAAAGAATGAGCAGGAGGGCTGGGGAGATGGCTCAGTGGTTAAAGGTGTTTGCTTGCGAAGCTTATGACCTGAATTCAATTCCCCAGTCCCCTACTTGAAGCCAGATACGAAAAGTGGTACATTTATCTGGCATTCATTTGCAACAACAAGAGACTCTGGTTTTCATACATACACATGAATAAATACATGCATATATATTATTTTATTTTAATGTTTTATTATCAGCTTCCATAAGTATAGACAATAAGCTATCATAATTCCCTCCAGCACCACCATTCTCTCCCTCTCAAGTCCACTCTCCCTTTCAGTTATTCTCCCCCCCCCCCTTTTTGGAGAGAGTCAGAGAGAGAGAGATAGAGTTAGAGAATGGGCGTGCCACCATCCTCTCAGCCACTGTGAATGAATTCCGGACATGTGCGCCCCCTTGTGGGCAAGTGCGGCATTGTGTCCTTGCGTCACTGTATCTGGCTTAATGTGGGACCTGGAGAATTGAACGGGTGTTCTTAGGCTTAGCAGGCACGTGCCTTAACTGCCAAGCATCTCTCCAGCCCCCAATTATTCTCTTTTATTTTGATGTCAGCATCTTTTGCTCTGTTATTTTAAAAAAGAGTAAGCAGGAACTGTGACTATAAAACCTACCCCTCAGTGACTCACTTCCACCAGCATGGTTCCACAACATTCCCATAAAGTACCACCAGCTAAGAAGCCAAGTGTTCAAACACATTAGCCTGTGGGGGACACTTTACATTCAAACCACAGCAGTGGATCTGAAACACAGAAGAATAGTAACAGAAAGAGGCAAGTGCAATTTCAGAGCCTAAGAACACTCACTCAGTAACCTACTTTCTCTATCCAGACCCTCCCTTTCACAGTCATATCACCTCCTATTGCTCTATTCAGATTTTGAAGCCATCAATGGATTAAACCATTCATTACATCAGAACTCTCATGATCTAATAACGAGCTTTTATTTGTAATCCTCTGCATATTTGCCTTGTTTTCTAGTTAGCATTTTCTGAAGTTTTATGCTTTCTTCATTTTACAACCAAACCCATCCAAATGATGTGGCTTCTACCTTGAAATCTTCTAATTCCTTTGTTGCTTCTGTTGGCCTCTCTGTTATTACATTAGTACTCAGAGATATTACTTCACCTTTTTCCTGGGTCCCTTTCACATTCTCCTTAGTAATTTCTAAATATTAACTATCTTTAGGAAATTAAAAATATTTTTGAGAGAGAGACGCAGAGACAAAGACACAGTCTCTCTCTCTCTCTCTCTCTCTCTCTCTCTCTCTCTCTCACACACACACACACACACACGGGGAAGGGGAGGTGATGGGCAAGTCAGGACTACCTGCTGCTGCAAACAATTTCCAGACACATGCACCACTTTGTGCATCTGCCTTTATGTGAGTACAGAGGAATTGAACCCAGTCCATCAGGCTGTGCATACAAGTACCTTTAGCTGCTGAGCCATCTCTCCAGCTTTCTTAAACAAAGCTTCTTTTTTCTTCCTAAGGTAGGGTCCCTCTCTAACCCATGTTGACCTGGAATTCGCTATGTAGTCTCAGGGTGGCTTTGAACTATAGCGGTCCTCCTACCTTTGCCTCCTGAGTGCTGGTGTGCCACCCAGCCTGAGTTCTTCTGCTTCTTCTTTCTTTTTTTTTTAAAGAGTTGTTTACTATAGTTAACCATGAACATGGAATTTTAGTATTATTTTTTTTTGTAAGTAAATTAAGCTAGACAGGGCTGAGAGTAAATAGAGGAAATATAGACTACTTCCGCAAGATGCCCACAGTATAACAGGAGGACAGAGCTAGAAACAGGGCCAAAGCATGGGCAGGTCCCCACACTCTGTGACTTGTCTTTATGTTAATTCAGGGTGCCACTAAACAGCAGAATCCAAAGCATTCAACTCTGGAGGTGTCTGTTAGTATGAATCCTGAAGTAAGAAAGTCCTTCAGAGACTGGAGAGATGGCTTAGTGGTTAAGGTGCTTGCCTGTGAAGCCTAAGGTCCCAGGTTCAATTCCCCAGGACCTATGTAAGCCAGATATACAAGGTAGCACATGTATGTGTCTGGAGTTCGTTTGCAGTGGCTAGAGGCCTTGTTAAGTCCATTCTTTCTCTCTCTCTCAAATAAATAAATAATTTTTTTTTAAAGTAAGTTCTTCAGACATGGAGGGGAAAGTTGGGTGTTTGTGGTCTGGGGGGTAGCATGTGTGCAGTTATACCAGTGAGTTAAATAATGCCATTGGAACACACCATTTGTTGGGGTACAGAATCTATAGGAGTTTGGTTTTTGTCTTCTTTTTTCTTTACTTAGACTTCTGTAGTTATAGCAACATTTAGAGAAAGAGTTATTTGGGGGCTGATTGTTCGGTGTCATATCTGATACATATTAGAGACTTTATTAGTTTAGTATATTATTAGGGCGGTGTAAACCTGTTTGAGTATAAAGAGACCATTTTCCTTTTGTTCTTTCATCTACATGTAGCTCTAGATTGTGTGTTGTCTTGACTCTTATGCTGTTGGTTATTCTCTATCAGGATCTGCTGTGATTGAACAAAAGCAGAGAGAAGCAAGCAATTAATTTTCCTTGCATTTTGATTCTTCATTGTGACACACTGTATCAGAATCTTTAACTGTTTGGGCTTTTCAAAAGCATGTTTTGAATTTAGTGTTGTAAAACCCATGCTTTCTAGCAGGTATCTGAACATTGTATTTGTTATCCTTTTTGCACCTAGAGGTTCCTAGCCCATGAATAATTGTGCTTCATAGAGTTTTTCATGTTGTAATTTTAGAGCTGATTGGGCTCATAGAATATCTGAGAATTTCTTATTATTGTGAACATTTTTAACTAGCAGGTATTTTAACATTTCATAGGAAGTGTCTGTTACTGGCAGGAAAATGCCTATGTTATTGATGAAGAAACTGAAGCCTCCAGACAAATGACTTTTCAAATTCACGTACCTAGACAGTGTCAGAGATAGGTTTGCTTTGTCAGTGCTATGTTTTTTCACTGCTTGTGTTTGGCTGTGGTGTAATCCCTTACTTGGAAAGTTGAAGAAATAGAAACTAAGGTGAGCTGAACATAAAAAAGAAAGAAAAATTTTAGCTTTCAAGCTGGACAGAAATTGTATTTCCCTTTTAAGATGTGCTCCTAGGCTGAAGCAGGAGGATTGCCAAGAGATTATGGCCAGCCTGAGCTTCAGAGTGAGACATCATCTCAAAAACAACAACAAAATGTGTTAACTATTAATATTTTAAAACTTAATCTGCCTTTCTTCATAGGAACCATGTCATTAATATAAATATATAAATAGTTTCTTTTTTCTTTATTCTTTGTTAGACTATAAAATAGCAGAACCGAGGTTTGACAGAGCTGCAATGTTTGAAGCAGTTAAAGCAGCGACTGTAATGCTGCTAAACTTAGTCAATGATAGCAGGGATGGCTGGTACTGAGCTCTTAATTTCTTGCTATCTGTAATGATAGAACTAATAATTAGTATCCTATACATCTTTTTGAATTGTGGGTTAATATGGCTAAAATGCATCTGTCATTAGATAATTGTATTTTGGTCATATGGCATATATTTTAAAAACTATTATTAACCAGATTTCTATTTATAAATGATAATGGCTTAATTTTTTCTAAGGATCTTTTTTCTTTCATATTTTTAGTGTTTTAGCTATTGAGGGTGACTTTCTTTTAATTTGAAAGATCATCCCTTCTTCTTTTTCTTTCATTCTTTTCCTCCCTTTAAACCACAGTGGGTTAAAGTATATAGTTTTTTTTTTTCAGTGCTGAGGATCAAACTTCAGGGCCTCACATATACTAGGTAAGGGCTTTCCCATTGAGCTACAGCCCCATCCTTGTACTTGTTTTGTTTTATTTACTGCCAGCTTTTCAGAATGTAAAACACTTCGTAGCATGCAGTGTTTATTATTGAATATGTAATATTCAGTAAGTACTTGTGAAATGTTGGAAGAGCTGTATTTTTAAAATTACCTTTTATTGATCTGACATTTCTTAAAGAATATGTAGTTATTCAAAACATTTTGAATGCATGCAGTAGAATTCAGTACTTTCATTTTAATGTAGTTTGTACACTTGTAAGCTATAGAAAATTACTTGTTTTTAGTTGTTCCATATAGATGATAAGCAGTTAAAGAAAATGAAACTGTTTAGGCTAGTCTCAGTACAAAGATCTATTTAATATCACAAAGACCCTCTCTGTTAGAAAAGGCAGTTGGAAATTTTATTACAGTATTTGAGAGGAGCTACAACTCTTGCTTTAAATATTGTTGCCAGTAGTCAAAGGTTTTAATTAGTGTTTTTAAAGAAAAGATCAAATGGACATTTGAGTGAGTAGGTTAAGTAGGAAGATATATAAAATGACATCAAGCTAATGTGTGGTTTAATGACTTTTTAAAAAAATTTATTTGCTTATTAGAGACAGAAAAGTGGGGGTGGGGAGAGAAAGAGAGAGGGAGAATGGGCACGCCAGGGCCTCAAGCCACTGCAAACGAACTCCAGATGCATGCGCTACCATGTGTATATGGCTTATGTGGGTACTGGGGAATCCAGCCTCAAACCAGGGTCCTTAGGCTTCACAGGCAAGTGTTTAACCACTAAGCCATCTCTCCAGCCCTTAATGGCATTTTTGGAACTACTTTAAAGAAATAATGTCCATATACAGTATACTTCACTCATCTAAACTGACTCACTGGTCCTCAGTATATTCACAGAATTGTATCATTAGCTCAGTAATCTCAATTTTATTTGTTTTTATTTTTTTGGTTTTTTGGGGTAGGGTTTCACTCTAGCCTAGGCTGACCTGGAATTCACTATATAGTCTCAGGGTGGCCTCGAACTCGTGGTGATCCTCCTACCTCTGCCTCCCCATTGCTGGGATTAAAGGCGTGCGCCACCATGCCCGGCTATCAATTTTAGTTAGTTTTCTCATTTTGAAAAATATCACGTATCTCTTAACTATCACTCATAGCTGTGGGTCCAAATTTCAAGGAAATCACAGTCTGTTAGTGTCTTCATAAAAGCTATTGAGAAATCACAGCAAGTGTTATGTGAAGAAGCATTTTTACAATGCTTGCATATTTGGACTTAAGGTTGTATGTAAAGTATAACCCTTTAAAGTAGGTACGACACTTATTAAGGTAGAAATTTTGTTTCTATGTGCCGGTGCACATTTTTAGTGATAAGAGGTTGGTAGAATCCTTTGTTGCTACTAATTCATTATATTATATCAATACTAGTGAGTTCCATTTAAAAAACATTTTATTTTTATTTATTTATTTGAGAGAGAGAAAGAGGCAGATTGGGAGAGAATGGGCACATCAGGGTCTTTAGCTGCTATAAATCAACTCCAGATGTAACTGTGCCATCTTGTGCATCAGGCTTTATGTGGTCACTGGGGAATAGAACCTGGGTTATTAGGCTTTGCAAGCAAGGGCTTTAACCACTAACCTGTCTCTCCTGCCTATGAGTCCCATTTTAATTCTGAAATCTGTTACTACTCTTAGTCCCTGGTTCTGACCTTATGATTCCTGTTCAGGATGGAATCTTCAAGATGAGCCTTTCTCCAGATGGAAGCCTCCTTGCAGCCATTCACTTCTCAGGGAAGTTGAGCATCTGGGCCATTCCATCTTTGAAGCAACAAGGGGCTTGGAATCAACATGAACAGGTATGGCTATCTGCTATGATCACTGTGGTAAGAGTAAGTTGTGAGAATATGAATTTCATTGTCTTGCTGTTTTTCAGTTGCACTCAAGTATTGTTTATATTCATTCCAAATCCATTCTGTACTTAAGGTGCAGTATTGATTTCGGTGCATCAGGACAAGTTAAGGATAGTGCTGAGCACTCTTTTTTATTTACTAAGGAAATATATTCTGTATACCAAGTGTAATGTCTTGAATTCTTAATTTGTTTTCCACTTTAACATATAAAAATGCAGAATGGAAATATTAAAAAAATCATTAAATGTCAATTTTATTAAACATTTGAGGATCAAATCCTTAAAGAGTTATGGTTCTTTCCAAAATCTTGTTGCACTAGTAGTTATTAGGTTTGGGAGTGACCAAGACCATGCAAACCACTCTGAGGCAAAGATGAAAGCTTTTATTAGGGAAAAGCATAAGCTGTCAGGGCTGTCTCTTAAGAGCAGAGCACTGCCAACCCAAGTTTTCAGGTTTATAGGGCTTTATAGGACTTTATATGCTTCTTCTGTTGGGGGAAGGTGAGGAAGGGAAAACTTGAATAAAAAAGGTTTCTTTAGGGGAGATCTAAGATAGCCAGGGTGTGTGACAAGAACAGTGACAAGGCAATTTAGGAGAGAAGGGGGCAGGAAACCATGACCTGGGGGCATTGTTAGGCGAGTAAAGGATAATGGATGGCAGTTTTTTTAAGGAATGTAGATAGTTCACTTCCTTATGTCTCTGTCCATCCTGCTGTCCTTGGTGAATCCATTTTGGGAGTCTGTCCTGACTTAAGAGTAGTAAGCTTACCTAAAGCTTGAAGGGAGTTACCTTCTGTCACAGTCAGCTCCATACTGCTAGGATAAACCTGTAAATGAGTCACAGTTTATTGAAGCTTGATATCCAGGGGAAGTTCCATATGGTAGAAGAAGCTGGCCCCTTTAACCAAATCCACACAGAGAGAAAAACCAGCACCAAAAGCAAGCAACCAACAACAAAACACCAGTAGTAAAAACAGCAGGGACCTAGGCAGAACTCACTTTGCATACCTTAGGCTGGAATTCAGATCTACCCCCCAGTAACACCTTAGGGCTAGACCCCAGGATCCTCCCACAGTGACACCTTTCCAGCCATGTGGCTCAACTTCAAGTTACAGCTTTAATTTAAAAACATTTGAGTCCATTGGGGAACATGAATTCAAACTATACCTTCTTTTCATTCATTGCTTAATAGCAAAAAGATAAAGAGAAAAGCTACAACATTTTCATGTTTTATATGTTGAGATGACAGGATTTTAATTTTTTGCATGTGTATGGAATGTGAGGTAGAGTGTGTGTGTGGAGTGTGTGTTGTATGCATGTGTATGTGCTCTTATGTTATCCCATGTGCTTGCCTGTAGTGGGAAGTATGTCTCACCTGTTCTTTGCTTGTTCTTGTTTGAGCTGGTGTCTCTTTCTAATACCTGAGATTGTGGTTTTTCTTGAGCCTGGGAAATTCCCTGGTCTCAGCTTCTCTGTGGTTTCAAACATGTATGGTCATGCTCAGCTGTTTACATGGTTTTTGGAGATTTGAACTCAGGTGGTTTTAGGCCACCTCAGGCCCTCATGCTGCTGAGCCATCTTTCCAGTCTGAAGTGACAGGTTTTAAGAATTAGATTTTTAAAATGTATTTTGTTATTTTATTCATTAATTAGGGGGAGAGAGAGAGAGAGTAACACACACACACACACACACACACACACACACACACACACACACACACAGAGAGAGAGAGAGAGAGAGAGAGAGGGAGAGAGAGAAAGAGAGAGACAGAGAGAGAATGGGCACACCAGGGCCTCCATCTGCTGTAGACAAACGTATGTGCCACCTTGTGCATCTGGCTTATGTGGGTCCTGTGGAACTGAACCTGGGTCCTTTGGCTTTGTAGGCAAGCACCTTACCCGCCAAGCCATTTCTTCAGCCCAAGAATTAGATAATTTTGTTCTTCAGTAAAAGGTTGGTTCAACCTGCCTGTGTCTCCTGAATGCTTTATAGGTTTATAGGCATGTGTTGTCATATCTGACCTGTTTTACCTCTCATTTCTTCTGTTATATGAAGCTTTAATGAGGCTTTTCCCCTCCTTCCTGCCATTTACCTTCAATTTAATATGAGCTTCACATGTCCATATTAAAATTGGCAGCTGGGCATGGTGGCACATGCCTTTAGTACCAGCTCTTGGGAGGCAGAGGTAGGAGGATCACTGTTAGTTCAAGGCTATCCTGATACTATGTAGTGAATACCAGGTCAGCCTGGGCTACAGTGGGACCCTACCTCAAAAAATCAAAAATAAAAAAAACAAGAACTTTTAAAAAAATTGTCTTCTCCTCTCATCTTTTTTTAAAAAAATATATTTTTATTTATTTATTTTATTTGAGAGAAAGAGGCACAGAGAGAAAGAGGGAGGGAGGGAGAAAATGGGCATGCCAGAGCCTCCAGCCACTGCAAACGAACTCCAGATGCATGTGTCCCCTTGTGCATCTGGCTTATGTGGGGCCTGGAGAGTCAAACCGGGATCCTTTGGCATTGTAGGCAACCACCTTAACTGCTAAGCCATCTCTCCAGCCCCAAGAATTTTTTTAAAACAATATAAGTTCAGTAGGGAAAGTCAAATCTGCTCACAGTATCTGCCAGACATTGTGATAGAGTAGTGACTTAAAGACAAACACAATTCATGCTATACATTTTTTATTCTCAGATCATTAGCTTGCATTTTAGCACATTAAAGTTAATTCTTTCTCTCATCTCTATTACCCACCCTGTTTCCTTCTAGGCATCTCCAGCTTGGATGGATAGTTTAGTGATGCTAAGGTTGGCGCATAGTTCCTGAATGATCTGAATGGACCAAGGTCATAATTAAGGGGGTTACTAATAAGTGATTCTGGACTTATTTATTGTACTCACAGTTTCAAAATTATTTGTTTTCACTCTTCTTTTTGGGGAGAGGCTTGAGACAGGAGTCTCACTATGTAGACTTAGCTTGTCTGGAACTTGCCATGATGGTCTCCTGAGTGCTGGGATTTACAGGTGTGTGCCATCATCCCCGACACGTTTTACCTCTCATTTTTTTCTCTTATAGGAAGCTTTAATGAGGCTTTCCCCTCCTACCTGCCATTCACCATCAATTTAATATGGGCTCCACATGTCCACCACTTGGTTTGAGTCCTCAGCTTCTAAGCTTGGGGCCATAAAACAAGGGCTGTTCTTCCCTTCTACTCATATCTCACAACTGTGTAACATTTTAGTTGGGTGTGTCATATAGCAGAGCTTCCATCAAGCTGTTGAAAAGCTAACTGGGGATTGGAGTATAATTTATATGATACATGTCATGTTATTTCTGTTTCCTAAAACATACTACAAGAAAGTCTATATTTTTTACTCAAATAGTTGCTTGAAAACTACAATTTTTTTTTCTGCTTATAAATATGTACTGATAAAGTACTCAGCTTTTTTGTTTCAGGAAAGATGTTCTCTCTATATTTGCAGAATTTTCCATTTGTCATTTTTTTTAATGGTGAAAACTTTGAAAAATAAAGGCATTCCTCAGCCTTCTGTTGTCTGAAATTATTTTCATTCACCTAATTGAAATATCTATCAACTTCTTAAACACTAGTTAATATTTTATCTCATAGTATTGTACATATAATATATGAACTATTTATGGCAAATTGATTCATATGCTGTTTTGTTTATAGAGATTCTAGGGACTCCTTTTTGCTTACAAGGATAAATTGTCTCTTGTGGTGTAAAGGTCCAACCTTTAGTTGCCAATCAATGTCATTATGATTCATTACTCTTTAATGTTATTCATTAATTGGATTTTTATTGTGGAAAATTGAAAATTAAAATAAAATTAAAAATAATTTAAATCCTTGATATTTAGGAGTGAATAAGTATATTTTTCTCAATAATTTTAAATATACAATCAAGTAAAGTAATGGGACAGGAATGTAAGGGTTTTCCAAACTGGAAAGCGGAATATGGTGGGAGGACAGGAGTTTGTTTTCATCATCAGTAAGAGTTCTTTAAGCAAACATGGCCTGAGCACTGAGAAGCACAGTGTTTTCATTGTTGAGCATTAACCTCATGGCTGAGTCAGTGATTGCCAAGCAGTCCTCAGATCAGATGGAGCATTTGCCTTTTAAATTATCTGTTCATCAGAGAAGGATGCAGCTTTATTCTCATACTAGTGGTATCTTTTATTAAAAATGTATAAATGTATAGGCTAATGTGTCAGTTTCTTCTCCCTGGTTGGTATGAGTGATTTCCCTTGAATGCTTAAGTAAATTGGAAACAATAGGGTCTTGGTTTTGCACAGCTGAACACCATGACCTGGTTGCTATCACTATGGAGATTATATACAAGGTATATAGTGGTGTATGTATATATATGTTGTGGTATCCTTTGCTGAGGGAACAGTGGCTCAGCCATAGTGACTACACCTAATCCTGCTTTTCACTGTCCCCACTGCTGCTCAGTGGCACTGCCCCCTTCCTTGGAAGCTGTGCTCAGGCTTTAGAGAGGCTGGCTACTTACGCACCCTGCCCTTCGCCACTCCAGCCAGCTTTAGCTTAAAATGAAATTTTGGTCCAAATGTGAAGGGGTGTTATTTGGGGGTTCAAATGCATACCCTAAACCTGAGCTCATGTTTGTTTTTTTCTTTTTTAATTTTTGTGCTTATTGTGATGGTTAAGTTTGTGTCAACTTGATTTGTTTAGGAATCCACAGACATTCCTCATAAGTGTGTCTCTGAGGCTGCCTCTAGGAAGGATTAACTAAAGGAAGAATCCTTCCCCCAGGGGTAAGCCCTTCCCCCAGAGTGGGCGGCCCCTCTTGGAGGAGGGGGCTGGTTGATAAAAAAGAGCTCTGGGAAGAAAGGCTCTCTCTCTCACCTGGCTGTCGGTGCTGCTAGCTGCTTGCCACTGGGTGCTTGCTGCTTGGTGTTTTCCGCTTGGTACTTGCTGCTTGGTGTTGCTGCTCTCCAGTGTGGACTGAAGACAAGGGTGGACTGAAGAGCAGCGTCTCTCCAGGAAGCCTCCAGGCCTTCAGTGCTGGATTGGGACTGCTGAGGCCTCCAGCCTCGAGGACTGAGCAGCTACCAGGTTGCTTGACTCTCGGACCTGCAACCTGCTATTGCTGGACTGTGTAAGCTAATCCAATAAATTCCCTTTTAATACAATTCATTCTATCCATTCTGTCCCTCTAGAGAACCCTAATACACTTATTTATTTATTGAGAGTGACAGACAGACAGAGAGGCAGATAGAGAGAGAGAATGGGCGCACCAGGGCCTCCAGCCACTGCAAATGAACTCCAGATGCATGCGCCACCTTGAACATCTGGCTTACGTGGGTCCTGGGGAATCAAGCCTTGAACCGGGGTCCTTAGGTTTCACAGGCAAGTGCTTAACTGCTAAGCCATCTCTCCAGGCCCCTTTTTTCTCTTTTTTGAGGTAAGATCTTGCTACGTAGTCTTAGGGTGGCCTTGAGCTCATGATGATCCTCCTACCTCTGCCTTCCAAGTGCTGGGATCAAAGGCATGTGCCACCATGCTTGGCTCTCATGTTTGCTTTTAACCACAGAATTAGATAAGACAAGACTGAGGATAACTATTAAATTATTGTATTTATTTATTCGGAAGTCAGTAGGTGTGAGGGGGAGTTCATGGACCAAAGAAAGCAGAACGGATGCACTCGTGTGATCTGAGGCTCATGTTCATGGTCTAGTGGAAAACAAAGATGTCCTTTCCTCCCTGTCTGGCATCCAGTGGGGGAAGGGGGAAGAACAAACCTAAGTGGTGGTGAAAACCTCAGGTGCTGGGAGATAAATAGCTCAGGTTTCACAGAAAGAAGACAGAAGCCCCTTGTGGGTCCCAAGAGGGCTTTTTATTTTGAGTTGAGGATGGAATAAGATGCCAACACACCTGGGTACAGCGTCCAGAAGGGGCTTGAACTCCGCAAGTACTTGAGTGATTGCAGCTCTGCAGCAGCTGCTGCAGATAAGTAGCTGCTGTTTTCTAAGCAGCAGCAGACAGTAATTAAGATTAGTATTTCTCTTGTGGGCCTTCATGTCTAACAGCCTCTCCCTAAGCTACCTATCTCCCTCTCACAAAGTTTTTATCCATTTTTCCCCCTAAAAATCTTGCCTTCAAAATACTGATTCCTTTATTTTCCTGACATCTTCTCTAGTCTAATCACTTCTTAGACTACTGTCTCTATGCGTCCTGCTTTTGTCTAAGCCTTTAGACTGTGCTTCGTAAGCATCATGACATCATAAATAGCTCTCTGGTCTTTAGCCTCTTTATTCCAGTTTCTTGCAGTGCACTTGTTTCTGAACTGTATAGCTTAGAGAAAGGAGGAGCTTTGGTACAAGAGTCTAACTTTTATAACATGTACTGTGGTGACATCATCATTGGTCTGCTATGAGCACTTGCTTTGCTTTAGTTTGTACAGCAAGTAAGCTGCTGGGCTGACATTGATTTCATTGTTGACTGTGATGTCCATGTCTTCCTATGATCATAGAGAAAAATGAATATGGCTAGAGTTGTCCAACTTAGAGCTATAGAGTTTGATGTTGGCCTTATTTGTTTTAAGTCTTGTATTGATTGAATATATCTTTGCTATACTCAGTGCCCTCTTTTGCAGTGTGAATGTTTATTCTGTGCCATCTTTTGGTATTATTGCTAAATTAAAAGAACTTGGACTATGTGGATATTTGAACGTCTCTGGGATTTGATAAAAACTATGGGGACTTTTAAAGTTGGACTGAATGCATTGCATATTACATCATGTATGGTTATCAGTTTATGGGGGACCAGGGATGGAATTTTGTGGTTTGATTCAGGTGTCCCTGTGGCAATTTTAGAATTGGAGCTTCCTGGAGGTGATGCATTGTTGGGGGTGAGCTTATGGGTGTTATACACAGTTTCCCCTTGCCCGTGTTTGGCACACTGTCCTGTTGCTGTTGTCCACCTGATGTTGGCCAAGAGGTGATGTTCATCCTCTGCTCATGCCATTGTTTTCCCCTGCCATCATGGAGCTTCTCCTTGAGTCTGTAAGCCAAAATAAACCCTTTTCTCTTTCAAGCTACTGTTGGTCGGGTAGTTTCTGACAGCAATGCGAAGCTGACTGCAACAGGGACAAGTCTTTTTTCTTAGTGGATCTAACAGTTTTCTTCAGTCTTCCAAGATATGTTTAATTCTTGAATAATGTTAGTATGTTCTTCACAGACAACTAGGGGATTTGTGAGACAGTAGAGCTTGAGGTGAAGGTGGTAACTTTTCCAGCAAGGTTAAACAACTGTACTTTTAAAAAAAATTATCAATTCCTCCCTGTCCTACCCCCTCTAAAGGGACCCTCCTCATTGGGGAATGTGGTTCATGCATTACGGGGCTAGCCAACAGTTATGTGGAAGAGGCAATGTCTCTGTGCATAATGTCCCATCTTTTTGGCTCTAACACTCTTTCCGGCCCCTCTTCCACGAATTTCCCTGAGCCATGTTGGGTTCATTTTAGTTCTACTTCAGTGATGAGGTCTTGGGATCCTCTGTGTCTCTGGATATCTGGTATAGTAGGAGTTGAGTGTTCTCTGTGTCTGTCTCCTTCAGCCTTGTGCTGGTGTCAGGTTCACCAAGAAAGCTGCACTCTTGCCCATTTCCCCCGTTGATTCTTTTACCTATATTCTGGGAATTAATCACATTACATCTTGTGTTTTAGATTGGTACTTTAGTGTAAGTGTTGCTAAAGTCTAGTATACCACAGTAAATGCAGTGAGGCACATATATATATAACTGCTCTATGAATGGAGTAGGTATGTATCCAAGATAACATAATTCTAAAATAACAAAGTTCAACAATTTGAGTCTCCACTGAATTCAGGGTTAGGAAATATGTTATATTTCAGTCTTTTTAAGATATTCATAGGCTTGCAGAGGAAAGTTTAAAATAACATACTTATGTTATGAAGAGATAAGTTCAGAGGAAAGGCATGCCTCTTATTGGTCTTGTGAGGCGAATAGTTTTTATAAACAAATTGTTATATTAAGGCTTGGCTTTTTACGTGGAGGTTTTGATATTTTTGTCTCATAACAAGTTTTTTGAATAAAAATGTTTTCATACCTAATTTAATAGGTGGGAAATAGTTCAAATTAAGATCACAATGTGTTAGACTACAAGTCCAGTCTGAGTCAGATTTTATTTTATTTTATTTTATTTATTTATTTATTTATTTATTTATTTATTTATTTATTTTAAAATATGTATTTATTTTCATTTGCAAGAGGAATGAGAGACACTTCTGGCTAGAGAAGCTTCTCTTTTCAGATGGTGATGACCACTGGGATGACCCAGAAGGCAACATAGTGCTGAGAAGAAGGGATGGAGGAGTGTCTAGCACTGAAACACCTCTGTCACACCCTCCAATGGCTCAGGGACCATTGCGGAAGAGGGGGCGGATAGAATGGAAGAGCCAAAGGAAGGATATGACCTCTTACAGTGCAACTGCCCAGACAGAAATTGGCCTCGATATCCATGATCTTGTAGTGCCTAGCAATACCTTTGCAAGACCCTCAAAATAGAAGAGAAAGATAATGTCATCAAATTAGGAAAGAGACTAATGGAGAGAGGGAGGGGATATGATGGAGACTGGAGTTCTAAAGTGGAATGGGGGAGGGGAGGGAAATATCAGGTGGGGTTTTTTTTGGTATGGAAGATTAAAAGTCAATAAAAAATAATAATTAAACAAAAAAAAAGAGTGAGAGAGAAGGGAGAGAGAGGATGAATGAGAATGCATGGGCATGCCAGGACCTCCTGCTGATGCAAATGAACTCCAGACACATGGCATGCACTGTTGGGGTCCCTTCTAGGACCAGCCCAGGAGGGATGCAGGTTCTTCACTGGGCAGGGAGTGAGAGGCGCAGAGTCAAGGCACAGACACCAGGAGTCTGGTGAAAACAGGCAGAGGAAGAGCTGCTGCAGACTCGTTTATTCAAGGCAGTGTAGGGGTTTTTAAGGGTTTGGCTGGCCAATCATTGTATGGGGTGGTTCCCTTCTTGTGACCAATGACAGTCTGTCTCTGGGCAGATCATCTTGCAGCAAGTTGCTCACGGGCATGGGGCTATAGCTGTTGTCACGCTAGGGCTACGCAGAATGCCACGTCCACAGAAGCCACTTCCTGGTTCCTCCTAGCAAGTAGCCTGGCTAGGGCCCAACCTGCACTGTGCCATACATACTAGCAGGTGGCCTGGCTAGGGGCCCAACCTGCACTGTGCCATACATACTAGCAGGTAGCCTGGCTAGGGGCCCAACCTGCACTGTGCCATACAATGCACCACTTTGTACATCTGGCTGTATGTGGGTACTGGGACATCGAACCTGAGCTGTTAAGCTTTACAAGCAAGTGCCTTCAACTACTGAGCCATTTCCCAAACCCTGAGTCAGATTTTATTTTATAAGTTAGGCCCTTCCTCCTTACCCCCAGAGTATTTACTAAAAATAGTGCTGACTTTTCTCTAACACGGGGGAATAGCATATGAGATTAGTGGAAGTTAGGGAAGGAGTCCACCTTGCTGATGATGTGAGCGACATCCACTACTATCATGCAGCTGCTAATACAGACATCCTAGAAATGTTCTAAATAGAGAAGGAATCAGTATAAGGTGTAATATATCATTTACCAAATGTGTGTCTGTGTGTACTCATCACTGGAATAACATTAAAGAGAAATCCCAGGTTATGAAAAATATTTTGACAGCAGCATTTTCCCCATTCCTTCAGTGTACTTAAGTGAATTGGGCCAACAGGTAGGGCAGAGCTTTGCCTCAGTTTATGACTCTAGGCAATGGACAGTGAGTTTATAATAGCTTATCGGCAATATGCAATGTAGTCAGCTCATAACTTTAGCTCAGACATTGCCTGAGAAGAAACAATGCTACTACTGCCCCATACTTCCTTAAGGTTCTATACTAAAATTGTGAATTTGGCTCATTTGGGGTTTTCTTTGTGCAGTTTGCTGCCTTAATTAGTTTTTGTAGTATACTTTGTGTGATTGACCATTTTCCTATAAGAACTAATGATTAGAGATAGTTATAGAGTACCTATTCTGATTAACTTCTATCCACTTTTGAGTTGATTAAATACTTTGACTTTCATTGTCAATATGAAAATCCATCTGGCTCAAAGTCTGTGAGTGTTAAATTTGTTCATGTCTGGAATAGAGTAAAATTGTTTAAATGATTTTCATCTCAACGTTTCCCATATGTTTATATCTTTACACCTCACTTTTGGCCTTAATTTTTCTCCGAAGAAGTTTTACCACTTGCCAATATGTACATCTATAGATGTAGAATATGGACTACAAGCTTATCTTTTCAATTTTAATATTTTTTTCTCTTTGATACATAGAAAATGCTAGACTAATTTCTTAAATCGTTGAGTCAGTGAAGGCCAAGTGGGAAGATGACAGTATATGCTCTGAATCTTGATGGAAGTAATAGCTGTTTTCACAGCTTTGCTGAACTGTGAGCTCTTTGAGACTCAGCACTGAACATATATTTTACCCACACACTCTTCCATATAATTACATATTAAATAACTAATAGATACTTTTGGAATGAATAAAAATTTGAAATATTGCTCTTGTACTGTTGGATTAGGGACATTTTATTTAGATTTTATTGGTAAAAATTAGCAAATAAAATCCTTACATCTAAGAAAATACTGTTTTAGTCAATTAAGGCTTTTAAGCTTACCATGTTCTGAGAACACCATTTACATGAAAGCTGCTTTTGGATTCTATCCAAATGGTAGTAGAAGCAATGTTAGTGGGGTGGCTTTCTCTTTCTCTCTTTTTCTTTTTTTGGTTGCTTTTATAAGGTAGGGTCTTGCTCTAGCCCAGGCTGCTGGAATTCTCTATGCAGTCTTAGAGTAGCCTTGAACTCACTGCAATCCTCCTTCCTTTGTCTCCCGAGTGCTGGGATTAAAGGTGCCTGGCTTCTCTCTTTTTCTTTCTTTCTATACACTCATCATCTATCCATCTGTTTACCCACCTTTAGGTAGTTTAAAGTTTTGAGTGGTTGGCTAGAGAGATGGCTCAGCAGTTAAGGCCATGCTTGCAAGCAAGACCTGGTGGCCCAGGTTTTATTTCCCAATACCATGTAAAGCCAGATGCACAGAATGGCAGAGGCATCTAATGTTTGTTTATAGTGGCAGGAGGCTCAGGCACACCTATCTTTCTCTCTTTTTCTGCTTGCAAGCAAATAACAAAAACATATATTTTTTAACAAGTTTGACTAGTAATTTATCCTCAATTTTTAGTCTACCTTATGAATATAGGAATTGTAATATCTGATAGTTTTCTCTTTTGTCTCCTACAGGAAACAGAATTCACTGCTTAATTAGACGAAGCTATACTTTCTGAGAAGATTGTAGGAAGGCTTGTATAATGCAGATCATTTTCCTCCAGTTTATATATTCTATTTCAAATTCTGTGTCTTAAAAGATTGAGCTTGGGTTGGAAGGATGGCTTAGTGGTTAAGGTGTTTGTCAGCAAAGCCAGAAGGACCCAGGTTCAATTCTCCAGAACTTACCTAAGCAAGATGCACAGAGTGGCACATGTGTCTCGAGTTCGTTTGCAGTGGCTGGAGGACCTGTTGTGCCCATATTCTCTCTCTCAAATGAATAAATAATAAAAAAGATTAAGTTTACTCATTCAACAATTAGACAGTCTGGTGGTTCTGGGTATACAAGGACAAATGTGACAGTTCTGGATACAAAGTCCTCACCTTGGTTTCTAGATTGAATTCTTAGGTGATGCCCGTGGTTTAAACAGTATGCAAGGAAGGGCATTGCCACAGTGTCTGCAGAATGTGGTATTGGGACAGGAGCCCTGCTTGTTCTTATTGCTCCTATGCCAGTGAGTGCCTGATTTCATTGTGACATATATCCTTAAGTTTGCCCAAGGTGCAGTCATAATTATTCTTATATTGAGAGGATTTTATTTCATACTTTCATTTTATATTCTAAAATATAAGTGTGAGTTTAAAGAGATCATCATATAAATAAGTGGTTATGGTAGCACATGTCTACTCAGCATATGGAAGGCTGAGGCAGAGGATAACATGTTTGAGGCTAGCCTGGCTGTTGTGGTTTGAATTAGATATTCCCCATAAACTCCTTTGTTTTGAGTGCTTGGTCCCAAACTGGTGACAACTTGGGAATTGGAGCCTTGTTTGAGGATCTGTGTTGCTGGGAATGGGCTTATAGATGTTATAGCCAGCTTTCCCTTGCCAGTGTTTGTCTCACTCTCCTACTGCTGTTGTCTGCCTCGTGTTGGCCAGGAGGTGATGTCCAGCCTGTGCTTATGCCATCTTTTCCCTTGCTATCATAGAGCTTCCCCTTGAGCCTGTAAGCCAAAATAAACCCTTTACTCCTACAAGGTGCTTTTGGTCAGTTGTTTTGTTCCAGCAATGAGAAGGTAATTGCAACGCTGGCATATGTAGAAAGACCTTGTCTTACAAAAAATCCAAAGTAAATAGATAGATGGGTGAATGGATGGTTGGATGGATGGACAGTTGCATGGAAGGATGGGTAGATAGACAGATACATACATATATACTTCATACATAAATAATGCAATGTACATGGCCTAATGAAGTGGTTCAGAGGCCTCAAAAATGCTAAATTGACACAGCTGTTGACTTATTTATAGTAATTTTTACTTTGTTGTACTCTTTGAAACTTCATCACCTTTTATGACTTACCAAATTAGAAAATTCCCTTTTCTTTAGTTTGGCATATAAATGACCTTTATTGGATGGGTATTTGAGGGTCTTGCTATGTAGCCCAGACTGTGATCTCTTGATTCCCTGCCTTAGCTCCTCAGGTGTTGGGATCATAGGTGTGTGCTGCCATGATTGTCTTGGTATGTTTTTCTTGTTTCTGATAAAGTTTAAAGATTTTGTCTTCTGTCATCAGGTACTGCAGTACGATTTATGGACTGTAGGAATTTCAGGCTGTCAAAAGAAATATTTAATGTTCCAAAATAGGAGCAACTGGAAACTTAGTAAAATATACATGCTAAAAAAACACACATTTTGCTGCATCAAGTGAAAAAAACAAACTTTACTCAAATATAGCAATACTTTAAACATTGATTTGACTTCTTTTTACAGCATTTTAAAGTATTTTGATTCAAATTGTATATATTTGTAGGTTACCATGTGATACCTCAATATATAATATATAAAATATATAATATATATGATATATGATATATAAACATTTATTATTTATTTTTTAAAATATATATCTATTTATTTATTTGCAAGCAGAGAGAGAAGAGAGACAGAGAGAATGAGAATAGGCACACCAGGTCCTTCAGCCACTGCAAACGAACTCCAGATGCATGTGCCACTTATGCATCTGGCTTACATGGATACCATGGAATTGATCTTGGGTCCTTAGGCTTCCCAGCACCTTAATTGCTAAGCCATCTCTACAGCCCCTATTTATTAT
This sequence comes from Orientallactaga sibirica, assembly GCA_036365145.1. Taxonomy (NCBI): domain Eukaryota; kingdom Metazoa; phylum Chordata; class Mammalia; order Rodentia; family Dipodidae; genus Orientallactaga; species Orientallactaga sibirica. The sequence continues at coordinate 16,139,227 of JAEOAD010000015.1, forward strand.
TTCTTTGTATTGGAAATCTTCAGATTCCTGTTAGTTTTTATAAAATATAGTGTCTTATTTGCAGCATTAAAATTTTTATTTTATTTTAATATCCAATTTACAAAGGTTTTTTTTTTTTTTTTTTTTTTTTTTTGGTTTTTCAAGGTAGGGTCTCAATCTAGCCAAGATTTACCTGAAATTCACTAGGGAGTCTCAGGGTAGCCTCAAACTCATGGCGATCCTTCTACCTCTGCCTCCCAAGTGCTAGGATTAAAGGCGTGGGCCATCATGCCCAGCTTCAAATGACAAACTTTTAATAGTTGCCCCCATACTTGTATAATTTTGGGGCTTAATTAAGCCAATAGGGTGTCTGGCAATGGTTTAATCTCAATTTTTTAATGATATTTCAGAGATATCACTGATACAACATTAGGTTTGCATAGGCGAGCCAGCATGGACTCTGTTGCCAGTAGTGTAGAACCTGAGTGATTCCAGTTGAAGATGACATGACTATGTGTTTTTAATAAATTTGTAGTCATAGAAAATTTTATTTATTTCCCACCAGAGAAGAGATAGAAGAGAGAGAGAGACAGAGAGAATGGGTGTGGCAGGGCTTCCAACAGGGGCATATGAACTACAGATGCATGCACCACTTTGTGCATCTGGCTTTATGTGGGTACTGGGGAACCAAACCTGGGTCATTATGTTTACAGTCAAGGACCTTAAATGCTGAGTCATCTCTCCAGCCTGGTAAAATCTTAGTGTTCTGAAAACCAAAGTCTGCAAGGCTTACTCAGTTTACTAAAGGGTATGGGGGCTTCGATTGTACCCAGGCTAGTGTTTACTCAAAGCAGATAGCTGTTGCTTCCTCTGTGGGTGTGTGTATACAGAATGAATTCTTAGTGTGGCTAGCTTTCATTTTTATTAATTGTATGCTTCCTCTCTTATCTTTATAATTGAGTCATAATTCTTACCTGTGAACATTTTAAGTGTACTGAGAATTTCCTTCCCAGACTGTTATGGTGGGGAAGACTTTGGTTAATTGTAACAGAGATCAAGGGAAGCATCATTTTCATATTGTACTATTTAATAACTTCACAAATCTTGGTGATTTTCTATAATTTTCTTAAATGCTTGACTCAATAAGTTGTGTGCATATTTTCATATTTAGCCTGGCTATGATGATCTTAATCCTGATTGGAGGCTCTCTCCTGAGAAGAAAAAGAAAATAAAAGGTAAGTTGTAAGAACAATGATCAGGTCTAGAGACTCCTCTTACTATATGTTACTTCTTTCTTTTTTAATTTTTAATTTTGGGAGGGGGAACAAAGAGAGAGAGAATGGGTGTGCCAGGGCCCTCAGCTGCCGCAAATGAAGTCCAGACTTGCGTGGGTCCCCTTCTGCACGAGTGCAACATTGCATGCTTGTTTCATTAATGCATCTGGCTTATATGTAGGACTTGGAGAGTAGAACAGGAGTTCTAAGGCTTTGCAGGCAAGCTTTTTAACCAGTAAGCCATCTCTCCAGCTATCTTTCTTTTTTTAAGAAATACTTTTATTTATATATTTGCTAGAGTGGAGAGAGGGGGGAGGAAGAGGAAGAGAGAGATTGGCACAACAGGGCTTCTTTCCATTGTAAACGAATTCTAGATGCATGTGTCACTTTGTGCATCTGGTTTTACGTGGGTACTGGGGAATCAAATTCAGGCTGTCAGGTTTTTAAAGCAAGCACCTTTAACTACTGAGCCATCTCTCCAGTCCAGATGTTCTTTCTTTAGATGATAAAAAAGTCTCTAGTTATTATTACTTTACCTTGGAAGAAATACTTAGGCAGAATTTTGGATCCAGGGAGGAATTAAATTCCATGAAGGTGGAGAAGATACCAGGCTGAGTGATCTCAGCTTTTCGGATATTATTCAATTTAGCGATGACCCCAAAGAGGTTTATTTTGGGTAGAATTAGGATCCAGGGAGAAGGCTAGATGAAAGCCTCAAGCCCGAAGGGAATTTCCAGCTGGAAAGGGAGAGGAAGATGGAATAAATCTTCACAGATAAATCTTCCTAGGGGAAAAGGCCTCTGGAGAAGGCACGCATAACGTGCAGAAAGTGAAACACGAGAGACCAGGAAAAAAGATTTAGAAGTAGAGCTATAAGCTTGTCTTGTTCAGGTGGAAACACAAGATGAAGGGGCCAAGGCAAAGCAGAGATTGATTACACATGTGGTTAGGCTTGTTTATATAGACCAACAGTCTAACTAGGATGAGCCTCTGCATCAAACTCAGGTGTGTGAGGGAGAGAACTGATTGGCTGTTGGGACCAAGAGGCCAACTTAGGATGGGCCAGCCCTCCCAGTATGCCAGGCCTGGGAAAACTTGAAGAAGAAGCAGGAAGCTGCTGTTGGAGTGTTGCTTGCAGCCATCTTTTTTTTTTTTTTTTTTTTTAAGATTTTATTTTTATTTATTTATTAGAGTCAGCGAGAGAGGAAGAGAGAGACACAGAGAATGGGCGTGCCAGGGCCGACAGCCATTGCAAATGAACTTCAGATGCATGTGCCACCATGTGCTTCTGGCTTACATGGGACCTGGAGAATTGAACCTGGGTCCTTAGGCTTCGTAGGCAAACGCCTTAACCACTAAGCTATCTTTGCAGCCACTTGCAGCCATCTTTAATGAGACTGGATCAGATGCAGGGTCTAGTTTTGCCAGGACAGGCAGGGTGGCATCCATTTTCTCTTTTGAATTCTGCCCCTGGCTGACTGCCTATAAACAAGCTATCTTGGGGGGTCTGGAAAGATGGCTTAGTGGTTAAGCGCTTGCCTGTGAAGCCTAAGGATCCCAGTTTGAGGCTCGATTCCCCAGTACCCATGTAAGCCAGATGCACAAGGTGGCGCGTGCATCTGAAATTCGTTTGCAGTGGGTGGAGGCCCTGGTGCACCCATTCTCTCTCTTTCTCTCTTTCTCTCTCTCTGCCTCTTTCTCATTCAATTATTCTTAAATAAATAAACAAAATAATAATAATAAACAAGGGCTGTCTTGGGGTTGGAGAGATGGCTTAGCAGTTAAGGTGCTTGCTTATGAAGCCTAAGGACCCAGGTTCGATTTCCCAGTACCCATGTAAGCCAGATACACAAGGTAGTACATGCATCTGCAGTTCATTTGTAGTGGCTAGAGCCCTGGCATGCCCTTTCTCTCCATCTTTCTCTCCCCGCCCCCCACCCGACCTGTCAAATAAATAAACTATTTTAAAAACAGCTATCTTGCTCCTATCTTCCTTCCATACTAAGAGATCACAGGGTAGAAGGAAGGCAGTAGACCCAGTAGTTTTTTGTTTTTGTTAACTGGTAGATTTTTATCTTATTAATTTCCATGTTTGAAATTATGTTTTTGAAAGATTTTATTTTTATTTATTAAAGACAGAGAGAGAGAGAGAGAGAGAGAATGGGTACATCAGGGCCTCTAGCCACGGCAAATGAACTCCAGATGCGTGTGCCACCATGTGCATCTGGCTTACATGGGACCTGGCGAATCGAACCTAGGTCCTTAGGCTTTTGCAGGCATGTGCCTTAACCACTAAGCCATTTCTCTAGCCCTGAAATAATTTATTTTTAAAATTAGCTCAGCCGGGTGTGGTGGCACACGCCTTTAATCCCAGCACTCGGGAGGCAGAGTTAGGAGGATCACAGTGAGTTCAAGGCCACCCTGAGACTACATAGTGAATTCCAGGTCAGCCTGAGCTAGAGTGAGACCCTACCTCAAAAAAAAAAAAAAAAAAACCAAAACAACAACAACAAAAAGAATTAAATTAGCTCATATTTCCAAATTAAAAAAAAATCAAGGCTCATTATTTAACAAAAACAGTTATTATTTAATTAGTAGATTAAAACAAAACTATGAAATTTAAGCTGTTTTCCATTTTTACCTTTAGGTTTTAATCTTTCTTAATGTGTTATTGAATTTACTTTGCAAGCATTTTTTTTTTTGAGAATTTTTACATCTGTGTTCATCAGAGAAATGGTTTAAATTTTTTTTTTTTGGAGAGAGTCAGAGAGAGAGACAGATAGAGAATGGGCACACCAGCAGCCTCTCAGCTGCTGTGAAGGAACTCCAGATGTGTGCGCCCCCTTGTGGGCAAGTGTGGCATTGTGTCACTCAGCCTCTGGCTAAATGTTCTTAGGCTTGGCAGGCAGGTGCCTTAACCACTAAGCCATCTCTCCAGTCCTTTTTTTTTTTTTTTTTAAATTGTGTACTTGTATGTTATGGTGTGGGGGCAACACTGGCTTCATAGAATGTGTTTGGTGTTGTTCCTGTCTCCAGAATGGAATAGTTTGAGGAACACTGCTGTTATTTCTTCTTTGAAAGGCTTGGTTGAATCAATCCAGCAATGAATCCATCTGGTTCTGGACTTTTCTGTTTTGCTGCTATCCTGTTACTGCTTTAGTCTCATTGATATTTATTCTTGTTATTGTCTTGGATTTTATTCATTTCTTTTAGAGTTTTCATTTTTTTTTGGAATACAGGCTTTCAAAATGTTCCCCATCTTCTACACTTTCATGATATCTGTTGTAATTTTTTTCAGTTATAAGTTTATGAATTGCAGTCTTCATTTTCTTTCATTAGCACGAATAAGGGTTTGCTGATTTTGTAAATGTCTTCAAAGAACTAACTCTGTTTCTTTGATTCCTTTTGTATTCTTCCAGTTTCTACTTCATTGGTTTCTTTCCTGATCTTTTAGGTCTGATGAATTTGGGGTTTGGCTTGTTTTTTCCTGAGATCTTGAGGTCTTATTAAATTATGTCTTTGAAATCTCTGTTTTTTTTTTTGTGTGTGTGTGTGTGTGTGTGTGCGCGCGTGTGTGTGTGTGTGAGAGAATTGGCGAACTAGGGCCTTAGCCAGTACAAACGAGCTCCAGACACGTGTGCCACCTTGTGCACATTTGCCACCTGTCTGCATATGTCACTTTGTGCCTCTGGCTTACATGGGTTCTAGGGAGTCAAACCTGGGTCCATAGGCTTCACAGGCAAGCTCCTTAACCACTAAGCCATCTCTCCAGCCTGAAAGCACTGATTTTTAAAGTAAGCACTCATAGATATGTACTTTAGAACTCCCTTTGCCTAGAGTGTGGTGGCATACATCTTTAATCCCCATACTTGGGAGGCAGAGGTAGGATCATTGTGAGTTTGAAGCCAGCCTGGGACTACAGAAATAGTTCCAAGTCAGCCTGAGCTACAGTGAAACCCTATTTTTAAACAACAAAAACTACCTCTTTGCCGTATCCAAAAGATTCTAATAAGTTGTACTTTCATAATGACTTGATCTGGAAAGCTTTTAAATTTTCCCTATGATTTCTTCCGTGGCTGCACTGATCATACAGTAGGGTATCATTCAGTCTCTAAGGTTTTTGTATAGTTCCTTTCTACTGATTTCTTTTTATTTCACCATGGTCTGATAAAATATAGGAATTATTGTGTTTTGTTTTTGGCCAAATTTTTGCCTTATGGCTTAAAATATAATTTATTTTAGAGTAACTTCCACAGGTACCAGCCATGTTTTATATATGGTTGAGATTTCCTTTCTTTTTAAAATTTTTTTTTGTTGCTTATTATTTATTTATTTATTTATTTATTTAAGAGCGACAGAGAAAGAACCAGATAGCTAGAGAGAGAATGGGCGCACCAGGGCCTCCAGCCATTGCAAACAAACTCCAGATGCATGCACTACCTTGTGCATCTGGATTATGTGGGTCCTGGGGAATCTAACCTCGAACCGGGGTCCTTAGGCTTCACAGGCAAGCGCTTAACCACTAAGCTATCTCTCCAGGCCCGAGATTTCCTTTCATTTCCAAGTTTTCTGCTAATTTTCATTCAAGATCTCTCTCTTTTTAAACTAAATTTCTCATTTACATTGGCTCCTTTCTCTTCTACATTGCTGAAGTTCTCAACCAGGGTGAGTTGTTTTCCTTCATTCATCTGCCTGTTTTTTTTTTTTTTTCTTTTTGAGAATAATTATTTTTAGAAGTAGATTTTTGAATTTTTTGTGTGCCATTTCAAATATTTCATTATTTTTAGGCTTGATAATTGGGAAATGAAGATCTCTTGGAAGCATTGTTTTGCCCTGTTCTTTGATTTTTTTTTTTTTCTTTTGAATTTGTGTCTGGCAGTTTGCACCTGTGTGCTTCAATGCCTCTTCTGCTGGTATTTGAGGATCTTCACAGTGAGCAGTTTACTCTTGAGCTAGCAACCTCAGCCCTGGGGCTTCCATATTCTACAGTTACCTCCTGGTGATGGGCTCAATTCCTAACTATTGAGGGTGGAGCCAGCTACCCACTACACCCTTCATGGTCCAAGCAGTGCATCCTGCTACCTGGTGATTCAGGCATGTTGGTGTCTGGCCTTTTCTCCTGTTCATGAGCTGCTGCCAGTGTTTCCCATCCGGGTGCTGTCTGTGCTTGTCTCCAGGCTCCCTGGCTTATGATTATCTTTTGCTTTACTTTTAGATTTTCACTATGGGTCATTTTTTCTTTTCTCTTCCCTTCTTCCTTCCCTCCCTCTCTCTCTTCCTTCCTTTATTCCTTCTAAGGGTCTGTGTAGCTAAACAGATGTTTTACCACTGAACTGCACTGTCAATCCCAGGGTCATTTTTTATGAGAGAGAGAAGGAGAATGAGATAGAGAGGGGGGAAGGAGGGAGGAAGGGAATTGGCGTGCTAGGGCCTCCAACCACTGCAGTCAAAGTCTAGATGCGTGCTCTACCGTGTGCACATGTGTGACCTTGCTCATTTATTACCTAGTGCATCTGGCTTATGTGGGATCTGGGGAGTCAAACATGGGTCCTTAGGCTTCACAGGCAACTGCCTTAACTGCTAAGCCCTCTCTCCAGTCCACCAGGGTCGTTTTTATTCAGTCAAAAATCTAAAGTTAAATGTCCTTGAGTTTCTAAGTCAGCAATAGCCCAGGTTTAAAAAATCTGCACTACTACCATGATGAAATGCCTCCTCAAAACAAATCAGAAATAAACCTTTGTCTGCCATAAAAAAATCTGCACTATTATATGCTTTTAATTCTCATTTAAAGAACATTGAAAATATTGAATGATAAGCTGGGTGAGGTGGTGCATACCTTTAATCCCAGTACTCTGGAGGCAGTGGGTGAGGTGGTGCATACCTTTAATCCCAGTACTCTGGAGGCAGAGGTAGGAGGATTGCCTAGAGTTTGAGGCCACCTGAAAAACCACAAAAAAGAAAAAAAAGAAAATATTGAATGATTAATAGCACTTGTGCCAGATTCTGTGCTTTGAATTATCTGGTTTTTTTTTTTTTTTTTTTTTTTTTTTTTTTTTGTTTTTGTTGTTTGTTTATTTTTGAGGTAGCCCAGGCTGACCTGTAATTCACTATGTTGCCTCAGGGTGGCCTGGAACTCACAGAGATCCTCCTACCTCTGACTCCCAAGTGCTGGGATTAAAGGTGTGCCACCACACCCACCTGGCTACTGTTGTTTTTTATAAGAAGGGATTATACATTAAAGCAGAGTGTTGAGGAAGTCAGTACAGAAGAATCTTAGCTCTTGGAATCTCTGACTTGTATGGTTTCCTTAGGTTTCCATTGGGATAAATTTTGTTATAGTATTTATTTTATTAATCTAGTGAGTTTATGCATTGCCAGAGTATAAATTTGGAAATTTCTCTTTCCTTAGCTTAAATATTTTATTTTAAAAGATTTTTTTATTTATGTACTTGAGAGAGCGAGGGAGGGAGAGAGCGAGCGAGCAAACATGTAAGAGCAAGCAGAGAAGCAAAAGGGAGAGCATATAGGTGTCCGGGGCCTCTTGCTGCTGCAAATGAACTCTAGACACTTGCACCACTTTGTGCATCTGGCTTTTTGTGGGTGCTGGGGGGAATAAAACTTGGGCCCACAAGCTTTGTAAGCAAATGCCTTTAACTACTGAACCATGTCCCAGCCCAGTTTCAGTGTTTTTAAATTAGTGTTTATTGAATTATCATTAAGCCAATCATATCCATTGTGCATCAGTTAAGGTTAGAAAAAGTACAATGAAATTATAAAATAATATCATGGCTTTTTTTGAATTTTTGTTTGATAAACCATAATTCATTTTAATTTCAAAATTCCTTATTGTCCTTGAATGTTTTTGCTCTGTTAATTGTTAAGGAGGAAATCAGCCCTGGAAGCTATTATATGACTGTCTTAAATTTTTTTAAAGGATATAATCCTCCCCATGTTTGTCTGAAAGTGATATACATAAGTCTATTTATTTGCTTATTTTTTGGTTTTTAAGTAGGGTCTCATTCTAGCTCAGGCTGACCTGGAATTCACTATGTAGTTTCAGGGTGGTCTTGAACTCATGGTGATCTGCCTCCAGAGTGCTGGAATTAAAGGTGTGCACCGCCACGCCTGGCTAACATACGTTTTTGAAACTTTTATAACCTAGTACATTTGAGATTTATACACATCTACCTTTCAGCTTGCTATGTTGAAATGACATGTCTCTTTCCTGAGTTTATAATTAATTTTTTTTTTTTTTTTTCGAGGTAGGGTCTCAATCCAGTTCAGGCTGACCTGGAATTCACTATGTAGTCTCAGGGTGGCCTTGAATTCATGGCAATCCTCCTACCTCTGTCCTCCTATCTCTGCCACCCGAGAGTGCTGGGATTAAAGGCATGCTCTACCACGCCCATGCCTGGCTTTATAATTAGATTTTTTTGACAAGATGTTCTATTCTTCTTCCCTCTCTTCTTCCCTTCCTTTTTTCCTCCCAGGGACTTCAGACCAGAGCCTTACACATGCTAGGCAACCACTGCCACTACTACCAGACATATTTACTTTTTGGAGAAGAATGACCTTAATTTATTTACCTTTATATTCCTAGAGCTGTTGACTTAGACCATTTGTTCTTGCAATAAATTATCATTTTGTATCTTCTTCTTGGGTAAAAATTAGGATATCTTTATGGCCAAGTGATATGAATTTGGTTTTTAAATTGTTATAGTAAATATAATGTACTTGATCACTTTCATAGATGATTTGTTTTCTTTTCCCTCATAAGATAAAGAGTCCTTTTACCCACTGATAGATGTGAATTGGTGGGCGGATGGTGCAGTGACTTTGGCTCGATGCTCTGGTGCTTTAACAATTTCATCAGTGAAGACCTTGAAAAATCTACTGGGAAAATCCTGTGAATGGTTTGAGCCATCACCACAAGTCACTGCTACCCATGATGGAGGATTTTTAAGCTTGGAGGTAATGGTTTTCTCCTTTGAGAGTAAATATGCATTTCACCAAAATTCTAAAGATATAGGTGTGTATTTTAGTTGTTTATGACCTAGTCCTGTGTTTAAAAATCAGAATGTTATTGGAATAAGCAGTGGGTGTAATAAAATTCCATTGTGTAGTAATTAAAGACACATTGCATTATAAGAGAACAAGAACACTGGGATGTAATTTTGGTTTGAGATGTATACTTAGAATGGTGTCATGAGTTCTTGGTTAGGTATTAACTAATATTTAACTTATTTCCATAATGTAACAACATAAAGATTTTGGTAATTTTAGTAATACAAACTGGTTTATCATGATGAAAGACTTGAAAATAGTGGCTAGTCCTTTATTGAAAATACTTTTAAAGTTTTTTTCAGAATGAGGTCTTCAGAAGGTTTCACTACAGCAATGTAGGTTGACAAATATTTTTTAGTCTGAACTTTATCATGGAGCCTTTACATGTTCTTTAAAGAACACAGTGTTTTAAACTTAAAGTCACTTGTGTTAAGCCTAGGATGAAAATAATCTTTGGCAGCCAGGAATTCAGCCTCAAAACTTTGTGAAGATGGTAGGCTTTTTAAAAGGGATGTAGGAAGGCTATTCTCAGCAATGCAAATAAATACCTTCAAATCATCATCTTGTTCTTTCACAGCCAGCATAGCAATGTTGGCAGAAATTCACATTCCAAACTTCTTTATTTCCTAAAATAAGACTATGTTAGTGCTTGTTACTAATTAATGTGGATTTTAGTTTTAAAGATATGGAGATGACACAAATGTTCATATCTTTGGTTTTTATGTTTGCAGTTTGTTTCTCTTGAATTCTGTTGTGAATCACATGTAGTAAATCAAATTAGAGTAGAATTAACAGTATGTTTTCATTAGGTCTTACAAAGTTGTTTTTAGTTTCTTACCATTTATTTTACATTTCCCTTTTCAATATAGTGTGAGATTAAGTTGGCCCCCAAACGATCTGGTTTGGAGGTGAGGGCTGGAGAAGAGGAAGAAGGAGAAGAAGATTCTGACTGTGATCATGAAACTTCTGCCAAGGCTCGCTACTTTGGTTACATCAAACAAGGCCTTTACTTAGTGACTGAGATGGAGCGATTTGCACCTCCACGGAAACGGCCGCGAACTGTCACTAAAAACTATCGCCTTGTGAGTTTGCGCTCCACAACTCCAGAGGAGCTTTTTCAGAGAAAGGTGAGAATATCTTACTACTAAAGGCATTAAGCTTTTACTTTTTTTTGGGAAGAAAGCTAATATTTCAATAAAGGAAGAAATTGAAGGAGAGGTTGTTAGACATGTTAGAAATATCAGTACTTCAACCTTTGTACTTGATTAATCAAAATCAAAGCAATGGGTAAATGAATGATTCACTCTGACCAGTTATCCCTTTGTGGGTTAGCCTAGTTTTTAGCTCCTCCCTGTGCCTTCAGCTCTGCCCTTGCTTGTAATAAATACAGGTGTTTACTCAGGCTGCACATGATGAGGGAAGCAGTCAGGGTTGGAGGAGCCCTGACCTAGAATCAGGCTGGGTACTGCTTCCACTCCTGGTTTTGCCATTTGACTAAGTAAGAACTTTTGACCACTCCTGTTAAAATGCTAGAAGAATTCCTGACTTATCTGCCCTTCAAAATGTCTGCGAGCTTCTGATACTACTGTGCAACTGCATTCATAACTTATTATAAAGGTCTAGGATATTATCCTTATTCATCATGTCATCATAGTGGCCTCTTGGATAATTATGCCTCTTTCCTTGTCTAAAGATTGAGAGTGAAGAATATGAGGAAGCCTTGTCTTTGGCTCACACTTATGGCCTGGATACTGACCTTGTCTATCAGAGGCAGTGGAGAAAGTCAGCTGTCAACATTGCTTCAATTCAGAATTACTTGGTATGTCTAAATAATTTGACAACAAGATAAAATTCATATTCATGGATTATCTTTTGCTTATAGATTTAATTAGTAGCACATTGTGAATTTCCCTATAGCTGATAAAGGGCCTTTCTCACCTAGAAAAACTGTCAGAGTCTTCTGCTTCTGCAGATCGGCTTTGGTGTTAAAAATATTTAAATTCATGGTTTCTGCTAAATCAGTCACCATCTGGTCTTGTTCTGGTCCTTTTCCTTTTTAATTTTTAATTTTTAAAAATTTTAAATTTTTTTTAATTTTTAATTTTTATTTTTCTTCATTCTTGTTAAGGCTGACTCAGGAGCCACAGGGAAGTGTCAATGAGGAGAGTTGTTTTTCTAGTAATCAGAGTAACTATAAAAGAGTAAAGAGAACTTGGAGAATGTTCTCAGGGTGAAGGAACTCACCCTTGGAGGGATTATATTTGGGATGAAAATTTACCCCTTCCCACACGAGCTGGGATAATTTCCAACATTATTGGAGGGTGACTAGTTGGAGCAAATTGGATGAATGAGAAGTTCTTAGGGTTGTCTTAATCCAGTAAACTGAGGTTGTGGGGCAGAAACTTTAAGAGATTAGCAGACAGGAAACCGCCTAGCAGCAGCAGCAGCAGCAGCCCGCCGCCGCCATGTCAATTTTGATAGGTACATGAAGAACCACGGCCAAGACTGGGAAGGAAACTCCCCACTCTTGTAGGCAGGTCAATTTGGAGAAGCTTCCCATTCACATGCTTGCAGGGTTCACTGGCAAGGCTTCTGTCTATAGGAATGTCCCTGAAATGCAATGGGAAGTTGTTCTGCAAGGAAGAAGGGTGAATGAAGTGCCATTAGATGTCTTTTTTACCCACCTCTTTCCCTTCGTCCTTCCTCCTTCCCCCACCTGTTTGCCCATCTAGATAGGCAAAAACAGCAGAACCAAAGTACATCAAGACTAGAACCCAGAGCTTCATTTAGAGTGGCCCTTCAGAGTCCTCTGGTCATAAAGCTCATTACATGTAGGTGCAGGTGAGAAATACTAACACATGGCCAGCATTGTGGAAGTGAGAGGTAATGATGGGATAACTGGCATATAAACTTGCCAAATTCTCCCTTTTTGCTTGAATCCATAATTGGATCCTTTCTGCCACAGGCCTCCCATGTTAAAATTATTATGGAGTCTTTAAAAAAATTATTTTGGGTTGCTATAATACAGATTCAGTGTCTTAAGCAAGAAAAACAATTGTTTCCTACAATTTGGAGGCTAAAAAAAGTCCATAATTAAGGTGCTAGCCAATGGTGATGGTCCTCATCCACAGATGGATTCTATATTGCTGTGTCTTTGTCTGTCAGAATAGAGAAGCAAGAAGTAATTCTTACCAGTCTCTTATATATTTACTAGTCTTATGGTAAGGACTCAACCGTTAGGACCTAATTATTCCCAAAAGGCTGGCTTTTGAAATACTATCATATAGTGATTGGATTTTATTTATTTTTATTCTTTATTAATGCATGTACTTTGTTTAGTTAACCCTCTCCCTGACTTCTCTGTCCCATTCCCCTACTGCACCCCCTCACCCTAGTCCCACTTTCATCCTCCCACCTTGCATCCCCCTTTTGACTTTCTTGTCACTTAAGATTTTTCAGTATGTAACTTTAACTGATAACACTCAGCTCATAGCAAGCCTGTATGTTTTGATCTTTGACACCTTTGTAAAGAAGTGTGTGGATTCATGGCTTTTAAAATGTTATGTGTCTGTTTTGATGTTTAGAAGGGAAAATACTTTTGCCTTTAGGAATATTCCTAGGAAAATGTTGGGAGAATTTCATGATAAAATGTTCATATGTATGAGTAATTAAAAAAAAGCATGAACTAAAAAAGGTGCTTGGAAAAAGTTAATACTCCAACTAAATAAAATGATTAACTGTTTAATTAACATAAGAACTAGAGATGAGAGCATCAGCGAAGGAAGGCAAAATTGTTGTGGTTCCTTTGAAAACTCAGATCTTAAAAGCCTGCTTGTTATCATTTTTGTGGTTTAGGGCGATGAGCTCCTGAGTGTATTTGTACCCATTCTTTGGACTTTTCTGCAACACAGTGAAGGATTATTTTAGTCTCTGAAGGAGTTAAGAGGCATTAGGAGAGATAAAATTAGCAAAGTTTCTTTTGGTGGGAGGAGAGGATATTTAACTCAGTTAATTAAGTAGGCTATTAAGAGCAAAAGAATCATAGTAGTGACCATGAAGAGATACAGGAGAGAGGTAAGTTTAAGGTGTACAGATAGCATTTGCTGTGTAAGGAACTTACGCTGAAGAGGCCGTTCATATGTGAATTATACATAATCATACCAGAAGGTTTTAGATAAAGTTGTAGTTGCTTAGTGAAGATTCAAGTCATTGTAGACTCAGAAGTTATAAAGGAAGGCTTCATATAGTGAAAATGTTTTGGACAGGTAGATCTTCTGTCAGAAGAGAAGGCAGTCTCAAGTGGGTAAATGCTATGAGCAAATTAAGAGGATGAGCATGATTCATAAGGCAGCAACCAAATCTGTGTGATTCACTCAGGCCTAGGTCAGTGTCTGGATCCCGGTGGGTGGTGAGTAAGTATTCTGTGGACAAATGAGCTCTGTAAGCCAGCTAGTTTATGAGAGCTGTTAGTTGTTGAGAGTGAACACTGGGAAACATGACTGGAAAGATAGTCTAATTTGGGCTAGGGAGGATGAAGAGAACTTTGAAGACTTGGCTTTATATTAGGGCAGTCAAGAGCTGTGGAAGATTTATGGCAGATGGTGCAGAAGAGGACTGTGATAGGGGGAAAGGGGTGTAGAAATTCCTGTGAGGGGCAAGGTACCCCAAGTGTTTCTTCTATGATGTTTTGATGATTTAGACTGGTATAGAGGCTACACATATGAAAATGGAGAGACAAGTTAATGAACATTTGAAAGAAAGGTGATATGGTAGAATGTGTAAAGAAGTTCAGGCTATGAGCCAATTTTTTTAAATTTTATTTTATTTTATTTTTATTGACTTTTAATCTTACATACCAAAAAAACCCCACTTGATATTTCCCTCCCCTCCCCCATTCCACTTTAGAATTCCGGTCTCCATCATATCCCCTCCCTCTCTCCATTAGTCTCTCTCCTAATCTGATGACATCATCTTTCTCTTCTATTTTGAGGGTCTTGCAAAGGTATTGCTAGGCACTGCAAGATCATGGATATCGAGGCCAATTTCTGTCTGGGCAGCTGCATAGTAAGAGGTCATATCCTTCCTTTGGCTCTTCCATTCTATCCGCCCCCTCTTCCGCAATGGTCCCTGAGCCACTGGAGATGGGACAGAGGTGTTTCAGTGCTAGGCACTCCTCCATCCCTTCTTCTCAGCACTATGTTGCCTTTTGTGTCATCCCAGTGGTCATCACCATCTGAAAAGAGAAGCTTCTCTAGCCAGAAGTGAGAATAGCGTTAATATGTGGACATGAACATTTAGTGTAGTGTCCCCAGGGCAGCTTGGTGGGAATAATATATACATTTAGTCAGACATGAGCAGGCTTATACCCCCAAGGCTCATGACCTCACCTACCATAGACTTTTACTTAGGTTTTTCAGTACCGGGTATGTATTCCCTCCCATAGAGAGGGCCTTCAGTCCAATTATGGAGCAGTTGGTTACCCCAAGAGTAGACACGCCACTATTGCACCCGTTCAGTCATTGGGCCTGTCTGGCCAAGCTTGAATATTCAGCATCCACTATTTTCACTGTTGATGGCTTCTGTCTCCCATACTATGAGCCAAATTTCACCTCAAATTTGTAACTGTGAGACACTTAAGAGGGCAAGTTTGGGATTTTGAATGGAGAATGGAGTAAGTGCTTTGGGAGGACAGAATAGGCCCTTAACTTTTTATGATTAATTTATCTTTGTACTATGTAATGCAGCTCATGGTCAAAGAAAGATGGAACATTGATATGCCCTGCCTTTTTAGTTGGTTTCAAAGTTGAGTGTGCTTATGAGATGGGAAAATAACCTTATTTTGCCTTTCTGGTCTATATTCTGTCTTACACAGACATGATGCAAAACAAAGACAAGTATAAAGGTTTGCAGGGATTTTTTTTTTTTTTTTTAAAGAGAGCACCTTGCATTTCCCTATGGGTCATTAGAAATGCATTATTAACTAAGTTAAAATGTAAAAAAGCAAGCCAGCCAGCAAGCTGTTGGAATCACATCCTTTGTCCAGTTGGAATCCCTGTTTAGGAGTTAGCTGTTTTTTTTTTTTTTTTTTTTTTTAATTTGAGAGAGAGAGGGAAAAAGAGAGAGAGAGAGAGAGAGAGAGAGAGGGCGCGGCAGCAGCCTCTTAGCTGCTATGAACGAACTCCAGACTTGTGCACCTCCTTGTACACATGTGTGACATTGCACACTTGCATCACTTTTGGTGTCTGGCTAAACGTGGGACTTGGTCATTCTTAGGCTTTGCAGGCAGGTGCCTTAACTGCTAAACCATCTCTCCAACCTGAATTAGCTGTTTTTTTTTTTTGTTTGTTTGTTTTTGTTTTGTTTTTTTGGTTTTTCAAGGTAGGGTCTCACTCTAGCCCAGGCTGACCTGGAATTCACTCTATATTCTCAGGGTGGCTTTGAACTAATGCGATCCTCCTACCTCTGCCTCCCGAGTGCTGGGATTAAAGGCGTGCGCCACCACGCCTGGCTTGTTTTGTTTTTTCTTATATCTAGAGTAAAATAAAGAAGCGATCCTGGGTTCTCCATGAATGCCTGGAGAGAGTTCCTGAAAATGTGGATGCTGCAAAAGAATTGCTCCAGTATGGATTGAAAGGCACAGACCTGGAGGCTCTCATTGCCATTGGGAACAGAGACAATGATGGCAGGTTGGTTAAAGGTCTGAGTTCATAGCCAAGGTGATGTTGTAAAACTTTTAAGCTGGGATGTTTGACAGATAAAGTCATTCTGTGTGAAAGCAGCCGCCTTTGACCACTTCTTCTTTATTTTTAATCATTGCTTTCTTTCCTTTAAGTTAAACTTTACACACATATATATTTAATTTTTATTTATGAGAGAGAGAGAGAGAGAGAGAGAGAGAGAGAGAGAGAGAATGGGCATGGGTGCAGCAGGGCCTCTTACCTTTGTAGACAAACCCCAGATATAAGCACTACTTACTTGGTGCATCTGGCTTTGCATGGATACTGGGGAATTGGATCAGGGCTGGCTGGCTGTGCAAGCAAGTCCCTTTAACCACCTAGCCACCCCCCCCCCCCACCAACCCTGCATATCTTTACTAAATGCTGACAATTTCAAAGGGCTTTATGGCAGCCTGTCCTGTCCTTAATACTAGTAGTAAGCATCAGTAGTTTATTTTACTCTTAATAATAGTTACTTACTTGACTGAGTTAAATATTCCCCTTTCCCCCCAAATCAGCCTTTGCTAATATTTTCTCTTCAGATGCCTGCTAGCTCCTTTAGAGACCAACACAGTCCTTTCTGTGTCGCAGAAAAGGCCAAAGAATGGGTACAAATGCATCCAGGAGGTCATTGTACTAAACCACAAAAATGATGATAATGTGTGCTTTGAGTAAATCAATCATACTTGATTACTTTCAGTGGTTGTGTTATTTATCTTGTCAGAGCACCTCATAAACTTTTAAGTACTATCCAAATGCCACTAAGTAATAGTAATAATAAAATTATTTGGCATGCCATTACTTATTATATTGGGACTTCTTTTGAGATATAAATGATGGCATATCTGATAAGTAAATAATTTAAGCGAAACTAATATTTGTTACTATTTTAAGATTATATATAGAAGTGATTCAGCTGGTAAGCTCCATTTCACAGGAGTGAATATAACCCTACATGTTTTCCTGTTTCATTTTCTGTGTTTGAAAATTTCTGTAAGTAGTACTTATCCTGTGTATACATTTCCTCCCTCCCTCCCCACTCCCTGCCTCCCTCCCCCCTCCCTGCCTTCCTGTCTCCTTCCCTCTCTCCCTCCTTCCCTCTCTCCCCCTCCCCTCCCCTCCCCTCCCCTCCCCTCCCCTCCCCTCCCCCTCCCCTCCCCTCCCCCCCCTCCTCCCTCCCCTCCCTCCCTTCCTTCCCTCCTTTTTTTTCTGAAAGAGTAAGGGGAGGCAGATAGAGAATGGGCATGCCAGCAGCCTCTCAGCTGCTGTGAACGAACTCCAGACATGTGTGCCCCCTTGTGGGCAAGTGCAGCATTGCACCCTTGCATCACTGTGTCTGGCTAAAGTGGGACCTGGAGAATCAAACAGATGTTCTTAGGCTTAGGTGGCAGGCATCTTAACCCCTAAACCATCTCTCCAACCCTCTTTTTTTTTTTTTTTTTTTTTTTTTTTTTTTTTTTTTTTACCTGGTGAGGTAGACATTGACAATATCGCCTATGAAGAGCTTTCCCCACACATTAAAGAGCCTGCTAAGAACAAAAAGGAAAATGTGCTTAAGAAGAGACAAGAACTACTTAAATTAGTGAACTTTTCTGAGTAAATGATTCATTACTATTAATGTGGAAATTTCTTTAAAACACTCATTTCTCTAAGTTCTTTACTAGTGTTAATTTCTCTGTTATTTCAGAAACTTAAATGCATTAGATATTGTTTTACACTTGTACTTTTTTCTATTACTCCAAAAGCTTTGGGATCAGTAGAATATGAATCATTCTCTTTCTATTTTAACTCCTAGAGAAATAAACCTCGGTGTAAATATAAGTAGCTTAATGGAGTTTTTAAATACAGGTTGACCTTGGAACAAAAGGAACTCTGTCGTTGTAGAATGAAATTATTAACTTACTTAGATCGACTTGCAACATATGAGGTAAGGAATAATCTTAATCTGACTTGTCATTACAAATGTTATGAGCTGCCATAATATCTGATCTTTTTGATTTTTAATGCTATTTCTCTGGGAATAACTAATTTCTTGAGAAGCAATTTCTGGATTATTGGTCTAGATTTGGTAAAAACTAGAGATTGTAAAAGGCCAGAAGTTGCTTGATTAGATTAGGGGATAAGAAAGTATTACTATGTTTTCTGTATTTCTAGTCCTTCTACTTTTAGGTAATCTAAAATATATAAATATAGTAATATAAAATAATATTAGCCAATTTGAGTATGAAACTTCAGTATATGCTAAATTTTAATATTCTTAGTATGTATTATTTCTCACTTATTTTATTGATTTGTAAGTGGGTTGAATGTAGGTGATTGGTCTTTGATTTTTAACTAGCGCTACACTTGAATTTGAGAACAGTATAATTTTATTTGGTTGTTTGGGGACAGAAGCACATTAGTCCCCATGTTGGGAACTTCATTATTTTCCTGCACTATAAAATAATTTAGATATTGTTAATGGTGAAGTGGAAGCCACATGTGGCCTAAACCAATATTTGGGAAGCTGAGGCAGGAGAATTGCCATAATTCTGTGGCTAGCCTGGGCTATAGAGTGATACCCTGCCTCAAAAGACCAAAATATAGTTAAAATAAAAAATAAAAGGTGTAGGTAGAAATGAATTCTTTTTCAATAGATGTACCTAGTTTCTAGTACTTTTTGACATGATAGCTGTAATATCTCAGATGTTTTATTAATTATTTTTGTTCTTTTTTAAATTAAATTTTCTTTTTTTGGGGGTGGCGGGGTTCTGAGGAAGGGTCTTACTCTAGTTCAGGCTGACCTGGAATTCATTCTGTAGTTTCAGGGTGGCCTTGAATTCACAGTGATCCTCTTACCTCTGCCACCCAAGTGCTGGGATTAAAGGCATGTGCCACCACGCCCAGCTTAAATTTTCTTTTTTATAAAAGGTTATACTGGGGTTGGAGAAATGGCTTAGTGGTTAAGGCGTTTGCCTTCGAAGTCAGAGGATCCTGGTTCGATTCTCTAGGACCCACGTAAGCTAGATGCACAAGGGGCACATGCATCTGGAGTTTGTTTGCAGTGGCTAGAGGCCCTGGCGTGCCCATTCTCTCTGTCTGCTGCTCTTCTCTCTCTTTTTCTCTGCTTGCAAAAAAAAAAAAAAAAAAAAAAAAAAAAAAGGTTATACTGTTATCTTTTCCACCCTAATTTCACTGAGGGCCCTCCTTAGTGGGGTTATTGGTACTCACTGTGGGTTCCTGAAGTCCTCAGTCAGTCTCTGTGTTTGGGAGGGGGGGGGCGGGGAATCATGTCTCAGGTTAATCCTACCCACTCTGTCTTTTACATATTATTTTAAAATTTTTAAAATTTAATTAATTAATATATTTGCAAGCAGAGAGAGAGAGAGAGAGAGAGAGAGAGAGGGAGAGAGGAGATAGAGAGAATGCGTATATGGGGCCTCTAGCCAGTGCAAATGAACTCCAAATGTATGTGCCCTGTTGTGCATCTGTCTTATGTGGGTACTGGGGAATTAAGCTTGGGTCCTTTGGCTTCCCAGGAAAGCACCTTAACTGTTAAGCCATCTCTCTAATCCCTACATACTATTTATTTATTTTTTTAAATCTGGAGATAATCTTAAAGTTTCCTATATGTTAGGCAGTTGCCCTACAACTGAAAAGATCCCTAACCCCATTCATGTTTTAAAGTCACTTTCTAACTTGAAGTTTGACTTCACCTTAAGATTCATCCCTCTGTCAGTCTACTGTATCCCTCCATTCTCTCAGTGTATCCTTTGTGGCCTGGGGCAGTACATACTTGTCCTCAGTGTCCTTTCTGTTAATGTGGTGCACATCCTAAAAGTGATGGAATTATTTAGTGTTTCTGACCATGTATGCAAATCCAAAAGCATTTTGTGAATTGCCCAAGTCTGTATAGATTTTATTATTTATTATATGTATTTTAGTTTCACAGTTACTTTCATTAAAAGATATTTTCAATTCTTAGAGTTTGACTATCTACTTTATTTTCTGTCATTATTTAGTTATTAAATTGCTATTCTCTATATGATGATAGTAAATACACTTCTTATTATGTCATGATAGTGACATTTAAAATGTTTTTCTGAGCTCACTCTTTTTAAAGAAATTAAGCTTTTGAAAGTGGTAGCTGGGATGAATATAGCTACTAAAACTGAAATGAAAATGTTCAGATATGATGGGTTACCAGTTAGATAGTGGTAAAGGTGGTTATTGCATTTCCATCATAGGATGTAGCTGATTTTATTACTTCTATGATAAATGTGAAAAATAAATTCATTGCATTTTTACCCGAGTGCTTATTACATGTCAGGAACTATATTGTTGCTAGAGAAGGTAGCAGTGTGAAGAAGTCTTCATGGAGTCTTCAGTGTACAAATAATAAGTGATGATAAAAGGTCTGAAGACTTGATGAGGAAGCACAGTACCAAAAAATAATAAATTCCTTCTGGGGATGCCTGAGAATCCTCTGCATAGGATAGAATGTTATCTCTCAACTAGTCCTTACAATAGCACAGGCAGAGTTTTAGGTGGTAGGGAACTCTGGAATGGAGACACTATAGTAGAATCTCTCTGAAGTTTAGGGTTTTTTCTTCTTTGTGGCCACAACTGTAGAGCTCAGAGTAGTATCTGGAGCATTGTGGAGCTCTGCAAGTAGTTGTTGACAGAACCAGTGGATACAGAGAATACCTTGAAAAATACCCACATACTGTCAGCCACTGTCTCATGGCTTACAGATATCTTTTAAAAATACCCACTTATGGGCTGGAGATATGGCTTAGCGGTTAGGCGCCTGCCTGCTAAGCCTAAGAACACCCGTTGGATTCTCCAGGTCCCATGTTTAGCCAGATGCAAAGTGAGGCAAGGGCGCAATGCCACACTTGCCCACAAGGGGGCGCACTCATCTGGAGTTTGTTCATAGCGTTTGAGAGGCTGCTGCCATGCCCATTTCTATGTCTCTCTCTCTGACTCTCTCCAAAAAAAAAAAAAAAAAAAAAAAAAAAAATCCACTTATTTCCTACTAGACTTTAAGCTAGTTGAAGGTCAGTGAAGGTGTATTATTTAATATATCACCAAAGACTGAACGGTTCAATTGCATTTTATATCAGTTGCTCTAGCAATAGTCAAACAGTGTTGAGCTGGCCCATGGATGTGGAGTGCTCACAGTGAACAGCGTGCATAACTATTCTTATGCTTAGTTCTTATTACTAATGGATGGTTTTGGGTGTCCTATTGTAATCAATTTAATTTTCACTATTCTATTTATTTGTGAATCTAAAACAATTAATAGCACTAACAAACAAGTATAGCCCCTTTGAAAATAAAGTCCAGAGTGCTAAAGCAGTGCTTTGGTTAATAGTTGATAACTGATATAAACTGATTCTGGCATTATTTATTTAGGCATGCAGTATTGTGCAAGTTTTTAATATTTTCTTGTCACCCATATTTAAAAGCCTATTTATTACATTGCTCTTCCCCCCCAGGAGATCCTAGGGGTACCTCATGCATCTGAGCAGAGATATGATGCTGAATTTTTTAAGAAGTTTAGAAGCCAGAATATTGTTCTTTCAGCAAGAACTTATGCTCGGGTAATTTCTTTTTTGTAAATAGAGTAATTTAAGGTTATTAACACTAAATCTTTAAGCTGTGCAGTTAATGGCATTACATATATATGGCATTACATTTTCTTTTCTACTAGTCATAAATTTAGAGAAAATAATGTTATTTTATAAAAAATTCATAATTTTTAGGGTTTTTTTGTAATTTTATGAATGAGTGTGTGTGTGTGAGAGAGAGAGAGAGAGAGAGAGAGAGAGAGAGAATTGGCACGTCAGGGCCTCTAGCCACTGCAATCAAACTCCAGATTTATGTGCCACCTTGTGCGCATATGCTATTTTGCATGCTTCTGTCACTTTGTGTGTCTGCCTTATGTGGGACCTGGAGAGTTGAACATGGGTCCTTAGGCTTCACAGGCAAATACCTTAACCACTAAGCCATCTCTCCAGCCCCATTTGTAGTTCTGACATTAGCAATTTTGTGGTGTTAGATTGAGGCTAAGAAAAATTGGATATATTGCAAAGCACCTCATATCAGAACTATATTAAAAAGTTAAAGTTTTTGAATAGCATCATAAAAATGCGTCCTTTATTTCTAAGGCTCACATTAGAAACTTGTCTCTTGCATTTCATCCAGGAAAGTAATGTACAGGCTCTGGAAATTCTGTTCACTTATCATGGCTCTGACCTGCTTCCTCATCGTCTTGCCATTCTCTCCAACTTTCCAGAAACTACTTCTCCACATGAATATTCTGTTTTGCTTCCTGAAGCTTGGTATGTGCCTGTATTTTATTGTTTAATAATAATTAATTTATTGATAAACAATATTAAATTTCAAAGTAATGATTTAATGTAACCTATTTAAACTTTTTTCTAGTAATAAAATTAGTTTCAACTTATTGTTTAAATGAACATAGATGTATTTACCAAAATAAGATCACCTTAATTTAACTTCTTTTCTGGTCAAAACATGTCTGTCTGAAAGTGTTTTCTCTTTCAGAACATGAATTATGGTTCTAACATAGTTAGGGACCCAGGAGTATCTGCGCCTTGCATTGCTTAACAACTTCTCTCTATCTGAAATCTGAGGAGCACAAAGACAAATTTCCATTTTACTTTGACCACGGCTCCTTTTTTCAGGCCAAGGGTCTTTGATAAGTGGGTTGCAGCTGGTGACCGAGACTCCAAGCCTACATAGTAAATCCCAGTGTTAACACTTCATCATCTTCTGGCGGCCAGACTATCTCTTCTATTTATTTTTTATAATTTTATAATTTTTATAATTTTTTATAATTTTATAATTTAGGTTCTCACTAAGTAGTCTTTGCTTTTTTTTAACTGTGTGGACCAGGTTGACCTTGAACTTACAGTGATCTATTTGCCTCTTCCTCCTGAGCCATAGGGATGACAGGCATGTACTACAATATCTGCTTAGAATATCTCTTCTTGAGAATTAAACAAGAATTCATTTCCTTTATTGCAAAGCTCGTTAACCCCATCTTAAATGGCACTACGCAGAAGGGCAGAGGGCAGCGCACTCCATGCTTAGATCAGTTACTCCATCAAGGCAGAAGGCAAAAAAGCTACAAGACAAGTCTGTTTGTGAGATCTTTTACATGCAGTGGCTAGCCCACTGGGAAATGTGGCTCAGTTATTAATGATATCATGTCTCTTTCTGATTCTGAGTTTATTCATCTTTAATATGTGTCACTAGTCTCTCATGTTGCAGCTTCAAATTGCATCTTTTGAGTAACTGATGTATTTGTACATAAATCTGCTTATACTCTCTAAGATACTTTAAGGGATTGTATAGTTATTTATGTATAGTATTGTATAGTAACATTTATGTTACTGGCTCTATTGTCTGTAAACTTCCATTGTTAAGAGACACTATTAAAATGGGGAGCCATTTGGCTTCCTCATTCTAATTTTGCTGCCAAATATATGATCCTAATATATGATCTATTTTAGAGAATGTTCCATGTGCTGCTGAGAAAAATGTATATTTTGCAGCATTTGGATGGAATGTTCTGTATATATCTGTTAGGTCCATTTGTTCCAGGACATCATTTAATCTAGATGCCTCTCTGTTTATTTTTTGCCAGGATGACCTGTCAATTGATGAGCGTGGGTTATTGAAGTCACCCATTACAATTGTATTTGGTTTTATCTCTGACCTTAAGTCTAATAATGTTTGTTTGATGAAATTGGGGCCCCCATGGTAGGATCATATATGTTTAGGATTGTAATGTCCTCTTGTTGGAGTGTTCCTTTAATCAGTATAAAGTGACCTTTTTATCTTTCCTCACTAATGTTGGTTTGAAGTCTTTTCTGTCAGAAATTAGGATAGCAACCCCTGCTTGGTTCTTAGGCCCATTTGCTTGAAATACCATTTTCCAACTCTTCACCCTAAGGTTTCTGTCTTTTAAATTTTTTGTTTATTTTTATTTATTTATTTGAGAGAGACAGACAGAGAAAGAGGCAGATAGATAGAGAATGGGCAAGCCAGGGCCTCCAGCCACTGCAAACAAACTCTAGATGCATTTGCCCCTCTTGCATCTGGCTTACGTTGGTCCTGGGGAATCGAGCCTCGAACCTGAGTCCTTAGGCTTCACAGACAAGCATCTAACCACTAAGCCATCTCTTCAGCCCAGTTTTATCTTTTATTGAGAGATGACTTTCTTGGAGGCAACAGATGGCAGGATCCTGCCTTTTAATCCAGTCTGTAAGCCTGTGTCTTTTGGTTGGAGCATTGAGGCCATTGATAGTAAGAGTTATTACTGAAAGGTATGTATTTATTCTCACCATTCTTCTTATTTTGTTGTGCTTCCTGTTTTCCTTTTACTCACTTGTTTTAACTTTTTTTTTTTGAGTATGTTTTTTTTTTATTATTTCTGCTCTGTGTGTTTTGCTTTCTCTTCAGTGTGAAGGATAGTTTAGTTGTCATATATTCCTTAGCCTGTTTTTGTTGTGGAATATCCTTATTTCTCCATCAATGTGCATAGATAGTTTTTCAGGATAAAGTAACCTTGGTTGACAGTTTTTATCTTTCAGAACTTACAATACATCATTCCAAGCCCTTCTGTCTTTTAAAGTTTGTGTTGAGTAATCTGATGTTAGTATGATGGGCTTGCCTTTGTAGGTCAGTTGCTTTTTCTCTCTAACTGCCTGCAATATCTTTTCTTTGGTTTGAGTGTTTAGTAGTTCAATTATAACAAGGTGAGGAGAGGTTCTTTCTAGGTTTTATTTGTTTGGTGTTCTAAAAGCTTCTTGTATCTGCATTGGCATTTCTTTCCCAATTTGGGGAAAGTTTCTTCTGTGATTTTGTTGAAAATGCCTACCAAGTCTCTGGATTGAAATTCTTCTCCTCCTACTGTGCCCTGAATTCTTATGTTTGATCTTTTTATAGTGTCCCGCATATCTTGGAATTCCCATTCATACCTTTCTATTAGCTTGTCTTTCTCTTTGTTGGACTGTATTAGGTCTGCCACCTGATCTAGTTTAGATATTCTGTTCTCTCCTTCATCCATTCTACTGAAACTTTCCACAGAATTTTTTATTTGATTTATTGTGTTCTTCAGAGCTAGGATTTCAGCCTGGTTTTTCTTCAGTCTTTCTGTTTCCTTATTCATAATGACCTTTTTATTTCATTAAGCTGGTTTCCTATGTTCTCTTTTAGGAGTTTGTTTTCTTTGAATCCTTTCATTTCTTCTTTCATTTCTTTGAGTATAGATATAATCATTCATTTGAAGTCTTTGTCAAGCATTTCATCTTAAACACTCTCATTGGTGACCATTTCTGATGGATTTATAATTTTTGGTGGGATTGCATTGCCATGATTTTTTCTGTTTTCTTTTATTATAATGTAGAGACTTTTGTATCCTGAATTGATTTGATGCTTTTGTTTTCTACTCATTTGCAGTGTTCTTAGATGTGACCATCCATCTTTCTATACTTTCATGATATGAGTTTCAGGTGCCAAATGTAGCTCTTGTACCCCAGTACAACCTCAGAAGTAATCCTAGGTGTTGAGTTTGCTTGCTAAGCAAGTATTCTAGTGAACTGGGTAGAACAATTTACTGGCAAATTCTAAACTTCAACTGAGCAATATACACATTCAATAAAGACCAGCACAGAGTATACAAGTGTGGGGATTAAAACAGATAGTCTAATAAAGCCAAAATCCTTCAGGGTGTGTGTTGCTTAACACTCTTAATCCTGTCAGCTAGGAGGTAGAGAATTCTGTTCTGAATTGGGTTCCAGTTCAGCCTGGGTCAGGATCAGACCCTGCCCCCAATAATGACAGAAGCAAAAGACAAAGGCCCTATAAATCTGAAAGCATTAAAGGCAGCAATATTCAACCCTCAAGTATAGCTTATTTGCAAATTGTAAAGCCAACCAAAAATATGTAACCCATAACCTGCCCTGACATGGAAGGAGAGATTAACACTTCCAATGCAGGCCTATGTACCTTATTTTTTTTATTTTGTCAGTTGGCCTCGTTACCTTTTGGTGTGGCTTCCAGTCTTTCCAATGCTGAGTGCCCACCTCTGTTCCTCTGTGTCGTGCTGTGAGCTGGATTTCTGTTCAGCTGTGCTGGATGCACTGCTGTCAGGGGCTGGAGGTTTGCTGTTTGGATGGTTGGGGGATGGGAGAGTTCAGGAAGCCTGGAGTTGCTCACGCAATCCCACTTGTATGTCTTTCAGTAGCTCCTTAGTTGATCTCAGCTGTCTTTCCTTCATATTTCTTGACTGTGCAATGAGGCTGATGAGGTTGGAAAGTCCCCTTGTTAGGTCTCTGCTGCTACTGCTCACCGTGCCTGGCAAATCTGGGCTGCAAGCTCCTCAGTGGGATTCTGGCTCTTTTCCTCCTTTCTGGTGGATCTTCGTCTCTCCTGCTTCTCCACTGTTTCTAAGAAAAGCATATACTCTTGTAGTTCTCAGAAGCAGAATGTATTTTGCTGTGGTTTTACTTAAATCCCTTCCTGGGCTGGTTTGGCATGGCTCCTATGCTGCCATCTTACTGGAAATCTTGAGATTAGTCATTCTTGATATAGATCTCCTGGCTTGATGTTTTGAGTTACTTGCTTTGCATTTATTTGCCCATTTAAAATTTTTTTAAAAAATTTATTTATTTGAGAGAAAGGAGGAGGAGACAGAGAGAGAGAGAGAGAGAGAGAGAGAGAGAGAGAGAGAGAGAGAGAATGGGTATGCCAGGGCTTCCAGCCCCTGCAAACAAATTCCAGATGCATGCACCACCTTGTGCATGTGGCTTATGTGGGTCCTGGGGAATTGAACTGAGGTCCTTTTGCTTTGCAGCTAAGCGCCTTAACTGTAAGCTGTCTCTCCAGCCCATTTTTTTTTTTTTTTTTTTTTGGTTTTGCGAGGTAGGGTCTCACTCTGGTCCAGGCTGACCTGGAATTCACTATGTAGTCTCAGGGTGGCCTCGAACTCTCGGCGATCCTCCTACCTCTGCCTCCCGAGTGCTGGGATTAAAGGCGTGCGCCACCACGCCCGGCCAGCCCATTTTTTAAATAGTCCTTTGTTTTTCTAACAGTGTAGCAATTGTAGCTCTTATGGTTCCTGTTGTGTGGCCTGGACATGTTTGGTCAAGGTGAGAAGAGGGTGGTCTATCTACCTGCTATTGGCTAGGTGTATTTGAGACTGAGTAGGGTCCTCCGTGTGTGTGTGTGTGTGTGTGTGTGTGTGTGTGTGTAGTTTTCAGGTGTGTTTGTGAGTGACCTTGAGAGGCCTGGCTTGCTTCAGTCAGAGAAGTGCTCTGTTTTCCCAATGCTGTTTACTACCTGGGATTTTGGAGTGAGATCAGCAGTTGAACCCTGTGTTTCTCAGGGCTGGTGTTATCTTCTGGCCTGGTCAACAGTTCTGGAGGTTCCTGCTGCAGGATAAGGGTTACTTGCCAGCCTAGAAATTACTGGGTCAGGTATTTGTGGAGGGTGTGGAGTTCACCTGGACTTGATTGAATTTTACTAACCCACTCCCTGGCCTTTGGTGTGTGCTAGGCCACATGATTCTGTGGCCACAGTGCTAGCAGTGCAGAATTAGATGTTGGAGAGGGAGTTCCACTATGGGAAGGTAATTCTCTGCTACTGTGGTGGCTGCCTGGTCACTGCAGGTGTAGACCTCATACTCATGGGGGAGGGGGGAAGCTTTCCTGGGCTTGGATGTTCAGTGTTATCCCCTGCCTGGCCTTATTTATGTGACTGGTCCCAGAACCCTGTGGGCTGCAGTGCTGGAGCCTCCAGAAAAGGTGCAGCATGCCGTGGGCCAGGAATATAGCTCTAGTGTTGCTGCTCCTTCCTTGTTCACAGTACTTTCAGGAGCTGGTGTATGCAGGGGTGGGGATGGTGGTAAGAATCCCTTCTAGGCATGAGCACCCCCTGCCCTTTGGTGCATACTCATCTTGGGAAACCTTGTGGACCTCAGTGCTGGTTCTGGCTGAGTGGGTGTTCCCAGCTGCAGGTAAGGAATTCTGCTCTGGAATGACTGCTTCCAGCTCCCAGCACTTTCATGACCCAGACCCAGTACATATGGGAGTGGGGGGGGGCAGTTGGAAGCTCACCTGGACATGAACACCTGGCCTTGCCCACCCACTACCTGCTGTTTGGTGTGTAATCATCCTGGGGACCTTATGCTCTGCAGGGCTGGTGCTGCTTGATTGAGGCTGGCAAAGGTGTTCTGAGTTGTGGTTATGAAATTCTGTTCTCAGATGGCAGCTTGCTCCCTGCTCCCAGCTCTTTGAGTATCCGGTATGTCTTAGGGGTTGAGGGGTTGGAAGACTACCTGGGCTTGAATGCCTGGCATTGAATGACTTACTGTCTGGTGTCCAGGAGTGGGGTCCCTCTTATGAGCTGTAGCTGAGACTCTTTCTATCTCTTTATTGAATTCTTATTTCACATTCTGTTTTGAATTCCTTATTTTATTCATCTGTTGGTATTTTTATTGAGTTCAATCAAGAGTTTGTTTATCTGCTCTTTGATTTCAGAGAAAATTTTTGTAATAATTTTTTTAGTTCAGAGTTTTGGATTTTGTTTAATTCGCTTTCCTTGTATTCATTACTCTGGAATGAACAGTTTTCAGAGGAATCCCATTGCCTTGATTTTCATGCTTCTCATGTTTATGCTCTGGGATTTGTAGGTCTGGGTCATTTGCTAAATTTCTTTAGCTATCTATATTGTTTCTGTTTAAGTATTCTCATTGTTCCAAGACTGGATTGTTGGAGGTTTGAAGTGTCATTCCTGGCTACTGGACTGGGGATCTAGTTCAGTAGCTCAATCCTTAGTATGTGTGCTTAGGGCACTGACACAATGTCAGAGTAACTGTAAGTGATGTATAGGCCCCTATGAAAACACAACAGTAGTCAAATAAAGACAGTTGCTCCTTGAACTCCGATAACTTTTGAAGACTAAGGAACTGGTTAATATGGCTTCTACTAAGATACTTGGTAAGGGTAGAGATGGAAAGAAAGTAAGTTGAATTAGATTAGCAGTTAATATTAAAGTAATAGAGAGAAAATAGATGAGGTAAAAGTAATTAGAAGGTTTATCAATAAATGTCCCATGTTATCTGAGTAGGTTGTTCAGGGGAAGGTCTGAACACCAGTCCAGTGATGTAGGCTGTGTTGGTTGTGCTTGTTGAGCATGGTTTTTGTTTTTTTGCATTGTTTTGGACTCCCTAACCCCAGTGAAGTGAGCCAGTGTGCCTGTCTTTTCTTGCCTACCATCTTTCACTTTCTCAGGTTCTCTCTTACTGGTTTATAAATTATCTGGCACTGGAGTGGAATGTGAGTTTTCTGACTCTGTCTTAAGCCATGATTTTAAGTCCTTTGTAGTTTTCCTTATTCCTCACTGAGACAGAATCACCCCCTAGAAGTGGAGGACCTGTTCTGCTGCCTAAAATTTGTTTTATGTCTTTGCTATCATATCTAGTAGTCTCTCCTCACCTACTTCAGAAAGAGGCTGCTCTCTATTGTTGTTGGTATATGCCCAGGAAATTCTCAGTGGGTGTGTTATAGTTGTTACCATCGGCTGGTCTTATATGATGTCCTCTTGGACACACATGTTGGATGCACCCACATGTTGGATGCACACAGTTACACAAGGCCTTTGTGTGTGTGTGTGAAAACAGGTATCTGCCTTGTTTTAGTGAGACATGTGTAGTCCAATCTACAAGAACTCCATTAATCTCGGATTAAAGCTGAGCAAGATGATTATATGCTTGTCCTTTCAAGGAAGTGTCTCAAGAAAAAACACTATTCAAGGCCAGGCATGGTGGTGCATGCCTTTAATCCCAGCACTCGTGAGGCTGGAGTAAATTTACATTTTAAAATATTTTATTTTATTCATTATTTATTTGAGAAAGGAGAGAGAGAGAGAGAGAGAGAGAGAGAGAGAGAGATTATGAGAATGGACATGCCAGGCTTCTAGTCACTGCAAATGAACTCCATACACATGTGCCACCTTGTGCATCTGGCTTATGTAGGTCCTGAGGAATTAAACTGGGGTCCTTAGGCTTTGCAAGCAGCGCTTAACCACTAAGTCATCTCTGCAGCTGAAGTTTACCATTATATTTTAAACCATTGCAGTAAAACTGACGGTACAGTACTGTGAACAGGCTATAGATGTATTTAGATCTAGGGTTTTTTTTTTTTTTTTTCTTTTTTTTTTTTTTTTTTTTGACTAATTTCCTAATTTTCTCTTTGAAGATTGTGTCCAAGATACCAAATTGCATGTAGACTTCATCTACTCTTCATACATGCAATAATGGTTTGTAACCATTGAATGAATAAATGATTCTTATGTGAGGACGTTTGAAAACACAAGTGACTGGTATGGTAGAGTAAAACAGAATGTGGAAAGAAGAATCTATTTTTTCGCTTTCTCTGGTGGTCAGAATGTGGAAAGAAGAATCTATTTTTTCGCTTTCTCTGGTGGTAGGCAAGGTCTTCTAGAATACTACACAAAATAAATTAACTTTTTGTAAATTTATAAGTAATAGTATTTTTATTTTGTCAAGCATGTGCTTCATTAGAATCATTTTGCCTTGATATACTTTTAATTTTATTAAGAATTAATTATGATTAAATTCTCAAAATATATTAGCATCTTAGCCTTTTTAAAGTATATAGTTCAGCATTGTTACATACATTTACAATGCTGTGAAACTAATCTCCAGATCTCTTTATATTATAGAGCAGGCACATTGTGCCTTTTCTCCCCTTCTCCTGGTCCATGTCAGTCACCATTATGTTTTCTATCTCCATGAATTTGACTATTGTTGGTATTTCATATAAGTGGAAAGACAGTTTTTTTTTTTTTTTTGTATTTCATGTACTATAATATATATAACACATGATATGCTTTTAGTCAAATTAGTATCATGATTAAATAAAATTTAAAGTGGCTTTCTACATTTGAGTCTTTTTTTTTTCCTTCTTTGTTTTGTTTTTTGGGTAGGGTTTCACTCTAGCTCAGGCTGACCTGGAATTCACTATATAGTCTCAGGGTGGCCTCAAACTCACGGCGATCCTCCTACCTCTGCCTCCCAAGTGCTGGGATTAAAGGGATGCACCACCATGCCCGGCTTGTGTCATGTTTCTGATGGTGATATAGGAAGGATAATGAGAGGTTGCAACACTATTTTTGTCCGACTCCTTATAGAGAACTTCTTCATCTTTTGGTAATAAATGGGGTCTCTGTGCCAGAGAGAAGTTCTGTGTTGTCCATTACTTTATTTTATAACTACTAGAGTCAAATAGGAGACCTTTTCCTGTTACTACAGTATAAAATTTATACCATAAAAGCAAAACATCAATATGCCTAATATTAAAATTTTCAGAACAAATAAATTTGATTATGCTTACCTTTAAAAAGATTGGAATCTTATTTCTTCAGTGCTTTTTACTACTTTCTTTTTAAAAATTTTATTTATTTTTATTTATTTGAAAGAGAGAGAGAGAGAAAGAGGCAGAGAGTGAGGGAGGGAGGGAGAGAGAGAAAGAAAGAAAGAGAGAGAGAGAAAGAGGGTGTGAGAGAGTGTGAGAGTGTGTGCCCCAAGGCCTTCAGCTGTTATAAATTAACTCCAGCCTATGTGGGTTCTGGACAAGCAATCCTGGGTCCTTTGGCTTCTCAGGCAAATATCTTAACTGCTAAACCGTCTCTCTAGCCCAGTTGGTGATCTTTTGATAATTTATGTTAGTTTGTATTTTTTTCTAAAATAAAATAAGTTGAACTTTTTCATTGAAGTTAATTGACTCTATACAGTTTTCATTTCAGAAGGAAACTATTATGTTTTATTGAAATGCAACATGACAAAGTCCCACAATTTAATTAATTTTACCTGAATATCAGTTTTGTGGATAATCTAGAAGATGTCTGGTATTAGAAGCAAATTAATGGTATCTTGCAAAACATATGTTGATTTATTACTTTTAATCATTATAAGTGAAATTTATAACTAAATTACTTTGTATTTATTTTCATTTAAAATTTAGTTTAAAAAATAAGTGAGCCATATAACATTTTGTTTTATTTCAGTAAAAACTTGGAGAGCATTTGTGTTTTATTTAAAGGTATCTTGCTAGCTTGAACAGGTACATATAAAGATGAAAAAGATGTCTTCTTTTTCTCCAGATAAAGTATAATCTAGCAGAAAAGCTGCAATAGGTTGGATATAACTGCCATAGAATTAAATTATGTTT
Source organism: Orientallactaga sibirica (assembly GCA_036365145.1). Classification (NCBI taxonomy): domain Eukaryota; kingdom Metazoa; phylum Chordata; class Mammalia; order Rodentia; family Dipodidae; genus Orientallactaga; species Orientallactaga sibirica. Next base: position 16,171,528 of record JAEOAD010000015.1, read on the forward strand.
CAAATAAAGCATATAGAGAGGTTTAGAGAGGGGAGAGTTTATTTTCTGCTGTAAATCAAGAAGGACTTCTTGGAAGGGATAAAGTTTGGAAATGGATCTTGGAAATTGAGTGTATTTTCATTCTGGGAAGCTTGAGAAGAAAGGTAGTAGTCGGAATAAATGTTTAATCTGAAGTTGTTCATGTATTCAACAATATCATATGGTTTATTCAGTGTACTGATGATGTACCCAGTTAACTACTTAGTTGAAAATGAATTAATGGCTTGATATGATAAGTTATACTTGAAATCTCAGCACTTGGGAGGCTGAAGTAAGCTGAGTGCCATGACTTGAAGGTCAGTCTGAGCAATAGAGTGACACATTGTGTCAAAAGCTCCATCCATCCATCCATCATCCAGCTACCCACTCTTTTGTTTTCCAATAAAGAAATATAACATCTTTTTTGCTTACAAATTTTATAGATCCTGGTGTCTTTCATAAACATTTTTCTGCCTTGAAATCTAAAATTTCACTTTTTTGTCTGAGGATTTGACCTAGTCATTAAAGGCAGTTGAGTGCAAAGCCTACTGACCCAGGTTTGATTCCCTAGTGCCCATGTTAAGCCAGATGCACAAAGTGGTGTATGCATCTGGAATTCGTTTACAGTGGTAGAGGTCCTGGTTTGCCTAGATACTCCCTTCTTTTCTGTGTCTCTCAAATAAAGAAGTAATTTTTTTTAAAAAAGGAATTTTTATAAGTTATCCTAGTGCTAATCATTATTTTACTGTTGTAATGAGACTTTATCTAACTTGTAGGTTAACTAATGATGTGATTATGATAAGCTCAGGGCATTATATTTACTCTTTTTTATTTTGATTATTAGGGGCAACAGAAATATTTCTTTTAACTTTAAAATTAAACAGTTGATTATTTACCTGGTAATTAAATTTTCATTTCTATCATTTATTTATGAGTTTATGTGAGTATTGAACAATATGGCCTTTGTAGTTTGGGCTTGAAGAAGGATTGAACTCCAGACACTTGTATCACCTAGAGGGCATGTGTGATCTTGTGTTTGCCTCACCTTGTGTGTCTGGCTAATGTGAAAGAGTAAACATGGGTCCTTAGGCTTCAAAGGCAAGTGCCTTAACCCCAAGCCATCTCTCCAGCCTAGGAGTATGTTTTATAAAATGTAATATGTTGGCAATTTCTGAATCCAAGAACTGGTAATTATATTAGCAAGAGAAAAGCATCCTGTTGGGCTCGGAAGATTGTTCAATGGTTAAATGCACATGCTTGCAAACCTGGTGGCCTAGGTTTGATTCCCTAGTAGCCACGTAAAGGAAAATGGTGCATGTATATGGAATTCATAGCAATCAGCAAGAGGCACTTGTGTGCCCATCCTTTCTCTCCCTCTCTTGTAAATTAAATATATGTCTTTGAGCATCCTGTTTCCCTCAGCGATCTGGATCTGGATCTGGTGATAGTGATAATTGACTTGTGCAAGGTACCCTGGGCACATTAGAAATTGGCTGAATTCAATGTTGTCATATTACTTAAAGGAAAACACTGAGTTTAGGATAATTTCTGTAATTAAGAAGGTGGAAACTAATATTTCATTGTAGATTTTCAGCCTTTAGAAGTATGTTGAAGTTATTGTTAGGTGTCTGCAACTCTAAGGCATTCTGAAGAGATACAAGTAAAATAGTTAATTCATTTTCTCTTTTATTCAACAAACATCTCATAGAACATTTGTTTTTTAGCTTATAATGTAATTTTCTGTTTCACATGTAGTTCTCATAGCACATTCCTGGAATAAGCAGAAAAGGGATTATCCTGCTCTCAAGGCAAACATTTGAGAGGTGTTAATGAAATATGACCTGAAACAGGAAAAATTTTTTTGGAGACAAGCCCAACAGACTGGCCTTTTTTTAATGCTAGAGTGAGAGTGAGTGAGAGAAAGATAGCACGAGGGAGATAGAATTGGCACGCTAGGGCCTCCAGTCACTATTATACAACTCCAGATGTGTGTGCCACCTTGTGTGCATGTGTGACCCTGTGTGCTTGCATCACCTAGTAGGTCTGGCTTATGTGGGATCTGGAGAGTTGAACAAGGGTTCTTAGGCTCCCCAGGCAAGCACCTTAATCACTAAACCATCTCTCCAGCTCCTGAAATAAATTATTTTAAAATTATTTTAACAGTTAATTTTCATTGTAGTACTGTTGAGTATGAAAGGTACTGTTATCAAATGGTTTTAAGGGGCTTAGTATAAAGTTTGTTTTCATTTGCAGTTAAAAATGTCTGAGAGAGCATCTAGTTTTCTTTCTTCTTCTTCTTTTTTTAATTGATGTCTTTCCCTCAAAAGATGCTATTACTAGGTCAACACTACTGATTTCAACAAAAATACATCTTTTCATGGGAGATAAGGCATCTCTCATTGTTCATTTTCTTCTTAACTTTAAATACTTTGACTAATAATTTAAGTACATGTGATCCTTAATTAGATTATAACATTCTGAATGATGGAATTGCTGTAGGGATATTGTCCCTGTATTTCTTTTTGATCACACAGAGTCTTTGCCAGTCCAGATTTCATTAATATGTAAATACTTGTCTGTAACTGCAGTCTGTCTTTATCACATTGTATTTAATTAGCATATAAATAACACTGGGAGGCCCTTCTTCCAATTTCTGATGTAGGCAAGCATCTTTAAACCATGTATTTGTAAAAAGAAAAAAATGTTACCAAGAATTAAATTCATATTTTGTAATAAAAGATGCATTATTTTAAGAAATACTTTGACTCAGTTTGTACCTATTTTGTTTAATCGTAAAAATTGGGATACTGTAAATAAAAGCTGTGTAAAGAGCCCATGGCATACATGAATGTTGGGATCATATGACATGTTGATGTTTACTTTATGTAGAGACATGGGAGGATAGTATGTTGCAAAGAACAAAGGCTTGTAATCAGCAATGTGGAAAGTAATGCTGTCTGTTAGTTGCATTATTTTTGAAAGTCTCAGTTCTGAGTATTTCCATGATATTCAGTTGAGGGGCTAGAGAATGGCTTAGTGGTTAAGACACTTGTCTGCAAAGCGAAAGGACCCAGGTTTGTCTCCCCAGGACCCATGTAAGCCAGATGCATGATATTCAATTGATGGCGGTAGCTGGGGTAGTAGATGATATGGTGATAGAAAAAGAGATACCAAGGATAGTTTGTATATGTTAATAGGAGTGCCTGCCTGAATGAGATTAGTATCCTTGTAAAAATACTCGTCAAAGGAGCTCCTTCTTGCATTTCCTATCTTTTTTTTTTTTTTTTTTTTGAGAGAGAGAGAGAGAGAGAGAGAGAGAGAGAGAGGAAGACAGAGATGGGCGCGCCAGCAGCCTCTCAGCTGCTGCGAACGAAATCCAGATGCGTGCGCCCCCTTGTGGTCAAGTGCAGCATTGCGCCCTTGTGTCATTTTGCATCTGGCTAAATGTGGGACCTGGAGATTGGAACCGCTGGAGATTGGAGCCAGTGTTCTTAGGCTTAGGAGGCAGGCGCCTTAACCGCTAAGCCATCTCTCCAGCCCTTCCTATCCTTTTGCCGTATGAGGACAGCCACTCTTCTGGAGGGCATAGTGACATGGAGCTGTGTCTGGCCCTTGACCAGACACCATACCCGCCACTCCTCCATCTTGGACTCTTCTTAACCACCAGAACTCTGGGCAATCAACTTGTTGTTTCTAAGTTGCCTAGTTGTAGAGGTTTTATTAAAGCAGGCCTAACAGACTAAGGTTGGGTACTTCTTCCTGGAGGCACAGATGTTTGATTTCGCCTCTGGGGCAGCTTTCTTTTGATGGTCAGAGGTACCTGATATTCCAAATTACTAAAAAAAGTTATAGAGGGAGCATTGTTTTAAGTGAAATAAAAGGATTTTGGTTTTTTTTTTTTTTCAAACTTAACCTTTTATTTGCTTATAGATATAAGAAAATGAACAACTTAACAATTCTTTAAAAGTAAACAGCAATAAGAAAGTCTTTTCCAGCATTCTTGTGCTCTATCTCCTTTTACCTGTTCTGGTCACCTTAGCCAGGGAATTCCTGCTTGAATTTCCAACAATAATGTAGTTATTAAACAGTAGAGATATTTGTTTTGCCTAGAGTCTGGAAACACAGTATAATTTTCAAAGTCTATAGGACTACTTTCAAATCACCTAATATGACTTTGTATAAATGAAAAAACCTTTCAACATATTTTCCCATTTTGTCTTTTCTGACTTTTGAACAATTGCTGTCATGCATTTAACTTTTATATGTGTCATGAACTCCACTTCTATTGTTCTTGCTTTAATCAGGAATGTTGTCCTAAATCAAAAATTTATTTTATACTTACATATGTATTTACCATTTCCAATAATTTCCATCATTATTTTGCATGCATACAAATTTGTAAGTGATGTCAAATTTCTTTCTGTCTGAAAGACTTCCTTTGATATTTCCTATGATGCTGGTCTGTAGATGAGAAATTTATCATTTTTCTTTGTCTGGATGAGTCTCTATTTTGCATCTGTTTTGAAAGTTATTTTTGCTACATGTGCATGTTCTAGGCTGCTGATTTTATTCTTTGAGGTTTTCAGAGGCATGTGCCTCTCCTCTGTCTCCTGAACCATTGCTTCTGAGAAGTCAGTTGTCATTCTTGGCTTAATTTCCTTTTTTGGTAATGTGTCTTACGTTGTTTGTATGCTTTGAATGTTTTATTTATAACTAGTTTTGGAACATTTTATTATGCTGTGTTCTTGTAGCTGTGTAGCTTAATGCTTGTGATTGGTGGTTATTGAGGGTTTATTTTTGAGCTTTGGACTTATTGTTCTTACCAAATTCAGAAAATTTATTATTACCTCTTAAATATTATTTTCTGTTCCTCCTATTTCCAGTGTGTATATGTTTTTTTTCCTGAGACCCCATTATGACTTAAGTATGAAATGTCCCCTCCGACTCAGGTATTGGAGGTTTGGTATTCTAGCTGATGGACTTCTGGGACGTGACAATTGTGATAGCTCTGTTTTCATGAATGGATTAATTCATTGGTGGGTTCAAAATTTACACTATTAGAAGGTGGATTGTGGAAGGTGGGGACTGACTGGAGTTGGTTGCACCCTTTTCTATCTCCAATCTCTAATACAACTTTGAGCCTCATCAGCAACAGTCATGTGTCAGAATTATCTGCACTACAGATACTTAGACCATTGTTTAGCCACAGCCTGTGGAGTTTCTTCTGGAGCCTCTTCCTTTTCATTTCTGAGGCCCTCTTTTCTTCCATTGTGATTGAATGCCAGTCTTCAGGGCAACTTGGCAAAGCCTTACATTTAAAAGTGAAATGGCTTTTTAGGATTCAGGAAATGTTTATGAACTCCAAATCTTTAGGTTTTTGTCTTTTTTTTTTAAACAAAGAGCTGAAATAAACTGAGAATGATAGATTATAAATCATCACATTTATTCAGGAGCCCATGCAGTAAACTGAGCATGGGAGTGGAGGGAAGCGTAAAGGAAGTTTTTCAAGGAGAATAAAAAAGGGGGCTGGGGATTAAAGAAATAATTGGTGAGAAAATTGGTGAACATAATGTTACTTGTTATATGCACTCCTTTCTTGCTGACAGATAAATGTTACCTTCAAGGGAAACTAGCAGTTTATTGTTTAGAAAGAAACAATGAGCAGGGCTCTAATATAAAAAAAATCCTAAAATTAATCAAAAGTAGCTATCATTTTGAAAAGAGATAATTTCAGCTTACTATGGCACTCTTTTATTTTTGTGAGTGTGAGAATGATACATTGAAATTTTAGAACTTCCCAAGTAGAGTGGGAAACAAAGAATAAGATGAAGTAAAGCTTATGCAAATGCTGATTTATATTTTTAGAAGCTTAGATTCAAAATTTTGCAATTAGCTAATCTTTGTAAAGATTATATTATATTATAGATAACAATATTTCTAGTTTTTTGGACTGTAATTTCACATAATTGTGAATACCTCACATGATTAATATAAGGGGTAAAGAGAATGGAAGAGGACTTTTCTGAATTTTCTTGAGTATTTTGTCTGAAGGAACAAGTAATTAAAATTTGACTTAATTTTAAAAGAATAGAACTAGGGCTGGAGAGATGGCTTAGTAGTTAAGGCGTTTGCCTACAAAGCCAAAGGATCCTGTTTGATTCTCCAGGCCCACGTAAGCCAGATGCACAAGGGGGCTCATGCATCTGGAGTTTGTTTGCAGTGGCGCACCCATTTTTTTCTCTCTCTCTCTGCCTCTTTCTCTCAAATAAATAAATAAAATATGTTAAAAAGCATAGAACTAATCAGTCATTTGAATTATAAAAAATGATGAATGTATTATAGTTACTTTGTATTTTGTTGTTGTTGTTGTTGTTTTTTCGAGTTAGGATCCCACTCTAGCCCAGACTGACCTGGAATTCACTCTGTATTCTCAGGGTGGCATCAAACTCACAGTGATCCTCCTATCTTTGCCTCCTAAGTGCTGGGATTAAAGGCATGTGCCACCTCGCCAAGCAACTGATAGTTACTTTTCTTATCTCTATGACCAAATACATGAAAGAAACATCTTGAGGAAAAAGGATGTATTTCACTCCTAGTTCAGGGGATGCAGTCCTTCATGGTGGGAAGCATGGCTGCAGGAGTGTGAGTTTATGCCCATATCATAGGGTGAGGTAGGAAGCAGATAGAGAAATAACTTCAAAGTGGGTGGAACTATAACTTCTTAGGCTTGTTCCCAAGCTACACATTTCTTCCAGCTAGGTTCCACTCACATTTTCCCAGTACAATTAATCAACAAATTGGTACCAAATGTTCCAATACATGAGCCTATGGGGAACATTTTACATCCAAACAGTAACAGTGAAGTTTAGAGATATATCTCATCTTGTGTGTGTGGAAATGTGACATGCAGTGAAATGTCTGACTATCCAAGCACTAAATCACTAGATATCTATCCTTATTCATATAAGTTGAACATTCCTCCAAAGTCCAAAACTTTGAGTGTATACTTCTTTTTAAAGTCAGTGCAAATAATCCACAATCTACAAAACTCAGTAATCAAAACTGCTCTCAAGCATTTCAGACAAGGCATCCCCAGCCTAAAAAATGTTGCCTGTCCTTTTATTATTTATTTATTTATTTATTTGAGACAGAGAAAGGGGGAAAGGAGAGAATTGGCATGCTAGGGCCTCTAGCCACTGCAAATGAACTCCAGACACATGCACTGCCTTGTGTCTCTGATTTGAGTAGGTCCTGGGGAATCGAATCTGGGCCCTTTGGCTTTGTAGGTAAGCACCTTAACTGCTAAGCCATCTTCTCCAGCCCCAGTATAATTCTTAAATCTAGTATGCATTTTGTATATAAAATACCACTCTCAATTTGTGGTACATTTTAATAAAATTCTTTTAGAAAACATTTCATATAGCTTCAGTATCCATGTCTGCTTTAATTAGAGCAGGCACAATACTGTGATTTTTTTTTTTCCTCATTCTCAATTCATCGCTTTAGTTTGTTGCCATGTTCCAAGAGTGAATATTATCATAATCCTTGAATCCAAAATGTTATCTTTTTTTACTTTCCATTCAAACAGTTCAATAAAATATTATTGACATGGAAGGAAATAAAATAGTTTATTTGGTGACAAATGAATACTATTGTGCTATCTAAATAATTGTGTGAATGATTCAGAAGTTTAAGTCTGAACACAAACCCCTTCAAAATGTGTCCCAGGCACATAGCTTACTAGTACATCTAGTATATTATGTTGTAACTGAAAAGCTGTATAGCACATTATAAACTTCTTATTTAGTAGTAGAGGACCTTGGCTTTGATAATTTGCTCCAATATTCACATCTGTTGCGTGATGAATCATCACTGCTCCTTTTCAGACCTCCTTACCTCCTCTCCTTTAAAAACCTTCCACTTTTCACATGAACACCAATTTCTTCACTCACACAATTTTCACATATTTATTAAGTATTTCTTTTATGTTTCTTAGTATAGAAACATTAAGTTTCTTTTCTGGGACTATGGTAAATTTCCAGAAGATTCCACCATTGGTAGTTGTAAATAGAGAATCTTTCACCAAACTTTAAAACAAGGCAATTGAAGTGTTTTTAAAGTTGTCTTTATTTTTAGTTCAGAGTGATTCAGTTGTTTACTTGAATTTGTGAATGTTAGTGCTAAAAGAGCTAGTACAGACAATGTTTAAAGTCCTTTAGTTCAGAAGGTTATTTCCCAGAGAGTACATAGCTTGTTAACAGATGGGTTTGTGTGCTTCCTGTGACTCTTAGCAAATTGCTCCACCATATTAATTAACATGCTGTGTTTACCTCCCTTTTAAATTGATCCTCCCTTCCTCCCTTCCTTCCTTCCTTTCTTCCTTCCGTTCTTCCTTCCTTCCCCCCTCCTCTTTCTTTCTTAGTTTTTTGAGGTAGGGTCTCACTCTAGCCCAGGCTGACCTGGAGTTCACTATGTAGTCTCAGGGTGGCCTTGAACTCACGGAGATCCTCCTACCTTTGCCTCCTGAGTGCTGGGGTTAAAGGCATGTGCCACCATGCCTGGTTCTTTAAATTGATTCTTAATCCCATCTAATCAGTTCTCATCTTTGCCTCTTAGAGTTTCTTTCTTTCTTTTTTTTTTTTTCTTTTGCTTTTCAAGGGCCTCATTCTAGCCCATGCTGACCTGAAGTTAACTCTCTAGCCCAGGTTGGCTTTGAACTCATGATGATCCTCCTCCCTTAGCCTCCTGAGTGCTATGATTAGAGATGGGAGCCACCATGCTCAGCTTAGATTTTATTTTTGTTCACCTTTCAGTGGTGTTTTTCAGCCTGTAAAGGCATTTCTTCTTGCTGTTCCCTGTCTTTTGGGTCTGTACTGTCTCACATGGTAGCCATGAGGCATATGTGCCTATTTAAATTTAGAACAATTAAAGCTAAAAAAGTTCAGGTCACTTTATCTGTCTCCATATTGCTAATACTTAATACATATCCATATAGCTAGTGGGTTGCTGTATTCGATGATAGAGACACAGCATTTCTGTGATCACTAGAAGCTCAGTTTAACCCACTGCTATAAATTATTAAGTTCTGATGGCAAAGGACCATTTATGTTGATATGAAACATATTTATATGTTATATGCAATATATTAAGCTGAATGTTGGTGGTTAGGGTTATAGAAAAAACTTTCTGTATATTTCTAGTTTATAGTACTTCGGAAGCCAGTATGTTTTTAAAATGCTTATGCTTTACTTGTTAATTTATTTATTTTTACTTTTAAGTTGTAATGGTGACTCCTTCATGATCATTCCTTGGGCTGAACATAAACATCGAGCTAAAGATTGGTGTGAGGAGTTGGAATGCAGGTATGAGCCAGTACAAGGCACTTTTATTACTTTGTGGGATTGATAAATATATGATATATGACTAAGTGTCTGACCTCGTGAAGTTCCCTATTCAAAGAGTACTAAAGAAGTTTTCTTTTTCTGTTTTCTTTTCAAGGTAGGATCTCATTCTAGTTGAAGCCCAGCTGGAACTCTCTGTAGTCCTAAGCTGGCCTTGAACTCATAGCAGTCCTCCTGCCTCTGCCTCCAGGTTGCTGGAATTAAAGGCTCCAACACACCTGGTTTTAGAGCAGTTTTATATAACACTATTGACTTAATTGTATTAATTTTTTAATGAGAAAATATGCTAAGGAATTATTTTACAAATGATATTTATTCCAACTTTGCTTTTTTTTTTTTTTTTTTTTTTTTTTTTTTTGCGAGGTAGGGTCTCACTCTGGCCCAGGCTGACCTGGAATTAACTATGTAGTCTCAGGGTGGCTTCGAACTCTCGGCGATCCTCCTACCTCTGCCTCCCGAGTGCTGGGATTAAAGGCGTGTGCCACCACGCCCGGCCTCCAACTTTGCCTTTTAAGTATTTTTAATTTTAATGGACAGGTATATATCTTAATGCGCACATGGAATTTTGTTCTTGGTTTAAAGAGAGGCATCAAATCAAATATTGCATATCAATGTGCATGCAGATTATTGGTGGTTGTGTGGGGAACATTTAAATTCCTTTATCCTCCACTTTATGAAACAAGGGAAGTACCCTTTAACTGGCTCTCCTTCTATATTTTCCCTCCATAATACCAGTACTTTATTTTGGGGGGCACAAACTGTAGATGAGCTACAAAGCTCCCATATTTGTGGATATCTGGTACAACTTAGATGAGGGTGAAGTGATGGTTTTGAAGATCTAGGAATTTAGAAAATTTATGTTCCAGTGCTAGGGCTGTGGGTTTGTTTTTCCCCTCTCTTCTCAGAGACATTTTCTACCACAGAACTTTGGAGAATTCTTTTCCAGAGAAATAGAGTAGCTTTAGAAAAGACTCCTCTAGATTCTTAGGTATGGTTCTCACAGGTTAGGATGCACTTGCAGTTAACAAGTGAATAGGTTCTGCCACCCCCACCACAGAGCTTCTGCACCTGAGCAGACTCCATGAAGAAAATAAATGGATACTACAGCTAACAAAAGCAACCCCATGCAGAAAGAAGAAAATTTCAAAAATTATAATCAGTATTGCTCAGTAGATAGAAATTATTATAGTTGTAGAAAAAAAAACACAAGACTGTGTTCAATAGGGACAAGCAATTAAGAGACTTTAGATATGTTAAAAATGTGATTGTTGGTATGGTGGTTTGAGTGTATGTCCCCATTAGACTCAGTATTTTGGATTATGCTTCCTACTTAAGTTTCCAGCAGCCTGCTGGGAGAGGTGTGTTATTGGGTGTGGATCATGAATCCAACCCTTGGGTGTGTTAAGAGCCAGTTTGAGCTCTGGTTGTTGGTGCTTGCTAGTATGGGGAGGGTGTGAAGGGGTCGTGTGTTATATAGATGTCAGCTGTGCTATTTTTCTGGTACCGTAGAAGTATGTTATCAGCATAAATAAGGTGTATTTCTTTTTTTTAAATTAATTAATTTGCAAGCAGAGAGAGAGAGAGAGAGAGAGAGAGAGAGACAGAGAGAGAGAGGAGAGACAGACAGAGAGAGAATGGATACGCCAGGGTTTTCAGCCACTGCAAACGAACTCCAGACACATGTGCCCTTTATGCAGCTGGCTTATGGTCCTGAGGAATCGACCTGGATCCTTCAGCTTCGCAGGCAAATGCCTTAACTGCTAAGCCATTTCTCCAGCCCTATATTTCTCTTTTTAGGAAAACTGAAAAGAAGACTTTTTAATTCTAATTCAAATCGGACTCAATGGGAACATTTTTGAACCCTTGCCTGCTTGGCCAACATAGATGTCTTGGTTTAGTGCCTGCAGTAGGCACTTGGCTCTTTGCATTTGTAAAAGCTTTTCAGGACAATTTTTAGCTTTGTTAATAGGTATATTGTTGATTTGTGGCACAGTTGTTTTATTATTCATTTTGATTTTTTGTGTGTTTGTATGTGTGGTGTGTGTTTGGTATGGTGTGTGTCTGTATAGTATTTGCACATGTCTGTGCCTATCCACTTTTCTATGACTGGGTGCTTTTGTCTGTGGTGCTGAGCAGAATGTCCATCACTACTCATCTAACTTGGGTAGAGGCTCTTACTGATCCCAGAGTTATCATTTTTTCCAAAAGCTCCTATGATTCTTGGGTCTCTGCTCTCCTATGAGACTTGGATTACAAATGTACTTGGGTATGCCCAGATGTTTCTGTGGGTCCTGGGGATCAAGCCCAAAAGGTCTTCCAGGCCTCCTCAGGCCCTCATGCTGCATCCAGAATGCTCTTCACATTGAGCCATCTCTCCAGCCCTCTATTCAGATTTTTCAACTCAGGAAATCACTGGGAAAATATTGTTTCCAGAAATGTACCATTTATCCTATAAATTTGCCATACACATGAGAAAACCCATGCATGCTGATACCTTCTTCCTCCCCTTCTTTACCTGCCTCTCTCGCCTTTCTTCCTTACTTCCCTTGCATTCTCTAAAACCTGCTCTACCCTCATCTGTTTCTCTGAAAAAAATTGAATCTTTTTCATATTCCAGTCAGTTTGTATACTAATTGTTCCCTTTGTGTTTTGCAGAATGGTTGTAGAGCCAAATCTTGAAGATGAAAGTGAGTTCTTATATGCCTCCCAACCTGAGTTACTGTCATTCAGGGCACCCCAGCTGCTAGTGGAGAAGGTTATGGAGTGGTACCAGAGCAGAGCAGAGGAGATAGAGCATAATTCTGGGCAGGTAAGAGCAGACACTTTCCTGATCAGTGATGATTCTGGGTCAGGGCCTTAGGCTTCAATACCTATAGTGGATGCTCCAGGAATTGTGGATATAATTTGCATTGGAAGAAATAAATATTTCTTACCACTTTTATTCATTATTCTTTGCCTCAAAAGCTTTTGTAAATTTTGGATTCTTACAGAGCAAATAAATGCAAGAAAAGCTGTTCATAATCTTTATATAAAAAATATGGTACATTCTCTTCCTGATTTTCTCTATTTTAATGGGCTTATTACCATATTAATTTAAAAGATTGTATCAACATAGAAGGAAATGCTTGATTAATCTCCTATTATAGTGTGCTAATACAGTTGATTGTGATTTTGCCTTTCAGGAACCCTGTTAAAAGCTGCTTCTGCTGTTTTCCTTAAGATTACCCCTGACTTCCCTCAGTTCTTAAGCACATTCCCTAGATGCTGAGTGACTTTTCCTGGGGATACATGAACAAATGTCTATTTGCCCTAGATGGCGCTTTGATGACAGACCAGATTAACGATCTCATCCAAGCAACTTGGGAAGCCTATGAGTTTATTGGGGATATTTAGGGGAGTATGGGTAAAGGTTTACTTAGAGGAGCATGAATGACTCAAAGGCAGCTGCATCACGGGAAAGTCCACTCCAGTGTGGGTGATGACTCATGAAATCTGTATCTCCCTATACAACTTGCAGGCAGCTCAGCCAGTCAGAGAAGAGAGTCTGTTCTCCCCTGCAGTTGTTACTGCTTATATAACCTTAGAGAGGGAACTTGTGATTCTATAGTTCCTATAGGTTTTAGGAACTTCCTGAGACTTAAATTTTACTTACCAAAATTTGTAAATGTTGTTTACTTCCTGAGTCTTAGGAAGATTCCCTTCATAAGGTAATGTTTCATTTAAGAGGAAATAGGTACACAGCACTCTACTCTTTCCTCTGGCTCTCACAGTCTTTCTCCTCTTCTGCAATGTTCCCTAAGCCTTAAAGGGGTTGTCTAGATGTTTGATTATTTCCATTCATCTATGGCTGAGCATTGGTCCACTGTGCTACAATAGTCATTATTGTCTGTCTTCTTACTTCTTATGTACCTTGGTTTTATTAGGGAGTTAGTTTTGATACCAAAGTTGATAAGATCAAAGAATATATTTGAGAGAGTATTAAGAACTGCTAATTGATCCAGGTGTGGTGATGCTCACCTCTAATTCCAGCACTCAGGAGGCAGAAGTAGGAGATTACTGTGAGTTTGAGGCCAGCCTGAGACTACGTAGTGAGATCCAGGTCAGTCTGGGCTAGAGTGAGGCCCTACCTCAAAACAGCAACAACAACAACAACAAACCAACCAACCCTGCTAATTGAGTGCTCTGTAAATATAAGCAGTAGCTGACTTCATCTAACAGAACAGAGTTTATTGATTCAGAGCAAAGAATGGCAGGATACACTTGGAACTCAGATTCATGGTCTGGCCAGTGGATAAGCTTTCCTTTCTGTTTGCTGTCTTGTCTTTGGAGTGTCCCTCATACCATTAGCCTTTCATTTCACAGGAATGTTGATTCAGAGGATCTGGGAAGCAATAGTTCTGTGGAAAGAAATATGAGGCTCATTGTTAAGTCTCTCTGCTTAATGTATCTGCCATGACCCTGTATCTGTGGGATAGACTTTTGAATTTCTACTTAATCTAATTTCTACTCCCAGTAATCATAAGGTAAATTAATGTACAGGAGTACATAGGAATATTGTAGGCCCAAGTTTTGGATGGCATCCAAGAAAATTTATCAATTCATCATTTGCTTCCAGTATTTGAAGATTGCTGTGGACATAATATATTTGAAAATGCTTAGAATAACATTAAGATATTATAATGAAAAGAATTTTTGGAGACAACGTAGTTTTGCTTTATAATTAAACTTCTCAGAAAGGAGTATGAGCAACTTATACAACTATGGCAGAACCAGATAAGATCCCTGTTTTGCATCATCTTTCTTAAGTAGTATACATAAAAAGGGTTAATTGCACAAATCGTTTTATTTATTTGAGAGAGAGAAGGAAAGAGAAAAAGAGTCAAACAGAGAGAGTATGAGTATGCTAGGGCCTCTTGACATTGCAAATGAGCTCCAGATGCATGCTTCACTTTGTGCATCTGGCTTGTGTGGGTACTGGGTAACCAAACCTGGGCCATCAGGCAAGTGCCTGAAACCAACCACTGAGCTCACATCTCCAGCGACACACCTTAGTAAGAACATAATATATAAACCTGAAAAAATGTGCTTCCTTTCATACTAAAAACTCAGTGTATTTTGACAGCACGCTGTTGGGGACCTTGAGCCAAACTGCAGCCATTTGGAGGAAGAAGCCTCCACCTTTTGTTAGATTTCAGTTTCCTGAATTACTGTGAGAATTACCAAGCCTTCCCAGAGACTTTACCCTGGCCTGTAGATAAGAACAATGTGTAAAGATATGTATCTTAGCAAACAGGATTGATGTAAACCTGCCCTGCCTGTTATCTCAACACAGACATTCTTGTAAACATTCTTGAGGCCCATCACGCTAAAGATCCCCGCCCCTCTCTCCTCATCAATCTGGTAGCCATAAAATCCATTTGGCAACCATAAATTCCATTTGCCCACATACCTTCTTCCTGCCACATACATACATACATACATACATACATACATACATACATACATACATACATACATACACCTCTTTGTGGATAATAAACTTGAGGCCTTGACCAGAGTTCTGTTTGAGGCTTGGCCTCCTTCTTTGTGTCTGTTTGTCTCTCTCATCCAGGATTAGCCTCCCCTTGAGCCCTTTGTTGAACCCCCGCCGGCCGGGGCAGCACACCTTTTGTAATATTTACCATTTTGATGTGAAATTTACTGGTATTATGTCATCTACAGGAGTAATTTCAAATAATTAAGATTTTATTTGAAATAGACAGGCTAAGTATCATATGTAATGCTAGATCATGAGCACACTAGGAAGTAAAGCCAATGAGAAACTACTTTGAATATGATATATAAAATTTCAGATGCAAGTATGTTTTATTGATAAGTTAAATACTATAGATTCCTAACTGAGATGTCAACAAATAACTCATGGCAAAATATTTTGACAAAATAAGGTAAAGTCTTCCCCTGGCTTTTGATGTAACTGCATTATAGGAAAATTTACTATAAAGTAAGCCACACCAAAAACACTCTTGAATTTTAAATGTGGTTGAGATTTAGAATCAGATACTAAGGACATGTATATATGAGTGTGTATGTAGGCCAGTTTGTTTCTTAGATCACTTTTTGTTTGAAACAGTCTCGTGGATGTAGAGCTTACTGATTTGTCTAGAAAAACTAGCCAGGTAGCTCCAGGGATCTTCCTGTCTCTGTCTTCCCAGATCAGAGCTCATAGGTGTGTACTAACACACACACAGCTTTAATGTGAGAATCTGATCACAGGTTTCCCCACTTATATGGATGAGTCATCTCCTCATTTTTACAAATTTGCAAATTTATGGAGTTTACTCTTTCTTACCTCTGGCTGATGGGAAAATGATCCTGTTTAATGGGTGAGTTTTGTTTGAAAATTTAAAGTTTCTAGCTGAACTGGTATTTAGAAGTTTTTGAGATTGAAAGGAAAGGAGTGTCTCTGTCTGCAAGTATGTTTAAAAAACTAGTTTCTACATAGTTGTGTTAGTTGAGCTAGAAATGAGAATGCCTCATTTCTGTAAAAAATGGGCAACCAGTGTATGTATTTAAAATAGATTAGTAATAAAAAAGTCTTAAATATTTTTACCAAAATTTTAAACATTATTCATGTTTTAATAAAACAATTGCAAAAAATATCAGGTTCTAGTATGCAAGCTAAATTTTTTTTTTTTTTTTTTTTTTTTGCTTTTTTGAGGTAGGGTCTCACTTTAGCCCAGGCTGACCTGGAATTCATTTTGTATTCTCAGGGTAGCCTCAAACTCATGGCGATCCTCCTACCTCTGCCCCCCAAGTGCTGGGATCAAACTAAAAATTTTAAATGCAAACTTAAAAATTTAAAATATTTTCTTGTTTCTATTTTTATATTTTTTAGAGTTTAGGCTGGACAACTGACTGTGACTCAGAGCTAGCACCAAATGAGCTAGCAAGTGATGAGTGACGTGTAGGAACTTTGGATATCTATTGCTAAGTGAAAGAAGCAATTATGGGAATTTGGGAAGATGTTTCCGTGGGCAGGGATGCTTGCCATGCAAATAATGAGAACCTGAGTTTAATCTCTAGTTTCTGTGTACAAAGTGGGGCATGGCCATGCATATCTGTACCCCAGTCCTGAGGGGGTAGAAACAGGAGAATCATTGGACGTCACCAGTCAGCCAGTGTGACTGAAAAACAGTAGCTCCAGGCTCAGTGACTGTGTCAAGGAAACAAAGAGAAAGAGTGATAGAGGACACTCAACCCTGTATTCTGGCCTCTGCATCTGTGCACATGTGGCACATGTGTGCATTTACTATATACACACACAATAAAAGAGAAGAAAATTGAAGTAGTTCCCTAATGTGGGATTCTAATTCTATGGTATTCTGGAAAAGATCAAGTCTGGAGACAATGGAAAGGTAAGTAGTTGTCAATGGTTATAGGGATATAGGCAGAATTCAGAGTTTTTGGAATAGTGCAGCTACTATTTGAGATACTGTAACGGTGGATATATATCCCTGTAAAATTACCAAAATAGAATTCATAACACCAAGAGTGATCCCTAATGTCACCTGTGGACTTTGGATGATAAAGATCTATGCTCACTAGTATTAACAAATGTACCTCTCTGGTGAGGGATGTTGGGGTGTGTGTGTGTGTGTGTGTGAGAGAGAGAGAGAGAGAGAGAGAGAGAGAGAAGTGTTAGTTGTGAGGCAAAAGATAATGTGGATACTCTGATTTCTGTCCAATTTTTCTGTGAATCTAAAACTGCTCTAAAAGATAAAGTTTATTAAAAATTATAATTCTTAGGCATCTTTAATTCTTTTTGAGTAAATTATGGATAAATTATAAAGAAAAGAAAATATTTTGGGTACTTTATTTAGCTTATATTCTTTACCGGATTTCATTTATTTGAAACCAATGGAAAGGATTTTTTCTTTTTCTTTCTTTTTCTTTTTTTAAAAAAAAATTTTCGTTTTGAGGCAGGGTCTCAACTGTAGCTCTGCCAGGTACATAACTCACGGTGATGCTCCTAACTCGGCTTCTGGTGTGCTGGGATTAAAGGCGTGCACTATCACACTTGGTTTAGTAGGAGGCTTTTTGATTTTTAAATTCATGTAAGGTATTATGCCCTGTGTCATTTATGTTGCAATCAAGTGATATCTGACATAGTTTTTATATTTTCATTTTTTGTGTTTTAATTGATGTGGGACTTCTTTTTCCTTAGTGCCTATAAATGCCTTAAGCAAAACCTGTTTGATAGTTTAGGAAAATGTTTATATTTGTGAGTTTCATTCATTGAAGGCTTGGAATATGTGGTATAGTTATGTAGCTTGTATTAGTGTCTACTTTCATTTCAAGTTTCAGTAACTTGATTTGAAAACATGATTACCTTAGTAAGCATTTGGGGAGACAACAAACACAGTATCCATGTTTGCATCAGTCTTGCATAATGTTTTCTGGAAATTGGATCTAAGATAGGATTTAAATAGTTATGAAAGAAGAACTATCCTTATAAACACATTGCATTTTTATTACTAGGCGTCTAGCTGAAACTTTTTTTTTAACTGCTGAGCCACCTCTCCAGCACCTACTGAAACATGTCTTTAAGGAAGTAGTACCAGATGCTTCTTGCCTCTGCCTGTGCTTTGCCCACTGTTCTTTATTCCCATCTTGCCATGCAGTGTACCACACTCCATCTCTTTGGTCCTCATCTCCACCTGTCAGTCCTGAGGGCTTTGGGAATCCTTTCTTGTCACCTGTGTTTTCCTTTGCACTCTGTGGCTGCTCCCTTTTTCCTACTCCACTCATCCTACCCCACCACTCTCACCATTCCCAAAAGTGACTGGTTTTGTTTTCATTAAAAGATCTCAAAACACCTTTCCTACTTTTCCTAGAGACCAGGCCTCTCTTCTGGAGGTCACAGCTCATTTCCCTGTGTTCTGGATCCTGCACTTGCATTTGTTTAAGATTGTTTTCTCAGACTGGATCTTTAACTTCTTCATTGGATCTACCCCTTTCCCCATTCCTTTCAGAACATAAGCCCAAATCCTTTTTGTTCATAACTGCTGAAAATAAAAGAGCCTTCTACTTTCTGAGTTTTGTTTTTGTCTTGTTTTCATCATAGCCTAGAAACAGCCACTTAGCTCTTGGAGTCCCTTTCTCAGGTTTTAATTCCTCCTGCTTTCCCCAGAGCACACTGTATCTTACGTTTGGGTCCTTCTTAATTCAACATCTTGTCTTTTGATACTGTTTACTGCTTCTTTCCAGAATGTTCCTCTTCCTGGGCTCCTATGATACTGGTTCAGGTTTTTCTTGCCCTTGAGCCAACCATTCATTTTAGTCTGCTACTGTGTCTCATATCTTACCTTGTCTCTTATCATAGCTTCCCAGGATGCCTCTGTTGTCACTAATGATGTCTACGTGTAGTCCACTTAGATCTTCTCCCCAAATATTGCTCCATGAGTTATATGCTGACAACTCCAGAGTATATTTTTCTGCCAAGTACATTGACTTCAGCTCCAGATTTAGGGTTCCTGTTTTGGACACCTGCACTGATACACTCCCAGACTCCTCAGCAGCTGCTCAGTACAGATCTCGCTCATTCCTTGTGTGAGTGTTCTCCTTTCTTTACCCTTTGGTGTGCAGAAGTCAGGCCATCATTCTAGACTCCTCTAACCTACATAGGCTCCTCATCCGGTCTGACCAAATTTCATGTCTTCTAATGAGTGTTATGTTTGTTCACATGTATATCTTAGCTATATTGCAGTACACAGGGAGTGTTCAACAGATCCTTACTCTGTGTGAATAAATGAATGTACTCATGAATGAGTGGTGAAGCAGTGTTTTCTGGCAGGATTGCTCTAGTACTAAATGCTATCATTCTACTGACTGTTCTTTCTACTTTCAGACCATTTATGATTCCTCATTCACACCAATTCACCATTGACTCAATGTTGAATATTCTTTCCAAAGTGGAAATCTGTTTCACGATATTTTGGAACTGTGTCCTCTGGGCACAGAATGGTCAGCTGTACCTTAAAAGTGAGAGCAACTATGATTACTTCTGTGAACCCTTCATAAGAATGGACCCACTTGCATTTCATCCTGCAAAGGGAAAAGGACTCAAAGTGATATTGTAGGCCCCTCCCCTCCCTTAGGATATATAAGCAGTAAACAGTTATTGGGTGAGAAGGGCACTTTGGTAGTTTAACTGCCCTACATTGCCCACACTCCTATAAGTAATCCTTCACCTGCATCACTGGATGTAAGTTAAACTCTCTGGGTCACTGAGCTAGACTTGAGAATTGTTTCTTGGTCTGTCATGAGTGCCCTTATTTGGAGTGAATAGATATTTCTTCAGGTCTCCTCGGCGGGGGGGGGGTGTGCTTTAGTAGAAAATCTTTGATGATGCATTTCAGAATAAACTGCAAATTCCTTAGATTGGTGAATATAGTCTTCATTTTCTGGCTTTTCCTAATAATCAAAGCCCTTACTTCACATCTTTTCAGTCACATGGATCTAATTTATCCTTTTACAGTACACCATGCCTTTTCACCTTCTAGGCTGTTCTCCTTTCGTTAATGATTTTCTTGACCCAGCTAAAATATCCATTTGTTTGTTAGGGTCTATTTTAAGTGTTCACTCCTTTGGAAAACTTCATGAACCCCTTAGGTTGGGCTAAGTGGTTCTCATTGATGCCAGTCAGACACATCCCTTACCTCTGTGACAGTTGTTGAGTTTTCAGATGTCTTCTTTCTTTCCCAGACTGAGAAGTCTCTAGTGGCAGAGACCTTACCTGCTCATCTTTGTATTCTCAGTACCTGGATTGGTGTTAGCTCATAGTAGGCCTTACTCAATAATTTTTACTCTAGGAAGAGGAGAGTAAGGGTAGTGTGAGAAAGTACGAGTGTAGGCCACAATGGGTGATTTCTTCATCATAGAATATGTCAACTCATAAGCTTGTTTAGGAAAATGGGGGCAAATATGTCAGTCTACTGAGCATGTAGAGGAAACCATTTTTTTTCTGATAAGTGAAAGTATTTTAATTGTTTTGCACAAAATACACTGGAGTTAATCAGTTAGTAAATATTTTTTGAATGTCTTCTCTAAGGGAGGCTGCAAATGGGTAAGACCTGAATAGGCCCTCACGTTGGAAGCAGAGTGGCACAGTGCAAGCAAGGTTATTTTGTCTTTGTTACTGTTAAATCAACTCTGTTTTCCTCTACCTGTTACACTTGTGAGAATTGAATGGAAAAACATATAAAAGTGCTGTAAACTGTTAGACTGTACACATTTAGGACAGTTTTCTTTCTCAGTATCTGTACCCCACCTTTGGAGCAAAGTGATGCTGATCTAGCTGATTAAGAACTCTAAACATTTCTGTACTAAATAGGAAATACATGCATCTGATAATGAAATTTTATAAAAATAGATAGAAGAACTAGAATTCTGTATTGGAGGCTTTTAGAATATAAAAGAAATCCGTAATGTTCAGGGACTCACCGTCACTGTTAATTTCCAGGTTGACTGTGCATTGTCACTGGCTCGCCTTGGAATGGAGCGGCACATTCCTGGCTTGGTGGCTCTCTGTGATGACTTGGTGACTCTGGAAACACTGGTCTACGAAGCTGGTTGTGACTTGACCCTCACTTTGAAAGAGCTTCAGCAGATGAAAGACATTGAAAAACTGAGATTGCTGATGGATAGTGTATGTTTAATTATAATTTGCTACTTCAATACATCTATGTGCTTTGATTACTATGTGTCTCAAACCAAATATGTAGTGCCTTTGAGCCTGAGAACTCAGTAAACAGTGGACAGTTCCTTGACTTTCACAGTCCATTATTTGATGAATTACTGAAGGGATACAAAAGTATTCTATTATTAACTTTGCTTTCTCTTTATTCTTGGCTTTTTCTCCCATCTTTTCTCTCTTGTACTTTTTCCCTTTGTTTTCCCTTTCATCATCTGTCCCTTCTTATTCATTGTTCTTTTTACTCTTTTGCCCTAAATTGTTTTTCTCCCATTCATTTCTTTTCCCTATACTCCACCCATAAGAAAATGGTTTTGTGTGTGTAAGATTCCTCTTAAAAGACTTATGACTATCACCTTTGGTAAGTGAGAAGCAGTGGTTTTAGGGATAATGAATAGAATTGGCAGTGTCATTTGGAGTGTTGTGAAGAAGGATATAGAAGAAAACAGATCTAGGAGAAAGAAGCACAGAAAGAGGTTTGGGGCTTTCTTAAGTGAGATTCCCGGTGACTCCTTTTCTCTAGTGTCTTTTCTCATCTGTCTTTTTCTGTCCTGTACTTTTCCCTCTTTGACACTTTGGTTGGTCTAAAGTTACCTGGCTGCCTCTTTTCCCACAATCTTTTTGTCGTTCTTTCTCTGGGTGGAACTTCTTTCTGCTCTGGAGGACCTAATAGTGAAGGAATAGCAGTGGTGTGTGTGTCTTCCACAGCTGGGCCTTGGCCTTGAGGAGTCAGTCATTATTTGCAGAGATGACTTTCGGGGTTATGGCCACTGCAGCCTAGCCCTGGTAGAATGATTGCATTCTCTTGTCACCTGTTAGGCCTCATGTGAATAGTGACTTACAGTGGTTTAGGAAGTGTGGGGCTTCTACTGTTGACATAAGTCTAACTTGTTTGGTATAATGAAGTCTTTAATCTGTGTGTGTTTTGATCAATTATAATTTTAGTGTTCTGAGGAAAACTATGTGACCAGTGCCTACCAATGGATGGTTCCATTTCTGCATCGTTGTGAGAAACAGTCTCCTGGTGTGGCTAATGAATTACTAAAGGAATATTTAGTGACTTTGGCTAAGGGAGACTTAAAGCTTCCTCTGAAGATATTTCAGCATTCCAAACCAGATGTAAGTAGAAATTATAACATATTTTCTTCACTTATTTCTCTATAGAATTAGGTTTTACTTAGGATGTTTTATAATAATTTTGCTAGTAATTTCTCTAAGTAGAAAAAGTAATGGCCACTTATTCTTTAAAAATTTTTGACAGTATTTTCCATAATTGTGACAGAAGTTTACATAATTATTGTTATTTTGACTCAGTCATCCAGAATTTGTTTACTATTATAGTGTGTTGGAAGCTGTCATATAAAGACAAATAGTTGATAGGTATTGAATTCTTGTGATATAGACACTACAGGTGTTAAGTCATTTAATTCTTTCAGTAATTGCATGCCATAAGGTGTTTATGTGATTATGCAGGATTAGACAGAGGGTAGAAGAAACTAGATTCAAATATAGTATTCTAATTCCATTACTTGTGTTCTTTTCTAGCATATTTTATATTATTGCCATTAGGAGACAGTTCTTCCCTTGAGGATATCCAAATAGCTTATAAAAATCTTTAGAGCCTTATAAGAATTTTTATGGTTATTCTAATAATTCATATTTACTTAAATCTGTTCTATTGATAACTATTTCTAAAGGATTCAGATATGCTGGTTGTGAACTTATAGAGTTCAACATACTTTTTACATTTTACAACATACTTTTATATTGTGAAAATCTCTTAATTTAGTTAGAGATCAAATACAATGACTTTCAAGCCAAAGTGGCTCCAGTTTCATTGGAGGGGACTCAAGTAGAATGGTAGTCACTGAAGCACTGACATGACTGTAGAGTCAAGCAGAAGACATTTCCAATTTCCAGTTCTGATTAAGTCTACTGCCTTGCATTCATCTTTGTTAGCAATGTGAACTCCAGTAAGATGTGTGGTTGTAGACTAGTATAGTCAAAGTAGAAAAGAAAGCATTGCTACATCTTAGGCATTGGGGGTTACAGAAGTGTCATCTTTCTGAGATATAAATGCTCATAGATATTTTTAAACTTTTCCATCTTATAATCAGTTTGTTCTTAGTTCCTGGTTTTAAAGTTAGGGTGGTTCCCTTGAGCCTAGTTGGGTTGCTTATGGCTGCAGAATATTGTATGAAAAATAGGATGAATTGAATATGAATGTTTTATGAGGATGAAAGCATTCATTTTAAGTTCCTTCTGGCAGTCTTGTTTGTGATAGTTCTTTCATGCACAATCTTGTAAATCCTTTGTAGATAGTCAGCTTGTTGTTTTTACCTGACAATTTAGCATGTGCTTTTGAATAAAACATACAGCCATTTGCCTTTGTTGAAATATGTGAGCATCTTACAGGGAACACTGATGCTCTTGGGCTCTTCCACTCCAATACAACATTATATTTCTCTCCATGTTTTCTGTCTGAGGCAGATATTTGCCTATGTCATAATCTATGGACAAGTTTTCAGTAGGCAGCACTGGGCTCTCTAGAGTGGCGTGGATGGGTCCTGCCTTCCAGCCTTCATCTTAAGCCATTTTCTGTCCTGAGCACATATAGCCAATCACAGGGACATCAGAATGTTTTACTCCATCAGGGCTCTTTTTTTAATTAAAAAAAAAATTTTTTTTTTTTTTTTCCAGGTTGGGTCTCACTCTAGCTCAGGCTGACCTGGAATTCACTATGTAGTCTCAGGGTGGCCTCGAACTCATGGCGATCCTCCTACCTCAGCCTCCTGAGTGCTGGGATTAAAGGCGTGTGCCACCGTGCCCGGCTCATCGGGGCTCTTTCTTATCTCTGTGTTTTATGAATGATTTCTTTTATTTAAAATGGCAATTACTGGGATGGAGAGATGGCTTTAAGGCGCTTGCCTAGGAGGCTTAAGGACCCAAGATTTGATTATCCCAGTACCCATGTAAGTCAGATGCAGAAAGGGTCATATGCATCTGGAATTTGTTTGTAGTAGCTGGAGGCCTTGGTGTGCCCATTCTCTCTCTCTGTCTCTCTTTTCTCTGTTTCTGCTTGCAAATAAATAATAAATAAATAAATATGTTAAAAAATAAAATGGCTATTTCCTCCTTCCCTTTCATTTAATTTATAAGCAGCTCCCTTTTCTTTTGGGTTCACCTCTTTTAGATTCTCTCTACTACGAAATTGTCCAAGATTTATCTGTACCTTGGCCGGTTTTTGTACTGCCTCTTTTGTAGTCCTTATCACAGCATGTTGTAATTATTTGCTTGAATCCTTCTTTGCAAAGTGAGATTTCTGTATAAACCTGGACAAGTCCTAGAAAGACAGACTCCAAGGCAGAGTCTTAGGCCTTCTCCTTCTCTTATTATTCTGTCTTTTAGGCTAGTAAGCTCTCAATGTATCTGTGCATCTGAACCATGAAGGCCTTTTTATAAAATATATATTTCCATGCCCCTTTGTGGTAGTTTGAATATATGACCCCCAATATATTCAGTGTTTTATTAGTTTATAGTTTACATCTGCAGCCACCTTGCTAGAGGCAATGTCACTGGGGGCAGGTCTTAAGGTGTGGTGATGGTTTGAGATTCCATTGTAAAGATATGTAAAGTGTGCCCAGTAGGAGTTCCTGAAGTGTGCTGTGGCTTTTGGCTGTAGCTTTGCTCTGTGTGCTGTGTGCCTGGTTGGCTTTTCTCTCTCTTGCCTGGTCCTGTGAGAGCAGGCCGCTTCTCCTGCCATTATGGAACTTCCCCTGGATCTGTAAACTTCAATAAATAATATCCCTTCCTCTATAACTGTGCCTTGTCTGGAAGTTCATCTCAGCGAACCTGAAGCTGTCTGCTACACCTGTATAGATATTATTGATCAGAAATTGGGGAAAGAGTTAGAGTTTTGGGTTTGGATTTGAACTGATGCATGAATCGTGCACAGAGTATTTCAAATCATAGCAGGAGCAGTAAGTGCTCCATTAGATAGCTGAGACCTGGTCATGTTGTAGTCATCAATGATCTCTAAATCCTAGTGGCTTATTACAGAAACTGTTTATTTCTTGTAATTGTAATGCCTATTGGTGTTTCAGTCCCTGTTGTCTTCCATGTCTTACTTATTTGGTGACTCAGACCGAAAAAGCTGTCTCCTTTTTTTCATGTGGATCTGGAAAAAGAACAGTAGAACCACATACTGGCTTTCAAAGCCTTAGCTCCAAAGTGACTCTCAAGTTACTTCCTCACATTTCACAGATGAAAGCCTCAAGGGAAAGCTTGTTGTTAAAGAGCAAGGGAAGAGAATCCTCTCACAGGAAAAGGGGAGAGACTACTTGGGAATGATGAGGAACATGACCAGAGTCATAATGAAAATAAGGAAAGGTCTGGAGAGATGGCTTAGCGGTTAAAGTGTTTGCCTGCAAAACCAAAGGATCCCGGTTTGACTCTCCAAAACTGACGTAAGCCAGATGTACAAGGGGGTGTGTGTGTGTGCATGTATTTGGAGCTTGTTTGCAGTGGCGTGCACATTCTGTCTGTCTGTCTGTCTCTCTCTGCCTCTTTCACTTTTTCAAATAAATAAATAAATAAATAAATAAATAAATAAATAAATAAATGTTTAAAAACGTTCTAAAAAAAGAAAATAAGCAAGGCTTCATATTTCTCTGTATGGTACCATTGCACTTGCCTGAAAATTTCTTTTGAACTGTCCTTTGCCTCAAACTTTCTTCTCATTCATGACACATCAAAGCCCTGTCTCAAACTCAGGACATTGCTCTTTGCGTGAATCAATCTTTCTTCTTTCTTTTTTCCTTTTTTCTTTCTTTCTTTCTTTCTTTCTTTCTTTCTTTCTTTTTTCTTTCTTTCTTTCTGTCTGTCTGTCTTTCTGTCTTTCTTCTTTCTTTCTGTTTCATTTTCTTTCTTTCTTCTTCTTTTCTTTTTTTCTTTCTTTCTTTTTCTTTCTTTCTTTTAAAAATTATTTTATTTCTTTATTTATTTGAGAGAGAGGAAGAGGCAGAGAGAAAGAGAGAATGGGCGTGCCAGGGCCTCCCGTCACTGCAAGGAATTCCAGACATGTGTGCCCCCTTGTGCATCTGGCTTACGTGGGTCCTGGGGAATCTAACCGAGGTCCTTAGGCTTCCCAGGCAAATACCTTACCTGCTAAGCCATTTCCCCAGCCCTTGAATCTTTCTTTGAAAAGTGAAGCTTCTACAGAAACTTGGACAAGTCCTAGATAGACAGACTCCATGACAGAATGTTCTGCCTTGTCTTACTGTTCTGTCTTCTTAAGTAGTAAGCTATGAGTGTTTCTCTCTACATCTGAACTGTGTGTGTGTGTGTGTGTATACACACATTATAAAATAGGATTTTCCATGCCTAGTCCACATGTTATTGATTAGAAATGGGTAGTTAGGGTTTTAGGGTTTGGGGTATACCTTTGATAGTGTATCCAGTGATGGGAAGGAAATCCAGGGCTGAGAAGAGCTGCTTTAAATGTCCATTTCTTCTTTTAACAAATGCATAGTTAAAACTCAGCCTAGCTTTGTGAGGTGGCTTTTTTCTAGCTCATTTCTTTCTTTTTTTTAAAATATATTTTATTTTGTTTATTTATTTATTTGAGAGAGAGGGAGATACAGAAATAGGCAGGTAGAGAGAGAGAGAGAGAGAGAGAGAGAGAGAGAATGGGTGCGCCAGGGCCTCCAGCCACTGCAAACGAACTCCAGATGTGTGCACCCCCTTGTGCATCTGGCTGACGTGGGTCCTGGAGAATCAAGCCTCGAACTGGGGTCCTTAGGCTCCACAGGCAAGCGTTTAACCGCTAAGCCATCTCTCCAGCCCTCATTTCTTTCTTTCTTTCTAAAAATTTTTTTGTTGACAACTTCTATACCTGCATACAAAAAATGCATATTTCCCTTCCTTCCCCCCATTCCCCTTTAGAACTCCAATATGCATCATATCCCCTCCCTCTCTCCATTAGTCTCTCTTTTAATTTGATGTCATCATCTTTTTCTTCTATTATGAGGGTCTTGCGAAGGTATTGCTAGGTACTGCAAGATCATGGATATCAAGGCCAATTTCTGTCTGGACAGTTGCATTGGCTCTTCTATTCTATCCGCCCCCTCTTCTGCAATGGGCCCTGAGCCTTGGAGGGTGTGGCAGAGATGTTTCAGGGCTGGGCACTCCTCCCTCCCTTCTTCTCAGTACTATGTTGCCTTTTGAGTCATCCCAGTGGTCATCACCATCTGAAAAGAGAAGCTTCTCTAACCAAAAGTGACATGTGAATATGAACATTAAGTGTAGTGCTTTCTGGGCTGATTGGTGGTAGTAATATATACATTTAGCCAGACAAACGCAGGCTTTATACCCCTAAGGCTCATGACCTCCTCTGCCATAGACTTTTGCTTAGGTTTTTCAGTACCAGCTATGTATTCCCTCCCATAGAGAGGGCCTTCAGTCCAATTATGGAGCACTTGGTTACCCCAAGAGCAGACATGCCACTATTGCATCGCTTCAGTCATTGGGCTTGTATGGCCAAACTTGAATTTTCAGTGTCCATTGTTTTCACTGCTGATGACTTCTGTCTCCCATATGGCTGCATGCAGTGCAGCTTTTTCCAGCTTTCAGTTGGCTGGTCTACAGGGAGAAGGTTTTCTGCTCAGCTCCAGCTTGCTTTCTCAGTGACCTTGCCTCTCAGGCAATAGATATCTTCAACAAGAGGGTCTTACCATCTGTTTCTCAAGGGAAACCAAGGGCTTTGTCAATAGCCTTTAATGTTTTGGAGGCTTCCAGGACCTCCTTGGCCAACAGTTCACTGGAAGGTATCCCATCCCAGGTACTGAAAATTTTCTAGTAACAGTCTACAGCTTCTGGATGTGCCATTATTCAAAAATGTAGGTTTACATAAGTCTTATTCAGACTATCTTGAATTTTGATTGCCCCTCCCCCTGCCCTTCTTTTACTCATTGTCTCCCATGGCCTTGCTTAGGCCATTTCCCTCCCTGTAGTCTGTTTAGTGGAACAGAATAGAAGACCCAAATATTAATCTAGGCAGCTACAACCACCTGAGTTTTGACAAAAATGCCCAAAATATTCATTGGAGAAAAGATAGCCTCTTCAAAAAGTGGTGCTGGGAAAACTGGATATCTGTATGTAAAAGGATAAAAATAGATCCTTTTCTCTCTCCATGCGCAAGAGTCAAGTCCAAATGGATCAGGGACCTTAATATCAGACCTGAAACTCTGAAACTGCTAGAGGAAAAGGTAGGGGAAACCCTTCAACATATTGGCATAGGCAAAGACTTTCTGAATATAACCCCAATTGCTCAGGGAATAAAACCACTAATCAACCACTGGGACCTCATGAAATTACAAAGCTTTTGTACAGCAAAGGACATTGTGAATAGAGCAAAGAGACAATCTTTCTTTCTTTTTTTAGTATTTTTATTTATTTGTAATGAAAGAGAGACCGAATGGGCATATCATGACTTCTAGCCACTATAAATGAATGATGAATGTGCCACTTTGTGCATCTGTCTTTACACGGGTTCTGCGGAATCAAACCCAGGTCAGTAGGCTTTGCAAGCAATTTACTGCTGAGCCATCTCTCCAGCCTTGCATCTTCTTTTTTTCTGTTTTTTAATTTTTTTGTTAGTTATGTATATAGTATATATACAGCCATCTGATTACATACTTCAGTGGACTCTTTTAATGTTTTTGTTTTTGAGAAAGGATCTTACTGTATAGCCTAGTCTGGCCTTCAACTCCTAACAATCTTCTTCCTTGGCCTCCTGAGTGCTAAGATTATAGGTGTGCACCACCATGCCTCAATAACAATTTTAGCTTTACATGTTCTTTTCTAACTTGATGTTTATTGTAGGATATGGAAAAAACAGTAAACCAGAAAGACAAAAATAGCTTTTTGGCATTATTATTGTTTAAATATTCTGAAAGCCCTTTTACTATAAAAGGCCTGGAAGTACTCATTAAATTGTTAGAAATCTGTTTACTTGCATAGCTGAACTTTTAAAAAAGCAAAAGAAATTTCCCTTGGTCTAAAAGAAAAGAGGGAGAAAAACAGAAATACTTGGTAGAAAAAGGCAGTGGCTGCCTAGGAAGGGTGTTACAGACTTCTATGCTGACTATTCCATTGTCAAGAGAAGGGTGGAATAGAACATTTAGTCCCCATTGGTACATAAAGGTAATAAAAATAACATGATTTTATTGACATGTATTCTAGATTAAAAACGCAGGGTAGAGAGTTTCTTTTTGAGAATTTATAGCAACAGACTTACCTAACACAAATATGTGGAAGGAATTTACACTCCTCTGTGATGTATTATAAACTTGAGCCTAGCTAGTAACGTCTGATTTGCTTACTGTCTAGATAGCAGAACTTATCTAAGAGACTCACCCTTGTCCAGAGTATACAGTTTCCTTAGATAAAGCCCAAGGAAGATGAGCTTACAGTCACATTCTACATGACACAAAGGAATATAGTTTTAAGAGCCAAGGTTGAGTGAATAAAACTTCCCTCTCCTTCTGACAATAGATTGTCAGACGCAGGAGATAAAATGATGATTCTAACACTTAAGGTGTGAAAAAAGAAAATGAAGTCATGTTGTGGGATAGAGAAAATGAAATGAGAAGTATAAGATTTGGAAAAGATGAAATACAACTTCTGGAGCTGAAGTTGTAGTGGTAAATGGATGGGTTCCAATCATATAACACACAATTTAAGAAAAAATTAAAAACTTGAATCAGGCGTGGTGGCACACGCCTTTAATCCTAGCACTTAGGAGGCAGAGGTAGGAGGATCGCCGTGAGTTCAAGGCCAGCCTGAGAATAGAGTGAATTCCAGGTCAGCCTGGGCTAGAGTGAGACCCTACCTGGATAAAACCACCAAACAACAACAACAAAAACAAAACAAAACAAAAAAAAGTTGAAGACAATTTAATAAATAATCTAAAATGTAGTACATAAATGAAAAGTATCATGTATTAGGAGACATTCAGGGTAGAGAGGATCTGACATAAGACTAATAAAAGTTCTAGAAAAAGCAAAGAATGATAGTGAGAAATACTTACTATCAGTGTTAGAATTTTCTAAATTCAATGAACAGTATGTTATGTTTAGACCCTGAAGAGTATAAATGAAATATGTCCAACATGTGAATATATTCTAGCAAAACAGGATTATCAAAGATACAGAAAGTCATAGCATCAGTCAAGGAAGAAACAGAAATTACATTCAAAAGAAAACCATTCATTGAGACAGTTTACTAACAACAGTAGAAATTAGAAGATAATGAAGTAATACATGCTTTTTAAATATTAGGGGAAACTGTCAAGTCAGTAACTAACAATAATTAGCACTTAATATTTTGTCTTTTCAGGGTATGTTTTAAATACTTCACATGTAATAAGTTAGTTCAGTTATATGATTCTGAGATACAGCAATAATTCCTATTTCATAGATTAAATGGAAGGTAGAATAGTTGCTCACATTGCATACTTATTCACTGTTGGATCATGGATTTAATCCTTAAGTAGTTTGACCTCAGAACCATTACTGTGCCACACTCTTGTGGTTTGAATATGAAATGACTGTCAAAGGCTCCTCTATTGGCTAGATCCAATCATTGAGACGTGATTGGCTCATGAGGGCTCTGACCTACTCTATAGACTAATCCTTTAATGGATTTGTAATGTCTTGGAATCATTAGGAGGTGGTGGAAACTTTTAGAGGTGAGGACAGGTGAGAGGTCACTGTGAGTGTGTTCTTGCAGCTATACCTTGCCCTTAGAGCTCCTTCCTCTGCTTTTTGGGCTTCCTGACTGCCGTGAGGCAAGCAAATTTCCTCTGTCACATGCTCTTGCTTCCATGATGGTCTGCCTTACTTCAGACCCACAGCACTGGAGTAAGCAACCATGTACTGATGAGGTCTAAAATAAATCTTTATATTATTTAAGTTGTTCTCCCACATATTTATTACAGTGATAGGAAATCTGACTAACCAAGGGTATTTTATCTAGTTACATTGTTATTCAAACATAAGACTATAAAAGCCTTTTTAAAGATGAATATAAAGCCAGCTATGGGGACAGTTGCCTTCAACCCTGGCCCTCAGCATCACACCTCCTCCAGCAAGGCTCCTTCTCTCATATTGCTGCCAGTTCTGGACCTAGCATTCAGAACATGAGTTTATGGAGCTGGGGGAGAGGGACTTCTGAATCAAACCAGCCCAAGCACATACAACAGCCCCCCCCAAGAGATGAATGTAAACTGTTTTATTTATAGAGATACTTTGAAAGAATTATTCAAGGATATGCTTCATGAATAAAAAAATACATTCAAAAAGAAAGTAAAGAGGAAATGTTGGAGAGTGAGGAAAAATGGTGAAATTATATTTAGGAATCTTAGTAATTAAGAGGAAAATATCAGCAGGCTTTTCTACAGTAATCCTCAAAAATAAGGATAGTAAAAGGTTAGGCTGAAAATAGTGAGTTGAGAGTCCTATAAACTGTTCATGGTCTTGGGCATTATTCAGGTGTTCAATGGTGATGGTATTAGCTTCAATTGCTTAATTTAGAATTTTCTTCTTTTTAAGTTATATGAGGTAAGGGATTTTACTATGTATAACTTTGTTCGTAATCATCCCACTCTCCCCCATCTCCCATTGCTGCTCTTACTAGTCCCTCACCTTCTTCAAAAGAGCATTCCCCTTTTACTTAGCTGTCACAAGTATTCTGTTTCTCTACATCCCACTCCTATCCCCCTTGAGATCTTTCACCTCCCTCTTGTGGTGGTATGATTGCATAACCCCATAGACTCAGGTATTTATTTTTTTAAGATTGAGCTTGCAACTTCAGTGAAAAGCTCTAAGTTGCTTCTGGGTTTCTGCTTTGGTATGTGTTGAGTATCCTCTGTATCTGTCTCCTTCACCTTTGCTGATTGTCAGGCTTACCATGGAAGCAGCACTCTTTTTCATCTCACCAGTTCCTCTTTGGCTTCATCTGGGCCTTGGCTGAAGTGTGAGGGATGGTTTATCCTCTGGCCTTGCTACCATCTGAAAAAGAAAAACAGATTCTCCAATCGAGAAGGAAGTTAGCAGAGGTTAAATTGGATGAGCATTGTTAATTTAGGGAGAATTTGATGGGTGTAGCCCCTCCTTTGGCCACAGTCTTGGTCTCCAGAGGATTATGACCTGGTTTCCAGTTCCAGGTATGGGTTCCTTTCCACTGAGCTAGTCTCTTAGCCAATTAGAA
Organism: Orientallactaga sibirica; assembly: GCA_036365145.1. Classification (NCBI taxonomy): domain Eukaryota; kingdom Metazoa; phylum Chordata; class Mammalia; order Rodentia; family Dipodidae; genus Orientallactaga; species Orientallactaga sibirica. The sequence continues at coordinate 16,203,967 of JAEOAD010000015.1, forward strand.
AGCCATTGGTTACTCACCAAGGCTATGTGCCACCATTGTACTGGTGTGTACATCATGTCAGGCTGGTTGCTTCTGAGTATCTTTGATCCCTGCTTGCTCACAACTTTGTTGGATACTTTGCCCTGGTAGCTCATGTAGTGCCAACTTGAGTCTCCAGTGGGTGTTTCCCTGCTAGTGAAGAGTGTGTCACTGGGGGGCAGATCTTGTAGTCCATCCCTACTAGATGTTTTTAGAACCTTTGCAGCTCTGATAGTATGTTTTGTTTGCTGTTAGTGCTTACTGGAGTTTGCTTATCTCTCTCTGCTGTGGATGCTGGAGTGAGCCAGCTTCTTCTGACATGAAGGAATGAACTTCCCCTGGGCTCTGTAAAAATGAAAGAAACCCTTTCCTCCCATAAGCTGCTTCTCCAGCAACGTGAAGGTTACTGCAACACCTCTTATGGTTGGTCCACTTTCTACATTAATGACCTATACATTCTCTCCCTCTTCCCCCCACCCTTTCTCCCTCTCCCTCTCCCTCTCTCTCTCTCTCTCTCTCTCTCTCTCTCACACACACACACACACACACACACACACACACACACAAACTTACATGTAAATTTAAATCCAGAGTCTGCATATAGAACAGAATGCATGGTATTTATCTTTCTGAGTTTGGCTTGTTTTGCTAACATAATGATCTCTACTTTTATCTATTTTCCTGTAGTTGTAATGATTTAATTGTGCATTTGTATCATATTTTCTCTTTTCCAGTAGTGTGTGTGTTTGTGCGTGGTGATGTTTATCTTCCTGAATTGCTCTTGATTTTGAGTTTTGGTATGGGATCTCTTACTGAACCTAGATTTCACTGATTGAACTAGATGAAGTAGCCAGAAAGCCCTGGGTATAGTATCCTCTTGTTTCTACCTCCCATTTTGTCATCAGTATGCTGGGATTGCAGAAGTCCCCAGTGTCTTCTGGCTTTTGATGTGGGATATGGCTGAATTGAACTCAGGTATTTAGTCTTGAGTGGGAAGTGTGATATCTGCTGAGCCATTTCCCTTACCGTATTTGAGGGCTTTTAACTTATTCTTGCAACCTTCTCTTGAGGTTCCAACCCTCCATACTACTATGAGGAGAAAACAAATGGCTACAGCAGCACAAGATAAAGATATGCACTTAAAATCAGTGAATGTCCACCAAAACATTACCAATGACCATAAGCCAGATAATGGGAAAATTATTAAAGGATATGAAATGAAACTAAAAATTATTTGGCATTGGAGAGATGGCTCAGCAGTTAAAGATGCTTTCCAGTAAAGCCTAACGACCCAAGTTTGATTCTTCAGTACCCACATAAAGCCAGATGCACAAAATGGTGCATTCCTGTGGAGTTTATTTGCAGCAGCTAGAGGCCCTGATGGACCCATTTCCCCCCTCCCCCCGCACTCCCTCTCTGTCCTCTCTGCCAGGCATGGTGCCACATGCCTTTAATCACAACACTCAAGAAGCATAGTTAGGAGGATTACTGTGAGTTTGAGGCCAGCCTGAGACTACATAGTGTATTCCAGGTCAGCCTGGGCTAGAACAAACTCTTCCCTGAAAAACCAATAAATAAATAAATAAATAAATAAATAAATAAATAAATAAATAAATAAGGATGAATCTGGAAATAGTAAATGAATAAGATCAAATAAGGTGGCAATGAAAGTAGAAAAATGGAGGGGTTTTATTTAGCTATAAAGACAGAAATTATGTCATTTGTAGGAAAATGCATTGAACCACAGATCATTGTATTAAGGGATATAAGTCAGACTCAGAAAGAGAAGTTTCAAATGCTTCCTCTCATATGTAATCTAGATTAAAAAAATATAAAGAAGACTGGAACTAATAAAGAAGAAGGAAAGGAGTGGGGGAATGAAGGAAGAATGAAAGAAGATAGTGGGTGATGAATGTGATCAAAGTATTTAGTAAACATGTAAGAAAATGTCATAGTGAAATACATCTTGTACAATTAAAATATGGTAATAAAGAGGATTAAAATTTAATTGGAAAATGCATATATTTTTAAAAATTATATGTGAAAAGTGGTATTTTGATGTTTTCTTCTGTAGTCATTGTGTGAATTTGGACAATTTTCATTCATTAGTGTATCTATTTTTTTTGAAATATCCTTTTCTGTCATGTGTTCATTTTCAAAAGGGTTTTTATTTTTTTGTGCCATAATTGTTAGAAAATCTTAAATTTTAGTGTAATTAACTCTTTGTGATATATTATGAATAATTCTTTCAATTGGGAAGTCTTTTTTTTTCTTTTTCTTTTTTTGTTTTGTTTTTCAAGGTAGGGTCTCGCTCTAGGCCAGGCTGACCTGGAATTCGCTATGTAGTCTGAGGGTGGCCTCCAACTCCTGGCGATCTTACCTCTGCCTCCCAAGTGCTGGGATTAAAGGCGTGCACCACCACGCCTGGCTTCTTTTTAATATTATATTATGTAAGCTTTTATTTTTAGTTTTTGTGTAATCTGGTTGATCAATCATCTCCTCTCCTTTGAATTTTGAGTCATGCTTGGAAAGTGTTTTCTCCTCATAAGTTCATGTTCCCCTCAGGTGCTTGTGTAAATTCATTTTGTCCTTAAATCTTTAATTAATTTGAAGTCCATTTTTTGTATGGTATGAGATATAAATAGACTTTTATGCTTTCCAAAATGTCTACTTAATTGTCCCAAAAGAATTTATGAAAATGTATGTCTTGGGCTGGCATGATGGCTCAGCAGTTAAAGGCACTTGCTTGAACAGCCCAAAGACCTAGGTTCGGTTCCCTAGTAACCATGTAAGCCAGATGCACAAAGTGGACCAAGCATCTAGAGTTCATTTGCAGCAGCAGGAGGCCTTGGCACACTCATCTCCCCTTCTTTCTCAAATATTACAAATGAAGTTTTGTCTAATTTCATTTCGTCCATTTATTATTTGCATATATGAAAACTTGTTTGTGTGTTAGTTTTTAAAAATATTTTATTTTATTTTATTTATTTGCAAGAGAGACCACAAATAGGTACTCCATGGCCTTTATCTGCTGCAAATGTTCTCCAGATGCATGCACCACTTTGTGCCTCTAGCTTCACAGGGGTACTGGGGAATCAAATTTGAGTCATTAGCCTTTGTAGGCAAGTGCCTTAACTTCTAATGCATCTCTTCAGCCCTTGTATATTAGTTTTGCATTCTGCTGCTTTATTGATTTCTTTTCTTTGGTTCTGTGGTGTTCAAGTATTTTACTTTTTTAGATAATCTTTTCTAGTTGTCATGAATGTATAAGAGTTTATTTTTCTAAATTATGTTTCCATGGTGGAAGATTCAGTTTATTGATTACTTAGCAAGTCTATATAGACTTTCTTCTTTTTGTTTGAGAAAGAAATGTTGATTTCATAATGACCACCAAAACATTAATGAAGGAATGCTGGAAACAAGGAAATTATGTCTTAGGCTATATAAAATTACATGTGATGTAAGAACTGTGATAGGCAATGATAGAAGGTTTTTTTTTTAAAAGTATTTATTTATTTGAGAGAGAGAGAGAGATATATATATATATATATATATATATATATATATATATATATATATATATATATATATATATAGAGAGAGAGAGAGAGAGAGAGAGAGAGAGAGAGAGAGAGAGAGAGAGAGAATGGGCACAGCAGGGCCTCTAGCCACTACAGACAAACTCCAGACGCATGTGCCAATGTGTGCATCTGCATTTATGTGGGTATTGGAGAATCAAACCTGGGTCCTTTGACTTCTCAGGTCAGTGCCTTAACCACTAAGCAATCTCTCCAGCTCTAAGAGGTGTTTTTAAAAATTTAATTATTATGATTCATTTTTCACATAGATTGCATAAGAAGAGGACGCTAAAGTCAAATAAGAATACACTTAGGTAAAGGGATCTACATTTGAGTAGTAGAAGGATTTTTTTCCCTCTGAACTGGCATGCATAGAACTTATCCAGGGACCAGAGAAATATGGGAAAGTCTGAATGAAGTCTAAATCAGATGGAGTAAAACTGGATTACATGGTAGGTTTTAGACACGGAAAGACTATGTTCTTGAGAAACATCTACGTAAGCATTATCTCCTTCTAAAGGAGAAGTACATTTGACCCTTTGTGTCTTCAGGGTCCCCATCCCTAGGGTCAACCAATGGATTTAGTTAACCCTGAATCAAAATATTTTAAGAAAATTTGTGTCTGCATTAAATGCGGAGAAAATTGTTCTTGTTTTTTTCCCCAAACAAAAAGTATATTTATTTGTATAATAGTTACATTCTATTTTCTATGTGTAATGAAAAGAGGAAATAAAACACAGAGCAGGGTATGTGTAATTTACATACAAATTCTTTGTCACTGTATATGAAGCACTTGAGCATTTGCCGATTCTGCTGTCTGTGAGGTTCTGGAAAAAATCCCTAATAGATTGCAAGTAATGACTTATGTAGTTGGGAAAACTTATGAAAGCAAGAAGAAAAATGGTACAGTGTGGCACCATGGCAACTATTTGTGTTCTCATCCACTTTGAATGCTGAGGCAGGAGGATTGCTTGAACCCAGGAATTTGGGTCTGTCGTGGGGCAACACCATGAGACCTGACTCAAAAAGAAAATCCTAATTCAGTACAAGACCAAGGTGAGTTTGAGTGGCAGGCAAAAGTTTATTCCTCTGTCTTAAAGGACTATTAAAAGACTTTCAGTACAAGCTTCTGACCATTTAAGATCAAAAACAACCTTTAGGACATTGAACTTAAAAGTGGCTCTTCTGTGTCCAAGAGAGGGAAAGACAGGAAGCAGAGAGATCAAAGAAAACATTGAGGATTTGGCTTCTATTTCAGATGGCTTCACAGACTGTCCTGGATGAAAGCCTGTTTCAGCATTTTCGTTGTCCTGAAGTATTTTTTTTCCCTGTGTGAACTTACTGCCTAAGACTTGTGCCCTATACAAAATAAGAATCAGGAAAAATTAGCTATTTTTGTTTTGAGGCAAGCCCAACAGACTGCCTTAAAAAAATGAGAGAGAGAGAGAGAGAGAGGAGAGGGAGGGAGGGAGAGAGAGAAAATTATTTGCATGCCAGGGCTTCCAGCCACTGCAGTCAAATTCCAGACACTTGTGACTCCCTGTGCACATGTGGGACCTTGCACTTGTTTCAGTGTGTGTCTGGCTTACATGGGACCTGGAGAGTTGAATGAGTCCTTAGGCTTTGCAGGCAAGTGCTGTAACTACTAAGCCATCTCCCCAGCCCAGTTTAGCTATTTTTATTAATTTCTAGGAGTATTTATTTTTTATTGTACCCTATTTCACCAGCCAGTTATTGGTAACCTTTAGATACTTTATATTATTAATGTTAGTGCTAAATTAATGATACATTTTCATAATACATTGAAGATGGTTGTGTAAATCCTTTAACTGAGGTATTTTAGTATACTTTATTTCCCTGGAGCCTTGACCTTTTCTTCCTTTCCTTTTCCTTTTCCTTTCCTTTTTCTTTCTCTTTCTCTCTCTTTTCATTCTTTTGGTAGGTTTTTGCACTTGCCTAGGTTGACCTGGAACTCACTAGGTAGTCTCAGGGTCTCCTTGAACTCACAGTGATCCTCCTACCTCTGCCTCCAGAGTGTTGGGATTAAAGGCATGTAATACCACACCTGATGACGACTTTTTCTCTTTTCTTGTCTTGTCTTTTTTTTCTTTTCTTTTCTTTTCCTTTTTTTTCCTTTTTCCTTTCTTTCCTTTCCTTTCCTTTCCTTTCCTTTCCTTTCCTTTCCTTTCCTTTCCTTTCCTTTCCTTTCCTTTTTTCTTTCCTTTCTTTTTTTTCCTTTCTTTTTTTGGTGGCAAGGTCTCACTCTACCCCTGGCTCACCTAGCCCAGACTGACCTGAAACTTAGGCAAACCTCCTACTTCAGCCTTCTGAGTGCTGGGATTAAAGGTGTGTACTATCATGCCTTGCTCTGTTTTTTTTTATTTATACCTATTCGTGATTTTTCTACTAGAAAATGCCTTTGTGTGGCTACTTTTCTCCATTGCTTTTATGTCTCTTTTGTGTATACTTGTGTCTAATGAAATGTTGAGTTCTGGTAGGTCATTATTACTTCAAAAGTATGCTAAATTTTGCTGTCAGAGAGAACACTTACCTTACATACACAAGGTCCCAAGCTTGATCTCCAAAGCTCTCTAAGAAATTAGTTTCAGACTTTCCTTTTCCTTTCTGTGTTAGCAGTAGTATGAGCAGTCTTCATATATTACTTCATGTAATCCTCACAAGTTTTCATTTAAGTTCCTGTCTTGGTAATGATGTAGACATTCCACCTGGATTAATTTCTTAAGAAGACATTGTTAATATCTTGGTCTTATACATGGGAAAAGCAAGGTGCCAGTTGGTTATTTTATCATTTCAAAAAATACTCAAGGAATAGGTTTGCAGTGAGAAATGAATGTTCCATATGGAAAGTGCCTGCAGTGGCCATCATTATGTATCAGAAACAGGAGGGTTTTGTTGATTGTGTACCAGTGTATCACAATCACACTTCTGAACACATGCCAGTATGGTGTAGTTAAATGAATAATGTATACTCCATATTAAATAAAATGATGATTTGTAATGGTTTTGGATTTTAATGAAGGAATTTTATGTACTTTTGTAATTGAAGCACACAGGATTTGACTTTAGAGTTAGCAATGGTATTTTTAATGAAATGTCTTATTAATTCACTGTGCTTTCCCAATCTACTTTATCTTGAATGGGTCATAAATTGAAGAGTCTGTTTGCAGCAGATGCAAAGCTTATGGGTTACAAATTATCTTTTCTAGCTGATTCTGTAATTAAAATGTGATTTCATTTAGAATTATTAAATACCCCAAAAGTCTGTAAGCTAAGGGAAAAAAATCAAGATTTGTTTCTATGGCTGATTAATTGTACTGTTTAATATTCTGTCGACAGTGGCACTGTGATATGAAGAAGGTGACATTTAGTACAACATGCTTTATTTTCTCTAGCTGCAGCAAAAAATTATTCCTGATCAGGACCAGTTGATGGCAATAGCCTTAGAGTGCATCTATAACTGTGAGCGGAATGACCAGCTCTGTCTCTGCTATGAAATCTTAGAATGTCTGCCACAGAGGGGATATGGGTAAGAATCACAATATGCCAGTCTTACTGAGTCTTTTTATTCTCTCAGGTAACACTTCTCCAAGTGCTCATGAATAGAAATATTTAAGGAGAAGAGAAAAATCTAGGTCTGAGGGTGAAGCTCAGTGGTAGAGTACTTGTTCAGCATGAATGGAGCCCTTAACTTTAGAAAAAGTGAAGATGAACATATATAAACAAAAAAATAACAATATCCCTAATCCTGGATTCTATAGATAGTCTTTTTCTAGTGGTATAAATGAAATTCTATTATAGTTTTTTCTTCTATAATTGTAATTAGGTTCTGCTATTGTTTTGTTCAAATTTATCATTATAAATTGAAAAAGAATGTCACAAACATACCTAAATGCTTTTAAAGTGCATGGAAGTATTGTTTTTGATGTTGTGTGTGTGTGTGTGTGTGTATGTATGTATGTGTGTGGAGGCCAGAGGACAACCTCAGGCATCATTCCTCTCAGGTGCCATCCACCATTTCTTTTTATTTTTTTGAGGCAGGAGTATTTGCTGGTCTGGAGCTTACCATTTAGATTAGATTGGCTGGCCAGTGAGCCCCAGAGATCCCCTTGTCTCGGCCTCTCCAGCACTGTGATTACAAGAAGGTGTCATCACCACTACATAACTTTTAAAAAAGACATTTTATTTATTTATTTGAGAGAAAGAGAGAGACAGAGAGAGGAAGAGGCAGAGAGAAAGAATGAATGGGCATGCCAGGGCCTCCAACCACTGCAAATGAACTCCAGACACATGTGCCCCCCTCCTTGAGCATCTGGCTTATGTAGGTCCTTAGGCTTTGCAGGTAAACACCTTAACCACTAAGCCATTTTCCCAGCCCCCATGGCTTTTTTTTTTTTTTTACATGAATTTTGAGGCTTAAACACAGGTCTTTGTAGAAACTTTGTTTGGACACATCATGTGTTGGTACCATTCCCCTCCTCTCTGCCCCTATTCCTCTGAGGGCCCTCCTTAGTGGGATTTCTGGTATTCACCATGGGCTTGTGGGGTGTGAGTTGTGAGAGCAGCAGTCAGTCATTGTGGGGGTTGGGAGCAATACTTCTGGATATTCCCTCCTACCCTGTGGCTCTTATAATCTTTCTGTCCCCTCTTCTGCAAAATTTCCTAAACATGGTGAGTATCCTTTAAATCTACTGTAATGTTGAGCTCTCAGCAGATTCTGGATTTCTCCTTTTGTGTGTTTTGAGTATCCTCAGTGTCTATCACCATCACTCTGGTGCAGGTTGTCAGGCTTGCCATGGAAGCAGCACTCTTGCTCATCTTGCCCATTCCTTTGTGGTTTCACCTGGGCGCTAGCTAATATATGAGGTGTGGCTCATCTCGTGATGGGGAGTTAGCTATCTTTTCTTGTCTTGTTGATTTTGTTGTCCTTAGTTTTTTTCTGCCTTCTGTAAAAGAAAAGCAGATTCTCCAATGGAGAGTGAGATCAGCATAGGTTAAAGGGGATAGGCATAGTTAATTGAGGGAGATTTTGATGGGTGTAGCTTGTCTTTTGGCTAGAGGCTAATGAGAGCTTATTGTTGGAGTCCATGATCTTGATCTTAATAGGATTCTGACTCTGTTCCCAGTTCTACCTATGGGTTCCTTTCTTCTGAGCTGATCTCTTAGCCAATCAGAGAGCCATGGATTACCCACCTAGGCTGGGTGCCACTATTGCACAGGTGTGTATTTCTTGTCAGGCTATTTGTTTTCGTATAGCAGTATTTCCTGCTAGCATACAATATTGTTGGCCATTTTTCCCCTGCAGCTCATGTAGTACTTTCCAGCACTATAGGAGCTAATCATCTGGGAACTGGCTTCCTTCTGATTCCATCAGGATTTCTTGATGTTTTCTGTTGGCAGCATGTGGTGTCTTTGGTAATAGGGTCTCACCATTTAACTCGGGCAGATAATCAAGTGCTTTGACAGAAGCCTTTCTTGTTTTGGGAACCTTGTAGCTCTCTGATTAACAACTCAGTGTGGATTGTAACCAGTTTTTGGTGCTGGGAGTTACAAGCTAGAGTCAGTTGTTTTAGGATTAGACTTTATCCCAACCTCTCCAGGACCCTTCTTACCTGACAATCTCCCTCTAGACTGAGCTACTTCCAGAACCTTAATTAGTGTTTTTAACTTGATTTTCATATATATTGGCTAATTGCATTTGATCTTCGTATTATTTGTCTTTGGTCTTTATTTAAACTAATTTTTAACTATTGACAGGTGAATATATGTATATTATATATGCATATATATGTAATTCTTTTTTATTTAAAGGTAAACTTAGGTAGTATGCTTTCATCTTTTTTAGTTATTAGCAGATCACATTTATATTTTCTCTTTGGGTATCAGGTAATAATCATTTTCTTATTCTCTCTTTTCAATCTAGTGCTTAGGCATCATATGTGGAAAAGAGCACAAGATGCTCATAGTCCATGAGAGAGCAAGCACTTCATGAAAAGTCAGTGTGCTTGTTTCTAGGCCTTGGTTACTTCAACCCAGCTGCTCAACTCTTTTTATCATCAATTTCTTCAATAGTAAATCCAGATCTTTATAGTAAAAGACCTTCATGCTTCAGCTTTTCTCTTTTTTTTCATTTTTTCTTCTGTCCTTATTTTTTCTCTTTCTTCTCAGGTCAAGAACATCTTTATTGTTTGAAATGATGGCATAGTTTTTCATTCCATTCTGAAACAATTGTTCCCATAACTTGACTACAGGGAAATGATGAGTGGTGAAATGATATTTGCATGTGCAGAGTATTATGTAAGCAGCTTATTCTTTGTAGTTTCACAGGTGAAATTTACCTTCACACTGCCATCACCTTCACACAGTTCTCAAAGGAGCATCACTTATAGGAAGCCCAACATGTACCCCCTGATGTAATATATCATGCAGTACCTCGTGTCACACGTCTCTTAAGACAAAGTAGTCTTGCTGAAATCGTTTACTGTGATTCTAATCAATCCTTTAGGCTGAATTTCTGGTTTACAGTTAATCCCAGGAATAGAGGAATAGAGGAACACCTTGAGGAAAGCAATTTGGCAGATATAAAACAAATATAAAATGTCGCATCTTCTAAAGGCAACTGATATTTTCCCTGTGCAAAGTTAGTGTTAGAAAATTAAATTTTTGAAGCAATACTGTTGTAAAATAAAGGAGTCTATGCTCTTTTCATTTAAAAATTTTTTAAAAATTTATTTATTTACTTAAGAGAGAGGAAGAGGCAGAGAGAGAGAGAGAGAGAAAGAGAGAGGGAGGGAGAGAGGGATGGAGGGGGAGAGAGGGATGGAGGGGAGAGGAGAGAATGTGGGTGCACAAGTGTCTCCAGCCACTGCAAACGAACTCCAGAAGCATGTGCTCCCTTGTGCATCTGGCTTACGTGGGTCCTGGGGTATCGAACCAAGGTCCTTTGGCTTTTTAGGCAAATGCCTTAACCACTAAGCAATCTCTCCAGCCCTCTTCATTTTTTAAAATTTATTTTTATATTGTTATTTATTTGAGAGAGAGAGAGGAAAGAGAGAGAGAATGGGTGCACCATGGCCTTTAGCCACTGAAAATGAACTCCTCCAGATGGATGCCTCACCTTTGCATCTGGCTTACGTGGGTCCTGGGGAATTGAACCTGAGTCCTTTGGCTTTGCAGGCAAATGCCTTTACTGTTAATCCATCTCTCCAGCCCGATCTCTTTATTTAATATAAAGTAATATGTTTATATTGTTGGAATCAGACATAATGATCAATTGTTTGTTGCCCACTTTCCTTGTCTTCAAAAGGAAAATATTTCACATTTTTTCTTGTTTTTGCCCACTTCCTTTAGAATATTCTGTTTGTATTATTATTTAATAATTTATAGTTAAAAGTGTAAATAATTTAAAGTCACTATTTTTTTATGGAAAGCATTGACATTTTCTGCTTCTGTTCCACATTTTCAGTATTGCCATAATCATGATTAGGTGAATATTGTTGAAACAGGACTAGATGCAGGTCTGTTTCCTTTTTGTACAGTTTTCTGTTTTCCCTGGGCTGGATAATTCTTTTTTTTCCTTTTTTCTTTTTCTTTTTTGTTTCCTATTATCTTCCTCAGACTTCTGCCTGAAGCCATTGACAATAATCTTCTTTTCTTCCCTTTTCCTCCTGCCCACCTCTCTTCTAGCTTTGGAAACATGCTCCTGAATTTTTTTTTAAATAAATTATTTTTATTTATTTGAGAGAGAGAACAGGAGAGAGAGAGAGAGAGAGAGAGAGAGAGAGAGAGAGAGAGAGAGAAATCGGAGGCCAGGGCTTCCAGACACTGCAACTCTCTCTCTGTACAATTCTCTTAGGCTCACAGGGACTTTTGTAAGCCATCTCTCAGCCCCCTTTCTTGAATTTTTATCTTCTTTTTTCTTTTTATTTACTACCCCATTTTGATGGTATTTAATCTCTAATAGCTTCCTATTAAAGATTGTATGGGTAGTATTTTTTAAGAGTGTCACATGCCAGAAAAATATCACAATTGCACCCTTCTGCCAAGGTAGACTGACTCCCTGTGGATTTCTGGGTTTGTTAGCCTTTCCCTGTGAGGTTTGAAACATTTTCTGTCTTTCCCAACATCATTGAGAAATCAAATGCCATTCTGAATTGTGGAGCTCTGTATTTGACTTTTCTAAACCCTTTTGGAAGATGTTAGTATCTTGTGTTCCTCTTTAGTGTTCTGAAATACTATGCACATGCATTTTGTTGTGATTCTAACTCCATTGTGTTTATTGTGGGTCTTTATGTCCTGGATATGCCTGTTCTCCAGTCCTGAAGGGACATTGCTGCTTTTTTTTTTTTTTTACCTTGATCAGTTTATTTGTATTCTTCATTCTCCACTCTTGTTATTTAAAGTCTAAGCCTGTTAGATTTTTAAAGATAATTATATTTATTTATGTATTTATTTCCCATTTGGTTTCCATTCCTGTGTTTTGATCTTTTGTTAAATGATAGCCAAGATTACTTTTGTTTTTGCCTTGTAATCCACTTTTGAATTTCAGCATTTATTTTTGGATTTTTATTTTAATCCCAGGAACTATTTCTTCTTCATTCTTCCCTCTACCCCCAAATTCTCAACTTAAGTCTACAGATGGACAGAAAATGTCTTTCTCCCTCTGTTAGCCCAGCCCCACCCTCAGCTGTATTATATATTTTGAATCTGGACTTCACTCTTAGGAATTCTCCTCTATTGTCAGCGATTCTTCCCCACTCATTTATACTTAAAGTACTGTTGCAGTCAGGTTCACACTGCTGGCAGAAATAATCCAGACCAAGAGCCGCTTTGGGGGACAAAAGGGTTTATTTTGGCTTATAGACTTGAGGGGACAACTCCACGATGGCAGTGACAACGATGGCATGAGCAGAGGGTGGACATCACCCCCTGGCTAACATAAGGTGGACAATAGAACAAGAGAGTGTGCCAAACATTGGCAAGGGGGAGCTGGCTATAACACCCATAAGCCGCCCCCAACAATACACTGCCTCCAGGAGGTGTTAATTCCCAAATCTCCATCAGCTGGGAATCTAGCATTCAGAACACCTAAGTTTATGGTGGACACCTGAGTTAAACCTCCATAGGTACTAAGAAACTAATTAGAAGCCTTGTATCTTGTAGAGGGAAAGCTTGTTTCCAGGTAACCTTTACAATTACTTGGCCAGTAAAATGAATATTTATGAGTGGGACCCATATACTTTATCTTGAGTAAATTTCTTATATAACTGTTCTCAAAGATTCCTTTGTTGTTGCATTAGTAAGTTTAGATGTGAGTATTAGAGGAGGAATTGGGTTCACATATCTTAATTCATAATGGTGCATTTCCTATCTCTTCCAGCTGGGGCTTGTATTTATTTATTTATTTTGTATTTTTTTGAGTGTTGTTTCTCTAGACCAACCATCAAGAGAATCAAGTCCCTGTTTCTTCCAGGGGTGGGAGAGTTGCCTGGCCCTGTGAGATAAAGGGTGATAGTGTGAATATGTGTGTGTATAAGTAATTGGCTCATCTGAAACCTGCCAACTATGTTCTTGGTTTTGAGAAATGTCCTTTACTTTTAGTTCTTTGACATTTCTTGTTTTGGCCATACATGTCTTGCTGTTCTCTGCTCTGTGTAGCTGTATTGTAGTCTTTAAAAATTTTGTTAAGTTTATTTCCATTTAATTTGTGTCTTCCATGTTTTGTTTGCATGTTTGATCTGCTGTCATTTCCTCTTTCATTCTCTTTGTTCTTTATGAATGTCATCCTTTTCTCACTCCCTCATATTCTTTTTGTATTTTCCATTTAAGTGATTTTGGAAAGTAGAGATGGGGTGCAAGTTTCATCTGTCATATTTAATTAGACATCCCTTTAAATCTGTTTCTGTACTTCTGTGTTCTGTTAACTGATGTTGACAAGCTCAAGCGTTTTCATTATAAGACTGTTTGTAGTTAGAGTACCAGTGTTGTCTCAGTTTTGATTTTTGCTGGGGTGTGGGATGATACATTCTGTTATGTTATAGGTCTTCTCCTTGTCAGTATTTTTTTTTTTTTTTTTTTTTTTTTGGTTTGTCGAGGTAGGGTCTCACTCTGGCCCAGGCTGACCTGGAATTAACTATGTAGTCTCAGGGTGGCCTTGAACTCACGGCAATCCTCCTACCTCTGCCTCCCGAGTGCTGGGATTAAAGGCGTGCGCCACCACGCCTGGCTTTCCTTGTCAGTATTTTAAATGCTGACTAACAAGAAGGAGTTCTAGCATTAGCCTTGCTAATTGTAATGCTAGATGGAAACCATGGAATGCTTAGGATTATATTTCCTCAGCCTCTCTCTCTCTCTCTCTCTTTTAATAAGGAGAGGGAAAGTACACAGTGGAATCAACATGTTTTGTTACCCAAACCTGAGGTGATGTGGCCAAAAGCTAGCTCACATCCTTAACTAAAGACAGCAGAATATAGAAAGTAGACCTCTGAGAGCCATGATCTTTAGTAATCAGCAAAATGCAAGTACAAGATTGTGCCAGTGTGCATCGTTTGTTGCAAATGATGCAGTACTGATCATTTAGAACCCTCAGCTTGGCATGTCAGGGCACTAGTGGTCATGCTGTTCTCTCTACACAGCAGTGAGATGCAGAGGCTCCTCCCTTGATACCTGCCCTTCCTGACCCAGGACAACACAGTGAGGAGTGGGACAGTGGGTGCTCCGTAGCCTTCTTGGTGTGTCTGTCTTGTTCCTGAGTCAGTCACCGGCTTCCAAGTTCATTTAAGAAAAGAACAATCATTTTTTAGCAATTAAAGTTTTGTGCCTATTACCTATGCAGCTTGCTTATTCAAGCTGGCTAGAAGAAATGAATTCCAGACATACCACTTTGTGCATCTTGCTTTACATGGGTACTGGGAAATTAACCCCAGGTCATCAGCTTTGTAAGCAAGTGCCTTTAACTGCTGAGCCATCTTCTATTGCCTTTTAACAAAGTAGTTTTTAAAATTTCTATTGAATCATGCAAACTATTGAATACATTCAGTAAAACAGGCACAGTTTATTTCCTTATATGTGATTATCCTCAGAGGTGGTCCTGATAGTTCCACATATACCATCAGTATCTCGAGTTAGTGGCACATCCTATAGATATTATTATATGGTGCATAGGCAATAAGCTTAAAATTTTGCTTGGAGTGTATTATGTTATGCATATAAGAAACATTTTGTTTCTGTTATGTAATTGTTTTATATTTTTTAAAATAGCTACTACTAAATGTAATTTTAATTTTTATTCTTTTAATTTTTTAGTCATAAGACAAAGTTAACAGCATCTCTTCATGACATGGTAGACCAACTGGAGCAGATTCTCAGGTGAGATAAAAGATAGTTTTTGGTTCCCTGCTTATTATTGTCCAAACAATATTACCCTAAGCTTGCTTGTTCCTCATTGTATCTGCTTAGAATGCATAATTGTTGACTCTTTTGAATGTTTACCTCAATGAGGAATGCACTATGGCTTTAATAGAAGAGAACAGTAGACTAGGAACATGGGCTTTGAAGACTCATAAACCTGTGCTCACTTTTTTCTTTTCCTTCTCCTCTACTTTCCAACCTTCCTTCACTCCTGCCTTCTATCCCTCCCTCCCCTTCCCTCCCTCCCTCCCTCCCTCCCTCCCTCCCTCCTCCTTCCTTCCCTTCCCTCCCTTCCTTCCTTCCTTCCTTCCTTCCTTCCTTCCTTCCTTTTTGTTATTTTTTTCCAGGGGTAGGATCTCACTCTAGCTCAGGGGCTACTCACTCTGTAGCCCCAGTCTGGCCTCAAGCTCATGGTTATTCTCCTTACCTCTGCCTCCCAAATGCAGGGATTAAATGCATGTGCCACCATACCTGACTTCTTTTTGGAAAAACAAGTCTCACTGTGTAGCCCAGGTTGCCTTCATATTTGCAGTAGTTTTTGACCTTAGCCTCCCCATATTGAGATTTCAGGTGTGATCCACCATACCTGGCAAAGTCTGTGTTGAAATCAAGACATTGCTGCCTACTAATTATTTCCTTACCTATAATATTTAACTTATTATATATTTAAAATATTATTAAGTTAAGGAATTACAGCTTTCATACTTAAAAGACATACAAGAAATGTTAATTTATACAGAAATCATTACACCTGTCAACTAACAATATTATTGTACTCCTAAGATTTTGGGCACAATAACACATGGATTGCCTATATGGGTAATAGCAAATTGTACTGAAATTTTCATATATCATTATCATGGTTTGTTTACTGTTACACTAAAACATTGAGCTATTTCTCTGAGTTTTAAATATTCTTAACTTTCTAGTTAAGAAATCTAGTATTGGGCACTGGAGAAATGGGTCAGTGGTTAAAGGTGCTTGCTTGCAAACCTTGACAGCTTGGGTTTGAGTCCCTAGTATCCATGTAAAGCCAGATGCACAAAGTGGTGCATGTGTCTGGAGTTTGTTTGCAGTTGTAAGAGGTCCTAATGGGTCTATTCTCTTTCTCTTTCCCACTTCCTCCCAATCATTCTCTCCCCCTTGCAAATAAATAAATTAAAAATATTTTAAAAAAGAACACTAGTATTCCTTATTGATATTCATTTTTATGTCTGTACAAATACGAAATTTCTAATACTGTATTATAAATGAAAATTTAGAAATAATGAACTAGGGGGTGAAGATTTATCTAAGTTGGTAGAGTGCTTGCCAAACACACATGATGCCCTGAGTTCAATCCTCAGCACTTGGTGTGGTAGTGCAGGCCTGTAAATCCAACACTTGAGAGGAGGCAAAAGGATAAGAAGTTCAAGGTCATCCTTGGCTACACAGAAACTTTGGGGTAGAAGAAGAGTCCCTGTCAACAACAACAATAAAGAGAATAACAAACTATTCATTTAACACATAATTATAGAAATTATAGATAACATTACTTTAGTAATAGTTGTATGTATAGTAAAGCATAGTTATTTTGAGGTCAGTTATTAGAAATTACATTTGCTCAGATTTGGAACTTTAGTGTAAAAACGTTAAGTGCTGCACTTAAAGAAATAGGATATTTTATATCACAAGACATTATATATCATAATGAATATTTCTGAAAATTTCAGCTGAGTATTAAAATTATTAAATTGGCATATTTTATTGATACATTGCTTTTAGAATAGAGGGAAGTTACAAAATAAAATTTCGAGTAACAGATGTCATGTTTTTTGAGAATATATTATTCAGTCTATTTGCATTCTAATAAAAGGCAGTAGGGTAAATGGAATTTATTATATAATTATAGGTTCTTTTTTGGGGGGAGAATCAATGCAATATGTTATATTTATCATAGTATTTGATAACTTTTATTTTGTTACCATAAACACCTGTTATTTATATCCTTAATATAGTCTCTTTTGGCAATAAGAATTTAACTTTTTTTTTTTTTTTTCATTTTCAGTGTGTCAGAGCTTTTAGAAAAACATGGACTTGAAAAACCAGTTTCATTTGTTAAGAACACTCAGTCTAGCCCAGAAGAGGCACGAGGGCTGATGGTCAGACTGACCCGACACACTGCCCGGAAGTGAGTCCTAGACATCATTAATTGATACTTGTGTGATTTGTTTGTATTGCTTCTTTTCTTCTCTGACAATCTTGTTTATAATTAGCCATTAACAAACTGCAAATATGGAAATTTACAGTTTAAAAGTTTTGATATATACATTTATTCATAAAATCATCATTATTACACTTAGGATAAATAAAACAATAATGTTATTATTGTTATTATCAAAATAACAACAACAAATAAGCTATATATGTTTCATTTTATTACTTTATAATCCCTTTCCTCAGCTACCCCTTTATCAAGTCCTCAACCACTCACCAGCATACTATTGGTCTATTCTAGTCCCTTTATATATATTATATATATTACCTTTGATTTTCTAGAATCTTGTACATGTGAGTCATACAGGATTGTGTTATTTGGCTTCTTTTACTTGGTGTAATGGTTTGTGGTTCACCCATGTTGTATCATGGATCAGTAGGTTATATCTTCATTTGCTTAATAATATTCCAGGTTATGGCCTATCTCCTTTTGTAATCTTCCCAAGTGTTTTGTAGTAGAAATTTGCATTGTTTTGACTTTGGTAAATAGAGATGCTATGGATATTTATGTATAAATGTCCACATGGTGTATGGTGGAATTTTCCTAGAATAATAACATAAAGGTGGAATGGCAAGATAATGTGGTTAACTTAAGAAAAAGCAACGGGTGACTGTTTGCCAATGTGTCATCACATTTTACTTGCTGTCCAGTCTAGTGTGAATGTTTCAGTTCCTCTACATCCTCAGCAACTTAAGTGTGGTCAGTCTTGTATATTTTAATTATCTTTTTAAAAAACATTTTTTACTTTTAGTTATTTGAGAGAGTGAGAGAGAGAAAGAGTGAGGCAGATAGAGAGAATGGGCATGTCAGAGTCCCCAGCCACTGCAAAGAACTCCAGGCACATGCACCACTTTGTGCATCTGGCTTGTATGGGTCCTGGGGAGTCAAGCCTGGGTCTTTTGGTTTTGCAGGCAAGTGTCTTACCTGCTAAGCCATCTTCTCCAACACTTTAAAAATTATTTTGTATTTTTATTTATTCATTTGAGAGAGAAAGAGGGAGAGAGAGAGAGAGAGAGAGAGAGAGAGGGAGAGAGAGAGAGAGAGGCAGATATATACAAAGAATGGCCATTTTAACTGTCTTAACAGCTGTATAATAGCATTACATTTGGCCTTTGATTGCATTTTCTATCCAGCAATGGCACTAAGCATAGTTTCATATGCTTATTTTCTGTGTGTATTCTTGGCTAATAAAAAACTAAAATTGAGTTGGGCATTGTGGTAACATGCTTTTAATCCCAGCATTCAGGAGGGTGATGTAAGAGGATCACCATGAGTTTGAAGCCAGCCTGGGCTACAGAGTGAGTTCTAGTTCAGCATGGGCTAGATTAAGACCCTATCTCAATAAAAAGGGGGAAAATGAATTCCTTTTTTTCTGAGTTTGAGAATTTTCTTATATACTCAGGATGTACTTTTATTGCCAGATATGTGCTTTGCAATAATTTCTTCTCATTTGTACTTTGTCTTTTTAATTATTTCCTCAGTTTTTGATGAATATGCTTGTTTAAAAACTAACTTTCAAAAAGCAATTTTTGTCTTTTTCTATTTTAAAAGAATAAAGTTTATTTCAGAGTATAGAGGGAAGAAAGAAAGATAGCAGACTCCACTGTGAGGAGGATGGGGGCTTCCAGAGCTATAAAAACCTATAATTTGTGTCTTTTTTTTTTTTTTTTTTTTGGATTGAGGTCTTACTCTGGTCCAGGCTTATCTGGAATTAACTATGTAGTCTCAGGGTGGCCTCGAACTCACGGCAATCCTCCTAGCTCTGCCTCCTTAGTGCTAGGATTAAAGGTGTGCACCAACGTGCCTGGCTCAATTTGTGTCTTTTTCATTGTCCTTTATCTAAGAAATGCGTGCCACACAGAAATTTTTGATTTGACATTTATAATGATATTCACAATCTCTTTCATTGCTTAATTTTGATTATTTTGTAAAGTATGGGTCATTTGTTTTTCCTAACTGGATGTTCTCATGTAGCTTGTTGAAAACACTAGTCTTATTCTGCTGAATTGTCTTTGTACCCTGTAGAAAATGAGCTGTCAATATTTGTAAGGGCCTGTTTTTTAAATTTTTATTGGGAACTTTAATATATTAACATACTATAAATTGGTCATATTTCCATCAGGTTACCCTCTTCTCTTTCCTCTACCTGACTTCCATTCCACTAAGGGCTGTTTTTAAACTTCTTATTCGATTCTATTCATCTGTTTGTATTTCCTTAAGTAGCATACCATGTTGGTTACTGTTGGTGTGGACTTAATCTTGAAATTAGGTAATATTAGTCTCCCAGATCTTGCTTTCTTTTTCAAGTTTGTTTTGCTTATATAGTATTCAATCTTTCAATTTCTGTATAAATCACAGTATCAACTATCAACTTGTTAAGTATTAGTTAGGTTTCAATTTTTTTTTTTTTGAGACAGTATTTTTCTATGAAGCCTAGGCTGTCCTTGAACTCCATATGTCGTTCAAGATGGGTTCAGCCTCATCATCATCCTGAGCACTGAGGTTGCTGATATATGCTACCACACCTCGATTCATTTGGGATTTTGATTGGAGTTGCATCAGATCTATAGATTAGTATGGAGAGTGCTGCTTTGCTAAATCAGTCTTTAAGTCTTCTATTCCATGAACATGTAATTCCTTCATATTTATTTGGTTTGCAATTTCTTTCAGTGTTTTTATAGTTTTGTACCACATTCATAATTGTTTTATAAAATTTATTAGTATTTTATTTGTTGTTGGTGCTACTGTAAATAGAATTGTGTTCTTTATTTTTACATGATTAATCTAGAGTGGAGGGATACTATCAAGTGATAGATGGATTTACTTATGTATACATGTACGTTATGTATGTGTATGTATGTGTGTTTTAATTAGTCTCCTTATACAGTCTAGGCTGATCTTAAACTCACAATTCTGATTCTCCTGCCTCAGACTCCTGAGTGCTGGGATTGTGGCATTAATAATCATGCCCGGCCAACAACTGGTTTTTCATATATTGATATAGTGTCATGGTTTTTCTTGATGATTCTTTGGTTCTCAATACTGATGTAGAAAGCTGTGTGTATGGAAACCTCAGACCAGGGGCATATGGGTTCTCAGTGGTAGTGTGTGCTAGGACTGTTTAAGTCATATCTCATTTCTTTACACTCATTATCTTTTTCCAATGCACTATAACTTTGCCTCTTTTTGTTAGTTTATATCAGTAAAACTCTATTGCATGTACTCTTGCTTGTAGTTATTTTGAATTTTGACATTGACAAATATAGCTAAATACATTATTGAATTCATTCATATTAAGATAGTATTAAGTTGCTCATTTTTATGGTGCACTATTTCATTTTTATGAATATAGAATGTATTCTGAGCTATGAACATTTGGATTATTTATCTGTTTTTACTGTTATTAATTTTTTGTAATAAATAGTTTTGTGCTCATCTGTTTTTTTAAAAGTTTTTTTATTATTTTTGGGAGAGAGACACAGAGAGAGACAGAGAGAGAGAGAGAGGGAGAGGAAGACAGAGATGGGCACGCCAGCGGAGTGTCAGCTGCTGCGAATGAAATCCAGATGTGTGCGCCCCCTTGTGGTCAAGTGTGGCATTGCACCCTTGCGTCACTTTGCATCTGGCTAAACGTGGGACCTGGAGACTGGAACCGCTGGAGATTGGAACCAGTGTTCTTAGGCTTAGGAGGCAGGCGCCTTAACCCCTAAGCCATCTCTCCAGCCCCTCATCTGTTTTTGATTTGAATGTTTGTATGTCTCTCTGCAATGCCCATCATCTATGCAGATGTGTATGCGTGAGTTCTGCTTTAGGAGATTTTGACAAGCAGTTTTCCAACATTGTTTTGCTGATGTTATTTCTCCCAGCACTCAATAAAGCTTACACTCGATACTGACTTATCTTTTCTCCCATCTTACCTTACAGATGGATGCAGAGTAGCATTGGATTGTGGTCTTAATATGCATTTTCCTGGTGACTGATGACATCTAGAACTTTATTACTAGGGTCAAAATATCAGATTCCCAGGAATAAACCTAAAATAAAATATATAAAGTAATGACTGGAAATTATAGACACTTTTGGTTAATTTTTGGTTAACTTTTGGTTAAGATCTTAATGAGTGGATGCATACTTTATATTTGTAGAAAGGAAGATCCAGTACTATAAAAATGTCAGTTCTTTCCAAACTGATTTGTTATTTTCCTGCATTCCCAATAGAAATTTCAGCATATACATATGTTAAATTGGGACATGCATGTGTATGGAATCTTTGTTCAGTCCTAATGTTATTTCTGGTAGTAGAGATCATTCTCAGAGAATATTCTTGAGTTGCGAAACGATTTGATACATATGTGACTCATTTATTTTTTATTCCTGTGGCTTTCAGTCATGTCTGACAATTTTGAGTCACATAGTGTTTTTCAAATGAATAGGTGAATAAGTGTGTGAAAAGATACTAATGATCAATTTTTAAGATGTAGAATATTCATGTTTACAGTAATTTTTTTGCTTCTTTTTTTTGTTTTTGTTTTTGTTTTTCGAGGTAGGGTCTCACTGTGGCCCAGGCTGACCTGGAATTAACTCTGTAGTCTCAGGGTGGCCTCGAACTCACAGCAATCCTCCTACCTCTGCCTCCTGAGTGCTGGGATTAAAGACGTGTGCTACCACACCCAGATTTTTTTTTCCTCTTTGTCAGCTTTTAAAATAGAACATTTTCTGGTAGAAATAGAAATTTTGCTGAGCTTTTATTTAGACATTTATTTAGTTAGCTACAAGAGAGAATGAACTGATTAGTTAATATTTATATTTTCCCATACTCAATATTCACATATTTAATCATGTATATATTTACAAATTTTACTTCACAGTACTCTATGAATATTTTGTTAATATTCACATTTATTAATCATATATTTGTGAATTTTTGTTTACATTTATGAATACTTTGTTTTTGTAGATTTTGACAGGCATTATATTGTTACTGTGCTTGATGTTAGACCTACATATGATATAGAAATATAGTATCCCTCTGGTCTGGTTAGAGATAGGTCTACGTAATGAAGAATGTTCAGAGATGACTTATAAAGACTGTAAGTGAACTAACAGATAGCTTTATAGAAAAATTAACAAAAGCCTTTCAGACTTTTCAAAGTAGGTCATATCCAAATGGTCTATAAACAAACTGTAAGGTTTTGTTTTATTTTGTTAGATTTTTAGGCTGAAAAATAAAGCAAAGCCTTGCTGGCAATGTCTGCATTGGTTTTGAGACAGTAGGTAGACATCCTGATTTGAAGGTGGATAGCAAGTTCGGGAGATGTTTTTAGATGGAGTTAAGGATTTGAGACTGATTCCTATGTATATATGTCTGAAAATCATCACTTAGGGAAGTATAAAAATATAAAGAAGACTGGGGAAAAAGATCTCAGGTGCAAATGCTGAAGGAGTAGGCTCATTCCCAGTAAAATTAAATAATGAGTTTTTTGGTTGTTATTGTTGTTTTGGCTTGAAAAAAAAATGAAAGTTTAAGACAGTGTCAACATTTCCTCTTTTCTAAGACTTAGCTACACCTCTTCTAGGAAACCTTGTTCTAGGAAACCTCCTCCGAGTACAACTCAATTCTCTGTCCTGGGAATTTGCTAGCATTTTGTGTCTTCCTCTTGTCACTATCCCTGTCATTGCAAAAGTATAGTGTGCTTACCAACATAGGTGCTTTAAATTTCCTTCTAGATCATAAATTTTTCAGTACACGTGATAGGGCCAGTATACAGTTTAAATGAGAGTTTATGCATCAGTGGCCTTGATGTGATTGGTCTATAAGGTTTTTAGTGTGTAAGTCTTAAGATTTTTTTTTTTTTTTTTACAAGTTTAAGGGATAGTGAAAGTCTCCAGTATGCCCTTAGAGCCTGCTTGTCCTCCAGAAAGCCTGGCTTCTGCTGCTGGCTCACATTCTATCCTCCTGCTGAGTTCTTTACAGGCTGTTGATGTTCCTGATGTTAATTTCTGCTCATGGTGATCTATTTACTGTGAATATGTAGAAGAATATAACACCTGTTTTCAAAGTGGTCAGCTTGACCCAATCTTAAGAACTGTATGTAAATTGTTATATCTTAGCCCTCATTACGTCTTGAATTCTCTTATGCACATTATAAATGATGCTAGACCTTATGAAATCTGTTGTGAAGCCAGGTTTACCGTCTTGAGTATGGTATTGTTTCTTCCTGAAAATTCACCTCCTTTCTAAAACTTCAGCTGATCCTGTGCTTGTTCAGGAATCTGTTAATTTGCAAACTTCTGGTATTTTCAAATTCTACTTTTGGTTCTTATTTATTGACAAAGGCTGTCGAAAATGATGTGTCATTTATTTTTATTAGAATCTCTACTTATGGCCAGCCATGTGTGAGGAAACATTAATACCATATGCCCCAGTGTTGATGGCTCCCTGAAGAACAGCTGGGCTATGAGGACTTGAGTTCAGCTAGACAAGACCAAGGTCTGATTTTGTTGGGCTGACAGTCTTCACCAAACATTCTGTCACTTCTCTGCTTGCAGGCCAAATCTGAAAAGAGCCCTGGCATTCTTTGAAGCTCACCCAAAGAATTTCAGTGCCAAGGTCAAAGTCATAGAAGTATTTTATAGATTATCTTTAAATACTAACACATACTTCAGGTTGATTTGTATATTTGTGTGCTAAAAATGTGTTCTTTTATGTCTTATTGCATATGGAACAAGGATAATTATTCATTTTGTATAATAATTACAAGCTGCCATTGTGAATGAAGTATGTGTTTCTTAGCAGCTTTAGATGAAACACAGGGAATGATGGGCTGGGCCTGTTGTCTCAGATGCTTGGGAGGTTGAGACAGAAGGATTGCTTGAGCCCAGGAATGTGAGAGTAACCTGGGCAACTTAATGATTCTCAAATACACACACACTCGTGAGAAGGAGGAAAATATTTCTAAAATTATATTTGTCTGGGAATTACTTCCCTTAAAAGATATTTTTGCGTACAAATGACTATCTTGCACATGTATGCTACCTTCATTTTAAATATGTAGCACTTAGAAATAGTTATATTATTTTCCAATAGCATCTCACTATGTAGTTCAAGCTATCTTGAATTCATGATTTTCCTGTCTCAGCCTCCTGATTTCTGAGATGACAGGTATGCACCAGTAGGTCTTTAAATAGTGAAGATTTTAAATATAACATATAATAAAAAGAAGAAGATGAATATAAAAGAATCAGCTATTTTGAATTTGACAAATACAGAAGAGAATCTACCCTTTTCCACAAAGAGATCCATTATTACATAGAATTTCATGATTATAACGAGCATAGTGATAATTCCAAGCTTACATATATTCACTGGAAGGAGATGACCTTTTAAAAAAAAGTATTGATTTTTTTAAAATAAAAAGACTGCACATATAGATTTCCTTTTCCCCACCCCAATTCTGCTGAGGGTCTTTGGCAGTATTATTGGTATTCATTATGGGGACCAAGAGGCCTCAGTCAGTCTCTGTAAGGAGGGGGGCACAGGTGGTGTCTTAGGCTATTCTCACTCACTCTGAGGCTTTTATAGTCTCTGTTCTGCAATATCTCCCTCCTACTAGATGATATTAATACATATGCAACTTAGAAAACACCGAAACATCTTCATATGCTGAAAGTCATTCATTTACACTTGTCACATGGCTGCATAACAGAACAATTTATTCTACTTTAATTTAATCTTAATAATTTAGGAAAAGGGAGTCTGAAACTCAGAGATTACAACATTGTAATCTGTACCAGTTAGCAAGTTTATATTTATTTTAGGAACATCTTCTTCTTCTGTTTTCATTTGACCAGAGTTAATATTATGCATTCCTTATGAGTCTTTGAGATGGGCTTTGAGTAAAAAATGTTTAATTCAGAAATATTAAATGACTTGTTTACAGTTATACAACAGATTTGTGACTGTGGGTGTAATTGTTAGCAAAATCCTTATCCCTGCTATTCTGTAACTTTGGAAACCAACATAAAATGTCTCTGATGCAGCACATACCTAAGGCCTCACTATCTGTGTAGAATAGATTGTAGATCCCTTAACATGGATGAAACTAGAAGAAACATGGTCTGGGTAGGAGTTTTGTGGTGTGCTCTTGTCTTGAGCATGGCCACTGCATGCCTGTTGAAGGGACCTTGATAATTTTGTGTAAGTGATTGTTGCAAAAGATGCTGGTTTGAAGCTGGGAGAAGGGTCAGTTGGTAAAGTGCTTGCCATACAAGAATAAATACTTGAATTGAATACCTAGGACCCACAAAAAATGATGGGTGATGTGATCTACACCCGTAATCCCAGTACAGAGAAGACAGAAGATAAGGCATCTTTGGGGCTCACTGGTTTGCTAGACTAGCCGAATTGGTGAGCTCCAGGTTCAGTGAAAATCCCTGACTCATTAAATAAGGTACAGAGCAATTGAGGAAGACTGCCAGCATTGACTTCTGATCTCCACACACATGTGTACACACTCTCACACACTTGTGTGCCCATGCATACCACCCACACATACACATGCATAAGAAAAGATAATGGCTCTGAGGGAATTTGTGGCTTCTTTGTAAACCAGACAGCAAGGCCTGAAATGACTCCAAGGCTCTGGTTCCTGTCCTTGGGTTGTTACCTCAGAAGAAGATAACTCCTGAACTGTTCAGTGTGTTACTTTGTGTTCTGCCCCCAGTGTTTACTGTAGGGAAGAACTGAAGTCATGGTTTGGTGGTTGGTGCTTCCTATGCCCCAGACTCAGTAAAAGTGGCCTGAGTTTCCTTCTGTATCTGAATGTTCAGTTGAAATTAAAAAATAACAAAGCCAGGTGTGGTGGTGCACGCCTTTAATCCCAGCACTTGGGAGGCAGAGGTAGGAGGATTGCTGTGAGTTTGAGGCCATCCTGAGAGTATATAGTGACTTTCAGGTCAGCTTGGGCTAGATCAAGACCCTACCTAAAAAACCAAAACCAAAATAAAACAAAAACAAAAAACAAAACTGTAGCCAGGGCTGGTGGCTCAGGCCTGTAATCTCAACACTCTGGAGACTGAGGCAGTGGAACAGGAGTAACTGAGGCTCCATAGTGAATTCAAGGTCAGAGAGCCTGAGCCACATATATCAAGAGACTGTCTCAAAGAAAAATGCCCCCAAACCAAACCAACCAACAAAATTGATAGACAAGGCCCTGTGAGGGAGTACAGTGATGGAGATGGACTTGGTGCTTTCTCTGCTTAATATTACTATCTATGGTGGTTCAGTTCAGATATCCCTGATAACTCATGTGTTGTGAATGCTTGATCACAGTATGGGAAGTACAGCCATGCTGGAGGAGGTCTGTTATTTGGGGGTGGGGGTTGGGGACCTTCAGGTTTATTAGTCCCTAGCTTGCCAGTTTTAGTTTGGCTCACTGTCCCATTGCTGTTTCTACCTGCTATGGCAGAAGTGATGTCCAGCCTCTGCTTGTGCCAGCTTTCCCCCGTCATTATGGAGCTTGCCTGGAACTGTAAGCCAAAATAAATCCTCTCCTTTCCTGTGGTGCTTTTGGTTGGGTGTTTTGTGTCAGTAATGCAAAGGTAAACTGAACACTCTCAGCATGCAAGCTTGTTTACCATTGCCATTTAAGGTTTATTGTTACACCACTTCTGTGTCTAAGTACCTATGACCAAGCAGTCATGGCAGCATCTGTGGCTAGCCCACTTTTCCTCTGTAAGTTTTGGGGGTATGTGTGTATATGTGTTCATGTATGAGTACAGATGCACATCCCATGGCTCACTTGTGGTCAGAGAACAATGTTCACCTCCTACCATGTTGGAGGCAGGGTCTTTCCTTCTTGCTGCTGTTCATCATTTCATTTACCAACCAAGCTCGTCTATGAGTTTCTGGAAAATTTTCTTGACACCATCTCCTTTCTTGCCAGTGGTGTGGCAGGATTCCAGAAGCCCTCCAGGACTATCTACTTTTGTGTGGGTGCTGGGAATCTGAATCAGGCACGCTTGTACGACATGTGCTTTTTTCTACTTGAGCCATCTCTCTGGCTTCCTCCCCTCTATATTTAATCTAGGATTTTTCCTGGGAATTCAAATGAGATCTATACCTGTTTATCATTTGGGAACTGTGGCATCTAAAGTGTTGGCAGCAGATGTTTACAAACAAAGATTTCATGCACTTTTCTTTTTTTTCTCCTTTTCCCTATAGGCAGCCTCCAGCTAGCGAGTCTCATTGGAGAGCTTTGCTGCAGGACATGCTGACTATGCAGCAGAATGTATACACGTGTCTAGATTCCAGTGCATGCTATGAGGTAACTGCAGGTGGAACATGCTTCCTTTTCATTGTGAAACATTGATGGCTATACTTTCTCACTAGGGAGAAAGCTGTAAGCTCTATTGTAATGCTATTGAATAACCTCTGATAACTGACTAGTGTTTTATCTCTTAAGTCCTTTCGTACTTACCCTCTACCTTCCCTCTGTTTTATTGCAATGCCATCTACTTAGTGTCTCAGTCCTCAGAAAACGCTGACTATACATGACACCTTTCACTTTCCATGGTTTGTGGTTACCAAAATGTAATGAATGTGGATGGAGTTCATTGGTAGAATGCATGCTTAGCTTGTGCCACATCCTGACTTTAGTCCCAGCCCTGAAACATACAAGCAAAAGAAAGGATAAAGAACACCCCAGAGTGAAAACAACTCAGAGCATATTTAATGTACCAGAGGACAGGCTTCCAAATCTGTTCTTTCTTTCCTCCTTCTATTAAATTGTAGCAATCTCTACTTTGGCTCCTTATGTTCGTATCTTGGCTTCCTGTTTCTTAATTTTTTTTTTTTTTGTGACATGAAGTTC
Organism: Orientallactaga sibirica; assembly: GCA_036365145.1. Classification (NCBI taxonomy): domain Eukaryota; kingdom Metazoa; phylum Chordata; class Mammalia; order Rodentia; family Dipodidae; genus Orientallactaga; species Orientallactaga sibirica. The sequence goes on from JAEOAD010000015.1 coordinate 16,232,118, forward strand.
CCTTCATTATAATCTATTGCTTAGCTAGCAGAAAGGACCTTCAGTCATCACATAGGAATACACAACAGATTGCAGCTTGCCTGGCCACTCCGTTTGTCATGGTCCACAGTGTACTGTTTAGTACGGTAGCTCCATCAAGTCTGACAAGAGGCCATGCACCCATCGTGCCATTGCCTGGGGCCTTGACTTTGTGTACCTGGGGCCTCTAGTATAGACTTCTTTTTCTTACTTGTAAAATTCCTAGTCAATTTTCATAACTAGGCTCACTAATTATGCCCTCCAAGATACCTGCTTTTTAATTGCCTTTCTTTAGAAGACAGTTTTTGTTTCCAAGTGTCCTTTGGATTTGTTTTTGAGCTCCTAGGTAGACATATTTCTGTCATGTTCTATGCTCATGTCTCTCAGTGCATCTTGGAATATCAAAGATAACTAAGAAATTATAACCCCTTGACTGGTGGTGTAATCCAGGGGGATTTAATCATTGTTGTGGAAGGCATATATACTGTCAATAAATTTCTCATGGTTTGTATGGGAAATGATCCCAGTAACTTATTTTACAGAGGTAGCAATTTAAAAGCAGTTGCTCAGATTAATTTTCTTGTTAAATGAACCAGGGACAAGCCCAAATAGGGGAAGGCTTGTGTTGCCTTGCTGTGCTATCACAAAGTGTGATACTTTGACAGAATAGGTTTTGTAAAATTTGATCTTTACTCTGTGAATGTGTTTAACATTTTAATTCAGAGTGATTTTAAAACAAGAACACTAATGCAAAATGTTGAGAAATTACTGGTTTGTATTTGAATTTTAGGTTTTAAAATCCATGAATGGCTGTAATGTTCATATTGACAGTTATACTCACAGACCATATATAGCTGCCAATAACATTTCCTTTTGCAGCTAAGGCAAAATGTGTAGTCAGATTCATAGAAAATAAAACTGTGCACCTGTTTTCTGAAACCTAACTGCCATTTGTATGTTCGAAGTAGTGGTTTTACTTAGAGTAACACATTCCTTTCCTATTTCTATGACTGAATCTGCTATAAAAATTGACAATAAGTATGTTACACTTAAGCTAACAGGTTGACCTATTGCATTAAAATGTTAGTATCTTTTTTACTCAGATTGATATTTTAAGGGGCTGAGTGCATAAGTATGCCTTTGCTGATAAAACATCAGAAAACACTTAAAGTTGACTAGTAGGTTTATTTGTTTGGTTTTTTATTTTTGAGACAGAGTATTCCTATGTAGTCCAGGTTGGCTGGGACACTCAGTTATCCTCCCCCTATTTATTTATTTATTTTTTTGGTTTTCCAAGGTAGGGTCTCACTCTAGCTCAGGCTGACCTGGAATTCACTATGTAGTCTCAGGGTGGCCTTGAACTCATGGCGATCCTCCTACCTCTGCCTCCCGAGTGCTGGGATTAAAGGCATGCGCCACCACACCCAGCTTCCCCCAATCTTTCAAGTGCCGAAATTGCAGGAGTGTGCCACCACATCCTGATTGAATTATCTTTAATGAATATGGAATTTAAATACTTTACCCAATTATTTATTGTAATGGCTTAAAATTTTGTGCTTTATTTTGGTTTATATTTAGTAAATTTTTTTCATTCTTTCTAAAAGTTGAATTTTTTATCAAGGTAAAATATACATAATATAAAATTAGCCATTTTCAGGGGACATTGTTATATAACTTCCAATTTTAAAATGGATATAATTTCAATTTATTTCATTTGAATTTCAGAGCCTTTGTTTTGTTGAGAACCTAGTCTTCCCCCTTTATCAGTAATTCTAGGTTTTTGTTTTCTCCAGTTGTTTGCAGAAAGCCTTCTGTGCTCTAGTCGTCTTGAAAACATCCACTTGGCAGGGCAGATGATGCACTGCAGTATGTGTTGGATAAACCCTTTAGCTACTGCAGCCCAGAAAGGAAAAGGCCAGTACAGGGTCAGCTACGACAGGAGTATTGATTTGGTTTTGGCCGCCAGCAGAGAGTACTTTAACTCTTCCACTAACCTGACTGACAGCTGCATGGATCTGGCCAGGTAAGATAGCTCTGGGTTCTTCCATAAGAACAAGGGGAATGCAGATCAGAATGAATATGTTCTTTTATATGTATTTATTCTTTACAAAAGCCAGATTATCTTAAGCATAGATTTACTATACCATATGGGGTATGGCTATTTACTGCTAGAATTGAGAAATAAAACCAATGAGTTATAATATCTGTTGAAATCTTTTTACAAAGTTTTTATTTGAATTATATATTATAATGAGTTTCATTGTGATGTTTTCATACATGTAGATAATGTCCATTGATAAATTTACCCACCCTCTCCCAGTTATACCCTCTCCTTCCTGCTGATCTATCCCTCCTTTGCTGTCACATTTCCTTTTCTTTTTTCATGAACCAGTTAGTTTAGAATTACTTATAGAGTCAAAGGTAGATTTCTTTTTAAAGGATCATGGCCACTACTGAAGAAATTTCTTCTTTTCTCCAGCAATCATTACCAGCTTGAGGGAGGGGCAGGGCCTTGTGTGAGCCTCTCCCTTTTCTATGACAGACTATTGACAAGGCCCACTTTTGTAAAGGTCTTGTGCAATAATCATAGCTGCTGAAGGTTCAAGAGTACAAGCGCCATATGAGGCTTAGAGGACAGAATTCCACAACACTCTACCTTTTACATGCTCTTACATTCTTTCTGCCCTACCCCACCTGTTCTATGATGTTCCCTGAACATTGGAGGCAGTGATATTGATGTTTCTTTGTTGAATTCTTCTTGATCCTTTTTATAGCATGATTTTTCTGAATTATTTTTTGCTGACTTAAAAAAATTATTGTGAAATTTTTTCCTTTTTTTTTTTTTTGAGCTTTTTTTATTGACAACTTCTATACTTACATACAAAAAACCGCATGATATTTCCCTCTCCTCCCCTCATTCCCCTTTAGAATTCCAATCTCCATCGTATACACTCCCTCTCTCCATTAGTCTCTCTTTTAATTTGATGTCATCATCTTTTTCTTCTATTATGAGGGTTTTGCGAAGGTATTGCTAGGCACTGCAAGGTCATGGATATCAAGGCCAATTTCTGTCTGGGCAGTTGCATTGTAAGGAGTCATACCCTTCCTTTGGCTCTTCTGTTCTATCCGTCCCCTCTTCCGCAATGGTCCCTGAGCCTTGGAGGGTGTGTGACGGGGTGTTTCAGTGCTGGGCACTCCTCCATCCCTTGTTCTAAGCACTATGTTGCCTTTTGGGTCATCCCATTGGTCATCACCATCTGAAAAGAGAAGCTTCTCTAACCAGAAGTGAGAGTAGTGTTAATATGTGAATATGAACATTAAGTGAAGTATTTTCAGGGCAGCTTGGTGGGAATAATATATACATTGATCCAGACAAGAGCAGGCTTTATACCCCTAAGGCTCATGCCCTCCCCTGCCATAGACTTTTGCTTAGGTTTTTCACTACCAGCTATGTATTCCTTCCCATAGAGAGGGTCTTCAGTCCAATTATGTAGCAGTTGGTTACCCCAAGAGCAGACATGCCACTATTGCACCCGTTCAGTCATTGGGCCTGTATGGCCATATTTGAATATTCAGTGCCCACTGTTTTCACTGCTGATGACTTCTGTCTCCCATATGGCTGTATGCACTGCAGCTTTTTTCCAGCTTTCAGTTGGCTGGTCTACAGGTAGAAGGTTTTCTGCTCAGCATCAGCTTGCTTTCTCAGTGACCTTGCCTCTCAGGCAAGAGATGTCTTCAGCAATAGGGTCTTATCATCTGTTTCTCAAGGGCAACCAAGGGCTTTGGCAATAGCCTTTAATGTTTTGGAGGCTACTAGGACCTCCTTGGCCAACAACTCCCTGGAAGGTATCCCATCCCAGGCACTGAAAATTTTCTAATAACAGTCTACATCTTCTGGATATGCCATTACTCAAAAAAGTAGGTTTACATAAGTCTTATTCAGACTATCTTGAATTTTGATTGCCCCTCCCGCTGCTCTTCTTTTACATATTCTTTTCCCATGATCTCACTTAGGCTATTCCCCTCCCTGTAATCTGTTCTTCTACTTACATATGTGCAATACCATATACTTATATCCTTCCCTCTCCTGCCTCCCTTATAGTCTTTTACCAGCTTACTGGTTTCTAGTACCTATTTTTGGTTCCATTTCACACATAAGTCTATACATTTGTAGCTAGGATCCACATATGAGAGAGAACATGTGATGTTTGGCTTTCTGAGCCTGGGTTACCTCACTTAATATAATCCTTTCCAGATCCATCCATTTCCCTTCTAATTTCATAATTTCATTTTTCTTTACCGCTGAATAGAATTCTATTGTTTAAATGTACCACATCTTCATTATCCATTCATTTGTGGAGGGACATCTGGGCTGGTTCCATTTCTTAGCTATTGTGAATAGAGCAGCAATAAACATGGTTGTGCAAGCATCTCTAAGGTAGTGAGAAGAGTCCTTTGGATATATGCCTAGGAGTGCTATAGCTGGATCATATGGTAAATCTATTTTTAGCTGTCTCAAGAAACTCCATACTGATTTCCACAATGGCTGGACCAGATTACATTCCCACCAACAGTGTAGAAGTGCTCCTCTTTTTCTGCATCCATGCCAACACTTATTGTCATCTGTTTTCTGGATGGTAACCATTCTGACAGGAGTGAAATGGAATCTCAAAGTGGTTTTAATTTGCATTTCCCTAATGGCTAACGATGTGGAACACTTTTAGATGTTTATATGCCATCTGTATTTCATCTTCTGAGAACTCTCTATTTAGTTCCATAGCCCATTTTTAACTGGGTTGTTTGATTTCTTATTATTCTGTTTTTTGAGTTTTTGTATATTCTGGATATTAATCCTCTGTCGGATGTATAGCTGGCAAAGATTTTCTTGCATTCTGTAGGTTGTCTTTTTGCTCTATTCACAGTGTCCTTTGCTGTACAAAAGCTTTGTAATTTCATGAGGTCCCAGTGGTTGATAAGTGGTTTTATTCCCTGAGCAATTGGGGTTATATTCAGAAAGTCCTTGCCTATGCCAAAATGTTGAAGGGTTTCCCCCACCTTTTTGTCTAGCAGTTTCAGAGTTTCAGGTCTGATATTAAGGTCCTGATCCATTTGGACTTGACTCTTGGGTATGGAGAGAGACAAGGATCTATTTTTATCCTTTTACATACAGATGTCCAGTTTTCCTAGCACCACTTGTTAAAGAATGAATGAATGAATATTTTGGGCATTTTTGTCAAAACTCAGGTGGCTGTAGCTGCCTGGATTAATATTTGGGTCTTCTATTCTGTTTCATTGATCTCCCTGTCTGTCATTGTGCCAGTACCATGCTGTTTTTGTTACTATGGCTTTGTAATATAACTTAAAATCGGGTATGGTAATACCTTATTTTTGTTGCGCAAAATTGTTTTGGCTATTCGAGGATTTTTGTGTTTCCAGATGAATTTTAGGATTGTTTTTTCTATTTCTGTGAAGAATGCTATTGGGATTTTAATGGGGATTGCATTAAATGTGTAGATTGCTTTTGGTAAGATTGACATTTTCACAATATTGATTCTTCCAATCCAGGAGCATGGGATGTCTTTCCATTTCCTTGTGTCTTCTGCAATTTCTCACTCGAGTTTTTTAAAGTTCTCATTGTAGAGATCCTTCACTTCCTTGGTTAAGTTTATTCCAAGGTACTTTATTATTTTTTGAGGCAATTGTGAATGGGAGAGATTCCCTGATTTCCTCCTCTGCATGTTTGTTGTTAATATATAGGAAATCTGCTGATTTCTGTGTGTTTATTTTGTATCCTGCTACATTGCTAAAAGTGTTTATCAGTTCTAACAGTTTGCTGGTAGAATCTTTAGGGTCCTTTATGTACAGAATCATATCATCTGCAAATAATGATAATTTGATCTCTTCCTTTCCACTACGTATCCCTTTTATGAGTGTCTCTTGCCTTATTGCTATAGGTAGGACTTCCAGTACTGTATTAAATAAAAGTGAGGACAGTGGCCACCCTTGTCTTGTTCCTGAATTTAGTGGAAAAGCTTTACGTTTTTCCCCATTTAGCCATTTGGCCCCTCTGGCCAAACTTGAGGCTTAGTTCCATAGCGTATTTTTAGTTTTACGTTGGCTATAATTTAGTCATAGCTTTTATTATATTCACCTATCTTCCTTCTATTCCCAGTTTCTATAATACTTTCAACATGAAGTGGTTTGTTGCTTTTATTTTGTTCAAATGCCTTTTATTCCCATCTATTGAGATGACCATAAAGGGATTTTGAATTTTTCAGACCATTTTTATGCATCTATTACATTTATGGATTTCATGTTGAACCATCCCTGCATCTCTGACATAAAGCCTACTTGGTCATGATGTTGAATAATCTTTCTGATTATTCTTGTATTCTGTTGGCCAGTATTTTTTTTTTTTATTTTTTTTTTTTTTTTGAACTAGGGTCTCACTCTGGCCCAGGCTGACCTGGAATTAACTATGTAGTCTCAGGGTGTTCTCAAACTCACAGCTGGGATTAAAGGTGTGTATCACCAGTGCCAGGTCTGCTTCCTGATATATTCTTGTATTCTGTTTGCCAATATTTTGTTTAGAATTTTTGCCTCTATGTTCATGAGGGAGATTGGTCTGTAATTTTTTTTTTGTTTTGTCTTTGTCAGTTTGGTATCAGTGTGATGCTGGCATCTTAGAAGGATTTCAGCAGAATATCTTCCTTTACTATTTTATGGAAAAGTTTGAGATGCAGTGGTGTTAGTTCTTCCATGAATGTCTGGTAAAATTCAGCAATGAATCCATCTGGGCCTGGATTTTTTTATTTGGGAGACGTTTTTTATAAAATACTTGGATTTAAAATGATAGGTCTATTTAAATGGTTTATTACATCTTGATTTAAATTTTCAATTCATATGAGTAGAAATCATCCATTGGACTTACAGCAAGTTTTCATTGTAAGTGGAATATATATTTTTAAAGTATGTCAATATGATAAGTGGAATAATTTTTGAAAGTGTCAAATTGTTGCACTTTTACAAAGACAATTTAATCATTTTTACAATAAAAATTTGCTTGCCATAAAATGTTAATTTATAGTTTTAAATTTAAAGTAAAACATTTTTTAAAAGCTTTCATTTTTTTAATTTTTTTAAAAACCATTGAATTATTCAGAAGAATCTTTATTAAAACTTACCAAAAGTCAGAAAATATTTTAGCCTGAGGTAAGCATTAAATTAGTTGGAAGACTTTTTATAATTTCTTAATCTCCATACTTTTTTATAGTTCTATTTAAGTGGTTTATCTTCATTGTGTCCAAAAGTTTTGGTATGTTGTGTTATCATCATGATTTGATTCATCCATTTTTCAATTTCAGATTTTAAACTTAGAGGGACATATATTCTTATAGTATGTCCTTATGATTTTCTGCATTTGTTTGGTATCTGTTGTAAGGGTGCCTTTTTCATCTCTAATTCTATTAATTTTTTTTTTGGTTTTTTGAGGTATGGTCTCATTCTCATTCTGAACCAGGCTGTCCTGGACTGTGTAGTCTCAGGGTGGCCTTGAACTCACAGCAAACCTCCTACCTCTGCCTCCCTACTGCTGGGATTAAAGGCATGTGTCACCATGCCCGGCAATCTAATTTTATTAATTTTTCTCTCTTCTCTCTTTCTTCTTGTCAGATTTGCTAAGGGTTTATCAATCTTGTTTATGCTTTCAAAGAACCAACTGTGTTTCATTGATTGTTTGATTTTTTAAAAATTCTATTTCATTAATATCTGCCCTAATCTTTATTATTTCTTCCCATCTACTGATTTTTTGGTTTGCCTTGTTCTTCTCTTTCCAATGCCTTAAGGTGAAGCATTAAATTGTTTAGTTGTGAACTCTCTAATTTCTTAATATAGACACTTAGAGCTATAAATTTCCCTCGTAGGACTGCCTTCATTGTGTCCAAAAGTTTTGGTATGTTGTGTTCTCATCATCATTTGATTCTATGAATTTTTCAATTTCCTTTTTAATTTCTTCAATGACCCATACATTGTTCAATAATGTACTGTTTAGTCTCCATGAATTTCTGTATGCTCTGTAGTTTTTCTTGTTGCTTATTTGCAGTTTAATCCCATTGTGGTCAGATAGCATACATGGGATTATTTCAATTTTCCTGTATTTGTTAATATTTGATTTGTGTCCTATTATATTGTCTATTTTAGAGAATGTCCCATGTGCTGCTGAGAAAAATGTATATTCTGAAGTATTTGGATGGAATGTTCTGTTTATATCTGTTAGGTCCATTTGTTCCATGATATAATTTAATGCAGATGTCTCTCTGTTTATTTTTTGCTGGGTAGACCTGTCAAGTGATGAGAGTGGGGTATTGAAGTCACCCACTACTATTGTGTTAGGAGATATCTCAGACCTTAATTCTAATAGCGTTTGTTTGATGAAATTGGGAGCCCCCATGTTAGGGGCATATATATTTAGGATTGTAATGTCCTCCTGTTGGAGTGTTCCTTTAATCAGTATAAAGTGACCTTCTTTATCTTTCCTCACAAATGTTGGATTGAAGTCTATCTTGTCAGAAATTAGGATAGCAACCCCTGCTTGTTTCCTAGGCCCATTTGCTTGATATACCTTTTTCCAACCTTTCACCCTAAGAAGGTTTCTATCTTTTACTGAAAGGTGAGTTTCCTGGAGGCAACAGATGGTAGGATCCTGCTTTTTATTCCAATCTGCAAGTCTGTGTCTTTTGGCTGGGGCATTGAGGCCATTGATTTTAAGAGTTATTATTGAAAGATATGTATTTATTCTCACCATTTTTCTTGTTTTGTAGTTCTTCCTGTTTTCACTTTTCTCACTTGTTTTAACTGTTATTTGAGTATGGTTTATTTTTTTCCTATTTCCTCCTCTGTGTGTTTTGGTTTCTCTTCAGTGTGAGTGATTCCTACAAGTATTTTCTGTAGAGCTGGTTTAGTTGCCATAAACTCCTTTAACCTGTTTTTGTTGTGGAATATCCTTATTTCTCCATCAATTTGGATAGATAGCTTTGCAAGAAAAAGTAATCTTGGTTGACAGTTTTTATCTTTCAGAACTTGGAATAATACATCACTCCAAGCCCTTCTGGCTTTTAAAGTTTGTGTTGAGTAATCTGCTGTGATCCTGATGGGTTTCCCTTTGAAGGTCACTTGCTTTTTCTCTCTAACTGCTTTCAGTATATTTTCTACTGGCAAGTTCTAAACTTCATCTGAGCAAAATATACATTCAATTAAAATGAGCACAGAGTATACAAGGGAGCGAATTAAAACAGACAGTCTTATAAGGTCAAAATCCTTTAGGGTGAGTGTTGCTCTACACATTAATCCTGTCAGCTAAGATGTAGAGGATTTTGTTCTGAATTGTTTTCCAGGTCAGCCTGGATCTGGATCAGACCCTGCCCCCAATAATGACAAAAGCAAAGATAAAGGCCCTATAAATCTGAAAGTATTAAAGGCAGCAATATTTAAACACCCCTGTTCAGCTTATTTGAAAATGGTAAAGCCAACCACAAATATGTAACCCATAACCTGCCCTGACCTGGAAAGAGAGATTAGCACTTCCAATGCAGGCTTATATACCCTTTTTTCTTTTTGTCAGCCGGCCTTGTTACCTTTTGGTGTGGCTTCCAAGCTCACCAATGCTGAGTGCTCACCTCGTTCCCTGAGCTCTGGAGCTTGGCTCAGCTGTGCTGGATGCAGTGCTGGTGATGTGCTACAGAGCTTTAGCTTGCCTTCATGGTGCTGGATACGCTGCTGCTGGAGATGAACGCTGGCAGTTCACTGCGGTTCTGTTGGTTGGGGGATAGGAGAGTTCAGGAAGCCTGTAGTTGCTCACACTGTTCCCCTGTATCTCTTTCAGTAGCTCAGCAGACTTTTTTTCGATTTCTGGGCTCTGTGAGGAGACTGATGAGGTTGGAAAGTCCCCTTTTTTGTGCAGTGGCGGGGGTGCAGCGGCAGCTCAGCAGTTCGGGGTGGCAGCTTGGCCACTGTAGACCGGGCTGCCGTGGGACTGGCCGCAAGCTCTACAGTGGGATTCTGGCTGTTTTCTGCTTTCCCTGTTTTCCAGAAAAAATATTCTGCTCTTTTCTGAATTAGAGTGTAGTTTGGTTAAATCCCTCCCTGATCTGCTTTGGCGTGGCTCCTATTCCACCATCTTACCCGGAAGTCTGTTTTTGTTTTTATTAGTTATATAGATAGTGTGTATACAGTCGTGCTGGTACCATCGTTGGCCTAATCCCTGTCCTTCCCCCCTCTGAAAGGACTCTCCTTGTTGGGGAATGTGGGTCGTGTATTGTGGGGGTAGCCATCAGTTATGCGGAAGAGGCAGTGTCTCTGTGCATGATGTCCTAACTTAGGGCTCTAACAATCTTTCTGCCCCCTCTTCTGTGAATTTCCGTGTCCCATGTTGGGATCATTTTAGGTCTACTTCATTGATGATGTCTATGGAGCCTCTGTGTTTCTGGATATCTGGTTTGGTAGGAGTTGAGTGTTCTCTGTGTATATCTCCTTCACCCTTGTGTTGGTACCAGGTTCACCAAGAAAGCAGCACTCTTGCTCATTTCCCCTATTACCCTATGGTTTCAGCTGGGGCCCTGGTGAGTTACAATGGGCTAATTCTTTCCTCGGGTTTTGCATCCATCTATAAAAGAGAAGCAAATTCTCCAATGGAGAGATTGGTCAGCACCAGATAAATGGGATATCCATTATTATTTTAGAGAGAATTTTATAGGTGTCAGCCCTCTTGTAGCCCACTTGGGAGCTTGATATTGGAGAGCAGGCTCATTTTTTGGATATTGTTCTGACTTGTTTCCCAGTTCTAGCTATGGGTTTTGTTCCAATGAGTGGATCTGTTAGCCAAATCAAGAGCAGCTGGTTACCCACCATGGCTGTGTGCCACTATTGCCCTTGTGTGAGCATCATGTCAGGTTGTTTGCTGCTGAGAATCTTAGATCACGTGTTGTTTGGACATTTGTTGGTCACTTTTCCCCCAGTCACTCATGTAGCACCTTCTGGCACTAGACAAGCTATCTGTCTTCCAGATTCTGGTGTCTTTGGCAGTAGGGTCTTACCATTAGCCTTTGGTGGGTCATCAAGTTCTCTGACAGAAATCTGTCTTACTTTGGGAAACCTCGTAGGTTCTCTCTAATCAACAGGTCATTGTGGGTGTTCACTGCATGCTTGTACTGGGAGTTACAGGACAACGCCAAGGGGAAAGAAGGAAGAAAAAAGATAGGTAATATAGATGAGAATGAGAGAAGAGGTAGGGAGAGGGAGAGGAGGAGAGAGAGAGAGAGAGAGAGAGAGAGAGAGAGAGAGAGAGAGAGAGAGAGAAGCAGCAGAAGATCAAGGTTGGTCTTCATCATACCCTCTCCAGGACCCCGTGAATCAGGTGCTCCCTCTAAGGACTTGATGAAGGTTCACCCTTTTAGTCTGTCATTCAGGATATAGGATGTTATGGTGCCATTTCCATTTGGGTCCACTTTTGTGTCTCCCCCCCCAAATCCTTCCCTTCCCTTCCCTTCCCTTCCCTTCCCTTCCCTTCCCTTCCCTTCCCTTCCTTTCCCTCCCTTTCCCTCCCTTTCCCTCCCTTTCCCTCCCTTTCCCTCCCTTTCCCTCCCCTCCCCTCCCCTCCCCTTCCTTATTGTCCAGTCCTCGAGATGCTTATTAGGTATGTCAGTATCTCACCAAATTCAGGTTAGGAGTCACTGATGAGTGAGACCATATGATGATTATCTTTCTGTGATTGGGTGAGTTCACTGAGGATTATCTGTTCCAGATTGGACCATTTTTCTTCAAATTTCATTGTGTCACTTTTCCTTACTGCTGTGTAGAATTCTATTGTGTAGATATTCCACATCTTTGTTATCTATTCATCTAATGATGGACATCTGGGTTCATTCTAGTTCTTAGCTATTATGAATTGAGCAGTTATAAACATGGTTGAGCAAATGTCTCTGAACTGAGGCATGGAGCTTTTAGGGTAAATGCTAGTAAGGGAATAACTGGGTCTGTTGGTAACTCTATAGTCAACCTTTTTAGGAGTCTCCATATTGCTTTCCACAGTGGTTGAACCATCTTACATTCTCACCAACAATGAATGAGGGTTCCTCTTTCTCTACAAGTTTGCCAGCATTTGTTTTCATTAGGTTTTTTAATGTTAGCTATCCTTATTGGGGTAAGGTGGAATCTCATTCTTATTTTAATTTGCATTTCCCTGATAATTAGGGATATTGAACATTTTCTATAAGTGTGTGTTTGCCATTTGTATTTCATCCTCTGAGAACTTCCTGTACAATTCTCTGCCCCATTTTATGAGTGGTTTGTTTGACTTTTTATTGTTTAAGTTTTTGAGTTCTTTGTTAATTCTAGAAATTAGGTTGTTTGTATAGCCAGCAAAAATTTTCTCCCATTCTGTGGGTAATCTATTGACTCTGTTTATTATATGTTTGTCTGTGAAAAAACTTTTCAGTTTAATGAGATCCCAATGGTTGAGTGATTGTTTAATATCCTGAGCTACTGGGGATTTGTTCAGGAAGTCTTTTCCCCCTTATATATCATGGAAAGTTCCTCCTATTTTTTCTTCAAGAGCATGGGAGTCAGTGGATTTCCTACTTTGCTCCTCTGCACCCTCTCACTGGAAGTCTACTAGAATCTGCAGATGGTTAAAAACCCCACTTAACTCTAAATAAATTGCCTTTCCTTCCCCATTATGTGAGTTGTGACTAGGTGGATGCAATCTTTAATATATGAAAATAATGCATATTGTTCATATTCCCATTGAGTTCTATTATGTTCTCTGTCCCTACTTCTTTCCACTGAGGTCCATCCTCAGTGGGGCTATCTGTAATCACTGTGGGGTTATGAATTTATCATTTAGTCCCTGTGTGGGGGGTTGTGCCTTAGAGTACATCTTCCCACCCTGTGGCTCTTGAGTTCTTTCCACTCCTTCTTCCACATGTTCCGTGAGCCTTGGAAGGTGTGTCTAAATGCTCCTGTAGTGTTGAGCTCTGCATCCTCTAATTTTCTGCTTGGATGAGTATTGAATCTCCTCAGTGTATACTGCCATCTCCCCAGAGGAAGTTCTCAGGCTAGCCGTGAAAGCATGTTTTTTTGCTGATGATTTATAAGTGTGTCTTTCTCTTTTGTTGGAAGACATTCCTGTAGTAGCCTATAACTTCAAGTTCTGAAAATTCAGCTTGTGTAGGTAGGTAGTATATAACTGTTTTGCATAGTGTCTGCTCTGTTTAGAGACAAGGTACCTGATTAAATGATAAAGCTGTGAAGTCCTTCACAGGTATATTTTTCTAAATTGTAAATTAAGTCTCTGTCTTGACCTCTTACATTAGTCCAATCTTCTTATTTAATGAGAAAGAAGGTTTAGTAAACATCTTAATTCTTATGGTTCTTCAGAATTATGTTAATTTTTCTGGAAGAATTTATTCATGATTTGAATTTTTTTCTGAAATTGGTTTTTATGAAAATAATTTTCATCTAGTTTTTTTAATTTGAGAGAGAGAGAGAGAGAGAGAGAGAGAGAGAGAAGTGGCTCTCAGCCACTGTGAATGAATTCCAGACTCGTGTGTCCCCTTGTGTTAATGTGCGTCATTGTGTGCTTGGGTTACTTCTTTGCGTCTGGCTAAATGTGCGACTGGAAAATCGAACGGGTGTTCTTAGGCTTTGCAGGCAGATGCCTTAACCACAAAGCCATCTCTGCAGGCATCATCTAAAATTTTATCTTACTTTTGTATTAACCTTAAAGATTTAAAAAATAGTTTAGGACAGGCGTGGTGTCTCATGCCTTTAATCTTAGCACTCGGGAGGCAGGGTTAGGAGGATTGCCATGAGTTCAAGGCCACCCTGAGACTACATAGTGAATTCCAGGTCAGCCTGAGCTAGAGTGAGACCCTACTTCGAAAAGCCAAAAATAAATAAATGAATAAATAAATAAATAAATAAAATAGTTTAAAAATATTTTTTTGTGCTGGAGAGATGATTCTGTGGTTGAGGTGCTTGCCTGCAAAGCCTGATGACCTGGGTTCAGTTCCCCAGTGCTCACATAAAGCCAGATACACAAAGTGCCATGTGTATCTGGACTTTGTTTTCAGTGACAAGATGCTCTGGTGCACCCATTCTCTCTCTCTGCTTGCAAGCAAGCAAGCAAGCAAGCAAGCAAGCAAGCAAGCAAGCAAATAAATAAATAAATAAATAAATAAATAAATAAATAAATAAAATATTTAAAAGACTTTTTATATTAGTTCACTTTTTAAATTGAATATCTGAACCTGACTACTTGACTTTTTATTTATTTATTTATTGGTTTTTTCGAGGTAGGGTTTCACTGTAGCCCAGGCTGACCTGGAATTCACTCTATAGTCTCAGGGTGGCCTCGAACTCACCGTGATCCTCCTACCTCTGCCTCCCAAGTGCTGGGATTAAAGGCATGCGCCACCACGCCCGGTTAAACCTGACTACTTGAAAAGAAAAGTAGTTTATTTAGTACATATATATGGAGACTAGAACTCCAGACAGCTTAACTGTGGCTCTGATGAGGGTCCCCTTGAATGTATTATCCAATATTGGATGGCATTATGAAAAGCATAAGGTCATAGAAGAAAGAATCATTTGGTGAGCAGGAAGTGAGTGAAAGGACTAAAGGTCCTGTTACTTCTCAGTCCCATCATGCTAGGGACCAGCTCCCAACCCATGAACTCAGAATGAGTCACACAAGCAGCAACTATCTTTGTTTTCATCACAGAAACTGTAAAGTAACTTCATTATATTCTCTCTTCTTCCTGGCCATCTGAACAGTGTCTTAAAGTTCTCATCTCTAGCTATGTTCTACTCCATTATGTGTTTCTCTTTCTTATACCTTGAAAGTCCAAGTCTGTTTTGTTCTTGTCTGAGTTCACTTTTGTTGTCCTTACTCAACTGTGCTTTCCTCATTTATTTCTAGAAGCACCCTTTTAAACTTGGTTTTTATTATCAGAGCTGCTGGCAGTTTATCTGACTTGCATTTCTTTTTCTAATATATATGTCAGGAGAGAGAGAGAGAAAGAGAGAAAATGAATGAGATTACATAAGAGAATGGGCATGCTAGGGCCTCCTGCCACTGCAAACAAATGCATGCACCACTTTGTGCTTGTAGCTCTACGTGGTTACTAGGGAATCAAACCCAGGCCATTAAGCTTTTCAAGCAAGTGTCTTTAACCACTGAACCATCTCTCCAGCCCTGACTTACATGACTCATATAATCTCTGACATTTCACTTCTTGGTCAAAGTAATAGAAGAAGTATGGTGTCTTGTGATTTTTGACAAATGACTTGATTGCTTATCCTTATTGCATCTCATTTCCAGCACCGAGCATTCTAGTTTTACCCAATCTTCTCAGACTTCCCACTTAACAATCTTTAAGAGACTATACAGTTTATTTCTTGCTGAAATAAAAGAATAATGAGATTTTTCAAGCTTAGTCATTTGGACATTATTTTGTGTAAATACCTGTGTATAATTTTATAAAACAGAGATATCATAATACATTTCTCTCTTTCACATATTTTTGCAGTGTGTTATGCCATTAGGTGCACAGTATCACTTTCATATAAACTGCAACATAAATGATTGTACTCCATTTGTTCATCTTTGGACTGAACTTAATTGAGTTTTAAGTTCCCTTTTTTTTTTTTGTTAGAATAACAGGAGAGTACAAAGGTGACTTTGGGCCAGTTACTTGGAGCCTCACCTTCTTCCCCTGTAAATGCAATTACTTGAGAGAGCTGCTGGTTCTGCTGTGTGGTTAATGTAGAATGGCCTCGGGCTGCAAAGGGAAACTGCATATGGAAGTTTATGTATGTACACAATGGTACCACTTTGCTTCCTGTTGATAGGTCAGGGCAGTAAAGTCCCTTTTTATTAAACTAATTGTCATTTATATTAATTTTTGCCTAATGGGCATCTCTACTTGTACTTTTTGTTTTGAAAGCTATTTTTTTCTAAAAAAATTATTGACAATTTTAATATATGCACATATTGTAATTTGGTCACACCCCCACTGAGTGGCTTCCTGCTCTGTGGCTCTTACGTTCTTTCTGTCCCCTCTTCTGCAATGTTCCCTGAGCCTTGAAGGGTGGGTTATAAGTCTCCTTCAGTGTTGAGCTCTCAGCAGCCTCTAATGTTCTGTTTTGATGAGTTTTGAGTCTCCTCAGTGTCTACTGCCATCTCCTTGCAGGCAGTCCTCAGGCTATCAGGGAGAATATCACTCATATTTAATCATTCTCTGTAGTGTTTCCTGTGCTCTGGCAGATGTGATAGAGATGACTTGTCTCATGATAGGCATTTGGTCCTGCTGATTAGGTCTTCCTGGGATTTACCACTGTATTAGTCAGGGTTCTTTAGAGGAACAGAATGGACAGAATGAATTGTATTAAAAGGGGATTTATTGGATTAGCTTACACAGTCCAGCAATAGCAGGTTGCAGGTCCGAGAGTCAAGAAACCCGGTAGCTGCTCAGTCCACGATGCTGGAGGCCTCAGCAGTCCAATCCGGCACTGAAGGCCTGGAGGCTTCCTGGAGAGACGCTGCTCTTCAGTCCACCCTGGTCTTCAGTCCACACTGAGAGCAGCAACACCAAGCAGCAGGTACCAAGCAGAAAACACCAAGCAGCTAGTAGCACCGGCAGCCAGGTGGGAGAGAGAGAGCCTTTCTTCCCAGAGCTCCTTTTTATCAACCAGCCCCCTCCTCCAAGAGGGGCTGCCCACTCTGGGAAGGCCACCTGGGGAAGGATTCTTCCTTTAGTTAATCCTTCCTAGAGGCAGCCTCAGAAACACACTTATGAGGAATGTCTGTGGATTCCTAAACAAATCAAGTTGACACAAACTTAACCATCACAAGTCCACCCCTTGTCAACTTGACACCAAACCATATATCTTTACATTCTACTTAATTTCCAAATGAAGACAGTAACAAGGTCATAATTCTGCCTAACGTGATATAACTATCCCTCGTACAACGGAAACGCACAATCATCCCCCCACACACAAAGCAAGTTCCTTGAGAAAGGCTTAGTCTCATATAACAAGTCAAATATAAATTCAACAGTGGTTAACTAGCAATATGATCTTAATCAGTATTAATTACCTAATAGAGAAGTAGAGGAAGAACAAAACATCTTAATATTGGTATACATATGTACAAGCACTCTTAACAAGGTAAGACAGGAACACTCATGGCAATTACAGACCACGTTTTTGTAACTGGTCCCGTGGCCTTAGCTGGTATTTGTTACTGCCTTCTTCTACTACCCATTCAGTATTTCCTCCACCTTCAGCAAGCACCTCAGCAGGTCTTGGTTCTTTACCTGGAGGGTGACCCATACCTTCATTCCTGAAGGATCTGGGCCATTTATCACACTGCCTTGATTGGGTTGTTGCAGTTGTCCATTGACTTTGATAACAGGGCATGGTAACACCAAGAGACGCCCTAGAGAATCTCCAGCACTCCAGACATACTCTTCCTTACCTCCATTGTGGAGGAGCAGTCCAATTTCCCCCTGGTAATCTGGATCAATTACCCCTGCTAACACTGTAACTCCTTTCTCAGCCTGTGCACTCAAGGGCATCAGGAGCCCAAAGTGGCCAGGGGAAATCTCAGCTTCCAGTTCAATGGAATGTTCTTTGTGCCTCCTGGCGAAAGCACTCCCCCTCTGGAACCAAGACCTCTAGGCCAGCAGAGCGTAAGGTTGTGGGGTACAGGAAGCAAAAATTTGGCTAATGGGTCACTTGGGGTGATGGTAAGTGGTACCATTCCCATTTCCACCCCTTGATTCCTGGACCCATGAACGGGCTATAGGAGAAACAGCACCATATATGGGGACGCTGATTCAGAGCATATACACCTGCTGGAGGACACGCCCCCAGCCCTCCAAGCTATTGCCACCTAGTTGGCACTGCAGCTGTTTCTTTAAAAGGCCATTCCACTGCTCTATCAAGCCAGCTGCTTCAGGGTGGTGGGGCACATGGTAAGACCAGTGAATTCCATGATCATGAGCCCACTGCTGTACTTCCTTGGCTGTGAAGTGAGTTCCTTGGTCAGAAGCAATGCTGTGTGGAATTCCATGACGGTGGATAAGGCATTCTGTAAGCCCACGGATAGTAGTTTTGGCAGAAGCATTACGTGCAGGAAAAGCAAATGCATACCCAGAATAAGTGTCTATTTCAGTAAGGACAAAACGCTGCCCTTTCCATGATGGAAGAGGTCCAATATAGTCGACTTGCCACCAAGTTGCTGGCTGGTCACCCGTGGAATACTACCATATCGGGGCTCAGAGTTGGTCTCTGCTGCTGGCAGATTTGGCACTCAGCAGCAGCCGTAGCCAGGTCAGCCTTAGTTAGTGGAAGTCCGTGTTGTTGGGCCCATGCATAACCTGCATCCCTGCCACCATGGCCACTTTGTTCATGGGCCCATTGGGCAATGACAGAGGTGGCTGAGGAAAGAGGTTGACCACTGTCCACAGAACATGTCAGCTTATCTACTTGATTATTAAAGTCCTCCTCTGATGAGGTCACCTTCTGATGAGCATTAACATGGGACACAAGTATCTTTATATCCTTTGCCCATTCAGAGAGCTCTATCCACATACATCTTCCCCAAATGTCCTTTTCACCAATTTTCCAATCATGCTCCTTCCATGTCCCGGACCATCCTGCCAAACCATTGGCCACAGCCCAGGAATCAGTGTATAATCGCACATCTGGCCATTTTTCTTTCCAAGCAAAATGCACAACCATGTGTACTGCCCGTAGTTCTGCCCATTGTGAAGACTTCCCTTCACCACAGTCCTTCAGAGTTGTCCCAGAAAGGGGCTGTAATGCTGCAGCTGTCCACTTCTGGGACGTGCCAGCATAGCGTGCTGAACCATCTGTAAACCATGCCCTGGTCTTCTCCTCTTCAGTCAACTGATCATAGGGCACACCCCATGATGCCATAGGTGCATGCTTGGGGACAGAAGGCATTGAAACAGGAGTAGCAACCATAGGCATTTGGGCAATCTCCTCATGTAACTTACTTGTGCCTTCAGGGCCTGCTCGAGCCCGATCACGGATATACCACTTCCACTTGATGATGGACTGCTGCTGTGCACGTCCAACTTTATGGCCTGGTGGGTCAGATAACACCCAGCTCATAATGGGCAGTTCAGGTCGCATAATAACTTGATGGCCCATTGTCAAGCGTTCAGTTTCTATTAAGGCCCAATAGCAAGCCAAGAGCTGTCTCTCAAAGGGAGAATAATTGTCTGCAGATGATGGCAGGGCCTTGCTCCAGAATCCCAAGGGCCTCCGGTGTGATTCACCTATGGGGCCTGCCAAAGGCTCCAAACAGCATCCCTATCTACCACTGACACCTCAAGTATCATTGATCTGCTGGATCATATGGCCCAAGTGGCAGAGCCGCCTGCACAGCAGCCTGGACCTGTTGAAGAGCCTTCTCTTGTTCTGGGCCCCACTGAAAACTAGTAGCTTTCCGAGTCACTTGGTATATGGGACGGAGTAACACACCCAAGTGAGGAATGTGCTGTCTCCAAAATCCAAATAGGCCCACTAGACGTTGTGCTTCCTTCTTAGTGGTAGGAGGGGCCAGGTGCAACAACTTATCCTTCACCTTAGAAGGAATATCCCTGCAAGCCCCACACCACTGGACTCCTAGAAATTTCACAGAGGTGGAAGGTCCTTGAATTTTGGATGGATTTATTTCCCATCCCCTGATGCGCATATGCTGTACCAGCAACTCCAGAGTGGCTGCCACCTCCTGCTCATTCAATCCAATCAGCATAATGTCATCGATATAATGGACCAATGTGACACCTTGTGGAAGGCACAGACGATCAAGATCCCTGCATAACTAAGCTATGACAGAGGGCTTGGGAGTTAATATAACCTTGAGGTAACACAGTAAATGTGTACTGCTGACCTTGCCAGCTGAAGGCAAATTGCTTCTGGTGGTCCTTATGGACAGGTATGGAGAAGAAGGCATTTGCAAGATCAATAGCTGCATACCAGGTACCAGGAGATGTGTTAATCTGCTCAAGTAAAGAAACCACATCTGGTACAGCAGCTGCAATTGGAGTCACCACCTGATTAAGTTTCCGATAATCCACTGTCATTCTCCAAGATCCGTCTGTCTTCTGAACAGGCCAAATAGGGGAGTTAAAGGGGGATGTGGTGGGAACCACCACCCCTGCATCCTTCAAGTCCTTTATAGTGGCATTAATCTCTGCAATTCCTCCAGGGATGCGATACTGTTTCTGGTTCACTATTTTCCTTGGTAGAGGGAGCTCCAATGGCTTCCATTTGGCCTTTCCAACCATAATGGCCCTCACCCCACAAGTCAAAGAACCAATGTGGGGGTTTTTCCAGCTCCTAAGTATATCTATCCCAATTATGCATTCTGGGACTGGGGAAATAACCACAGGATGAGTTCGGGGACCCACTGGACCTACTGTCAGTCTAACATTTGCCAAAACTCCATTGATCACCTGACCTCCATAAGCACCTACTTTAACTGGAGGGCCACGATGCTGGTTAGGGTCTCCTGGAATCAATGTCAATTCAGAGCCAGTATCCAGTAAGCCCCGAAAGTCTGATTATTTCCTTTTCCCCAGTGTACAGTTACCCTAGCAAAGGCCGAGGTCCCTCTGAGGAAGGATAGGACTAAGCTTAATATTGAAACTTTTGGGGATTATGGAGGGTCCTTCCTCAAAAAGGGACCCGGCCACCCCTTCAATCAAGGGGTTCAGGATCTGTAAAGTGGCTCAAGTCTGGAAACTGGTTAAGAGGCCTTGATTCTCTGTTGCTATAATTCAAAGTGGCCTTTGGGTTCTTTGCTCTGGAACTTTTCTGCTTATACAGATCAAGCAGGAACTTAGTAGGCTTTTTATCTATTTCACTTCTGGGAACACCATGATTAAGCAGCCAGTACCAAAGGTCTACGAGTCATACTGTTACGAGCATTGTTTTGCCTGCGCTGTCCATTACGGTAAACACGCTCATCTTGCCTTTGGCGATTCAGTGCTGATACTTGGCCCTTGTTACCCCGAGAGCCAGTTAGACCCATTGCATCTAAGTCACCTAATGCAGCAACTGCAGCTCCCACTGTGATGTCTTCTTTACATAAAAGACCAATGTTTGGGGACTTTAAGTGTGCTGGTGCTCCCCTCACAAATCTGTTTCTTATAGTCTTAGTGAAGGGCACATCTTCTGCACGCTCCCATTTCTGTGGGCTTAAAGATGAGTTTACATGGTAAATCCACTCCAGCATTCCAAGTTCTCTGAGCCTTTTAATCCCTTCATCAACATTAAGCCAAGGGATATCAGGCAGCTCAAGCTCATTCACAGTAGGCCATCTTTGGATCCATACTTCAGCCAACCAATCAAATAAACTCTTGGCACCTCTTCCAACTGCATGAGCTGCAGTGTTAAATCTAAAATCTCTGGTTAGTGGGCCCATTTCAATAAATTCAGCTTGATCTAATTTTATATTCCTTCCTCCATCATCCTACACCCTTAAAATCCATTCCACATATATTCCCATGCTTCTGCCTGTACAAGTTAGAAAGCTCCTGAAGTTCTTTTTGGGGTGTATCTCACTTCCTCTTGAGTCACGCTTTCTAACTCCCCTTTAGGGGCATGCCTAGCCTTATGCCTATTTATAGGCCTTGAGGCAAAGATGGGTGGGCTCTGAGAAGCATCAGCACATCCTGCAGGGAGGGTCATTACTGCTTCCTCAGACAAAGAAGGAGTGATTCTCCTCAGGGGTGGGGATGCACCTGCAGCTAAAGGAGGGAAGCCACATTCTCATGCAAAACAACTTCTTCAGAATCTGAGAGTTCAATGTCCCCAGATTCTTCAGGGTCTTCCCATACATCCCCATCCCAAGTCATGGGATCCCACTTTTTCAACCAATGCCCTCACTTTAACTTCTGATAGTTTGTGAGGCTGGGAATTGCTTTTACGCTGCAAGTTAGCCAATCTTACAATGAGAGCTTGAGTTTGGTTTTCTGCAATTCGAGCCCTGTTCTGACTAGACAGGAGATTTTCCTCCAGGGCACCCTTAGAAACCTTCAGATCATGTATGTGGGTCTTAAGCTTGGAATTTTCCTTTTGGAGCTTCTGCTTTTCTCTCAACAGTTTATCTAGAGATGCCAGAAGAAACCATCCAGCATCATCATTCGTCTTACTTTTCCACAAATATTCAAAAGTTCTAGATACAGAGTCACTAAATTCCTTGCTCCTCACAAGATATGACTCAGAATCACTAAATACATCTATCTCACGGAGTTCGTTAAATAGTTCACACCATGAGGGTTCTTTAGAGGAACAGAATGGACAGAATGAATTGTATTAAAGGGGATTTATTGGATTAGCTTACACAGTCCAGCAATAGCAGGTTGCAGGTCCGAGAGTCAAGAAACCCGGTAGCTGCTCAGTCCACGATGCTGGAGGCCTCAGCAGTCCAATCCGGCACTGAAGGCCTGAGGCTTCCTGGAGAGACGCTGCTCTTCAGTCCACCCTGGTCTTCAGTCCACACTGGAGAGCAGCAACACCAAGCAGCAGGTACCAAGCAGAAAACACCAAGCAGCTAGTAGCACCGGCAGCCAGGTGAGAGAGAGAGCCTTTCTTCCCAGAGCTCCTTTTTATCAACCAGCCCCCTCCTCCAAGAGGGGCTGCCCACTCTGGGCCGCCCACTGGGGGGGGAAGGATTCTTCCTTTAGTTAATCCTTCCTAGAGGCAGCCTCAGAAACACACTTATGAGGAATGTCTGTGGATTCCTAAACAAATCAAGTTGACACAAACTTAACCATCACAAGTCCACCCTTGTCAACTTGACACCAAACCATATATCTTTACATTCTACTTAATTTCCAAATGAAGACAGTAACAAGGTCATAATTCCGCCTAACGTGATATAACTATCCCTCATTACAACCGGAAACGCACAATCATCCCCCCACACACAAAGCAAGTTCCTTGAGAAAGGCTTAGTCTCATATAACAAGTCAAATATAAATTCAACAGTGGTTAACTAGCAATATGATCTTAATCAGTATTAATTACCTAATAGAGAAGTAGGAAGAACAAAACATCTTAATATTGGTATACATATGTACAAGCACTCTTAACAAGGTAAGACAGGAACACTCATGGCAATTACAGACCACGTTTTTGTAACTGGTCCCGTGGCCTTAGCTGGTATTTGTTACTGCCTTCTTCTACTACCCATTCAGTATTTCCTCCACCTTCAGCAAGCACCTCAGCAGGTCTTGGTTCTTTTACCTGGGGGTGACCCATACCTTCATTCCTGAAGGATCTGGGCCATTTATCACACTGCCTTGATTGGGTTGTTGCAGTTGTCCATTGACTTTGATAACAGGGCATGGTAACACCAAGAGACGCCCTAGAGAATCTCCAGCACTCCAGACATACTCTTCCTTACCTCCATTGTGGAGGAGCAGTCCAATTTCCCCCTGGTAATCTGGATCAATTACCCCTGCTAACACTGTAACTCCTTTCTCAGCCTGTGCACTCAAGGGCATCAGGAGCCCAAAGTGGCCAGGGGGAAATCTCAGCTTCCAGTTCAATGGAATGTTCTTTGTGCCTCCTGGCGAAAGCACTCCACCCTCTGGAACCAAGACCTCTAGGCCAGCAGAGCGTAAGGTTGTGGGTACAGGAAGCAAAAATTTGGCTAATGGGTCACTTGGGGTGATGGTAAGTGGTACCATTCCCATTTCCACCCCTTGATTCCTGGACCCATGAATCCGGGCTATAGGAGAAACAGCACCATATATAGGACGCTGATTCAGAGCATATACACCTGCTGGAGGACACGCCCCCAGCCCTCCAAGCTATTGCCACCTAGTTGGCACTGCAGCTGTTTCTTTAAAAGGCCATTCCACTGCTCTATCAAGCCAGCTGCTTCAGGGTGGTGGGGCACATGGTAAGACCAGTGAATTCCATGATCATGAGCCCACTGCTGTACTTCCTTGGCTGTGAAGTGAGTTCCTTGGTCAGAAGCAATGCTGTGTGGAATTCCATGACGGTGGATAAGGCATTCTGTAAGCCCACGGATAGTAGTTTTGGCAGAAGCATTACGTGCAGGAAAAGCAAATGCATACCCAGAATAAGTGTCTATTTCAGTAAGGACAAAACGCTGCCCTTTCCATGATGGAAGAGGTCCAATATAGTCGACTTGCCACCAAGTTGCTGGCTGGTCACCCCGTGGAATACTACCATATCGGGGGCTCAGAGTTGGTCTCTGCTGCTGGCAGATTTGGCACTCAGCAGCAGCCGTAGCCAGGTCAGCCTTAGTTAGTGGAAGTCCGTGTTGTTGGGCCCATGCATAACCTGCATCCCTGCCACCATGGCCACTTTGTTCATGGGCCCATTGGGCAATGACAGAGGTGGCTGAGGAAAGAGGTTGACCACTGTCCACAGAACATGTCAGCTTATCTACTTGATTATTAAAGTCCTCCTCTGATGAGGTCACCTTCTGATGAGCATTAACATGGGACACAAGTATCTTTATATCCTTTGCCCATTCAGAGAGCTCTATCCACATACATCTCCCCAAATGTCCTTTTCACCAATTTTCCAATCATGCTCCTTCCATGTCCCGGACCATCCTGCCAAACCATTGGCCACAGCCCAGGAATCAGTGTATAACCGCACATCTGGCCATTTTTCTTTCCAAGCAAAATGCACAACCATGTGTACTGCCCGTAGTTCTGCCCATTGTGAAGACTTCCCTTCACCACAGTCCTTCAGAGTTGTCCCAGAAAGGGGCTGTAATGCTGCAGCTGTCCACTTCTGGGACGTGCCCGCATAGCGTGCTGAACCATCTGTAAACCATGCCCTGGTCTTCTCCTCTTCAGTCAACTGATCATAGGGCACACCCCATGATGCCATAGGTGCATGCTTGGGGACAGAAGGCATTGAAAAGGGAGTAGCAACCATAGGCATTTGGGCAACCTCCTCATGTAACTTACTTGTGCCTTCAGGGCCTGCTCGAGCCTGATCACGGATATACCACTTCCACTTGATGATGGACTGCTGCTGTGCACGTCCAACTTTATGGCCTGGTGGGTCAGATAACACCCAGCTCATAATGGGCAGTTCAGGTCGCATAATAACTTGATGGCCCATTGTCAAGCGTTCAGTTTCTATTAAGGCCCAATAGCAAGCCAAGAGCTGTCTCTCAAAGGGAGAATAATTGTCTGCAGATGATGGCAGGGCCTTGCTCCAGAATCCCAAGGGCCTCCGGTGTGATTCACCTATGGGGGCCTGCCAAAGGCTCCAAACAGCATCCCTATCTACCACTGACACCTCAAGTATCATTGGATCTGCTGGATCATATGGCCCAAGTGGCAGAGCCGCCTGCACAGCAGCCTGGACCTGTTGAAGAGCCTTCTCTTGTTCTGGGCCCCACTGAAAACTAGTAGCTTTCCGAGTCACTTGGTATATGGGACGGAGTAACACACCCAAGTGAGGAATGTGCTGTCTCCAAAATCCAAATAGGCCCACTAGACGTTGTGCTTCCTTCTTAGTGGTAGGAGGGGCCAGGTGCAACAACTTATCCTTCACCTTAGAAGGAATATCCCTGCAAGCCCCACACCACTGGACTCCTAGAAATTTCACAGAGGTGGAAGGTCCTTGAATTTTGGATGGATTTATTTCCCATCCCCTGATGCGCATATGCTGTACCAGCAACTCCAGAGTGGCTGCCACCTCCTGCTCATTCAATCCAATCAGCATAATGTCATCGATATAATGGACCAATGTGACACCTTGTGGAAGGCACAGACGATCAAGATCCCTGCGAACTAAGCTATGACAGAGGGCTTGGGAGTTAATATAACCTTGAGGTAACACAGTAAATGTGTACTGCTGACCTTGCCAGCTGAAGGCAAATTGCTTCTGGTGGTCCTTATGGACAGGTATGGAGAAGAAGGCATTTGCAAGATCAATAGCTGCATACCAGGTACCAGGAGATGTGTTAATCTGCTCAAGTAAAGAAACCACATCTGGTACAGCAGCTGCATTTGAGTCACCACCTGATTAAGTTTCCGATAATCCACTGTCATTCTCCAAGATCCGTCTGTCTTCTGAACAGGCCAAATAGGGGAGTTAAAGGGGATGTGGTGGGAACCACCACCCCTGCATCCTTCAAGTCCTTTATAGTGGCATTAATCTCTGCAATTCCTCCAGGGATGCGATACTGTTTCTGGTTCACTATTTTCCTTGGTAGAGGAGCTCCAATGGCTTCCATTTGGCCTTTCCAACCATAATGGCCCTCACCCCACAAGTCAAAGAACCAATGTGGGGTTTTCCAGCTCCTAAGTATATCTATCCCAATTATGCATTCTGGGACTGGGGAAATAACCACAGTATGAGTTCGGGGACCCACTGGACCTACTGTCAGTCTAACATTTGCCAAAACTCCATTGATCACCTGACCTCCATAAGCACCTACTTTAACTGGAGGGCCACGATGCCGGTTAGGGTCTCCTGGAATCAATGTCAATTCAGAGCCAGTATCCAGTAAGCCCGAAAAGTCTGATTATTTCCTTTCCCCAGTGTACAGTTACCCTAGCAAAAGGCCACAGGTCCCTCTGAGGAAGGATAGGACTAAGCTTAATATTGAAACTTTTGGGGATTATGGGAGGGTCCTTCCTCAAAGGGACCCGGCCACCCCTTCAATCAAAGGGGTTCAGGATCTGTAAAGTGGCTCAAGTCTGGAAACTGGTTAAGAGGCCTTGATTCTCTGTTGCTATAATTCAAAGTGGCCTTTGGGTTCTTTGCTCTGGAACTTTTCTGCTTATACAGATCAAGCAGGAACTTAGTAGGCTTTTTTATCTATTTCACTTCTGGGAACACCATGATTAAGCAGCCAGTACCAAAGGTCTACACGAGTCATACTGTTACGAGCATTGTTTTGCCTGCGCTGTCCATTACGGTAAACACGCTCATCTTGCCTTTGGCGATTCAGTGCTGATACTTGGCCCTTGTTACCCCGAGAGCCAGTTAGACCCATTGCATCTAAGTCACCTAATGCAGCAACTGCGGCTCCCACTGTGATGTCTTCTTTACATAAAAGACCAATGTTTGGGGACTTTAAGTGTGCTGGTGCTCCCCTCACAAATCTGTTTCTTATAGTCTTAGTGAAGGGCACATCTTCTGCACGCTCCCATTGCGGGCTTAAAGATGAGTTTACATGGTAAATCCACTCCAGCATTCCAAGTTCTCTGAGCCTTTTAATCCCTTCATCAACATTAAGCCAAGGGATATCAGGCAGCTCAAGCTCATTCACAGTAGGCCATCTTTGGATCCATACTTCAGCCAACCAATCAAATAAACTCTTGGCACCTCTTCCAACTGCATGAGCTGCAGTGTTAAATCTAAAATCTCTGGTTAGTGGGCCCATTTCAATAAATTCAGCTTGATCTAATTTTATATTCCTTCCTCCATCATCCTACACCCTTAAAATCCATTCCCACATATATTCCCCATGCTTCTGCCTGTACAAGTTAGAAAGCTCCTGAAGTTCTTTAGGGGTGTATCTCACTTCCTCTTGAGTCACGCTTTCTAACTCCCCTTTAGGGGCATGCCTAGCCTTATGCCTATTTATAGGCCTTGAGGCAAAGATGGGTGGGCTCTGAGAAGCATCAGCACATCCTGCAGGGAGGGTCATTACTGCTTCCTCAGACAAAGAAGGAGTGATTCCCTCAGGGGGTGGGGGTGCACCTGCAGCTAAAGGAGGGGAAGCCACATTCTCATGCAAAACAACTTCTTCAGAATCTGAGAGTTCAATGTCCCCAGATTCTTCAGGGTCTTCCCATACATCCCCATCCCAAGTCATGGGATCCCACTCTTTTCCAACCAATGCCCTCACTTTAACTTCTGATAGTTTGTGAGGCTGGGAATTGAGCTTACGCTGCAAGTTAGCCAATCTTACAATGAGAGCTTGAGTTTGGTTTTCTGCAATTCGAGCCCTGTTCTGACTAGACAGGAGATTTTCCTCCAGGGCACCCTTAGAAACCTTCAGATCATGTACGTGGGTCTTAAGCTTGGAATTTTCCTTTTGGAGCTTCTGCTTTTCTCTCAACAGTTTATCTAGAGATGCCAGAAGAAACCATCCAGCATCATCATTCGTCTTACTTTTCCACAAATATTCAAAAGTTCTAGATACAGAGTCACTAAATTCCTTGCTCCTCACAAGATATGACTCAGAATCACTAAATACATCTATCTCACGGAGTTCGTTAAATAGTTCACACCATGGATTATTAGTGCCCTCCTTATTACCACTTAAAGTGCTCTCCTTATTACCAGCAGAGCCTTTAGTGGTACTAGAGTTGGAGAACCAACTCCACAGAGCACCAAGCCTACTAGGGAAATCCATCCTTACAATTCTGTTTCTCTAGAACCACTCCTGGTACCACAATCTGTATTAGTCAGGGTTCTTTAGAGGAACAGAATGGACAGAATGAATTGTATTAAACGGGGATTTATTGGATTAGCTTACACAGTCCAGCAATAGCAGGTTGCAGGTCCGAGAGTCAAGAAACCCGGTAGCTGCTCAGTCCACGAGGCTGGAGGCCTCAGCAGTCCAATCCGGCACTGAAGGCCTGGAGGCTTCCTGGAGAGACGCTGCTCTTCAGTCCACCCTGTTCTTCAGTCCACACTGGAGAGCAGCAACACCAAGCAGCAGGTACCAAGCAGAAAACACCAAGCAGCTAGTAGCACCGGCAGCCAGGTGGGAGAGAGAGAGCCTTTCTTCCCAGAGCTCCTTTTTATCAACCAGCCCCCTCCTCCAAGAGGGGCTGCCCACTCTGGGCCGCCCACTCTGGGGGAAGGATTCTTCCTTTAGTTAATCCTTCCTAGAGGGAGCCTCAGAAACACACTTATGAGGAATGTCTGTGGATTCCTAAACAAATCAAGTTGACACAAACTTAACCATCACAACCACCATCTATACAAAGCAGATTCTGTAGCCAAGAGTAGATCTGTACCTAAGAGCAGCATTGATTAGAAAAGATAACCATAAACAGAAGAATTCTTGATGGGCATAATTTCTTTTTAAAGTCAGAACAGGGGAAGCTTCTCTCTAGGATCTTTGATTTCCTAGCCATGGGTTTATGACTCAGTTCTCAGTATCAGGTATGAATTAGCTCCCCCTAAACTAATTCATAGGCAATCAGAGAGCAGTTGATTATCCCCATAAAGTTTATGTGTCACTTTTTAAAAAAGATTTTATTATTTATTTATTTATTTACTAGAGACACAGAGAGAGAGAGAGAGAGAGACAGAGACAGAGACAGAGAGACAGAGTGAGAAAGGGTACACCAGGCCTCTAGCCACTTCAAATGAACTCCAGATGCATGTGCCACCATGTGCATCTGGCTTACATGGGACCTGGAGAATTGAACCTGGGTCCTTAGGCTTCACAGGCAGGCTCCTTAACCGCTAAGCCATGTCTCCAGCCCTATGTGTCACTTTTGCAGTAGTGGGTACATCTTGCCTGGCTGCTTGGTTTTGTAGCTTGCAGAATTCACTGCTTGTTCATGCTGTTTGTAACTTTTATGCTCCAGCAGCTCACATAGCACACTTAACAGCAGTATAAGAGCTAGCCAGCAGAGAGCTGTCTTCCATTTCAGTATGATCTTTCAATGTCCTGGACTACAGTCTGTGGTGTCTTTACTAATTGGGTCTTAACATTTAGTTGGGATGGGTAACCAAGTACTTTGGCAGTGGCCTGCATTGTTTGGGGGTCCTTATGTGCCTCCTTGACCAGCTCATTGTAGTGGTTAACACAACCCTGGCACTGGGATTTACTAGCAGCACCCTTTAGTTTTAGGGTATAGCTTTCTCTACCCCTACCATGGTGCACTTGCCAATCCCTGCCCTGATCTCTCAGAGAGATATGTTTTAATTAACTAACCAAGAAGTAGGTTTTTCTGGTATTGACTCACACCATAATTTGTATATCTCCTTCTATCCCTTTTCCTCAAGACTCTTCCACTCCCTGTATTTCTGTCTCCTCCTCTGATCCCTACCTGCTTCTCCTCTCTAAGTCTCATTTTAGCTTTCTTACCAGGACTACTGATGCTTACTACCACTTATGAATAGATCAGACTCTTCCATGTTAGGATTTGCATATGAGAAGGAAAATGTGGCATTTGTCTTTCTGAGTCTGCGTTACTTCACTAAGTTTTTCCTGGTTCATCCATTTTCCTACTAAATTCAGAATTTTGTTTTTCTACTGCTGAACAGAATTCCATTGTGTATATGTACACATATCATTATACATTCATCAGTTTATGGACATCTGGGTTGATTCTGTTTCCTAGCTATCATGAATAGAACAGCAGTGTTGTAGTCAGGTTCCCATTGCTGGTAGAAGTCACCCAACCAAGAGCAGCTTGTGGGAAAAAGAGGTTTATTTTGGTTTACAGGCTTGAGGGGAAGCTCCATTATGGCAGGGAAAACGATGACATGAACAGAGGGTGGACATCACCCTCTGGCCAACATCAGGTGGACAATAGGAATGGGAGAGTGTGCCAAACACTAGCAAGGGTGGCTGGCTATAACCCGCATAAGCCCACCCCCAACAAGTACACTGCTTCCAGGAGGTGTTAATTCCCAGATCTCCATCAGCTGGGAACCTAGCATTCAGAACACCTAAGTTTATGGGGGACACCTGAATCAAACCACCACAAGCAGTAAGCATGGCTAAGCAAGTATCTGTATAGTAATAAAGAGTAGAGTCTTTAGGGTATAGTCTCACTACTGATATAGCTGGCTAAAATAGTAGATCTATTTCTAGATTTATTTTAATTTATTATTACTATTATTATTATTTTTTTGAGGTAGGGTCTCACTCTAGCCTAGGCTGACCTGGATCTCACTATGTAGTCTCAGGGTAGCCTTGAACTCAAAGTGATCCTCTTACCTGTGCCTTCCCAGTGCTGGGATTAAAGGCATGCACCACCACACCGAGCTTAATTTATTAATTTTTTTATTAAGAAAGTGCTTTGTACGGACACATCATGTGTTGGTACCATCATTTCCCTCCTTTCTGCCCCTAATCTGCTGAGGGCCTACCTTAGTAGAGTTGCTGGTATTCCCCATAGGGTTGTGGGGTGACATGTGAATATGAACATTAAGTGTAGTGCTTTCTGGGCTGATTGGTGGTAATAATATATACATTTAGCCAGACAAAAGCAGGCTTTATACCCCTAAGGCTCATGCCCTCCCCTGCCATAGACTTTTGCTTAGGTTTTTCAGTACCAGCTATGTATTCCCTCCCATAGAGAGGGCCTTCAGTCCAATTATGTAGCATTTGGTTATCCCTACAGCAGACATGCCACTATTGTACCCGTTCAGTCATTGGGCCTGTATGGCCATATTTGAATATTCAGTGTCCACTGTTTTCACTGCTGATGACTTCTGTCTCCCATACGGCTGCATGCAGTGCAGCTTTTTCCAGCTTTCAGTTGGCTGTTCTACAGGTAGAAAGTTTTCTGCTCAGCATCAGCTTGCTTTCTCAGTGACCTTGCCTCTCAGGCAAGAGATGTCTTCAGCAGTAGGGTCTTACTATCTGTTTCTCAAAGGCAACCAAGGGCTTTGGCAATAGCCTTTAATGTTTTGGAGGCTACTAGGACCTCCTTGGCCAACAACTCCCTGGAAGGTATCCCATCCCAGGCACTGAAAATTTTCTAGTAACAGTCTACAGCTTCTAGATGTGCCATTATTCAAAAAAGTAGTTTTACATAAGTCTTATTCACAATATCTTGAATTTTGGTTGACCCTCCCCTTGCCCTTTTGACATACTCTATTTGCCAATATTTTGTTGAAAAATTTTACATCTATATTCATGAGGGAGATTGGTCTATAATTTTCTTTTTATGTTTTGTCTTTGTCTGGTTTTGGTATCAGGGTGATATCAAGGAAGGAGTTTGGTAGCATTTCTTCCTTTTCTATTTTATGTAAAAGTTTGAAAAGTATTGTTGCTAGTTCTCCCATGAATGTCTGGTTAAGGTTCACAAGTGCATCCATTTGGGCCTGGATTTTTTTTAGTTGGGAGATTTTTTTTTTTATATAACTATTTGGATCTCTGTACTTGTAATAGGTCTATTTAAATAGTTTATCTCATCTTGATTCAATTTTGGTAGGCCATATAAATCTAGGAAGCTGGGCTGAATGGATGGCTTAGTGGTTAAGTCGTTTGCCAGCAAAGCCAAAGGATCCAGGTTTGATTTCCGAAGACCTACGTTTGCCTGATGCCCAAGGTGGTGCATGCATCTGGAGTTGATTTGTAGTAGCTAGAGTCCCTGACATGCCCATTCTCCCCCCTCCCCATTCTCTCTGTCAAACAAATAAATAAATAAATAAAAATATTAAATCTAGGAAGTCATCCATTTCAGACTTTCAAACTTAGTGGAGTACATGTTATTAAAGTGTGTCCTTAGAATTTTCTGAATTTCTTTGGTATCTGTTGTAATGATGCCTTTTTATCTCTAACTTTATTTTTGTCTGTTCTTTCTTTCTTTCTTTTTTATTTTTATTTTTTGTTTTTCCGAGGTAGGGTCTCACTCTTGCTCAGGCTGACCTGGAATTCACTATGTAGTCTCAAGGTGGCCTTGAACTCACTGTGATTCTCCTACCTCTGCCTCCTGAGTGCTGGGATTAAAGGCGTGTGCCACCACGCCCGGCTTTGTTCTCTCTCTCTTTTGGTCAGATTTGCTAAGGGTTTATCAATCTTATTTGTCCTTTCAAGGAACCAGCTCTATGTTTCATTGATTTTTTTTTTTTTTTTTGGTTTCTAGTTTATTAATTTCTGCCCTAGTCTTTATTATTTCTTCCCATGTAATGATTTTTGGTTTGCCTTATTCTTCTTTTTCCAAGGCCTTAAAGTGGAGGCAGTAAATCGTTTACTTGAGACCTTTGTAATTTTTTAATATATGCACTTAAAGCTTTTATTTTGCCACTTAGGACTGCTTTGTTGTAATGCCTTCTTGTTGGATTATTTCTTCAATAAATATAAATGAATGTCTTTATCTTTCCTCACTAATGATGGTTTGATGTCCATCCTGTCAGATACTAGTATAGCAACACCTGCTTATTTCCTAGGTCCATTTGCTTGAAATACCATCCTTTCACCCTAAGATGGAGTCTGTCTTTAATGGAGAGGTAGGTTTCTTAGAGTCAACAAACTGCAGGATCCTACCTATCAATATAGTTTGCAAGTCTATGTCTTTTGGTTGGGACATTAAGGTCATTGATATTAAGAGTATGTATTTATTCTTGCCATTCTTCTTGTTTTGTAGTGCTTCCTGTTTTCCATTTATTCTCTTGTATTAAGTATTATTTGATTATGGTTTATTTTGTCCTGTTTCCTTATGTGTGTACTTTTCTTTCTCTTCCGCATTGAGGATTTTTTCATGTATTTTTTGTTGAGCTGATTTAGTGTTCATATGTTCCTTTAGCCTGTTTTTGTTGTAGAATTTCCTTGTTTCTCCATTAATTTGGATGTATAGCTTTGCTGGATATAATATTCTTGAATGATAGTTGTTATCTTTCAGAACTTGGAATGCATCATTCAAAGTCCTTCTGGCTTTTAAAGTTAATGTTTAGTGATCTGCTGTAATGCTGATGGGCTTGCCTTTATAAGTGATTTGCTGTTTCTCTCTAACTGCTTTTAATATATTGTCTTTGGTGTGTGTGTTTGGTAGTTTAATTACAATATGGCGAGGAGAGGTTCTTTCCTGGTTTTGTCTGTTTCACTTAACTTATTGTCAAGCTTTTGGTCCATTTTATATATCTTCCCAAGTGTAATTTTTTTTTTTTTTTTTATATGTGGTGTGTGTGTCATGTGCGTGCTGCAGTATGACTGTGGAAGTCAGAGAACTACTTCAGTTTTAGTCCTTGCCTTGCACCTTGTTAAAAGGAAAGGTTTTGGTTGTTTGCCACTACTTGAATAGGTGTCCTGAGAGTTTCCTGGTGATTATCCTGTCTGGGCTTTCCTTCTTGCCATGCTGGGTTTGCACATGCTAGCTCTATAGTGTCAGGCTTTATGTTGATCTGAACTCAGGCACTCATACTTATCTGTGGAGTCATTTCCTCATCCCCCTATTATAGCTTTTGATTTTTTTTCTCTTGCTATCTTTTTTTCATCCTTGGACGACCATATCCCATAATGATAAAATAGTTCTTCACATTGTTTCCTAAAGTATTTTGATGGCTTTGAAAATTTTAATCTTATTCTGAAGTGATTCTTTTGTTGTTGTTGATGTTTTGATGTAGGGTGTTGGTCTAGCCCAAGCTGACCTGGAATTCACTATGTAGCTTCAGACTGGCCTCAGATTCCCCGTGATCCTCCTATCTCTGCCTCCTGAATGTTGGGATTAAAGGTGTGAGCCACCACGCAAGGCTCATAAGTATTTTTGAGATGATAGTTGTGTAGCCATTTATAGTCATAACCCTAAACTTATACTTGTTTCAACCCCAGCAATGTAGAAAAGTAACTCCCCCCCCAGTGATATCATAGAGTTCCAGTTTTTCAAATAATGTTATTGAACTTAAAAGCATTCTTTAGTTAGTAGATTCTTTCTTTTCACTGTAGAGGGAGAGGGAGAGGGAGAGAGACAGAGAGAGATTGAGAGAGAGAGAGAATGAGTACGCCTGAGCCTCCAGCCACTGCAAAGAAACTCCAGATGCATATGCCACCTTGTGCATCTGGCTAATGTGGGTCCTGGGGAATCGAACTTGGGTACTTTGGCTTTGCAGTCCTTAACTGCTGTGCCATCCCTCCAGCCTGAGATTCTATTTTTATTTCAAATGATGAAAATGTCTACTATAACAGCCTTTGAATCTAGGAGCTGTGTTTGACCTAATTTTTTTAGTATTTAATTAATTATTTATATGAGAGAGAAAGGGGCAGATGGGAAAGAAAGAGAGAGAGCAGGAAAGAGGGAGAGAAACTGAGAGAATAAATGCACAGTGCCTTTTGCTACTGCAATGGAACCCCAGATACCTGCACTGCTTTGTGCATCTCTCTTTACGTGGGTACTGGGGAATTGAATCTGGGTCATTAGGCATTGCAGGTAAGTGTCTTAACCATGAGCCATCTCTGCAGCCCTTGACGTAAATCTTTTTGACAAGTGTTTCTCATGAACATTTTGTAAAATTGCTCTTCCTCTATACTACATCTCTCTCTCTCTCTCCTACAAAGCATGCTTTAATTTTAGAAGTGATCCCATATGAAGAGCTCACTCACCGGGTACAGTGCTAGGACCTGAGTTCTGACACGTAGCTCTCATGTAAAAAGTCCCACACAGAGTGACATGTACCTCTAATCCCAGCACTGAAGAGGCTCCTGAGGCCTTACTGGTTAGCTAGTCTACCCAAATTTGTGGGTGAGAGCCATTGCATAAGATACCTAACATCAAAATCTGGCCTCTGTGGGGTCCCTCCTAGGACCAGCCCAGGAGGGGATGCAGGGTCTCTGCCGGGCAGAGGGTGAGAGGCGCAGAGTCAAGATACAGACACCTGGAGTTGGGTGAAAGCAGGCAGAGGGTGAACTGCTGCAGACTTGTTTATTCAAGGAAGTGTAGGGGTTTTTAAGGGTTTGGCTGGCCAATCGTATAGAGTGGCTCCTTTTTTGTGATCAATGACAGCCTGTCTCTGGGCAGGGTGGTTTCCTTCTTGTGACCAATGACAGCCTGTCTCCGGGGAGAGCATCTTGCAGCAGGTTGCTTGCAGGCATTGGGCTATAGCTATTGTTATGCTAGGCCTGTGCAGAATGCCATGTCCACTGAAGTCACTTCCTGGTTGCTCCCAGCAGGTGGCCTGGCTAGGGCCCGACCTGCATTGTGCCATACATATCCTCCTTTTTGTTTTTATTATTGGCGACCATAAGAAGCATGGTTCTTTGCCAAGCCATTGTTGACCCCAGGCCCCAAGGGATCACCTCATGCAGTGGTGCCTGTCTTAGGTTGCCCCATTTCATGGGGTCTTACCCATCATTGACTACCTGCCATCCTGGTGAGAAGGCCCAAGGGGTTGTCGCTGTTGCCCAGGAGGCATGGGATGGCCATGTGGGGGTGGTTCTGTGGTGTGTGAACAGTCCTGGCAAGAATCAACTATGGAACCTGAGAAAGACTGGGGTAGGTAGGACAGGCTTACAAATGAGAAATGGTGGATAAAATACCCTATGGTGGTTCACGAGGGGTTGCCCCTTCTGATTAATAAGTGGCTCCCTGTAGTAGCACATGGTGTGTTTGGATGGTGGTAGTACGCCAAGAAAAAGCTCTGAGACATCTGATAAGGATCAGCATGGTGGCGAGAATAATTAGGATTCCTGCCAGAATAAGAAGAAATGAAGGGTTGAAGAAAGAAATAAAAAGTTATCATCAAGAGAACCACTGCAAAGCCAATTGGTGCATGTCTAATGATAACATGGAGTTCAGCATGAATAGTCACGCAAGGGCTCAGTCTACAACTAAGGAGGGAGCACTCGAGAAAGCCCCTGGAAAAGAGTAAAAAGATGGTCATTGAATGTTGGGACCAAGACAAAATAATAGGGGAGGTTTAACATAAAGAAGTTGTTGGGTGACTTGTCGTGAGTTCACCCTTAGCGCCAATAATAGTAGCATTGAGTGTCCTTAATGGTAGCAGATCAATGCAATCATAGGAGTTGCAAAGGAATTTATGGCTGGTTGGAGGGTAGCATTACCATAAGAGGCATTAATAAGCAAAAAGGCAAAGGGTGTGGTTAAGGAGAAGTACTTGCTTGAAGGGGGAGAAATACAGCAAAATAGAGTGACTAAAATGAAGCCTAGGAGAAGCATGGGAATCTAGGCCCACCACATCAAACAAGTATGGCCTAAGAAGAATTGTCCAAAATGGTTTCTGGGAAGTGGTAGCAGGGAGAAAAGGAGATAAAAGGAGAAAAAGGGGAATAAGTTTACAGTCCCATTTCTGGCCTGAGGGGTTTGGCATCATCCTCTTCATCAAGGTTGATCCCTGAGTCAGTGGCTGGAGGGATGCTTCTGGCAGGGATCCAGATCGAGATCTGTGAAGTTTCTGGAAAGACACAAGCATACCCTTGGCCCTGTGTTAAAAGAGGGTGGGATCTCTTCCAGAGATTAGTAAGAGGATCCTTCTAGCGGTCTAAGGGCAAGGATGTTGTGGTTAGTTGTGATCTCCAATGTTTGTAGGCTGGGGAGAGTCCTGCCTTGTCAAAGGTGAGAAAATTGAGGGTGACAAGAGCTTCCACTAGGGCCAAGTGGGGGTCCTTGGACAACATAGTGGACTTTTGTTTTATAATTAGTTCCTTTAGGGTCCGGTTAGTTCTCTCCATGATGGCTTGTCCTTGTGGGTTGTAGGGGATCTCAAGGGAGTGTTTGATTCCCCAAGATTCCATGAAGGATGTGAATTGGGCAGATGTATATGCAGGGCCATTATCAGTTTTAATTGACCAGGATACACCCATGACCAACATGGCGGCTTTTGTTGCCTTAATGATGTGGGGCACCTTCTCCCCTGAGAGAGCAATAGAAAAAGTAAGCTTAGAGTAAGTGTCCACAATGACATGGACATATATGAGGTTACCAAAGGAAGGTATGTGGGTAACATCCATCTGCCAGACAGAATTTGGGGTAAGGCCTCCAGGTTTGACTCCTTAAGGCTGTAGGGGCCCCAAGGGGGCTAGGGGAGCACATGCCTTACAGGTACAGGTTAAATGTTTGCTAAGCTAAGCGAGAGCTCAGGGTATAAGATCCATAGGTTAGTGGGGGATAGATGTAACTTTTGGTGTAAATGTCTAGCTTGTTCTAAAGGTGGCAAGGAGGAGACAGCAATAAACTTGTCTTCCTGTGAATTCCTATCAGCAATAAAGCCAGGAAGACCAGTGTGTTGCTGACAGAGAGTGAGCTGCTGCAGACTCGTTCATTCAAGAAAGTGTAGGGGTTTTTAAGGTTATGGCTTGCTAATCGTTGTATGGGGTGGTTCCTTTCTTGAGACCAATGACAGCCTATCTCCAGGCAGATCATCTTGCAGCAGGTTGCTTGCAGGCATGGGGCTATAGTTGTTGTTATGCCAGGCCTGTGCAAAATGCCATGTCCACAGAAACCACTTCCTTGTTCCTCCTTGCAGGTGTCCTGGTTAGGGCTCGACCTGCACTGTGCTATACATGCTAACAGGTGGCCTGGCTAGGGCCTGACCTGCATTGTGTCGTACGGGCCTCCACACAATGCATGTGTATATACACCCTCACAGCCAGGCACCCATACACACATGTACACACACAAAAGATCCCATTTCTATATAATGTAGTACTAAAGTGATTATGACTTTGTCAGTCATGGTGTTGTGTCACCATTGTGTTGAATATAGAAAATAATTCCTGCATTCTTATTCACTCATTGTTAACTTGCTTTTTCTGAGGATGCAACAAGTACTCAAACAAAACAGTACAACGTCAATAACATCAATTGATTGTTTTTTCTTCACCCTATTTCCTGTCCCTTTACTCCTCAGCTTTTTTTGTTGTTTGTTTGTTTGTTTTTTTTTTGTTTTTGGAGGTAGGGTTTCACTCTAGTTGCAGCTGACCTGGAAAATTCACTATGTAGTCTGAGGGTAGCCTTGAACTATGGCGATCCTCCTACCTCTGCCTCCCAAGTGTTGGGATCAAAGGCATGCACCATGTCCAGCACTTGATTTTTTAAAGTTTTATTTTATTTTAATTTTTGGTTTTTCGAGGTAGAGTCTCGCTGTATCCCTGGCTGACCTGGAATTCACTATGTAGTTTCAGGGTGGCCTTGAACTCATGGCAATCCTCCTATCTCTGCCTCCTAAGTGCTGGGATTAAAGGCATGTGCCACCACACCTGGCTACTCCTCAGCTTTTTTGTTCAACTTCTTGTGCATGCCAACACAATATTTTATTAAAGTTATTCTTCCTTAAAAAGCAAGTAATTTCTTAGTATATATACATACTTTTCTATACCTTGCTTTTCCACTTCAATTCTATATTAGAATATCTTTCTAGGTACATACTTATCTATTTCATTTTTTTATGGATAGTTATAGAATAACCCATTATTTGATTTTTATAGGATTTATTTATGAATTTATTTATTTATTTTTGTTTTTTGAGTTAGGGTCTTGCTCTAGCCTAATTATCTCCAAATTTATTGTATTTTCTTTTAAAAACAATCTAGTACTGGGAATCTACTACATGCCTGTCCTTGAAAATATGTAAGTCTCTGTAGCATACATTTCCAGAGCTAGAGTTTCTGGCTTCCTGGTTAAGTGCACTTATAATTTTGGTAGAAACTGTAAAGACTTTCAGCCAGAATTTGTTGTTCAACAGCTTTTAGTCCTACAGCTTTGCAAGAGAAGGCTAGGTGTGTTCCTATCGCTCAGTCTTAGTAATGCCATTCCTTGTGCTTAGCTTCCTTCATCTGCTGACCCATGGTGTCAGTGTTCTTCTACATGTACCTTTCAGAAAGTAAGTTTATTCATTAAATAAAACTTTTATGAAATTCACTTTACCCGAATTAAAATAGTTTAAAATGGATTGGAGAGATGGCTCATTGGTTAAGATGCTTGCCTGCAAAGCCAAAGGACCCATGTTCGACTCCCCAGTACCCACATAAATCCAAATGGCCATGGTGGAGCATGCATTTTGAGTTTGTTTACAATGGCTAGAGGCCTTGGCATGCCCTTTCTATTTGCTTCTCTCTCTCTCAAATTAAAAAAAAAAGTTTAAATCCTTCCATAGGGCTACATATAAGGGGGAGGATCATTTGAGCCCAGATGTTCTAGACTAACCTGTAAAATATAGCAAGGAACCTTCTCAAAACAAAGAAAAGAAAACACTCTATAGGTGTCACACAACCTGAAGTTAATGAATCACTTTCTCTTGTGATTTGTTTTAGTGCTGTATTTCCAATTGATTTTTTAAAATTAAAAATTGCTCTATGTACAGGTTTTAAAGTTATTTCTTCTGGAATGCCAAATTGGACCCAATCGAAACATTCCTGCTTTCCTAGATGAGAAATCCTTTGAATTCTATCTCATTTTCCCCCAAGGAAATGATTTCTTTTTCCTCATTATGAAAAACAGCACTAATAGAGTTAAGATGCTTTGTACCATGATGCAATACATCCTATTATTGTAACTGCAGTCAACTCACTTTGTCTATGTGAACTTGTTTAAGCCTTTTTTACTTAAAAACTTGCTAATATTTCCTGATGGGCTGGTTATGAGGAGTAAGATAACCAAAATCATGTAACTGTCTGAATATCTGAAATGTGTAAGATTCTTGATAAAAGTGTGTTGGATCTCCTTCTGTTCTATATAGAAAGATAACTGAATGTATGCTCTTCTTTTCAAAGTGTGCCTAGTTTCTCCTTTTTAATTACATTTAATTTTTTGAAAAGGTTATACTTTTATATTCCCCCTTCCTGCCCCCATTCAACTGAGGGCTCTCCTCATTGGGGTTATTGGTTTTCGCTATGGGGTCCTGATGGGCTCAGTCAGTTTCTGTGGTGGTGGGGACGGCGTGCCTGCCTGGGGCTAATCCTATCTACTCCGTGGCTCTTATAATCTTCGCACCCTTTCTTCTACAATGTCTGATTTAGCACTGAGTTGTCTATAGCTTCTAAGCTTCTGGTTTTTTGAGTTTTGAGTGACTGCAGTGTCCATCTTCTTTTTCCCAGAGCTGGTTGTCAGGCTAGCAATGAGAGCAGTACTCATGTCACTGCTTCCTCTGCAATGACTTCTGGACCCCAGCAAGTGTGGTAGAGGCATTCCATCTTTTGATAGTTAGCTGTCATTTCTTGTCATATTGATGGATCCTGGATCTCCCTGGTATTCTCTGCCATCTGTAAAAGCAAACTGATTCTCTAACAAGAGTGAAAGCAGTTTAGATTAAAGGGGATAAATGTTTTGAATTGTATACCCACTGTTCTTAGCCAAAGAGCAGTGGAAGCTTCTGTCTGGAGTTTATGAGTTTATCCATGGGATTCTGACTTGGTTCCCAGTACCACATATGAGTTTTCTTCAATTGAGTGGGTCTTATGGCCAATACAAGTACAGTTGATTACCCACAAAGGCTGTGTGCCACTATTGCACAGGTATGTACTTCATGCTTGCTTGGTTGGTTTCATAGTTTGTAGGATGTCCTGCTTGGTGATCATTATCTCCCAACAGCTCCCATAGCACTTTCAACCACTATGCAGGCTAGCCAGGAGGGAACTGGTTTCTCCCTCAGTGCCAGCGTGGTCTCTTGTTGTCTTGTGACTGCAGCCTGTCTTACCTTGTAAGACAGTACAATACAATACAATACAATACAATACAATACAATACAATACAATACAATACAATGCAATGCAATGCAATGCAATGCAATACAATACAATACAATACCTGTATTGTGTATGGGACCTCATGGGTCTCCCTGATGAACAGCTCATGGTGGTAACCTCATTCTGGCCCTGGGATTGATCAGCCAGAATGCCCATGGTTTTAGTGTTATGCTTTTCCCATCTTCTACAGGACACTTCTGTTTGGGCTTACCCCTCCCCTCCCTAGTAAGGGTCATATCGTATATAATGTCATCCATGAGGAAGGTTTCTGTGGTTCTGATTCATGTTGTCATTAGTTTTGTGTGCCCAACTTCTTACAGGTGCTGCTTAGAGCTGATAATAGACAGGCCTTCTGCCATTCAAGAGGAGTTAGACCTTATTGAGGCCCTTGGTTATCTTGAAGAATTCGGTATAAAGATCTTGCCTTTGCAAGGTGAGTTTTCTGCTTTGTATTTGATTGCTACTAGCTTATTTACGTGGATTAATTGAAGCTTCTTTTGGGATAACTAAAGAGTAATGTTGGAAATTTAATCCATTAGCAGTATATGCATTCTCTTTCATCATATTTCCAATGAAATCTCAAGTGAAA
Organism: Orientallactaga sibirica; assembly: GCA_036365145.1. Taxonomy (NCBI): domain Eukaryota; kingdom Metazoa; phylum Chordata; class Mammalia; order Rodentia; family Dipodidae; genus Orientallactaga; species Orientallactaga sibirica. Next base: position 16,274,165 of record JAEOAD010000015.1, read on the forward strand.
AAAAGAGCCAATATTTTATTGTAAACACTTATTTAAAGTCATTATCTTATTTTTTTAAACATTTATTTTATGTGCATTTATGTTTGTGTGTGTGTATGATCTTGCACATGCTGTGGCACACATTGTGGAGGTCAGGAGAATTGTCTGTCTCAAAGGATAAGTGAATGGCAATCAAGAAATCATGCATCAGTAATCTCTGGAACATGCACCTTCACACACATATGCATTCAAACACATACAAACATAATTGCACATGCAAAAAATAATAAAATTATAAAACAACCAGAAATAAGTGTTGGGATTAGAGTCTGTCACTGTGCCCAGTCAGCAACTAACAATTTTATTTTGATTGCCTTACATTTAGGCAGTCATGATACCCTTTTGTGATGTCCCCAGTTATAATTATTGATTTTGTTTTTGTTTTATCAAGGTAGGGTCTCACTTTAGCCCAGGCTGACCTGAAATTCGCAATATAGTCGCAGGATGGCCTTGAACTCATGGCAATCCTCCTATCTTCGCCTCCCAAGTACTGGGATTAAAGGCATGTGCCATCATGCCCAGCTAATTATTGAATTTTTTTGTAGTGCGCCTATGCTCTGATCGCATCACCCTCATCAAGGAGTGTATTTCCCAGTCTCCTACCTCCTACAAACAGTCTTCAAAGCTTCTAGATCTTGCTGAGTTGCTAAGGGTTGCGGGTAAGTCTTTTGAATGCTAAACTGCAGATTAAAGTATCCATGTTTTTCTTAACATCACCCTATATGAAGATTAGCATATTTGACTATAGGTGTCATAGAGCACCTATGAGCAAGTCAGTGTTGTCTAGAAAGTGACATATCCTAAGAGACATATCCTTACTGAGAATGCTACTCAAAAACAACAATCTAGTAAAGGGTTCCCCCAAGGTCAGCACACAGGTACCCATATCATAATGGTCCAAGATGGCCAGACTATCCCAGTCATCCATACGGTTCTGTTTTTGCCAGCATAAAAGATAGAAAATTGAAGGGGTCATGGAGTCTTATGCCATAGTTCTAGAAAGCCATTGAGGCCAGGCAATGTATGGCAGGGTTGGCACCCCTGAGAGACCACTGTGTAGTATACTGCCACTGGAAGTGTAGATTTGTATTTTGATCTGTGTACAAGCTCACAGGTAAGAGATTGTCCTTGCCATAGAAGAATCTCTGAACACTTAACACATTTGAGTGCTTGGAACTCTTAGACTATGGGGACTTTTGAAGTTGGACTGAATGTACTTTGCATTATGAGATTTTCATATGCCTATGGGAACAAGGGGTGGAAGTCTTTGGTTTAAAGGTGATAGGTTTTGGTGTCAAGTTCACAAGGGGTAGACTTGTGATAGTTAATACTGTAAACTGAGACGGCTTACGGAGACAAGTCTCTGAGCATGTTTCTGAAGAAATTTCTAGATTAGGTTAATAGAGGAGGGAAGACCTACCCTAACTATGGGTGGCATCATTCCATGGACTGAGGTCCAGGTCTAAATAACAGGCAAAAGGTGAGTTCAGCACAGGTATGTTTTGCTCTGTGCTTCAAGACTGCCAATTGAAGCTACTTCATATTCCTACTGCCATGTCTCTCCCACCATGATAGGCTATACCCCTTAAACTGTAGGTTGAAAGAAGCCCTTAAGTTACTTTTGCAAGGTATTTCATCATAGTAATAACAGAAATAACTAATATAACTTTATTACCTGTGCCCTTTAACTTAATTTAAAACTCAAGCTATTTTAATTCCCATTTGCTTTTGAAGGATATATTTCTTCTCTTCCCCTTACCTTGGTAAGGAAAAGACATAGAATCCATGAAATTATAGTACTTCCTGCTTTAAATTTTAGTGAGAGCATTTAAAAATGTTTTATTTATTTGAGAGAGAGAGAGGAAGAGAGAGAGAATTGGTGCTTCAGGGTCTCTGGCCACTGCAAACAAACTAGATGCATGTACCACTTTGTGCATCTGGCTTTACTTGGGTACTGGGGAATCAAACCCAGGTCCTTAGGCATTGCAGACAAGTGCCTTAACTGCTAAGCCATCTCTCCAGCCTTGGTGTGAGCAATTTAATTAAGAACTGATATTAATCAATATTTTTTTCAAGAGATAGAGGGCTACTTCCATACATAGTAAGTAGATTGAAAGATCACAATTACTGCAAACTTTTGTCCTTTAGTCATTTGAAATCCATGTAAATCTCTGCTTTACTTTAGAATTAATTTGAAATATGCCATTCATGAGTTCTTTCATCAGTTGTTGCTGCCATAATCACTAAGTCATTTCCATATATTTCCAGGTGAAGATGCAGAGGAACGGCGTGGGCAGGTTCTTACTCTTCTGGTAGAGCAGGCACTTTGTGTTCATGACTACAAAGCAGCCAATATGCATTGTCAGGAACTGATGGCTACAGGTGAGTAGACTATGCCCAGGTCGTCTTCCTAGCATGCGTAATGGAATAGCTCTGTTCTGAAATCAATTGGCCTGATTCATAAGCTAGCCACATTTTGCCTGAGATGCATTTTGTTAGCACTGACAAGTACATATTGTGTCTGCTTATATATTAGTGTTAACTTTTTTAAAAAAATATTTTATTATTTATTCATTTATTTGAGAGAGAGAGAGAAATACAGAAATAGGCAGGTAGAGAGAGAAAGAATGGGCACGCCAGGGCCTCCAGCCACTGCAAATGAACTCCAGATGTGTGCGCCCCCTTGTGCATCTGGTTTACATGGGTCCTGGACAATTGAGCTTTGAACTGGGGTCCTTAGGCTTCACAGGTAAGCGTTTAACCACTAAGCCATCTCTCCAGCCCTAGTGTTAACTTTTTAATAGATTCAGGGTTTTAATTTTTCTAAGATTGTGGTTATTTTCTATTTCCTATTTAAAATATGTATACAATTTTAGGAATAGTGTTGCATGAACTATTTTAAAGCTATTTCATGTGACTAAAACTAAAATTTTCAAGAATACTGCAGTTTGTGACTATCTAGTTAGCATTTTTGTATTTTCAAACCAGTGCTTTCAGACTAATGTTGAAAAACAGAGGATATGGCAATGTAAATTCCTTCCATATTAAAATTTCTGTTCTTGGAGAATAAGCAGTTCTGCACTGTATACTCTGCCCTGAAACGTGATTGAATCTGCATGGAAAACCCTAGCATGCACCTACTCGTGTTCATGCACTTTTTTTGTGTTTGCTGCTCCTCATTAAATCAGAGACTTGTGCATGGTGGAGGAAATCTTTACCACTAGACTGACTTGTGCACTTTTTTTTTTTTTTTTTTTTTGAGGTAGGGTCTCACTGTAGTTCAGGCTGACCTGGAATTCAATATGTAGTCTCAGGGTGGCCTCAAACTCACGGCGATTCTCCTTCCTCTGCCTCCCGAGTGCTGGGATTAAAGGCGTGTGCCACCATGCCCGGCTTGTGCACTTTTTAATGTCTGCTGTTAATGAAAATAAGAAATAAGAAAAACTGTCTTGACACCTATTAGTAAAATAAGGACGTCCATTCGGTATTATTGTGTGAGAGAGATTGGAGTCAACTTCTAACACACCAAGGGCAAATGGTATGGGTATTACCATCAGTGAGCAATCTGAGGGGGTTTATTGATTGAAAATTACTAAAAAGGGAATTGGGATTATTGCTATATCGATAATTATTTTAATGGACCCTTTCCTGTAGGCAGGCCAAGCTGAAAGGATTTGAAGCTTGTAAGAGGAAGGATTTAATCTGACATTGAGGATATACAAATGTTATGACTTCAACAGCAGTTTTGCTAAAATCGAGGTGTGTTGTCCCCTTAAGTGTGAGGGTTAAGGCTGAGGCCTAGTTGAGATGAAGGCTCAGGAGCCTTGTGGAAGTTTTGGTCAAGAAGGTAATCTTTGGCAATATTCACTCAACCATTTCAGCATTAGAAAATTGATTTCAGGGCTGGAAAGATGGCTTAGTTGGTAAGGTGCTTGCTTAAGAAGCCTAAGGACCCAAGTTCAATTCCTCAGTACCCATGTAAGCCAGATGCACAAGATGGCACATGGGTTTAGAGTTCTCTGGTGTGCCTGTTTCCTTCCTCCCCCATAAATAAATATAAAAAAATGAAAAAAAGGAAAATTGATTTCATAACATATCTGCATTCTAAGATGTTAACCAAATGACTTTTTCACATGAAGCTCAGAATAATTTTTTTGTACCAATATTGTTGTATCAATGCAAAGTTAATTAGAGCTCTTTGTAATAATTTTATTCCTATAAGACCTGAATTAACTAATTTTTACTTTATATTTTAGAGAAGTCTATGCTGGACCGCATGATACCTTTGTTCTGTAGAACAAAGTTCTGTTTTCGAGCTGGAACTCTCTCCTTCAACTAAGAATAAAAGTGTCTTTGAAAAATTCATAGTATAATATTGTCTATTAGGATGATATCTGCTATGTGTTAGGGGTTAGCTCAATTTTTGGCACTGACCTTAGATGTCTTTTTCTATGAAGTGGATGATTCCATGTGGGTACCTAGCTTAATGTGTCTTTATCTGACACTTTACAGTTTCTGGCATACTTTTATATACTGATGTTACTTAGTCCTTTCAACAACCCACGAGGAAGGGGTTATTATTATCTCTTTGTACTAGTAAAGGAAGGTGTGGGATTAGAGCTTTTGTAAGTTCATAGGAGTGCTAAGAAGATGGGTAGAGTCATACCCTTAGTATTATTCATTCAGCTGTCCTTCTTTGTAGTCAACATCAAAGCTCAATGTATTTGCATTCATTCCTGGTTATTCTGGTGTTCAAGTGTTCTGTCAGAAATGTGTCTGGAGTAGCAGCAAACCTGGTAGATAATAAATCAGTCTAATCTTTCTTTACTCCCTTGGATTCCTATGCTTTTCTGTGTGATGTGTCACTGACTAGGTTTGCTTTGGTACCACAAGACCTGAGCAGGAATATTTTGTGTTCCACATTTTTAAAAGTAATTAATTAGTTATTTACATATTTATTTGAGAGTTGGTAGAAAGAGGCAAACAGAGAGAGGGGAGAGAAAGAGAGGGAAAGAGAATGGATGTGTCAGGACCACCAGCCACTGCAAATGAACTCCAGATGCATGCGCCACCTTGTGCATCTGGCTTTATGTGGTTTCTGGGGAATAGAATTCTGGTCCTTAGGTTTTGTAGGCAAGTGCAGAACTCCTGAGCCTTCTCTCCAGCCCTGTGTTCCACACCTCACATAGACTTTCTTTTCTCCTTTCTCAACATCATTCTTTTATTTGTCAATTTTTCAGGATATTCAAAGAGTTGGGATGTTTGTAGCCAGTTAGGACAATCAGAAGGTTACCAGGACTTGGCCACTCGTCAGGAGCTCATGGCTTTTGCTTTGACACATTGCCCTCCTAGCAACATTGAACTGCTTTTGGCAGTGAGCAGCTCTCTACAGGCACAAGTAAGTGCTTTGAAATAAAATAAACCCTGACCTGTATAAGGTACATTTTGGGGGGCATAGATATGAGAGTTTGGGTAATTTTTTTTAGTAGCATGACAATATTCCAGAAGAAAAATAGGTTGTTACCTGAGGAGAAATTGTGTGTTTGTGCATGTGTGTATTATGTGGTGTATGCAAATGTATGTGCATTTGCATGCACCCTATCTGCACAAATGTGGAGGTCAGGGTAGAATGTTGAGTATCTTCCTCTAGCAGTCAACCACTTGTTTCTTTGAAACAGAGTCTGTCTCTGAACGTGGAGCTGGTGTTTTCATGAGCCCTGGTGATTTTCCAGTCTCTACTTCCACATAGAGCTGGGATTATAGATATGCAGTGCCATATCCAGAAGCAGCTTATGGAAAGAAAGGGTTTATTTCTAGATCATAGCTTTGAGGGGAAGTTTCACCATGTGAGGAAAAGCATAGAAAAAACAGAGCATGACATCACCTTGTCATGATCTTGTCACATCACCTGGGAGGAAGCAGCAAGACTAACCTAGTTTCTACTGGCAAAGGAGGCTGAACTACAAGGTCCCAACCTCCCACCCCAGTGACACAACTCCTCCAGCAAAACTGCACCTCCCAAAGGTTCTATCAGCTAGGGAATATGTATAAGGCTGGAGAACAAACACATGAGCTATGAATTTTACATTCAAACCACCATGATATGGGTGCTGGGATGTTGAGCTCGAGGCTACTGAGGACCACTCAGGCCCTCATATTTGTGTGAGATGTGCTCTTACTCACTGAAACATCTCTCTAGCCCTATGAGAAGGAATGTAAAAGGCTATTAAACAGTGTTAATGGTTTTATTATATTAAGGAAGAAATGATGTAAGATAGGCTTGAAAAATTAAACTTAATTAGGGAATGAAAGATTGACTATGTGGGGGGGGAGTTAGTGTTGTTAAAAATAACTTACATGGGAAGCTGTGAGTTAAAGCAAGTGGTTACATACTCCTTCTAGAGTCCTTTAGAAGTTGGGAGTAGGCTGGGCCTTATTTTGACTGATGGACATTTTCTAAAATCAGGCTGGATCTGGAGAGCATAAGTAGTGAGTGTCCTGTTTGAGAAATCATAAGATGTGAGGAGACTGTGGATCTCATATTCATTGCATTTGTGCCAGGTTTTAACAGTTGATGTGCACTTGTGAAACTTGTTGATGCCTTGATGTAATCCTTTTGCTCCAAAATGCTTATTATAAAATAGCAATTGTTTCCCTCAAAATGATTAATATTTTCTAAATTTTAAAACTACATTGTGAAGAGATGCAATTTTTTCAAATACAACTCTTTTATAAGATAACCTGTTTTGTTTCAGATTCTTTATCAAAGAGTGAATTTACAGATATATCCTGAAGGAGGAGAAAATACCAATGTCTCACCTTTAGTTAGTAAAGTGCTACAAGAGGTAAGTGAAATACATGTGAGAAAAGAGTTAAAAAGGTGGCTAAGAAAATGAAATGAAATCCATCACCCAACCTCATGTGGGAGAAGGTGTGTGTGTGTGTGGTGTGTGTGTGTGTGTGTAGACTACTTTCATGTTCATGTGAACCACAATATTTATACAGAAATAGCACTCAAAAGTGTCCAGCTCAAGAAACTATCTCAAAGAAAATACCCATGAACTATTACATAGATAAACAAGCACATGTCAACTTGCTACCACTCCTCCACTGTAATTCCTTGTCTCTCCTTCCACAGATCACTACTGTCATGACTCATCCTAATAATTCATCCCTGTGGCCTTTATATTTTAAATAACTGTAACACCACACATGTACATACATGCACACACCCACCCTTATATGGTACTTCACACTCAAAACTATGCTTTTAAAATATTTTATTTTATTTAAAGAGGGAGAGGGGAGAGGGAGAGGGAGAGGGAGAGAAGGGCAGATAGAGAGAATGAGCATGACAGGGTCTCTAGTCACTGCAAATGAACTCCAGAAGAATGCACCACCTTGTGCATCTGGCTTACATGGGTACTGAGGAATTGAACATGGATCCTTAGGCTTTGGAGGCAAGTGCCTTAACGGCTAAGCCATCTCTTCAGTCCAAAATTGTTTTGAGAGACAAGTCACGCATACTGTTACGCATAACTATAGTATTTTTCATTTTTTGTCATATAGAATTTGTATAAATATATACTATGATTTATTTATTATAATGGTGATTAACATTACTTTATTTTCAACTTTCTACTAAGTGGAATTATTTTTTAAAGTTAAATTAATTTTATGTGTATTATAACAGGTTATGCTCTTTTCTCCCCTTACCCCCTACTCCCATTTACCTGGGGCCCCTCCTCAGTGAGGTTATGGAATTTACTATGGGGTCATGTGTGGGTCTTTTCCGTTCCCATTTCCCAGGGTTGTTGGCCACCCACCTCCCAGGCGGGGGAGGGAGGAGTTGGGAGGGAAGCAGGGTCCTTTCTGGAGCAGCGGGTGTGTGTGACGATGAAGATGACGGGCAGTGAACAACCGGGAGATTGTCTGATGGACAGCACTCTTTTATTCAAAAGGGGAGTGGGTTTATAAACACTTGGGGAAGGTTGAGATGGCACATATAGACTATATGGCGATTGGATACATAGTTTATGGGCTGTTATCTAGGTGGCGGAACAACTAGTAACTTCAAAGCTGTGGGGGAAGATAAAGGGAAGAGAGAAGATAATGGGAATGGTGGAAGGCTGTGACTTCAAAGCTGTGGGGGGGGAGATGGTGAGAAGGCTACACGACTTCAGCCACATAAGGGTCTCTTGGGCAGCTAGCCACACGATCAGGAACTGTGGGGGACAAAGTCTGACTTATGGAATAGTCAGAGCCTTTTGGGGTCTGGAGGGAGGGCCTTGTCAGTTCTGCCCACTCTGGGCGATGACAGCACACTACAACCTACAACGTAGGGAAGGCCAGTCACCGTCGCCAGGGACTCCTGACGATAGGGCCAGCTGCAACCCCACAGCCCAGGGTCCCTGGCCATGTCCAACAGTTCAGGCCAGCCTCCTCACAGTCCCAGCCCATTTCTAGCAATGTCCAACAGTCATGAAGGCCCCAATAAGTCCCTGTGGTGTACTGGTGTTGGGGTGGGATAGGACCATGTCTCGGTATTCCCACCTACTCTGTGGCTCTTGTAATCTTTCTGCCCTTCTTCCACAATGTTCCCTGAGCCATGGCATGCCTATTAGCAGTCTGATTTAGTGTTGAGTTCTCTGTAGCCTCTAGATTTCTGCATTGATGACTTTTGATTAGTCACCATTGCCCTGGAGCTGGTTATCATGCTAGAGTAAGAACAGTATTCCTCTGTACAAGCAAGGTTGTAGAAGCCCACTTTTCTTATCCAGAGCTCACTGGAAGCTTCTGTCTGAAGTTTGTGAGTTTCCTAATTATGGGATTCTGACTTGGGATGCTGACCAGTACCAGAAAGGAGTTCTCTCCCACTGAGCGGGCCTCATTTCCAGTCAGAGAATAGCTGATTACCCACAGAGGCTGTGTGCCACCATTGTGCAAGTGTGTACTTCTTGTCAGGTGGTTTATTTCATACTCTGCAGGGTCCCCTACTTATTCATGCTGTTGGTGACCCTTGTCTTCCAGCAGTTCCCATAGTGCTTTCCAGCACTATTAGGGCTATCCAGAAGGCAGCTAGTTTCCTTTTTGGCTTCGTCATGATATTAAATGGAATAATTTTGTACACCTCTTCAGGCCAGTATTTCTTCTTCCCTCTTCCTTCTCTTCCTCTTCCTTCCTTCCTTCTTCCTCCTTCCTCCTCCTCCTTGTTGTTGTTTTGTTTTTCGGGGTAGGGTCCCACTCTAGCCCAGGCCCATCTGGAATTCACTATGCAGTCTCAGGGTGACCTCAAACCCTCAGTGACCCTCCTACCTCTGCTGCCAGAGTGCTGGGGTTAAAGACATGCACCATCACGCCCAGTTTGTTGTTTTTAATTGGATGTATGCATCTTAACTCATTAGTACTTTGTATTATGTACTGGCTTTAGTACACTGGTACTAAAACTGAACTTGTAGAATCCATTTGTGTAATTAAGGAAGAAATATTTAGTTTTTCTCCATAGTGGTATATGTATAATTACTGTATTTCCCCACGTTTTTCAATTTGTTAACAATATGTTGAACATATATGTCTGTGTGTGGGTGTATATGTATGTATATATGTGTGTGTGTGTATGTATATGTATATGTATACATCTTCCCAATTCAGTGTTAAATGACAAAAACAACTCAGAGAAGTATATGACTTTTTGTCCATAATATAGAGTTTGCCTCTCCCTCCTGCAGTAGTGACCCTGTTAGCTGGCCAATGTACATTCTTCTGTGAGGGGCATGCAATGTACCTACTGAGCATTTGAAACATGATTTGAAACATGTAATTTTCATTCATTTGTGTTTAAGTAGCCACATGAGGTCACTGGTTTCCATGGTGGAGACCACAGCTTTTAATCATTCAGCATTCAGTAGAGAACTGTGTTTGGTGACTGGCAGTAATGACAGTGGATTTTTTTTTGTTGTTGTTGTTGTTAGACTCCTTCTGGGAGGAAAACTTAGTGTTTTCCAGGGTCTGCAATAGTATAGATTCATTTCTTTCTTATACATATCTACAACTTTTAGTAATTACTTGGTTTTCCATACCTAAAATCTCTGTGATGAATCTTCATAAATTCAGAGCAGTTCTTTAATAGGCTGTGGTCACTTGCTGTTCTAAGTATGAAGAGTTGTTGTCTTTCAGGGTTCAGTTGTGGGTTTACTTTTCACGAGATCTTAACCCAAGACATTGATCTTTTGAATCTCTGTGGTCTACCCCCACACAACACATCTCTTGCCCTGAATTGTCTCTCTGGCATACTTTCTGGTTCTGCCTTTTTTTTTTACATGATGTCTTTTTATCATATCTTTATTTTTTTATTAGATGTGGACATATTTAGTAAACAACACATGTTGGTGTCATCCTTTCCCTCATCCCTTTCCCCTTTTCTGAAGAGGCCTTCTTTGTTGGGATGCAGGTCAACCCCATGGGGATTGTGGGTCATACATTATTGGGTGGGGGACAAGCAATGTCTCTGTGCAAAATGTCCCAACTTGTGGCTCTAACAATCTTTCCGCCCCCTCTTCTACAAAATTCCCTGAGCCATGCTGGGAGCATTTTAAGTGTACTCCAGTGATGGGCACTTATGAGCCTCTGGATCTTTGCTTTGAGAAATATTGAGTGTCCTCAGTGTCTCTCTCCTTCACCCTTGTGCTGATATCAGATTCACTAAGAAAGCAATACTCTTGCTCATTTCTCCAATTCCTCTGTGGTTTTAGCGGGGGCTGGGGTGGAGTGCACTGGGTAATTTATCTCCTCAGATCCAACTCCTGTATGAAAAAGAGAAGCAGATTCTCCAACAGAAAGTGAAGTCAGCACCGGTTTAATGGGATAACTATTCTTAATTTAGAGAGAATATAAAGGGTGTAGACCTTTTTATAGCCCAAGGTTACTGGGAGTTTGACAGTGGAAAGCAGAATTATTATCTGGATATGATTCTGACTTGTTTCCCAATTCCAGATATCGTTTGCTTTCCACTGAGCGGATCTGTCAGCCAATCCAAGAGTAGTTGGTTACCCACCATGGATGTGTGCCACCATTGCAATTGTGTGAGCATCACGTCAAGTTGTTTCTTCTGAGTCATGTAGACTTTGAGTTGCTTGGACAGATGTTGGCCACTTTCCCCCAGTAGCTCATGTAGCAACTTCCAGCCCTCGATGGGCTAGTTGTCTGGGGACTGGCTTTCCTCTGGAATCCAACTTGGTCTCTCCATGGTCTGTGCCAACAGCATATGGTGTCTTCAGCAGTAGAGTCTTACCATTAACATCTGATGGGTAATCAAGTGCTCTGACAGAAGTCTATCTTGTTTGTTTTGGGAGATCTAGTAGGTCTCTCTAATCAACAGCTCATTGTGGATGTAGACCACATCCTGGTACAGGGAGTGCCAAGGGAAAAGAAAAAAGAAAAAGAGAGGAAAGAGAAACAGAAGAAATTTGAGGTTAGGTTTTATCTTACCCTCTCCAGGGCACTTTGATTCAAGTGGTCCCCCTAAGGTCATCTTGAGGGTTCTACCTTTTAGCCTGACTTCCAGGATATAGGATTCTCTGGTAGCAGTTCAGTTTGGGTTCGGTTTTGTGCCCCCCCCACCCGTTCCCTTCCCCCAAGCCCTACCATCCCTATTGTCCAAGCCTCGAGATGCTATTCAGGTATGTCAGCAACTTGGCCTGATACAAGTTAGGAACTGCAGATGAGTGAGACCATGTGACGGTTGTCTTTCTGTGATCGTCTGAGTTAACTTAGAATGATCTGTTCCAAGTTTGACCATTTTTCTACAAATTTCAATGTGTCATTTTTTTCTTACTACTGAGTAGAATTCCATGGTGTAGATATACCACATCTTGGTTATCCATTCATCCAATGATGGGCACCTGGGTTGATTCCAGTTTTTAGCTATTATGAATTGAGCAGCTATAAACATAGTTGAGCAAATACCTCTGGACTGAGATGTGGAGATTTTAGGGTAAATGCCCAGTAAGAGAATAACAGGGTCTGTTGGTGACTCTAAATTCATCATTTTCAGGAGTCTCCATATTGATTTCCATAGTGGTTGTATCAGCTTACATTCCTAACAACAGTGCATGAATGTTCCTATTTCTCCACATCCTCGCCAACATTTGTTTTCATTTGATATTTTAATGTTTGCTATCCTTACTGGGGTAATAGTTAGGGATTTTGAACATTTGCTTAAGTGTATGTTAGCCATTTGTAATTCTTCCTCGGAGAACCTATTTAGTTCGCTGCCCCACTTTTGGAGTGGGTCATTTGATTTTTTTATTGTTTAGTTTTTTTTAGTTATTTGTAGAGTCTAGATATTAGGCTTCTGTCAGTAGTATAGCTGGCAAAGATTTTCTTCATTCAATGGGTAATCTATTGGCTCTGCTTATGGTATGTTTGTGCAAAAGCTTTTTAGCTTCATGAGATCCCATTTGTTGAGAGTTTGTTTAATTTCCTGGGCTACTGGGATTTTGTTCAGGAAGTCTTTTCCCAGTCCTATATCATGGAGCATGCCTCCTGTTTTTTCTTCTAGTAGTTGATGAGTTTCAGGTCTTATATTGAGTTATTTAGTTTATTTGGACTTGATTTTCATGTATGGCGAAATGAGTGGGTCTAGTTTCATTTTTCTACATATGTCCAACACCATTTGTTGAAGATGCTGTCTTTTTTCCAGTCTACATTATTGTTACTTGACCTAAGGTCTAGGTTTCCATTCTGTTCCGTTGGTCTATGTTTCTGTTTTTATTCCAGCACAATGCTGTTCTTGTCACTCTGGCTTTGTAATACAGCTTTAGATCGGGTATGGTGATACCTCCAGAGGGTATTTTTTTTTTTTTTTTTTTTGCTGAGGATATGTTTGGATACCTGAGGCCTTCTACTATTCCATATGAATTTTGAGATCATTATTTCAATCTCTGTGAAAAAATGATGCTGGGATTTTTATTGGTATTGCATTAAATATGTATATTGCTTTTGGTAGAATTACCATTTTCACAATATTAATTCTATCACTCCAGGGACATGGGAGGTCTTTCAATCTTCTCAAGTCCTCCTCCTAGGTTTGGCTTTGTGTCATAAAATCGTAGAGTTGACCTTTTTCATGGAAATTTTTTCTTTCACCATCTATTATAAGGGATAATTTTGGATGCAATAGTTTCTCAGACTTTGAATTGTTCCATTCCAGGTCCTTCTGGGTTTCAGGGTTTCCATTGAGAAATCTGATGTAATTTTTACAGGATTGCCTTTGTATGTTGTGCGTTGTTTCTCTCTTTCTGCTTTTAACACTCTCTGTTTTCATTGTTAAGAATTTTAAATATAATGTGTCTTGAGTTTTTTCTTTGGTCCTGTCTGTTTGGTGTTCTGTGGGTTTCTTATATCTGGAAGGCCTTTCTTTTGAGAGATTTGGAAATTTTTCTTCAATAATTTTGTTGAATATGGTCTCTATGCCTCTGGCCTGGATTTCCTGTCCTTCTGGGATACCCACAATCCAGATCTTTGGTTTTTTTAGGGTGTTCCACAGTTTCCTTGTATTCTGTTCACTTGATTTTTTTAAAATTTTGGCCTCCCAATCAATTTCTTCCCGGTCTTGTCTTCCCAGTCAGAGGTTTGTCTTCCACACGAGTGACTCTGTTGTTGAGAGGTTCTAGAGAGTTTGTTATGATTTCTATTTTATTTTTCTTTTCAGTTGTGCTATTTTGCATTATGTTAATCTCTCTTTTGAGGTACAGTTTCAATTCGAGTTCTGATTTTCTTGATGCTTCTTGCATTCGACCAAGTTTTCATTAAGTTTAATTGGCCAGTTGTTGAGATCTTCCATTTCTTGACTTACCTTCAATTTATTCATATCTCTTTGGAGGGTTCTAAGATTTTCTTCAATCCAGTTAAGCCTACTGTCAAAAGCTGAACACTCTAGAAGATGATTCTGTTCAATTTCATTGATTCAATTGTTGATTCTTTCATGGTTTGCTTCCAGTTCAGTGATTTTTTTTTTTGATCAGGGTCTCATTGGTTGCTGTGTTTTCTTTTTGGGAATGGATTTCTATTGATTTGTCTGACTTCATTGGAGGCTTCCATTGTAGGACTAGGCATTCTTGGTGGAGATCTCTCAGTTTTCTGACTTTCATCGGCTTTTTTGCATTGTTGTCTATCCATTTTAGGGAGACTCTTTATTTTATTGAGGAGGAAGCAAGTTTTGGTCCTTTGGCCCATGCACCCTCTGACTCATGTGAACAGGGATGTTGGTACCCAGTGGCCAGTCAGGATGCTGAGCAACAGGCCTGATACCATAGCTCACACAGGGACCGGGCCTCACCCAGTATGGTACAGTGGGACCTACTATCACCAGGGGACTGGGAGGAGCAAGGGAATAGAGATCTGACCTTATTCTTCCTCCCTGACCTCCCTAGCCAACAACTCACTGATAGGTATCCCATCCCTGGCATGAAAAATTGTCTAGTAACAATCTATGGCTTCTGAGTGTTCCATTGTCCAGAAAAGTAGTAAATAAACTTATTTATTTATTTATTTATTTATTTTGGTTTTTCGAGGTAGGTTCTCGCTCTAGCCCAGGCTGACCTGGAATTCACTCTGTAGTCTCAGGGTGGCCTTGAATTCATGGCGATCCTCCCATCTCTGCCTCCCGAGTGCTAGGATTAAAGGCATGCATCATCACGCCTGGCATATGACTTACTTTTATCCTCTTAGATTAGCCCTTCCTCCACCTTTCCTTTACTCAGTCTTTTCTCCTGACATCTCTTAGGCCTTTTCACCCCCATTAATCTGTTCTTCTTCTACTTACATATATATAATACCATCCTATTAAGTCACCCCCTCCCTTCCTTTCTATTCCCTTTATATCCCCTTCCTAGCTTACTGGCTTACTGAGTTTTATTCCTACTCATATAGAAGTCCAATCATTTGTAGCTAGGATCCACATATGAGAGATAACATATGACATTTGCCTTCTGGGCCTGGATTACCTCACTAAGTATAATCCTTTCCAGATCCTTCCATTTTCCTGCAAATTTCATAACTTCAATTTTCTTTACCGCTGAGTAGAAATTCATGGTGTAAATCTGCCACATCTTCATTATCCATTCATCAGTTGAGGGACATCTAGGCTGGTTCCATTACCTAGCTATTGTGAATAGAGTGGCAATAAACATGGTTGAGCAAGTATCTCTAAGGTAGTAAGACAAGTCCTTAGGATATACGCCTAGGAGTGGTATAGCTGGATCATATGTAAATCTATTTTTAGCTGTCTCAGGAACCTCCACACTGATTTGCACAATGGCTGGACCAGATTGCATTCCCACCAACAGTGTAGAAGGGTTCTTCTTTTTCCACATCCTCACCAGCATTTATGGTCATTTGTTTTCATGATGGTAGCAAATCTGACAGGAGTGAAAAGGAATCTCAGTGTAGTTTTAATCTGCATTTCCCTGATGAATAGGGATGTAGAACATTTTTTTAGATGTTCATATGCCATCTGTATTTCTTCTTTTGAGAACTATTTAGTTACATAGCCCATTTTTAAATTGGGTTGTTGATTTCTTATTACTTAATTTTTTTAGCTCTTTGTAAATCATAGATATTAATCCTTTGTCAGATGTATAGCTGGCAAAGATTTTTTCCCATTATGTAGGTTCCTCTTTTCTCTATTCACAGTGTCCTTTGCTGTTCAAAAGCTTTTTAATTTCATAAGGTCCCAGCGGTTGAACTGTGGTTTTATTTCCTTAGCAATTGGGCAGAAAGTCTTTGCCAAGACCAGTATGTTGAAGGGCTTCCCCTACTTTTTCCTCTAGCAGTTTCAGAAGTTCAGGTCTGATATTAAGGTCTTTGATCCATTTGGACTTAATTCTTGTGCATGGAGAGAGATAAGGATCTATTTTCATCATTCTACTGATACGTATCTGGTTTTTCCAGCACCATTTGCTGAAAAGGCTGTCTTTTCTCCAGTGAGTATTTTTGGCATTTTTGTCAAAGATTGGGTTGCTGTAGCTACCTGGACTTACATCCGTGTCCTGTATTCTTTTCCATTGATCTGCATGTCTGTTTTTGTGCCTGCACCATGCTGTTTTTGTTACAATGGCTCTGTAATATAGGTTAAAAACCTGTATGGTGATACCACCAGCCTTATTTCTGTTGCTCAAAATTGTTTTAGATATATGAGGGTTTTTCTGATTCCAAATGAAATTTTGGATTTTTTTTTTCTATTTCCATGAAGAATGCCATTGGAGTTTTTTTGGGCATTGCATCAAATGTATAGATTGCTTTTGGTAAGATTGTCATTGATTCTTCCTATCCAAGAACAAGGGATGTCTTTCCATTTCCTAGTGTCTTCTGCAATTTCTTGCTTGAGTGTTTTAAAGTTTTCATTGTAGAGATCCTTCACTACCTTCATTAGGTTTATTCCAAGGTATGCTTTTTTCTTTTGATGCAATAGTGAATGGGAGTGATTCTCTGATTTCATCCTCTGTGTGTTTGTTGTTAGCATATAAGAAGGCTGCTGATTTCTGTGTGTGTATTTTGTATCCTGCTACATAGCTCTAATAGTTTGTTGGTAGAGTCTTTAGGGTCCTTTATGTCTAGAATCTTATCATCTGCAAATAATTATAACTTGATCTCTTTCCAATTTGTATCCATTTTATATCACTTTTTACATCTCTTGCCTTATTGCTATGGCGAAGACTTCCAGTACTATATTAAATAAACGTGGGGACAGTGGACACCCTTGTCTTGTTCCTCATTTTATTGGAAAAGCTTCAAGTTTTTCTCCATTTAGTATTATGTTGAGATATATTTCTTCTATTATGTTGAGATATATTTCTTCTATTCCCAGTCTCTGTAGGACTTTTATCACACAGGTACGTTGGATTTTGTGAAATGCTTTTTCTGTATCTAATGATCATGTGATTTTTGTCCCATAGCCCATTTGTCTAAATGTATTACATCTATCAATTTGTATATGTTGAACCATCCCTGCATCTCTAGGATGAATGATTTCTGATATATTCTTGTATTCTGTTTTCCAATATTTTGTTGAGAATTTTGGCATCTGTGTTCACAAAGGAGATTGGTGTGTAATTTTCTTTTTTCATTCTATCTTTGTCTGGTTTTGGTATCAGAGTGATGCTAATTTTGCAGAAGGATTTTGGTAGGATTCCTTCCTTTTCTATTTTATGGAACATTTTTAGAAGCATTGGTGTTAGTTCTTTTATGAAGGTCTGGTAAAATTTACCAGTAAATCCATCTGGCCTGGACTTTTTTTAGTTGGGAGATTTTTGGGGGGTGACATACAGAGAGAGAGAGAGAGAGAGAGAGAGAGAGAGAGAGGGAAGGAGGGAGAATGGGCATGCCAACAGCCTCCCAGCTACTGTGAACGAACTCTAGATGCTTGCGCCCCCTTGTGGGAAAGTGTGGCATTGCGCCCTTGCATCACTTTGCATGTGGCTAAACGTGGAACCTGGAGATTTGAATGGGCGTTTTTAGATTTAGCAAGCAGGTGCCTTAACTGCTAAGCCATCTCTCCAGCCCAGATTTTGTTTTTAATATATACATATATATTTTTTAAGTTTTTGTTTATTTTTACTTATTTATTTGAGAGTGACAGAGAAAGAGGCAGGGGGGGAGAGAGAATGGGTGCACTGGGGCCTCTAACCACTGCAGACAAACTCCAGATAAATGCACCACTTTTTACATCTGGCTTACGTGGGTACTGGGGAATCAAGCCTCAAATCGGGGTCCTTGGGCTTCACAAGCAAGTGCTTAATCACTAAGCCATCTCTCCAGCCCGGGAGATATTTTTTAAATTGCTTGGATTTCCATATTTGTTATAGGTCTATTTAAGTGGTTAATCTCATCTTGATTTAATTTAGGTAGGTCATATTAATCAAGGAAATCATCCATTTCTTTCGGATTTTGAAACTTAGTCGTGTATATGTTCTTATAGTATGTGCCTGTGATTTTTTTAATTTCTCTGATATCTGTTGTGATGATGCATTTTTCATCTCTAATTTTATTAATTTGTGTCTCTTCTCTCTTTCATTTGGTCAGATTTGCTAAAGGTTTATCAATCTTGTTTATCCTTTGAAAGAATCGACTCTGTTTCATTGATTCATTGGATTGGTTTTTTGGTTTCTATTTCATCAATTTCTGCCCAAATCTTTGTTATTTCTTCCCGTCTACTGATTTTAGGTTTGCCTTGTTCTTCTTTTCCAAGGACTTAAGGTGCAGCATTAAGTTTTTTACTTTTGACCTTTCTAATTTCTTAATATAGACACTTAAAGCTATAAATTTCCCTCTTAGGTCTGCCTTCATTATGTCCCAAAGGTTTTGGTATGTTGTGTTCCCCTTATCATTTAACTCTATAAATTATTTGATTTCCTTCTTGATTTCTTCATTGATTCATTCATTGTTCAGTAGTGTATTGTTTAGTTTCTATGATTTTGTGTATGCTATATAGCTTTTCTTGCTATTGATTTGTAATTTATCCCATTGTGATCAGATAGAGTGCAAGGATTTATTTAAATTTTCCTTTATTTATTAAGATTTGCTTTGTGTCCTAATATATGATCTATTTTAGAGAATGTTCCATGTGTTGCTGCAAAGAATGTGTATTCTGTAGCATTTGGATGAAATGTCCTGTATATATCTGTTAGGTCCTTTTTGTTCTATGCCCTCATTTAATCCAGATGCATCTCTGTTTCTTTTTTGCTGGGATGACGTGTCAATTGTTGAGAATGGGGTGTTGAAGTCACCCACTACAACTCTGTTTGGTGTTATCTGTGACCTTAGTTCTCATAGTGTTTATTTGATGAAATTGGGAGCCCCCATGTTAGGTGCATATATGTTTAGGATTATAATGTCCTCCTTTTGGACTCTTCCTTTAATCAATATAAAGTGACCTTCCTTTTCTTTCCTAATCAATGTTGGTCTCAAGTCTACCCTGTCAGATATTAGGATAGCGATCCCTGCTTGTTTTTAGGCCTATTTTCTTGAAACACCATTTTCCAACCTTTCACCCTAAGATAGTTTCCATCCTTTGTAGAAAGGGGAGTTTCTTGAAGGCAACAAATTGAAGGACCCTGCTTTTTAATCCAGTCTGCAAACCTATGATTTTTGGTTGGTGCACTGAGGCCATTGATATTAAGAGCTATAAAGGTGTATATTTATTTTGGCCATTTTCTTCTTTCATAGTTCTTCCGGTTTTACCTTTGCTCTCTTGTATTAACTAGTATTTGAGTATGGTTTGTTTTTTTTCCAGGTTCCTTATATGTGTGTTTTCTTTATCTTCAGCATGGAGGATCCTTTCACGTATTTTTAGTAGAGCTGGGTTTTGTCTTCAAATATTCCTTTAGCCTGCTTTTGTTGTGGAATGTCCTTATTTCTCCATCTATTTGAATGCACAGCTTTGCAGGATAAAGTAACCTTGGTTGACAGTTGTTTCTTTCAGAACTTGGAATATATCATTCCAAGCCCTTCTGGCTTTTATTGCTTGTGTTGAGTAATCTGCTGTGATTCTGATGGGCTTGTCTTTGTATGTGATTTTATTTTTCTCTCTAATTGGTTTCAATATATATTCTTTGGTTTTCATGTTTGGTAGTTTTATTATAATATGAAAAGAAGAGGTTCTTTCCAGGTTTTGTCTGTTTGGTGTTCTAAAGGCTTCCTGTATCTATACTGCCATCTCTTTCCCAATTTGGTGGAAGTTTTATTCTATGATTTTGGTGAAAATGCCTACTATGTGTTTGGAGCGAAATTTTTCTCATTCTACTATATTCTCAATTCTTATGTTTGATCTTTTCATAGTGTCCTGAATATCTTGAAATTCCCATTCATACCTTCCTATTAGTTTGTCTTTGTCTTTTATGGACTATATTATATCTGCCATGTGGTCTTCTGGTTTAGATATTCTGTCCTCTCCTTCATCCATTCTACTGGTGAGATTTTCTACAGAGTTTTTAATTTCAATGACTGTGTTTTCTCATTGCTAGTGTTTCTGACTGGCTTTTCTTTATTCTATTTCCTTATTTATGTCTTGTATTGACTTCCTTTCATCAAATTGGTTTCCTGTGTCTTCTTTGATTCTTTTGATTTCCTCTTTGATTTTTTTGAACATATTTATAAATATTCTTTTGAAATCTTTCTTGGGTAAATCATTCTCACTGGATGTCATTTCTGATGTGTTAATACTTTTGGGTGGATTTATATTGTCTTCATTTTTTGTGTTTCTTGTATTATAATGAAGAGATTTTTGCATGTTGGATTAATTTAATGCTTGGGTTTTCTAATTATATGTGCAGTATTATTAGATATATCAATCAATGTGATGTTATATATCTTCAGGGTAGGTACTTAAGTTGTTAGGTGTGGCTCTTAAGACTCTCAGAATAACCACAAAAGTGACCCTAGGTGTTGGGTGTGTCTGCTGTGAGAGTATTCAAGTAGGGTGGAACAAAATATAGACAAATTCTAAAAATGTAACCAAACTATGTACACACTCAAAGAAAAACAGCACAGAGTATTTATGCAAGAGTAGGTATTATGAGAAACAGATCCTTTAACAAAGTCACAGTCCCTAAGGATGCATGGTGCACCACACCCTTAACTTGGAGGCTGAGATTTCTGGTCTGTAGAGGGTTCCAAGGTCAGATTGTGACCCAGTGAGACCCTGCCTCAACAAACGACAGCAGAGGAGACAAACCATTATAAATTGGGAAGCAACAAATGACAAGCCTAAAATATAGTTTATTTAAGAATGGCAAATCTGACCATTCATCAAATTTAACATATAATTTACCCTGACATTGAAGGTGCAATTAGTACTTCCAATGCAAGCCTATATACCAGGCTCATTTGGCGGGTACTAACCTGGTGTAATCCCAGTTACTGTTTTGGATGGCTTTGGTCTCAATTATCTGTGTGTCTGCCTGGGTTCTTCTTTGCTGTGCTGTGGGCTCAGGTAGGCTAGTTGGGTCTGTGGGTCACTGCTCTGATTGCCTGTGCCGGGGTGCTGTTTAAGTGAGCTCCCTTCCCCAGGTCTCTCTGGTCCTTGTTGGTGTTTGTGCTGGTGGTTGGGGAGGGGAGGCTCTTGATGTACCTGAAGTTCTCCCACTGGTCCTTGCAATCATCTTCCTCATGAACCACTCCACTGATCCCTGCTATCCTCCCTTCCACATTTCTTGAGTTTGTGAGGAGGCTGTTGTGAGTGGAAAATCCCCTCATCTGGCTTTTCCTGGGTCTCAGGCCGAGCCTGGCGGCTTCGGCCATGTGGACCTGATGCTGCTGCTGCTGCTGTAGACACTTCTATGGGCTCTAGGTACTCTGGATCTCTCCTACTTCTCTGCTGTGGTTGATAATTTATATATAATAATTTATTATATACCTCACTTTTTAGTAGAAGAGTTTATTCTGCTGGGTTGTTTTGTTTTGTTTTGCTTTGCTTTGCTTTTTTCTCACCTAGGCTGCTTTGTTGTGGTTCCTACACTTCCTTCCCTATCATTCTTTACGAAATCCATGAACAGTCCTTTGTGATTTTTGGGTTTCCTGTTTTCCACTATTACAATGAGTGTGTCAGCCTGGCTCCAGGTGACTATTCTGGATTGGTCCCTGCTATGTTGCCACCACTCAGCACATATTGCCCCATTAGAATCTCATCAGTACATGATGATGACCATCAGTATGTTTCACTTAGTGGGAAATGAATCTTACCAAAATGATTTTTTTGCTGCTTTTTTCTTCTTCTTAAAAACTTTTCTGTCTTCTGTCCTTCTGTCGCCTGTTGTAATAGGTCTAGATGTCAGGAAGTGCTAATCTAAACTCTCAATGAACACATTACAGCTTTGATTCATGAAGCACATTTCAGCCTTTACAGCTACTATTATTAGGCTAAAATGTAGTGTTTAGCTATAAGAAGCCATGTACTACACATTAGCAGTAGATATAATAATCATGTTAAATTATAACTCATAAATGAATACTTAAGACTTTCATTACTTCAGTTGTAAAAATTATTTATACCTTTCAGCAAAATAATGATGTAGTTGTTTTGCACTAGTATTCATATTAAACAAGTGGATACCACACATTAGAAGTTAAGCCATTGGTTCTTGTGAATAATACATTTGCTTGTAAATGGAACAAAATGCAGGCTTTCTGAATAAGTATAAAATAACAGATTTCTATTTTCTTATGTATGTTGGTTATTACTTTTTTAGATGGAACAGTATTCTGCCACTCAGAATATATTAACATTTTGCTTAGCTAGTATGAGTTATATCACTATATCTGGTGTTTTTCCCAGATAAATCTTATTAGAGATCGATTGTATACAAGATTCCCATTAAAAAATCATTTCACTGTGGGAAAACTTGTTATGAACATTTTAAGTGACTACAGATTTATACATTTGGTCTAATTAATTTTTAGAACTCAAGCATGTTCTTAGTGTACAGCTATTTTGAATTTATAAAGGATTATTTAGAAAATTCTTGAATAAAAGTGAGAAAAATGCCACTAGCTTTCAATATTGTGGCCAGAATTTACCTTTTCCCTTTGCTGGCAGTTGATATTTAAATTGTTTCTACTTTGTAGCTGTTATGGAAAATGCTTCTTCTAGCAGTGGCTTTCAGGTCTTTCTTTACAGCTGTTTTCATTTCCCACCTTTGTACCTAGGAGTAGAACTTCGATAGAGCATCATAAGTCTTTTAGCAATAAGTAATGTAGTTTTACTCTATAGCTACACGTGCTATTTAACCCACTTTCAGAAGACATAAGGCATTTTCCAAAAATAATACACCCCACTTGTACCAGTGAAGTCTACTGATGTCACAGTTTCTTTTTACTTTCAAGTAAACACTGTGGTATAATTTGCCCATGCAGGGGCAATGTTTCCATGCTGAGACTTCTGTCTTGATTGGGTTACGCTTCATAGTGACGACATCTGTCTTCCTCTCATCCTTCATTTAATGTCTCTGAGACCTCATTTTGCCACCATTTTACCAGAGCAGTTTGGTTTTGGCTTCTTACATTCATGGGTCAAATCTCAGTCTTCATTTTATGTTGAGCTATAATGAACATTTGGTATCCTTGTTTCCAGGGTAACCTATATATCCTATTTTCTTTTTTTATTATTTATTTACTTAATTTTTTTTTTTCCTTGTTCTTAACTAGTTTTATTTTATTTTGTTTTTATTAAGTAGAAACTTTGTATGGACACATCATGTGTTGGTACCATCATTTCCCTCCTCCCTGCCCTTATTCCATTGAGGGCCCTCCTCAGTGAGATTGCTGGTATTCCCCATGGGGTTGTGGGTTATGAGTTGTGAGAGCAGCAGTCAGTCATTGTGGATATTCCCTCTCACCCTGTGGCTCTTAACAATGGTTCTTTCTTTTGGTTCAAAACTAGTGGGAGATTCTCAGAGTCCATAATCTTTCTGCAAAATTCCTGAGGCATGGTAGGTTGCTTTCATATAGCAGTGTCCCCTGCTTGCTTACAATGTTGCTGACCATTTAAAAATATTATTCTGTTTTTTTTTTGGTTTCTCCTCAGCCTTCCAGCTAAATGTTACAACCTGGATCTCAAGGATCTCACTCATGATCATGGGTCTGTGCTTATGATTCTAGTCCCAGGGTTTAGTACCTATATAAAGCCAGATACACAAGGTGGTGCAATCATCTGGAGTTTGTTTGCAGTGGCAAACTAATTCTCTCTCTTAAATGAGTTTTTTTTAAACTGCCTTCATTTTTTAAAAAATATTTATTTATTTGCAAGGGGAGAGAGAGAGAGAATATGAATGAATAAGAATGGGTACACCAGGGCTTCTAGCCATTGCAAAAGAACTCCAAACACATGTGCCATTTTGTGCATATGGCTTTACATGGTACTGGAGAATCAAACCCAGCCTGTCAGGTTTTGGAAGCAAGTGTCTTTAACCACTGAACATTCTCTCCAGCCCCTAGATCCTACATTCTTAGTATTCTGAATGTAGAATGAAAATTGCTATAAGTAAGTGTTAGAGCCAGGGAAGTGTTTAAATTATTAAGGATTTATTAGAGAACATGTAGTGGTTGAGCCCAACCTGAGTTCTGTTTATTATTCTTGTCTAGGCTATGTCAACCACCAGATTATTTTAAAGGAATCCACCATGTTTCTCTTATATTGTCAGACACAATTATTTATTATAGCAGTTGACCAATGAGAAATATATTTCTATTCATACTTGATATATGGAGCTATTGCATTCTTGTGAAGCACTTTAGTAATGCCATCTTTTGTTGTAGGATTTGAAAGATGTTATTAGTACTTAGTAAATTAACCTTTGAGCTACATAGTGTACTTGACATTCATTAGATTCCATATTAAATTTTATGCTGGGAATTGTTGCTCTGGTTTTGGTGTCTAATCTATTTTTGTTATTCTATACCCTAAATTAATTAGCACTTTGCCACTACAAATAGGAAAAGTGTCAGTAGTAATCATTTCAGGAATAAATTTTGCCTAACCTCTTTTTTCTTTACCTACTATTTGCAGTCAGAAGTGAACTATTTTCCTTATTAATGACTCTGGTTGCACTGTGATCTTAGTAGACTGCCCCCAAATTGCATGCTTATTCTGTGGTCCAAATGAGCTTTTCATTTCATTTTCTCTTTTTTAGTTCTCCTTAGAGGAAGCTCTTAGAAGAAATCCTTTTATCACATACATTTATGAGCATGTGAATTTCATTTATCTTCTGAAATAATCTTTTATATTTCATGTCTTAAATTTCCTGTCTTTAGCCTTATGAATTCATATTCCATATGAATAAAAGTAAAGTTTAGGTTTGTTTTATGAAGCAGAATAATGATTTTATGTCATGCATATTTTGATACCTTTCACTAGGTTTGAATTACCTTCAAGAGAAGTCATATTCTATCTCAGTGCTGTAATTCTTTTTTTTTTTTTTTTTTTTTTTTTTATTTTTCGGTTTTTCAAGGTAGGGTCTCACTCTAGCCCAGGCTGACCTGAAATTCACTATGTAATTTCAGGGTGGCCTCAAACTCATGGCAATCCTCCTACCTTTGCCTCCCGAGTGCTGGGATTAAAGGCATGCGCCACCACGCCCGACATCTGTGCTGTATTTCTTAACATGTTTATATTTTTAGTTCTAGACTTGGATTAGTTGATGATATTCAAATCATTTGATATGACTTCTTAATTAAGAAGCTTCTAAAGGTGAACAGGGATTGAAAATGTGATGTGAAATTCTATTTGAGTAATGTTATTCTAGATATAGTATTTTGAAAAATACATCTTCAAATATTTAAACAGTGCAGTAACTACATTCTTATATATAAAGAGCTGTGAGTTTCATAGATTCTCACACATTCTAGGGATGTGATAATAAACCAGGCCGTGGCTCTTGAATAGCTTGTTCTGTCACCAAGACAGAATAATCATGTCAGTGTGCTGTAGAAGTATATTAAAAGTTTGTATATAATGCTGTGAGTTGGCAGAAGGGAACTGCATGACCTTAACAAGATGCAACTTACAGCAAAAATATTACATGCAAGATAACTTATAACATCTTGACAGCCTTGGAGTAGGCATTGTTTTCTGAAATTTGATACAAAATAAACATAAATTTAAAAATTGATGAATTGCACTACTTAAGAATTGCTGTTTATCCCAAGACACCATTAAGAAAAATGAAATATAATCCACAGAATAACATAAATAACATAATTCATATGTTGAATAAGGCAAGTGTATCCACAATTCATACAAAACCTCTTACTACTGAACAAGAAAGATGAATAACCAGTAGAAGGTTAGCAACATACCAATAACCAAAAATATGCATAAAGGAGGTTATTTTCATTAATCATTGCCAAGATGCAGATTAAAACCACAACAGATAATATTACATACTAATAGTAATCACTAAAGTAAAAATGACATGCTATAATGTGTGGGGAATGGGACAAGTGGACGTTTATTACTGACTAGAGTCTAAGTTGGTGTAGCCACTTGAGAAAATGGCTCGCTATGTTTCTGAGTCTGGACCTCTATATCCTCTGTGTTGTAGCAATTTCACTGTGAGTGATGCACTTGAAAATGCAATATGTTCAACACCCAACCCAGGCAGCATTGCTGGCATTAGCTTCACTCCAGAGACTATCCATATACTCCTGTATACAAAAGGATTAAATAGCCAGACCTGGTGGAGCAAGCCTATCAACCCAGCTATTTAGCAGACTAAGGCAAGAGGATTATAACTTCAAGGCTTGCCTGGGCTACAGAGTGAGTTCAATGTCAGCCTGGACATCTTTCTCAGAGCCAGTCACAAAATAAAAGGTGAGAAGAGGGTTAAAGATGTAGCCCAATGGTACAGTGCTTACCTAGCATGGCCAAAGCTCTAGTTCAGTCCCCAGATCTGGACATGCAAGTAAACATACATACAAAATAGCTAATTATATGTGTTATATTTGCATATATATTCACAATACATAATTGCCCTCATGTAGTATGAAAATAGGTAAGGACTTGCACACTGCTCAGGTCAAGAGGGTGTTGAATCTGACTGTGGTGTGTCCGAGTCTGCTTGAGAGAGTCTTCTCAAATTCTCTGGGGACTGATTATATCAGTGGTAAAAACTGATCAAACTGTACACTGTAAAATCTGGTCCTTGTTCATCATAACCTACTGATCTGGTCTTCCTCACATAGCCACTCCCCATTTTAAAAAAAACAACAACAAGATCTGAGACTCTTAAATGGGCTTTTCACACTCCTTTTTTTTTTTTTTTTTTTAAAACCAATTTGGGCAAGAGCTCCTCCTTGTTTCCTTCTCTATGTTCCAGGCTTAAGCCACCCTTCTCTTCTTCTTCCTAAAGTTTTAACCTATAATAAAGTCTTATCCTCTGGTCAGTGGATTTCATTCTTTGAATTCATAGCACAAGGATCTGGAACACTCCCAATTATTGGTGCATTGGAGTGTAAGGAACCCAAATTGCCTGTATCAACAGGATTGGAAACAAGGTGTGTCAGCCTATAGTTTTACTGACTATGGCTGCTGTCATGTGAATTTTAAAATATACTTATCTAAATTTTTTAATGGAGTGATTATTATATTTTGTTATTTAGTGCCTTAATGAATGATTTGATGCAGAGATAACTATATTAAGCCGTCTTTATGTTAATAGCAAGAACAATAAGAACTGGGATTGGAAGACTAGGCCTTAATTTTTCTTTCACTTAACTAGGATACTTTTTAAAATAAACAGAATTAGGGGTCGAGAGAGATGGCTCAGCAGTTAAGGCACTTGCCTGCCAGTTCAATGCCCCAGGACCCACATAAAGCCAAATGCACAAAGTGGCACATGTATCTAGAGCTTGTTTGTAGTGGCTGGAGGCCCTGATGTGCCCATCATATTCTGTCTCTCTCTCTCACTGCAAATAAATAAATAAAAGTATTTAAAAATTAAAAAAAAAAATAGCCAGGCGTGGTGGTACAAGCCTTTAATGCCAGCACTCGGGAGGCAGAGGTAGGAGTTTTGTCATGAGTTCAAGGCCACCCTGAGATTACATAGTGAATTCCAGGTCAGCCTGGACTAGAGTGAGACCTTACCCCCAAAAAACCAATAATAATAATAATAGTAATAATATAAATAAATAATAAATAGAAATAGGCACTTAGCCAAGAAGGTTTATTTGTTTTTGTATAATAATTTGACTTGACAAAAAGCAGATGGGGTCTTTGTTATTTTCATTTAAAAAACCGTTAATATGTGGGATTTTTTTTTCTTATGTAATCTTCCAGGTTAGTTAGTGGAGAGTTAGATGTTTTGTTCATTGCTTAAGATTGGCAGGATGCATATGCTACACCTTTTAAACTGTCAATCATCCATTTGTTTGGATGAAAAAAAATTGCCTTTTAGCATTAAGAGGTAGATTATTGGAATCTTCTGCTATTGTGGGGGGCACAGAAACATTGTTTATATGAACAGTTTATTTCTTAATTTAAAAATACTCTACAAATGCTGTTTTGTTAGAATAGTAAAAAGAAAGAACATATTGTTTTCTTTACAAATAATACTTTATTGTGTTTATTGACTTATTGTGCCATGATGTATTTCCTTTCCCATGTTTTCCTTTGTAAAGGGCTTATGGAGGAACAATGCACTATTGGCACTTTGTTTCACACTTACTTAGTTGCTAGCAAAGATGAATTTTTAAGTTTCTTTATCTTTGTGTCTAGTCAGTCTCTCATTATTTAACTACTTACATTATCTCTGCTCTGTTCTTACCTGTGTTCTTTTCCAAAATAGGATGAAGTGAGTGCTGTAGGCAGCAATTCAGCTGACCTCTTACACTGGACTACTGCTACCACCATGAAAGTTCTTTCTAACACAACCACTACTACCAAAGCTGTGCTGCAGGCTGTCAGTGATGGGCAATGGTGGAAGAAGTCTTTAGCTTACCTCCGACCCCTCCAAGTAAGCTTCTTTTTAGAATCAATTTTATGGTGCACATCTCTTCTTTAGCACTGTTATTTATTTTTATTTTGATTATTAAAATAATCTCTTAAGCAATGTAGTCCCCCCTCATCAGACAGAATGCTCAATCTGTTTAATAGAGTGTAATACACGCTTGTGGATTTCTGGCAAAGGACATTGATACTCATTTCAGTAATTTTTGGTTTACCTATCAGAATTAAAATTTACTGACATGAATTCCAGGTCAGCCTGGGCTAGAGTGGGACCCTACCTCGAAAAACCAAAAACAAAAAAAAAAAAAAAAAATTAACTGACATGAAAAGAAAATGATTCCATCATTGTTGAGTTTCTTTTGCTAAATTCATTTTTTAATTATTATTTTTATTGACAATTTCTATACTTACATACAAAAAACACATGATATTTCCCTCCCCTCCCCCTTCCACTTTAGAACTCCAGTCTCCATCATATCCCCTCCCTCTCTCCATTAGTCTCTCTTTTAATTTGATGTCATCATCTTTTTCTTCTATTTTGAGGGTCTTGCGAAGGTATTGCTAAGGCACTGCAAGGTCATGGATATCGAGGCCAATTTCTGTCTGGGCAGTTGCATTGTAAGAAATCATACCCTTCCTTTGGCTCTTCCATTCTATCTGCCCCTCTTCCGCAGTGGTCCCTGAGCCTTGGAGGGTGTGACAGAGGTGTTTCAGTGCTGGCACTCCTCCATCCCTTCTTCTCAGCACTATGTTTCCTTTTGGGGCTTTTGCTAAATTTTTTCAAGCTCATAGTTGAGGAAGTGTGGCACCAACTTGGGGCATTCTCTATTCCTCTGTGGAATAGAGATCAGGGTTAACAGTAGAACAGTTAAGATTGCTCTGGAAGGCATCCTAGCTTATTGCTTCTCTGCTGTCTTCTCTGCATTGTCACATTGCAGTCTTTTGGTTTTTCACTAGAAAACAAAAGAATCAGAAACATGTGCCAAGGATACCAGTTAACCCAAAACACTCTTGGAGTTCTCAGTCCATCCATCCGTCTGCCCGTCTGTCTGTCTGTTCGTTCGTCCGTCCGTCCTTCCGTCCGTCCATCCATCCATCCAAAAACCAGTTAGTTGTCATTTTCCATGAGTTAGATATAATGCTAAACACTGGGAATGCAGTGTGTGTGGTGTACTTCATTGTAATTCCCTTCTTCTGTGTAACATAATGGTAGGTGGTATTAAGTACTGTAAAAAGAACTTTAATTGAGTCAGGCATGGTGGCATATGCCTTTAATCCCAGCACTCAGCAGGCAAAGGGAGGAGGATCGCTATGAGTTCAAGGACAGCCTGAGACTACATAGTGAACTCCAGGTCAGTCTGGGCTAGAATGATACCCTACCTCATAAAACAAAACCAGGGCTGGAGAGATGACTTAGTGGTTAAGTGCTTGCCTGTGAAGGCTAAGGACCCCAGTTCGAGGCTCAATTCCCCAGTACCCTTGTTAGCCAGATGCACAAGGGGGTGCATGCATCTGGAGTTTGTTTGCAGTGGCTGGAGGCCCTAGTGTTCCCTTTCTCTCTCTCTTACACACATGTACTTCTTTCTCTCTCTGTCTGTTGCTAATAAATAAATACAAATAAGCAAAAATTTTTTAAAAACCAAAACAACAACAATAAAACAAACCTCAACAACAAAAGAACTTCAATTGAACATACCTGTAACCAACATTATACTTAGTGGGGAAAAACCAAAAGTACTCATAACAAAATCAGAATGACACAAAGTTCACCATTCTTATTCAATACATTGCTTGAAACATTAGCCAGAATAATAAAACAAGAAAAAAAAATAAAGGGGATACAAATAGAAAAAGAAGAAATCAAATTAATTTTGCTTGTGAATTATATGATCTTGTAGTTAAAAGGTCTTACAGATTCTATCAGAAGATACCAAAATCTGATAAACACATACAGCAAAGTAGCAGGATACAAAAATAATATGCCAAGCCAGGCGTGTGGCACACGCCTTTAATCCCAGCACTAGGGAGGCAGAGGTAGGAGGATCACTGAGAGTTCGAGGCCACCCTCAGACTACATAGCGAATTCCAGGTCAGTCTGAGCCAGAGTGAGACCCTACCTTGAAAAACACAACAAAACAAAAAGCCCAAATCAGTAATTTTTCTATATAATGATAATGAACTCACTAAAGAAAAATAAAAACCCTCAGGAGACAATTCCATTTACTATTGCTTTAAAAACCAAAAACAAAGTTGGGCATGGTGATGCATGCCTTTAATCCCAGCACTCGGGAGGCAGATGTTCAAGGCCACCCTGAGACTACATAGTGAATTCCAGGTCAGCCTGGCATAGAGGGAGACCCTACCTCGAAACCAAAAAAGAAAAAACAAACAAACAAAAAACCCAACAGCAATAATGAAGCATAAACTTGACCAAAGACAATAAAGACCCATGCAATGAAAGGTATAAAACATTTGTGAAAGAAATTGAAGAAGACATTAGGAGGTGGAAAGTTCTTTAATTTAATGAATAATAATTGTTAAAACGGTCATATTATCAAAATAATATGCAGATTCAATTGAGTTCCCATCCAGTGACTTTTATTTTACAGAAATCCATCAAAATTGTAAAATTTATATGGAAACAAAAAGTCCTCAAATACCTAAAGCAGTCTTGAATAAATGGATAATGTGGGAGGCATCATAATACCTTACTTACCAATACACCACAGAATTATACTAACAAAAACTGCATGGTACTGGCACAAAACAGAGACATAATCCAGTGGAAGAGAGAGCAGATCCAGACATAAGGCCTTGCGGGAAAACTTTTTAGTTGCACAGACCTTCTGATACTTGAATAGGGTATCAAAACACATGGTCAGGAAAAGGTCACCCTTTAACAAGAGGTTCTAGGAAAACTATCCACATGTACAAGACTGAAACTAGATTCCCATCTTTGACGCTGTACAAAAGTTAATTCAAAATTGATCAAGGACCCTAATGTAAGACCTGAAAATTAGGAACTCTGAGAGGAAGACCTATGGGAAACACTTTGACATCAAGCATAGGTGATGCTTCCTACATAGGCATTCACTTGTTTAGGAACTAAGAGCCACCAATGATGTATGGGAATGTACCAAGTTAAAAATCTTTTGCTCATCCAAAGAAACAATGAGCAGAATGAAGGAACAGCCTACAGAATGGAGAAAATCCTTACCAAATATTTATGTGACAAGGAATTAATGCCTAGAATGTATAAAGATATATGTAGATAGATAGATAGATATAGATAGATAGATAGATAGATAGATAGATGATAAATGAATAGGTAATTTTCAAACAAGGTGCAATAAGTGCCTGAAAAAATGTTCAATATTTGGACCCATCAGATGAATGCAAATCAAATCTACATTGAGATTCCTTCTCACCCCATCCCAGATGGCTATCAACAATAAAACAAATGCTGACAAGGATGTGGGGAAAAATGAAGTGCTGTACACTGCTGGTGGCAGTGTTAATCAGTCCAACCACTAGAAAATGCAGTGTGGAGGCTTCTACAAAACTAAAAGTGGAAAATTCAGTAAGATCCAGTCATACCATTGCTAGGATATACCCAGAAGAATCAGCTGTCTACAGAGATGCCTGCATAATCTTATATATGTGATACTATTCACAGTAACCAAATGATGTAATCAGCATAGGAGCCCATCAACAGATGAACAGATAAATAAGAAAAATGTGGTATATATGCACAGTGGAATTTTACTCATCTACAAAGAATGGCACTATGATATTTTTAGGAAAAGAATGAAAATGAAGTTAAGACAAACTCAGAAAGACAAATACCACATGTTTTATGTCATTTGTGAACATCATGGGGAAATAGGAAACTAGAAGATTTAGAAGGGGAGTGGGAAGAGAAGTAGAGATAATAAAGAAAAATAGGAGGGCCTGGAGAGATGGCTTATCAGTTAAGGTGTTTGCCTGAAAGCCAAAGTATCCCCGTTCGATTCTCCAGGACCCACGTAAGCCAGATGTACAAGATGGTACATGCATCTCTGGAGTTCGTTTGCAGTTGCTGGAGGCCCTGCCATGCCCATTCTCTCTTTCTCAAGTAAATAAATGAATAAATAAAATAAGAATAATAATAGGAGGAATGAGTATAAACAAGACACTATGGAAATGTCAGGATGAAACCCATTTGTGCTACCTTTGCACAACTAAGTGCTAGTAAGAATAATCATTAAAGACAAAAGAAAATTAAAGACAAACAATTTCAGTAAATTAAGGAATATGAGTGATATGGGGCAATAAAATTCAGATTGATAAGAAAGTTAGGTTTCTCATAAAGGATTCACTTTAATCACAAATTGAGAAAAGTAGAACATGGTGGAAAACATGCTGACACCTTTGGGGAGCATACAGGGGACAAGTGTGACTTGTGGTAGGTCAGGCCAGCATTAATTGCCCCATATAGATGAGAGTTTTATCATCATGATTGGAAGCAGCTTTATTGTTTCCATATCCCTGCCTGACAGAAAGTAAGTGCAGCAGTCTTTTACTTGACCCTATCACTAAGCAGTTGTCCTGTCTGGCTGAGGATAGCAAACAACTATAATTAACTCTAGTAGGGATACTAAAATACATGCTAATCAGGACTGGAGAGAAATCTTAAAGGTGGTTGGAGGAGTTGGGGCTAATGTTAGGGGCACAGTCATGTCTTGATATGATCTGGTAACAGCAGGTAAGTTCCGAGTTGGTCCTGGAGGAAAGATTGGACTTCATAGAGGCAGCCAACCTAAAAGGCATCTTTTCTATGGGAAAAAGGAAAGATGCCTGTATGTACCATGTAAAAGTTAGTTCTATGTGATTGGCATAAAGGCACAATCCCTGTTGTTAGTTAACATTTGGTCAAACTGTTACTCTACATAGTGGCTGTCTGCCTTCCTTGATGCTACTGGAAGCTTTGTGAACCAGGCAGTGCACCAGAGTGATGTTTTAGGATGGCAGTTCTGACTGGGGTACGGGAAACTCACTCTGTGTGACACTGATTGCTTTAGTATTTCTGATTTCATTGATGTCAGAATGACCAGGGAACTGAACAGGCATTGCAGGGTGGACTTGAAGTGTTGCTTATGTAATATGGTTATTATTATCTGAAGTCCTCTGTAGGTGTCTGCATCACTCTGATGCGCTGTCTTTTGGTCACAGAAAATAGATTGCTCAGTTTCTCCAGAAATCAGGTTCTCACCCACTTCTTCCACCTTTTCTTCACCTTCCCCCTGCTTTGTTCTTTATTTTTTTGTTATTATTTTTCATTTTGTTCTTTTTAGGGGTCAGAATTTGCTGGTACATATCCAATGGGAACTGAAGCCAATGAAGACGTAGAAAAACAAGGATGTCATCCCTTTTATGAATCTGTCATCTCTAACCCTTTTGTCACTGAGGTAAGGACAGTATGCTAAACAAAACAGATTTACCTGTCATGTGGTAAACAGTATGAAAAAATGGTAAAACATTCATGAAAGTGTACTTCTTGGGCTTAGTTCTCATTCATGTTGGCCATTGGCTCAAATGTGCCTTGTTTCACATGCAGCATGAGTTAGTATGAGATGAAAAATTTATTAAAATGTTATCCCTCTTTATCTCTGTCAAATAAATAAAAATTTTTTTTTAAAAATCTATTAAAATTTTAAATGATGTGCATTAGGGTGAAGTTACTATTCAAGTGATCAGAAGCCGTAAACCTATACCATTATGTTTTCCAATAATATATTCTAAGAAAAACAGACACTTTTTTGAGTGGTCGGAATACTGCTTTCGTCTAGTCTGAAGTGACCCATGCATTTCCCGTGTCAGCAGGTCGCAGTAGAAAGCTTTGCTGAAGTATTACTGAGAACTGGGAAACTGGCAGAGGTTAAAACAGAAGGAGAAGTATTTCCAACCACAGAAGGTAAGAAAGAAAGTTCTGCATTTGTGACAGAGTATCTTGTGTTAGAATAACAATTAGAATGCATGAATGACAGTGTATCTCATGTTAGGATGGCAATTAGAATGTGTGAATGATAGAATATCTCATGTTAGGACAGCAATTAAAATATATGAATGAGTGGACAGTTGGGAAAAGAAAATAAAATTTTCTTTAATTTTGAATTGCCTAACTGAGCACCATCACTCATTTATTCATTTGTTTTAAAGCATTATTTGTGAGCTTGTATACATGTATTTTTTTTTTTTTTTTGGATACATGTATTCTTGTTACACATACTTAACAGGATAAATTTGATATAATTCCTACCTTTTATGTTACTAATTGTCATAGTGAAGAGCAAAATATATTCAATAAGCAGCTAGTTTTCTTTTTTATTACTTAGTAAGTAGGAACTTTGTATGGACACATTGTGTGTTGGTACCATCATTTTTCTCCCTGTCCCCACTCCACTGAGGGCCCTCCTCAGTGGGATTGCTGGTATTTACCGTGGGATTGTGGGTTATGAGTTGTGAGAGCAGCAATCAGGCATTGTGGTGGTGTGTGTGGGGGAGCAATACCTCTGAATATTCCTTCCCATGGTGTGGCTCTTATAATCTTTCTGCCCCTTCTTCCACAAAATTCCCTGAGTCATGGTGAATGTGTTTTAAATCTGCTTTAGTGTTGAGCTCTCAGCAGCTCCTGGATTTCTGCTATGGTATGTTTTGATTATCATCTGTGTCTGATTCTATCACCCTGACTCAGGTTGTCAGGCTCAGAATGGAAGTAGCAGTCTTGCTCATCTGGCCAATTCTGTGGTTTCACCTGGGCTCTGGCCAATATGCAATGGGTGATTCATATCCTTACAGGGAGTCCGCTCTCTTTTCCAGTCTTGTTGATAGATTTTGGTTGTCCCTGGTTCTCGCTGACTTCTGAAAAAGAAAAATAGATTCCCCAACACAGAATGAGATTAGCATAGGTTAGAGAGATTTTGATGGGTATAGTGTCTGTTTTGGCCAAAACCTAGTGGGAGTTTTACCTTGGAGTCCACACATTTGGTCTCCATAGGAGAGTCACTCAGTTGCTAGTTCCCTTCCATGGGGTGGATCTCTTAGAAAATCAGAAAGCCATTGGTTACCCACCTAGGCTGGGTGCCACCATTGCACAGGTGTGTACATCTTGTCAGGCTGGTTGCTTTCATGTAGCTATTTCCCCTACTTGCTCACAACCTTGTTGGCCATTTTCCCCCAGCAGGTCATGTAACACTTTCTAGTACTATGTGGATTAACCATCTGAGAACTGGCTTCCTTCCAGATTCCAGCTGGATCTCTCGATGTTTTGTGTCAGCATCATATGGTGTCTTTAGCAATAGGGTCTTACCTTTGACCTTAGGCATGGAATCAAGTGCTTTTACAGAGCCTGTTTTGTTTTGGGGACCTCCTAGGTCTTTCTGATCAATGCAGCTCAATGTAGGTGGTAACCGATTTCAAGCCAAAGGTTTTAGGGTTAGTCCTCCTCCCACCCTCTTCAGGAACCTTCTTAGAAGACGATCCCTCATATTGCTATTGAGGGTTATAACTTTTAGTTTACAATCCAGAAGGAAGGTTTCTATAGTACCAATTCATGTTGGATTTAGTTTAGTATGTATACCCTCTTCTCCCTTTCCCTTCCCCCAAACCCTTCCATCCCTATTACTTGTCCCTTGAGTTGCCTGTCAGATATGCCTACAACTCAAGTTATTCCAGGTTAGGAACCAAAAATTAGGGAGAACATGCAACATTTGTCTTTCTGTGCTTAGGTGAGTTCGCTTAGCATGAGCTGTTTCAAGTCCAGCCATTAAAAAGAAATAGTTTTAAACTTATTTATTTGAGAGATAGAAAAAAAAAAGAGGCAGTGAGAAAAGAGAGAGAGAGAGAGAGAGAATGGTTGTGCCATGGCCTTCAGCCATTGCCAACAAACTCCATATGCACGTGCCACCTTGTGTATCTGGCTTACGTGGGTCCTTTGGCTTTTCAGGCTAGTGCCTTAACTGTTAAGCCATTCTCTAGCCGCTAGTCCAACCATTTTCCTACAGATTCCATTATATCATTGTTCCTTACTGCTGAGTAGAATTCCATTGTGTATATTTGCCACATCTTTATTTTTCATTTATCAAACGTTAGGCATCTGGGTTTATTCCAGTTCTTTGCTATTGTGAATTGAGTAGCTATAAACATGATTGAGCAAATATCTCTACAGTGAGGAATGGAGCCTTTAGGGTAGATGTCCAGGAGAATAATAGCTGGGTCAGTTGGTAGCTCTATTTTCATCCTTTTTTTGAATCTCCACATTGATTTCCATAGTGGCTGCACAAGTGTGCACTCCCTCCAGCAGTGAAAGAAGGTTCCTTTTTTCCCCACCTTCTTGCCAACGTTTATTGTTGGTTGACATACTGGCTTTTTTTTTTTTTTTTTTTTTTTTTTTTTTTTTTATGAGAGACTGAGAGAACAAGAGAGAGACAGCATTGGCATATCAGGGCCTTCAGCCACTGCAGCCAAGCGCCAGATGCATGTGTCACCTTGTGTGCTTGTGTGACCTTGTGCATGCATCACTTCGTGTGTTTGGCTTACACAGAATTTGGGGAGTCAAACATGGGTCCTTGGGCTTTGCAGGCAAGTGCTTTAACTGCTAAGCCATCTCTCCAGCCCTGTTCCTGTTGGTTGATTTTTTAATGATTGCCATCCTGGACTGGAGTAAGATTATTTTAATTTGCATTTCCCTGATGGTTAAGATTATTGAACATTTTTTTTTTTCTTTCTTTCTTTCTTTCTTTCTTTCTTTCTTTCTTTCTTTCTTTCTTTCTTTCTTTCTTTCTTTCTTTTCTTTTTGCTTTAGCAGTATGTTTTTTATTTAGTGAGACAGTATTTGCAGTAATTTTGACAGCCATACACCCTCCAATTTTACTAGCTGTTCACTTTGCAACAAAATACCTAGATATTTTGGTATCAGTATTCACAGGATATTTCTTCATGCAGTTTTTAGGAATATGTACATTGAATAACAAAACACTTCAGAAATCAATATATATGTACATTATTTACATATTAACTATAGTGTAAATAGAAATGTTTTCTAGGAAAAAAAATAAGAACATTTTCTTAAGTGAGTATTAGTTATCTGTATTTCTTCCTTAATGAATTCCCTATTCAGGTCTCTGCCCCATTTTTTAAAAATTTATTATTTATTTTATTAGTTATGCTCATAATGTGAATACTTTCATGTTGGTGCCTTCGATAGCCTCCTCCCAGTCCTCCCCCCACTGAAGGGACTGGATTGTTTAATTTTTTTAATTGCTCAGTTTTTTTTTTTTTTTTTTTTTTTTTTTTAGTTCTTTGTAAATTCTAGATATTAGACCTCTATCAGTGGTGTAGCTGGTGAAGATTTTCTCCCATTCTGTGGGTAGTCTATTGGGTGTGTTTATGGTATGTTAGTATAAAAGCCTTTTACCTTCATAAAATCCCACTGTTTGAGTGATTGCTTAATTTACTGGGCTACTGGGGTATTGTTCAGGAAATTCTTACCCCCTCTTATATGATGACGAGTCTCCCCCACCCCATCTTTTCTTCCAGTCCTTTAAGAGTTTCAGGACTTATATTGAAGTCTTTAATCCATTTGGAGTTGATTTTTGTGGTGAGAGGTGTGTATGCAGCTTCATTTATCTACATGTGGTTATTCAATTTATCTAGCATCATTTGTTGAAGATGCTGACACTTTTCTCTAGTGTGCTAAGGGCTGGGTCTTCAGTTCTGTTCCATTGGTCTATATGTCTGTTTTTATGCTAGTACCATGCTGTTTTTGTTACTATGGATTTTTTGCAGTATAGCTTTTGACTGGGTTTGGTAATACCTCCAGAGGGTTTTTTTTTTTTTTTTTTTTTTTTTTTTTTTTTTGTGCTGAGGATATTTTTGGCTATCTAAGGCCTTCTACCATTTCTTACATGTGAATTTTGAGATTATTTTTTATCTCTGTGTAAAATGATGCTGAGATTTTTATTCATATTGCAATGGATCTGCTTATTACTTCTGGTAGAATTTCCATTTCACAATATTAATTTTTCTTATCCAGGAGCATGTGAAGTTTTTCCACCTTCTCACATCCTCCTCAATTTCTTTCCTGAGTGTTTTTATGTTTTCATTATATAGATCTTTCACATCCCTGGTTAGTGTTATTCCAAGTTTTTTTTTTTTTTTTTTTTTTCTTTTGGTAACTGTTGAAAACGGGACAGCCTTGCTTCGTTACTTCTCTATATATTTGTCCTCTGGTAATAGGAATGCTACTGGTTTTTATATGTTGATCTTGTATCCTGCCGCTTTGCTGATGGAATTTACCACCTTGAGAAGTTTTATATTCTTCAAATATTTATTTTTATTTATTTATTTGAGAGAGGGAAAGAGGCGGAGAGAGAGAGAGAGGATGGGCACACCAGGGCTTCCAGCCACTGCAAACCAACTCCAGAGGCATGCACCACCTTGTGAATCTGGCTTATGTGGGTCCTGGGGATTCAAACTGAGGTCCTTTGGCTTTGCAGGCAAGTGCCTTAACCACTAAACCATCTCTCCAGCCCCAGAAGTTTTATATTCTTTTGTGTCACTTATGTATAGGATCTTGTCATCTGTAAATAGGGCAAGTTTGACTGCTTCCTCTCCAATTCAGAACCCTTTTATATCTTTTTTCTTGAGTTATTGCTTGGGCTAGGACTTCTGGTGCTATGTTGAAGAGCAGTGATGGGAGTGGGCACCCTTGTCTTGTTCCTGAATTTAATGGGAACTCCTTGCATCTTTCCCCATTAAGTTTTATTTGGGTTTTAGGGGCTTTGTATATAGCCTTAATTGTGTTGAGATATAAACCCTCCATGCCTCGTCTCTCCAGCATTCTGATCATAAAGTGATGTATTTTATTGAAAGCCTTCTCTGTATCTATGGAAATGATCAGGTGATTCTTGTGTTTATTTATGTGGTATATGGCTTTAAACTATTTCTGTGTTTGAATCATCCCTGCATCACTGAGAAGAAGCCTGCTTGATAGAGGTGGATAATGCTTTTATTATGTTGTTGAATTTGGTTTGTGAGGATTTTGTTCAGGAGTTTTGCATATAAGTTCATCAGGGATAAAGGCCTATAGTTTCCTTTTTGCGTCTCAATCTAGTTTTGGTATTGAGGTCATCCTAGCTTCATAGAAGGAGTTTGAGAGCTTTCCCTGTTCTTAGATTATGTTAAAAAGCTTGTGAAAACGTGGTTTCAGTCCTTCGATGAAGGTTTGGTAGAATTTTGCTGAGAATCCATCAGGGCCTGGAATTTTCCTTTTGGGGAGGTTTTTGATTACATTTTAGATCTTGATGGCTATAATAGGTTTATTTAGGAGATTTATGTGCTCTGAAATTAGTTTTGGTAGGTGGTATGTCGCTAGATATTCATCCATTTATTCCACATTATTTTATTTTGTAGAGTATAGGTTTGGAAATATGTTCTGATGTGTCTTCCAATTTCATTGGTGTCTGCTGTAACCACTTTTTTTTCATTTCTAATTTTGTTAATTACAAACTTTTTTTTTTGTCATTTGATCAAATTGGCCAGGGGTTTATAAATCTTGTTTATGTTTTCAAAGAAGCAGCTTTTGGTTTTATCAACTTTCTTTTTTAAAAAACATTTCATTTTTATTATTTATTTGACAGAGAAAGAGAGAGAGAAAGAGAGAAAATGGGTGCACTAGGGCCTCCAATCACTGCCAATGAACTACAGATGTGTGCGTCCCCTTGTGCATCTGTCTAACGTGGGTCTTTTGGCTTTGCAGACAAACGCCTTAACCGCTAAGCCATCTCTCCAGCCCCATCAATTTTCTCAATTGTTTTCTTAGTTACTAATTCATTAAATTTTGCTCCAATCTTAATTATTTCTTTTTGTCTGGAACTCTTAATGTTTAATGGCTCTTTTTTCCCAAAGCCTTTAGGTGATTCTCTCTGTTTTTGTTATGAAGGCATGTAGTGCTATGCATTTTCTATTAGGACTGCCTTAATTGTTTGTGTCCCATAAGTTTTGTATGTGTGTTTTTGTTATCTTTCAGTTCTAGGAATTTTACAATTTCCTTTTTTTGATTTCTCCCATGACCCATTCATTAATCAATACTGTGTTGTTTGGTCTCCAAGAGCTGATGTAATTTCCGTTGTTTCTCTTGCTGTTAATTTCTAGCTGTAATGGAACGTGGTCAGATATGATGCAGGAAGTTATGTCAGTTTGCCTGAATTTATGGAGGCATGCTTTATGCCCTAATATATGATCTATTTCAGAAAAGGTTCTGAGGGCTGCTGAGAATGGTGTTCTATAGAACTGGAGTGGAATGTTCTGTAGATTTTGGTTAGAGCTAGTTGATTTATGGTGTCAAGCTCTATTATTTCCCTGTAGATTTTCTGCTTGGATGATCTTTCTGTTAATGGCACTGGGGTAATGAAGTCACCTTCTGTGATGGTATTGAGGTTTATTTCTGTTTTTTTGTTTAAATATTTTTATTATTTTATTTATTTTTGGAGAGAGACACAGAGAGAGAGAGAGAGAGACAGACAGACAGACAGAGAGGGAGAGGGAGACAGATAGAGATGGGCGTGCCTGCAGTCTCTCAGCTGCTGTGAACAAAATCCAGAAGTGTGCGCCCCCTTGTGGGCAAGTACGGCTTTGTGCCCTTGCATCACTTGGCATCTGGCTAAACGTGGGACCTGGAGATTGGAACCAGCATTCTTAGGCTTAGCAGGCAGGCGCCTTAACCACTAAGTCATCTCCCCAGACCTATTTCTGTTTTTAAAATATTTTAATTAATTAATTTATGAATGAGAGGCAGATGAGAGAGAAAACAGGTGTGCCAGGGCCTTTAGCCATTGCAAATGACATCTGGCTTTACATGAGTACTGGGGAATTAAACCCAAGTCCCTAGGCTTCGCATGCAGCACCTTAACTGCTAAGCCATCCCTCCAACCCTATTTCTTTTTTTTTTTTTTTTTTTTTTTTTGTGAAGTAGGTTTTTTTTTGTTTTATTTATTTATTTATTTATTTATTTATTTATTTTTTTTTTTTTTCTGGGTAGGGTCTCACTCTGGCCCAGGCTGACCTGGAATTAACTATGTAGTCTCAGGGTGGCCTTGACCTCACCGTGATCCTCCTACCTCTGCCTCCCGAGTGCTGGGATTAAAGGCATGCGCCACCACGCCCGGCTGGTTGTTTTTGTTTTAATAAAATATGGTACACCTGTGTTTGGTACATTTGGTATATGTAGATTTATGATTGTGATGTCTTCTTGTTGGTCATTCCTGTGATGAGTTAAATAGTGGCCTTCTTTATCCTTTTTGATTACTTTTGGTTTGAAGTGACTTTTGTTAAATATCAGTATAGCCACGGCTACTTGTTTCTTATTTTCATTTGCTTGCAAACCATTTTCCATCCTTTCACCCTGAAGAAGGAGTATATCATTAATTTTGAGGTGGATTTCTTCAAGACAGCAGATGGGGGGGTTTCATTTTTCTGAGCTACCCTATTGCCTTTTTTTTTTTCAATTTTTTATTGA
Organism: Orientallactaga sibirica; assembly: GCA_036365145.1. Lineage (NCBI taxonomy): Eukaryota > Metazoa > Chordata > Mammalia > Rodentia > Dipodidae > Orientallactaga > Orientallactaga sibirica. The sequence goes on from JAEOAD010000015.1 coordinate 16,316,254, forward strand.
CAACTTGTATACTTACAGACACTAAACCATGATATTTCCCTCTCCTCCCCCCCCCATTCCCCTTCAGAACTCCACTTTCCATCATATCCCCTCCCTCTCTCCATTAGTCTCTCTTTAAATTTTGATGTCATCATCTTTTTCTCCTTTTTTTTTTTTTTCCAGGCAGAGTCTCACTCTAGCTTAGGCTGACCTGGAATTCACTATGTAGTCTCAGGGTGGCCTTGAATTCATGGAAATCCTCCTACCTCTGCCTCCCGAGTGCTGGGATTAAAGGCGTGTGCCACCATGCCTGGCTTTTTCTCCTATTATGAGGGTCTTGTAAAGATATTGCTAGGCACTGCAAGGTCATGGATATCGAGGTAAATTTCTGTCTGGACAGTTGCATTGTAAGGAGTTGTACCCTTCCTTTGGCTCTTACATTCTTTCTGCCACCTCATCTGCAATGGACCCTGAGCCTTGGAGGGTGTGATAGAGATGTTTCAGTGCTGGACACTCCTCCATCCCTTCTTCTCAGCACTGTGTTCCCTTTTGGGTCATCCCAGTGGTCATTTTCATCTGAAAAGAGAAGCTTCTCTAACCAGAAGTGAGAGTAGCATTAGTATATGAATATGAGCATTAAGTGTAGTGCTTTCAAGGGCAGTTTGTTGGGAATAATATATACATTTAACCAGACAAGAGTAAGCTTTATACCTCTAAGGCACATGACTTCCCCTGCCATAGACTTTTGATTAGTTTTTTCAGTACCAGGCATGTATTCACTCCCATAGAGAGGGCCTTCAGTCCAATTAGGGAGTAGTTAGTTTCCCCAAGAGCAGACATGTCACTACTGCACCCATTTGGTCATTTGGCCTGTCTGGCCAAACTTCAGGTTTCCAGTGTCAACTGTTTTCACCGCTGATGATTTCTGTCTCCCATATGGCTCCCATGCAGTGCAGCTTTTTCCAGCTTTCAGTTGGCTGGTCTACAGGGAGAAGGTTTTCTGCTCAGCACTAGCTTGATTTCTCAGTGACCTTGCCACTCAGGCAAGTGAAGTCTTCAGCAATAGGGTCTTATCTTACCATCTGTTTCTCAAGGGAAACCAAGGGCCTTGGCAATAGCCTGTAACATTTTGGAGGCAACAGGGACCTCCCTGGCCAACAACTCACTGGGTGATATCCCATCTCAGGCACTGAAAATTTTCTAGCAACAATCTATAGCATCTGGATGTGCCATTATTCAAAAAAGCAGGTTTACATAAGTCTTATTCAGAATATCATGAATTTTGATTGACCCTCCTGTTGCCCTTCTTTTACACATTCTCTTTTCCCTGGCCTTAACTTGTGTCTTTTGATGTGTGAGTTAAGACAATTAACATTTAGTGGTATAACTGTGATTCCATTTAATTTCTGCTATGTTGGAGGCTCTATGGGGTTTGGTGCTTTCCTGGGCTTTTTTTTTTTTTTTTTTTTTTTTTTTTTTTGCTTGCTGTGGTTTTGGTTATTGTTGTTTGGTTCTATTTTTATTTCTTCATTTTCAAGTAGAGGGAGACAGAGGGAAGAGAGGGGATAGTCGGGGGAGAGAATGGGTGGGCCAGGGCCTCTAGGCACTGCAGATAAACTCCAGATGCTAGTGGCACATTATGCATCTGGCTTTATGCGAGTACTGGGGAATCAAACCTGAATCCTTAGGCTTTCCAGGCAAGTGCCTTAACTACTGTGCCATCTCTCCAGCCCTCTAATAGGCTCTTGAGATTGGTTGTTTGACTCTTCTGAGTGGAGTATTCCCTGAAGTATTCTCTGTTGGTTTGGCTTTGTGTTCATACAATCAGTTGGCTTTATCATGTAAAGTTTTTCTTTCACCATCTATTATGAGGGATATTTTTGCTGGGTATAGTAATTTGGGTTAGAAGCCATAATTTTTTAGACGTCAAAGTGCTCTATTCTCAGCCTTTCTTGCTTTCAGAGTTTCCATTGAAAAATATGAGGTAATTTTGATGGATTGCCTTTGTATGTAATGAGTTGTTTCTCTCTTGCTGCTTTAAGCACTATCTCTTCGTTTTCATTAAAATTTTAACTATGATGTGCCTCAAAGAGTTCCTTCTTTGGTCTAGTCTGGTGTTCTGTGTGCTTCTTGAATCTAGATGGGTCTCTCTGTTATGAGAGCTTTTGAGAGTTCATTTCAATAATTTTGTTGAATATGTTCTTCATGCCTTTGGCCTGAACTTCCTTCTGGTATCCCTAATCTCTTATATTCTGTTACATGATTTTTTGAACTTATCAAACTTTTTGGGCTCCAGATCAACTTCTTCTGTTTTGTCTTCAGATTTTAGGTTCTGTCCTTTACATGATTAGCTATGTTAGTGAGAGTTTGTAAAGAGTCTTTTACAAGCTGTGTTTGATTTTTGCTTTCTGTTGGCTTTTTCTGTATAGTATCCATCCCTTTGTTGAGTTCCAAATTCAGGTTGTGGTGTGATTTTCTTGATGCTTCTTACATTTCATCATGTCTTCATTAAGGTTAATCAGCTGGTTATTGAGATCCTCTATTTGTTGTCTCACCTTCAGTTTATTTATCTGTATTTTGAGGTCTCTCCAGTTTCCCTCAATTAAGTTAAGCCTAGTGATGAAGGCTGTGTGCTGTAAGAAATGATTCTGCTCAATTTCATTTATGCAATTGTTGGTATTTTGATGATTTGCTTCCAGCTTTGCAGCTCGCCTAGTCAGAGTCACATAGCTTATTGTTTTTTATTTTGCAATTCAGTTTCTGTTGTCTCCTCTGTTTTCATTGGAGACACCCAGTGTAGGACTAGGCAACCTTGGTGGAGGTCTCTCAGTTTGTTGTCTTTCATTGTTTTTTGCATTGAGTCCTACCCATCTGGGAATGGAAGTCTTGTTTTATTAAGGAGGAAGTAAGAATTTGCCCTTGTAGGATTTTCAGTGAGTGTTTTGTTTTGGGTGTGAAGTGGCTTGGGGTGGGATGGCATTCTATCCACAGAAGCACAGGTCATGGAGGTTACAAATACAACCTGCCCCAAGAGCATGTAGGCACTAGGGCTGTAGCCATAGGCTTGGGAGTTTAGGTATTCCAGCCTAATATGTTGTCTTCAAGCTTGAAGAAGTTGTTGGAACCTCATGTGTGGGGGTTCCAAACATGCCTGTAATCAACACTTCTTAAGCCACCCTGGGCCAGGCCCCAAACGCATTGGCAGTCCTCCCCTGCTCTGAGTTCACAGGCCCCATCAAGGAGGCACCTCACCTTGTCTTAGTCAAGCCTACACCTCATCTGCTTGAGCACTCTGGCCCCAAGCAAGTCTGTCTAATCACACAAGCCATAATCACACCTGCACCTCACCTGGTCTGAGCCACAAGCCCCAGACATTCCAGCAACTTACCCAGTCTTAGAGTACAGGTCTCAAACACACCTGCACCCACCTGTCCTGAGCATACAGGCCCTAAATACCAGGGCACCTTACCAGGACCCAGGTACAGGCCACCACCTCTCTCACTAGAAATAGATCCTAGCATGCAGGGTCCAATAATGCTTGCACCTCACCAGCCCTGAGCACACAAGGCCCAAACATTTCTGCATCTCCCCTGCCCTGAGCACACAGACCCCAAGCATGCTGGCACCTCACCCAGTCCCAGTGCACATCCCCTCAAATATGCCTGCGCCTCACCCACCCTGAGCACAGATGACCCTAAGCAAGGTTGTCTGAGTGCACATGCTCCAGACACACCTGTACCTCATCTGCCCCAACTGCACAGGCCCCAAGCAAGCTGGTACCCTACCTGCCCAGAGCACACTTTACCCAAACAAACTCAGACGCCAAACATGCCTTCACCTCTCCAGGTCTAAGCACACAGGCCCAAACCTGTCTGCACCTCACCAGCCCAGAGCACACAGGCCCCAAAGACACTGGCACCTCACTAAGTATGAGGGCACAGGCCCCAAACATACTTGTACCTCTCCAGGTCTGAGGGCACAGGCCACAAAGTGGCCTGCATCTCACCCACCCCCAGCACATAGGCCTCAAACACAACAGCACCTCACCTGGTCGAGTGCCCTCTTGTGTTTTTGTGCTTTGTTGAAATCTATAGTTGATCTTAAGAGTTTCTTCATCATGACATGCATTTCCAGGTAGAGTTTTGGGTGGATTAAAAGTAAATGTATGTAAGTTTACCAAAGACAATGTGCTATTTGACCCATTTTCTCTTTATCCTCCTTATTAATTCTTTTTGAGTATAGGCTTTTCTCCTGTCCCCAATTCTCTCTCTGCTCTACTGTCCTTAGTGAATACTTCAAGATTTAAAGGCCACCAGGGTTCTGGTTTGTATTCCTGGCCATTGGGAGGAGAAAAAGGGTGAAGGGGGGGACCAGTTTTGTCTTGGAGGAGCTATCATCCCCAGTTTCCAGTTAAACATTAATGCCAGCTGTAACTGCCAAGAAGCCTGCATGGAGCCATCCAGGCTAATTAAGCATGCGCCTCTGTAGCATAAAATTTGGGGAAATATATGTTGAAAATAGAAATGCTGGTCCTCCCCCCGACCAGATTCTATAACTTTTCTTTAAATAATTATTTTCTTTAATCAGTACTTAGTGCAGTTGAGAAGGGAAGAGGCAATTACTGCTTCCCATCACTTGTATGTGGGTCCAGAGCAGACTGTTTTTCTTATTTCCGAGCTACATGTTTATCTATCTTAAATTAGAGTATGTCTTATCTGAATCAATCTCTCTGTCTTTCCATCAATCTCGGTCTATTTTAACATTTTATTGACAATCTCCATACATAATGTGCCCTGATCATAATTCCTTTCCACCACCCTCCTTTATCTCCCATCCCTTATTCCCCTTCATTAAACATTTTCTTCTTTCCAACTAGTCTCTTTTCTATTTTGATATCATATTTTTACCCCCATATTATGTAAATTTTGTCTAATCTATAGTTATGCCCTAATATATATAATACACATATATAATACACATTTATATAAAATATAATTGCTTTTTTACTTGAAAGTGCTATTGTTTAGTTCTTATAATTCATACTAAATATATATGAAGAGTAATTTTATCTTCTCACCATTAATTATTATTCTTTCTTTTCATTTTTAAAAATTATTATTATTTTTATTGACAACTACTATACTTACATACAAAAAACACATGAGGGCTGGAGAGATGGCTTAGTGGTTAAGGCACCTGCCTGCTAAGCCTCAGAACCCGGTTCCAATCTCTAGGTCCCACGTTTCGCACTTGCCCACAAGGGGACTCACACATCTGGATTTCATTCACAGCAGCTGAGAGACTGCTGGCGTGCCCATTCTCTATGTGTCTCCCTCTCCTTCTCTGTCTCTCTCTCTCTGTGTCTCTCTCCAAAAATTAAAATAATTTTTAAAAAATTAAAAAAAACACATGATATTTCCCTCTCCTCCCCCCATTCCACTTTAGAACTCCAGTCTCCATCATCTTTGATGTCATCATCTTTTTCTTCTATTTCGAGGGTCTTGAGAAGGTATTGCTAGGCACTGCAAGGTCATGGATATTGAGGCCAATTTCTGTCTGGGCAGTTGCATTGTAAGAAGTCATACCCTTCCTTTGGTTCTTCCATTCTATCCGCCCCCTCTTCTGCAATGGTCCCTGAGCCTTGGAGGGTGTGACAGAGGTGTTTCAGTGCTGGGCACTCCTCCATCCCTTCTTCTCAGCACTATGTTGCCTTTTGGGTCATCCCAGTGGTCATTTCCATCTGAAAAGAGAAGCTTCTCTAACCAGAAGTGAGAGTAGTGTTAATATGTGAATATGAACATTAAGTGTAGTGCTCTCAGGGTAGCTTGGTGGGAACAATATATATATTTAGTCAGACCAGAACAGGCTTTATACCCCTAAGGCTCATGACCTCACCTGCCATAGACTTTTGCTTAGTTTTTTCAGTACCAGGTATGTATTCCTTCCTGTAGAGAGGGCCTTCAGTCCAATTATGGAGCAGTTTGTTACCCCAAGAGCAGACATGCCAGTATTGCACCCGTTCAGTCATTGGGCCTGTATGGCCAAACTTGAATATTCAGCATCCACCATTTTCACTGTTGATGACTTCTGTCTCCCATACGGCTGCATGCACTGCAGTTTTTTCCAGCTTTAGTTGGCTGGTCTACAGGGAGAAGGTTTTCTGCTCAGCACCACCTTGCTTTCTCAGTGACCTTCTTTTTTTTTTTTTTTTTTTTTTTTTTTTTTTTTTTTTTTGGAGAGAGACACAGAGAGAGAGGGAGAGGAAGACAGAAAATGGGCATGCCAGCAGCCTCTCAGCCGCTAAGAATGAAATCCAGATGCGTGCGCCCCCTTGTGGTCAAGTGTGGCATTGCACTCTTGCATCACTTTGCATTTGGCTAAACATGGGACCTGGAGATTGGAACCCCTAGAGATTGGAACCGGCGTTCTTAGGCTTATGAGGCAGGCACCTTAACCGCTAAGCCATCTCTTCATTTTTTTCAGCCCTCTTTTCATTTTTTAAAATGAGTTTTCCATAAATAAATGTGATGGATTTTCAGAAAGTTTGTATACAATGGATATGAGACTTTATGAGAATACTGGGTTAGATAATTAACACAACAATTGACTGAAATAGTAACCAGAGTGGTACAAACATTTGCTCATATGGAATTTTTATTTATCATGTAGCTTTTTCAGTACATGATTATGAATTTGAGTACCTTTTATATAAGAGATATGCCTTACAAAAAGACATAATAATGGAATCATGCCACTTGAGTACTTAACAGTGGATGCAGATTATCTCAAGACAGTTTCTAAGTTTATTAAAACTCCTATTTCCCAGAGCTGTTTTTAGAAACATGTTTAGCACACAATCATAATACTCTTGAGATACACATTTTTTTGTGTGTTATTGGACCTTCCCTTTTCCCAGGGTCCTTACAGAGTACCAAACAACTTTTGTTGTATTTGGTAGCTAAATAATGTATTGTCAACGTTACCTTGAAACATGAAGCAAATAGGTGGGTTTTCTTGAGAAGTTCCACGACACGGGAGAATGTACTTGATTACTCAGTTGTTGCCGTGGGATCCTTTGCTATCCATATGTGCATTACTCTCTGTAAAAATTATGCTTGAGACAACTGTGTGCCAAGCTTTGTTCTAGGAACTTAGAATTTACAGTAGAAGAGAACACTGTATCTGTCTTCAGAGGTCTTCCAGTAGAGATGAAGAGACAGATTCCTTCACATGGAAGGGCTGTGGTAAGCAAGCACAAAGTGCTTTGGGATTATAGAGGTGTCAGTAGGCTTTATGGAACTGGTCACATTTGACCTGGAATGGAAGGAAGAAGTAAGAGTTATATAAATAATGAACGGAAGAAATTGAGAAATGAGTTAGAAGCATGGGAAAGAAAATGGGTTTGGAAGAAGAAATAAAATACACCAAGGCAAAGAAGATAAAACAAACTCATATTGCAGGCATTTGTAAGTAATTGTAATGCATTTTAAAGAAATTCTGAAGCTCTTAGATTCATTGTAGATAATTTTGAGTTAGTCCTATGTATAAATTTTTTATAGATTATATCAGGCAGCTCAGTTGCAAAATCATAGTTAAATCTGTTTGGAAAGTTTCCCTTGCATTAGATTGTCCCTACCATCTTTGCCCTTCAAACTCTGCCACACATGTCCTTTGGACTTCTCAACTGGCAGTGCAGAGAAAACCTTCCACATCTTTCCTCTCTATATCTGTTTTTGATTGCCATGCCTACTTCTAATATGTTTGGTAGACCTGCCATGATGTCCTGCCTGGTGCATGCAAAATATATGTCTTTCTACAGTGGTGAGAGGAAGGGCAGGTGTGTATCATAGTTGTTGGGCCAGTGAGTTGAGTGTGCTCTTAATCTAACCCATGTATGTGTGCTATTCTTAGTAGAGGCTGAGCTGTTTAAAGTGTATAGGGATCTTTACTCCAGTGTTTTTTCAAGTTATCTTGTATGACAGTCATATTTTAATGATTCTCCAAGAGAAAGAATACGGGATTTTGAAGGAATGAAAAAATATTATATCAAATATTATTGCATGGTAAAGCAGTTAAGAAAGGACAATTTATATGTAAGTTTAATAAAATGAGATTATTGACTATAGGAGTGATTTTAATGATAATCATCCCTTTATCTACATTTGTGTTTATCATTTGTGAAGCATTTTCCTATACACTGTCAACTTTTGAGTCTCTGGATAATGCTAATATATCTGAACAAGATATCTTGGACAAGTTTGTAACAGATATTTGTCAGAAACTCAGCAGAAGAAGAATGATGTAAGCTAAATGGTCCAAATTAAAAATTGTGATAAAAGGCCAGCCTGGGACTACAGAGTGAGTTCCAGGTTAGACTGGCCTAGCGTGACATCTTAGCTAGGGGAAAAACATTGTGAGAAAAATATGCTACTTCTGGTTCAGAAATAGGTTATAATACAAATTAAACTTCCCAACATGATCTGACATGATCTGAAGGTTTTTACTGAGACCAGCTGACAAACATTGATCATTATTTATTTAGCTAAATGAATGATAATAGCTAGTGGTTTCCAAATCAATAATATGGGCAACTTCCTTGGTGAATTTAGTTTGGGATGAAATTTATCACAGAGTGCTTTTTATTATGCACAGAATTAGTGCTTGGAGCTCTTAGCATAGATTTTATCTGGTTCTGGCTGTATAACTTGTTTACAAAATGTATTGCCTTCCAGGTTTGAGGACTAGCATTGCAAATTAAACTCATACACACTACTGAAAGTAGCACAGCTCTTTTTTTTTAAATCTACATTTTAAAGGGTGCCATAAAGTTTCAGTGATTCATCCCCTAGTGAGTATGACATCTTGTGTATCCCCGTGAAGTACCTTGATCACTCTATAATCTTTTCAGAAATTGGTTTATATGTTGCTTTGAATTTTTTGAAGATTCCAAGGCTGTGAGGCTTGATTACCACTTTGGGAGACCTTGAGTATGTTGCCCTAGTTGGAGTCACACATAGCAGTGCATCTGTTAGGAGGGTCCCAGGCCTAGGCACATGGGTTGACGGGATTACTGAGCTATAATCCTATGTGAAAGAAATAAAAAAGTCATGAGATAACTTTAGCAGCTGTATAGTGATTCAGGAAGAGTTATGATCCCCTTCCCTTCTACCTGGGCTTAGACTGGTTATAGGATGCTGTGACTTGTCCAGTCTTGGAGCACCTGGGAAGCTGTCAGCTTAGCTGGTTGAGTGCTGGAGACCAGGCATGCACAGTTTCTCCAGAAAGAAACTTCCTTTGGAGAGTAAATGACTGACAGGGTGACTTAGCCCTTGACTTAGTCATCAGATGGGACATTTTTCTTTTTTCTTCCCCTAACATTTTATTTAGGAAATTTAAAATTCCCTGAGAAATTTTAAAACTTTTGCATTGAACTACTATAGACATTCAGAAATAGTCCATAAATTATATTTTACCACATTTACTATAGTTATATTTCTTCATCCATTCATCTGCCAAATCTAACTTTTTTTTTTTTTTTGGTATATTTCAAGGTAAATTGCAGACAGCAGTGCATGTTACCCCTCGACAGTATACTGTCTGTGTCTTCATATGGATGTCAGGCTAATTGACCTGAAATACAAGATAAGGAGAATGGCAACTACAACCACAAACCAAGATTGGCTCATATTTTTTCAGACCTTGCATGGCAAACAGTGTGTGTGTATTTCTTTAGATAAAATCTTATGATGTATCTCAGTCTGTCCTTGAACTCAGGGTCTTCCTGCCTCCGTCTCAGCCCATGGGATTACTGATATGTGTCACTATGCTCCTGGTCCAAAAAGAAAATGTAACTTTTATCCTTTAAAGAATATGAGATTAGTGAAGGGGGGCTGTTTTATTTTCTAAAGTGCAGAGTGACACAGTTGCACAGGGCTTAATTACTGTGACACTATTTGTAGAAGGGACTGGAAGGAGAAAGACCCAATTTGGAGATTGTGTAAAGAATCCTATTTTGAAATGATGAAAATGATGAAATCCTCTTTTGAAATTTGGAGTTTGTGGGAGTAAAACCAAAAGAGACATGGGAAAGTTTTGAGGGTGTGATTCCTGAAACTTGATAGCTTAGACGTTTGAAGCCCAGCATGTTGCTGGAGTCTTAAGTTTGGCCTACAGGGTAAACAGTGACAGTTTCAGAATTATTGAAAACATTGTGTAAAGTACATTAATTTCAGGCAAAATTTGAGTGGCTATGGTTAATAGATAGTTGATAATGCTAGTCTTGTGAGATATATTTAATAAAGATGTAAACCCTGGGAAAATAGACCATAATGTCTTAGTCAAGAATGTGGTATTCTCTGGGAGAAAAGATCAAGTGGGGCTACGACATGATGACAAAGTGACCATACACTCACACAGCACTGGATCTGGCCGCATAAAAAGAAGACCATTTGGGGACAGGTGTTGGAGAGGTCATGTCCTTGAAACCCTTAGAAAGAATCACATACCAATGCTAAATACCCAGTGAAATGTAAGAAAAAAGGAGAAAGAACATTGGTCTTGGTGAACTTTGGTGCAGTGTCAGTTGGAACAGAGAGTGGGACTCAGAGAATGATTGTCCCAGTAGGGAATACAGTAGGGTGGACTACTCATTTAAGTTTAGCATTGAAAAGGACTGGAACTGTTGAGTTGTTGAATGGCCAGTTGCTCAGAATTGCCATAATTTGTTATCACCAGGCAAATAGAAAAGAAGGGCTTACTGTGATTCTAAATTTTCTTTTATAAATGTTAAAAACAGCTGACTTTTCCTTGGAGGGGATGTGGGTAGTAACTAATTCAAATGACTGGTGAGTACTTCATGAGAAGCCAAGAAACAGTAAATACGGTAGCAGAAGAGCACCAGTTAATCAGGTGTGGCTGACTGAGTCTGCAGTTTCTTCTCAGTGAAATTATTCTTCATGCTTAAATGCAGTCGTTAATTCATTAATAATTATGATTTATATAAAATGGAAGAAATTGCCTCTGTGGTAGCAATTAAGGGAAGAACAATCATATTTAGGGGGAAATCAAAATATGTCACAATTGAAGAAAATCGTTCCCTTCCTTAAGCTAGTAGTTTGTAGATGGAGGAAAGGAACCAACTGGTGATTTCGGTATGCTTGAAAGCTACTGTACACTTTAAAAGCTTTACTTCATTTAGTCGTAATTTACATAGGAGGTTAATATACTCAGACTCAATATGAAAATGCTTTGCAGATCAGAGGATTTTTGTAAATGGTTTGGTGTCCGAACCTGAACTGAACTGCCATAAAGCTACTACTGTCTTTGCTTACCAGTAAGAGCATTGAGAGGGTGTGCAGCAGACATACTGTTGTCTTTGGTTAGTATTCCCAAAGTCTGCTGATGAGAGTATCTTGTGATACAAAATAAGTGTGCAGCAGAGCTCCTAATTCCAGAGGCTCTGAAAGAGTCTTAGTTACATATTTAAACAGCAAAGGGCCTGAGTGTTGAGCCCAGGGCCCACTAGTTCCAAAGAGGATGTCCTTCTTGCTCTATCATTCTGCCTGAGTTCCATTATGTATTTATAGGTTTTTGCTTTAGTGGTTTAAATGTGTCTGGGATTTTGATTTTCCTCAGCCATAGGAAGAAACATGGGCATGGAAATTATTGTCATGAAGGAAGAAGTAGAAACAGGCCCCTAACCTATTGGGCATGGCAAGTTACCCCCCACAAAAGCATCTGGGGGTTACGTGGCAGGAGTCAAACCCTTCATTATGGCTCTTGTAAAAAGAGAGGCCAAGCAGGATAAGTGAGCTTGGGCAAGTTTAACATTGTATAGAATAGTTAATTTTGACAGCCTTGGGCTGTAGAGGTAGTCTCTAGCTGTCTGGTGCTTGGCTTTGTGGTGATTAAGACAGATCATTGCCTTTTGGACTATAAAAGCCAAGCTAGGGAAGTGGTATGGAATCTGGGCTCTGGATTTGGTTTCCATGTCAAAGCTGCATTCACAGGCAAATGTTCACCAGCTCTGGGAACTAGGTATCTCCTAGAGGGCAGCTTCTCCAGGATAAGCCAGGTCCCCAGAATGTCAAAGCATCACAAACTGCAAAAAATATAATACATAGAGCTCTTTATCTCAAGTGGCATTGTTGTTTTAGAGCAAAGATTTGTGTCTGCATTGATGATTTCCATTGCTTAGTTTACTTCTTCCAACTATGCTGTCATTGCTGTGTTTCTGTTGCTTTTAATTAGTGTTTTGGAATATCTTTCACATCTAGCATATTCTTAGGCCTACCTTCTGTGGTTACATCATTTCTTCCCTTGAGTATATCCTTAGGCATATCCTCTGTGGTTACATCATTTATTCTCTTGAACATATCCTTAGGCATATCCTCTGTGGTTACATCATTTCTTCCCTTGAGTATATCCTTAGGCATATCCTCTGTGGTTACATCATTTCTTCCCTTGAGTATATCCTTAGGCATATCCTCTGTGTTACATCATTTCTTCCCTTGAACATATCCTTAGGCATATCCTCTGTGGTGGCATTTTCATTCCTGTATGTGCTTTTCTTTTTGGAAACAACCAATTGCACATTAAATAAAGCAAAAAGTTGAGTTGATGTTACAGTATATTGCGTAAATATTACCAGTAATGGGATTTAATTTTCCATGTGGGCTTGCAATTAGCTCCAACCATGTCTCTGAGAAGGTAGGTCCTACCATAGCTGGAAAAAGCCACAGCACCTGAAATAAGGGTTCCTGAGGAAATTCTTTTGAGGAGACTGCTGACTCTGATGGGTGGGTTTTGGTATACTTATTTGAAAACTGGCCTCTTTTGTGCATAAGGAGAGAAAACAATCATAAGAAAGTAAAAATGGAAGTAGAAACAAACTACACAACATTTCAATTTAAGTTCATTTTTTTTCCAAAAGACTACAAGAAGGAAAATTAATAAGGAAGCATTATTAGAATGTGAAACGGCTGAAATTTTCCTTCCTACAAAATAAAAGATCTGCTGGACTGTTAGCAGATATCAAAATGCATTGAATACGTAAGGAGAACTTAAGTGTAAATAGCAGTTCTGAGGGTGTGTGAGTAGTTAAGTCCTTAAAGAAATCAAAATGTTTAGGAGGTTACATGCTTTATTTTTTGGTGTCCAAAGTGTATAGCTTTTATCCTTCACTTTGAATAATCTTCAGGAGTACATTTGCCAGCCTCATACTCCTGCTTTGCTCTCATAATCATTTGGACAAATACTAATTTGAGTCCTCATATTATATCTTAAAGTTACTTGTTTAGAGATTCTTTCTCATCCTAGTCCATTTGTTTCTGAAGGTGAAGGACTTCGATTCTTATTTTAGAGCCATGTCTATTTAAGAGACGGTTTTCATTGATGCTGAAGAAAGGAGTGAGTTCAGAAATAGGCTTCAAATGAATAGCTTTTGATTAGGGAGCATGTTTAAAACTGTGGTTTCTTTGGAGGCTTAAAGCTGACTGAGGCCCATTGGTTCTTAAGTCTTGGAGGAAACATGGGAGACAGTCAGTCATTCAGCATCTCTGCTGTCCTTGTGGAGGCAAAGTAGAGAAAGCTCAGTGTCTTTTTCTACGAATCGTCTATGGGGAATTTTGAATTCTAGGTCAGCTTCTGGCAGTTTACTGACTTATAGATTCCCCTTACTCTTCCTCCTTGCCCAACCCATCAGCTAAACTCAGATCATATAGATGGCTTAAATATCCATCCTTATAAGGCACATCTGGAAAAATATCATGTGATGTATTTCAAGTCAAATATCTATTACTTTGGATTATTATTCATGTACTGTTCTCCTTTGTTAGTACTTTTCTTGAAAATCTGTGTATTTTGAAAATAATGAAAATATGAGCAAAGCAAAAGGCTGATTCTTTTATTGTGGAGTATAATGAGGAGGAGTGTTCTCGGAAGGAATAAAACCACCACCTAACCATCATCATAGTAATCCAAAGATTCCTTCTAAATTACAAATCTGTTCTAGTGTTCTGATCTTTAATACTTGCTTGGTCATCCCCCACATTATCTGCCATGGATATGCATAATTTTGTAGCATGACCCCAGTCTAAGATTCAATTTTAAGAAACAATTATGGATGTTTTCTATGCTTCAACTTTACAACTGCCCTGGCAGAATTTCCTCATGTGTGATAACATACACTATATTTTTTTCCCATTAAGGCAGGGTTACTGTTTAACATCATTTCATGTAATTAGGTGGTGCTGAATAGGTATTCATGAAAGATCACAAAACAGCTTCTAGAGCACTCAAATCATAAAGGCCTGAAAGCATGATGCTTAGTAATTGAGTGTCATATGGATTGTTAAACAAAATAATGCAATTTTATGTTAATTTTTTTCTTCTGTCTTCAGTTCTCTTACAATTAGCAGATGAAGCTTTACCAAATGACATGACCTTGGCTCTTGCTTATCTTCTTGCCTTACCACAGGTATGTTTACCCTCACCAGTAAAGAAGAACTTAAACTAAATAAACTAAAATTCTATGCTGTGAATTTTTATCAGTAAAATTATATATCCTTCTAATCGATAGTTTTTAGACCTCCAAAGACCCTAGCCATTATCATGTGAGTGTATGCTATATTAGCTATAATGTGGATCTTTAAATCCATTTTATATGGAAGATTTGCTTGATAGTGCCTTTTGAATTTTTATATTGCATACAGAGTTGGGTTTGAATGATGTGATAGGAATTATGAATCAAAATCTTTGTTACTTACTAGAAATGAAATGATTTACAATGGTCCTGTTAATATTTCCTTTCAACTGAATTAATTCTATTATGTTCCTTCCTAGGTATTAGATGCTAACAAGTGCTTTGAAAAGCAGTCTCACTCGGCATTGTCTCTCCAGCTGGCAGCATATTACTATAGCCTACAGATCTATGCCCGACTGGCCCCATGCTTTAGAGACAAGTGCCATCCCCTTTACAGGGTGAGTCCTGGTGGTTTCCGCTTTTCTAACGAGTAAAGTTTTCCTAAAACAGTCAAAGCACATCATTTTCCTCTGTATCCAGAAGGCTTTCCAGCAGACGGCTCTCTTTTCTATTAGGCAGAGTTGCATTTCCAGATATCTATAACAAGTAAATTGCCTAATACTAATGTGATTCTTCATTCTTTCCTCTAACTTTGCCTCACTGATTCCTTGATTTTTATTAAGTTCTTAGGAAAGACTAAAAGGAGAATTGGCTTTGTTTGACTTCCCAAAAGGGAGATGCTCTCTAAATTGATTCTGTGATTACTACTACACTTTGTTTATGGTCTAGAGAAATGAAAGTATAATTGTCTAGAGGGGATGTTGAAACAACATGGCCGTACTTGCCACAAGCTTCAGTCACATCTTTATTAATTTTTGAGAGAAAGTACCTAGCCATAGCCTTATGTGTGGACACGAATGTGTGACCATTGTTTCTGGGAAATCACAGCCCTCCAGGTTTAGTTGTAGAAGCCACTGGTAATGGCCAGCATTGAGAAATGATTACTTTTTATATTGCATCATTTTAAGAAAACTATGTTAACAGCAATAAGTGAATAGAGCAAATTTTCAATCTACTATATGCACAAACCTAATATCCAAATTTTATTTAGTCAGATTATTCATCTTTGACCCAAAGCAGACTATAAGGAAATAATTGTACATGTGTATCAAAGTTCCAGATGTGTTAACCATCCCAAAAAAAAAAAAATCTTAGAACCTTCTAGTATGTAAAAGCACACATTCTACTTATGATAACCGTTGCTTTCATCTGTCAATACTTATTCAAAAGGAGAGGGTAAAGCACAGCATAGGTTATTCCACCCAGCAGCACAGTCATTATTGGGTATGTATTGCTCTTTTGTGTGGTTTACTTACATTGATGGTGTTTGGCCAAGAAATAGACCTTTTTTTTTTTTATGGTAAATATAATGTATTTATTTCAGGGGCCATTGACTTTCTTTTTTGATAGCTACTACTATTTTCTACAGTTACTTATTTCACATTAAATTACTCCAGTGATTTTGTGTTGTTTTTATATCAGGTATTTTTTTGTTTATTTTTATTTATTTGAGAGCAACAGACAGAGAAAGAGGCAGAGAGAGAGAGAGAATGGGTGCACTAGTGCCTCTAGCCACTGCAAACTAATTGCAGATGCATGCACCACCTTGTGCATCTGGCTTACGTGGGTACTGGGGAATTGATCCTCGAACCATGGACCTTAGGCTTCATAGGCAAGTGCTTAACCACTAAGCCATCTCTCCAGCCCTATATCAGGTATATTTTATGAGAAACAAGAAATGCATATCATGTTACAATCTGAAGAAGTTAGGTGATTTTTCAGGGATATTACAGTGTGACTGTGAAATATGCCCTCACAGCCTCCTGTGTGTGTATACTTCATCTGACACTATTTAGGGAGGTTGGAGAACCTTTGGGGCTGTGTCTAGTTTGTGGAAGTGAGTCATTAAGAGTTTGGCCTTGAAGGTATTATCTGCTTCTGGTTTTGGCCAGAGTTCTTCATTTTGAGATCTGTCAAGATATGATAAGGCACTTTACAAACTTCTGCCTCCATGGAAATTGATTGTACTTCCAACCACTATCCCTACCTTCCATGATGGACAGTGCAGTCTGAAATTGTGAGGCAACATGAACTTTTTCCTCCTTAAGTTGCTTCTGCCAGGAATTTTGTAATAGTGACCAAAAGAAGTAGCTAAGACAATGAAACACAAGTTTATTCTGTGCTTATCTTTTCATTAGTCCTTTGTATATGCACACAAAAAACAAGCTAGTTGAAACACAATGAAGTTTTACTTTGCCAAGTGTATTATACCTTGTAAACATAAATATTTTCCCCCCAAATCAGTTGTATTTTCAAAATAGACTTGACTGGATTCTCTAAGTGGCTATCATTGACATACAATGCAGATGCTAAAATGAGATCCCACTAACATTTCTATTCCATCATGTGTTAGTTAGCTTTTGGTCATTGTGGCAAGTATCTGAGAAAAGCAGTATTAAAGAAAGTATTTTTGCCTTGCAATTTTGGAGGTTTGGGTTCATCATTGGCTACCTCCACTGCTTTGGGCCTAAATGGAAGCAGAATAGCAGAATGCTATGGTGGTGGGAGAACAGCAATCTTGCCTCATGGCTACTGAGGGGGTAGGGTGGGGTGGAGATATGAATGAATGAGAATATGTCTGTGCTATGGGATAGGGCCAGATACATTCATGGTTTGTTAATCTTCTCCAGACATACCTAGAGGTGTGCTTTACTAAAAATCTCCAATGTGGCTGGGTGTGATGGCACATACTTTTCTTTAATCCCAGCACTCAGGAGGCAGAGGTAGGAGAATCGCCTTGAGCTCAAGGCCACCCTGAGAATACATAGTGAATTCAGGCCAGTGTGAGCTAGAGTGAGACCCTACCTCAATAAACCAAAAAAAAAAAAAAAAAAAAATCTTCTATGTGATTTAGTCAATTAATCAAGTTGACAGTTAAAGTTAATTGTCACAAGTCTACCTCTTGTCAACTTGATACCTAAACACACCTCTTAACAGTAACATTCCATCATGGCTCACAGCCACCTTGTAATGCCAAGTGCATTCACTCCATCAACATGAGTCCCCAGTAGTCTTATCAGCTCTAGTATTATTCAGAAGTCCAAGTTTAAAATCTCCTGAAACTCATGGATACTCTTAGCTATATGCCTCTTTAAGAAGAAAGAAGCAAGCTATATTCTTCTAATATTCAGTAGCATAGAGTAAATATTCTCATTCTCAAATAGAAAAATAGGCTAATAACAAGAAAGGACCTGATTAGTTCAAACATTACATCCCATAGCTGCATGCTGCATTCTGGGACATGTGGTGGCATGTGTGAGCTTCATTGGCTTTGGCAGCTCTGTCCCTAAGACCTTGACAGTTGTAGCCCATGCGACTCCTTTCTCAAATAGCTCTGCTTGCTTCCTGCAATATTCCTCAGCACATGTTTCTCTTTCCTTGCATCATTAATTTCCTGTAGGTCTTCATTTCTTCTTTAATTTCATATTCATAACTTCACACATCACCTTCCCAGGGGCTATCTATAGGGATCCTGACCCTGTCATACATTGCCTAGTCTCCCAGACTTTCCTTTAAATTCAGGATGAACATTCCCATTAACCTGTAAGTACTGTATTTGGCA
The DNA here is from genome assembly GCA_036365145.1 of Orientallactaga sibirica. Lineage (NCBI taxonomy): Eukaryota > Metazoa > Chordata > Mammalia > Rodentia > Dipodidae > Orientallactaga > Orientallactaga sibirica. Next base: position 16,334,436 of record JAEOAD010000015.1, read on the forward strand.
TAACATGGACTGCCACCGTCTTGAGTACTACCCAAACGCCCTGGGACCATGTGGCTTCTAAGGGCCTAAATGGCTAATTTTGAGGAAACTGCCTTCCTAGGCAGCCCTGTGGCAGCAAGACATTCCAGACCTCTCTGCTCAAGGAAAAAAAGTCTTTCAAATCAATTAAAACCTGTATACCTTTGAGTGCTATGTTGTTTTGGGATGTGCCAGCCAATTCCTGAGATGGACTTAAGGTACCTTTCCTATTGCTCATATGCAAGGTACTTTGTTTCTTTTTGATGATCCTACTGTGTTTGACAAGTGCACCTTTCTTGGTCCCAACCTTCAATGCCCTCTTTTGCTGGATAAACTGCAAGTTCTTCAGTTCCTTCTGCTCTGCTTTTTGCTCCTATTTCTCATTAGAAACCTGGCCAGAGGTAGCCACCAGAATATATGCTACAGTTTAAATGCTGGGATTTCTTTAAATTTCATTTGTTAGGGCTTGAGAGGATGGCCTAGTGGTTGACATGTTTGTCTGCAAAGCCTAAGGACCCAGGTTTGGTTCTCCAAGTCCCACGTAAGCCAGATGCACAAAGTGGTATATGCACCTGGAGTTTGTTGGCAGTGGCTGGAGGCCCTGGTGTGCCCTCTCCCTCTCTGATACAGTGTCTACCTCTTTCTCTCTTTCTCATTCATAAATAAATAAATAAATAAATAAATAAATAAATATATTTAAATTTCATTTGTTACATTTATTAGTCCATCCCTTTAAACTGAGCCTTCTTTGTGTCTTTGTGACATGTCCTTCCAAGAATGTAATATGAATGACTCCTTGTACAATTCCCAACAGAGTTCTCCTCCTCTTCTGAATCTTTACTCTCCATGTTCCTATCAGCAGTTGTGTTCTTCAGAGCTACCATCAGAATTGCCCATTAAGCTCTGCATATAGCCTTCTAGCACTTCTCTAGTGTGCTTCTGTCTGCTTCCTAGTTTCTCCCACAAACGAATTCCAAAGGCACTTATAGTCACAATTACGGCCCCACTTTTCAGGTACCAATTTTCTTAGTTAGTCAGACTTCTCAAGACTGTGACAAAATACTTGACACAAACAGCTGAAGGGAAGGAAGGTTTTGTTGTTCACAATTTCAAGGATTTGAGTCCATGGTTGGCTATTCCATTGCTTTGAGCCTGAAGCTAGGCAGAATATCATGGTGGCAGGAGAATGTGGCAGAAGCTGGTTACCTCACAGCAGCCTGAAAACAGAGAAAAACTGATTATGTTATGACTTTTTTTCTTTTTTCCCTTTTTATTCTATCCAGACCTCTAGAATATGGGATAGTGGCACACCCATCAAGGCAGTCCATCTGCCTTCAGTTAGTTTTTTCTGAAAACACCCCCACTGGTAAACTCAGGAGTGAGAATTACTAATATCCTAAGATTTTCTGAATTTAGTCAAGTTGACAATCAAAATTACTCATCACAATCATCTATATTAATGTCCTACTATATATAACACTGTGTTGAACCTTTCTTGAATACAGAGGATTGTAAGGCTTCCAGTCAGTCAGCCTATTTCTCACCAAACACACCTGAACAGCTCTTGTTACTCTGTGTTCTACCACTGAGCATTGGGATGGTATAATTACTTTTCCCCTAGCTCCAATAAAACATCTAACACAAAGAACTTAAAGAAATAAGGGTTTATTCGGGCTAACAGTTCTAGTCAAATCATGGTGACAGGACCTTGAAGAAGCTGGTCACATTGCATCCATAGTGAGGTGCAGAGAGAGAAAGAGGAAGAGATAGCTACTTGGTTCAGGCACCATTTTACCTTGGAAGCTTTCATAGCTCTGGAGCTATGTGGGAACTCCCTGTGTACTTCCACGTACTTGTCTCCCTCATGTTTAGATTCTTATGTTTTACATTTCACTAGACAATGAGCTAGCTGTGGGAAGTGTCTGTGCTGTGTTTATTGACTTGCCCAATGCTTAGAGCATATTTGGACTATAAAGGGATATTAATAAATGCTTACATGATAAATGACTGAAAATTCATGAATAATTCTGCAGTACATATGAGAAGATAAAATTCTAAGCACTAAGTAGGCTCAGGAAAAGCTTCAATTGAGAAAGTGCTCTTTGAGTAAAAATTAAAAAAAAAAAAAAGACATGGGCAGAATCTTAGAGATCGCTGTAGGAAAAGCATTCCAGACAGGAAACAGCTATACCAAAATCATAGAAGTCTCATTGTCTTGCTGAATGTACTATGGCATCTTATCACAAGGTATTTGAATTGGTATTAAAAGGTTACCTTATATAATTCAAAATATAGACAAGGTTCCTGACTAGATGTTAAGGATAGAACTATAGTCCAGATTTCATTGTGACCAGATTGGGAGTCTTTCTAGCTGGCTGAGAAAATGTCAGGAAGGGATGTGACAGCAACAGTACAGCTTATGGACTTGCTAATAGGAGTTACTGATGACAGTAGAAAGGAAAAATGAACTTGTACTATACTGTGCTTGTCTGCATTGAAGTCCCTTTCATATTGACTGCCATTGACTCTGTTGAGCCGTCCCATTTTGCAGAAAATGACTCAGGCATGTAGTGACTTGCTCAAGGTTACTTCAGACACCTTGTCACCTGGAGTTCCCTTTTCTGGCTTTCTGTCTATTACTTGGGCTTGCTGCCACTCTGGCTTTGTTGCAAAAGAAGAAGTGCCACTTGTATTTGAACTTGTGTGGTCTTGGTAGTAGACAAATCTAATGGGACACTCCCAGCAGGATGTTATCATGTGCTGTTCTGTGTCTGAAGGTAAATCTGAACTGTGTGAGACAGATAAACCTCAGTGAACTGGGCTCTTTCTTATCCTTCCAGGAGTCTTTCCTGATACTACTTCTTCTTAAGTTTATGTTCTTGCTATTCAGAAGGTAAATTTCTCTGAATTTACAATTCTTTCATGTACCTCTGTGGGCATGTTGATGTAATCCTGCTGCCCAACTATCTCCTCCCCACTATGGACAAATGAATGGAAGCCCAGAGGTGCTTCCTCCACAGTCCTCCCTGCCTTCTTCACAGACATTGCTGTCTTTCTCCCATCTCTGTTCCCTGTGTGTCACTCAGGGAAGTAGTTCTCTGGGGTGTCAGGGCTGATGCCTGTGACTCTTCTCTCAGTGTGTACCTCACTACTTCCTGTATCTCCAGGACTAACTCATTGTGCTGACCCACTAATTGCTAATTGCCATGTAAATAAATGAATCTTGTCAACATCTTTGCAGGGCATTAGTATACCTTGACATTTCAGATTTGCAAATATGAGTTCTGACACACTTGGATAGGAAGGAGGTAAAGGTAGGCTCCATAACTAGATGTATTAAGTACACAAGAGTTTCCATTGACTGCCTAATGACTCATTATTTGAGTCTTTTCACCATCTTCCTCTGCATTAAAAAGCACTGCTGAGTTTGGAATTAAAGATGACAAACTCCTGATTAATCATCTTGGAAATTGAAATGAAAGTGGTTTCAATTTGTTGCCTACACATAATAACACTCAGTGAAGCTTAGCTTTCATTCACTTGTCATGAAGCTTGATTCTAATTCGACAATCATTTCACATCTTCTTTCCATCCTATAGTGAAGTACTGCAGGATGCTAAGGAAGGCAGATGGATAGAATATGCTGCCTGGTTCTGATACAGGACTGTGCATTTTGAAGGGCTCTGCTGTCTGTGCCAGCCAGCAGGAGATCCTGGAACTCAATAACTCTCCTAGGTGGTCTTTGGAGCAGTGCATCAGTCCTTCAGTATTCTATTGGGTTTTATATAAGGTTGATTGGAAAATGGTTAATGTGAGATCATTTTCTAGTCTAACATTTATCCTAAGTAGCTCCTTTTTTTTCCCTGAGGTAGGGTCTCACTCTAGCTCAGGCTGACCTGGAATTCACTATGTAGTCTCAGGGTGGCCTCGAACTCATGGCAATCCTCCTACCTCTGTCTTGCAAGTGCTGGGGATAAAGGTGTATGCCCCAATGTGCAGCAGCTCTTTCTTTTTAAAACAATCTTTTTTTTATTTTTTAATTTTAAATATATATTTTTTATATATTATTCTGATTTTACATTCATAGTATTGGTTCCATTGTCCTCCTCCCTGTCCTCCCACTTTCAAAGGGACCCTCATCAATGGGGAATGTGGGTCATGCATTGTGAGGTTAGTCAAGAGTTCTGGGGGGATGCCCCAGTCTCTGTGCATAATGCCCTAACTTGTGACTCTAACAATCTTTCCACCCCCTCTTTGCGAGTTTCCCTGAGCCACAATGGGGTCATTTTAGTTCTACTTCAGTGATGAGGTTTTGGGAGCCTCTGTGTCTCTGGATATCTGGCTTAGTTGGAGTTGGATGTTCTCTGTGTTTATCTCCTTCAGCCTTTTTCTGGTGTCGTAATCGCCATGCATGCTGTATTCTTGCCCTTCCCCTGCGTTGTTCTATGGTTTCAGCTGGGGCCCTGGTGAGATGTAGTTAGCTGATCCTCCCTTCAGGTTCATTGTCCACCTGAAAAAAGATAAGCAAATTCTCCAACGGAGAGAGAAGTTAGTACTAGATAGAAGGGATGACCATATATATTTTGGAGGGAATTTTATATGTGTTGGCTCTCTTCTAGCTCACATTTGGTGGTATCTTGATCTTGGAGACTAAGCTCATTTTTTGTACCTGGTTTTGACTTATTTCCCAGTTCCAGCAATGAGTTCCATTCCACTGAGTGGATCTATTAGCCAAATGAAGAGCAGTTGGTTACCCACCATGGCTGTTTGCCACTACTGCACTTGTATGAGCATTACTTCAAGTTGTTTCCTGCTGGGTATCTTAGACTGCAAGTTGTTTGGACCAATGTCAGACATTTTCCCCAGTTGCTCGTGTAGCACCCTCTGGTACTGGACTAGCTAACTGTCTGGGGACTGACCTTCTTCCAGATTCTGGCCAGGTCTCTCCATATTTGGTCTCAAACACATATGCTGTCTTCGAAAGTAGGGTCTTACCATTAACCTTAGGTGGGTCACCAAGAACTCTGACAGAAGTCTGTCTTTTTTGGGAAAACTTGTAGGTGTTTCAGATCAACAGCTCATTGTGGAAGTTAACCCCGTGCTGGCACTGGGTGTTATAAGTCCGCACCTAGGAAGGTGAGGGAGGAAAAGATAGATAATATAAAAGAGAAAGTGAGTATAGAGAGGAGAGGGAGAGGGGGAAGGGAGGTGGGAAGAGAAAGAGAAGCAGGACAAGATTAAAGTTGGCCTTCAATGATGCTCTCTCCAGGTTCCTGTGGTTCAGGTGTTCCCTCTGTGGGCCTGCTGAAGGATCAATGTTTTAGCCTGTTGTTCAGAGTAAAGGGTTTTATAGTATCTTTTCCTTTTGGGTCCCAATTTGTATCCCCCCTTGTCCTCCCTTCTACCCTCTTGTTTCCTCCCACCCTTACCCTCCCTCCATCCCACCCTCCCTCTTGTCTGGGCCTCAGAGTGTTTATTAGGTTTGGCAGCATGTCACGTGGATTCAGGCTAGGAGCGACAGATAAACAAGACCATGTGACGATTATCTTTTTGTGCTTGGGTGAGCTCACTGAGGATGATCTGTTCCATGTTTGACCATTTTTTTTTCAAATTTCCTTATTCATCTTTCCTTACTGCTATGTAGAATTCCATAGTATAGATATACCACATCTTTGTTATCCATTCATGTAGTGATGGACACCTGGGTTGATTCCAGCTCTTTGCTATTATGAATTGAGCAGCTATAAGCAAATGTCTCTGATCTGAGGCTTGGAGCCTTTAGGGTAAATGCCCAATAAGGGAATAACTGGATCCATTGGTAGGTCTATGGTCATCCTTTTCAGGAGTCTCCATATAGCTGTCCATAGTGGTTGAACCATTTTACATTCCCACCAGCAGTGAAAACTTGTTCCTATTTCTCCACAGCCTCGCCAGCATTTGTTTTCATTGTTTTTCTTAATGTTAGCCATCCTTACTGGGGTAAGGTGGAATCTCATAGTTGTTTTAATTTGCATTTCCTTGATTATTAGGGGTGTTGAACATTTTCTTAAATGTGTGTTTGCTATTTGTATTTCTTCCTCTGAGAACTCCCTGTGCAGTTCTCTGCCCCACTTTGTGAGTGGGTTGTTTGGTGATTTATTGTTTAGGTTTTGGAGTTCTTTGTAGATTCTAGAAATGAGGCCTCTGTCAGTTGTATAGCTGGTGAAAATTTACTCCCATTCTGTGGGTAATCTGCTGGCTTTGGTTATAGTATGTTTGTCAGTGTAAAAGCTGTTCAGCTTCATGAGATCCCAATGGTTGAGTGATTGTTTAATTTCCTGAGCTGCTGGGGTTTTGTTCAGGAAATCTTTTCCTACTCCTATATCGCGGAAGGTTCCTCCTATTTTTTCTTCCAGTAGTAGCAGAGTTTCTGGTTTTATATTAAGGTCTTTAATCCATTTGGACTTAATTTTTGTGCATGGAGCGATGTGTGGGTCAAGTTTCATTTTCCTATATATGGTTGTCCAGTTTGTCCAGCACCATTTGTTGAAGATGCTGTCTTTTCTCCATTTTGCATTGGTAGGGCCTTTGTAAAATATCAAGTAGCTGTAGTTACTTGACCCAAAGTCTGGGTCTTCAATTCTGTTCCATTGGTCTATCATCCTGTTTTTATGCCAGTACCATGTTGTTTTTATTACAATGGCTTTGTAGTATAGCTTTAGATCAGGTATGGTGATGCCTCCAGAGGTGTTTCTTTTGCTGAGAATGAGGGATATCCGAGGCCTTCTGCCTTTCCATATGAATTTTGAGATAGTTTTTTCTATCTCATTGAAGAAGGAAGTTGGGATTTTTATTGGCATTGCATTGAATCTATAAAGTGCTTTTGGTAAAATTGCCATTTTCACAATGCTAATTCTACCAATCCAGGAGCATGGGAGGTCTTTCCATTTTTGTAGGACTTCCTCAATTTCTTTTTTGAGAGTTTTTATGTTTTCATTGTATAGGTCTTTCACTTCCTTAGTTAATGTTATTCCAAGGTATTTTATTTTCTTTGTTGCAATTGAAAATGGGACGATGTTAGTTATTTCTTTTTCTGTCTCTTTGTCCTTTGCATACAGAATGGCTACTGATTTCTGTGCATTGATTTTGTATCCTGCTACTTTGCTGAAGGCGCTAATCACCTTTAAGAGTTTTGAGATGGAAGTTCTCAGGTCACTTATGTATAGAATCATGTCATCTGCAAATAGGGCTAACTTAACTTCTTCCTTTCCAATTTGTATCCCTTTGATTTCTTTCTCCTGTCTTATTGCTTTAGCTAATACTTCTAGCACTATGTTGAATAGCAGAGGTGAGAGTGGACAACCCTGCCTTGTTCCTGACCTCAATGGGAATTCCTTCAGTCTCTCCCCATTAAGAATTACTTGGGCTTTAGGTGCTTTATATAGAGCCTTTATTATGTTGAGATATGGGCTGTCCATGCCTTTTCTTTCCAATGTTTTGATCATGAAGTGATGTTGTATTTTGTCAAAGGCCTTTTCTGCATCTCTCGAAATGATCATGTGGTTTTTATGTTTCAGCTTGTTTATGTGGTGTATTACATTGACAGATTTCCATATGTTGAACCACCCCTGCGTTCCAGGGATAAAGCCTACTTGATCAAGGTGGATAATGCTTTTGATGTACTGTTGAATTTGGTTGCAAGAATTTTGTCCAGGATCTTTGTGTCTATATTCATCAGAGAAATGGGCCTATAATTTTCCTTTCTTGTGGCATCCCTGCATGGTTTTAGAATTAGGGTGATACTAGCTTCATAAAAGGAGTTAGGGATCTCTCCCTGTTCTCCTATTGTTTGGCACAGTTTGAGAAGAATTGGTTTCAGTTCTTCCATGAAGGTTTGGTAGAATTCCACTGAGAAACCGCCTGGTCCTGGACTCTTCTTTTTGGGAGGTGTTTGATTACCTCTTCTATCTCGAAGGGTATGATGGGTTTGTTTAGAAAATTAATCTGCTCTGGGCTTAGCTTTGGTAGGTGGTGTGTGTCTAGGAATTCATCCATTTCCTCCATATTCTCCTGTTTTATGGCGTAGAGGTTTTTGAAATAAGTCCTAATAACTCTTCCTATTTCACTCATGTCTGTTGTGATCTCTCCCTTTTCATTTCTAATTTTGTTGATTTGAAGTGTTTTTCTTTTCCGCTTTATCAAATTGGCCAGGGGTGTATCAATTTGTTAATTTTTTCAAAGAACCAGCTCTTTGTTTCATCAATTTTCTTAATTGTCCTCTTAGTTTCCAATTCATTAATTTCTGCTCTGATCTTAATTATTTCTTTCCGTCTGGAGCTTTTTGGGTTGGCTTCTTCTAGCTTTTCCAATGCCTTTAGGTGAATGGTTAGGTTATTGATTTGGGATCTCTCTGTTTTTTTTTTTTTTTTTATGATGGCATTTAGTGCTATGATTTTTCCCCTAATGACTGCCTGCATTGTGTCCCACAAGTTTTGATATGATGTGTTCTCGTCATTGAGTTCTAGAAATTTTGCAATTTCATTCTTTATTTCATCCACAACCCAACTATGATGGTGTTGGTGTTTATTTCTGTTTTGTTGCCAAGTAGATTTTGCTTTATGAATTGTGGTGCACCTGTGTTTGGTGCATAAATATTGATGATTGTGATATCCTCTTGTTGGATTGTTCCCTTGATAAGTAAGAAGTAGCCTTCTTTGTCTTTTTTGGTTACTTTTGGTTTGAAGTCTATTTTATCCAATATAAGTATAGCTATTCCTGCTTTTTTTATATATTTGTGTTTGCCTGGAATATCATTTTCCACCCTTTCAACCTGAGGAGGTGTCTGTCTTTAGTGGTAAGGTGGGTTTCTTGAAGACAGCAGATTGAGGGGTCCAGTTTTCTGATCCACCCTGTTAGCTTATGTCTTTTGATGGGTGAATTAAGTCCATTAATATTCAGAGATATTACTTTGAGGTTTGATTTAATACCTGTCATATTGTGGTGTGTTGTAGTCTTTGTGGGTTTTTTTTGGGGGGGGGCGTTAATGTGGACTGCTTCTTGAGGGCTCTTGATATTGGTTATTTGTTTCTTCTGTGTGGAGAATTCCCTGAAGAACTTTCTGAAGGTTTGGCTTTGTGTTCATATATTTGTAAAGATGAGTTTTATCGTGGAATGTTTTTCTTTCACCATCTATTATGAGGGATACTTTTGCTGGGTAGAGTAGTTGGGGCTGGAAACCATGGGTTCTTAGAGTTTGCAGTGTTCCATTCCAGGCCCTTCTGGCGTTTAGGGTTTCCATTGAGAAGTCTGAGGTAATTCTGATGGGGTTCCCTTTATATGTAATGTATTGTTTTTCCCTGGCTGCTTTTAGGATTTTCTCTTTGTGCTTGATGTTTAGAGTCTTAAAGATAATGTGTCTTGGAGAATTTCTCCTTTGGTCCAGTCTGTTTGGAGTTCTACTAGCTTCTTGTAATTTGATGGGATTTTCTTTTGAGAGAGCGGGAAAGTTTTCTTCAATATTTTGTTGAATAAGCATTCCATTCCTTTGGCCTGTGTTTCTTCCCCCTCTGGTATGCCCATAATCCTAATGTGTGGATGCTTAAGGGTGTCCCACATTTCCCTCATGTTCTGTTCACAGAAATTTTTGAACTTGTTGAAATTTTTGCACTCATGAACTTTTTTGTTTTTTCTTCCAGTTTTGAGTTTCTGTCTTCCACTTGACTTACTCTGTTCTTAAGAGCTTCTATAGAGTTTTGGGCTTGTTCTATTTGGTTCATATTTTCTACGGTTTTTTTATGTATAGTTTCCATCCCTCTGTCTAGTTCCCTTTTTGTGTTATTTTCTGACTTTCTTAATGCCTCTTGGAGTTCATTCTTGCATTTCTTTATGTCTTCATTGAACTTAGCCAGGTGGTTATTGAGGGCCTCTTTTTTTTCATTCTCCTTCAGATCATTTAACTGTCTTTGGAGCCCTTCCTGGTTCCTTTCTATTAGGTCTAATCTAGCAAGGATAACATTCATAAAATTGTTGGCTCTTTGTTGAGTTTCTGAGAGTTGTGCTATTTGCTTGGCCAGGGTTGCATAGCTTTTCTCTTCATTTTGGGGTTCTGATTCTATTGTCTCTTCTGTGCTTTGATTTGAGACATCCTTTGTAGGACTGGATAGTCTAGCTGGATTCACTTGCATCTGGTTTTTCATGCTATTCCTTCTTCGCTGTAGTCTGCCTATCGCAATGGTTCAGAAACCTTGTATATGAAATGCTAGCCTGCTGCCCTGGGGTCAGGTGGGGCGCAGTGGTGATTGTCAGGGCAGTGGTCCCTGTAGTTCTGATAGGGTGGGATGGGGGACACTGGCCTGCTGGCCTTTGTTTCTTATGGAGGTGGGAGGGGTAGGGGACCACAGTCACCCTAGTTGAGCTCAGGCAGGGTAGGGCGGGAACACCTGCCTACTTCCCTGGATCCCTGATCTGCCCTGGGAGGGGGAGTGGTGGCACCTGACTGATGGGGGTCAGGAAGGCTAGGGGGCACCTGACCAGTGATGGGGATCTGGCCAGTGAGGGAGGGGTCTGACTAGGGATGGGGGTCAGGCAGGCCCCCTGGGATCTGATGTGGCTCAGGAGGGCCTCCCCAGGACTGGCCAGGTGAGGGAGGGATCTGACCGGTCACTCAGACCGGCAGAGTCTACAGCGCCTGTGGGCCGGTGGCCCCGGGCTCTGGCCGGTAATGGCAGGGGTCCAAGCGGTCACTCAGACCGGCAAGTTCTGCCACGCCTCCTGGTGGGTGTGCCTGGGCTCTGCTGGTAATGGTGGGCGTCCGAGCGGTCACTCAGACCAGCAAGTTCCGCCACACCTCCTGGCAGGTGGCCCCGGCCTATGGCCAATAATGGCAGGGGTCCAAGCAGTCACTCAGACCGGCAAGTTCCGCCATGCCTCCTGGCGGGTGGCCCTGGCCTCTGGCCTGGTAATGGCAGGCATCTGAGCAGTCACTCAGACCAACGGTGGCCCGGCTCTGCTGGTAAAGGGCGCCTGAGCCTGGCCAGGCTGTGCCTGGTGGTTTGGGTCACCCCCGCCCAGGAGGACCTAACCAGCGGTGGCCCCTGGCCTAGAGCTTGGGAATCAGTGGATTCCCTATTTTTTTATCCACCCCCTCCCTCTGGCAGCATGCAAGGGCCAGCAAATCCTTTAAGAAATCTTTTAAAAGCTTAAGAATCTTGCTTTTACTTCCCTGTAAGGTGAGGCGAGGTTATGCAGAGGCCATCTTGACCAGACCCTCCAATCTTTTTTTTTTTTTTTTTTTTTTTTTTTTTTGAGAGAGAGAATGGGCATGCCAGGGCCTTTAGCCACTGCAAATGAACTCCAGAAGCATGTAACACCTTGTGCATCTGGCTTATGTGTGAGCCTGGGTCATTTGGCTTTGCAAGCAAGTGTCTTAACTGCTAAGCCATCCCTCCAGCCCCTAATTAGCTCTTTATGTTCAAAACATAATGACTATGTGGCCAAAAATCTCAGGTGGAGAAAATGGCATACAGTACAAAGGTCATTGTTCCCCTTTCATGTCTCCAGAAGTAGATTACAGGTATGCATATTTATACAGTTATCTTTTAGATAAATGTAAGTAAGCTGGATACATTGTACTTGTTTCAGCCCCACACACCTTAGTAATTATTGTAAGTGTGTCTTGAAGTATGATTTTCTAGCATTATTCTTTAAAGTTTTCAGAATTGAAATCAGTTTTAAAAAAGTTTTATAAGCTTGGGAAGCAAACCCAGCAGGAATGAAATTCAAAACTTTTGTTATACTGTTTTGAAAATATGTTTTTTTAAGCTACTAATTGAAAATACTAAGTAGAAAATTATCTCAAGCAAAATAACAACCCTAGAGGGGAAACATAACACCTGTTTAAAACTTCACAAACAATATCAACAAGAAAATGGAGACTATGAAACCAGAGTAGATTTATCACTTCTACTAGCAAACAGTAGATTAAATCACTGAGCATTCTGTTGTTATGAATATTTATACATACTTGTTTTTCTAGTGATTTGACCAAATTTTTAAAGGAATCATATTTTATTCACTCCTCTGAAGAATTGCTTTTTTAAGGGGTAAATAGACTAACTTTTCACACTTTCTTTTTGAAATTTTCAATACCTTTTCTATGCTGTGAAGTTTTACAGCCTGTGTGCATATTATGCAATATCACTTTGAATACTTACATGGAGGACTCCAGAGCTACCCTTGAAGCCCTCTACAATCTTCCTGGAGTCTAAACCATTTCACACTTATTAATCATGTCATTGAACTTCAGTGGGCAGTATAGGGATCAAAGTTTGGATGTACCCTAACTAAACAAAAATTCCCAAGTGACGTTAGGTGTGACGTTAGGTGTGAGGGTGAGTGAAGAACACAGATGGAGACCTACTAAGTGTGGGAAAGTGGTTAGGAGGTGGGGTGGCTTGACTCTCTTCCCAGCTACAGAAGCTGTGGGCTTATAAAGTACAGAGCAGACATCTAGAAGAATAGCAAACACTCCCTGTATCAGTTACCTTATCATTACTGGACAAAATACATGACCAGAAGCCACTTAGGGAAGGAAAGAGTTTATTTTGGCTTACAGTTCCAGAGGGTAGAGTCAATCATGGTGGGAAAAATATGGCAGGAGTAAGAGCCATATGCCACATCACAGGGAAAAGGGTGAGAGGGAGGGAGGGAGAAAGAGAGAGAGAGAGAGAGAATATGAATGAGAACGAACATGATCCAAACACACACAACAAGCAGGCTAGGCTATAACAGCTCAAGGCCTGACCCCACTGACACACTACCTCCAGCAAGTCTTCACATTCTAAAAGTTCTACAACCTTCTCAAACAGTTTGGGAATGAAATGTTCAAATACATTAGCCTGTGGAAGACATTTTACATTAAAACACTATAACCCTCTTCCACTGCTGGGTTTCAGTGAAAGTCAATTTGGAATCATGTGAAAACACTTTAGAAACTGTGCCTTTGTGTGTTTGTGGGGGGGGGGTGTTGGTGCATGTATGTAATGAGTGTTGATGAGAATAGGAGATGTTTTGAAATATTTGAGAAAAGTGATGAAGTCATGGGGAAGTATAAACTAAAATTGAAGTTCAGTTTTAGAAAGAAGTTTCTTGAAAAGGAGATAAAATGATAGTGGCAATCAGGTAATAATCTTCAAAGACAGCCAGTGCTAACAACACACTCAGCTACCCATTTTATTCAGTCTTTGTGAGGACTTTCTATTGACAACATTTTGTTAATTTTAAAACTGGAAACCAAGTACTCAGGAGAAAAATAGCAGTAATCCAGGCCTTTGGGGACAATTCAGTTATTTCTTAGAAGTCTTTGTGAAAAGTTGTCTCTTCTTGGTAATGTTACATTTTCCACAATCCTTCTATACTTTACAAATATTTAGTATTCAATATATATGTCAACATTTTAGAAATCTGTCATCAAGTAACAAATAGGATGCCCCTATTCACCATTCTAATAAGACACTCTCATGAAGAGTTGAACACAAAATGTTATCACTCATGAGTCTTAAACACTGTTATCATTAGAGAAGAAAATGGTAGACTTAAATCAGATATCCAGTCACATACTAGAAGCATTTGTATTTATACATGTGTATATGTGAAAACAAATCTACCTGTAATAATACACAACAACAGTATAAAAGTCCATTATTTCCAAGTCTGTCATTTGTAAAAGGACTATAATATGGCAAGACTTATTTACATTTAATAGGAACTGTGTATACATTGGTCTTACAGCTTTAAGGGAAACCAGTCTCAGCATACCAAATATAAAAGGAAGGTTCTTTAAGGCATTATGGTTGGAAGTAAGGTCCCTTCTTCACCACTTATCAGCTTAATGACCATACACAACTTACTTAGGTCCTTCTCCACCTATGAAACAGACAATGTAAAGAGACGTCTGTCCTCCAAGTCCATCAGTGCTCACTGAGACTCAGCACATAGACCCTTAGCATGGGGTCTTTTTATCTTGATGACTTAAATATTGGATATTTCATCTTATATATTTCTTAGGTAATAAGTATAATGTACAAAACTATGAAACAAAATTCATTCACAATGGGGTAGACAGTTTCTACTGTGTAACAAAGAAGAGTTTAAAGTTTAAATTATGTGGGAATCTGTTGGCTATAATTTGTCAATGAAAAAAATATTTTAACTTTTAACAAATCTGTTCTGAATATTTAGTAAATGGATAAGTGACAGAGATGTAGATTCCCTCTTATTTCCACACCTAGAGGAATTCACAAGGATTTATTTTGTTTTAGTAATTGATTTCTTATACATTCATAGGGTTTTAGTCCTAGAAACGTAATAATCTGGCAAAGCTCCTCTATTTCCCTTTGAGGAACCTGAGCACCAGGAGAATCAAAAGGGAAGATCAGTTGCTTCCTTCTTGAAATTACCAGGACTCTATGTGTGGAGCTCCAGAATCTTGTGATTCTATAACAAGCTGACATTCAGAATTGTATATGTGGACCTCTTTGTCAATCATTAGTGTGTAATTCCTCAGAGTAAGCTCTAGGCTTAGTTTGCTCTCATAGAATCACGGGGGAATGAGTGTTAGAAAATACCTTACTTAATTTGTGCTTTTGAACAGTCTGTGAGGAGGGTATGCTTACTGAAATTCTTTTACAGATGAGGAAACAGATGGGTGTTATGATCAAGTGGGTGGAGATGGAATATGAACTAGAACTGTTGCATTAAAACTCCACCTTTACTATGCACCTGCTTAGTGCAGAAGATTTACAGTGTTCTGGAAATGGTGAACTCATGAAGTACCCATAGTCTGTCTTCCAGAAACTATAATTTAATACCAAGAGAAGGCATTATAAATTATGCAATAAAAGTGCAATTGCAGTAAGAACTTTTTAATGGCTTTCAGCAAGTTCCATGTTCCTTTCATTTCTGAAGTACTTGCTTCATGAAGATCTTGGTTTGCATTTTTCTCTGAGGTTTTTTTTTTTTTTATATATAACCATAGCAGCACTATATTATTGCCTGTAGTCTATGGAATGGACAGTGGCTTTCATAGCTATTCAGTAACATTCACAAGGCCTTCCAGCTAGTACGTTATGCTTGTCTGTGCTTATTTCATGATGTCACTTCATTCTTTTTTGATTGGGTAAAGGAAACAAATATATTTTGCTGTGTATGATTGTGAAGATTGTATGTGTGCTTGAAATTTTCTGCAGGATACAAAGAAGAGCCTGTATAAATACAGTAGTAACAACTGTGCTCATTACTTATGTATGCTTCCACTTTGGAGCTTTGTTCTCATCCTGGCTTTGGGATTTATATCATAGATTGTATTAGATGCAGACAGAGTAAATGAGGTGTTACACTACTGAGGCTAAGGGGAAACTGCGTGGTCCACTTTTTCTATTGGTAGGCAGTACATACCCAGCATGCTGGGCAGGTATATATGGTCTAACTGGTTCATGAGCTCACCTCTGGGCCAATCAACTGAAGAGGGGCCATTTGCATGGAGGAGGTTCAAGATAGTGCACCAAACATTTATTCAACAGGTAAAAATATACCTGTATATGCACTAAGAGCTGAGGCATGGATCCTTCTTTATCTAGATCAGTTGCCAGATAGACTGTTTATATATAACTTGTTGCATTGACAAGATACCTGGAAAGAAAAAAATCTTAAGGAAGGGTTTTTTTTGGATCACAGTTTGAGAGCACAGTCCATCATGGCAGAAAGGCATGGTTGTCAAGGTCATGACCAGCCTGGTCATGTTGCATGTGCCATCAGAAAGCAACACTAGATGAATGTTAGGGCTCAGCTAGCTTTCTCTTTACTTTATCTGGGACCTCAGCCCATGGAATGGTACTGCCTACATTTAGGGTAGTGTTTCCACCTCAGTTGGCCTCATCTAGAAGCTACCTGAAAATATACACAGAGATTGTCTCCTAGGCTATTCTAGATCCCACCAAGTTGACAATCAATATTAATGTACCACAACTCTCTAAGTGCAATGAGAGCTGATGTGTTTATTCCATGTTTCCTTTTGACGTTTGCCACCCACAGCCTAGCATTTACTACTCTAACCTGTACTAAAATTTATCTTTTATGACTCTACCAGTTACTTTCTCATTACTGAGACAAAATTCTCAATCAGAAGCACTTTAAGGAAGGAAAAACATTATTATGGTTTACAGTTCTAGAGGGTAGAATCCATTATGGTGTAGAAAGCATGGCAAGAGTGGCAAGTTGGCATCATTTCATCACATCAGCAGGGAGTAATTAAGTACAGAGAAATGAATGCTGGTGCATTTCTCCTTTATCCTTCGAGGACCCCTAGCCCATGGAATGTGGCACATCCCACAGTCAGAGTGAGTCTTCCTACCTCAATTAATCTAAAGTAGAAAATCCCTTATAGACATGATCAGAGAATTTGGTGATTCTAAATCCTGTCAAGTTGATAACCAGAGATTAAACATCACATTGACCATTCTTCTACTATTACCTGAAAGTTAGCCTAGATGTTTATTCTTCTAAGATTTCCTTAAGCCCAATTCCTGCTCCTGTGTATTATTATAGAACCTCACACTCACTTGTGTTTTACTACTTAGCATTTTGCTTCATTGTTTCTCTTAGTAGATTGTATTTCTGTAGGAACAGGACACTTCCTCTTAGTTCTTCTTAGTAAACCACTTGGCACCTAGTAAGTGCAAAAAAATTTTTTGGATGAATTAAAGATGGTCCTGTAATTTACCATGGTAGAATTAGTATTCAAAGCTAATAAGTTTTGACTTAAGAAACATACCTGTAATTTTTTCATGTCTGTGATTTTTGGGAATAGGACTCAGTACATGAATAGAAGTCTGGAACATGAAAATAAAATATAGTAAGGCCACCTCCTAGAATCTAGGATTTCTCTAATAGGTTTTTATCTGTGCTTCCAGATTGTTCCTTAATAGGATGAAGAGAGAGACTGTCAGTCTAGATTTGGTTATATAGACTTGACATTGACAAATCTCCTGTGTAGCTCAGAATAATGGGTTTTCATGTTAAAAATGCTGACAGCTTATTATATTTAGAAATGTGCTTCTGAAAACCAAAGATAGAGTCAGAGGTTTTTTCCCTCTAATTTTCTCATTTTAAAATATATGCTATATCTTCTCAGAAATCAGGGATGAATGTATTAATGCTACTTAGGTATCATGTTCTTAGATAAGTTAAGTCCATAATCATGGCCGAGGCATGTTTGCCTCATTGGCACTCAAACTAGCTCTACTGTAAATATATGTGGCCAGACCATTTTATTTTATGTTTTTAGTATCTACTAAGACTAAAAGAACTCCTAGCCCTTTGGGACCCAAATCAAACAATAAAACATGAGTGGATGTTTTCCCACATAACTAGAAGATGCTTTTGATTTTGTGAGATGAGCATGCTTGTTTTAGTTTTCTTAACCCATCTCTGGAGAAAACATTCTTCTCCCTAGCTGTCTAACTTTATGGTAGGGATACTCAACTGCTGTGTTCTTCCTGAGACACTTTATTGTGGGATGCAGATTTTACTCAGAGGCAAAGAAAGATGAACATTTTTTTCCACAGTGAAATTTTAAAAGTGTTCCGGAGGATAGGACAAAGATAAGATGTGTAGGTTTATGCTAATTGAAAAGGGTGGAAGGTATTAATTTTTAAGTTAGTAGTGGTTTGTAAGGGGAAGAAGATCAGAGCAAGAGTCCAAAAGTGAGTTTGTAGATTCAGCTCTATATCCTTTCTTTGAGGTCTTCAGTATGGGGTGATGTGCCACCTCTACAATTGCCTTCTTCTTCTTTTTTTTTTTTTTTTTTTGGTTTTTCGAGGGTCTCACTCTGGCCCAGGCTAACCTGGAATTAACTATGTAGTCTCAGGGTGGCCTTGAACTCATGGCGATCCTCCTACCTCTGCCTCCCGAGTGCTGGGATTAAAGACGTGAGCCACCATGCCCGGCTTTACAATTGCCTTCTTGATGGCTATGATTAAATGGCAGCAGTGTGAAGGGCACACAGATTTCTAGTAAATAAGTAGCTTCTAGTAGATATCTAATAGATCTTCTTCTCTTTGTAAGCACTCACTCATATTTGTGTGCTGTGTTTGAAAAAATTTCATTGCATGTGTGTGATGTGGTGTGTGTGGGGGGGTGTATGCATGTGTATGTATGTGGATGCAAACACTCTGTGTATGTGCAGAGGCCCTAGGAAGACATCAGATGTCTTCCTCTTATCACTCATCTGCTTCTTTCCTTGAGATTGAGTCTCTCACTGAACCCAGAGCTACCATTTTAAGTCAGACTAGTTAACTAGTGAGCCCCAGCAATTCTCTACTCTCCATAAGACTGGGATTACAGACATGTGTAGACATGCCCAGCTGGGTATGTGGGTTCTTGGGAATCAAACTCAGGGTAGATCAGGCCCTAATGCTTGTGAAACAAATATTCTTACCCATCTCTTCAGTCTTTTAAAATATATTTTCCCATGACTTTTCCAGGTTGATCCCAAAGAGCTAATCAAGACAGTCACCAGGCATGTGACTCTACATGAACATGCAGCTTGGCCTGAGGACCTTATGTCACTAACCAAGCAGTTACACTACTACAATGAGCGTCTCCTGGATTTCAATCAAGCTCAGCTCCTCCAGGGCCTGCGGAAGGGTGTGGATGTGCAGCGGTTCACTGCGGATGATCAGTATAAGCGGGAAACCATCCTTGGCTTGGCAGAGTAAGAGATCACTTTGTCTCTCAAGAGGGGGGATTTCTAATGAAGAAGGACAAGTTGAATTCTTAGAGCACCCATCAGAGTCTGGGAAGATTTGCATGCACAGTTTCCACAGGACTTTGCCCACTTTTCCTGTTACTTTGAGAAATATGTGTGTCTCTTCCTGCATAGATCAGACATTGTAGATATAGACATTGTTAGCCTACACATTTAAATAGTAAGCCTTCGGGTTTTCTTTTTGTTTGTTTCCCATGACTTTGGTAGTCTAATACCAAGGTTTTGACCATGATAGAAGGAATGAGATATGATTGGAATGAAAAGTGGGAAGCTTATGATAGAACTTCAAAAGGCAGATTACCTTTTACCATTGGCTGAGAAATCACATCTTTCAAAGTGCATGAAATTAACTTCTTCAATGTGCAAAAGTAGACACACTTGCCTCAGTGCATACGAGGAAGAAGACCCAGCATTGTTTACCCTGGAAGCCATTTGGCTCTGGTAAGCTCTCCTGACAGAGGCAGTAGCACTTGCCATTTTCCTTTCTTGAGGGAAGAGCATGCCTTTGTGTGTAAGGGCAGTACATCTCAGGGCCCCACTGGAAAAGTTGTGGAATCCCTTTGGTCTTAATACTGGCATATTTTTTTGTGGGGGGGGGAGATGGAGTGTTTAGATTAAATAAGAAATATTCAGTTGTCAAAAAGTGGGAGAAATATTTTGTTTATAACCGCACAATTTGTTGAGCACCCTGAATAATGCACAAAGTACTGTGTATCTTCTGTCCTCATAACACCATAAGATGAGATGTTCTTATCTCCAGTTTTTAGCTGAGAAAAAATGATCCCTAAGTGATATTAAGCAACTGAACCAGGTTTGACTTGAACCTGGATTGTTTCAAAGCCATTCTATTGTTACCCTGGCTCTGGATGCCTTCCTGCATCCTGTTGTATTCTGAAGGGAGCGCTGGTATGCCTTGTGGTCTAGGCTTCTAATTTTGAAACTAAAGTTAAGATGTGCCTACAATTAGTAGTTATATATCTCTCCTGAAAAATTAACAGAAATAATCTTGATTGTGTTGAAAGTATATAATTTTTCATCATTATAATTTAAATCCTCGAGAAAATGGCAAAGTCATCTTGGTACCTCTGATAGCTTCATGTTAGCCTGGACTTCTATGCTATCAGGAAGCATCAGGATCTTTAGGATAAGCCCAGCGTGGAGGATTAAAAAAAAAAAAAAAAAAAGATACTGGGAACAACCCGTGGTTATTCTCAATTAAGAAGAGAAACATGGGTATGAGTGTTTGCTCTGTAAGAATGAAGACCTGTTTTTGTTCCCTTGCACCCATATAAAAATCCAGGTATGGCCATACATACCTGTAACCCCACTACTAAAGGAGAGGGGAGAGGGTGACGACAGAATAGTTGAAGCTCACTGATCAGCCAATCTGACTGGTTCAGTGAGATGGTCTTAAGGAAAAATCAAAGCCAAAGAAGACACCTGATTTCCTGCCTCTGACCTTGTATGTGTGTGCACAGGCCATGCATATCTGCGTGCACATATGTGCTTACACCATATACACAAAAACACAAACACAATTTTTAAATGAAGTTGGAGAGATTGCTCAGTGGTTAAGAGCTCTTCCTCCTCAAGTATGAGAGCCTGAGGGGGTCTGAGACTTCCTAAGTCTGATTTCACAGCACACTCTTGAAACAGCCGGGCATGGCACAGTGCTATGGGGAACAGAAACTGGAGAATCACCGATTCATATAAATGGCAAGCTCCATAAGCAGTGAGAGACTCTGTCCCAAGGAAACATTCAGATAAACTATGGAAGGGGAACTCAACATTATTCTGTGGTTTCCCTGTGTACACAGGGTGTGCCAGCTGTACATAAATGTGCACATACATACCAAACCACACATTCTTCACAAATGCACATGCAAAAAGAAAGAAGAGAAATATACAATATTTTCCTTTTCCATAACTCCTCATGAAATCCAGTGAGAGCCAATATCCAATTAGAAAGTAATGAAAGACATTGTGTACGCCAACCTCCTTGCATTTTAGAAGAGGGGCCTGAGAACCATAGACTTTTAATGAGCTGCTCAAGGTCGAAGAGTCAGGACCTGAGCCTGGGTTTCCTTTGGGCATTCCTTTGGGCGTTTTATAATCCTTGGTGCCATGTTCATGGTTTCTTAGAAGAGGGTTGTTATGCAGAATAAAGGTTTATAAGGTAATGCTTGCCTGATATCATTAGTTACATTTTGGTAGAGTTTTTGTCTCTTATTTTCTTTTCTAAGGGTCTAGGTAGCATATGCTATTTGAAGTATGTCCTTGAGGATAAATTTATGCTTTTGATAAATATATAATGGTATTCTCTACATTCTGTTGCTTAGAAAATATACAGCAGTCTTTGAATGACTTGTTTAAAATGCCTCAAAGTTTTCATGGGTTTGCAGCTCAGCCAGTTCTGATTTGGAGTTGAGGTTTCAGTATCTTGGGTAGATTTGCAAAACTGACTTTCTACTTTTTGGTCACAGGATGTGACCATTTTTTGTTTTCTAACTCCTTATCCCTATTTATAGCATTGTATTCTATAAGCATATTACATCTGTTTTTGTTTTGTCCATGTGTTTTTGCTGACCCATCCTCAGAGTCAGGCAGGATAGCTTTACAAACATAAGTTATAGTATAATTTTCTTTTTCTCACCTTAAACATCTCATAAAGTTACCAACATGTATTCAGCCTAAGCCTTGCCAAGCTCCTAAAATACAGCCAGTGAAGTAGTAATGGGGGTTTGTACTCAATAAATTAAAAAGTCTTGGTTGAAAATGACCAGCCCCATGAGTTAACAATTTCTTTTATAAAGTCCAAGAACAGAGAATAGCTTTCTAATTTTGGTGGGGCGGGGATCAAATAAGAAAGCAGACAAAAATCTCCAAACAACACTATGAAGACTATACTGCAGAGACTCTTTACCTTGTGGTCTGTTGTAGTCAGGTTTGCATTGCTGGTAGAAATCACTCGATCAAGAGCAGCTTGTGGGGGGAAAAAAGAGGTTTATTTTGGCTTACAGGCTCAAGGTGGAAGCTCCATGATGGCAAGGAAAATGATGCCATAAGCAGAGGATGGACATCACCTCCTGGTCAACATAAGGCGGACAATAGCAACAGGAGAGTGTGCCAAACACTGGCATGGGGAAACTGGCTATAACACCCATAAGCCCTCCCCCAACTGTATGCCACCTCCAGGAGGCTTTAATTTCTAATTGCCATCCGCTGGGTAACTCAGCATCCAGACCATTTGAGTTTATGGGGGACATCTGAATCAAACGACCACATGGTCCTTCCCAGAGAACACCACCAACTCCTGATCATGAGACTTATAAATACTCGGGTTACATAGAGTAATGTAGTCCCAGCAGTGTTAATCATGAGAGACTTCATTTTTACTGATTTTGCTCAGACTCTTGCAATAAAAAATCCCATCTTGTTCTGAACCATTTCCTTGGAGTTTTTAATCTCCCTAGAGTCCTTTGGTGATGTCATTCTGTAGCTGAATCTTTCCACCAGGTTCTGTTGCCTATAGAATAAGTACAGGTCCCTTAAGCCTTAGGACCCTGTACTTTGTGACCCATTATCTGCTTCATTTATCAGAAATTTTTCACACTCTTCCTTTTGACCACTTAGATGATGCTTGCTTGTCCTTCAACCACCAGTCACATTGGTTATTTGCCCATCCCTATTCTCACAGCATTTTATAGTTTTTTTTTTTTTGGGAGGTGGGGTCTACTGTAGCTCAGGCTGACCTGGAACTCACTATGTAATTTCAGGGTGGCCTTGAACTCATGGTGATCCTCCTACCTCTGCCTCCTGGGTGTTGGGATTAAAGGCGTGTGCCACCATGCCCGGCTCCATTTTATAATTTTTTAAACTCTACCACCCTTTTGTATTTAATTCCTAGCTCATTTCTCTTATCTTGGGTTCAAGAAACAACTTGTTTTTATGACCTTACACACATGGTTCCTGGAACAGTGTGCAAAACCCAAGTATTTGAATGACTAGTCCTGATTTGTCATTGACTTCAGGGCAAAGATGCCCGAAAGTTTTACTTTTTTCCTGTAGGCTGTAGCGCCTAGACCAGATCCTGTTTTTTTTTAAACTCAGTACTGTTGACATTTTAGAGAAGTAATTCTATCCTATAGGAGGACTGTTTGAAGCTTTGAAGAATGTTTATTAGCATCTAGGGCCAAGTAGCCCCTAGGGCCAGACTTACCCTTGGCTGGGAGCCTCTGATAGAGAAGGCCTGGGGACCCTTGCAGTCCTTTCCCTACATTGCCTAAAGCTGCCTCCAGGGGGACTCTGCAAATGGAGAGCCACCCATTGAGCATTTCTTATACTGATAAGGACCATGTACTTCTTTTCCAACCCTTCCCTATGCTGAATGGATGCTCCTGAAGAACACTTGAGGAAAATGTCTACAACATCGCTCTTTCTCTGGCACAACGGTACAGTGTCTCCCACTGGGAAGTCTTTATGACCCATTTGGAGTTTCTCTTCAGTGATAGTGGGTAAGTACATGATTATACCCATGTCTTTTTTTTTTTTTTCTTTTTTTTATGATCTCCATACATATAGACAATATACCAGTATCATGCTTTTCTTTTTAGTTGATTTTAGAAGAATTTTTTTAAGTATTAAAGTATAATTTGAGTGTTCCTTTTCTGCTGTCATTGTCTAATATCTTCATTTGTCCTTTTCTATTTTTGATATATCGATATTCTAACAGTAACCTATAAATTTAGGTTTTTAGCCATAGCCTTGATTTAGATACTTTACTGTTCATTTATATGTTCATTGAAGAGCTTTGGTGAGAATCTGTTTGTAGTGTTGGTCACTTAGGGTTACAGTGGTGGGCACCTTGGCTGTTTTGGAACTTACGTTTTACAGTAGTAGATAGGTGATTATTGAATTATGACATAGGCAAATATTAAGTCAAACTGATATTTTTAGAGGATCTGACATATTTAGGGAAGGCTTTGGTGAGGACATATCACTTATACTATGATTTAGATATCGTTGCAGTGACCCCCAATGTCCACTAGTTGAGATTTAAAGGCATTGTGAATGTTGAAACTTAATCCTGCTATGGTGTTTAGTGGTGCAGCCTCAGACTGGGTAGGAGGTTAGGGGAATGATTAAAATTGGATAAGATCATCAGGATGTAGCCTCCCTCATTAAATATGGTGGCTGTATAAGAAAAGAGAGACCAGAAAATGTTGACACATTTGTTGATACACTAGTGGGCTGCCTGTTCTTTATCATGTGTTGACAAACCTGGGGCCTCTGCCAGTAAGAAGGCAATCGGGAGATGTGGGACTTGAGCCTTTAGATCTATAAGGTAAAAAGCTTATTTTTACTATGTAGTGTTCTACTCAGATATTTCACTACAGTGATGCAAAATTGACTATTTGCAAGCCCAGACTTAAACATCAAGTCAGATTTAACTGTATTACCAGGGTAAGAGAATGAGTTTGTGGGTAGAGTGTGGTTATCAAACTAAATATAGACATCAAGTTAATTCACAACAGAGTAATCTTTACACAAGTAAGCCTGAAGACATGGAAGGCTGTGCGCCTTGGGTGGAGCTTCTTGAAAGCAGGACCTCATAGCTCCTCCAAAGATTTCCTGATGAAATAAACCTAATCCAAACTGATAAGCATATGATCTCAACCTATAAGCACAAGTCAAACAACTGGTGATCTATGGGTGCCCGTTCTTCTCCGCCGGTAGGTAGAGTGGAAGAGAGAGCCGGTCCAGCCGGATCCTCTTGAGGCTGAGCGGGAAAACGGGTGTCAGCGGCTCAAATCCCTCCCCCCCTAAAACACCGGGCAGAAAAAAAAACCACACTGAGCCGGGAGCCGTATCGAAGCAGGGACTCGACTTTTATTGTAACGAGAGGGTATATATATTTTGAGAAAGAGGGTGGGAAAAAGGATGAGAGAAAGGTATAAGGGCCAATATTATTTCACCATGTCAACAGTAGCTGGGCGGAGGCAGTTTCGGCTTAGGCCTTGCTTAGTCACTCCAAGGACAGGTTGCTAAACTTTAGTCAAGCTCAGGAAGTTCCACTAGGCCTCACAAGCGGAAGTAGGCCAAGGACAGGTCACTAAACTCTAGCTAGGCTCAGAACCACTAGGCCTCACACCGGGGCCTCTTAGGGCCCAACATCGGGGACATACAGGAGTTGTTGAACTTATAATTTGTCATATGGCAGAAATTATAAAATTTCTTCTGTTTCATTAAAGCTCCTCATAGTTTTCTGTTCACTAACCTGAAATAAGAGCTGCAGGAAAGGTAAGAATGGGTTTCAGAAATACTCAAAAGATGAAATAGATGTGCTTAATGCACTAGTGAATGAGGATAAAGTAGAGGTTAGGGCACTGGAAGGAAAGATGTCAGGACTCATCCTTGAATTTTCATGTGGTCCAGTTGTTGGATGATAGCTGCTAGACAAGTAATTCTACTCAGATGAAACAGGATGCAGAAAAAGCAAGGGAGGTTTCTCATACTTAAATTCAAAGAGGATGGTAAGTTGGCAATTGGATCATAGAGATCTGGAATCCCAAAAGAAGGAGCAGAAGTACTGACTAGAGCGTCCAATGTGCATAGATGATTGAAAAGCTGTGTTGTGGATGGACTCTGGGAAGGAATATCAAATGAAGAAAGAGACCTGAAGCTGACCTTGAGGTCCTTCTACATGTGCTAGTGGAGAATGACCACATTGCAAGGGGTGCAGTGTGGGAGCAGCAGGAGAAGGAGGGATCTCACTATAGGGAAGCTGTGGTTGGGGTGTTTCTGAAGGAGAGGAATAACTGAGTGGGGTCAGATCCTTCTAAAATACCCAGAGTGCTTCTGATTGAAGTTTCATAAGCCACTGAATTTGTTTTTTTTTTCTGTTTTGTTTTTGTTTTTTGGTTTTTCGAGGTAGGGTCTTATTTTAGCCCAGGCTGACCTGGAATTCACTCTGTGTTCTCAGGGTGGCCTTGAACTCATGGTGATCCTCCTACCTCTGCCGCCGGAGTGCTGGGATTAAAGGCATGCGCCACTTCGCCCGGCCTAAGCCACTGAAATTTTAATATTTATCTACATTTAAGTATTTGTCAAATTGCTACATGGTGATGGTACATCAGGTGGTAAATATTGCCTCTAATTTACCATTTTTCAGGCATAGCAAATATTCAAATAGATGCTTTCTATGGTATATGTGTTGATGTTTTAAAAAAAATCCTGTGTTTTATTAAATATCTTTTGCTTTCATTGACTGTTCGATAAAAAAAGTCATATCTGAGCAAATAGGATGTTTCATTGGCCTCTGAATATATTATAAATTATCAGGCAGTTGAGTAACATGTGAAACTGTTTCTGGCATATCATTATACCTGATAGCAGTGTTATTATGCAGATGCTCGGCAGTTACAAAGCAGGAAACCATTACCGCCTGGCGCATCATTACTAGAGAGTGGCAAAGCACTTAATATTGATTTAGTATATGGTATTTAGGACTCTTTTCTTCTTCCTCTTCTTCTTTTTTTTTTTTTTGGTTTTTCAAGGTAGGGTTTCACTCTAGCTCAGGCTGACCTGGAATTCACTATGTACTCTCAGGGTGGCTTCGAACTCATGAGGATCCTCTTACCTCTGCCTACTGAGTGCTGGGATTAAAGACGTGCGCCACCACACCTGGCTTGGGACTCTATTCTTTACATTAAAAGCACCAGTTTGCTTTACTTCTTCATCAAACTCAGTAACTGATTATTGGAAATCAGACTTGTAAATACAATAAAAATTGCTCAGTATTTATGAGTTGAGTCAGTGCACTGGGAAGAAAACCAGTTGAGTCACAAGAGAATAGGGTTTTGCTTTAGAGTATGCTTTTAATATTCCTTTTAAAAAATCTGTTACCTTTCATGAAGCTCATTTCCATGTAATTGCATTCTCTTCTTTTGCTGGGTTGTATTTGGAGACATGCCTGTAACCTCACATGTACAGACAAGTACAAGTGAAGTAGCATAGTATTGCAGAACATAGCTCACATCATGGTGACTGGACCAGTTCCTTTGTATGTCACTCCTAGCCAGATTATTCACTTCTCTGAAGGTTATTTTCCTCAACTATAAGGAAGGATAAATAGAAATTAAATGATTAGGGGCTGAGGAATGGCTCAGAGGTTAAGGCATATAAAGCCTAACGACCCAGGTTCAATTCCCCAGTACCTACATAAAGCCAGAGGTATAAAAGTGGCACATGCATCTGGAGTTTATTTGCAGTGGCTAGAGGCTATGGGGTGCCCATTCTGTCCCGCCCTTTTATCTCTCTCTCTCTCTCTCTCTCTCTGCTTACAAATAAATATTTTTTAAAAAAGATAATAAGAAATCAAATGACTAATGGGCTGGAGTGCTGCCTCAGATGGTAAAGCACTTGCCATGCAAGCATGAAGGCCTGAGTTAGGCTCCCCAGCTCCCACATAAATACCAAGCATGGTGGTGTGTGCCTGTAATCCGAGGGCTTGGGACCCAGAGTAAACTGGATTGGTGAGCTCTGGGTCCACTGAGACATCCTGTCTCAGTAAATAAGGAGAAGAGAAGTTAAGGAAAAAGATGCCCAACTTTAACTGCTGGATTGCACATGTGTGCAAACACACACACACACACACACACCACACCACACAAAATGAAATTAAATCACTAGTTAAAATGTTAACCTGGTGTATGTAATACATATTCAGTACTTAATTAATAAACAGTCATTTCTAGGATTTAATTTCTCTCAGGAGATAATTCTCTTAAACACCTATACTTAAATGCTGGTCAGTCTGCCTTTCTTTTATTAGTTTTAAAGAACATTGTTTTTGCTTGACACGAGTGCCTGGAGTCACTTCACCTAGGAGACACATATTCTGCCTCCAGGCTCAAGGCTCATATGTTCCTCACTGCAGGCTTAGATTGGAGCTTTCATCTAGGTCCTACTTTAGATGGGTTGCTGGGTGTCATTGATGACAGTAACTACCAGTGAATATGTTGCTTAGTGATGAAAGCATGCACTTGCTTGCAAAGTCTGTTGGCCTAGGTTTAATTCCCAGTTCCCATGTAAACCTAGATACACAAATGTCACATGCATCTGGAGTTGATTTGCAGCAGCAAGAGGCCCTGCATGCTCTTTCTCTTCCCCCATCCTTGCAAATAAATGAAAATATTTTTAAAAGAAGATTCAAAGCTAATGGCCAGAGCCACTAACTGTATAGCCTTGAGCATGGTCTTAATTCTCTGGAGTCACTTTTCTCATTTAAAGAGACCATTGTTCTTACCTGTGTGGTTGAGAGGCATAGAGGAATGATATTTGTGGAAAGTGTGTAACCTGGTGCCTCTTTTTTGCCATTATTCTTATTCTTGCTATTATTATTATTGTTAATTCTGCAGATTCTCCTTCTTTAAGGAGACAAGACAGACACTTTCTTTTCTTCATGGAGCTTAGATTTTGATAGGGAACCCTTTTCTTCCCCTAGCTAGCTGCCTTTGCTCAAAAACTGGATCATGTGTCAGCTGCAGTTACAGAAAGTGACATCAACATCAAGCAAATGTTTGGGACAAGTAGGAAAGGTCTCTTTTGGACATGAAGAGAAAAAAAGCTACTACTGAAGAAGAATGGATGAAAGGACATTCATTCCATTTGGGGAAAATGGCCATGGGTTCATGTTGTTTTTCTAGCTGAAGAAAGGCCAGAGTCACTTGGCTGAAGAAACCACGGGGTGCTAAATAAAGGAAATGGACTTCTGGGACATTAGAAGTGAGAACTCTTCCTATCTCCCTGTTCTTAGTAAACACCCCAAGCTTTGCTGTCCAGTCTTTACTTTCAGTCGTGGAATGAAAATGACAAGCTGCTTTTTCTTGGGTAGCGTTTTTATTGATACCATCGCTGCTGTTGAACTTATTATGGTCTCCTTCACCCACATGGGGAAGGGCCTGTATTCACTCTGAATGTGCTGCACTGTTCTTCATAGTCAGCTTTCTAACCTGGAGGATTCTTTACATCTCTGATGCAAAAGAGGGCAAAAGCAAGGCCTACCCATGGGGAACTAAGTAAACTATAATGTAGCTGCCTTTGAATTGAAACTAAATCTACATTGATTCGTGGGGGTTGCTGCTGTTCACATAGGTAGACTTGTGCCTATGCTGACACATGTTAAAGGAAAAAAACCCTGAATTACGGCCTGCTTTTCCAGTTTGACTTCCCTGGAAGATCCCTAGCATGGTACTTAGTGCCAGGATGGTTAATATATGAAGAAGCAAAGATTTAATTACTTATTACTTTCTTGGGATTTAAGATAACTTAGCTTGCTATTTCACTGTTATAACATCAAAAATAAAAATACAGAACCATAAAAATAAGTATTAGAGTAAGAATGTTGCATGTAGATATTCAGGTTATAGGCTTCACAGAGTTGCTAAAATTGAGCCATATGTTTGGTTTTGGTCTTTCTTTGGCCTTCAGGGACTAGACACATTTCCTATGCTAATGATTTGCATTGTGTATAAAATTAAACTTAAGAGAATGAAACACTAATTTCTACCATTCCCCAAATAGAAACATTTTCTTTCTTGTATCTGCAGCTGTCATTTGTCTGTGTGATCCTTGAAGTCACCTTTGCCCCAATGTCAAGGCTCCTAAGCAAGCATCTGCATTTGTGGTTGTGTGCATGCAGTGGAAACTGGCTCGGCTCTGTGACCATCCTTGTGGAAAGTGTTCTTGATAGTGAAGTTCTTTCACCTAAGTTAGTTTTCTCTGCTGCAAAATGACCACTCTCACCTGATTTTGTAGAACTGCTATGAAGTCAGGTTTTTATACAAAACAGTTGGCATGTAAGGAATGTTTCCAAAAACACTATTACTGTTAATTTTAAAAGCAGACCAGAATTTTTTTTTTTTGATGCATCTAGTGATCACTGTTGAACTATTGTTTAAATCAGTATGGATATCGGTTAATGCTTTATAAGGATTAAGTGATATGAAATAAGGTCTAGCACATAAAAATTGTTCAATGCTATTTAGTGTTGAACATTTCTATTTCAGTGGTATGGTGTTCTGAAGATATTTTTTGGAGTCAGATGCTCTACAATTGTGACAAGGTGTTTTTAAATTTTTTATTAGAGATATAATAATATATGATATATAATAATATGAAGCTATAGAGGACAGTCAGATTTGACATCTCACACACTTTTAATCCTAGCACTCAGAAGGCTGAGGTAGGAAGATCACCATGAGTTTCAGGCCAGCCTCGGGCTATAGAGTTCCAGGTTAGTCCATGCTAGAGTAAGACGTTGCCTTAAAAATAAAGCCTTTAATATTACCACAGTGTTTATGTCATAAAACATTCTATAAAGGAACTCACTGAATATCAGTGTTATAGGAAATAGTTTTGAATCTGAGATGATTATTATCCATTTTATCAGTTGTGTAAGTGATTTTGAAAAGTTAGTTAAATTCTATTTTCCCCATGATTTCCCTGAGTAAGCATACATTGAGGTATCAGGTAGCATCGTCTGTTTCATCAGGCTCATCCTAAGACATTCATATATATGTTGAATACCTTGGTTTGACCTCTCCTTAGGGGTGGTTGTAATTCAGAATATAGACATTTATCATTTCATAGTCGTCATTGGGGAAGCCACTTTTATTTAACACATTGGTAGTCATTCCTCCAGATTCTTATGTCTTCATAGCTTTTGTATTTAATTTTTATGTGAAATCCTGCATGCTACTCTATCTGAATTGTGCCTAACATAACATTTCCAAATGCAAATGGCAAAATAATTGCTTTATTGAGTACAAATAAAACTGAATTTGTAAGTCCCAACTTAAAATCAACAAATATTAATAGTTATGTAATTTATGAACGATGGTTTCCCTCAGAGACCAAGAATAACTCTAGAGTTGTTATGGATGTTGAATGAGACTTTAGAGGCAGTGTGCAGCCAGGTCCTCTGGACTCCCATCCCCTTTACTGCCTTTTCATCCTCCCCTCCCCTTCTTTCTCCTCTCTTTCCTTCTCCTTTCCTCTTCCAAGTACTTTTTTTTTTTTTTTTTAATTTTTATTGACTTTTAATCTTACATACCAAAAAAAACCCCACCTGATATTTCCCTCCCCTCCCCCATTCCACTTTAGAACTCTGGTCTCCATCATATCCCCTCCCTTTCTCCATTAGTCTCTCTCCTAATTTGATGACATCATCTTTCTCTTCTATTTTGAGGGTCTTGCAAAGGTATTGCTAGGCACTGCAAGATCATGGATATCGAGGCCAATTTCTGTCTGGGCAGCTGCATAGTAAGAGGTCATATCCTTCCTTTGGCTCTTCCATTCTATCCGCCCCCTCTTCCGCAATGGTCCCTGAGCCACTGGAGGATGTGACAGAGGTGTTTCAGTGCTAGGCACTCCTCCATCCCTTCTTCTCAGCACTATGTTGCCTTTTGTGTCATCCCAGTGGTCATCACCATCTGAAAAGAGAAGCTTCTCTAGCCAGAAGTGAGAATAGCGTTAATATGTGGACATGAACATTTAGTGTAGTGTCCCCAGGGCAGCTTGGTGGGAATAATATATACATTTAGTCAGACATGAGCAGGCTTATACCCCCAAGGCTCATGACCTCACCTACCATAGACTTTTACTTAGGTTTTTCAGTACGGGTATGTATTCCCTCCCGTAGAGAGGGCCTTCAGTCCAATTATGGAGCACTTGGTTACCCCAAGAGTAGACACGCCACTATTGCACCCGTTCAGTCATTGGGCCTGTCTGGCCAAGCTTGAATATTCAGCATCCACTATTTTCACTGTTGATGGCTTCTGTCTCCCATACGCTGCGTGCAGTGCAGCTTTTCCAGCTTTCAGTTGGCTGGTCTACAGGGAGAAGGTTTTCTGCTCAGCACCAGCTTGCTTTCTCAGTGTCCTTGCCTCTCAGGCATGAGATGTCTTCAGCAATAGGGTCTTACTATCTATTTCTCTAGGGAAACCAAGGGCTTTGGCAAAAGCCTTAATGTTTTGGAGGCTACCGGGACCTCCTTGGCCAACATCTCACTGGAAGGAGTTCCATCCCAGGTACTGAAAATTTTCTAGTAACAGTCTACATCTTCTAGACGTGACCTTATTCAAAAAAGTAGTTTTACATATGTCTTATTGATAATATCTTGAGTTTAGATTGTCCCTCCCCCTGCCCTTTTTGTATGCATTCTCTTCCCATGGCCTCGCTTAGGCCATTCCCCTCCCTGTACTCAGTTCTTCTACTTATATATGTGTATTACCATACACTTAAGTCCTTCCCTTTCTTCCCTCCCTTATAGCCTTTTACCCGCTTACTGGTTTCTGGTACCTATTTTTGGTTCCAGTTCATACACAAGTCTATACATTGGTAGCTAGGATCCACATATGAGAGAGAACATGTGACGTTTGGCTTTCTGGGCCTGGGTTACCTCACTAAGTATAATCCTTTCCAGATATATCCATTTCCCTGCAAATTTCATAATTTCATTTTTCTTTACTGCTGAATAGAACTCCATTGTGTAAATGTACTACAACTTTATTATCCACTCATCTGTGGACGGACATCTAGGCTGCTTCCATTTCCTAGCTATTGTGAATAGAGCAGCAATAAACATGGTTTTGCAAGTATCTCTAAGGAAGTGAGAAGAGTCCTCTGGATATATGCCTAGGAGTGCTATAGCTGGATCATATGGTAAATCTATTTCTAGCTGTCTCAAGAACCTCCACACTGATTTCCACAGTGGCTGGACCAGCTTACATTCCCACCAACAGTGTAGAAGTGTTCCTGTTTTTCCGCATCCACGCCAACACTTATTGTCATTTGTTTTCTTGATGGCAGCCATTCTGACAGGAGTGATATGGAATCTCAAAGTGGTTTTAATTTGCATTTCCCTGATGGCTAAGGATGTAGAACATTTTTTTAGATGTTTATATGCCATCTGTATTTCATCTTCCGTGAATTCTCTATTTAGTTCCGTAGCCCATTTTTTAACTGGGTTGTTTGAATTCTTGTTATTCTGTTTTTTGAGTTCTTTGTATATTCTGGATATTAATCCTCTGTCAGATGAATAACTGGCAAAGATTTTTCTCCCATTCTGTAGGTTGTCTTTTTGCTCTATTCACAGTGTCCTTTGCTGTACAAAAGCTTTGTAATTTTATAAGGTCCCAGTGGTTGATTAGTGCTTTTATTCTCTGAGCAATTGGAGTTATATTCAGAAAGTCCTTGCCTATTCCAATATGTTGAAGAGTTTCCCCTACTTTTTCCTCTAGCATTTTCAGAGTTTCAGGTCTGATATTAAGGTCCCTGATCCATTTGGACTTGATTCTTGTGCAAGGAGAGAGACAAGTACTTCTTTAAGTCAGCTAATGGAATTGTATTGTCACTCAGTCTCAGAGGGAATAAAGCAAAAGGTATTTAAATTTGTTTTCTTATACAAATATAAGTCCCTATAATTCATGCTGTTCTTGAATCACGTTTTGGGTGATTGTCAACTTGAAGTCATTACAGAGCACTTTAATCTCAGGATTAGTCCTACTAATTTATTCCTGTGCATTGAGTACACCCAATGCTAGCTTCTGCCTGTAGTTAATCACTGAAGGCTAAGTAGGCACGATGTATAACATAAGCTGCTTTATACTAAAACTTGATTCAGGAAAAAACACTTAAGCCATTTTTAGGGTGATCATTAATTTGGTTAGGGAAAAATCCACAGCAGTTCATGGTATTTCTTTGATTCTCTTGAATGTGGTTCTTTGGAATTGTTTTCTAAACAAAGATTTTATTTCTTGTACCAAAGGCAAGCTAACAGCTTCTTTCATGGAAGCTGTTAAAATGAGCTATTGATTACTAGCATGTATAAAAGATCACAGCACATTGTCAATTACTGGAGACGGTGGTTTGGGTTTTTATCATGTATCAGTAAAGGTATTCCAGGATCTGTCTTGACAAATAATTAGGCAAAATTGCACAAGACACTAACTGAATTTTAGGCACAGAAGAGTAAGTGGGTGGGCAAGGAGAAAGTAAAGTTGGTTGAGAGAGTCTAGATTCAGAATCAAGTCAGACACAGATGAGCTGAATAAACCGTTGTGATGGAGTCATTGCCCATTTTGTAGATGAGTCTGTTTTGGATACTCTGATTATCAGGGTGTTAAGGATGAAGTATGGCAGGAGAATTCTTTCAGATTATTGGTGCTG
This sequence comes from Orientallactaga sibirica, assembly GCA_036365145.1. Taxonomy (NCBI): domain Eukaryota; kingdom Metazoa; phylum Chordata; class Mammalia; order Rodentia; family Dipodidae; genus Orientallactaga; species Orientallactaga sibirica. The sequence goes on from JAEOAD010000015.1 coordinate 16,368,487, forward strand.
GGGAGAGCCAATGTGTCTGTTACAGATAGTCCTGTGTTTGAAGTGGTTGTTGGTGTGGGTGCTTGACCTTAATGACTCACGGTTACTATGTGATATGCAGGTAGATCTGGATGTCTGGTATAAGCAAATCTCTTACCTCACCAGAATGACACTTTTTTTTGTTGTTGTTTGCAGAGAGACACAGAGAGAGACAGAGAGTGGGGAGAGGAAGACAGATAGAGATGGGCGTGCCAGCACCTTCTCAGCCGCTGCGAATGAAATCCAGATGTGTGTGCCCCCTTGTGGGCAAGTGCGACATTGTGTCCTTGCGTCACTTTACATCTGGCTAAACGTGGGACCTGGAGATTGGAACTAATGTTCTTAGGTTTAGCAGGCAGGCGCCTTAACCGCTAAGCCATCTCTCCAGCCCCAGAATGACACTTTTGCATCTGTAAATGGATAATACTTAGCTTTAACTTACTGGGGTAGTACTCAACATAATGAACATAATGAATGAGCCCTTTCTCCTTTCTGTGCCTTTTTCATCTGTACACCTATGTCACTATAAACCATCTTAGTGGTGTGACCTCCTTACCACATTGATTTTGGATCTCATTTTTCAAACTATGAAGAAATATAAGAAATTTTGTTGTCCCTATCCTTCCCCACTAGGTGTGTGGCATCTGTCATAGTCGGTATGGCTTACTAAGAGTACTGATAATAATGGGAATATTTTTGAACCACCCAGCCATTTGTGCTCATTGTTCCTTGCACAGGCTGTGTTTTCTTGATATGCTTTCATTCGTTTCATTTGTGCTTTGGCCCTTTTTTCAGTGCCAAATTCATGTACTTCTTTCCTGAAGCCTTTCATTGTCACTGCTTTCTACCTCCTCTAAAGTCATCCTTTCAGTGATTCAAATTCAATTCTGTGTTCTTTGTTAGCCCATACTATTGCTTTGCATTTCTATTTAACTCTGAGTGCTTCTAACTCAGAACCTAGATGAGAGTTTCTGAACTGCAGGTCCTTTGATCTTTCCCAGACAAGGTTCCTTGCATGTAGAGGATATCTGATTGCTTGCATGTCTACCCTTCTGCTTGGTGTGCATAGACGGGTATTGAACGTTTCCTTAGTATCACTCCCTAGACCTTGGTGTTAAGAAAGTAGAGATGAATCAGATATAATATGGTTCCCATCAAGCAGCACTGTCTAGGAGGGAACAACACAGTAACCAATAGTTACACTGTGCTGTTAGTTCCATGGTGTGCCTTAATGGGGGAAATAGTTTGCTCTTAAAGTGAAGTTAAAAACCATTTCTAAAAATTACTTGTTATTTTAACATAAATTAAACACATTTTATGTTAGTTTTATCTACAAAAATAAAAGAAAACCTATACTTTTGCCACTTTATAAAAATTGATAACTCCAGGCTGGGGAAATAGTTCAGTAGTTAAAGATGCTTGCTGACAAAGCCTGTTGGCCCAGATTCAGTGCAGGTTCAATCCCCCAGTGCCTATATAAACCATATTCACAAAGTGGCACATGCATGTGGAGTGCAATTGCAGTGGCAAGAGACCCTGGCATGCCCATTCCCCCCCCACACAAATAAATAAAGGAATACTAGAGCAACTCCAGTAAACATACCAGTATATTTCAATGCACTGCTTTTTAACAATTTTTGTTAATTTTTATTTAATTTATTTGAGAGAGAGAAAAGAGGCAGATAGAGAGATGGGTGCACCAGGGCCTCTAGCCACTGCAAACAAATTCCAGACACATGCACAAAGGCACTGCTTTTAAACCTTATTAAGCCACACTTGATGTTGCCAGGACCCTCACTTGTCACCCTGTTGGGGAAGCCCTGAGGATTGAGCACTTCTGGTATTGTGGGGGGATGTGTAAAGGACCCTTACAATTGGAGAATGTGAGACCCAGGGAATGCACTAGAGGGCAGGTTTCTGTCCAGGGAGAAGCAAGACCAAAATTAACTCCTCCACAGACAAGCCAGCAAACCAAGAAAATGCCTTGACATTTTTTTCCTCAATAGATTATTCTTAAATAAGTCTTTTAAAAAATTACATTAGACATTTGAGTTAGTGTGAAGAGTTATTATGAAATTATTAAGATTTTCAAGGAGCATTTCTATAGTAGTTCAACTGAAAGTAATTTCTTCTTTCTCGTTTTAATTATATTTTTAATGAATTATTTTTATTTGTTTATTAGAGAGAGGGAGAGAGGGAGGGAGAGAGAGAAAGAGAGGGAGAGAGCATGGGTGCATCAGGGCCTCTAGCCACTGCAAAAGAACTCCAGATGCATGCGCCACCATTGTGCCTCTGGCTTTTGTGGGACCTAGAGAATTAAACCTGGGTCCTTAGGCTTCGCAGGCAAGCACCTTAACCACTAAGCCATCTCTGCAGCCCTAACTCTATTTTTTTGTTTGTTTGTTTGTCTTTTAAGGCAGGGTCTTACTCTAGCCCAGGACAACCTAGAATTCACTATGTATTCTCAGGGTGCCTTCAAATTCACAGCTACCCTCCTACCTCTGCCTCCCAAGTGCTGGTATTAAAGTTGTGTGCCATCACACCCAGCTTAATTCTATTTTAACATAGTAAAAAATAGAAGTTTATTGAAAATCAATTCAGACTCTTGAACATAAGACATAACTAAATGACTTAGGTTCTTGCTTCACTATTTTCTGAATTGCTGAAATAATAAGGCTATTTACAGCATTTCTCTGCAGATTTATCTTTTCGAGTGGAATCTGGCAGATAGGCTTGCTGCTTATCTGGTAAGCTCTGGCAAAGTCTTCCAACTACAAGAATGCATTTTTCCCAGGCCTGTAGTCCCCACCACAAGATAACCTGTAAAAACCACATAGTGTGAGAATAGACATTTCACATGTCTGCTTCCCTTCATAGAAGCTGGCTAGCTCTAGTGGCTTAATATCTTTTATCATATAGGAAGAAGTATCCACAAGAAGTGGCCTTTCTTTCTGTGCTGTGGAAAGGTTATGTTAATTATTAACAGAACAAAATTTTAATTTTGGCTCTGACTCCAAATTTCAGTTTATCTACTGAAGAAATTGAAAAGCGTGCCCAGATCCTTCATCTCTTTGACACTTTGAAGACTGATCCTGAATCCTTTTATAAACACATGGTCAAGTATGTTTACCCCACTATTGGTGGTCTCGACCATGAGCGGCTGCTGTACTATTTCACCCTTCTGGAACACTGTGGCTGTGCAGACTTTGGGAAAACTGTCATGAAACCTGAAACCCACATTCAGCTGCTGAAGAAATTCAAAGTAGTTGCATCAGGTAGGGTGCTGGTATTCCTGTTCAAACTTATCTAAATTAAACCCAGGGATTGGTTTTTATGGGCATAATTGTGTTTGTAGATTGTCATTGACACAGATCGGAAGCCACAGAATTTTGAAGCTAATCATCTTTAGTTATTATCTTTCCAACTCTTTCGCTTATAGTTGCGGCATTCCAGTGTCAGAAAAAGTGAGAAACCTATTGAGAGTCCTGGTAGTCCTGATACTCAGTCAGCTTTGACCCACTGCCTGAGAGGTTTTTCCCTACTCTTATCTGCCACATTTTGTATATAAAAGTGACATGTTTGGCACTTGTCCTTAGGCAATTGGCAGAATTTTACTTCAATAGAGCCCATCTATTTAAAATACTCATGGAACACATGCAATAAGAGCCTTTGCCTCCTTGAAGAATTGTGGAAATCGTTAAAATTATATCTTTGTGCTCATAACTTAGATATTAAGCATGCTGATACTTTTTAAATCTCTATGGTGGTTTATAATGTACATAGTACTTTCAAGTCTATAGTAATTTGGTATTCAAAACAGTTGTGAGAATGTACTTCAAATTATCAGGTTTTTATTGAGTGGTGAGGATCAAGATTCAATAACTGCCTTTTGGTAGCTGGTGACATTCCAGTTCAGTAACAAATAAACATAAGGCAGTTTGTATGCTGCAGGGAATGGAAGGGGCAAGAAGAGCTGTCTTACTGAGTATATAGATGTGGAAACTGAGGCACAGAGAAGTTGAATGACATAGATTGCACAGTGTAGGTTCAGGCTATGAGTAGAACTCAGACCTTATACTCTAAATGAATATTTGATCTTTTCATCCAGCTGCACAGAGGGGTCTGTGTGAGTATGTGTTTGAAATTACGTCATGTGTCTAATGCAGTGAGCCATGTCTTTCTTTTTCCCTTCCAATAGGTCTTAATTATAAGAAGTTGACAGATGAAAACATGAATCCTCTTGAAGCACTGGAGCCAGTGCTTTCAAGTCAGAACATCTTATCTATTTCCAGACTTGCTCCCAAAATCCCTGAGAAGGGTAGACAGATGCTTTCCCCAAGCTCTGTGTACACGGTCTGGCTACAGAAGTTGTTCTGGACTGGAGACCCTCACCTCATCAAGCAGATGCCAGAGTCCTCGTCAGAGTGGCTTCATGCCTATGATGTCTGCCTGAAGTACTTTGATCGCCTCTGCCCAGGTGACCTCATCACTGTGGTGGATGCAATTACCTTTTCTTCAAAGGCTGTGACCAAGGTGACTAAAAATATAGCTCAAGGTAGATTATTTTAGAAATGAAAATTGTACTTATAGTTGATAGTTTTGCATTTGCTTTCTTTCTTATATATAGTGAAAAATATGTTACACATTTGACTTTTTAAAACTAAACTCAGGAGTTTTACTTGATTTTAATCATTTTTTCTTACACAGATGTACAAGTAGTAAAATCATATATACCTTCTCAAATTTGCATTTACATTTTGCATCTTATAGTCTCATGTATGTCATTTTTCAGTAAATACACCGTTCTGTTTTCTCTAATTGTTAGGCACACTAGAGCTCCGTTGCCCATGACTGATTACCTTAATACAGAGTCCTAGGGTTGAACCCTTAAAATTTCTTACATGGATATGACACAGTTTAGGATCTGGTAATGAGATTGTTCATGAGAATACATATCATTCTTTCCAGTCCTGTGTAGTCAGGTCTGAGCTCTTTGATTCCATTCTAAAACCTACTTTCAATCCCTCAGCAGTGTGTAGTTTGACTCAGAATGAATGATCTGGGCCCTTCTCTCCATGTCCTTTCTCTTGACACCTTTGCTAAGTAATTGTCAGTTGTTCACTGCTTGGACCCAGGGCATTATGTCTCATAGAAAACCTCTAGAATTGTATTGCCATTGGGATTTTCTTTTCTCTCCTCTTGCTAATCATGATTGTTCCCTTCTTCTTCCAACTCAACAAATGTTTCCAATTTCTTAATTAGAATTTTAAAAAATTGCTTATGTGTGTGTGTTTGTGTACATGTGTTTGTGAATATAAGTACTATATGTAGTGTATGCATGCATACATATGTGCTGCATGTGAGTACTATGTTTGGTATAGTTATATGTTTAGTGTGTGTTCATGGTGTCCAGTGAGCTTCTTGTGTGATGCACTCAACTGTGGTGGCTGGAACAGAACATTGGGTGTCCCCTCCATCACTTTTCCACCCATTATTTCTTGACCTAGAGTCTCTTAGTGGTCCTAGAGCTTGCTGTTATTTATTTATTTTTATTTTTATTTATTTAGACACCGAGAGAGGCAGATAGAGTGAATATGGGCGTGTCGGGGCTTCTTGCCACTGTAAACAAACTCCATACACAGGATCCACTTTGTGCATATGCATTTACATGGGTACTGGGGAATTGAACCTGGGCCATCAGGTTTTGCAAGTAAGCACTTTTAACCAGGGTTTTGTTGTTGTTTTTGTTTGTTTGTTTGTATGGGCGTAGCTCCAGACAATTTTCCGGTCTCTGTTCCCCATGGGAATGGAGTTACAAACAAGTGAGGCCTTGCTCAGCTGTTTATGTGAGCCCTGGGGATTAAAGTCAAGCTGTCTCTCAGGCCTCTTCAGGCCCTCATGCTTGCACAAGAAGTGCTCTTACCACTGAACCATCTCTCCAGCCCCCCAGATATGAAAATAGGATAGCTTCAGAGGTTTACAAAACATTCATTTGGAGGTGGCATAGGTAGAGGTTTGTACCTCTGTGGAGAATACTAGATTTCTCCCCACTCACTTAGTTAATTATGTGTGGATAACTAAGGGTTTCTCCATTTTATTATTGCAAGCCAAGTAACTTGAATCATAACTTGACTTTAATTTTTTTTTTTTTTTGGTTTTTCAAGACAGGGTCTTGCACTAACCCAAGTGGACCTGGAACTCACTGTGTACTCTCAGGCTGGCCTTGAACTCATAATGATCTTCCTACCTCTGCTTCCTAAGTGCTGGGATTAAAGGCGTGTACCACTATGCCCAGAGACTTTAAATTTTTTTAACCACCAATATAAAAAGTAAATAATGGGCTGGAAGTGGTAGCACATGCCTTTAATCCCAGCACTCTGGAGGCAGAGGTAGGAGGATCGCCGAGAGTTCAAGGCCACCCTGAGACTACCCGGTGAATTCCAGGTCAGCCTGAGCTAGCATGAGACTGTACCTTGAAAAAACAAACAAAATTATTGTTTTAAGGAAGAAAATAAGGATGATTTTAAAGAGAGATAACATGAAATCTTTGAAAAGAGCATACATTTGGAATTGTACAAACAGCTTTGAACTCTGAACTTGTCACTTGTCAGCTGTGTGGTGTAGTAGCCTACACTTCTGCCTTCCCCAGTGGAAGCTAGATATAAGTAATCTGTATGGGAAGGACTATCATTGCCCTGAGTTTATAGGCCAAGCTTAGTTGGTGATGCAGAGCCATAGTTTGAGCTCCAGGAGATTTAGTCTATGGCCTTTTCCTCTAGCCACTGAACTGTACTGTACTACCTTTAAGAATTCATAGACCAAGTCCATGGAGCCAAGGGACCTGGAGCCAGGTCAAAAGTTGAGGGACAGCACTGGGACCAGAGAGCCTGAACCCTGCAGATCCAGAGGAGCAGCCTCTCCTGGGCTGGGTACACAGCAGGGCTGCATCTAAGTGAGAGAAGCCAGAAAGGTGGTGATGTGGGGAGGGAGCAGTCCACTCAGCAAGTTTGATGCCCAAGGAAATGGTCAAGAGCTGAGACCTAAATACTGGCTGAATGCAAGCAAGTCAGCTGAGAAGATGGAGGAAGCTTCCTTCTCAGCCCACCCTCAGGCTGAGAGAGTTGTTAAATATTTTATGTGAGGCCAGAACCTTCAGCGTGTTAATTGTGAGCATGGATATGGAGGTGTGTGTCCAAACAGATTTAGACCTTCCACAAGCAATTATTTATTCATGATGAAACTTGAGTGGCAGCTTCAGTTCACTTAGTTTTATCTGCTGTTTATATTTTAAGTCCCAGAATTTTAAATTATAATCCATGCTGATCGCCTAGAGCAATCTTAATCGGTACTTGTAAGATGTCTTCTGGCCATCTGAAAATGTCTGATGCAGTCACTGGTGTGTACATGCATGCTTTCTGAGGGGAAGATGTATAGCTGACTCAGTAAAGAACCAGTCCATTTTGTACTTCTTCCTCTCAGCTCAGATGGCATCATCCAAACACTGTTTGCATTTCTTATTAAAATCTTATTTGTCTGTATTTATATTGTGTATTTTGGTAGAGTATTCTTAAAAGCCAGGTCAAATAAACTTTAGAAGGCAAAATAGTTTACCTTTAAATTTAACTTTTAATTTATATTTTAATCTATAAAAATTCCCTCTCATTTTTTGACAAGCTTCATTTTATTTAATTGGCAAGCATTTGGTTTAAATGAACTGCATTGTTTGAAAGCATACAATGCTAAGAGAGAAAGAGAAAAAAATCAAAGTGAAACACAAGCCACATATGTTAGAGAACACATTCAGAAGAGGAAACAGCTGTATTTGTCCAAATTTTCCAAACACCAGATGTTTCCACAGCTTGTACATGATGTTAGAAATGTAAAATAAGTATGTGCTATTCATGCACAGTGCACATTTAGATGAATACTCACATTCAATTCAGAATGAAATTTTTAGAAAATGGGTAAGCTTATTTTAGAGTGTCTAACAGAAACAATAAACAATTTTTCATATATTAAAATTCAGACAAGGCTGGAGAGATGGCTTAGTGGTTAAAGTGCTTGCCTACAAAGCCTAAGGACCCATGTTTGACTCTCCAGATCCCACATAAGATAGACACACAGGGTGATGCAAGTGCAAGGTTGCACAAGCTCACAAGGTGGCACGAGCATCTGGAGTTTGCAGTGGCTGGAGGTCCTGGTGCGCCAAGTCCCTTTTTCTTGCGCTCTCTCTCTCTCCCCCCCTCATAAAAATAAAAAAAGAAAAACATAAAGCAGGGCTGGAGAGATGGCTTAGCGGTTAAGGCATTTGCCTGCGAAGCCTATAGATCCTGGTTCAATTCTCCAGGTCCCATGTAAGCCTGATGCACAAGGGGTCACACCTGTCTGGAGTTCGTTTACAGTAGCTAGAGGCCCTGGCATGTCCATTCTCACTCTCACTCTCTCTCTTTCCCTCTCTCTGTCTCTAATAAATAAATAAATAAAAATAAAATCTTAAAAAAAAAATAAAGCATTCAGGCAAATTTCCCAAAGTCTACATGTTGTACCCAAGCCGTGTTAAGTACAAGAATGTCTTTTTTGCATTCATTTCACAGTTGTTTAACATTTACCTTAGCAAAATTATTTACCAGGGATTAATATTTAACAGGGATTAAGTTTTTATGACATTTGAGGTGATGGCTATGTGGACAAGAAAAAAAAATGTTTAAAGTATATCTGCTGCAGTTAGACCTCTTTCAATGAGTCAGGTTAACAATGCTCTTAGATTACTTGTCCATTTTAGCAGTCAGGAACATTTTTGTTGAAGAGACAGACAGCAAGTTTGTAAGTGGGTTAAAAATCCAGAAAAATGTAATATAGATGAAAAACATGTCAAACCTGTTTTTTGCTTGGTTCAAACATGATGTGGTCAGATAAGAGCATATAAGGGCATCTTCCAAGATGTTTTCTACTTCCCATTTGCTTTCAGTTGCCCATACAGCTGTGTCCATAGGCTTATCCTGGAAGTTACTTCTGTCATTTATGAAATGTCATCATAAAGTTTGCTAGAGAACCTCATATGGTGGTACTTGCCTATAATATCAGAACTCTGAAGGCTGAGGCAGGAAGCTCCCTGCAAATTCAAGGCCAACCCAGGCTAAGCTACATGGCAAGATGATGTCTCAAAAACTCCAAAATCAATCAATAAATAAAAAGTTTGCTGGACTTCTTTAAATCTCTGAGGTGATCATAGAATTTATAGGGGCTTTCTTTTTAGTATTTCTTTCAACCTAGAAGTGGATAGGAATTTCCTGCTCCACTCCCATCTCCAGCTCCTGTCATTTGTGTTGTATTGAGGTTATAAATGACTGCTTCTCTTGGGAATGTCTTTTGTTTTTGCCGTGTTGGAATTCAAACCAGGACCTCACGAGTGTTAACGTGTTACATCTTTTGAGTTGGAACAGGAAAGTTACTGAAATCTCTTACCTAGTTCTTCTTTTCCATGCATCATTGCTGTTGATAATTATAGCCATTTTCTTTCCTTCTGCCCTCCTTCCCTCCCTCCTTTTGGTTCTGTCTTCTGGAGCCATGTGAACCGTATAAGGGCACCTCTGTTTCATATCATGACTCTTCAGTTTCCTGAAGTAAGCTAATTTCTTATCTCTCATTCTATTTTCCAGGCTACTTAGCATTAAAAAATCTGGAAGACTAAATTTGTCTTTTTACAAAAAGGACACTTTTACCTAAAAAATAAGGTTTATTTCTTAAGCTTGTCTCAATCAAAAACTGCATTACAACTGCAATTTCAGGGTCATTACTGCTCTTTTTTGTGTGTGTGTGTGTGTGTGTGTGTGTGTGTGATTGGTCATATGCATGTAGGTACAAGCATGTTGGTGCTCACATGGGTTGACATTGGATGTCTTCCTCACCAGCAGATTCTCTCACTTGAACCCAGAGCTCACAATTCAGTTAGTCTAGCTAGGAACTTGCCCCACAGAGTCCCATTCTCAGCTTCCTGAGCATGGGGATTACAGGTGAGCTTCCAGGCCCACCCTGCATCATTTACATGGATGTTGGGAATCTGAACTCTGGTGTTCTTGCTTGCACTAGAAGAGCTGTATCCACTGAGCTGTTCCCCAGTTTCACTAATACATAAAGAACACATAGCAGTACATCTTTACTGTAATAATCAATAGAGAAGAGTTATGTAAAATTATACAGATAAAATCCATTGCTTAACTGCCTGCAATAACATATGACTTTTAGATACACAGATTAAATCCATTTTCTCTAGGTTCAAATTGAATTATGAGATCTTTATTAGGCTTAGCTATGTGCCATATATACTATTAGTTACTATAGGAGAGACATCAAGCTATGAGAGGCGTGCTTATATGAAGTTTGCTTTTTTTATTAACAGTAAAACAATTTTCAAATTATAATTGAGAATCAATTTTTAGAAAGATAAGCAGGAGCCAGTATTTATTAAAGCTTCCCTGTGTATGTATGATGCTGGATGTTTATGTTAACTGCACATTTCTGTAAGAAATACATGAGATAATAACTTATAAAGAGAAATTTATTCTGACTCATAGTTCAGGAGGCTCCAGAGCCTATCAGTTGGCTTTCTTGCTTTGGGCCCGTGGTGAGGTCACATATCCTAGCAGGAGTGTTTGGTACAGCAGGACTGCTGGCTTCATGGCCAGAAGCAGAGAGAGAAGGAAGAAGAGGTTAGGCTCTCACAATCTCCAGTGACCCAGTGATCTACACTTATCCAGTGACCTTCCCTGTCTGCCACTTCCTCAGCCTGGAGCCACTTTGGGTCAGTGGAAAAACAGGGCTGCATCTCATCATTCATTAATCTCAAAATGTTTCTTTGCTACAGTCAAGTTGGGTAGACCAGAATCAGACAATACAATAATCAGTGAAGTTTTTTTTTTAATTTTTGTTTTTAGTTTTATTTATTTATTAGCAGCAGCAGTCTGAGAGAAAGAGGCAGACAGAGAGAGAGAATGGGTACACCAGGGCCTCCAGCCACTGCTAACAAACTCCAGATACATGTGCCACCTTGTGCATCTGGCTTACTTACATGGGTACTGGGGAATCGAGCCTTGAACTTGGGGTACTTAGGCTTCACAGGCAAGTGCTTAACTGCTAAGCCATCTCAATAGCCTTACTGAAGTTTTAATGTTACAATTAAGACTATGAACTGGTTCTTTTTGAGAGAAAGAATAAAAGAAATATTCACAAGTCTTTTAAAAATACTTCTTCCCAATAAAATTCAAAATATGATGAAACCTTAAATTCCCCAATGTAATAATCCAAATTCAAGGTTCAAAAACTAAAATGACAGGCCAAGTGAAATTACTAGACCTTGCCTGGAAAGTTCCAAATAAATAACTTATAGATGAGTTACCTGTGATGCTAGAAAATGTTACTAATCCCTGTCTCCAGAACACCAGAGGAAGGGACCCAGGATAACTGGGCTGCTGAGGGCCTCTCCATGTGCAGTGGTTTTGCATTTCCCTTTGTCCATGTCCTCTCCAGAACTCTGCTGCTTCTTTTTACTGCTGCCTCTTTCTAAGGAATAGCCCAGGCTCCACATGAAACCAGTTCTCTTCCTCAGTTTATCCCAGTGTCTAAGAATACTAATTACATGCTAAGAGTTCTTCCACCAGAAGTTCTTAAGACTAGATGAGTGCCTCAGATAGTAAGTCCAATTTTCCTTGCTGTCTGGATTCCTGAGAACTCTGAGGCCAGGCTCTAGAGCTGCAGTTCAGTTCCATTCAACATGGCTTGCATTCTCCAGCATTGCTGAGCAATATAGCTGGCACTGTGCTATGCCAGGGCCCACAGCAAAATTTCCACACATGTTCTTTGTCTTGTTTTATGCATCAATTTCTTTATATATATAATTTTTATTTATTTATTTGGGAGGGAGAAAGAGGCAGAGGGAGAAAAAGAGATAATGGTGTGCCAGGGCATCCAGCTACTGCAAATGACCTCCAGATGCATGTGCCACCTTGTGCATCTGGCTTACATGAATACTGGTGAATTGAACCTAGGTCCTTTGGCTTTGCAGGAAGGCACCTTAACTGCTAAGCCATCTCTCCAGCCCTTACGCATTAATTTCTAAGTTTGAACAACCTGCACCTTTCTATTTCCTTTCATGTGCCAATTCTCCAATTGGAGTTTTGCCTTCATTTCATGTAGTTATTTCCTGAGACTGGCATATGCAGTCTTCCTGACACTATTTCAGCTTTTTTGTTGTTGTTTTCATTAATTATCTGTTTTTGAAGAGATTTTTGTTTTCATTAATTATCTGTTTTTGAAGAGCGTTGTTTTTCATTGCAAGTTTTTGAGGAGAGTTTTGTTTTCTGGCTTTTCCTTCTAAAGATTAGGGTTAGAACATAGTACCAACAGCTGCTGAGCTTCTGCTGAGAACTTTCTTGTTGTATCATAACATAGCAGAGGGCACACATGGTGAGACAGCTGAACTTCCAGTTCTGTTAAGGAAAAGATGCTGCTTGTGTTTATTTCTGTAAGTCATCATCTTAAATAATTGTTACATAGATTGTAGGTGTTCTCACCATTTGACCTCAGTGTGCCTTGACATTCTTAAAATCATTGAGGACTCTAAGGAGCTTTTGTCTATATGGGTTATGTCTGTTAGTGTTAATCCTATTAGAAGTTAGCAACAGAGTTTAAAAATGTTTATTACTTAATCAAAACCTACCAATAATATACCTATTAGAGGTTGATATGAACATATTTTACTGAAAAGTCACTGCATTTCTAACATTAGAGCAAAAAATGAAAGGATAGCATTGTTTTACACTTATATGTCTGGCTTAATATAATATGACTGGCTTCTCACATGTGTTCCTGCAATTAACTTGTGGTTATTTTGATTGAAATACACACACACACACACACACACACACACACACACACACACACAATCCAGCCATACACATATAAGAGATTGAGAAAGACAGGGTGCTTTAGTAGGCTGTAATTTGTGGTATACTTTGATACTACACTGAACTGCCACACAGTAGATTCTGAAAGATTAGTTGCAATGTGGAACCTGATTTTTTTTAACTTTTTGTACTCTATTACACTCTTGGTCTAGATTTCACTTTAAATGGATCTCTTACCCAGATATGATTTTGTAATATAGTTGCATTCGGCATTAGGAAATATTGGAACACTCAATTCAAATGTTGATACACTGAATTATGCAGTATCAGGTCACACTCACTAATATGAGCACCAGTCTTTCATCAGATAAGTCTGTATTGGGATGCTGCCACATTTACAGGGGAAAATGCAAGTTATCCAAAATTTCCTGAAGCAAAATTTTGTTTTTGAAAACAAATAGTGTGCACTGCTTACCCTGAAGTGATGGGCTTACTATGTGGAGAAAATGTCTACTAACTCTCCAAGTCTGCATTGTCTCAGTCTGTCTGTCAGTTGTTCTTTCGAGCACGAAGAGCTGACTGTAAAAGGTAGACAGTTGGGCTCATGATTCAGTAAGTGTACATGGTTATGTTCCTGATCATACATCTACATATAGTCTAGTACTTTATCCACAGATCTCACAGCCCATGAAATATTAAAAATACAGCAACCAATATATTGTAAATATCTATGGTTGTGATTTAATAAAATTAATCATTTTTCTTTATTCTAAAACACTCTTAAGTGAAAACAGAAATGAACAATTCAATGACTTTTGGTATTATTCGATTTGTGGTAAATTCCTACAGTTTCACCCATGATTGTGTTTCCCTCTCCCTACAAATGTCAACTCAGTATAAAAGGTAAATAGTATCTCAGTGTTGTTATAAAAACAATTTTGACCATGAAGACTCCGTGAAATAATTTTGGGACTCCTGGTCCATTATAAATTATTGTTTCTAAAGATACCAGTCTATTTTTTTTTCTTGGAGAGAGTCGGGGCGGGGGTGGGGGGAGGGGATAGGGAACAGATAAAATGGGCGCGCCAGCAGCCTCTCAGCCACTGTGAACCAACTCTAGATGCGTGCGCCCCTTTGTGGGCAAGTACGGTATCGCGCCCTTGCATCACTTTGCGTCTGGCTAATTGTGGGACTTGGAGAATCGAACGGGCGTTCTTAGGCTTAGGAGGCAGGTCCCTTAACCCCTAAGCCGTCTCTCCAGGTCATACCAATCTATTTTTTATGCCTGTATGGTAATTTCAACTTTCTAAGTATGATAATTTCAACTTTCTAAATATTTTTATCAGAAAGTCTTAATGAAAGCATGTCATGGTAATTTGCATAAAAGATAGTTGTATTAACCTGCTGCTGTTGTATTTCTGAGCAGAATTGACTTACAGGAATGAATACCTACTTTGGCTCATGATCTCTGAGATTTCAGCCTGTGGATGGTTGACTGCATTGCTTTTAGGCCTGTGGTTTGGTAGAACCTCATGTCAAGGAGTATATGGTGGTGCAAATGACTCACTTCATGGCAGCTGGGAAGCACAGAGAACCTACTTAACTAGCAAAGGTCTTCTTCCTAGACGCATTGAGCTAGGAATCCATAAATGACCCCCGCCTTGTATCTTTACACTTGCATGAAACTAGAGGACTGTAGAAAGCAGTTCTATGAGGAAGCAAGCATGAGTGCCTGCTGTGGACCACACTGCTCATGGGGAGTGTCCTTGTACTGTGTATAGAATATGGCAGAAAGGGGAAAAGATGAGTTTTTGTCTGATCTGAGTGAAACTGTCTCCTCCTGATGAAAACTGTACAGAGGGGTCCAGCTTTGTGCCACCTTTGCTGCTGAATCTGAAATGTTGCTGGCCAGGATCTGACAAGGCCTGGACCTGGTGCTCCCCCTTCATGGGCGACTCCTGCATATCCACTAACTCACTGGGTTACCTAAGTCAACTCTGTTTGTTGAAAGTTCTAAATTATGTCAAAAAAGCACATTCTTTTGACACCCAATAGTCTTAATAAAAATTCCATTTCCCATGTTAAATTTCCCCACCTATATTGATGATTAAAATCCATCAGAAGCTTTACAATGAGTTTAATGAATGAGAGTAGAAAATAAGCCAAATTCTATAGGTCAACAACATTTAAATTCCCCGAATTCTAGTTCTCATTATTAAATTCTCAGGGAAAAATTAATAGCCCAAACATCAAATCCTTTTGCTCTTTCAGTTAAAACTTAATTAAATCAAAATTCAGAATTCATAAGTTCAAAAGTAAGGCCTATGGATCATTTTTCCTGGTGCCTGTTCCATGCAAGCCAGAAAGGTTGCTTTGAGAGTTTGGGTAGAGTAGGGTTCTTTCAGTCTTTCACTAGAGTACAACAGCTTTTTCAGAAGATCTGAAGCTAAGTTAATCCCACACCAACTTTTAATGATTTTTAAAGATAATCAAAGGTTAGGAAAATGCATCAGCATCAGTCTCATGTGCAATTAGAATACACACGCCAATCATGGGCACCAAAGCAAGGTTCCTAGCATCTGTTCTTACTGCAACCCAGACACGTATTAGTGAGCCCATAGAAGTGGCTCTGTGCTGAGACGGAAGGAGAATAGGCAGAGAATATCTTCCTTGGTTTAGCTTTCCGTGGATATTAGGTCAAGCTAGTTGTCAAGAGACTGATTGGAAAGCAATCTGTGAAGAGGTTCACTATGACATGCTTACAAGAGGAAACGGAATCTTGGCTGGTTTTATACATCCCTATCTGTAGTTACTCTTCCTTCTTCATGACTATTGTCTCATTTGTACCCTGTGCTCCTCTCAAGTGTCACAGTGACCAGCACTTCCTTTGTGCTGTGGAATGCCCTTTGACTGATACACCTGCTAATGGGAAGTTTACCGCTAAGTCCCACATTTGTTTCATCAGAAAAACACCTTAAGTTTAAGTAAGCCCTCAATTGAAATTAGTGCAGATGCTTCTGAAATCTGTCCCTGTGGACCTGAGGAGGACCACTGTCTGTGCTGTGTGATGCCCATTGACTTCATGCTTGCACTGGTTACTGGAAGAGTAGACAAATCTCTATAGTAGCATAGAGCAAGACCAGTGGGAAACATCTGATCTTCCTACAGTCAGGGAGTAGAACAGGTAGAGGCAAATCAAATGTTTGGCTCTATAGTTGACAGCATTGTAGAGGAGGATGTGGCTTAATTTGCACATCAGCCTTCCTCCTCTGCTCTGCACTAGGTCTTCACCCACCCAGCCCTACCAGGCAACAAGGAGATCTCTAGCTCACACTTGCTAGGCCAGAAGCACTACTTCCTTCCTCTTCATGGACACTGCAGAGGCAGCTTTGATTAGTGATGTGCAGTAGAATTATTCTGTGACTTAGGTGGAGTTTGACATTATCTAGTAGCAACATTTTTAAAAATGGGGGGATTCCACATGTGATTAATAAAAACTATTAATGAGATATTTTGCCTTCCATTTTTTACTATTTTTATTGATTGATTGATTGATTGATTGATTGGAGAGAGAGAGAATGGGCACACCAGGGCCTCTAGCCACTGCAGATGAACTCCAGATGCATGTGCTTCCATGTGCATCTGGCTTACTTGAGTACAGGGAATCAAGCCTGGATCCTTAGGCTTTACAGTCAAGTGCCTTAACCATGGTTGAAGTCAACTTCACATTGCCGGCAGAAAATACCTGACCAAGAACAGTTTGTGGAGGAAAGGGTTTATTTTGACTTACAGACTTGAGAGGAAGCTCCATGATAGCAGGGGAAAACAATTGTATGAGCAGAGGATGGACATTACCTCCTGGCCAACATCAGATGGACAACAGCAACAAGAGAGTATGCCAGGCAATGGCAACGGAAAGCTGGCTATAACACCTATAAGCCCTCCCCCAACAACACATCACCTCCAGGTGGCTCTAATTCCCAAATTGCCACTAGCTGGGGTCCTCACATTCAGAACACCTAAGTTTATGGGGCACACCCAAATCAAACCACCACAACCATTAAGCCATCTCTTCAGCCCTCTCCTGTCTCTTTTTAAGGTTTTGGAAAGAAAGTATGTACTTTTATCACACATTCACATAAACAGTAACTTTCATATGCTCATGAGCATGTTGAACAGGTACTCTACTGTGGAGCGGAAGTTTAGCTGTGACCCATACAGGGTTGCCAAGAAAAACCACAAGCAACAAAAGACTGTTCTCTTCTTATAGCTCAGTAGGTCTCTATAGGAAAGAGCTATCCATGCCTCATCAGTTTCTTTGTTGCATGTTACTTACTCGATGTTACTCCTCTTCTGAGAAATGAGATGGTTAAGAATCAGACAATACCTAGTCAGGTATGGTGGTGTGTACCTGTAATTGCAGCACTCGGAAGGCTGAGATAGGAGGACTGCCATAAGTTCAAGGTCAGTCTGGGCCAGAGTGAGACCCTACCTCAAAAGAAAGGGGGGCCGGGCGTGGTGGCTCACGCCTTTAATCCCAGTACTCGGGAGGCAGAGGTAGGAGGATCAACTTGAGTTCGAGGCCACCCTGAGACTACAGAGTGAATTCCAGGTCAGCCTGAGCTAGAGTGAGACCCTACCTCGAAAAAAAAAAAAGAAAAGAAAGAGAAAGGGGGGTTTGGGGATCAAACAAGACTTGTCTTCTTTGGATCTATAAGAGAAACTACCTGCTTTATGGCACTTAGAGAAGAACCCTGAAGAAGGCTAAAGATGGAGCTGCTATTTGTTAAAACCTTCCTCTACTTGCTGTCTTCTTCCCAGTGCCCAGGCTGACCTGGAATTCATTATGTAGACTCAGGCTGGCTTCAATCTCACAATCGTCCTCCTATCTCTGTCTCCTAAATGCTGGGATTAAAGATATGCAGCACCATGCCTGGCTCCCAATGGCTATTTTTACTCTTATTCAAATTCATCTCTTCACTAGAGTATGCAAGTATTTCACTTTGAATCCAAGTATTTCTAGATTTGCAGAATAATATATATATATATATATATATATATATATATATATATTCCCTTATTTAAATAGCTTGATCCTAAGGCTGTAGTGATTTGAATCACATAAGGGCCATAGTAAGTATGAAAACAAATGTCTGCTACTTCTGCATTGGTGTTTTATTTTTTAAGCTAATGTTTCTGCTTTTGTTGTTCCTGAGTTCTGTTCCAGTCCTATGGAAAGAGCCCAAAGGAAACTTGAGATATGCTTCCTCCTTTCGGGAGCACTGTCTAGGAATATAAGGCAAGCATTCATAAAAACAGGAATGCAACAGAGCATTAAAATGAACACTGAATTTAAGGGTCTAAATTTCCATAGCTAGGTCATTTGATATTTTCACTCATGGTGTGAGGGTGATTATTAAGTAGGTATTCTCACCTCTAGTCTGAAGGTTAGATTGCTATAAGGTGATTGCCCAGAGTTTATCAAGCAGGAAGGATCTGATTCTTTTTTTCAAATGCAAGTATCCTGATTCCAAATGTGATGGTGATTGTGTGATATGATTCTGCTGTAAAGCCTTTGAAGAGAAATAGGGTTATTGTAGCTTGAAAGAACCGTGTAGATAAAGTATAGGAGGTAACTAAATGCTTTGTGGTACATGGAAATGAACACATAAAACCTTTGAAAACTTTTTTTTTTGTAGTACTTGGGATGGAACTCAGGGTCTTCCTTGCACATGCTAGGCAAGTTCTCCACCACTGAGATGTAAACCCAGCACTTAAAAAAATGATTTTTATTCTATTTTATTTTTTTGCAATTTACGGTAGTGTGGCGTGGTATGTGTCGTGTGGGTATATGTTTGTGTGTGGTGTTGTATGTGCTCTTGCAACACCCTGTGAGCTCACCTCTGACTGTCTGAGGGCATACCTGTAGCTGAGAAGAACATCATGTGTCTCCCTCAATCACTTGCCTGCCTGTTATTAGTTACAAAGAACTTTCTTACCAATTTCAGAATCTTGCCATTCATGAACCTCAGCTATTCTCCTGTGCTCTGTTCCCCACATGACTGGGATTAGATATGTGTGTAGCCACATCCAGCTGTTTACATGGGTTCTGGAGATTTGAACTTGGCTAGTCTTGGGCCTCCTCCACAGGAAGTACACAACCACTGAGCCATCATCTTTCCAGCCCTTGTTGTCTACTTTTATTTTTGATTCAGTGTTTTGTTAGTTACCAGGCTGGCCTTGACCTCACTTGTAGCTCATATAGCCTTGATCATATGCCCCTCCTGTCTCAGCCTCAAAAGGACCTAGGATTACAGACCTGTACCCTGAGACCTGGCTTAAAACTCTTACCTGGGTAAAGTGGAAAATTTGGCTCAAGTGGACCATATATTACAGAGATTCCCCCATAAGTCAAGTGTGTGTGAACAATGGAATGAAATAGGGAAAGCACAATTTAAACTTTTATTGAATATTTGTACTTATTTATTTGAGAGACAGAAACAGAGTGTATGGGCATGCCCTGGCCTCTTGCCACTGCAATGAACTCCAGACACATGTACCACTTTGTGCATCTGGCTTTATGTGGGTACTAGGGAATCAGTCCTGGACCAACAGGCTTTGTAAGCAAGTACCTTTAACTGCTGAGCCATCATCCCAGCCCTGGCAATTTAAAGATGAAGAAGGGAAGTAAAATTTGAGTGCATCAGATGTGCTAAGTCCCTCCCATACCTTGTCTTATAAATTCTTACTCTGCTCAGTGGAAAACCTCCTATCTTTTTCATGGACCTTGAAATTTAGGCTGAAAGAAGTTAAAGGACTTTTCCCAGGACACTAGCATGTAGCTGGAAGAGACTAGACATACTCTAAGTCTCTCCTTCTGGATATGCTGTATGTTCAAATTCTTGAGTTCTGTTTTATAAATTCATGAAGGCTTTCCCTTGTTCACTGTAGTTTGTATCATGTGACTCTCAATGAGCAGTGTGTGTTTGTGTTGCAGTCTAGCAGAACTGTGGGGACAGTAATCAGAAACAGATCTGGAGGCTGGGCGTGGTGGTGCATGCCTTTAATCCCAGCATTTAGGAGACAGCTGTAGGAGGATTGTCAAGAGTTCGAGGCCACCCTGAGAATACACAGTAAATTCCAGGTCAGCCTGAGCTAGAGTGAGACCCTTCCTGGAAAACCAAAAAAAAAAGAAATGAAATGAAGATCTGAGGTAGTAAGTCTCTTGAACATGGGAGCAGCATTTGGAAGGAGCTAGGGATGAGCTGCAGGTCATCTGACATTGCATGGCTTCTCTTTGGAAATGTGCACACTGCATGGCACAGAATGACGCTTCAGCTTCGTGTGGGAGTTAACAAGTGCAGGCTCAGAGGCTGAAAAAAGGACAGTCCTCACAGTTTTGTCTTTCCTTGGGCACAAATACTTGCAGTGGTCCATCCTGTAGCATGTGTGGTACTCTGGTTCTCAGCCTGTAAAAGAACCTCCCACAATTTTGTTACCCGGTTAACAAGGTGTCCACACTGAGAGTGAGTGAGAGTGAAAGCGAGGCATCTCAGTGAGCAAGGTTTCCCAGACAACTGACAAGTCATGAACCTGTTCCTTCTGCTCCCTGCCCACCAACCCCTGACCCCACAACCTCATTAGAGTCACTCTCTGATGTAGGAGCTATGCAGGACAGGACTGTGGCTAGCTTATCCATGGGTCATGGGTCCAGCCATTCACTGCTTTCACCTTTCACCCATGGTCATCTTAAGAAGAATTTGGTTAGCTCCTTTTTCAAAAGGGAATTAAGAATATTGCATTTAATTTTTGTACTGTGCTCTGTGGAGAAGGTTAAAAGCTGGCCCTCACAATGTGTTGGTGTATAATGAAAATGAGTTCATGTTTCTAAAAGTCAATCCTAGTTGTTCAGGCATTTGAATAGTGGAGAAGATTATTTTCCTTCATTTCCCTCTTCACATCCAGGTACCATTAAGATCAGGGAGAGAATATTATAATATTTCTCTGTAAATTGTGGCAGCACTCCTATAAAGTACATAGCTTTCTTATCATCTGACCAGATATAAAAGTTAAGTCTGAAAGTAGTTGGCTCCATTGTTTTTGGATCTATATGTGACAGCCAGTCACATGGAGACCTGCCCTGGAAGTCTTATTTCTATCTCCTCTTTCTCTCTTTTTATTTCTGAGGTAGGGTCTCGCTCTAGCTCAGGCTGACCTGGAATTCACTATGTAGTCTCAGGGTGGCCTTGAACTTACAACGATCCTCCTACCTCTGCCTCCTAAGTGCTGGGATTAAAGGCGTGAACCACCATGCCTGGCTCTATACTCTCTTGTCTGAGATATTTGACTGCAAGAGCCCAGTGATTATAGCTATTGGCCTGACTAGCAAGCAGAAAACTCATTTTCTGTTTATTCTTGGAAAATCATTTCATATTTACCAAGGTAATAATTGAGTAAGAGATTGAAAATTGGCCAAAAGACCATGTGTGGTATGCAGTCATAAGTGACAGTGCCTCCTCTCCTGAGGAGGGTTCTAATACGGTACTGAGCTGTTGGTGTCTTTCTACAGCACTCCAATAGCTCTTCATTAATAATCTAGAAGGAGCATATTCCCTTTTCTGTGAAGCTTGGGGGCTCTGGATTCATAAGAGCTGTAAATCTTAGGGAAGGCAAAGGAATAAATAAACCATTTCAGGATAATTTGCAGCCAATATTAAAACACATTTAATATGAAATAGGTAGTAGGGGATAAGGCATCTGGAAATAACCTGCCTCCTGAAATGGTCTTCTTTTCCCAGTAGACTTCACTGCCTTGTAGACATTTATTATTCAGTGGTAAATCTTTAGCAACCTGGACCTCTTACTTCTTCATTCTTTGTTCATCCTGTAAGCTACCTTCCTGCCATTTAAGTGCTTTTCACACTTATAACCTAATTATCTCCTAATTGCTATTTTGTAAATGCATTCTGTGGTCTGATGGTGAAAAAATTTGTAATGGAAAGCACTGCTTTCTCCTTTTATTAATGCTGGCTGTTTTGTCAGGTTTGGACACCTATAAGAAAGTTCTTTATAACCACAACTTGTCCTTCACTACTTGATGGCCAGGGGAGCTCTTCATAGATGAAGGTAGTTAAAAAAAATTAGTGAAAGTTGTGGCATCAGAAAGTAGCAATGAGCCGGGCATGGTGGCGCACGCCTTTAATCCCAGCACTCGGGAGGCAGAGGCAGAGGTAGGAGAATCACTGTGAGTTCAAGGCTGCCCTGAGACTACATAGTGAATTCCAGGTCAGCCTGAGCTAGAGTGAGATCCTACTTCAAAAAGAGAAGGGGGAGTAGCAATGGTTAATAATTGAATCAGTGGGCCAGCATGGAAGCAGGAAAGGTTCTGGGTAGAAGAGCTATTGCAGTGAAGTGTCATGAGATCATAAGGGAAGAGACATTGCAGGCGTATTTTCCATGGAATAATGGAATGCTACCACTTAACTATAACTAACATAGTCAATGGAAATAAATGGATGAAGCTCCAGAGATGAGAAAGAGCCTGATGAAAGAATGTTGACTTTATCTGGGGAATGGGTTGACTAGGTATCAATTTTAAGGCTTTTTACTGACAGTGTTGGATTTTCTCTTCTGAAAGATCACTGGTGACTGGAGAAAGAAGCAGAATCACCAACCCACAGACCAGGAAACTCCCACTGTCAAGGCTGTCACAGCATTTCATGGGAGAGGTGGTGATGGGCTAGAAGGCCTGCATTTGTGACTGCATAGCTTTCTCATATGTTCTGTAAACCACCTTTTAGGAATGTCCACTGGCTTAGTTAACCTTTTATTCACTAAATCACTAGCAAAGAACCTTCATCCTGATATAACCACTTTATGTCCAATTTACCAATATTAAGGGGGATTTTTCCACCGCCTTTATGTGTAAAAGATGGTGGAACATTTGTGCCATTCAATGACCAGGTATTGAAAATTCTCATAAGGAAAACCAAGCAAAGCAGTTTGAGTCTACATGGATCCAGGGAAGCCTAGGAAGTTATATACTTAACATTGCAGCCTCTCAACAGAGTGAAGTGAACTGGATTCTAATAGATCTGAGGAACGTCATACATTCTTTTTTTTTTTTTTTTTTTTTTTTTTTGGTTTTTTGAGGTAGGGTCTCACTCTGGTCCAGGCTGACCTGGAATTAACTATGTAGTCTCAGGGTGGCCTCGAACTCGCGGTGATCCTCCTACCTCTGCCTCCCGAGTGCTGGGATTAAAGGCGTGCGCCACCACGCCCGGCTCCATACGTTCTTTTAAAATAATCACATAGTAATGTAGAAAGTGAGTTCACAGTCAGACCTTTTCTGATTTCCCATCTAGGTTTGACCTTGAGAAAGTTACTGTATCTTCAGAGGTAAGTTATCTCCTGTACATAATAGGGCACAATAATTACTGTATAAATATAGATTAACTTTAGAATGTTTTTAGGCACAGAAAACTCAAAATGACCTTCACTGACTAGAACATTTACCAGCTCAGAGGTGGGACTGACTTCAAGACTGGATATTTCAATAGTATGTGCTGTCAGGGTACCTTTTTCCATGTCTTTACTCTGCTGTCTGTGAAATTACCTTAATCCCAAGGCTCTTTCCTCATAATGATAATAGTTGCAAGATGCTGCTCAGTAGTAACTGTGTTGCAAAATTCATGTCCTGTCAGATAAAGTGAGAGCTCCTCCCACAAACATCAAAGAGGAAGTTTCTGTACTGGCTTGAGTACCCTGAACCAATCCCAGTGGTCCTTGGTTTGCCAGGTGCTAATTAGCTCCAGCCTTGATAGCCTAAAGTAGTCTCTGTATGAGGAAGGCTATGATGATCTGGACCAAACCCTGGAGTAGCATTGAGTCCACCGTGCACGGGCTGTAGGGACAGCTTGTAGGGACAGTGTGGTTGTCAGGGTCACAAGCAGAATGTCTGGAACATGCTGCCAAGAACAGTCATTGTGAGGATGAAATGAAAGTGCATATCAGATTTTTGTGCAGGTGTCCTCAGTTCACTTCTGCTTTTCTTTATCCCTTTTCCTAGAAATTCGGGTTCAGTTTCAAAAATCTAGCAACAGATAGGTTGTTTCCTGATGATTCAAAATAATTTTAAGTCTGAATACAATCTGGATTTTCACATCTACACCTTGATGTAAATGATCTCAGTAATCAGCTTATGATGGGTTTCATATACATGCATGTGGTGGAAGCTTTTTAAAAATATTTATTTTTATTTATTTGAGAGAGGGAAAGAGGCAGAGAGAGAGAGCGAGAAAAGGAGGGAGAAAATGGGCATCCTGGGCTTCCAGCCACTGCAAATGAACTCCAGATGCATGTGCCATCTTGTGCATCTGGCTTATGTGGGTCCTGGGGAATCGAACTGAGGTCCTTTGGCTTTGCAGGCAAACGCCTTAACCACTAAGCCATCTCTCCAGACCATGATGGAAGCTTTTAAAATATTTTTTATTTATTTTTATGGAAAGAGAGAGATAAAGAGAATATGAATGGGCATACCAAGGCCTATAGCCACTACAAACAAACTCTATATGCATGTGTCACTTTGTGCACCTGGCTTTGTTTGGGTATTGGGGAATCAAATTCAAGTCAATAGGCTTTGGAGGCAAGTGCCTTACTGCTGAGCCATCTCTCCAGCCCTGATAAAAGTTTGTTTTTTTTTTTTTAAGTGGATAATGTGAATGAATGCTTTTAAATTTTGTTAAAATTTGTGTATGCACCACAACCAGAGAGACCAGCATTTATTACTGATTGCAAGTGCATTTCTAACTTTCTTCAGGCCTCCATTAAGACAAAGATGACCTTCAAACCACTGAATGACTTTGGGATGTGTTAGCTTCTCATGTTGCTAAAAGTGATCAGTAAAAAATAAAAGGGTTGGGCTGGAGAAATGGCTTAGCAGTTAAGGCATTTGCCTGTGAAGCCAAAAGACCCAGGTTCAATTCCCCCGACCCCATGTAAGCCAGATGCACAAGGGACACATGCATTTGGGATTTGTTTGCAGTAGCTAGAGGCCCTGGTGTGCCCATTCTCATTCTCTCTCTCTCTCTTCTGTGTGTGTCTCTCTCTGCTTGCACATAAATAAATAAAATTTAAATAAAACAAAAGCGTCATTTCTCTGTTCACTGTACAATGCAAAGGACAAAGATAAATTTGCCTCTATCCCCAAAAAAGTGCAATTATAATGGCAATTTAAATTTTTTTTTTATTTTTATTTATTTGAGAGCAACAGACAGAAAGAGGCAGAGAGAGAGAGAGAGAGAGAGAGAGAATGGGTGCACCAGGGCCTCCAGCCACCACAAACAAACTCCAGATGCATGTGCCCCCTTGTGCATCTGGTTTACATGGGTACTGGGGAATCAAGCTTCAAACTGGTGTTCTTAGGCTTCATAAGCAAGTGCTTAACCACTAAGCCATCTCTCGAGCCCTGGCAATTTTTAAGTATATAAATTAATGTGACAAAACAGGCATCTTGGTTTTGTGTTTGAATATTTATTTAGCCATATTAAAGCAAAAATATTGACTTAATTTTCAGTTGCTGTTGCCCTGTTTCATTCATGGTAATGTATGCCATCTTGTATATGTAATTTCTAATGTTTGATATGCTATAGTAAGCATAGTAATGGGCAGTGACATATGAGAGAAGCATGATCACTACCAGTGTCACACACAGCACCTGATGACACAAAGATGAACCTTTTGACTAAGAGCAGAGGAGAAAGTGATCTTTGTATAGTCAGGAAATGTAGCTGAGATACTTTGATGTCTTCTTTATAGCCCCAGATTTGCTGGCTTTGTAAATTATTCTGACATCAGAATTGATTTAGAGATGTTTTTAAAATTGTGCATTATCACACATCAGAGGGTCCTATAGTTAATTTAGAACATTATAGCCAGCAATAAAACATAGAAACAGAGAACACTACACCATGAATTAGAATAAGAAGATGATCAGATTTATCTCATTTAGTAAGGGCTATGTTTCATGAGATTATTATTTGCTTTTAGTCTGAAAATATGTATATTGTTGAGAGTTTTGTGTGCTGTGGTATGGTGTGTGTGTGTGTGCAGGAGGGCATGTACATGTGAGCACGTGTATGCAGAGACCAGAGGATATCCTTGGGTATTATCCTTAGGGACACCCATCCACCTCTTTCAGAGACAGGATTTCCTTTGAGGAGTGCATTTTTTTAAGGTAGGGTCTTACTCTAGCCCAGGCTGGCCTGGAACACAGTCTGTAGTCTCAGTCTGGCCTTGAACTCATAGCAGTTCTCCTCCCACTGCCTCCTGAGTGCAGGGATTAGAGGCATGCAAAACCACACACAGCTTGAGACAGAGTTTCTCATTGATTTTGGAGCTGACCAAATAGGTTAGACTACTGTGAAGTGATCTCCACATACTCTGGCTCTACCTCCCCAGTGCTAGGATCCCATGCCCAACATTTTTATATGTGTTCTGGGATCAAAATCAGGTCCTCATGCTTGCAAGGAAATCACTTTATTCAGTAAGCTATCTCTTCAGCTCCATAACTGAGTTTTGATCTAGAGTCTTTCTTGTTCTTGTTCAAATACTTGGACATAAGTATTTGAAAACTTCTGGGTCAGCTAACTGGCATCTGCCACATACATCAGGTACAAAGCCTATCTTAGAAGCTAGCACAAGTGTCTTTTTCTTTTACATTTGCCATTTCTAGCTCAAGATGCTTGTTCCTTCAACCCCACCCACCCTTTTTAGACTTTTGCAGTGACCTACCTACTATTCCTTTGCCTCCAGTCCCAAGTGCCAGCTCCAGCCATCTCTCACACTTACCACTGGTGAATTTGTTGGTCCATTAAGAAACTTCAAATATTTAGAGGTTATGATGGTGGGCCAACATACTTCCATTGCCACTAGAAATAGCCAGTTTTTTTTTTTCTCCCATTAATGTTAGTGTCTTTCTCATCTCCACAGTTTGAGCACAGTGAGAACCCCAAAATCTGTATTTTTTAAAAAATTGTAATGTTTTCTTATTTGTTAGTTTGAGAGAGAGGAGTGTATGGGCATCTCAGGGCCTTTGCCACTGCAGACAAACGCCAGTTGCATTTACTTCTTTGTGTGCCTGGCTTTACATGAGTATTGGAGGATTGAACCCTGGCCATCAGGCTTTGAAAGCAAGCACCTTTAACTGCTGAGCCATTGACATGGCCAAGAGAATGTGTTTCTGAAGTCAGATTTGGCTGAATTTGGCACAAGTGGTTTAAAAATCACATTTCAGGGCTGAAGCGATAGCTTAGTGGTTAAGGTACTTGCCTGTGAAGCCTAAGGACCCATGTTCTACTCTCCAGATCCCACATAAGCCAGACACACAAAGGTGAGGCAAGTGCAAGGTCACACATGCCCACTAGGTGGTGCAAGCGTCTGGAGTTCAATTGCAGTGGCTGAGGCCGAGGCATGCCAATTCTCTCTCTCCTCTCTCTGTGGCTCTTTCTTGCTCTCTCTAAAAAAAATAAAAATAAAAATAAAGCACATATCAGGGAAGCAGGTTTTAAAGTAGTGGTCCTGAACCTGTTTACTCATGCACCTAAAGAATTACACTAATTTGGTTATCCCCTGTCACACTTCATATCTGAAAAATTTACCATTATTAGAAGTGATTATAAAAAGTACATAGTACTCAGTATATTTTACATATTGACTGTTAAAGGAAAACTATTGTACTATTCTGTTTGTATCAGGGAAAGCTATGTAATATAGCAATTTGGAATCTGGCTGTACTTTTTTAAAGCACCAGGACAACCCCATCTGTAGGATTCAGGAAGGTTGTATCTTTCCCTTTTCAAATGATTTCTTCTATTTTTTTTTTTTTTTTGCAAAGAGAAATAAAGCTAGAATGTGGGCAAAACAAGTAAAGATGGATTTTATTTGGTAATAACTACACAGAGGGAGGCATGCAGTGTAGATTGAGCCCAGCTTTGAGTTTTTAAATATACTGGAATGTGTGAAAGGAAAGGCACTGAATAACATTGCAGAGGAGACATTCATGTGACTAGGCTGCCCAGGTTTGCTGAAAGACCCTTATGAGAGAAGAAACAAACATCTTGTGTCTTTGACAATTGTGTCAGTTGGAGCAAGGGCCTCCTCTAGTTGACTCTGCCACTGTTGCCGACCAGTCGGGACACTAATGACACACGCACCACTCTTGTTGCTTGCTTGGACGGAAGACCACTCTTTATTACAGGAAATAGCACAGCTTATATACCTTTTGACATCTTTTGTAGAGGGGAGGCAAAATTAGCAATGATGCCAACCTCCATGCTAATCAGACATGTTCCTCAAGGAAGTCAGAAGCAGTCTGAAATGACTTTCCTTTTCAGTGCTTTGCCTCGCACCCAGCTTGGTACCCATTCCCAGTGACAACTGAGACGCACAGGTCTGACACCTCATGTGGTTCCCAAAGGAGAGGAGCTGCATGGATCCGTTAAGGGTCCAGCAAATTAAGCCACACTTGAGGAGAAGAACCCATGTTGATGGCAATAAGCATTCTTGAATTTGGTGTTGGCGCATCTTGCATAGGCACCAGATACAACAGGCGGATACAACACATAGCAAGCCACCTAAAGCAAGAAAACCAAACCAATTTTTCCCCCAATTAATCACAGATTGAAAGAAAGAGGCAATTTGCATTACAGAAGCAACCTCTACACAGGTACTATTAATAGCAATTATTTGACCCCTTAACGTCCTAGTAAGATTATCAAATTTATGGTCCCAAGTCCCATTGAGATAGCGCAAAAGTTCCCTAGATAAATTTGCAGCAAGGGTCAGGTTATGAAATTCTGCAGGCGTAAAACACAGAGCTGATAGTTGTTGAATGCATCCCACTGACATTAATTGTACAACAATGTCCATCTGTTCTTGTAAGAGATCAACTCGTTGGTTTCCTAGCAGAATACCTGCACGCAACTGTTGGTTGATTTCTGTCTCGGCATCCAGGGCCAAAGCAGTCCTCTCAGATAAGCTGTTTATTGCTTGGGCCGCTGGGATGGCCTTAGCTAGGGCTGCAGCAGCTACCACAGCAGCGGCAACAGAAGGTGCAACAGCGGCCATGATAGCTGCAGTAATTCCAAAGTCTCTCTTAGGCCGTAGCAACACCGACAGTTCTTACTCTTGAATTGACCACAGGAACAGGCAGGTAGGTGGGGATACGCATCAGCATGCCCAATGGAAATTGAGTGGCATTCCAGCATTCTGAAAGAAAACAAGAACTCGCTTGACAAGCAAGAGTGTTATTAATAACAATTTGATTGCTCACTAGAAACATAAAAGGAGGTCTTACACATATAGGTGTGGATCTAAAGTCAATGGTCTTACTACAATTTAGCATTAATAGCTCTTAAATCATGCAACAGCCTCCATTTGCCAGACTTCTTCCTTATAATAAATATAGGAGTGTTAAAAGGAGAAGTAGATGGTCGAATATGATTGGCTTCCAGCTGTTCCTTAACTAGTTGATGGGCCGCTTCCAGGTTATTCTAATTGGCTCAGTGGCCCCTATTGAAAACCCTGTCTATCATTCTTGGTTGAATTTGGATTGGTAATGTTATCCCCTCTTAAGCTGTTTCACTGTCTTCAGATCAACGGCCTGATGATATCTTTGCTGATTTTGATCCTCTAGTACTGGAAAAGCAGATCTAAAATCAAGATCCTTCCACTGTTCAAATTGTGGGCGTGAACCGCAAGCACAAACAGCCTGACAGCTCCAAAGAACACCTTCAGTAGGTTTATACGCCAGGGGGTGTAGGGCATTAGGGGTTAAATGCAATTGCCTAAACTTTTTTTTTTTCCTGAAAGCTCCAGCTCCTCCTCATTGTTTTGAGTCTGAATTTTTACTTTTTCTTTTAGATGTTTTACTCGAGCACTCTTCTCTCACTTCCTCTAAAATTTTTTTCCCTTCTTTTAACTACTTCTGAATCCTAGGTTTTGGAGACTTTAAACAAGAATGAATTAGGGCCCCTATGGGCAGGGTCCCCAAGGGGAGAGGCTCATTCTCGTTAGCCCTATGTAATATGACTAGACACACTGACAACACAAACACACTACATGAGGTTAACCAACTTTTATACACTAATAAAACATACGAACAATCATACATTAATTGACTGGCTATCATTCCCTCTTAAGGAATCTTCTCGCTGTGTTTCCTCTAAGGAAACCTTCCGCTAATATCTGTTAACTGCTTTCTTAATTTTTTTTTTATACCCTTGTCCTATGCATAGACATTTGCCTCCTTTTTACCTTAAGTTGGTGCTGATAGAGGGTCCCCGTTTGGGCCACCAAATGTCGCTGACCATTCGGGACACTAATGACACACGCACCACTCTTGTTGCTTGCTTGGATGGAAGACCACTCTTTATTACAGGAAATAGCACAGCTTATATACCCTATGGAGACCAATCATAACATAGTTGCTAGGCAAGAAAGCTAACTTGGCTGAAGCCGATACGTTGATGCAATGAGGATATGCCTCCTAGCCAATCACCATAACTTCCTGTTTACTGACAAGACTCGAGCTCAACGCCCTTTGGCAAGGTGCCAGCCGCCATCTTGACAGGGCAACGTGGATGGTGCAGCCCCGGACGCTGCTCTCCACAGCCACAGGGCCAGGCAGTGAATGAGAGAACTCTGTTCTTGAATGTTTCTGAGGAGCAGCCCTTTCCTTCGTGAGAATGTGCACTGGGAGAAGTGGAAGAGTTGCATTGCAAAGAGAAAGTCTTATGTGCTGGTTTGAGTGTGAAATGTCCATTAAAGCCTAATGTGTTTGGGGTTAAACCTCATACTTAAACCTCAGCTGATGGCATTTTTTAAGAGGTGGAACCTTGCTGGAGGAGGTGTGTTGTTGGGGTCTGACTTTGGAGTGCTATAGCTCAGCTTCCTCTTTCTAGAGCTATCTGCCCGTTTATGTGATATATGTCGTAGTCTTTGCTCCTGCCATGCTTTGTAAAGTTACAGTTGCATGCTTTCTAAAGTAACTGCTCTTAAAAAGGGTTGCGGGGACCATTGGCCTATCAAAAGGTCAATCAACAGTAAATTCTAGAATAAGCAGTAATTCTACTGTAAGCTTTGAGCTTTGCTGCCAGACATTTTAAAGACCAGAAGTTTTCGGGCTGGAGAGATGGCTTAGCAGTTAAGGCGCCTGCCTGGTAAGCCTAAGAACGCTGGTTCCAATCTCCAGCGGTTCCAATCTCCAGGTCCCACGTTTAGCTAGATGCAAAGTGATGCAAGGGCACAATGCCGCACTTTCCCACAAGGGGGTGCACACATCTGGATTTCGTTCACAGCAACTGAGAGACTGCTGGCGCGCCCATCTCTATCTGTATTCCTCTCCCTGTCTGTCTGTCTGTCTGTCTGTCTGTCTCTCTCTGTGTCTCTCTCCAAAAATAAATAAAATAATAAAAAAAAATTTTAAAGACCAGAAGTTTTGTAATCTACGCTTTCATATAATTTTATCATGATGTAGTGTGTTTATGCTTCAAAGTGTGTGTTTCTGTACTAGAAGTAATGACATGATTAGAAATTAACACTTAAAGTTTCTGTGATCATAAGCCTCTAAGATTGTTTTAAAAATTATTCTATATTGAGTTATTGTTTCAATTACTACAGTATATATTCGGTCAAAACAACATACATGTGTTAAATTTTTGATAAATAAGTTGAATAAAAATAAAATTATATTCCAAACATGCATCTCAATGAGGCAAAGATTTAAATATTGGTTTTAATCAGTTTATATGCCCTGGGATGATTATTACTTAGTGCTAGACTGAGATCAAGTTCATTATCAATTGTATTATAACTTATGTCTTAGCATCTTATATCTTATATCTACCTTATTGTATTTGAATAATAGTGCTTCTTTGTAGTATCTTTTACCTCTCTGTACTTCAAACTAGACTGTGGCATACCCAGAGGTCACTTATGCCCAGCCTAAGAAAAGTGCATGCATGTACTCAGTAAACTGACAATGAATGTGTAAATGGTAAGCTTTTGCTCTGAGGTCCTGCACCCCTTCCTGCATGAGTTCTCATCTTTGTGCATGGCAGTGACCTAATGGCATATATTTGGATCTGATTATTTTGTTGTTTCAAATTCTACCAAAAATCTCTTTCTTTGCAATTCCTATCTTTGGGAGTCTGACAGAAGTGGGGACACTGTGCTGAGTCTAGGTAATCTGCAATCTTTGGGGCATTCTGGACCATGAGGGTTTAGGGACATGTTGACAAAATGGAGTTTCATTGCACTTTTTAAAGGTCCTTGTTTCCCCTGCATGTTCAGAGTTATTCCATAGTTATGTATTGATTATTTACCATGTGTCCGGTGCTAGGGACACGAATTTAAGAAGCATCCTGAAGAACCTCACTGTTTAGTTAACGGTAATCACATAGTATCTGAGGTAGACATAGGAAAGTTTATTTCAGTTCATCTTTCCAGCTAGAGCTGCATAATATTATATACAAGGTTTAGTTGGCTGTGGCCATCAGGTCAAGTTTGGCCCACTGACTTATTTTTGTACAGCCTGTAGTTATAACTGGCGTTTACACCATTTTAAAGGAATACACACACACACACACACAAAACAACAAAACAAAAGAATAGGTGTCAGAGATGTGTATCTTGTGAAGCTCAATGTGTTTTCTGGCCCTGCATTCTCCCACTGTATTCACCAAAGTTGCTCTCCAGTGGTTATTCTTAGGGCATAGGCTTTCCTGCCTCTGCAGCTGGCCTTCACTCTTCTGCTTCTTGCAGCATTGTCATTCATGTATGTCATGGAATAAAGATGTTTGTGCTTGAGCAAACACTCTGGGCTCTGAGGATGTAGCAGTGGCAAGCAGTGAGCAAGCAGAAGCTAACATGTTAGTTTTGAAGAAACAAATCAGATTAGAAAGTGGAGGGGGTATTGTTGCAACCTGATCAAGGAAAATCACCTAGATAAGATGACATTTTTGCCAAATGCTAAGAGAGGCACAGAAGCATGTCATGAGGGTGCCTGGGAGAATAGAATATATCAGTGAGTAAGTCTAAAGGGTCTAGGGACAGCAAGGAAGCCCGTGTTCTTGGAGTGGAAGAGTGTGGTGGTTTGATTCAGGTCCCCCATAAACTTAGGTGTTCTGAATGCTAGGTTCCCAGCTGATGGAGATTTGGGAATTAATAGCTCTAGGAGGCAGTGTATTGTTGGGGCGGGCTTATGGGTGTTATAGCCAGTTTCCCCTTGCCAGTGTTGAGCACACCCTCCTGTTCCTGTTGTCTACCTGATGTTGTCCAGGAGGTGATGTCTACCCTCTGCTCATGCCACCATTTTCCCCTGCCATCATGGAGTTTCCCCTCAAGTCTGTAAGCCAAAATAATTCCTTTTTCCCCACAAGCTGCTCTTGGTTGGGTGATTTCTGCCAGCAGTGTGAACCTGACTGTAACAAAGAGGCATGTGGGTAAAGAAGGAGATGCACTAGAGAGGCCCAGGGTAGCCCAGAGCACAGCAGGGCTTGACACTGGTAGATAGGCAGTCGAGACTGAGTTTTATCTGTAGGGAATTGAGAAGCCATTAAACCAGTCTGAGCAGCAGAGTGACATTACCAGATATGTTTTCAAATTTTGTCACTACTATACCAAGTAATACTAGAATAGCAAATGAAACCCAGACTTGTAAAAGCCTAACACCAGTTTCCCTCAATGTACACATCCACTCAGGCCTCTCAGGCCCCTCTTAAGGGTAGCAGGCATTGAAACATCATGTGGATAGCTTTAGCTCAGATGTCAGCGTGACCTTCCTCTCTGTCTTGTGGGTCCACCTGGTCCCATGCTCTCACTTTACTGCAGGAGTGTGAGAAGTGCTGGGAAGCCCAAGTGTGATACTGTCAGCTCAACCCACATTTTTCTTTCATAAAACATTTTTCCTGCCCAGAACCACCCTTAACTGCCTCATGAAGCTTTATATCAGGATGGTTCTCAGGGGCTCCATATCAGATCCTCTCTGATCCAGACCAGCAGCTAAGTGGACAGACCTCTGCTATGCTTCCCCACCCCACCTGAGCAGATTGGTATCTGTTAGCAACCTGTGCCTATACCTACATCAGGTTCTTCTTGCTGGCTTGTTTTTTAGACATTTTTCTCATATACTATATTTCTTTGATGTATCACCCCCATATATCATCTCTCTCAATTTAAAGGGAACTGCCTTAAAGATATCAGGCTTTTGTGGTAGACCACTTCATTAATTGGATCTCTGCCCTGAGTTATTTTATCCAATTGAAAGAATTTACATGGTGTCACACCCTTGGTTTATGTCCCCGGTGGAACATTTTAATTTTCTACCTGATATTTGTTATCTGTGGGTTGCTCAATCTGGTCTTCTTCCACTGAGGTGCAAAAAATAGTAATTTTTTAACCATATAAAGCTCTGAATTTCAGTGATATTTCTTATTCTATTTCACTCCCACATGCCATCTGGACAATAGCTTACTAAACTAATTTATTTTTCATAATACTAAACCTCAGCATCTTGTAACATCCACACAAACTAGTAGTGTTCAATTTCCAGCCTCTCTAGAGCTACCCATCTGTTTTGGATATGATTCCAGGTTAGCACAGGCAACAGTTCATTAAGTATTTTATTATAGCAAATGTATATTTCAGCTTTGTAGTGCCTGATCTGGTGACTAAAGCCACAGATGGCCTTACTTTCAGCGCCTGCTATATGTTAGAATAGACTTGAAAGTACAAGGGTTAACAGTCCTCATTTCCTAATGCAATGCGAGACAGGAAAGGACCCTAGATCACAAAGCCATGTGGGATACAGGCTGATGGGATCTCTGCCAGTTTGTATTAGCACCACATGGGCCTTACATGCTCCCAGTTGGTAGAGAAAGAAAAGAGCGGGCAATAATACTTGTGGGTCTTTTGTTACTTTGGTTCCTAAATGGCACCTGTTCTTTTTGCTCGGACAGCACTGTAATTCATCCTAACTGCAGAAAGTTGACAATGCAATAGAATTGATGGAATTTGTGTCCTGTGGTGGATAGGTTATAGCTATCTTACTCTCTTTAGGACAGTTGGTGGTGGCTTCAATTTTGGGTTTATTTGGAAGGTTGACCCAAAAAGGTCTACTGATGTTATGAATGAATCCAAAACTTTTTCTCTTAAACCTTCGTGTGTCTTAATCATATACAGTTACTTTATGAACCTAGTTCCCACATTTATCTCATTTTTCCATAGAGCCCAGAAAATAAATGCTCAGGACCTAATTTCAGAGTGATGGAACAATAAATCCACTTCGTTTTAATAGCAGTTATTGTTAAAGGGAACAGTTAATTATTATTCTGATCATTATATTGAGCTTGAATGGCATGTTATTGTTATAGATTTCAAAAATCTCAAGAATAAAGGTATAATATGGCCACTAGGTATGCTGGAGAAATGGCCATTTCTTACTCTGGTTCTTCAGTCATTTCCCCTTTGATGTCTGCTCCCCTGATTATTATACAGTTTTAAGAAAGCAAATGAATAAATCTAGATTCGCTTATAAACTTATACTTAGTCACACTCTGGAGTCTTTCAACAGTGACTCTGTTTTTACAAAGCAAAGTGGTGAGAAGTATGCATTATGTCAAATGCCTTGTCTTTTGTCATAAGTCATTCTGTTTCTCAAGAGTCCTGGCTATCTCAGAAAAATTGACTTAGGGTTATATTAACTGTCATGTCATTTAGGTACCTTGCGATACTTAGTTATTTTGCAAGATCTGTTAGAATAGGAGAAGGAAAACACCACTTGTGATATTGCTGTGGTGCTTGATAGGCTCAGAGAATTCAAGCTGTTTACTACAGTCAACTGCCTGTCATGACCAACAACACACATTGTTATACGAGAGCACAGATGAGGGCCAGGATGGGTGATGCTGAGGAAGCAGAGCCTTTGTGCATTAAAAAAATTTTTTTGTTCTTGATTTATTTATTTATTTGAGAGCAACAGACAGGGAAAGAGGCAGATAGATAGAGAAGGGGTGCGCCAGGGCCTCCAGCTACTGCAGACGAACTTCAGGTGCATGTGCTACCTTGTGCACCTGGCTTACGTGGGTCCTGGAGAATTGAGCCTTGATCCGGTGTCCATGGGCTTCACAGGCAAGTGCTTAACCACTAAGCCATCTCTCCAGGCCTAAAAGGCAGGTCATGCATGTGGATGTCAGTACAGAGGACTTGCTTGTGGACTGAAGTTGGGGGCTGAACAACCAGGTGAATCTAGCTTTATCCCAAGTGTTTGCTATTCAGTAACTAGGAATTGGCCTTGCCAAGAAGGGAGAAGTGGCATTCCATTGAAGCAACAGTAAAGACACCTAGGAATGATGAAATGACTGACTGGAGTCTCAGGTGTAGGTTACTGTTATATCATGTGGCTAGAAGGCTAGCTTGGAGCAAACTTGGAAAAATCCTTGAGTTCCATGGTAAGGAATTTGAGGAGAATATTTAAACAAGATGTGGAGGGGGGATTCCATAAGAATCACGTGACAAATTCAATGGGAAGACTCTTGTCTCAGAAGAATTAGAAAATTTAGCAATGACTAAGTTTACAAAATTAAAGAAAATTAAGTTTTTTTGTCATAGGACTTTTATGTCTTTTGGGGGGGGGAGAGACACAGAGAGAGTGAGAGAGAGGGAGAGGAAGACAGATAGAGATGGGTGCACCAGCAGCCTCTCAGCTGCTGCAAAGGAAATCCAGATGTGTGCGCCCCCTTGTGGTCAAGTGCGGCATTGTGCCCTTGCATCACTTTGCATCTGGCTAAACATGGGACCTGGATATTGGAACCGCTGGAGATTGGAACCAGCATTCTTAGGCTTAGGAGGCAGGCGCCTTAACCGCTAAGCCATCTCTCCAGCCCAGACTTTTATGTCTTTTAAAAATTAACACAAAATCCCTTTAGGATATAGTAAAACTGTTTTGACTCAACAGGAGGCTAAAGTCCAGACCCTGAAGTAGCACAAATTGGCAAGACTTTCTAGAGCACCTAGCATCGTGCAGATGCTTGGTTCCTCCACCACAAAGGGTGATATTTAGACTTTAGCTTATATTCTTGCCAACAAGCAAACTAAAGGTGCTTAATATTATTAGAAAAATGTAGTCCATGCATGCCTAATGCAGAACCCAAGTGATCTGGATGTCTAAATGAAAGAAGACAGCATTGTTAAAGTAACCCAGGAAGTAGAGAAAAAAATTACTCATAATTTCAACACCTAAATAATCATTATTTTTGTATTACATGTATAAAAATGGTTGAATGTATATATTTTGTTTAATTTATATGTATATTTATGGGTACATAGATATAGAATATAAAATACATTTATTTTATATATAGACACATTTTAAATTTTAATGTAATTGTCATATAAGTCATTTTATTTTCTGATTTCAAAATTTAACACATTTTCCAAAATTATTGTACCTAACATTGTATTCTAATTTTAATGACTATATAATATGTTAACCAATAATTTATCATAGGCTAGTTCATTCATCTTATCAATTAGTTTGCTTTTGAAGTTTTCTTTTTATAGTTTTTGTTACTAGTCAAAATCTTCATTCTATACTTCTTTCTCTCTCTCTTTCTGTCTTTTTATACTTTTGTTATTTGAGGTAGGGGCTCACTAATAAAACCAGGCTGGAATACTAGTAGTCTCTCAGCCTCTAACTCCTAAGATGTGGGATTACTGGCATGTGCTCCCACCCAAAATAGTCTATGTTTCTATTGGATTTTTTCTTATAATAAATGACCAGACAGCTATAGTTGTAAAATGACGCCTCATTTTTGCATTGTAACCAGAAGTCAGTATGGATACTAGTTTCATTCCTTTTCACTATTTCTTGATTTATTATTTTTTTAAAAAATTGTATTACTAATTTAATAATATCATTCATACTTCACTGTTTTTGTTTTCCTCACAAGAGAATAGCCAGTGAAAGTATTAATCATTAGTTAAATCAACTTACAATTTTAGTTTCATTCTCTTTCTCACTAATGCTTTTTTTGAATATTCCATATCCAATGCAGGCTTGTTTGCCAAACTTTTGTTTAACACCTTTTTCAGTTATCAGTAGAAGCACGTGAAGAGATGACTAGAAAGGCCATTAAGACCGTCAATCATTTCATTGAGAAACTGAGGAAAAGAAATTCTGAAGCAGGCATGCAAGAAGCTTGTGACTCAAAAGATACCTATGCAGATGCTCTACATCACCTGGAGAAATCTCTTGCTCACCTGGAGACCCTCAGCCATAGCTTCATCATTTCTCTAAAGAACAGCAAGCAGGTAATGAAGTTGATGCTTTTGAGTGAGGGCTCACTCAGGTAGTGCTGGATATTCTTTCATTTCTCTTTCAAAGCTATGTAGTAATTGTAATAGCTTTCCATCACTGTGACCAGATTCCGGAAGTAGTCATTTTACAAAGGGAAAAGACTTATTGTTGCCTTGTAGTTGTCACGTTTCACCATCACTTGGCCCCATTGTTTTGGGGTTGTGATGACACATGACAGCTTTGGGTTTATATTGTCATGTGACAGCTTTGGTCCTGTGGTGGCATATGATGACATAAGCAAATCTGCTCACTTCTTGGCCAGGGCCTGGAATCTGTTTCTTCTCTTAAAGTTCATGCCCACCCCCCCAGTGATCTGAAGAAGATCTCTCACTAGGTCCTACCTCTTAGAGGGTGTATCACCCTCCAACATCCATCCTCTGAGACCAAACTTCTAAGACCTCACCTATAGCGATAGTTTTGATGCGGTTTCAGACTCACAATATTCTTGAATATCTGTGCATTATCAATTTTTTACTCTTTCAAAAGGAATTTGAGCCACTTAACACATATTGCACCTAAAAAGAAAAGACGGATAAAGGTAGAAGAAAAGGAGATAGATAGCAAGGGGTGCAAGAACACTGGTAGGTGTCCCAGGTGAGGGGGGTCTCTAAAGTTGAGAAATGAAAACGACAGTGACTCAGTTCTTGTAGCCGTTGGGTATTTTGCTTTCCAATTGAATCACAATAGAGTCCCTCACCTCCCATTTTTTAAGAAATATTCCAAAATAGTTTCCCATGTATATTTCAGCTATGCCACTTCTTGTTTTTATTTTTAGTACTACATGCTTCCAATATAACTTTATTACTGATATGAATTATCAGAGCTAGTAAAATTGCTCCCAGTTGGTTTCTAGTTAAGCCTCTGGTGCCCCCAAAACATCATCATGAGACTCAAGTCCCTGTCTTTGGTGAGGTCTGAGGACCTGTGTTGTAGCACTGTATATAAAACCAGAAGCCTTATGAGGCCTTTGGAACTCTATTTGTTTTGTTTTGCTTTATTTTTTGAGGCAGCTGTTTAACTGTGTAGCTCAAACTAACCTGGCAATTGCTATGTATCCATGGCTGCTCTGAAACTGGTGTTGCAGTCAGGTTTGCATTGCTGGCAGAAATCATCTGACCAAGAGAAGCTTTTGGGGAAAAAAAAAAAGGATTTATTTTGGCTTATAGACTTGAGGGGAAGCTCCATGATGGCAGGGAAAATGATGGCATGAGCAGTGGGTGAACATCACCTCCTGGCCAACATCAGGTGGACAACAGGAACAGGAGAGTGTGCCAAAAACTGGCATGGAAAAACTGGCTATAATACCCATAAGCCCACCCCCAACCATACACTGCCTCAGGAAGCATTAATTCCCAAATCTCCATCAGTGGGGAACCTAGCATTCTGAACACCAAAGTTTATGGGGGACCACATTCTGCCCCTGACCCCCATAAACTGTTAACCATCCATAATGTAAAATGCAATGCATTCAGTCCAACTTGAAATGTCCCCAGTTTTCATGAGTCTCCATGATGTTCATATATTACCATAGTCCAAGATCTTTTAACTGAGCCATAATACCAATAAATCCCCCCCCAAAAAAAAACCATAGCAGCACAGAATAAACATTTACACTACAAAAGGGCAAACATCAAACTCTGTAGCTCCAAGTCCAACAACTCTAGTCAGTGACAAATCTCCAAGTCTGATAATTCTAACCAGCAACAAGTCTCTGCAGTTCCAATTCTGCCCCTCCAACTAGGCAACTCACAGTCCTAGAAAACGTCATCCAGGGCTGGCAGCTCTCCTTGGCAGCCATCTTGTGGTCCAGGCATCTCCACTGGGTCTCTACTGCAACCCACAGTCCATCCTCATGGCTCCATCCAGTCTCCATGCAGGCATTCAGCAAACCTGCTTCACACTGCCCATGGCTGTTTCCAAAACACAAGATTGTGTTGCAAGCTCAATAACCCTCTCTTTCCTGCATTTTTTATACTTTGTAATACCAGGTAGAGTGCCAGTTTGTTAATTCAGTGGGGAACAAAGCAGACTTCAAAAGCGTCTACATTCTTTCTGTTGTCCCAACATGGGTCAGCTGGCTTAATCTCAATGGTTGTAATCTCTCATACAGTTGTAGCTGAATAGGCAGTAGTTTTGGATCAAAGATTTCATTTCTGTGCCATATCCCTCTGCTCATACCGGTCCATTTCTACATAAAGCAACCTTGCACAAATTCTCAAGACAGGGGCATAACAGCAAGCCTCTCACACAAACTGCTTCTAGCCCAGTCCAAGCAAAGCTCTTTCTCACCCTCATAAGCCAGACTTCACAGTCCATAGTTGTTACTGTATTCAGGTCCTTCAACTCTGACCAGAATATCCATCAAGCTGTACTTACAGCACTGCAAGGCATCTCTTAGACCAAGATTTCAAATTCTCCCATATTCCTCTTAGAAATCAGCTCCAAAAGGCCAAAGCCACACAGTCAGGTGTCTAGCCACAAATGACCACACTCTCAGTACCAACTTTACTGTTGCAGTCGGGTTCCCATTGCTGGCAGAAATCACCCAACCAAGAGCAGCTTGTGGGAAAAGGTTTATTTTGGTTTACAGACTCGAGGGGAAGCTTCACGATAGCAGGAGAAAACGATGGCAGAGGGTGGACATCACTCACTGGCCAACATCAGGTGGACAATAGGAACAGGAGAGTGTGCCAAACACTGGCAAGGGGACACTGGCTATAACACCTGTATGCCCACCCCCAACAATACAGTGCCTCCAGCAGGCATTAATTCCCAAATCTCCATCAGCTGAGAATCTAGCATTCAGAACACCTAAGTTTATGGAGGACACCTGAATCAAACCACTACAACTTGTGATTGTTCTAGGTAGATGATCTCAGTGCTGGCTCCACCATTCACAGCTTGTTCTGTTTTTTAACAATCACATGAATTTACATTATCCTTTTCCATAATTAGAAAGTTGATACATCACTAAAGAAATTATTTTCATATAATAAAAATAGTGTTTAATATATAACAGTAATATTCTGTTTGCCCTTTAATGCTGTGATAGATGAACCCATGAGTGGCTGTTCACCTCCCCTTTTATTTTCTCAAATTGTATATGCTTACTGAATTGTATGCTTGGCTTGATCAGAATTGGATGTGGGCTTATCTGTCAGTTATGAGACATAAATGTTAACCTCTCATTTAAAAGATAATGAAAGAATTCAAAAGTTGGATATCAGTTTTAATAATTTTGTAATTTTCAATGTCTGTTAGCCTGTTTAATGAATATCACTAAATAACAGTATGAACAACATATCTTTATCCATCTTGATTTTAGCCTAACATTTATTATACCATAATCTATAAGAACTAAGGTAAAATTTGAAGCCTGAAGTAAAAGTGATTTATACTTACTAATCTAAAAATTTCTAAATATTTCTTGCTTTTATAAATTGAACATATTATATTAAAATTCAGAAAATTCACAATTTGATGTAATAAATTTAGTGTTAGGTAAGGAATTAGAATACAGTAACAGACACATATAAGAGGTAGAATTATTAATCATAGTTTTGTAGAACAGATGCAGTAGACTACCCTGCTGTATTAGTTATGGTACCTGTAAGCTTGCTTCTCATGAAGTTAACAGGAGAGAAAAAGTAAGCACTCTTCATAGGCTCTTGTTATGCATGAACTACAGGGACTTTTCTTAGACAAGCATTTTCTTGGCCACTTGCTAATCATCTATGCATTTATCTCATTTTTTCAAAGTCTGTGAATAGAGAATTAGAAGCTAATTTTCTCCCAAGGGCCTAAGAAGAAGAGTGATGTCTGTGTACCATTCTAAATATAAATTGTAAATGAAGTCAGTATTTCTCTGGGAATTTTTATTGCTTAATTAGAATTCCAGCAATATGGGTTCTATACCCAAATTTGACTGTTGGTTGTTTGTAACTCAATACATTGATAACATTGCTGATGGGTATAACTTAAAATTCTGTTTTATTCATGATGAAGTTATCAATACTTGAATAAGATTATACTACAAACTAACGAACTAGAGTTTCAGAGATTTTTATGTATTTATGGATTATTTACAGATTAGGTGATTATAATTTGGGACTGTTTCTAATTCTTCAATATCAATAAAGTGATCAGAGGTAATTTTATGAAAGCTATCAAAAACTGTAATAAATATGTATACCCAATGATAAATCTTACAGTAGGTACATATTTCATCTAACCTAGCTGAATACTTAAAAGGTAATTCAGTAAAACAACTAAAAAATTATTAAAAATTATCATTATCACCATAGCCAAATACAGTTCTTTCAGTTCTACAATTTATATTAGGATTGGGATGTTAACATGAGCCCATCAGATTCTAGATCTTATTTATAGTTCTATTTAGTGAACTTGATTTTGGATCAGGTATTTTCAAGTGTATCTCTGTGTATGTGGTTTGTGCCACTAATTTTAAGCTAGTATCTTAGCACGTCACCACATAAATGGTGGCTTTATTTGAAAAACAAGGAATTTAGAAATATTATGGATATTTTATTTTTATAGACAAAAACAGATATTTAAGCATTATGACCTGTACTGACCATAAAAGGCAAAAATTGTAAACAAAGGACAAGTATTTTTAAAGGCATATTATCTGTTTCTGTAAGTTCTTTTAACATTACTTTCTCAGTTGTAAAAGTAAGTAAGCTATCTCTGGAGCTGGTTTTGTCTACAGATTTTGTCAAGTTGACATACACAGCATTTCACCAAAGCCGAGTTCATTGTCCTTACTTGCATTTGGACCGTTCTGTGCTCTTCTTTCCTATGAATGTCATACACAAAGGTCAATGAGGGTTTGAAAATGCACTGATAGTTAAATCAAAATGTCTTCTCACATTTATCCTTCCCTAAACATTATGTCGTAAGGTTGACAAAAGCATATACTTGTAATTGTACACCTCAAGTGAAAATTATTCCTGACTGTAAAACAAATCAATTAAGCATGTAATGGTTTTCCAGTGGTGTGGTTATAGTGTTGCTCACACTTGCTGTACACTTGTAAACAGTTGTCCTAAATGAAAAATGGACTGTGTAGTGAGCTGAGTGTACCTAATAAAATTACAATTTAAAAAAATTCAGAAAATTCACATTTTTCTCCTTGGAACAAATGTTGTCCTTTACTGTCTAGAATGGTGCATGTGGGTTAAGGAGATTACTGACAAAAACATCTGCTCATTTCACCATTGGGTTTAAAGATAGATACCATGTTGCTCCTGGTGAGTACCATTCAGTCAGGCCAAGTTTGCTTCATATGGGAAACTCTAGGCTTGCTAAGTTGGACAGCATTTGATCTTATTAAGGCCTTTCCATGACAAAACTAGAAGTAACCTTTAGCTTATACATGTATCCTGTTAAGTTCAGACTTTGACTATACAGCTGCCTCCTTAATCATACAGCCACTGAAGAGCATCCGTGTCCTCATAAAGGTCAGCACAGTTAAGCCAAAGGCCTTCATCTTATGGACCTTCTTCTTGTAGGTGAAGATGTTAATAATTGTTTTTCCTAATGCATAGGAATTTTTTAACAAAATATTTCAAACAGTGGGCAGAGAATAAAAAAATAGTTTCATTTGTCCAACTCCCAGCATCAGTAGTTACCAAACATGGCCTGTCTTCTTTTGTGCACACCCTTTCTCCAGCCTATGCCTCTGTATTGTTCTAAAGCAAATTCCAGTTCTCCTTTCATTGTATCCATAAAAACGTCCATATCTGTTTCTAAAAAAAATTACATCTAAACACAACCACTACAACATGTCACAACAAAAATAAATGCTAGCAATTCTTTAATGTCCATTTAATGTTCTGATTTCATTTGGTTGTTTTGAAAAACAAAACATAATATTCTAGACCTAAAAAGTGATATCAGCCAGTAGTCCTATGTGGTATGCTAAAGATAGTACCTTGTGTCCTGTTTATTACTTGCTGAAACATCAGTTCTTACAGACATTTTCAAAGAGAGGTAGGTAGGCAGTATGGCATGGGGGCTGGAGGAGCAGACATCTAGATTTTTTTTTTGGTTTTGCAAGGTAGGGTCTCACTCTGGTCCAGGCTGACCTGGAATTAACTATGTAGTCTCAGGGTGGCCTTGAACTCTCGGCGATCCTCCTACCTCTGCCTCCCAAGTGCTGGGATTAAAGGCGTGTGCCACCACGCCTGGCTTGACATCTAGATTTTGATCCTAGCTCTTTTAATTGTTAGCAGTCTGACTTTGGGCATATTACTTAATAAATCGTTGATTGTACTTTCCTTTTTGATGATATGGGGCTGATTCCAAAACTACTTGCAATATTATTAAGTACTAAATTAAATGCCATGTGTGCAACACCTAGATTTATATAATGATGTTCAATATAACTATTATTATGCTTTAAAATTCAGTAATGTTCACAGTGCCCTATATTAAGACCCACTTGTCCTAATCCTCATTTTACAGAGTTTCAGATCACAAAACCTACTACCCTAATAAATGGTAAAGCAATCAATCTAGATGGGC
Source organism: Orientallactaga sibirica (assembly GCA_036365145.1). Classification (NCBI taxonomy): domain Eukaryota; kingdom Metazoa; phylum Chordata; class Mammalia; order Rodentia; family Dipodidae; genus Orientallactaga; species Orientallactaga sibirica. The sequence goes on from JAEOAD010000015.1 coordinate 16,413,367, forward strand.
CCTAATGTTTTGTCACTTATTCATGACTCTTGGAGTGGAGCTGCGGATTGTAATGTCTTTGGTTTGAGGAGCATCTGATTTTGTTTCATTGTGATACTGACACATTTAATTTCCAGTTAACATATTGGTATTGATTAATGTGTCTTTCCAGGAAATACTGCAGAAATATAGTCATCTCTATGATCTGTCCCAATCAGAAAAAGGGAAACTTCATGATCTAGCTGTGGCCATGTGTTTAGATGGTCAACCTTTGAGAATGATTCAGCAGCTGCTAGAGGTGGCTGTCGGTCCTCTGGACATCTCACCCAAGGATGTAGTACACCATGCGATCATGAAAATAATTTCTGCCCTGAGGTGAGTTATAAAGTAAGCATTGGGGAAAACCTGTGATGGCATTTTGCCAATAATAGTGTCCACTATCTCATTCATAGTCTTTATAATCATTATGGCGCTCAGCTCTCATCAAGTATGCACAGGTACTTTTTATTTTTAAGTAATTTACAAAGTGAAGGTCTATTGTTAGAGTTCTAAAAGTCTTAAATCTTAAAATATCTGGAGAATAGAGAGCTGTGCAAGTGTTTCCTCATTGGTAATGTGTTCAACATGTGGAGAAACTCATTCTGATTTTTGAGAAACAAGAGGCCAGATGGCATGGGAAGCAGCAGCCAAGAGCCAGACTCCATTTTGGCTTCAGTATGGCTGTTCACATCCTACCTTTTCTAAGTCCTTTTCTTGGAGACAATGTAAAAATAGTTCCCAAAAGTTCTTTTGGTATATGTAAGACAGGGTACTGTTACACAGAAGCAGTTAGGCATCTGCTGAGGGCTTAGGACAGTCTACCTGCAGTGAGTAGTGTAAACTTGGCCACTGGGAAATTTGTGCTCAAACCCGTGTGCAGGTGCTCTAGAGAACTGTATCCAAGGGGTGGAAAAGGAAAGTGAAACTCAGGGAATGGGGAGGTATCTAGTGCTGTCTGAATAATGCAATTAGGTAGGAAATCTGCTTATATTTAATTTATTCTCCTTTAAAGCATTCTTTGTAATTCTGTATTGCTCTTGAGGAACTTTTGATTAAATGCATGTCAGTTTTCTGCAGCTGAACTGAAACCAAATGAGCCTTTATCAGTTTAATTACCCCAGACTCACACAGTTTTCACCTCAATGCTCTGAGGTACCTAATAATTTTATAGAGAGAGACACACAAAATATGATAGCACTGTATTTTAGAAATAACAAATTCTAAATTAATAAAACTTTGTTCTACTATTAGTCATTATGATTTTTTTTTTTTTTTTTGCTCTTGGTTACATGAGCCACTCATTTTCAAATGATGATAGACATTTATTTGCCACATTTTGTACCACTTAGGCTAGTTAACTTTTTATTGTTTCTTGTTTTGTTTTGGTTTGGTTTTGGTTTTTCAAGGTAGGGTCTCACTCTGGCTCAGGCTGACCTGGAATTCACTATATAGTTTCAGGGTGGCCTTGAACTCACGGCAATCCTCTTACCTCTGCCTCCCAAGTGCTGGGATTAAAAGTGTGCACCACCACACCCAGCCTTTTTATTTTTATTTATTTATTTGCAAGAAAAGAGAGAGAGAGATAGAAGAGAGGCAGACAGAGAGAGAATGGGCATGCCAGGACCTCTAGCCACTGCAAACGAACTCCAGATGCATGTGCCCCTCATGCATCTGGCTCATGTGGGTCCTGAAGAATTAAAACTTGGATCCTTTGGCTTCACAGGCAAACACCTTAACTGCTAAGACATTTCTCCAGCCCACGCTCAGCCTTTTTGTTGTTTCTTAAAACATGAGATGAAGTTCACAATAATAAACATTTTGAAAAAAATAGTGATTTGGTTAGTTTAGCTTACTTCTTATAAATTACATATTTTCATTAACAATTAAAATATATTGTGTTTTACAAGAAGAGTTAAATTATTCTGAAAACATACATAAAACTTCTTTTGTCTCTTTTGCATTTTCAGAATTCTTTAGTATTTCAAACAGCAAGTGTATTTTCTAAAAAACGTATTACCTGTAGGGTTCAAAAGATTGTTATGTATTCCATGTTTTAAATGCTTGAACATTCAATTGTTTTTTAGTGGCACAAGTACAATGTTTTACTCTTGTAGAAGCACTTGCATATATAGGACCATGAGTTCCATAAGGGAAGCAAATATTTCATATTCTTAGCACTTTCATATTGGGACATGCATAACATAAATTGCTATGAGTTGGCAATGTACTATGCCACAATTCAGCTGGGTTCACCTGAGTGTGTAAATACAAAATGCATTTTTTTAAATTTATTTAAGAGAGAGACAGAGGCAGATAGAGAGAGAGGGAGAATGGGCGCTCCAGGGCCTCCAGCTGCTATAAACAAACTCCAGACACATGAGCCAGTTTATGCATCTGGCTTACGTGAGTACTGGGAAATTGAACCTGGGTCCTTAGGTTTAGCAGACAAGCGCCTTAACCATTAAACCATCTCTCCAGTGCTAAAGTGTATTTTTGAGGATTGGGTGACCCTCTTCTGATTGTTACTCTCTCTTTCTTTTCACAGTGGTAGCAGTGCAGACTTCAGTGGGCCAAGGGATCCCCTGCAGGTCCTGGAAGGTGTGGTTGCTGCAGTCCGTGCTAGTGTGGACAAGGCGTAAGTCTGGACACTCTGCATCTCCACCCATTGGCTTTCCTTCATCTTAGAATTGCTTTTAGTATTCATATTTACAAAGCATCTAAGACTAAGCAACATTTGCAGGCATTTTGAAAGGAATTGTTAAGGTCTTTCTCCATTGCTAACAGGTCCCAGTTCTTTGCTGCCTTATCAACTTTAGCCAGACCTGGTTACCTGGGAAAACATCATCTCTTGCCTCCTCCACAGTAAGGCCAGAAAAGGAAACTGCTGTGAGCTTCTTGGAGGAGAATATAAGTGAAGTTTGTTTTATTTGAGGACTCAAAGTATGTAGCTGGACATTAGAAAAGTGGCTGTCATTTTGTAGTGCCAGTTTTAGAATGTTTCACTCTGAAGCAATAATATTAATGAAAATAATGGAAACTGCCAGCTGACAAGTTTGCTCCTCCTGGCATTTACAGCTGTGTTTCATCTGCCCGGCATCTGTGTCAACCAAGTCTGACCTCTCTTCAGCCTGTTTCAAATTAAAAATTTGATATAATATTAATATTGAAAAAATGTTTTAGGAAATTCCCCATAGTATTTCATATTCACTTAGTAATAAAAGTTATTTCTTTTTCTTTATTGCTTTCCATTTACTGTCCCAGTTTACATGTAATTTATATAATATCAATGGGAAATATAGGCACTTGTAGATTCTACTTTAGTTACTTGCTGTTGTAACACTTCCTGCTTATCTCTGTAGATTCAATCTTATGATGGTTATAATGGCAACATGGGCTAGTGGTTCTTTTCAGAAGGGGAGATAAAAGCTCACAGACTTACCAGTGTTATAGACTCAGAGTATGAAACCAGGATTCTACCCTGATCTAAATCCTCATGAAGTATGCACATGCTGACACAGTATATTTTCTTGTGCTGCTTTTGCCCTAGAAAGAATATGAGATAAGCTATATCGGTGAATATGAGAAAACATTGCAAGCTGGACCCTGTATTTCATCTGACTCTTACCTTGTACAGTTTTCTAAATCCCTTTGCCTGTGGGTCTTCAGATAAGGAAATAGCTCCAGCAAGGATGATTTAGATCCCTTCATCTAGAAACACATGTAATTATTCTGTATGTTGGCTGTATTCCATGCTGTGATAAGTCATACGTAGTTACATATAGATAAGAAATAAAATCTAACCCCAAGTAGCTCATGGTTTTGTAGGGAAGACAAGTTTTTCATAGCTGTGGTAATTGTACAATAGAGTGGGAAGTGCTAAAGCAGGGAAGGGTTTATTTTGTTTCACCCTTTCAGAGCCAGACATGCATTGGGTGAGTAGGGACCTGGTCTCTGAAATTAATCTTTTTAAAAACAAAACTTTATTTTTTATTATTTTTTTGGAGAGAGACAGGGGTGGGGAGAGGAAGACAGAGACGGGCACACCAGCAGTGTCTCACCTGCTGCGAACGAAATCCAGATGTGTGCACCCCCTTGTTGTCAAGTGCGGCATTGCGCCCTTGTGTCACTTTGCATCTAGCTAAGCTGGGACCTGGAGATTGGAACCGCTGGAGATTGGAACCGGTGTTCTTGGGCTTAGGAGGCAGGTGCCTTAACCCCTAAGCCATCTCTCCAGCCCTGAAATTAATCTTTTTTGGGGGGAGGTGGTCAATGGTACAGGTGGAGCAAGTAGAGATGCTGCCCAAGGTGCAATTAGCCTCCTCCTAGGGTTTACTCCCAGCTGTGGCTGTGTCAGCCTCAGCATGGGAGTCAGCTGCCTGGTCACAACCCCCCAGAGAGTGACACACAACTTCTCAGGTGAGGCTGACTCTGCACTCTGGCCCCCAAGATGAAAGGATCTAGGAGATTTTGATAGGCCCTTTGTAGTGAGTTCCTGGGTCTTGTCCTACTCAAGGTATCTCACAACTAGAAGGTAGTATTTTTCACTGTGGATTTCCAGCCAGATATTCCAAAGAATCAGCCTGGGTCTTAGAAATACAGGGTGTTGTTACCCTTTGAATAAGACTTTAGGGAGTGCAGAAGCAGAACAAAGTCTTCCTTTTGTTCCAGAAACATAACAAAGCCTTCTTCAAAAAAAAATTGGCGGAGGCATGATTCATTGGATGAAGTGTTGTCCACTCAAACCTGAGTATCTACCCATTAGATCCCCAGAGCCCAAGTAAAGAGCCAGAAGCCGGAAGCCATGCTGAGTTTCTGTAGTCCAAGCACACTGATGATGGAATGGGGGACAGAGATAGAAGAATTTCCCAGAAGCTCGTGGTAAGGGCAGCAGAGGACAGCAACAGCAGAGCCAGAGAGGGGAACCTGGTAGAAAGGCTAGGGCCAACACAAAGGCTGTGCTCTGATGTCCACATATGTGCAGTGGCACTCACCATCAGGGACATATGCGCTAACACACATGCACAAAATTCAGTAAACAATTTTTGTTTAGCAAAGGAAGAAAGATAAATTCATAACTTTCATTCCCAAAAAGTATATTTTGAATTGGTTTGGGTCAACCTGATGCTATTTGCATAGATTTTCCTTCTTATGTTCTTGGCAGAATCACAAGGAAATCACACTCTTTGTTCCAGGTAGTTCTAAGAAGGGTCTTTGGAGTGACATTGGGGTTCTAGCCCCTCCAAAACAGTGCTCTCAGGTCACTCATTTCTTGGTCTGATCCAACTGCCTAGCTTCTAATTAGAAGAGTACCAGGCCTGCTGTGTCTCTTATTGACATGTAAAGTCTCCTTGAGTCCCAGCACTGTAAGTCTGGCACTCATCACCTCAGTCGTGCCTGTTTTCATGGTACATATCCTCTGCTCATGCACATTGTCAGCCACCACACAAGTACACACATATTTAAGCACATATACACATGTTCATATGCTCTTGAGATGTGTATACACCATCTTGCAATATTCCTGGCAGGGAGACCACACACACAAATGTCTGACTATGTGTCTGCTCTAGGTAAACAGTTTGTACCATGGCAGCCATGGACTCTTGACATCTCATGCTAGCACAGGTGTCACTGCTTGTAACTTCATCTTTTTTCTCAGGAGCCCTCCCTCTTATCTGTGCCAATTTTAAAACCCATAAACTAAACACTCAAACTGCCAGTTCTGCCTTTAACCACCTTACCAAATGGCTGTCTATACAAGTTTTTTTTCTCATTATTATAACAATACAGTTGACAGATGCAACTTAAGGGAATTAGTATTTATTTTGGCTCATGGGCTCATGGTCTGAGGGCACAGTCTGATCTTGGTGGGAAGGCCTGTTGGTGAGAGCAGCTCCTAGCTGTGGCAATAAGGGCATGTGACTGCTTGCTTGCATCTGAGCAGATCAGGAAGCAGAGACCAGAAAGGAAACAGGACCAGTCTGCAATCCTCAAGACCCATCCTTAGTAACCCACTTTCTCCAGTGAGGCTCCACCTCCTAATGGTTCCAGAACTTCCCAAAAATAGTGCCACCAGCTGGAGACACCTGAGCCTGTGGAAGACATTTCATATTCAAACCAGAACTGTTCTTCCACAGTTGATCCACATTCCTGCCTCCAGTCATCAGGATTAAGTGTTCCAGGCTTTTAAATCATGCCACAGCCTTTTGATAACATCTGCAGTTAAAGTAGGAAAACCTAATTGATTATTCAGAGGCTCGTGCATTTTAAGTTTACTCTAGGAGTGTGTATGCTTTCCCCCATCTTTTTTTTTTTTTTTCTTTTTTTTTTTTGTAAAGTAGGGTCTCACCATAGCCTAGGATGACCTGGAACTTACTCTATAGTCCCAGGCTGGCCTTGAACTCACAGAAATCCTCCTACTTTTACCTCCCAAGTGTCGGGATTAAAGGCAAGTGCCACTACACCTGGCCCCCCACTTTTATGTATGTCTGTAATATCTTTTGAGAATATAGTCTAAATTTCTTGTTTGCATTAAAAATTAGATTATTGAAAAAAATTGGATTATTGAAGCCAGGTGTGGTGGCGCATGCCTTTAATCCCAGCACTTGGGAGGCAGAGGTAGGAGGATTGCCATGAGTTCAAGGTCACCCTGAGAGTGCATAATCAATTCTAGGTCAGCCTGAAACCCTACCTCAAAAAAAAAAAAATTAGATTATTGGTTAGCTTAAGAAAAAATAAGCCTTTTAAAAATCAATAGTGAAAATAATATTCTTAAGTAATATATCTGTTAAACCTAGGATTAATAAAACACTACTATCATTTAATTTAAAAAAACCCTCCTTGGGCTGGAGAGATGGCTTAGTGGTAAGGCGCCTTCCTGCTAAGCCTAAGAACACTGGTTCCAATCTCCAGGTCCCACGTATAGCCAGATGCAAAGTGATGTAAGGGCGCAATGACACACTTGCCCACAAGGGGGCGCACACATCTGGATTTCGTTCACAGCAGCTGAGAGACTGCTGGCGCGCCCTTCTCTATCTGTCTCCCTCTCTCTCTGTCTCTCTCTGTGTCTCTCTTCAAAAATAAAAAATAAAAAAAATCATGTAGCAGAAATGTCAGAGAAAGAAAAATTTAAAAAGTAACTCTATAGCCATGGTTTGTTAGGAAGAAATAATTTTTTTAAAAACCCTCCTATAATGAATATCAATTACTCTGTCTAGACCTTGGAAAGGTGTTGTTTACTTCCTCAGTAGTCAGAACAACCCTATCACACAGACATCAGTATCCATTTTACAGATTAAAAAATGAGGCCTGAAGAGGTTATGCAACTTGTGCAAGGTCAGTCAGTAAGCATGTGCTGTCAGTTTCTTTTACATATCTTTCAACTAGTCAGCACTCGAGAGTAAGGTGGTACTTCTCACACTTCGCTATGCATAGGAATTTCTGTGAGCTGTGACAAGATTAGGTGGATCTAGGTGGGCCCTGAAATTTTTCCACATTTATCCATTTCCCAAGATATACCTAGTCCATGAGCTGGACTTGTTTTCTTATCTTTTTGCCTGGACTTTGCCTATTTTATTTTGCTACTCTTCTCTTCACATATATGTAAAAGTTTTCTAGGGCTGAAGAAATGGCTTAGTGGTTAAGGCATTTGCCTGTGAAGCCAGAGGACCCAGGTTTGATTCCCAGGACCTATGTAAGCCAGATGCACAAGGGGTGCATGCATCTGGAATTGGTTTGCAGTGGCTAGAGGCCCTGGCATGCCCATTCTCCTCTGTGTCTCTCTCTCTCTCTCTCTCTCTCTCTCTCTGCTTAAAAAAGTTTTCTAAAAAGAACACATGAAACAATTTATTGTTGTTGTTGTTGTTGTTGTTGTTAAGGGGGCTCAAAGTAAGGTCTGTCACTAGCCCAGGCTGGCCTTGTACTAACAATGATCCTCCTACCTTGGCCTCCCAAGTTGAGTTCTGAGATTAAAGGCCTGCACCACCATGTCCAGCAGAAACAACATATTATTGATGCTCAAAAGATACGTAGAATTTATGCCCTTCATATGATAACATGGAATTAACAAAGAATTCTGTACAATACTAAGAAATATTTCCTTTAAAACTACTGAATATTTGAGGGCTTTGTTTGTGTAAATTGATACTTAGCATCACTGTAGGGTTAAGGCAGAGTTAAATAATTCTGACTTCCTTGAGCCTTTTAGTTATTGCCTGGGGATTACACTTTATTTGTAAAGCACAGAAAAGACAAAGAAACACAACTAGCACAAATTGAATGTGATTTCTTCTGCTCTGAGCAAAACAAATCAGCCAACATTCTCTAAGCACCACAGAGCTCCAACTTCTGCCACGATACTGAGCCTCCTGAAGGCCTTGGCCACAAAGCAGTGTAGAGCATCATGCCACTATTGTAGCACTTCTGGGGGTACTTCTGCCATGTTCATGCCACCCAGCAGTACCTCAGCAAGGAGTTGCCATCAAGTGAAGCAAGAAAGATGTTCTGAACTGGCATACATTGAGAGCAGACACAAAGATGCTGTTAGCCATTATCAAAAGTTAGGGACAGGGCTGGAGAGATGGCTTAGCAGTTAAGGTGCTTGCCTGTACAGCGAAGGCCCCAGATTTGATCCCCAGGACCCATGTAAGCCAGATGTACAAGGTGGTGCTTGCGTCTGTAGTTCATTTTCAGTGGCTGGAGGCCCTGACATGCCCATTCTCTCTCTTTCTTCTGCCTCTTTCTCACCAAAAAAAATCATGTAGCAGAAATGTCAGAGAAAGAAAAATTTAAAAAGTAACTCTATAGCCATGGTTTGTTAGGAAGAAATAATTTTTTTAAAAACCCTCCTATAATGAATATCAATTACTCTGTCTAGACCTTGAAAGGTGTTGTTTACTTCCTCAGTAGTCAGAACAACCCTATCACACAGACATCAGTATCCATTTTACAGATTAAAAAATGAGGCCTGAAGAGGTTATGCAACTTGTGCAAGGTCAGTCAGTAAGCATGTGCTGTCAGTTTCTTTTACATATCTTTCAACTAGTCAGCACTCGAGAGTAAGGTGGTACTTCTCACACTTCGCTATGCATAGGAATTTCTGTGAGCTGTGACAAGATTAGGTGGATCTAGGTGGGCCCTGAAATTTTTCCACATTTATCCATTTCCCAAGATATACCTAGTCCGTGAGCTGGACTTGTTTTCTTATCTTTTTGCCTGGACTTTGCCTATTTTATTTTGCTACTCTTCTCTTCACATATATGTAAAAGTTTTCTAGGGCTGAAGAAATGGCTTAGTGGTTAAGGCATTTGCCTGTGAAGCCAGAGGACCCAGGTTTGATTCCCCAGGACCTATGTAAGCCAGATGCACAAGGGGTGCATGCATCTGGAATTGGTTTGCAGTGGCTAGAGGCCCTGGCATGCCCATTCTCCCTCTGTGTCTCCTCTCTCTCTCTCTCTCTCTGCTTAAAAAAGTTTTCTAAAAAGAACACATGAAACAATTTATTATTGTTGTTGTTGTTGTTAAGGGGGCTCAAAGTAAGGTCTGTCTCTAGCCCAGGCTGGCCTTGTACTAACAATGATCCTCCTACCTTGGCCTCCCAAGTTGAGTTCTGAGATTAAAGGCCTGTACCACCATGTCCAGCAGAAACAACATACTATTGATGCTCAAAAGATACGTAGAATTTATGCCCTTCATATGATAACATGGAATTAACAAAGAATTCTGTACAATACTAAGAAATATTTCCTTTAAAACTAGTGAATATTTGAGGGCTTTGTTTGTGTAAATTGATACTTAGCATCACTGTAGTGTTAAGGCAGAGTTAAATAATTCTGACTTCCTTGAGCCTTTTAGTTATTGCCTGGGGATTACACTTTATTTGTAAAGCACAGAAAAGACAAAGAAACACAACTAGCACAAATTGAATGTGATTTCTTCTGCTCTGAGCAAAACAAATCAGCCAACATTCTCTAAGTACCACAGAGCCCCAACTTCTGCCACGATACTGAGCCTCCTGAAGGCCTTGGCCACAAAGCAGTGTAGAGCATTATGCCACTATTGTAGTGCTTCTGGGGGTACTTCTGCCATGTTCATGCCACCCAGCAGCACCTCAGCAAGGAGTTGCCATCAAATGAAGCAAGAAAGATGTTCTGAACTGGCATACATTGAGAGCAGACACAAAGATGCTGTTAGCCATTATCAAAAGTTAGGGACAGGGCTGGAGAGATGGCTTAGCAGTTAAGGTGCTTGCCTGTACAGCGAAGGCCCCAGATTTGATCCCCAGGACCCATGTAAGCCAGATGTACAAGGTGGTGCTTGCGTCTGTAGTTCATTTTCAGTGGCTGGAGGCCCTGACATGCCCATTCTCTCTCTTTCTTCTGCCTCTTTCTCACCAAATAAATAAATAATTTAAAAATACTTTTAGGGCTAGAGAGATGGCTTAGCTGTTAAGGCGTCTGCCTCCTAAACCTAAGAACGCTGGTTCCAATCTCCAGCGGTTCCAATCGCCAGGTCCCACATTTAGCCAGATGCAAAGTGACGCAAGGGCACAATGCCGCACTTGACCACAAGGGGGCGCATGCATCTGGATTTCGTTTGCAGCAGCTGAGAGGCTGCTGGCGCGCCCATCTCTCTCTGTCTTCCTCTCCCCCTCTCTCTCTCTCTCTCTGTATCTCTCTCCAATAAAATAAAATAAAATAAAATAAAATACTTTTTAAAAAGGTAGGGACTGGAATTGCATGCAAAAAATTGTCTTCATGCAGAATCATTGCCTTTATAGGGATGTTTCTTTTAATAGAACTCAATTCCAGTTTTTATGTTGCTGCTGTTCTTTTGAGGTGGTGTCTAACAGCTCTGCCAACTCACTCTGTAGCCCAGGCTGGCTTCAAACTCACAGTACTCCTTCCTGTGTCAGCCTACATGAATCCTGGCTTTGCAGATATAAGCCTTCTCACCTTGCTTGATGCTGATTTTATAAAATTATACTTTTTATAGTACTGCAATGCCACTAGCACAGTACGTATTCCTTTATGTGTACATGTCCCATTCTTTGCCAGTTGCTACTGGTTTTTGACAGTAAGTAATTCTGTCCTCCTAAGAAAGAAATGTCCATTCCACTCAGCTCCCTGTAAGTGAGGGAAGTGTGCATGTGTGTGCCTCCATCCATTCATGAAACAGAGGACCATGGAGTATGTGTGTGTAAGTTCCTCTGTTAGCTCATTTCCCTGAGCTTCTTCCTTTCCCCTTTTCCCTCCTTGGCATCATAGAGATTGAGCTTGCAAATTTCCTTTCTTAGAGGCCAGATAAGAGGTGGGTTTGGTGAAACGGCTTGGGCCTCAGCAGAGGCAGTGGTGGAATGCAGGGAAGCTAGAAAGCTAAGAGGAGGCTGCTGCCTTCTTGGCCCTGCCCATTGTTGTGAAAGTGTTGGTGTTATCAGATATTTACAGATTTGGAAAATGCCAAATGGTCTTGTGTTGTTCATGTTTGAATGCAGCCTTTAATTCCCCTGTTTTCAAATAAGAATTTATTTTGATTATTGTATCATGAATTGTAAAATGCTTTTGTCTTTATTATATCTTGTAATGTGCTTTAGATATTTAAGTTTAGATTTAAGTATCTTTACATGTATATGCCACATAGAATCTGAAAATTCAGTTTTTAAATTTTTTTCACATGTGTATATGTGTCCGTATAGTGTATGCAGCTGCAAGTGCCCCATGCATGCATGTGCAGAAGCCAAGGAAGAATGTTGGGTGTCCTCCTCTACTGCTTATTGCATACCTCTTCAAGGCATGGTCTCACTCTGAACCTAGAGCTGCTGTTTTCAGTCAGGCTGGCTGACTTGTGAGCACCAGTGATTCTCCTGTATCCACTCCACACAGGGCTTGGGTTACAGGCTTGAATGGCTATGCCCAGCAGTTGTATGAGTGCTGAGCAATGGAACTCAGGATGGATCAGGTCTTCTCAAGCCCTCATGCTTACACTGCAAGCACTCTTCTCCACTAGACCATCTCTCTAGACCTCTAACAATTCTTTTACTAAGGATTTATCCTCTAAAAATCTGTCTTCTTGTTTTGATTCAAGAACTGCCTATGTTTAGTTGACAGTCCCTTCAGTTCTTTATGTGGATGAGCTGGGTGCGTGAGCACTCATCCCCACCCAGAGCAGCACATCCTCAAAGTCACCATCCACTTAGCATACTGTGAGTCACTGGTGCTGCTGCTGCTCCTTCCTGTTATTAGAGCGACTCGACTATCCTAACTGACTACATACCTGTTGGGTCAAGTCTGATTGTGTAAGTGTATGTATTTCCCATATTATGCTAGTGGATTTTTAAAATATTTATTTTATTTATTTACTTATTTTGAGAGAGAGAGAAAAAGCAGAAAGAGAGAGAATGGCCATGCAGGGCCTCTAGCCACTGCAAATGAACTCCAGACGTATGCACCACCTTGTGAATCTGGCTTATGTGGTTACTAAGAAATCAAACCTGGGTCCTTAGGCTTAGCAGGTAAGTGCTTTAACCACTAAGCCATTTCTCTAGCCCTAGGATTTCTTTTATATACTTTTTATTGACAACTTTCATAATTATAAACATGGTAATTTCCCCCCACACACACACACTTTCCCCTTTGCAAGTACACTCTCCATCATATTCCCTCCCCCTCTCGATTAGTCTCTCTTTTATTTTGATGTCATCATCTTTTCCTCCTATTATGATGGTCCTCTGTAGGTAGTGTCAGGAACTGCCATGGATATCCAGGCCATTTCGTCTCTGGAAGAATGCACTGTAAGCAGTCCTACCCTTCCTTTGGTTCGTCCATTCTTTCTGCCACCTCTTCCGCAATGGACCCTGAGCCTTGGAAGGTGTGATAGAGATGTTTCAGTAGTGAGCACTCCTATGTTATTTATTCTCAGAACTGTGGTGTCTTCTGAGTCATCCCAAGGTCACCACCATCTCAAAAGAGAAACTTCTCTAACCAAAAGTGAGAGTAGCATTACTATATGGTTATGAACATTAAGAAAACTGCTTACTGGGCAGTTTAGTGAACATAAGATATACATTTAGCCAGATACCAGCAGACGTTACACCCCTAGGGCTCATGACTTCCCCTGTAATAGGTTTTCAGCATCAGGCATTTATTCCCTCCCATAGTGCAGGCCTCCACTCCAATTAGAGCGCAGTTGGTTTCCCTCATAACAGATATGTCGCTATTGCAACTGTTGGCTCATTTGGCCTCGCTGGCCAAATTTAAGGCTTGCAGTATCCACTGTTGAGTATCTCCACTGGTGATTTCTCTCTCTCCCACAGAACTGCATGTAGTGCAGCTTTTTCTAGCTGTCCAAGGGGCTATATGGAGGAGGTTTTCAGCTCAGCTCCAGCAGCATTTCTCAGTGACTTTGCAGCCCAAGCATGTGGAGTCTTCAGCAATAGAGTCTTACAGTCTATTCCTAGTGGGAAACCAAAAGCCTCGGCAATGGCCTGTAATGTTTTGGGGGCATCATGGACCTCCCTGGCCAACAACTCACTGGAAGGTATCCCACCCCTGGCACTGAAAATCTTCTACTAACAATCTATGGTTTCCAGGTGTGCCATTGTCCAGAAAAGTAGGTTTCTATATGACTTATTCATACCCTATTAGATTTTGATTAGCCCTCCGCCCACCTTTCTTTTATTCAATCTCTTCCCCTAACCTCACTTAGTCCTTGCATCCCCAGTAATCTCTTCTTCTACTTACTTATACACAGTACCATCTTCTTAAGTCCCCCCATCCCACCTTCCTTTCTGTCCCCTTTATATTTTCTTTCTAGCTTACTCTTCTCTGCTACTGAGTTTTATTCCAACTCACATACAAGTCCAAACATTTGTAGCTAGGATGCACATATGAGAGAGAACATGTGATGTTTGTTTAACTTTCTGGACCACCCCAGGATTTTCTAAAATAATATTCCAAATTGACTCTTTATAGTGTAATACCTGTTTCCATCCTGTTTTAGGAAAAAAGGAGAGGCAGTTGCCTGTGCATGGATAGTAAAACTATGGAGATTTAATAACTTTTACTAATAATTTGATTCAATAATTATGTGAATAACTTCATTATAAAAGATCGGGCTCTTACAATGAAGTCAATATATTTCGCAGTGATTTCTTTGTTTTATTCTGAAGCTCATTAAATCTTCCTTTCATCAAAAACTACTGCAATGGACTTGCTTTCCTTTTTCACATTCTGGACCTTTACATTATAAAAGACATCTTTGTTATTTTCCACCCAACTGTTTATGTTGGAAAACTTCAGACCCCAAATCTGAAAAAAGATTGCAAGGATTTTAAAAGGAGCCTATGCTCAGGAGGCAGAGGTAGGAGGATCGTTGTGAGTTCAAAGCCACCCTGAGACTACATAGTGAATTCCAGATCAGCCTGGGCAAGAGTGAGACCCTACCTCAAAAAAAAAAAAGGAGTGCCTATGTATTCAGTTTTCCTTAGTTTTGCCAAGTGTGTGTGTGTGTGTGTGTGTGTGTGTGTGTGTGTGTATTTATACTTGCTGAACTACAAAAATTACTATGAATTTTACAGGCTCAAATTGAAATAAAAAATATGAGGTATTTTGTACCTGAAGTCTTCAGGAGATAGTGTCTGGCGTGTAGTTGACGATGCTATCTGCAGAGTGCCTTTCACTGCACATGTTTCTGAGCTCCAGTGTTCGGATGGACACCCCATCAAGCTCATCTAGAACATGCCACTTCTGCACACAGTGCTGTTGTTTTAGGAATGAGCTTTCACAACTTGATTATGTGTTTGAAATATCAACTAAAAATTAGAACATGTCCTTCTAAAATGTCAGATGTTATTAACTGCATAATAAGCTCTAGGAGTAAGAGGAGTCTAACTCCATTTAATAACTTAGAAAATGGTATAGTAATCTTTTTCTGTCTCATCAGTAACTGAATAATTTTAGTCCACTGCAAGAGTTATGGAATGTGTCCAAACTTGGTTTAATAGCACTATGTAGTAATTGATAGGGTAGTTAGATTCCAAGGCAATAAGATAGGTTCTGCTACTTACTGTACAATATTGTACAGTTAAAGCTCTCTTTATTCATCTCCTCAAATACAATAGACATGGCAGCAGCATACACAAAAAAGGTAGTTGACATGATATCACAGAACATGGTAAGCCTTTGGAAGTTGTTATTATTATAGCTTTCACTTCATGACTTCAGCTCACTCACATTCTAGCTTATCCTACCCATCTTGGCATTTGAATGAGAGGGTAAAAAGTCAGCTTTGTGCATCTGAAACAGCCTTGGACTCCTTTCCAACAATGTCTTTAAATACCTTCCCTTGTGGTTTGTGCTTAGGCAGCTGCAGGCTTCCACTGGAAGGGCTCGAATCTCTCCAGCCTACACATTTTTTCTAATCTTTGAAATCCACCATCGTTCCTAGCCCATGCCTGAGCTGGAATATTATGAGCTAGTACATGCTGTACACTTACTATCTTACATTTCTGTTTAGTTCCAAAGAACTCCATGAGGAAGGCACTCTTGTCCATCTGTGTTGACAAGCAAGGAAACTGAGGCTCAGAATTCTTTAGTGGCTCAGTCAGAGGCACATTGTTGGGAAGCAGTACATGTGAGCCTGAAGCTAAGAGAGTGTGCTTTGAGAGAGCTCAGCCGTGTTGCCTTCTCAGCTGTGCTCAGCGTGAGGTTCCATAGGCCAGAAATGCTGTCCTGCCATCTCTCTCCTTCCTTCATGTTCTGCTTACCCAGGTGTCCATCTCTCCCTGAACATTTTGTGTCCTTTGAAGTGTTTAGCATTTTTCCTGTTCTCTTCCTCTAGATTATGTTTCCCTACCTTTCCATCTGTGTATCCTGCTTATCCTTGACAATCCTGTTAGATGCCGCACTTCTTCTTCTAAAACAATGGTTCACATTTATGTCTCATTAATGTAGACAGTAGACACTTCAGAGATCTTTCTTTTTCATTGCATTATTAGTTCTTTGAGGGCAGAGAGCATGTATTTTTTAACTCTGTCACCAAGCACAAGCTGCAGTGTTTTGATAAGAATTATTATGAGAAAGATGATTCTGTGGAGGATGAAGCTCTAGTGAATACTTCCTCTGTGCTTCCACTCTTCAAGACACTTTTGTGTACATTGTCTCATTTGCATATAGACTCCACATACTTTCCTGGGAATTTTGTCTACTTAAGTATTATGTAAGAATGATGACATTTGGCATTCATGTTTTTTTCTAAAGTATTAGGAATTGATGGGGTCAGCAATCAGTTAGGTCTAAAAATAATCATTCTGTTATATCCCTTTACAGAAAGCAGGTATCTAGAAAATATCTGCAAATCTGTATTTTTTTGCATACCGAGTTTTTCCCAATTTTGTTAAATATTAAGGATAGTTACTGGTAAGACTAATCAATGAATTCATAAATTTAAAAGTGTATAATCTAACTCTCCATATTTATAATTTCCTTTATTCTTAAGTAATACATCCTATGTTAGATGTAATTTACCATAAGATACAATTTGACAAATGTATTATGGAACATGCTAAGAGGCATATTCAGTGGCATGGAACTTTAGTTTCAGATGTATTTTTAAAGGTGTCTTATAATCTTTTTAGAGCAGGACTTTGATTTAAGGTAGGTTTATCTGGGACTCAGTCTAGATGGTTTGTAGCTGAGAGCCATAAAAGGGGTGGTTATAACAACACTTGCATAATTCAGTGCTTCACCTGGATCCCCAGGCCTCATGACGGGGGGGGGGGTCTGCCATAGAGATAGGATCTTAACAGTTATTAATAATGATTCACTGACATCATCACCAAATAAGTTTCCTGAGATGGCCCATTTGGGATTATAACAGAAGAGATCCTAATACTTGAGAGAAAGTTGTACAAATTATCCCCTTCTGAATTTGGTTAGACTTTACAATCCTATGGTAGGCAGGCATTTGTATTTTATTTTTACAATATTATTAAATGTGATGCTGTAACCACGTACTGAATTTCTTTCCAGTGAGGAGAGGTGAAAGAAAAGGTATTGGGGGGTGGTTGGAGAGATGGCTTAGCAGTTAAGGCACTTGCCTGTAAAGCCAAAGGACCCAGGTCCGATTCCTCAGGATCCACATAAGCCAGATGCACAAGGGGGTGCATGCATCTGGAGTTTGTTTGCAGTGGCTGGAGGCCCTGGCACACCCATTCTCTCTCTCTCCCTATTTCTCTCTCTCTCATAAATAAATAAATAAATAAATAAATAAATAAATAAATAAATAAATAAATATTAAGAAAAGGAAAGGTATGGGACTGTGGGATCAAACTTTTCATATTGCAGATATCTGTGGCCAGTTTGTTATCACCTCCGTGAAGCCTGTTTTCTTGTCTAACAAATATAATTTATGACCTCCACTTTGCATAGTTAGTGCTAGCTAGTAATAGAGTATATAAAATTACCAGAGTGGTACTGACACTATAAGTATGATTAATAAAGATAAACTTTACTACTTATTAAGTTTTTTATTATTATAAAATTTTATTTATTTATTTATTTATTTATTTGTTTGAGAAATAGAGAGAGAATAGGTGCACCAGGACCTTCAGCCACTGCAAATGAACCCCAGATGCATGTACTACCTTGTGCATCTGGCATATGTGGGTCCTGGGGAATCTAATCTGGGTCCTTTGGCTTTGCAGGCAAGTGCCTTAACCACTAAGCCATCTCTCCAACCCCATATTAAGTTTTGTACTAGAAGAAACTAGCTAAGAATGAATTGGTTTATTTTGATCTGCTTTATGTAACTCATTTTAATAGGACACCATTTTTAAAACACACTTATTTTACAATGTTGTAAAATTATCAAAATATGGTTTGCTGTGAGCTACTTAAAAACCTAATTTTTTTGTGTCTCAAAAAGAAAAAAAATAGTCATCCAACAAGTATCTAGATTATTAATGAAATTTGATTACTAGGAAGTTGAAAAAAATGACTTGAGAGTTTTTCGTTATGCCTTGATTTTGTCCTACAGAGAGGAGCTGGTGACTGCTGAGGACCTGCTGGAGTGGCTGCGGCCTTTCTGCTCTGATGACACATGCCCTGTGCGGGCCCGTATCCATGCACTGCAGCTCTTGGGGCAGTCCTTCCACCTGAGTGAGGATGACAGCAAACTCCTGGTGTTCTTCAGAACAGAAGCCATTCTCAGGGCCGCATGGCCACAGAGACAGGTAAGCAGGATCTGATGGCAAATTCTTCCCAGTATGATGAGAGGCAGCTTTTGGTCTCCCTCAGCCCACTTCAAGGGAATAATGAGCTTGGTAGTGGAAAGTTGCCAGTATGCTCGGCACACCAGCTACTTAGTGACTGAGTACATGCAGAAAGTTTCTTCTGAGATTTTACATAGCTGAACATGACTATACATTCTCAGTCATTCTCACACCAAACACAGGTTGATCATTTGTCTCTTCATAGGTGATAGGACTGTCACAATGCTGATTAACTATGGTGCCTCACCCTTTCCAGGAGAAATGTGGGGTGTTGCCAGGCATGGTGGTGCACACCTTTAATCCAGCACTCGGGAGGCAGAGATAGGAGGATTGCCTTAAGTTCAAGGCCACCCTGAGACTACATAGTTAATTTCAGGTCAGCCTGGGCCAGAGTGAGACCCTACCTGGAAAAACCAAAAAGAAAAAAGAAAGGAAAGGAAAGGAGAGGAGAGGGAGAGGGAGAGGGAGAGGGAGAGGGAGAGGGGAGGGGAGGGGAGAAAAAAGAAAAGAGAAAAAGAAAAGAAAAGAAATGTGGGTATAGTAGAGCTAGTTCATATCTATCATGTTTTTTCCTTGCTCATTTAAAAAACTTGCATGGAGTTATGTATCAGGCACAATGTCTTAGTTTCTCCATACTTTCTTTCAAGGCTCACTCAGTCCTTTCTGGAATCTTCTCTGATCACTGCAAGTTTAACTGAACTTTGAATTCTGCATACGTGACATTTTTTAATTACCTGTCATTATTTTTAAATACTACTACCATGAAAAATTCTGAAGCCCTGGAAGATGTACTTATCTTTTGAATCCCTTTAAGATTATGTGTGCATATGCATGCTTAAATACTTGTTGATTGAGTATGAATGCTAATTCTAAAACTTAAAAAAAATGAAGGATTCGAAGTTTAGCTTAAATTGTAACTTGGTATGCTGAAGTATATCTTAAATGGTTAGTTGATGCATGCAAAGGAGCAGGAGTCCAGGCAGGAAGCAGCAGCCTTGATCAAGTGCTTGACCATGACCATGCGGACAGAGCAGGTCGTCCTGTCACAGCAGCCCAGGGATCTGGAGAGGAGTTCCTGAAAGTCTGCCTCCAACTTGCCTTGTGATTTTATTTTTTATTTATACTTTGTATTTGTATATCTGAAAAACAATGGGTTTCTTCCTTTCTGTTTTCCTGAGGAAGTGTCACTGGGATTGAATGGGAGGGCATGTGCATGCTGAATATGTGCTCCGTCACTGAACTCCTTGTTGAAATGAATATCGTGCAGCTCATTTATGATTGTCTTAATAACTATTATCATCTTTATTTATATTTTCTTCTGAGATAAATGAGTAAATAACATTATTACTCATCAAGGTTAAGAGAGATTGATATCCTAAAACCATAGAATTATCCAACTCTAGTCTTATCTGAATACTGACATGGAGTGCAATAAAAAGAATCTAACATCTGACCTGTACATTCTGAAGTAATGTGACCTCACCAATATTTCCAGTCTCTATACTATGCCTTGAGTGACATCAGGACATCACCTGTAGCCTCCTTAAATAGCCACCAGGGAAACAGCTACAGCAGAGCAGGTAGATAGTGTAGAGGTTAAAGGTGGCTTGTTCTCAAAAAGCAAGAAGGCTCATGTCAACCTGAAATCAAAATATATTATTTTTGCCAAGTGGAACTTCCATTCTCGCTCTCAGCCTAATTAAATAAATGAATTTTACTGTACTTAAGTCACTTTCTGCTACAACTTTCATTAGTTGTGTTCATCTTGTTGATTCCTAGAGCTGCAGGGCCATGAAGCTGACTTTTCTTGGTGGAGTTTTACCTCATGCAATGTCAGATCAGGATGCTGAAAATACTGTGTCACAGGGTAGCTGAGAAAGGGGACATATCCATCTGTCATGTTGATATTCTCGAGCATACATTTCATATTTCAACTCAAGCTCTTCATAATATGTCACCGCTATTTATTCTTTTAAGCTTTTCTCTGTGTTCCAGTTTCTCAAAGAACTTACAACTTTTATATGATATCAATAATGTCTCAATCTTTCTGAGGGTTTAATTTCTTTATAACTTAACTTTTTTTGAGAGAGAGAGTAACAGAGAGAAAGGGAGAGGAAGACAGAGATGGGCACGCCAGCAGCCTCTCAGCTGCTACAAATGAAATCCAGAAGCGTGTGCCCCCTTGTGGTCAAGTGCGGCATTGCGCCCTTGTGTCACTTTGCATCTGGCTAAACATGAGACCTGGAGATTAGAACCAGCGTTCTTAGACTTAGGAGTCAGGCGCCTTAACTGCTAAGCCATCTCTCCAGCCTATAACTTAACTTTTTAAAAAATACAGGCCATAAGGCAGCCAAGCCTCTGTTAAGATTCCTCCCTCATGTACTTTTCTAAACTGGGTTGACTTTGTTGCTGTGAGCACAAACTGTCTTCTCTCATCTGTAAAGCTCATATGTAACTGCATTCTACCAGTGTTTCCTCTGAAGAAGGACAGACATTCAGGCCCTTTGGAAAGCATCTGTCCCAGAAGTTTCAGAAGGATGAGTGAAAGTTGTCTCCTGTCCCCTCTCACTTCTTATTTTCTCCTGTCTCTATTTTCCTCCCAGATAAGACCATTGCTGTGGTATTGGCAGCTAATAATGATTTCTTAAAGATGTGGTAGACATAAGAAAGCTCTCCTACTGGCTTCATAAAGCTGTTTGTCTTCAGTCTCCTCCAGAGAAAGTGTTGCTCAGTGTCTTTCCCTCCAATGGAAACAGAGTGTCTTCCTGGCACTGCTAATTCAGAATTTTTGGAGAGGACAAGTGAATTTGCTGAGGATTTATCATATAGTTGAAATAAGTTCTTGTTCCCTGGGAAATGAACATAGAAAATTCAGAATGGAAGCACCAATAACTTCTTGAATGTTGCAAAAGTATGTCCAAAGTTCAAACTGTCCCTTAAATTGCTGTATATTTTTTTAAATCATGTTACCTTTCTTTCTGTCAAACAATGGGAAGGTCGGGGTACTGCTGGTGGGTGATGCATACCTTCACCAGCCCTACTGCCAGGTATGTAACCTGTGTGCCTTGGCTACTGTGTGTAAAGTATATTAGTTACTTTCTTGTTGCTGTGACCAAATGGTTCACGACTTAAGGGAGGAGTCTTGTAAGTTTAAGAAGAGATAGAGTCCATCATGTCAGGAAAGCAAAA
Source organism: Orientallactaga sibirica (assembly GCA_036365145.1). Taxonomy (NCBI): domain Eukaryota; kingdom Metazoa; phylum Chordata; class Mammalia; order Rodentia; family Dipodidae; genus Orientallactaga; species Orientallactaga sibirica. The sequence goes on from JAEOAD010000015.1 coordinate 16,434,839, forward strand.
GACGAACAGGAAGTGGGACCAGGCTATAAAATCTCAAAGTCCATCTCCAGTGGCTCACTTCCTCCAGTAATCTTAATGATAAAGATCATTATATTGCAATGTTCAATTACCAAAAAATGTGGGACTTCTACCATCTCCGTGACTGGTAATCCTCTTAAGAAGACTTTGCATACATCAAAGGGGGGCTTAATATTTAATTATCCTCGAAGTGCCCAAAGTAGTGGCCCACAAATCATCATGTTGCTGAGAAACCAGGCCACTCCTGCAAAATTCAATATTGCCTGCTGCCTACCCAGCACTATTCTTCAGAGAGACAGCGATTTCTAGTTTTCTAATGATTGGTTAACATAATTAAAAATTCAGAGACCCTATTTTTCAGTAGTTTGAAGGGCTTTCATTGCTAATTCAGAAATGAACCCCAGCACAAGATGAGAGGAATAAGAGGGGATGTTATGGGAATAGGGAGGGGATAAATGTATTAATCACCTTGGTATGGTTTATCTGAGTTTTTGAGCTCTTGTAATTTTCTAGTTAACTGGTACATGAAAAATATAGGTTAAAATACTGATGTTTCCTTTAAAAACATCGATACCTCACCACCCCAAACTTCCTTTTCCACATTTTTAAGTAAAGGAGAACATGTAGCTTAGAGGGTTTTTTGTTTTTTTTTTTTTGCCTTGAAAAATATTTTTTATGTTTTATATTTATTTATTTATTTATTTATTTATTTATCTATTTATTTATTTATTTGACGGAGGGAGAGAGAGAATGGGCACACCAGGGCCTCCAGCCACTGTAAACAAACTCCAGACGCATGCGCCCCCTTGTACATCTGGCTAACGTGGGTCCTGGGGAATCGAACCTGGGTCCTTTGGCTTTGTAGGCAAATGCCTTAATTGCTAAGCCATCCCTCCAGCCCGCCTTTAAAATTTTTAACATACTTGAATTTGTGGATGTAAATGATCACCAGAAAGATTTAGTTTATGACACCTTATAAGCTCATCATATAGTCATGTATTTTGCTTATTATGAAATGTGCAAGTCCATTTTAATGCTTGTACGTAGAGACCAGTGGGCTTCATTTGCCAAAACGTGAGTAAAATACCTACTTCTTTATCAGAGTAAAACACATAACAAAAGTTCAATATGCAAAGCTATGTATATAGTTCCTTAAAACTAATTTACTGTTATCCCAGATGTCTTCAAAATCAAGAGTCACAGACGTGATCTGCTTAACCAAATACAGGTTGAGAGTTGATGTTAGGAATGTGAGTGCACAGATACAGGCACTGTCTTAAACAGCTATGAAATCTCACTGGGAGTTTCAAAAGATTTCCTGTTTGGTAAGCATCTTTTAGGAAAAGATACAGATATCCAGAAATGAGGAGTTACTTATTCAGATTTTAGCTTAAATGTCACCATCCTAAAATCACTATACAGACTAACCACTCAGTCACAATGTATTTCATCACTAACTTATTCTCTCTAAATAACTTACCATCATCTAGAAACTTCTTCCAAGTGATTCTTTTATCTATTTGTTATATGATGTCCTTCTCCATTAAGATGTAAATTCCATGAGAATAGGAATCTCACAGATACTCTATAAATATTTGTTGAATAAGTGAATGAATATACTAAGTCTTTAAAAACTTGGCCAAGGTCACCCTTAAAATGGCAAGGTCAGGACTCCTGACTTTCAGTGGGATGTTCTTGCCTTTAATGTTGAAGTGTTAGACCATGCTGCTTCCTCCTTTTCTGCAGTCAAAATGATTGCCTGGAAAATGGGAAAATATCCTTAGAGTGGCTTGTTGCTATTAGAATGAGAATGTTGTATTAGTTTGCCATATTTTGTAGACAGTGATTTTTCATCAGTTTATTGTTTCTCATCCAGAAGCAAGCATGCCATAAGCATCTTTTTTTCAGATATGAGCAAGAAATTTGAAAGATTAGAAAGAGCATAATGGCATTTTTTTTCCTAGATAATTAAAGTTGAGAGACCATCCACATTAACTGTACTCCAAATACTCGGAGACCTGGAGAGTCTCCCTTTAAGAACAATGCATTCTTTTCCTTTAGAGATTTTCTCTGTTGCCATTGAAAAGCTGTCATCATTTGGGGCAGGAAAGGAGACTATGGGCTGGGTACTATGTGCATATTATAATTGTCCTCCAGAACAATTACCATCCTCTTTGTTTTAGGTAAGATCACATGATTGATATAGGTGACACAGCTTGTTAGTGAAAAAAAAAAAAAACTTGAACTTCAACCCATTCTATCTAGCCCAAACACTTCTATTCTGGGCCCTATGTTACATATCTTCCCATTTGTCAGAGAGATATATTTAGCATTAGTGTGTAAGTAGTATTGATTCTACCAGCCTTTTCCATGAATTGAATTTGATTAGCCATGAGAAATCAAGAGTTCAAAAGATAGCAGACAGCATTTCCTTATCTTTTGACACTGTCTGAAAACATAGTGCTATATATGCTAAGTACTGTTTAATTAAAATGTTGAAAATGCTATGCCTAATAAATGTTTTTTTTTAATAGTGCTGTGGTAGGTGATTCACATGTCCCCTATAAATTTATGTGTTTTGAATGCTTGGTTCCCAGCTGGTGGCAATTTGGGAGGTAGACACTTGCTGGGGAAGAAGTGTTACTAGGGATGGAGTTTAGATTGGTATAGCCCAGCTTTCCCCTCGCCAGAATTCAGCTCACTTTTCTTGCTTTCTGCTGTGGCAAGTCATGATGTCCAGTCTCTGCTCTGCCATCCTTTCCCTACCACCATGAAGTTTCCCCTGAAGACTGCAAGCCAAAATAAACCCCTTCCTCCCATTGACTTGTTTTGGTCAGGTGTCCTGTCCCAGCAATGAGAAGGTAACTACATGAGCCCTGATGAAGTAGTCATCAGAGATGCTTTAGGCATATAGTATATACCTTGAACTGTGTACTGTGGGGACAGAAAAATGGGTAGGGTACTTGCCACTAAGTCTATGAGCTCTTCAACCACACAGACCTGAGTTCAGAGCAGTTTTACTACCTACTGGCTGTGAGCTCGGTCAAGGTAGTAAAGCTTTCACATCCTTATTCTCCTCATCTCCCATCCAAATACTAACCAGGCCTTACCCTGCTTGGCTTCCGAGATCAGATGAGATTGGGCACGTTCAGGGTGATATGGCCATAGACAGTCTTCATCTATAAAATGGAGAGAATATGTAAATATTGTGAAGATTAAGTGGGATAATACTTGTAATGGTCTAATGTCAGACCAAGTAAATAGTCATTGGTGTGGTCTTCCCACAGGAGGAGCTTATAGAAGTGCTACCAAAGAAGTGAATAGCATAAAGTACTTGGGCGACAGGACAGAAGTCTGCACAAAGCACAGGGCTCAAGGGTGGACCTGTAGCCATTCTGGTGAGGCAGTGAGGAAAGACTGCTCTGAGGAGGTAGCACCCAGTTCAGCACAACTGGTCTGTGGCGTAAAAGCAGAAGACCTGAGATGAAGGTGGCAAGGATAGACTGTGGGAGCCCCAGGTGTTGTGCTCAGACAGCCTGGGAGAGTGATGCCATAGAGGAATGTGAGCAGATTTCCATCTGGGAAGCCCTCTGGCTGCTATGTGAATAATGGACTGCAGAGTCTGGCTGTTGAGATTCGGAGAAAAAGACTAAAGCAGTGGTCTCGTTGACTGAAGTTAGCACCAGCAATGACGCTGGTCAGGACAGAAAAGAGAGCTTGAGAAGTTAGTCCCAGTTTACTTGGTGGCTTCTTAGAACTGGGAGACTGTTGCTTTGAAGTTGCACATTCCTTGCAAGGAAGTGGTGCTGCTCAACTTGCTAGACAAGAAAGAGAAACTGTATTTGTCAAGAAAGACACTAAGCTCAGGCAAAGCATTAGTGTGTTCTAATCCTGAGAAACATTTTCCACATGCTGGAGCAGTAGCGGAGAAGCAGAGAGGCTACGTTTACTCCCTTCACTCAGGCAAGCTGGCTTCATTGCTTAATGTGCCCTAGCTAAGCGGTTACGTCCTAGTATAGACTTGAAGCTAGCAAATTCCTTCTCTCTTATAACCGCTCTCAAATGGCCAGTAGTGGGTGATTTTATTCCAGTGCCTTTTAAAAAATGTTATTAGGGCTAGAGAGATGGCCAAGTAGTTAAGACACTTGCCTGAAAAACCTAAGGACCTGGGTTCGATTCCTAAGTATCCACATAAAGCCAGGTGCACAAAGTGGCACATACATCTGGAGTTTGTTTGCAGTGGCTAGAGGCCCTGATACACCCATTCCCTCTCTCCCTTACCCCTCCCTCCCTCCCTCCCTCCCTCTGTCCAAATAAATATAAATACAAATATAAATATAAATATATGTTATCGGTGTGTATTCATTGTAAAAAATAGGTTTTATTATGACATTTTTATACATTGATATATGATTTGATCATGCCTACCCCTTTTTATTACCCTCTTCTCCCCACCCCCACTCCTATGGAAGTCCTCTTCCCAAATAAATAATTCTTCTTTATTTTCATGTTTCACATATATGTATGTATGTATGTATATATTTAACTGAGGTTCCACATATGAGAGAAAATATATAAGATTTATCTTTCTGAGACTGGCTTATTTTGCTAAATTAACCTGATGATCTCTTGTTCCATCTGTTTTTCTATTAAGGAATGAATTTTGTTTTTCTTTATAGTTACATAGATCCCCATTGTGTGTATGTCACATTTTCATTATCCATCCAACTGTTGATGGCTATCAAAGCTGATCCCACACCTTGAGTATTGTAAATACTGCTACACTGAACATGGGTGTGCAGGCGTATTTATTTTACAGCTATTTTATTTTATTTTTACCTATGAACACATTGTGCTCAGGTCATTTTGTGTAGTGATACAGCTATGGTAAGGCAAATGTTTACATGTTAATCTCAATGATATGCTATGGTAAAAACATTTCTAGCTCTATGATTTATTCTATTAATTCCTCAGTCTACGGCCATACCACCCTGAACGTGCCCAATCTCGTCTATTAATACTTCAACTTAAAAACATAGCAAACCTTTTAAAAGTTATCTTTGGGGGCTGGAGAGATGGCTTAGCAGTGAAATGCTTGCCTGTGAAGCCTAAGGACCTTGGTTTGAGGCTTGGTTCTCCAGGACCCACATAAGCCAGATGCACAAGGGGGCGCACACATCTGGAGTTTGTTTGCAGTGGCTGGAGGCCCTGGCGTGCCCATTCTTTCTCTCTGCCTATTTCTTTATTTCTCTCTCAAATAAATAAATAATAAAATATTAAAAAAATAAATAAGTTATCTTTGGGAGTAGCTCTTATAAGTAAACACAGGTATATTTATGAGGATTCTTATGGCATGAATTTTCTTTGAAAAGAAATTCGTTAGGCAGAAATCTTTCCTCTTATTTAACAGAGTATTTTTCCTCTATCTTGAGTTTTACTTTAAAGGTTTCATAAAATATTATAATTAACCATGTGGTGATGTGTATTATGCACTAAAGTTACATATTAGCCATGTGGTGATATGTATTGTATGTATTGAAGCTATACTTATGTGTAGTGTTACAACATATTTTAATGTGTAATTTCTAAGTTGAAATCAAATAGTACAGTTCTGTAAAAAATGGTTCAGAATTATAGTCGTTGGCCTCTTCTATTTGTTTATATATGTTTGTGCACCCACAGAGGTACCACAGTTAGTAACCCCCATCCCAAGGGCAGGCCAGCCATGCCATGGATAGGCATTGTAAAAGGCCATGGAATGCCCTTTCTTCTCAAGCAACTTGCAAGTAGACATTTACTTGCCTGTCAGGCCTTTAGAGAGAATCAAAGGCTTCACTAGTCACCAGGTGTTATAGTTACCTTCTCATAACTGGTACAAAGTACAGGACCAAAAGTAGCTTGTGGAAGGAAAGAGTTTATTTTTGGCTTACAGACTAGAGGGGAAACTCCATGATGGCAGGGGTAAAGGTGGCACAAGTAGAGGGTGGGCATCACTTCCTGGCCAATATCAGGTCAGGTGGACAACAGCAGCAGGAGAGTGGGCCAAACACTGACAAGGGAAAGTTGGCTATAACAGCCATCAGCTTGCCTCCAACAACACCTCAAGGCTCAAATTCATAAATTGTGACCAGCTGGGGATCAAGCATTCAAAACACATAAATTTATAAGAGACACCTAATTCAAACCACACCATGTCTAGATCCCAAAATAGGAAGGAGTTCAGCATCTCCTTTCTTTATTCTTTGTTATTGCAGGCTAGGGATAGCTTTTGGGGCATCAGGCTGTCTCAACCTGCTCACATTTAATGTAAAGTGAAGGTTACATGTTTGAAAGCCTCTCAGTATCTACATTTGGTTTTTAGGTGTTTTTAATTTATTTTATTTTATTTGCAAGCAGACAGAGAGAAAGAGAGAGATACAGAGGAGAGACAGAGGAAGAATGGGTGCGCAAGGGCCTCTAGCCACTATAAACCAACTCCAGACACATGCACCTCCTTGTGCATCTGGCTTACGTGAGTACTGGGGAATTGAACCTGGATCCTTTGGCTTCACAGGCAAGCACCTTAACCGCTAAGCCATCTCTCCAGCCCCTGGTCTTTAGTTTTTTAAAAATGAAAACCTACCAGAAAAAATAAAATCTTTTAATGTTTAAACTTTAGTAATATTTTCATCATTTTATATTTTCTTTTTTCTTTCTTTCTTTCTTTGTTTTTTGGTAGGGTCTCACTCTAGCCCAGGCTGACCTGGAATTTACTATGTAGTCTCAGGGTGCCCTCAAACTCATGGTAATCCTCCTATCTCTGCCTCCCAAGTGCTGGAATTAAAGGCGTGCACCACCACAGCATATTTTATTTTCAATAAAACCTGTAACTCAGAAGTGAAAACAAGTCATGGTCTTATTGAATTTATATGTTCTTGTCTAGTGGTAATGATATTAATAACTAAGAGTACCTTACTGCGTGCCAGGTACTACTTTAAGTACTACTTAGATTGGTGGGACATGTGCTAGCCCACACTTTGTGGCGGGTTATATTCTTCACAATATTCCATTTCCAGAGATCCTGGTAAAGTTCATTATGAGCAAGAGGCCACGTGTGCCCACCTCTTCTTACAGGAGAGCTTTCACAGTCCCAGGTCTAGTGTTGCCAGAGGTCAACTTTGTTAGTTTTTTCTGCTTTTTTTTTTTTTTTTTTTGACTGATTCTGTGGTTTTTGTTGTTGTTTCTCCTTTTAATCCCTGCATATGGACACCTCAGACTTAACTTGATCATGTTCCTAAAGGAATCGCATAGATACTTTGCATCTTTAAATGAGTTCTTATCGATAGTCCCTTAGAAGTCCGAAGGCTCACCAACCTTAAGGATGAGAAGAGCAGTAACTAATATCACTGCTAGCAACAACAGTCTTTTAAAGGGTGATAATAGCTTTCTACTTACAAAACACTTTTATATGCACTAGTAACTGTCATATTTGTAAATACCTGAAAGGCTACTATCAGAGTCTGTAGGAAAATATATATTCTAGAGATCTCGGCCAGTTTGAAGTATTTGGATTCACTTTTAGGAGTCACAGAGAAATTGAAGGAAAAAATGGATTCAACTGACAAGTGGTGACATTGGGAGCTCTCGCTCTCAAGGACACCAAGTCTACGTCTGATTATGATGCTGCAGCACTTGACAAAGTGGCTTCTGAGAAAGGCTGAAGTCACTAGTTCATTGAGGAGGAAATAGCATTGCAAAGGCAGAAAAGATACTTGTGTTAGTCACATTTAGAGTTTGCTTTTTAAAATAGCAAGATATTTAGTTAGTAGTATCAGGAATAACTATCACTCATCACTCAGGTGCTTGCAAAATATAGGACACTCTCACCTCCCATGTTTTCTTTGATACTCACTGGGGCAAACACAGGGTGTTCAAAGAGTCAGGGGTTACTTTCTTGTTCACTGCAAGAAAAGACAAAGTAGGGCTGAAGAGAGGGCTTAGCAGTTAAGGCACTTTCCTGAGAAGCCTAAGAACCCAGGTTGAATTCCCTAGTACCCACATAAGCCAGATGCACAAGGTGACACGTGCATCTGGAGTTTGTTTGCAGTGGCTGGAGGCCCTGGCCTGCCCATCCTCCCCCTCACAGTGCTCCTCTCTCTCTCCCATAAATAAATTTTTTAAAAAAGAAAACACAAAGTAAAACATAGGAAAAATAAGCTTCTCTTTTGTTTTCCTGTAATCTGTGGAAGCATATTTAGGAGTCATTTCTAATAGCATAATTAATTGACAAATAAATGAGATTTTGAAAGCAAAGTTAACCAGCAATTCCATTTTCTTTAAACAGCCACATTTCTGTCTTCTTCTCCTCCCCTCCCTCGCCCATAAACACAGGTCCAACTTTCTGCTTTTCATGTTTGTGACAGCATGTGTGGATGACACTATATATAAAATGCCATTTATTGTGTACCTACCATGTTCTATTCTGTTTGGTTATTTTATTCCCATTTCCTTATTATTCATTTGCATAATATATGTTCTCATTAACTCAGAAAAGAGAAAACTGAGCCTCAACAATATCAGTACCATCTCCAAACCAAGAATATTTCAGTGTACTTTGACTTCCTCATCTCTAAAAGCTGTATATTTAATTAAATTGACCATAATTTACTCTGTTTTCTCTTTAGTGAGTTAATGACATAACATTTGATATCCATGCAAAGTAGTTTGTTCCTCCGTGTTTCGGGGTGCTATGCTGTCATTTCACATGGTAAGGGGTTGGAGAGCAATCTGGTTCTCTGTTTTTCTCATATGTTGTAAGGTCAGATGCTTACAATAGATATTAGATGTGGACTGTACTAGAGACTAGATGAACATCCAGGTTGAACAGGTATGTTTTTTTCAATGCAATTTAGAGAATTTAAAATCTCACAATGTTTATACCAATCAGGAGTTCTCACACTTCTGTGAGCCTCTGGCACCCACTTGATTTACCTTTGTGGTCTAAGTGATGCAGGATTTGAGGGTTCAGGAGGGGTTTATTTAAGAGGAATTGGGACCTAGGAAGAAGGCTAGAGCCAGAGTCATGATCACATGGGAAGCGGAAAACACATACTCAATGTGGAAAACACAGCATAGTCTGTAAGATTCATTGAAGATAAAGTGGGGATTTTAGGGAATAAACACCTGGGAGCAAGAATTTAGGTGCTTATGTAGGAAGAGTTAGAAGGAACATCATTAACATCAACCCTGAGTTTCCGCATGGAAGGAAGGAAGAAAAGCAGAGAGAAAATATTCAGATGTGAAACGAGTAGTTGTGTTATACCTATGGTAACCCCGAGTTTAGAGAAATTACACGGGTAACAGGCCTAGAGTTACAGAAAGCACCCATGTGATCAATCTAGAGTGTAAGGAAAAAATGCATGTGGTAGATTCAGAGACCAGAGGAAAATCATACAGGTAATTAAAGTGAGAAGTTACTCCAAACTATTAAGCAGAAGCAAGCAGAAAACCATCCAGACCAAGAAACAATATTATGTCTTCCCCCCCACACCCACCCAACCAGGCTGGATGAGAGGGGAAGCCACTTGTGTGTAAGCAGAGATGAGAGGGAATCAATCCAGAGAGAGCAGACAGGAGGAAGGCCAAAGCCTTTTATAGAATAGAAAACGTATTCTCAATTTCTAACTGAGACTGCCTAAAAGAAGCTGGCTTTCTCCTGTTCTCCATTAGGATAGTTCTTCCCTCCTTACATTTTTTCCCTTACTACTTACTGGTTTTATGACATAGTATTCTTCAACTTATGATTGTTTAATGTTTCTACTCTTAGTGAGCATCATTAGCAGATACGGTGTACACATATGTTGGGCTAGAGCTTTTAGAAAGCACATAGGTATCATTGTTTACTGCATAAGAGAGACATTGATCACTGATGCTCCATATTTACTGACCACTAGGATTTGATCATAGCTAAAAATTTTAACATTGAACATTTAGAGGCATGTTCATTAAAATTTAGCACAGCACAGGAGTGCCTAGCATGAGTATTATGTTTAAACATTGCTCCCCAAGTCCTAGCAAGTATAATCAAAAAGAAGCAAATGGGATCTGTAACTTTTGAACAGTCACAATTGCCCTTATTTACTTGTGTTATTCACATTTGTTGAATACCCAAGGAGAATCCTGAGGACATATTAAAAGGGCTAACATGATAAAAGAATACATATGAAGGCTGGAGAGATGGCTTAGCAATTAAGGTGTGTTCCTGTGAAGCCAGAGGACCCAGATGCACATGCATCTGGAGTTTGTTTGCAGTGGCTTTTGGCCTTAACATTACCATTCTCTTTCTTTCTATCTGCCTCTTCCTCTCTCTTTTTCTCTCTCTCCCCCTCGTTCAAATAATAAATAGGTAACTAAACAAAATGTTTTTAAAAAATGAATACATATGACAGTATATGTGAGCATAGCTTACACATCTCTGGTATGGGGACTTATGAGTAAATATGACTCGAAGTATGGAGACTCAACTTTTCAAACATAGTGTGACATCTTTTTTCTCAAATTTTAGATTTTAAATACTGCTGTTCAAAGGAAAGTATGTTCTGCTTCCATCTAAAAGGCTATGTTTAGAAACCTCCACTTAATACTCTTTTCTAAAGAGTTTAATTGCATTAAGATAGTCTTAGACCCTTTCCCAATGGAAGGATTACAGGCATAATTAAAAGCTATTGGGAGATTGCTGCAGGTATGTGAAAAGCAGATCTCAAATTTCTGCAAGTGGATAAGCAGAGGCATCTTTGTTCCAGACCTTTCCGGTTTTTCCAGGTGGGGGTCTCACTCTAGCCCAGGCTGACCTGGAATTAACTATGTAGTCTCAGTCTGGCTTCAAACTCACAGCAGTCTTCCTTCCTTTGCCTCCCTAGTGCTGGGATTAAAGGCATGCACTACCACTCCTGGTGGAGAGAGAGGGAAAGACTGGCTGCATCAGGGCCTCTAACTGCTGCAAACTAATTCCAGATGCATGTTCTACTTTGTTCATCTGGCTTAATGTGGGTACTGGGGAATCAAACACTGGTCATTAGGCTTTGCAGGCAAGTGCATTAACTGCCAAGAGTATTTTTTTACAGCAGACCACTAGGAAGATGGAAATACTGTCTACTTCAGAGCAAAAGGCACACATACTTGCTATCCCTTAATAGACTCATGCTCCCTAAGCTTGGGGCTCTTCAGTCACACAGCCCACTGTGTATGTCTGTCATTTCTCCTTGCTCCACCTGTGGGCCTGGGGACTCTGGAAACTGGCCCAAGGAAATGCTAATACTCTTCTGCCTGAGTCTCTTGTCACCTGCCCAGATGATTAAATGATGACAGGTGAGATAGGCTATCTTGTTAGCTTATCAGAAGGATACAATGCTCTTAGCTCTTGACAAAGACCCTCCTCAAAGTATGTCCTTCACAATCAACTCCAGGATCTCATTCCAGTTACAAGGCACACAGAAACAAGCATGCCCTGCCCATTTTCATATACACTTAGACCTTAGCTCAACTTACATTCACAAATGAGGTTGGCCTGTTTCTTCCAGCCATTTGCCACCTCACACTCTCCTTTTAGCAAAGGAGATGAGCTGTATCTCTCACTTTTATGAAGAAGCCAAGCTAATGTTCTTGCTTATAAGACTCACAAAAGCAACATTTTCACAAATGGTTTCAGTGTGGAGAGAAATTGGAGCAGATCTTGGGTAACAACCAGTACCAGTTAGCTAGAACCCAGCACTGTGTCTCATACTCTCCATGTTTTCACTCATCTCGCTTTTCTAGTGGCCTTGTGAGATGGCTCACCTCTTGTTACTAGAGCTCTGTCATCAGGACCCGAATGTGGATTTGGCTCTTTCCACACTGGGAGAGGAAAAAAAAAACATAAACTACATACAATGGAAAATGAATTTATTTATAGTTTTGGCCAAAATTGGGATAGCGCCATTCTCTGTCTTTGTCTTCCCATAGCAATCTTACAACTTATAAAAAGGAAGAAACAAAGGTACGTGTAGATTCAGCTGTGGGTCTGGGTCCTAATAAGTGGAGCTGGGAAAGAAGTCACCAAAGTCACAAGTCTGGCTTCCTTTTGGCTTTTCAGGTTCTTGGTGCACCAGCAACACAGGCGTCACCCATGAGAGATAGTGTGTGTATGGGGTTGGGATTTCCATTCTCAACACATAGGGAGCTGCAACTGAAAAATACAATGTTTAAAAAAATCCTACCTTCAAGGCTCTGCTACAAAAATAGTATCAAAAACGCTTTATAGGGCTGGAGAGGTAGCTTAGAGGTTAAGGCACTGGCCTGTGAAGCCTAAGGGCCCAGGTTTGATTCTACAGTGTGCTCGTAAGCCAGATGCACAAGGTGGCACATGCATCTAGAGTTTGTTTGTGGTGGCTAGAAGTCCTGGCGTGCCCATCCTCCCTCCTCCCCTCCCTCCCTCTCTTTTACTCTCTCAAATAAAGTGAAATATTTTAAAAAGTTTGAAAACTCAATAAGTGGAAACTATCATTTGCAGGCTGATACAAAAACATATATGAATGTTTTATTTATAATATGGTTTTCCTTTTAATATAGTTTATGTTCTCAAAATTTACAAACTATTATAATTTCTGAAATGAACTTAAATCTAGGTAATGAAGATATGACTGTTTTGGATAAGCTCTCTATCTGCATGAGATATGTCACATACCAAAAGTAACATACACTGATTCTACCCTTCTTAGGAAGGGAAATTTCTTTTTTTTTTTTTTTTATTGACAACAAAACATACTTACATACAAAAGGTGCATAGTTTTCCCTCCCCTCCCCCCATTCCCCTTTAGAACTCCACTCTCCATCATATCCCCTCCCTCTCTCCATTAGTCTCTTTTTTAATTTGATGTCATCATCTTTTACTTCTGTTATGAGGGTCTTGTGAAGGTATTGCTAGGCACTGCAAGGTCATGGATATCGAGGCCAATTTCTGTCTGGGCAGTTGCATTGTAGGGAGTCGTACCCTTCCTTTGGCTCTTCCATTCTATCCGCCCCCTCTTCCGCAATGATCCCTGAGCCTTGGAGGGTGTGACAGAGATGTTTCAGTGCTGGGCACTTCTCCATAGGAAGGGAAATTTCTTGTTCTTAACTCTATTATATTTAAGTATAATGTAGAACAGTGGTGCTATTAGGAATGTCAGCAGTATGTCAATCAGTAGGTGTTAAATGATTTTGGCGTGTGTGTGTCTGTGGGTGTATCTTTGGTGTGTGTGTATGCACGTTTGTGTGCAGATGCATGTGCTCCATGCACATGCATGCAGAGGTCAGAAGAAAATGTTGGCTTGTTGGGCTTTGGCTTTTTGAAGCTGATTTTCAAGAGGAATGTGGAAGGATTTGAAACCTTGGCCTAAGGGATGCCTTGTAGTGCTGTGAGTACAGCTTGATGGACTATTCTGGTCAGAGTTGAAAGACCTGAATGCAGAAAGAACTATGGACTGTGAGGTTTGGCTTTGTGAGAGTGAGAAAGAGCTTTGCTTAGACTGGGCTAGAAGCAATTTGTATGAGAAGCTTGCTTTTATGCCCGTGTCTTGAGAAGCTGTGTAGGGTTGCTTTGCATAGGGATGGACTGGTGTGAACAGAGGGATATGACACAGAAATGAAATCTTTGGGCTGAAACTTCTGCCCGTTTAGCTACAATTTATGAGATTACAACCTTTGAGATTGGGCCAGCTGACCTGCACTGGGGCAACAGGAAGAATGTAGACTCTCTTGAAGGGGCCTGAGTGCTCAAGGAGTGTCCTTTTCTTCAAAGTCTGCTTTATTCCCCAACCCCGATTAACAAACTGGAATCCTACCTGGTATTGTGGAGTATAAGAAATGCAGGAAAGAGAGGGTCATTAGGTTTGCAACATGGTCTTATGTTTTGGAAATGGCCATGGGCAGTGTGAAGCAGGTTTGCTGGATGCCTGCATGGAGAACTGATGGAGCTGTGAGGATAAACCGTGGGTTGCAGTGGAGACCCAGTGGAGATGCCCGGACCATGAGATGGCTGCCAAGGAGAGCTGCCAGCCCCAGATGAAGTTTTCCAGGACTGTAAGTAGCCTAGCTGGAGGGGTAGAATTGAAACTCCAGAGACTTGTTGTTGGTTAGAATTATCAGACTTGGAGATTTGTCACTAACTAGAATTGTTGGACTTGAAGCTACAGAATTTGATGTTTGCCCTGTTTAAATCTGTATTGGTTGAATATTTCTTTGCTATGCCTAAAGCCATCTTTTGCAATATAAGTGTTTATTCTGTGCCATTATGGGTTTTTTTTTTTTTTTTAAGTTGGTATTATGGCTCAGTTAAAAGACTGAATTATGGGGATGTTTGGACATCATTAGGACTGATAAAAACTATGGGGACTGAATGCATTGCATATTACATTATGGATGGTTATCAGTTTATAGGGTCCAAGGATGGAATGTGGTGGTTTGATTCAGGTGTCCCCATAAACTTTGGTGTTCAGAATGCTAAGTTCCCAGCTGATGGAGATCGGGAATTAAAGCCTCCCGAAGGAAGTATATAGTTGAGGAAAGGCTTATGGGTGTTATAGTCAGTTTCCCTTTGCCAGTGTTTGGCACATTCTCCTGTTCCTGTTGTCCACCTGATTCTGGCCAGGAGGTGGTGTCCACCCTCTGCTCATGCCCTCGTTTTCCCCTGCCATTATGGAGCTTCCCCCTCAAGCCTGTAAGCCAAAATAAACCTCCTTTTTTCCCACAAGCTGCTCTTGATTGGGTGATTTCTACCAGCAATGCGAACCTGACTGCAACACTAGCTAAATATAATATGTCACATAGTTCTCAGTGCTAAGAAGGAAAAATGAAACAATAAGGAAGATGGGCAGTCATGGGATCCTCTAAGTCAGGCAAGTAAGGCAACACTCAAGTCACTTGAAGGAAACAGGGCTATAAACTGCTCAGATATGTGGAGGAAGACTCTGCTAGGCCAAGAAAGCATCCCAAGGTCTCTGAGGCATACGTGTGTGTGATTGTGTACATGGATCCACCAGGAGGCCTTGAGGCTGGCTTTAAACTTTTGAAAAATCTCATCACTTTATAAATAGCCAAGTTAATATCACCACACTCTGCATTAGAAGCCAAGCTTAAATAACTCAAACTTGTCGAGCGTATTGAGTCCTCTGGTGTCAGAACATACTGATCTATTTATATTTTGTTTCTATTACATGGACCCTGTTACCAGGACAGTTGAACCCATTTCCATATGTACAGCAAGGTTACTAACACCTGAGTGTCCTCCACACAATACTGTGGCAGAGGTCAACTGAATTGCTGTATTGTGAAATTACTTTAAAATCTAAAGTGCTCTGGGTGATTATTCCATAGACAGGTGCCATGGGGTTTGAGGGCAGTTTTTGAAAGATTCAACAGGTCACTGAGTGAGCAAGGCTTCCCATAGCAATTACTGATAATTTCATGGTACATATGACCATTTGTGAAAATGCAGATTTCATGGTGTGACTTTTTCAGATGGCTCCATGGGCTCAGAGCCAGAGTGACCATTAAATAAACGTTTTGGAAGTGCATTAGTGCAGACAATTTAGCAAATACAGAAAAATATCCATTCTTGTTGTCCTTTTCAGGTACTGTCACCTGAATGCCTGTGCAAATAAATCATTATGAACTTACCATTTTGACTGACTGTGTACCCACATATAGAGAAGCTGTGCGGAGAGAGGCTAGAACAGGGGAGAACCAGACCTGGCTCTTCACCTTCCCACAGGCACTGGACATTGTTGTTTTTGTTGTTGTTGTTTGTTTTGTTTTTGGGGGTTTTTTTGTTTGTTTGTTTTTTGAAGTAGGGTCTCACTCTAGCTCAGAATGACCTGGAATTCACTCTGTATTCTCAAGCTGGCTTCAAAGTCATGGCGATCCTTCTGCCTCCCAAGTGCTGGGATTAAAGGCGTGCGCCACTACACCCGGCTGGCACTGGACAGTGGACTTGTGGAACTGCATAGATGTCAAACAGAAGTCATTCTGTTATTCAGTGGGAGGAAAATGACTATTCTGTATTTGACAGACTTACCTTGCTTTAGACGTGAATGAAGTATATTTTGCTTTATAGCAAGAAACAACATTTGACAAATACACATTAGTAAAATTTAAGTTCAAGTTAAAGAAATTTTCTAGATACATGTAGGCTAGCAATTTTCTAATGAAAATTAGGAATTACTTTAGATTATTTAAGCTTTTAAAAATTCACTTTAAATATTAAGTATACAGAACTATTATAGTTTCAAATCTAATTTTTTAACATTTTAAATGCCAATGTGCCAGTTATGTGGAAGCCTGTCTGTTCAAATTTATTTCAGCAAAGAACGTTGAAATTTTTCCTGTGATTTTGTAGTTCTAAACAACTTTTAATACAATTGTTTGAATAAGATATAGAACTTGTCATAGAGTCTCAAGGAGGGCGTGGAGGTAGCCTTGATTTGCCTCTGGTGAGGCCCCCCATTTTCCTCATTACTTTTATCTTTTTTTTTTTTTTTGTATTTTCGAGGCAGGGTCTCACTCTAGTTCAGACTGACCTGAAATTCACTATATAGTCTCAGGGTGGTCTCGAACTCAGAGCTCCTCCTACCTCTGCCTCCCAAGTGCTGGGATTAAAGGCTCATTACTTTTATCTTTTGACAAAGGTTATAGTCTTATACCCCCTCTCCCCTGGTCACACTTTCCCTGAGGGCTCTCCTCACTGGGGTTATTGGTGTTCACTGTGGGGGTAACTAAGGCCTTAGTCAGTCTCTATGGGGAAACCGGGAATCTTACAATCTTCCCTCCCCATTTTCCACAATGGTCCCTGAGCCTTTGCAGTTTTCTTAGCAGACTGGTTTAGGGCTGAGTTGTCTGTAGCCTCTGGGTCTCTGACTTGATGTATTTTCATTGGCCACAGTGTCTGTTGCCGTTCCCCTGGAGCTGGTTGTCAGGTTAGAGTGGGAGCAGTACTTGTGTGGCTGCTTTCTCTGCAGTTTCTCCTGGGCCCTGGCAGTATGGTAGAGATGGCAAGTCTTACAGTGGGCAGTCATCTGTCTTCTTGTCATATAGATGGATCTTGATTCTCCTTCATTTTCTCTGCCATCTGTAAAATAAAACAGATTCTCCAACCAAGTGTGAGAGCAACTTGGATTAAAGGGGATGTGCATAGTTATTTAAGAGAGTTTTTGGTGTGCAGACCCACTCTTCTCCAAAGAACAGGGCTTCTCTCTAGAGTCTATGAATTTCCTATGAAATTCTGGCTTGGATTCCAATTCCAGGTATGAGTTCTCTCCTACCGAGCAGGCCTCTTGTCCAGTCAGAGACAAGTCGGTAACCTGAAAAGGCTGTGTGCCACTATTGTACAAGTATGTACTTCTTGCCCAACTGGCTGATTTTGTAGCTTTCAGGGTCCCCTTATTATTCATGCTGTTGGTGACAAAGCATGATGACATAGTTCCCCAGCAACTCCCACTGCATTTTCCAACACTATGAGAACTAACTGGGTGGGAACTGGTTTTCCTGTCATGTCCAGCATGGTATTCCTTTGTCCTGTGACCACAGCTGTGGTGTCTGCAGCAATAGGGTCTTACCTTTTAGTTCTGTCAGGTAATCAAGTGTTATGGAAAAGGTCTGCATTGTCTAGGGGACCTCATGGATCTCCCTGGCCAACAACTTGCTGTGTGGCTAACTCAATTCTGGGCCTGGGATTAACTAGCCAGAGCCCATAGTTTTAGGGGGTAAGCCTTTTCCACCTTCTATGGGGCATTTCTGTCCAGACAGTCCCCACTTTATTGGTGGTTGTATCATGTAGAATGATATCCTGAAGGAGGGTTTCTGTGGGACTGATTGATGCCATCTTAGGTGTTATTCCCTTCCTAACCCTCCCTAGCCCTTACCCCTCCAATACCCTCCCACTTCCTATCTTCTGCCCCCCCACCTAGCCTGCTAAGTATTTCCTCCTCTCCTCTCTCCCTATTTCGTTTTTCTTCTGGTCTCATTCTAGTTTTATGCCTATATTTCTGATGCATACTACCATTTACACCCATCTCCAGTTGATCCCAGGTAGGAACCACATATGAGAGTGAACATGTGGCATTTGTCTTTCTTTGCCTGTATGACCTGGCTAGGGCCTTCTTAACTCTGTCACCTCCTAATGGAGAGCAGTGATGTAAAAGAGAGATTGTCTGGTTAGTGGAAGTTCAGGTAAAGTTTCATTTCAGGTAGGCTTCATTTCTTCTAGAATTACAGCACTGAAGAAAGGGGTTCCCAACACATGAGCCTTTGAGTGACAAACAGCATTCAAACTGTAGCAGTAAGTTTTAGTTTGGTTTTATTTTTGATGTTGTTGAATTTTTACTTAGCATACTGTAAAGTTTTCCAAGAGAATGTTTAATAAAATTAATCAAATTTAGATTTTTCTATAAGCCATTCATCAGTCTTTTCCGCCAGTTTCAAGTATGTGTTTCTGCTTCTAGGTGGACACAAGTGACATTGAGAACGAAGAGAACCGTTGCTCTCTATTCATGGAACTCCTAGAGTCTAGTCACCATGAAAGTGAATTTCAGCACCTGATTTTACTCTTGCAATCTTGGCCACCCATGAAAAATGAATATGTGTAAGTATTAAAACAAGATTAGCTTAATTAGAGTCCCTTAATCTGGCTGTCATTTCTAAAAATGAAACATTTTCAAAAGAGCCAATGAAACACACTCGGCGTGCAAATCTAACATATGGATATGTTTTTAGGAATATATATATATATTTTTTTTCAAGGTATCAAGCACTCCCTTATCTGAAGGGCTTATGTTCCAAGCACACTAAAGCTCTAGATAGTATCAACCTCGACATATACCTTTTTTCAGATAGACAGACATATTAGAAATTTCTGTTACAAAGAGAGTGGAATTTTTGTTTTGTTTTTAACCAAGTATTTTTAGAAAGAAAAAAAAAGTGTTTCTTAAGTCTCTTTCATTTGCATTTTATAATCACAAGAGCTGATTCTCAGTTTAAAAACAGGTTCTTATGTTTACTATTTGATTTGGGGATTTTTGTTTGTTTTGTTGTGTTGAGCATTATTGTTTGAGACCAGGTTTAGTAACACGGCTTAAGCTGGCCTTGAACTTGTAAGTCTTAACCTCCCAAGTGCAGGATTAAAGGTGTGTTGACATCATGCCAAGGACCTTATCTGTACTGTTTGAAACACAGTATGGACTGGCTCATGATAGGCCTTTCAGTGTCACTATGACGGTGGACTTTCCTTTGCTTCCCAAATCAGTTTCACTTAAAACATTGTGTTGCATTTAAAATATTTAATTCAGGCCGAACATGGAGGTGCATACCTTTAATCCCGGCACTTGGGAGGCAGAGGTAAGAGGATCACTGTGAGTTCGAGGCCAGACTGGAACCATAGGATGAGTTCCAGGTCAGCCTGGGCTAGAGTGACACCCTACCTTGAAAAAATTTTTTAATTCATTTATTGATACAACATTATAAATTGTTATAAGTATATTCTACTTTTTAAAATCACGTACAAATGAGATTGGTAGGTTGCTTAAGTTTGTATGACACGCATAACCTTTGTTACATCATTAGCATTAGTGACACCCCTCCTGCCAGCCTGTCTCCCCTGCCTAAGGGAGACCAGACTAGTCAGAGCTGTCTTTGTTCCTGTGTTCCCAGCACAGAATATATATTGAGATTCTTCAAAACAGATTCTTAGAAGTACTACTTTTCTCCCAGGCAATCCAATATAACCACAGACAGGCAGAGGAGGGAGGAAAGGGTGGAGTGAGAATGACTGCATATTGCCAATTAACACAATACGGTTTAAAATACAAGAACTCACCTGATCTCTATGACTCCTAGTTTACCAGTACAAGTTGAGTATGCCTTTGCCAAAGTGCTTGGGAACAAAAATGTTCCAAAGTTCAGATTATGAGATATTTACATGGTGGCAAGGGACCCGAGTCTAAGCACACAGTTCACTTGTGTTTCATCTATACTCTTTACATAGCCCGAAGGTAATATTAGACTGTACTTTTAATGTTCACACTTTGACTGTGCCCTATCATATATATATAATGTCAGGACTCAAAAACTTTCCTATTTTGGAGCTTTTTGGGTTTTAGATTTCAGATTAGACTGGCACTGAGGATGGCTCAGTGGGTAAGAGCCCTGGCTATGTAATCAGGAAGACCTGAAATCCAGTCTCAGCACCCACATTAAAAAGCTAATGTGGTCATACATTCCTGTAACCCCAGTGCTGAGGGAGGCAGAGTCAGGGAAGATCACTGAGGGTCTCTGGTTAGCCAACAGAGCCAAAAAAAAAAAAACCCCTCCATGTTCAGTGCAAGACCCTGTCTCAAGGAAATAAAATAAAAGACTGATAGAAGAAAAGATCACTCTGCATCTTCCTCTGGCCGCCACATATAGATGTATGTTCACAGGGTGTGTGAATGTGCACACATACACATGCACACACTCACACCTCACACATACTGCCTACACCAAAAAAGATGCTCAGGCTGTACCCCAACTTGAGTGTTTATTTTTTTATCTGTTCTAGGGATGTTCTGAGAAGTATGGTAGGTGTGCACTTATGGAAGGGTCATAGCTGTCAGGTAGTATGCCACAGCTGCCTGGTGAAAATGATTTATTGCCATTGGTTCACAGTGTGGGCAGACCAATGTCTCCACTGCAGTGAGTAAGCCTGGAAGAGAAAAACCCAAGAGAGCTGAACCTAGAGCTTGAAAGAGGAGAACTAGCACATCCTGGTCTTTTAGAAGACTCAGGCTGCAGACTCCATCCTGAAGCTCCGTTGGCAGCCTGAATACAGCATGTACCAACCTGGGTTTTAATTTAGTCTCTTGTAAGAAAATAGTGAAAAATGTGGTAGAGTTGTACTTATGGATGTTGAAAATTCTGTCCTCACTGACGGTTTAGTCTGGGCTGAGTCCGCTTGCCACTGTTTTACTTGTTCAGGGGACAAGGGATAGATTTCTTTAAAGTGAAGGACCACCCCTCATTGTTCAATGTGTGGATTCTAGTGTTGTACTAAGGAGACAACAGGCTCTTAGTAAATTGTAAAGTGTTTAACATTCATTTGTAAAATTAGTACTTTTACCTTGTCCATAAAGTGTGATGCTTATATGTCACATGGGTAATGGCAGAGGGGAAGGCATAGTGCCACCAGTAGCACAGTGCAGTTTTGCTACTGCTCTTCTGTTGCTTCCCTGGCCGATGCTTCCAAGCCAACCTGGCTATGCACTGCCCTCACCCCACACAGCACTGCCAGTAATAGGTTCCACAAGTGCCAAAGTTTCCAGAAGAAACAGTAAGGTGGGCCTTACAGTGCAGTTCTGACCCTCATTCCTAAGTCCAGCATCCCCTCAAGGAAAACATTGCCTCACTTTGTCACACTGCTCCAGGCCGAGAAGGATGGTATAGCATCCCCAGAACCACACACTTAGGCTGAGAGGCTGAAGCAAGTTTCCAAAAGCAGTAACTTGGGAAGTGAGAATTTGATGAGGTGTGGCTATAGAGCCTGGGCTTGCTCACACGCCCAGTGTGTTCCCTCTCTCATGTTGCGGGCTGCTTGTGGATGCCTCCACGGGTTTTCTGTTTACAGACTGACTTGAAGAACACATCTCTAGACTCTTGGTGCAATTCATCCTAAGTATTCTGTTTCATAAGTGACATTTTATTTTTATTTTTAAATGTCTTATCACAGTTTTGAGAGCTTTAATCATTTCTAATGTTTCACATGCTTCTCCACAACAACCAGCATAACCAGTAACCCCTGGGTGAGACTCGCAACAGTGATGCTGAACAGGTGCACAGAGGAGAACAAGGAGGAACTAGGCAATGAAGTGTTGAAGATCTGCCGCTCGCTGTATAACACCAAGCAGATGCTGCCTGTGGAGGTGAGTACAGATTTCAAATGGTGTTCCTGTGGGTGTCCTTTCTCTAATCACAATCTTCTGTTCTAAGCAATTGCAGTGACTGTACTTGAGGAGCATTTAGGTTAAGCCATTTCTGGTAAAGGCGTGTAATTTGTAATGGGCCAAATAAAGAAAAGCAGTGCTGAAAGGACACCTTGAAGCATTGTTCCTTTTACAAGTCCCAGAGCGTAGCCCACTTCAGTTCCCTATGGATACCCTTTGACGGCTAACCCGAGTTGATGTTGCAAGGTGTGACAGCAACTCCTTTGTTACCTGTCTAGACCAAGCCAATTGTGAAGTAATAGTGAGCATGAGCAGTTGCCTTACCAGGTAACCAAACAACCACTGATTCTTATGTCCTGTTGGCATCATTGTAATCAGATTGCATAGCCATGATAATAATGTATTGCAAACTGCAGCAAAAACTCAGCCACCTACATTTTGACTTTCATTTTATATTGATTCCATGATTTGACTCTCACAGAGTTGTTTGTTATATATACATGTATATATAAATGTTTGGGGTTCTATTAACTACAATCCTCTGCTGTAGATCCCACCTCAGCAGTAAACTATGTGAGCAATTTGGGTATGTCTTAAATTTAAGTATTTGGATGATGGCATTAAATTTGTAATTGATTTTGAGTTTCCACAAGATAGGAGATAAACTTGATTTAACTATGATCCTTTGAATCCTCATTGGAATTACTCAAGGAAACTGCTCTTATTATAAACACACAGTTAATGAATTGTTTTCCAATTGTGGGGTTTTTTATAATTAAAATTTAAAATACTTTACTTAAAGAACTCATAGAACCACCAGAATAACAAAATTGAAATGCCAGCACCAAAAGGCATATTCCACTTCTCCAGGGGACTGTACCATGGTCTGCTGGTGTCTCTTTGTCTGTCTGTGATCCACTCTGCCAGATCTCAGAATACGTGGAGGGTGGGGATCTGTCACCAGGACATGATTTGGCACAACACGTAAAATTTAGTCAACAGTTTTGAATCTGCTCTAAGGTAAAGGTATAGAAGTGACATGGATATCACCTGTGCTTTAATGTAAGCCAAGATTGAGCTCAGTCCAATGCAGAACAAACACCTGAAGTGACCTGTGTTTGTTCTGCTGGGCGCAGTTTAGAAAAACATTACATAGTATCTGATATTGCTCTCTGGCATACTGGTGGGAATAGTAGGAGATGTTTGCTAGCACTTGAGCTTTCCCTGCCATTGTCTCCTTAAATCTAATCACTGCCCATATTGAGCTTCCTTATCTCTACTGACAGCTGATGGAATGGAGATGGAGGCTAAAAGTCTTGCCCCAGCTTCCTCAGACTTCATACAAGTCTTCGTATAGAATGCCAGAAAAAAAGAATACTTCCACTTTCACAGGTTTTGAGTCTCCTCAGTCACTGCCATCTGGACAAAGAAGCTTCCCTGACCAAAGATGAGATCAACACTTAAATCTTAAATTTAGTGTGTAATTTGATAAGCACAGCATATCTTATTGAAAAGATGAGTTTAGTGAAGTGGATGGATGAGGTGGGGGTCAAAAGACTGTATTGGGATGGGATTATTGTCGTCGCCCAGTCCGACCAGCAGAATAAGGCAACGACCACAGGAACTCTTCTTGAATCAGTTTATTCAGGAACCTTTTACATCAGGAAGCCCCTGACTCCCAGCCCTCCACCCTAGATATAGCCTCGCCTGATCCAATCAGCAGTAGCCACGTAGGCGTTAGCTATAGGGCACAAACAACCACCTGCTGGTGGACTGATCTTACGTAACAAGGTACATGCGCACATCTGCAGTGTGAACGTGACTATATAAGGGCAGAAGCAGGAAATGGCGCCTAGTCATAAGATTTGGCAGTCAGCCAAGGCGCCATCTTGGAATGGCCGCCACACTGGTTCCCCACAATTATGATAAGTTACATTGTACTTATGTATGAAAATTGTCATGAAAAATACTTCCAGATGAGCCATTCTTACATTTGTGATCTATGTGCATTGTTTATGTCTTACACAGATGCATAGGTTTTATTGTCAACTTCTTTTTCCATCACACTTATTCAGGAATGGTCTATCCTACCTAGCATTTAGATTACGAGGATTTCTAGTGTAGGCTTGCTAGGCTCTGCCATTTCCTAGAGCAGTTTATTGGTTTGTTTTATAAGGTAAGAAATGTAATTTGGTTGATGATGAGACTGCCAGGATTTTGGGATTCTGGAGGGGTCTCCAAAACTTGTGAACCTCAACTTTGGGTTCTCATCCTATTTTAACAAAGAATTGGTAAAAATGGACTTGAGAAGGATAAATTATCAATTATTGAGTTTATTTAGAGAAAAATCATAAATTTGGAGGTTTATGTAGGGATTAGGATCTAGGGAAAGGTAGGAGCAGTTTCATAAGTACACAGAAGACAGGATCTAGAAGCCCATGCCAAAAAAAAAAAAAAAAAAATTAGAAGAGATGCACACTCATGTGGGTGGTGCAGTACCCACCCTGAGCCTCCACATGAAGGAAAGCTAAGAGAGAATGTGGTGAAGGCTTAAGGAAGAGTAACAGGGAAAGCGCTGAATCAGAGAGGGAGTGATTCAGATTAGAAGTTAAAGGGCTTAAAAGTTATTATACCCATGGTTACCCCGAGTTTTATTACACACATAGCAGGCCCAGAGTTTAGAGGAAATACCCATGTAGTAGACCTAGAGTTTAGATGAGTACATATGTGGTGGGCTCAGAGGTCAAAGATGAATCATACATGTAATCAAAGTACCCAAAGCGTGACACAGTTGGAAGACAAACAGGGCCGAGGGGAGCCGTCTTTCCTTCTCAACAAAGCTAAGGGGAAGAGAGGCAAACTTACATGTGTCCAGATGATTTCCCGGGGGAGATAGAGCAGAGATCACCATGGACAAGCTTTTATAGTTAATTTGGATTTTTTTTTCTGTCATACTCAAGTATGTAAGGGGAAGACGTGACTGGTTTGTGGATTCAGTGGGCTGACCCAAATGCTGACCCACCTAGGTCATGTGCTAGACTGTGGAGGCAGCAGGGGGCGCTGGAGCTGTTATGGATGAAACTGGGTCAGACCGAAGTTCCATTGCTGCCAAAGCAGGGTGATACTTTTTGATTCCCCCTTTGGGCTCCTGTTCCTAACTGAAAATTGCCTAACAGAAGCTAGCTTTCTTCTGAGTCTCCTTCACTATGACTCTGTTATCATCTGTCTATCTGAACATAAGTAACAGATACATCTGTGTGTCCATAGTAGGAGGAAGCATTGTTGGCCTTATGCTTAAATTTTAGAGAAACCTTCTAGGACATCAAAAGGAAAGTTTGTTCTTTTTATTGACTAATGTGTACAAGTTGTGTATTCTGGTATTGATCAAGCAATTAGGTTTGTGGTTGGATGGAACTTAAATACTGGTGATGACCCAACTCCCTGGCATGCTTCGAGAAATAGTGATGTGTGCGGTTTGTTTGCATTTGTTCTATGGATCAGAGTCTCAGCTCAGTGATTCTGAAACAGAAACCTTGGGGTTCCTTGCCAGTGCATCAATATGATACAGGAATTTTAGAGTGTCCCCAGATTCTCGTTTTATGAATTCAAGGAATTGAAATCCACAGACCAGAGGGTAAACTTAGAGAGACTTTGTTAGATTAAGAGAAGGAACAAGGAGAGAGTATGAAGAGCTCCTGCCCATGAGAAGGCAGAAGGGGTAGAGCCCACCCACCGAGGGACCCAAATTGGTGTCATGTATAGGTTCTTAATGGTTGCTGAGCTAACCAGCCCTGAGGCCAACTTTTGGGGGCTGAGCTTAATCAAAATGCCAGGTTCATGTTTAATCCTTTCCTGGAAGCTAAATTCTAAGAAAAGGGCACTCCTGCCTAGGGAGCTTATTTGTAGAAAAATAGATCTAGGGAATTCCTTTAAGCAGCAAGAGATAAGGAGAAGCCAGATCCTCCTCTGACCTCTAGCAAAGTGGAGCCTACAAGGGCAGGCTCAAAGACATTGCTTGCTTTAACTCTGGGAGGGGGCAGTCATCCTAAACTGCCTTAATTCCTGCATGATTTTTGGAATCAGTAGTAGTAGCTCAGAACCTAAAGTACAAATCTGCTAGAGTCTTTGCACTACTCTGCAGAGCAGGTTTCCTCCAGGCTGGGAATACTGTCTCCACAGGGAGCTTCATACATGCAGAGGAGGAGGGCCCTGCACTCTTCCTGTGGGGACTAGGCCACAGCAACATCCTGGCCTGTGAGCAGGAGAAAATCAACAGCTCTCCACACCTTCCTTTTCCAGTCTCAAAAGCTGATCTTGGAGGGGACACCAATTCTGTCTCTTCCACAGTGTCTCCAGCCTTTCAGGAGGTTGAGCTAAGGATGTCTGTGTACTGATTTCCTGCCCAGCACATAATCCCACATAATGGGAAAGCCACTGTTCCCAGATCCTTAGTTCTCCTGGGCTGGGAGATGATGTAGATTAAGTAAGCCCCTTTTCAGAGTAGATCATTATCTCTTTCTCTGTTCCAACTTGATTAAATGAAAGATTAATTATTCAAGGAGTGTTATCTTCATTGTCTTTATGCTGCCTGAGTTTCTTTGTCTGAATTGGGCACATTTATAAACTTTTTAAGAAAAGAAAGAGGAGAGAGTGTGAAGAGCTCCTGCCTGTGCCCAGGATTGGATGAAGCCCACCTAAAGTTTTTTTAGTTGTCTTGATCAGTTGCAAATGATATGTATTATTTTTACTAATGGCTAAATATGCACAAATTAAAAGTGTTATAAAGGGACTGGGGAGCTGGTGTGGTGGCACATGACTTTAATCCCAGCACTCGGGAGGCAGAGCTAGGAGGATTGCTGTGAATTTGAGACCAGCCTGGGACTACAGAGTGAGTTTCAGGTCAGCCTAGACTGGGGACTGGGGAAATGGCTCAGTGATTAAAGGTACTTGCTTGCAAAGCATGACAGCCAGGTTTTATTCCCCAAGAACCACATAAAGCCAGAAGCAGATGGTGGCACATGTATCTGGAGTTCATTTGCAGTGGCAGCAAGCCTTGGTGTGCCTATACTCATACACTCTCTCTCATTCTCTATGTGTATGTGTGTGTGTTGTATCTCTCTCAAGTGAATTTTAAAAATGTTTTTTAAAAGTGTCATAAAGTAATACCTTATAAGTAAATTAAATATTATAAAGGAGAGAGCATTATTATCACAAAGTAGAAATGTCAGATTTATTTCATCACATTTCGAAGTTGTATAGCTAAATTTTAAAGTTTCACATATTTTTAAAATGTTTTTATTTATTTGCAAAGAGAGAAAGAGAAATAGGCAGAGAGAACAGGTGTACCAGGGCCTCTAGCTGCTGCAAACAAACTCCAGATGAATATGCCACTAGGGAATCAAACCTGAGTTGTTAAGCTTTGCAGGCAAGTGCCTTAACCACTGAACCATCTCTCCAGCCCCCAAATGTTTTATGTCACTGTAGTGATAAAATTATGATGACTCCTGTTAATCCATCTTTGGTTGCCCTGTGCCATGGTTAAAGAAGTGTATGTGTCCCTTGCTTATGACAGTGTACTTAAGTGGGCTCACTTTATTTCCTTATTCCCATTTTCCATCCCCATTAAGCTCTCGTATCTAAAGTCTTTTTTTCCCATGACTTCAAAATGCATCTTGTGTGATCTCCTGCTATTGCTCATGGCACTTGGTTACTTATGACCATGATGGTTATCCTCATGGAAAATATTACAGCAAGATAAAAATCATTGTTTTCCATTGGCCGTATGAATCTATCTTGAAAGTTACGAATCCTTGTCAGCTTGTATCCATGTATCCATATATGAAGCCTTCCCAAGAACTGAGGAGTGTAGAATTTAAAACTGGCAAAGAACAGGTTCTTGGAATTTACAGAATTACAATACCAAATTACAGCTATTGGTGACTGACCTGGAAGGCCCATGATTTTGCTGAGGCACAGCATGAGTTAGAATCACAGATGCTAAGGGGCTTTGTATGGGAGTGAGTCAGCCAGTAATGAGTAAGCTTGACTAACCCCCAGCTTCAAAATCTCAAATATGATTATCATTCCTCATGGTAGAGCTACTTTTTTTTTCCCAGGAACTTGATTTTTAGAGTAAGATGACATTTAGTTTCTCAGTCCTTTCTATATTCTGCTTCCCTCATCTCATCTCATTAGCAGGGTTAGGATAATGTCATCAAAGGATCTGGGGAGAAACTAAATGAAGTGGTGTGTATTAAAGCACAGTATAGCAAGCATTTGTGTTTAGTATGGAAAGCCTACATCTTCAGGTGGAGATCACAAGTGAGGAGGCATTTTCAGTACCCTAGAAACCAAGGTCCAGGCCTAACACGTCCTCTGAAGCTCTAGAGAATAGACTGAGGATATTCCTGGGACAGCTGGCCTGTGTGTAACACAAACATCACCTGTGAGGTCCAGCCAGCTGACAATCTGACTGAATGGGGCCTGCAGATCTAGCAGTACCAGAGGCTGCTACTGCCATGGGAGCTTGGTCCATCTGGGAACTGCTGCAGAGTGAGTACAGCACACTTTCTGGCCTGTGCCCTGGCTTACTTAAACTTCTTCAATCAAGGCTTCTCTCTCATGTTGTTTTGATTTCTGATGGTCTGATAAGATTAAATTGTAAAAATCCAGTGAGGTGTCTTGTGGTCCTCTTGATACAGATTAGGAGCAAAGTAGCTTCTTCAGGAGCTGAGTCTTTGAGCTGGATCTTAAAGAGAAAGTTACCCCATGCACAGAGACCTGGAGGTATGAGGAAGATCCAGCAGCCAGCAGCTGCTCAGCCAATCCAAGAGACACATGTGACTGCTAGCTAGGGACTGGCCAACAAAAACATGGATGTCACCTTGCCTGCTCTGGCAAGACTAGAACTCTAATTTGATTCAGTCTCATTCAAGATGGCTTCAAATAACAACCACCTTATCTCACCTCCCCAACAGCAACAGCTTCCTATTTCTTCCTTAGTACCACAGGGCTTAGCCCAGTGGGCAGTCCCTTCTTGAGTCAATACTCCTTTTGGGCCCACCAGCCAATCGGGTCCCTTCCTTACACCAGAGCCTGGTGATGAGGCTCATTCTGACTGGATGTCTAGTCACTCTTCCTCTCTTCCCTATGTGAGGGAGATATTCTCTGTCTCCTCTGCCAGGCTGAGAAGGGAAAGAACTACTTTTGCCTTGGGAGCTTTCCTGTCTTATCTTAAGGCTCCCTAAAATAGATCTCACAATTTACCCTTCTCTTGGTGTGCATTCTCAATTTTTTTTTTCTAACATGGATAAGAACTTGAGATGAGAGCTACTGGTGTGGGAGTTCTGAACCCATAGAGCTCTCCTCCTTGCAGCTCCCCAAATGTTGCTGTGAAGTTTCTAATAAGTGGTATTTCTTCAGTACAACACACATAGTAGAGGGTTTAGCATTGAAAGACGGAATATCTGGCCAATAACTGTTAGCTAAGAGATAAAAAGGACTCAGTGGCTCATATAAGCTGACTTATCTATCCTCAGAGTCCTTGCCTGGCCATGTTCCATCAACCCACTAGATCTTTTCAGAAAGACATCCAGGTTATTTTATAATATTTGTCATTAAAGCTAAGGTCAGCCAGGATTTATTTAGTCTAAACCACATGAAATGCTGAGAATCTTGTTTATCAGTGGCTGATATCTTATTGAGCAAATATGAGTGTTAAGAGAGGGACTCATATACAAGTGCTTTTAGATATAGTTCTGTGCCAAATAACTTTTGAATACAGAGAAGGGAAAACTATTCTTGCCCTGTAAAGGTGCAGATAGATGAATAATTACAATAATATGGGACAAAATATAGGAAATTCATACAAAGTACAGCGGGAACATAGAGGATTAACCTGGGTTGCTCAAAGATGCCTCCCCAGAACAGGTGGGTGTGCTTTGTTTCCTTGTTTTGTTTTGTTTTGTTTTGTTTTTTTGTTTGTTTTTTTGTTTTGTTTTGAGGTGGGTCTTAAAGAGAAAGGTTACCCGATGCACAGAGACCTGGAGGTATTGAGAGGATCCAGCACCCAGCAGCTGCTTTGCCAGTCTAGTGAACACGTGTGACTATTAAAAGTGCGACTCCTGTGGTGCACTAACCACATCTGAACTGTGGTTTCGTTATAGGACAGTGCTGATTAAGAATGACCCCATTGTGGCAGAAAAGCTGTAGACTGTGTCCCTTTGCAGTCTGTGCAGCTGGAGAGCATTGCTGAGGCCTGCAAGGAGGAGGTGCAGGCAGCAAGTGGGGAGCCAGGGTACAGTCACCCTGGGCACTGTATTCATACTCCCAGATACTTCGTACAGGTTTCATCATCCCACATGAAAAGTCAGCATCCGGTTGTGGTCCTGGTGTGGTCCTTGGTGAGGCTCTTGTGTGAGGGGTCTTCTCCAAGATATACCTAGTTTTTATCTGAGTTAGAACCCACAGTGCCTGGAGTACACATTTTATAATCTGCCACCCTGCTGCACTGGTCATTGTCACACCAGTTTCATAGCACAACTTCCACTCTGAAATAAGGCCTCAGGAGAGTCCCAGGAGAGGCAAGCTAGGTGAAAGGGGGAAGTCTGGTTCCTAAGATATCAATGAGGTCTTTGTTCTAAGCTTTACCTGCAGATTCTTTGTGTCATCCTTATTTCATCTCTGCCTTATATAAAATAAGGGAAAGGAACTTTGGATTTTTCTTCTATGATCTGCTATTGTTTAAATAGCACAAGAATAAGCCCAGTCCCATGGAGGGTATCAGATTCTGGTTTCTTTTTCCAAAACAACCCTTGCTTTAGTAGAATAGGACTGCATTCCTTAACTGCTCTTTGGTCCAAATGTTCTGTTCTTTGTGTCACAGCTAATGTCAGGACACCAAAGGTAGCAAGCTCTGCAAGACAAAATCACCTGCAGTTTCTTTATTCTTTTATACTTTTGTTGTATGTCTTATACTTTGGTTACTTTCATTGTAAAGGACTATCATCTGTTACCTTATTCAAAGTTCTGTTCTCTAGTGACAAGTTCATCTAGTATAATAAAAAGCTGAGAATAAAATTTTTGAGGTACTCCTGTGTAGATCTATAAGTTTTTTCCTGTATCACAGATAGCTTTCCTGAAGATAAAATATCTTAAATATATCAAGGATTCAGCTCATCTTAACATTAGAATTTTAAACATGTTTTTTAAAATTTTATTTGCTGAGATCCTTTGTTTCAGTGCTAACTAGATAGTCTTAACATTATCAAGACTTGATAACAGCGGTTATTACACCTCTACTATGTGCTCAGCATTGTACATTTATATTTCATTAATGAATGCTAAGTTCCAGTTACACGCGCGCACGCACACACACACACACACACACACACACACACACACATACATGCGGCTGTGCCATGCTCCCACGAGTGCTGCTTATCCATCCTCCTTGCCTGTGTGTTTCAGGTTGTGAAGGAGCTGTGCCTGCTGTTGCTTCACCAGTCCCTGCTGCTGCCATCCCTGAAGCTTCTCCTCGAGAGCCAAGATGACACTCTACAGGCCATGGCCCTGCAGCAAATCTCAGCTGTCACTAAGGTATGCCCAGTTGAATTTACTTTTCTTCTTTGTTTCAGAAAGGGGCATATCCTTGTTGCAGTCAAGTTCGCATTGCTGGTAGAAATTACCCAACCAAGAGTAGCTTATGGAAAAAAAGTTTATTTTGGCTTACAGGCTTGAGGGGGAAGCTCCACTATGGCAGTGACAATGATGGCATGAGCAGAGGGTGGACATCACCCCCTGGTCAACATAAGGCGTGTACCATAGCAACAGTAGAGTGTGGCCAGAGTAAACTGGCTACAATACCCATAAGCCCACCCTCAACAATACACTGCCTCTAAGAGGCATTAATTTCCAAATCTCTATCAGCTGGGAACCTAGCATTCAGAACATGTAAGTTTATGGAGACACCTGAATCAAACAACCACAATCCTCATTAACAATAACCATGATTAATTTATTTGCAGTATTCTCTGGCTACCATAGCTGTGTACATTCTGTCCAGGCAGGGCAGCTTTGTTAGTTTTGCAAACATTTAACTAAACCCTTCTCTCATGAACCACATTCTGTTGAGAACACAAACACATGGGAAAACACTTTCTCCAGAGAAGCAGCATTTTACTCTCATGGACCCGTCCCAGCCTTTGTGCTACTTGGAATTTGGGTCCAGGGCACTCCCAGCAATAGGTGGTGGAGGTGGGGTTGTCTCTGGGTAGCTACTAATAAAAGGTGGGAGCAGTTTCCAGCAGCATTCACTGGTATCTGAGGTGTGGAGTGCCTGTCCTCTGGCACCTTACCCACCCCGAAAGCAGCTTCCTGCCTTGAAGATGGATGTGCTGAAGTGAAGTCTGGAAATTCTTCCCTCAAGGCTGCTAGTCTTGTTGCAATGGAGGAAAGGGACTTTCTTTTTCCTTCTTAAAATTACAGTTTTCCATTATATGGGTCAGGGTTGTATTTTTTTTCTTTTATTTCATGCCTGTCCATGTGTAGAGGTCAGAAGATATCTTTGGGGTGTCTATCCTCATCTTCACCTTGTTTTGTTTTTTTTTTAATGTACATACTTAGTATGGATACATATGTGTTGGTACCATCCTTTCCCTTGTCCCTCCCCCATTCTGCTGGGGACTCTCCTCAATGGGGTTGCAGGTATTCCCCATGGGGTTGTGGGTTATGCATTGTGGGAGCAGCAGTCAAGTTGTTAGGGGGAGGCAATGCCTTTGGGCATGATGTACCAACCTGTGTCTCTTACAGTCTTTCTGCCCCTCTTCCACAAAATTCCCTGAGCTGTAGTGGTTGTGTTTTAAGTCTACTTCAGTGGTGAGCTCTTAGGAGCCTTTGGATCTCTGCTTTGGTAGGTGTTGACTATACTCAGCATCCATCTCCTTCACTCTGGCACTGATTGTCAGGTTCAGCATGGAATCAGCACTCTTGCTCATCTCCCCAATTCCTCTGTGGTTTCAGCTGGGACTTGGCTGAAGTGTGAGGTATAGTTTATGTCTTCTGGTCTCACTACCTTCTGAAAAAGGAAAACAAATTTTCCAACAGAGAGTGAAGTCAGCATAGTTTAAATGGAATAAGAGTTATTAATTTAGGGAGAATTTGATTATGTAATCCCTGTTTTATCCAAACACTAGTGAGAGCTTGACACTGGAGAGCATAATCTTTGTCTCCATAGGATTCTAATCTGGTTCCCAATTCCACATATGGGTCCCTTTACACTGAGCCAGTATCTTAGCCAATCAGAAAGCTATTGGTTACTCACCAAAGTTGTGTGCCACTGTTGCACTGGTGTTTACATATTATTAGTGTGTTTGCTTCTGAGTAACTTAGGTACCATTAGCTCGGACCATTGTTGGACACTTCCCCCAGCGCTAGACAGGCTAACTGGGGTCTGGCTCTCTTCTGGAATCTAGCCAGGTCTCTCTGTGTTCTGTACCGGCGCATATGCTGTCTTCAGCTACAGAGTCTTACCTTTTACCTCAGGCAGGTAATCAAGTCCTTTGACAGAAGCCTGCCTTGTTTTGGAGACCTTGTAGGTCTCTCCAATCAACAGCTCATTGTGGATAGCAACCGCTTCCTGATAATGGAAGTTACAGTTCAGAGCCAAAAAATATTTTATGGTTACACTTCATTCCATTGTCTCCA
This sequence comes from Orientallactaga sibirica, assembly GCA_036365145.1. NCBI lineage: Eukaryota > Metazoa > Chordata > Mammalia > Rodentia > Dipodidae > Orientallactaga > Orientallactaga sibirica. The sequence continues at coordinate 16,468,519 of JAEOAD010000015.1, forward strand.
GGGTTGCTGTTTTCAGGTGCTCCCCTCATACTCATGTTGAGGATTCAATCTTTCAGTATATCTTCAAGGATAAAGGTTTCTATGGTACCAGTTCATTTTGGGTTTAGTTTTGTGTTTCTTTCCCCCAGCTTTCCCTTCCCTTACCCCCTCCCCCACAAACCCTTCCATCCCTACTGTCTGGGCCTCAAGTTGCCTGTCAGGTATGTCAGCAACTCCAGCTGATATCCAGCTTAGGAACTGAAGACGAGTGATACCATGTGGCGATTGTCTTTCTGTGATAATGTGAGTTCACTGAGTATGATGGGTTACAAATCCACCCATTTTTCTACAGATTTCATTGTGGCATTTTTTTCTTACTGCTGAATAGAATTCCATCATGTAAATTTACCACAACTTCGTTATCCATTCATCCAAAGATGGGCACCTGGGTTGATTCCAGTTCTTAGCTATTATGATTGAGAAGCTATAAACATGGTTGAGCAAATATCTCTGTAGTGAAGCATGGAACATATAAGGTAAATGCCCAGTAAGGGAATAACTGGGTTTTTTTGGCAGCTCTATATCCATCCTTTTCAGGAATCTCCATATTTATTTCCATAGTGGTTGTACAAGTTTACATTCCCACCAATAGTAAATGAGGGTTCCTCTTTCTCCACATCCTCAAGAAAATTTATTGTCATTTAATTTTTTTAATGGTTGCCATCCTTACTGGAATAAAGTGGAATCCCATAGTTGTTTTAATTTGCATTTCCCTGATGGTTAGGGATGTTGAACATTTTATTAAGTGTGTGTTAGCCATTTGTATTTCTCCCTCTGAGAACTTCTATTTAGTTCTCTACCCCATTTTTTGAGTGTGTTAATTGATTTTTTTGTTATTGTTTACTTTTTGAGTGCTTTGTAGATTCTAGATATTAGGCTTCTGTCAGTGGTATAGCTGGCAATTTTTCTCCCATTCTGTGGATAATCTATTGGCTATGATTGTGGTATGTTTGTCTGTGTAAAAGCTTTTTAACTTCATGAGATCCCATTAGTTGAGTCATTATTTAATTGCCTGGGCTACTGGGGTATTGTTCAGGAAGTTTTTCCCCACTCCTGTAACATGGTAAGTTTTTTTTTTTTTTTTTTCCCAGTAGTTGAAGAGTTTCTGTCTTATATTGAGATCTTTAATCCATTTGGAGTTGATTTTTGTGTATAGTGAGATGAGTAGGTCTAATTTCATTTTTCTTTAAAGGTTTATTTTTATTTATTTATTAGAGACAGGGAAAGAGAGAGAAAAAATGGGCACACCAGGGCCTCTGGCCATGCGAACAAACTCCAGACACATGCGCCACCATGTGCATCTGGCTTATGTGGGACCTGGAGAATCAAACCTGGGTCCTTAGGCTTCACAGGCATGGACCTTAACCGCTAAGCCATCTCTTCAGCCCTAGTTTCATTTTTCTACATATGGTTATTCAATTTGTCCAGCACCATTTGGTGAAGATACTTCCTTTTCTCCAGTGTATTTTGCTGGCTCCTTTGTCAAAGATCAAGTAGTTGTAGTTACTTAACCTAAGGTTTGAGTCTTCAATTCTGTTCCATTGGTCTATATTCCTGTTTTTATGCCAGTACCATGCTGTTTTTGTTACTATGACTTTGTAATATAGCTTTAGATTGGGAATGGTGATACCTCCAGAGGTGTTTCTTTTGCTGAGGATATGTTTGGATAGCTGAAGCCTGCTTCCATTCCATATGAATTTTGAGTTCATTTTTTTTCTCTCTGTAAAGAATGATTCTGGAATTTTTATTGGTATTGCATTAAATCTGTATATTGCTTTTTTAGACTTGCCATTTTCACAATATTAATTCTACATATCCAGGAGCACGGGGGGGTCTTCCCGTCTTCTCAAATCCTCCTCAATTTCCTTCTTCAGTGTTTTTATGTTTTCGTTATAAAGGTCCTTCACATCAGGACCTTTATAACCTTCACATCAGGTTAGTGTTATTCCAAGCTATTTCTTTTTTGTGTGTGGCTATTGAAAATTGGACAGCCTTGCTGACTTCATTCTCTATATATTTGTCATTTGCATATAGAAAGGCTACTGATTTTGTGTGTTGAGATGGAGACTTTTTTAAAATTTATTTTTCTTAGCTATGGACATACTTAGTATGGAAACAACACATGTTGGTACCATCCTTTCCCTCATCCCTGCCCCTTTTCTGAAGAGGCTCTCCTTATTGGAGATGCAGGCTATCCCCATGAGGATTGTGGGAGCAGCAGTCAGTTATGGGGGAAAGGCAATGCCTCTGGGCATTATGTCCTAAGTTGTGTCTCTAACAATCTTTCTGCACCCTCTTCCACAAAATTCCCTGAGCCATCTTGGAAGTATGGTTTTTTTTTTTTTTTCTTTTTGGTTTTTTTTTTAATAATTTTTTTATTGACAACTTCTATACTTATATACAAAAAGTGCATGATTTTTCCCTCCCTCCCCCATTCCCCTTTTGAACTCCAATCTCCATCATATCCCCTCCCTCTCTCCATTAGTCTCTCTTTTAATTTGATGTCATCATCTTTTACTTCTATTATGAGGTCTTGCGAAGGTATTGCTAGGCACTGTAAGGTCATGGATATCAAGGCTAGTTTCTGTCTGGGCAGTTGCATTTTAAGGAGTTGTACTCTTCCTTTGGCTCTTCCATTCTATCCGCCCCCTCTTCTGCAATGGGCCCTGAGCCTTGGAGGGTGTGACAGAGATGTTTCAGTGCTGGACACTCCTCCATCCCTTCATCTCAGCACTCTGTTGCCTTTTGGGTCATCCCAGTGGTCATCGCCATCTGAAAAGAGAAGCTTCTCTAACCAGAAATGAGAGTAGCATTAATATGTGAATATGAACATTAAGTGTAGTGCTTTCAGGGCAGCTTGGTGGGAATAAAATATACATTTAGTCAGACAAGAGCAGGCTGTATCCCCCTAAGGCTCATGACCTCCCCTGCCATAGACTTTTGCTTAGGTTTTTTCAGTACCTGGTATGTATTCCCTTCCATAGAGAGGGCCTTCAGTCCAATTATGAAGCAGTTGGTTACCCCATAAGTAGAATGCCACTATTGCACCCATTCAGTCATTGGGCCTGTATGGCCAAACTTGAATATTCAGTGTCCACTGTTTTCACTGCTGATGATTTCTGTCTCCCATATGGCTGCATGCAGTGCAGCTTTTTCCAGCTTTCACTTGGCTGGTCTACAGGGAGAAGGGTTTCTGCTCAGCACCAGCTTGCTTTCTCCGTGACCTTGCCTCTCAAACAAGAGATGTCTTCAGCAACAGGGTCTTACTATCTGTTTCTCAAGGGCAACCAAGGGCTTTGGCAAAAGCCTTTAATGTTTTGGAGGCTGCAGGACCTCCTTGGCCAACAACTCACTGGAAGGTATCCCATCCCAGGCACCAAAAATTTTCTAGTAACAGTCTATAGCTTCTAGATGTGCCATTATTAAAAAATGTAGGTTTACATAAGTCTTATTCACACTATCTTGAATTTTGAATGACCCTCCCCCTGCCCTTCTTTTACGCATTCTCTTCCCATGGCTTCACTTAGGCCATTCCCCTCCCTATAATCTGTTCTTCTACTTACATATGTGCAATACCATACACTTAATTCCTTCCCTTTCCTCCCTCCCTCATATCCTTTTACCAGCTTACTGTTTTCTGGTACCTATTTTTGGTTCCAGTTCACACACAAGTCTATACATTTGTAGCTAGGATCCACATATGAGAGAGAACATGTGATGTTTGGCTTTCTGAGCCTGGGTTACCTCACTTAGTATAATCCTTTCCAGATCCATCCATTTCCCTGCAAATTTCATAATTTCATTTTTCTTTACCCTACCTTTTCCCCTAGCAGTTTCAGAGTTTCAGGTCTGATATTAAGGTCCCTGATCCATTTGGAGTTGACTTTTGTGCAAGGAGAGAGACAAGGATCTATTTTTATCCTTTTACATACAGATATCCAGTTTTCCCAGCACCACTTGTTAAAGAGGCTATCTTTTCTCCAATGAATATTTTCGGCATTTTTGTCAAAAATCACGTGACTGTAGCTGCCTGGATTAATATTTGGGTCTTCTATTCTGTTCCATTGATCTACCTGTCTGTCCTTGTGCCAGTACCATGCTGTTTTTGTTACTATGGCTTTGTAATATAACTTAAAATCTGGTATGGTAATACTACCAGCCTGATTTTTGTTGCGCAAAATTGTTTTGGCTATTCGAGGTTTTTTGTGTTTCCAGATGAATTTTAGGATTGTTTTTTCTATTTCTGTGAAGAATGCTATTGGGATTTTAATGGGGATCGCATTAAATGTGTAGATCACTTTTGGTAAGATTGACATTTTCACAATATTTATTCTTCCAATCCAGGAGCATGGGATGTCTTTCCATTTCCTTGTGTCTTCTGTAATTTGTTGCTCAAGTTTTTAAAGTTCTCATTGTAGAGATTCTTAACTTCCTTGGTTAAGTTTATTCCAAGGTATTTTTTTTTTTTTTTTTTTGAGGCAATTGTGAATGGGAGAGAGTCCCTGATTTCATCCTCTGCATGTTTGTTGTTAGTGTATAGAAAAGCTACTGATTTCTGTGTGTTTATTTTGTATCTTGCTACATTGCTAAAAGTGTTTATCAGATCTAACAGTTTGCGGGTAGAGTCTTTAGGGTCTGTTATGTATAGGATCATATCATCTGCAAATAATGATAATTTGATCTCTTCCCTTCCAATTTGTATCCCTTTTATGAGTGTCTCTTGCCTTACTGCTATAGCTAAGACTTCCAGTACTATATTAAATAGAAGTGGGGAAAGTGGATACCCTTGTCTTGTTCCTGAATTTAGAGGAAAAGCTTCAAGTTTTTCCCCATTTAGTATTATGTTGGCTGTAGGTTTGTCATAAATAGCTTTTATTATGTTGAGGTATGTTCCTTCTATTCCCAGTTCCTGTAATACTTTCACCATAAAGGGGTGTTGGATTTTGTCAAATGCCTTTTCTGCATCTATTGAGATGACCATGTGATTTTTGTCCTTCAGACCATTTATATGGTGTATTACATTTATGGATTTGCGTATGTTGAACCATCCCTGCGTCTTTGGGATAAAGCCTGCTTGGTCGGGGTGAATAATCTTTCTGATATATTCTTGTATTCTGTTTGCTAGTATTTTGTTGAGAATTTTTGCATCTATGTTCATGAGGGAGATTGGTCTGTAATTTTCTTTTATTGATCTGTCTTTGTCCGGTTTGGGTATCAGGGTGATGCTCGCTTCAGATTTTGGTAGAATTCCTTCCTTCTCTATTTTCTGGAAAAGTTTGAGAAGCATTGGTGTTGGTTCTTCCAGGAATGTCTGGTAAAATTCAGCAGTGAATCCATCTGGGCCTGGACTTTTTTTAGTTGGGAGACTTTTTATAACTGCTTGGATCTCTGTAGTTGTTATAGGTCTATTTAAATGGTTTATTTCATCCTGATTTAAATTTGGTAGGTCATATGAATCAAGGAAATCATCCATTTCTTTCAGGTTTTCAAACTTAGAGGCATATATATATTCTTAAAGTATGTCCGTATGATTTTCTGAATTTCTTTGGTATCTGTTATGATGTTGCCTTTTTCATCTCTAATTTTGTCAATTTTTGTCTCTTCTCTCTTTCTTTTGGTCAGATTTGCTAAGGGTTTATCAATCTTGTTTATCCTTTCAAAGAACCAACTCTTCGTTTCATTGATTTTTTTGATTGTTTTTTGCTTTCCATTTTGTTAATTTCTGCCCTAACCTTGATTATTTCTTCCTATCTACTGATTTTTGGTTTGCATTGTTCTTCACTTTCCAAGGCCTTAAGGTGGAGCATTAAATTGTTTAGTTGTGAACTCTCTAATTTCTTAATATAGGCACTTAGAGCTATAAATTTCCATCGTAGGACTGCCTTCATTGTGTCCCAAAGGTTTTGGTATGTTGTATTCTCATCATCATTTGATTCTATGAATTTTTTGATTTCCTTTTTAATTTCTTCAATGACCCATGTATCATTCAATAATGTACTGTTTAGTCTCCATGAATTTCTGTATGCTCTGTAGTTTTTCTTGTTGCTGATTTGCAGTTTAATCCCATTGTAGTCAGATAGCATACAAGGCATTATTTCAATTTTCCTGTATTTGTTAAGATTTCATTTGTGTCCTAGTATATGGTCTATTTTAGAGAATGTCCCATGTGCTGCTGAGAAAAATGTATATTCTGCAGTATTTGGATGGAATGTTCTGTATATATCTGTTAGGTCCATTTGTTCCATGATATCATTTAATGCAGATGTCTCTCTGTTTATTTTTTGTTGGGTAGACCTGTCAAGTGATGAGAGTGGGGTATTGAAGTCACCCACTACTATCGTGTTAGGAGTTATCTCTGACCTTAAGTCCAATACTGTTTGTTTGATGAAATTGGGGGCCCCTGTGCTGGGAGCATATATGTTTAGGATTGTGATGTCCTCCTGTTGGAGTATTCCTTTAATCAGTATAAAGTGACCTGCTTTATCTTTCCTCACTAATGTTGGTTTGAAGTCTATCCTGTCAGAAATTAGGATGGCAACCCCTGCTTGTTTTCTAGGTCCATTTGCTTGATATGTCTTTTTCCAATCTTTCACCCTAAGAATGTTTCTATCTTTTAATGAGAGGTGAGTTTCCTGGAGGCAACAGATGGTAGGATCCTGCTTTTAATCCAGTCTGCCAGTCTATGTCTTTTGGTTGGAGCATTGAGGCCATTGATATTGAGAGTTATTATTGAAAGATATGTATTTGATCTCTCCATTTTTCTTGTTTTGTAGTTCTTCCTGGTTTTCATTTTACTCACTTGTTCTAACTGTTGAGTATGATTTCTTTTTTCCTATTTCCTGTTGTGTGTGTTTTGCTTTCTCTTCAGCGTGAATGATTCCTGCGAGTATTTTCTGTAGAGCTGGTTTAGTTGCCATAAATTCCTTTAGCCTGTCTTTGTTGTGGAATGTCCTTATTTCTCCATCAATTTGGATAGATAGTTTTGCAGGATAAAGTAATCTTGGTTGACAGTTTTTATCTTTCCGAACTTGGAATACATCATTCCAAACCCTTCTGGCTCTTGAAGTTTGTGTTGACTAATCTGCTGTGATTCTGATGGGCTTGCCTTTGTAGGTCACTTGCTTTTTCTCTCTAGCTGCTTTCAATATATTTTCTTTGGTTTGTATGTTTGGTAGTTTAATTATAATATGGCAGGGAGAGGTTATTTCCAGATTTTCTCTGTTTGGTGTTCTAAAGGCTTCCTGTATTTGCATTGGCATCTCTTTCCCAATTTGGGGGAAGTTTTCCTCTATGATTTTGTTGAAAACACCTACTATGCCTTCGGAGTGAAATTCTTCTCCTTCTACTGTCCCTTGAATTCTTATGTTTGATCTTTTCATAGTGTCCCGAATATCCTGAAATTCCCATTCATACCTTCCTATTATTTTGTCTTTCTCTTTGTTGGACTGTATTAGATCTGCCACTTGGTTTTCTAGTTTAGATATTCTGTTCTCTCCTTCATCCATTCTAATAGAGAGATTTTCTGCAGAGGTTTTTATTTCACTGACTGCGTTCTTTATTGCTAGCATTTCTGACTGGGTTTTCTTTATTATTTCTATTTCCGTATTTATGTCTAGTATTGACCTCCTTATTTCATTAAATTGGTTTTCTGTGTGTTCTTTGAATCCTTTGTTTTCTTCTTTGAGGTCTTTGAACCCTTTCATTTCCTCTTTGAGTTCTTTGAACATAATTATAATCTTTCTTTTGAAATCTTTCTCGGGGATTTCCTCTAAGTCAGCCTCACTGAAGGTCATTTCTGATATACTAATACTTTTTGGTGGATTTATATTGTCTTGATTTTTTGTGTTTCTTGTGTTTTCTAAATATCTGCAGTAATATTAGATGTATCAATCCATCTGATATATATCTTCAGGGTAGGAGTTTAAGGTGTTAAGTGTGGCTCTTAAGGCTCTCAGAGTAATCACAGAAGTGACCCTAGGTGTTGGGTTTGCCTGCTCTGAGAGTATCAAGTGGGGTGAATGGAACAGAATACAGTCAAATTCTAAAAATTTAACTCAACAATGTACCCCTTCAATGAGATACAGCACAAAGTATTTGTACAAAAGCAGGTATTATGACAAACAGATCCTCTAACAAAGTCACAGTCCCTGAGGATGTGTGTTACCCCACACCCTTAATCCTATCAACTGGGAGGCTAAGATTTCTGGTCTGTAGAACGTTTCAAGGTCAGCTTGTGATCAAGTGAGACCCTTCCCCAATGAATGACAGAAGAGGAAACAAATCAGGAAGCAACAAATGAGCAGCCCAAAATATAGTTTATTTAGGAATGTCAGATCTGACCATCTATCAGGTTTAACATAGAATGTACACTGATATGGAAGGTGCAATTTGCCCTTCCAATGCAAAGCCTGTATACCGGGCTTATTTGGTGGGTACTAACCTGGTGTAAACCAAGTTATCTTCTGGAACGGGTTTGATCACAGCTATGCTGCATGGCTGCTTGGGTCCTTTGCTGTGTTTGGGCTCAGGAAGGCCAGCTGCGTCTGTGGGTCACTGCTTTCACCGTGCCGGATGCTGAATAGGTGAGCTCTCTTTCCCAGGTTTCCGGTACTTGCTAGTGCTTGCACTGGTGGTGGGGGAGGGGAGGCTGTGAATGGCGGCTGAAGTCCGTCTGCTCCTCCACACGATCCTCTTCCTCACAAGCCTCTCTGCTGGTCTCTGCCATCCTCCTTCCACATTTCTTGAGTTTGTGAAGAGGCGGTGTGAGTGGAGAATCCCCTCACCTGGGTTTAAAATCCTGCGGCTCAGCCGGCTCAGGTGGAGCCTGGCAGATGCTGTGGAGTGGAGCTCGCCGCAGCTGAGGAACCGCTTCTGTGGGCTCCAGATGCTCTAGATCTCTCCTACTTCTCTGCTGTGCTTGATAGTTTACTGTACACCTCACTTTTTAGTAGAAGAGTGTATTTTGCTGGGATTTGTTTTGCTTTTTTCCCCTACCCTGTTTTGGCATGGTTCCTATGTCACCATCTTAAACCAGAAGTCTTCAAGTTAAACCTCTTTTTTGGTTTTTTGAGGTAGGGTCTCACTCTAGCTCAAGCTGACCTGGAACTCACTCTGTAGTTTCAGGCTGGCCTCAAACTCATAGCAATCCTCCTACCTCTGCCTCCCGAGTGCTGAGATTAAAGACATGCATCACCATGCCTGGCTTGGAAGTGTTTTTTTTGTTTTGTTTTGTTTTGTTTTTGTTTTTTTTTTTTTTTTTTTGGTTTTTGCGAGGTAGGGTCTCACTCTGGCCCAGGCTGACCTGAAATTCACTATGTAGTCTCAGAGTGGCCTCGAACTCACGACGATCCTCCTACCTCTGCCTCCCAAGTGCTGGGATTAAAGGTGTGCGCCACCACGCCCGGCTCTGGAAGTGTGTTTTAAGTCTACTTCAGTGATGGGCTCTTAGGAGCCTCTGGATCTCTGCTTTGGTTGGTGTTGAGTGTCCTCTGTGTCTGTCTCCTTCACCGTTGTGCTGATTATCAGGTTCACTGAGAAAACAGCACTCTTGCTTATCTCTCCAATTCCTCTGAGGTTTCAGCTGGGGCCAGTATGAAGTGTGATGGGTCATTTATCTCCTTAGGTCCCACTCCTGTCTGAAAAAGAGAAGCAGATTCTCCAATAGAGAGTGAAGTCAGCACCAGTTGAATGGAATAAACATTATTAATTTAGAGAGAATTTAATGGGTATAGTCCCTCTTATAGCACAGATTGGTGGGAGCTTGATATTGGAGAGCAAAATCATTATCTGGATATGATTCTGACTTGTTTTCCAGTTCCAGATATGGGTTCCTTTCCACTGAGCAGATCTGTTAGCCAATCTGAAAGCAGTTGGTTATGGACCAAGCTATGTGCCATTATTGCACTCGAGATGGAAACTTTTGGGTCACTTATGTATAGTACCATCTCATCTATAAATAGGGCTAACTTGAATTCTTCCTTTTGTATCTCTTTTATTACTTTCTCCCGTACAAATGTATCCCATTTGTATCTCTTTTATTACTTTCCCCTGTCTTATTGCTTGGGCTAGGAGTTCTAGTACTATGTTGAAGAGCAGTGGTGAGAGTGAGCAGCCCTGACCTGTTCCATATGTCAGTGGGAACCCCTTGAGTCTTTGCCCATTAAGTATTATTTGGCCTTTGGGTGCTTTATATGTGACCTTTATTGTATTGAGATATAAACACTCCATGCCTATTCTTTCCAGTGTTTTGATCATGAAGTGGTGTTGTATTTTGTCAAAGGCCTTCTCTGCATCAATTGAGATGATCATGTGATTCTTATGGTTCAGTTTATTTATGTGGTGTATTACATTGATCAATTTCCATATGTTGAACCATCCTTGCATCCCTGGGATGAAACCTTCTTGATCAAGGCGGATAATGCTTTTGATATGTTGTTGAATTCGGTTGGCAAGGATTTTGTTCAGGATCTTTGCATCTAAGTTCATCAGGGATATAGGCCTATAGTTTTCATTTCTTGTTGTATCTCTCTCTAATTTTGGTATTAGGGTGATGCTAGCTTCATAACAGGAGTTGAGGAGCATTCCCTGCTCTCCAATTATGTGAAATAATTTGAGAAAAAAATGGTTTCAGTTCTTTAATGAAGACTTCATAGAATTTGGCTGAGAAGCCATCTGGTCCTGGACTTTTCTTCTTGGGGAGGTTTTTGATTACCTTTTCAACCTCCATGGATGTGATAAGTTTGTTTAGGAGATCAGTCTGCTCTGAGCTTAGTTTTGGTAGGTGGTATGTGGCTAGGAATTATTCATTTCTTCCAGATTATCCAAATTTTTTGGAGTAGAGGTTTTAAAAATATGCCCTGATGATTCTTCCAATTTAGTTCATGTCTGTTATAACTTCTCCTTTTTCATTTCTGATTATGTTAATTTGAGATTTCTCTTTTTTCATTTTATCAAATTGGCCAGGGGTTTATCAATCTTGTTTACTTTTTCAAAGAACCCACACTTTTCATTAATTTTCTTAATTATTTTCTTAGTTACCAAGCCATTAATTTCTTCTGTGACCTTGATTATTTCCATTTGGAGCTCTTTGGGTTGAATTCTTTTTATTTTTCCAACCCTTTTAGGTGTATGGTTAGGTTGTTAATTTCAGTTTTCTATGTTTCTGTTATGAAGGCATTTAGTGCTATGAATTTTCCCCTTAGAACTGCCTTCATTGTGTCCCATAACTTTTGGTAAATTGTGTTCTCATTGTTATTCAACTCTAGAAATTTTACAATTCCTTTTTTTATTTTTCCACAACCATTTATGGTTTAAAAGTATGTTTTTCATTCTCCAGGAGCTGGTGGAATTCCTGAAGCATCTCTTGTTAATATCTAGCTTTACAGTATTGTGATCTGATATGATGCAGGAAATTATCTCAATTTTCCTGAATTTATGGAGGCATTCTTTATGGCTGAATATATGATCTATTTTGGAGAAGGTTCAATGGGATATTGAGAAGATTGTGTAATCTGTAGATTTGGGGATAGAATGGTCTGTAGATGTCCATTAGATCTAGTTGATCTATGGAGTTGTTGAGCTCTATTATTTCCCTGTTGATTTTTCTGCTTGGATGATCTATCTATTGATGAGAGCAGAGTATTGAAGTTCCCAACTATGATGATGTTGGTGTTTATTTCTGTTTTGTTGTCAAGTAGGTTTTGTTTTATAAACTGTGGTTCAACTATGTTTGGTGCATATAGATTTATGATTTTGCTGTCCTCTTGTTAGATCCTTCCTTTGATGAGTAAGTAGTGGCCTTCCTTGGCCTTTTTGATTACTTTTGGTTTGAAGTCTCTTTTATCAGATATTAATATAACAACACCTGCTTGTTTTATATTTCCATTTGTTTGGAATATCATTTTCCATCCTTTCACCCTGAGGAGGTATCTCTCTTTAGTGGTGAGGTGGGTTTCTTGAAGACAGCAAATCAAAGGGTCCAGTTTTCTGATCCACCCTGTTAACCTGTGTCTTGATGGGTGAATTAAGACCATTACTATTTAAGGTTATAACTCTAAGGTTTGACTTAATAATCCCTGCCATGTTGGGGTGCTTTATGGGGATTGGTGTTTTCTTGGACTTTGTTCTTTTAGGAGTCTGCTCTAGTTTTGGATATTGTGATCTTCTGGTAGGCTCTTGAGTGGTTGACTCTTCTGTATAGAGAATTCTCTGAAGTATTTTCTATAGGTATGGCTTTGTGTTCATATAATTATATAACTGCCTTTCATCATGGAAAGCTTTTCTTTTACCATCTGTTATGAGGGATACTTTCACTGGGTATAGTTGTTTGGGTTAGAAGTCAAAGTTTTTAGACTTTGAAGGGCTTCATTCCAGGTCTTTCTGGATTTCAGGGTTTCCACTGAGAAATCTGAGGTGATTCTGATGGGATTACCTTTGTATGTCATGTGTTGTTTCTGTCTTGCTTCTCTGTCTTTGTTCTCATTGTTTAGAGTTCTACCAATGATGTGCCTTGGAGAGTTTCTTGTTTAGTCCAGTCTGTTTGAAGTTCTGTTAGCTTCTTGTATCTTGACAGGATTATTTTGAGAATGTGGGAAAGTTTCCTTAATGTTTCTTGGAATTCATTCTTGCATTTACTTACATCTTCATTAAACTTAACCAGCTGGTTATAGAGATCCTCTATTTTTTGGCTCAACTTCAGTTCACTTAACTCCTCTGAGGGAACTCTGGTTTTTGTCTTTTAGATCAAGCCTAGTGAAGACAGCTGTCTGTATGTGATTGTTGGGTTTTTTTTGTTGATTTGCTGCCAGTTCTTCCATTTCCTTGGTCAGGGCCACATATTTTTGGATGGTCCATTCCTGTTGTCTCCTCTATGTTTTCATTGGAGACTTCCATTGTGGGACCAAGCAGTCTTGTTAGAGCTCCCTCTGTTTGATGTTTTGTGTTGTTTCTTTTGAGCTGTGGCCTGCCCATCACAGTGTACGAATCTTAATTAAGGATGAAGCAAGAGTTTTCCCTTGTAGTGTCTTCAGTGAGTGTTCCTTATCCTTGAATAGAATACACTAGTGATGGCTTTGTATTTTGGGATGCTCAGGTTGTGAAGGGCATCAGTACACCAGCCACACTGGGCTGGTACTTAATACCAAAGGTGGGATTGGAGGTCTGGTCTCCCTTTGACTTGGTCTCAGATGTGTCTTGCCTGTGGCTCCAGAGCCATAGAACTTGCCCTTGCTCTCCTACTGAGCCCAGATGGGCAGGTTATGGAGGACTCATTGGTCCCCCTGGCAGTTTATTACCTGATTTTCCTGTGTTCCCCTTCTTGGGCTAATGTAATGCCCCAAGTAGTGACTGGGAGGTATTGGAGAGATGATGGGGGTTGCTGGGTTCCACAGCCCAGGCTGGATCAGGGAGTTGGCTAGTATGGGGAAGATAGAGCAATTGGCCAAGGGACTTACACAAGGGCACCTGTAGACAGCACAGGATGTTGTGGATCTGTGATCAGGGGGAAGAGGCATCTTTCAGGCCAGCCCATCAAGGATGCAATATAGGGGAGAATAGCAGGAGGTGGGAGTGTAGGTTGGCTATGTAGTGTAGGAGCACTATACACTATGGAGTGTAGGAGCCAGCCATTGGCCAGAGGCAGTGGGGCAGGCCTCTGGGAAACGGGGATGGCTTGCAGACCACAGACAGGAACAGTGTGCATGTATCATCTATAGACACAGTGGAGCGGGGGCCTCCAGGAGACAGAAATATGTACACAGACCATGAAAGTGGGAAAGCATTTGGGCCATCTACACATGCAGTGCATGCAGGTCCCCAACAGATGCAGTGTGGAGTGGGGCTCTGGAAGACAGGGAAGGTGCACAGGCCACCAACAGATGCTGTGCAGACCACCAACAGAGGCATTGTGCGGGGTGGGGATGAAGGATGAAGGCTGAAGCACCAGGCCAGGCTGGGGTGTAAGCTTATAAGGGGGATCCTAAGAAAAACAGACTGCAGGTACCAGCTGCAGGTCCAAGATAAGGAACTGTAGATAAGGAACTGTAGTTATTTGTGTTTTTTGTTCAGAATTTTTTTTTCTTTTTTAGCCAAATTGTCTAGGGAGGATAACCCACCAGACAGTTTCTGTTCCCTCAAGGTTTTCTGAGCTAAGGGAAGTTTAGTGTATCATTTGGGAGTAGACAGGCCTGTCAAGGCCACACTTCTGGAGTTTTATTGCTTGTTGGTCTTAGGGATAGTTATTAACTCTTTAGTTTCCTTTAGTTTTAGCTATTAACCCTTCAGTCCAGATGCTGGAAGGATAAAAAAAAATGGGGAGAACTGGGAATGAATGGGCACTGTTGGGTGGGCTGCATGGGCAGGACTGGGGAAGAAGACAGATCTCTGGTTACTTTCAAGTTGAGGGGGCAGTATATCTTGGGGTGTTCACACAGTCCCAACTGGATGTTTAGGGGCTGATATTCAGTGGCCATGAAGAATTTAGTGACTTTCTATGAAGTGAAGACATGTATTCTATCCAGGAGGAATTCAATGAGGCATCTGAGTATGTAAGGACCAAAAGAGAAGATAAACATTATCATAATCAGTGGAATAAAGTACATGTCAGAGACAGGATAGGTTCAACTTGAAGGAGGTAGAGCTGTGAGATGACTTAACATATATCAATAGATACATTAATTGGTCACAGAGAAATGTCAGGTCACATGTATAGAAATAATATTGGCAATTAAAAATGGTAATAGAACTCAAAATATTATTGGATGTGGATTGGTAACATTTACCTCTCCACAATAATTGTAGTCCATCATTGAAGTCTTAGTAATAATACAAGTGTGGATTTTGGCATTTTTAAAAATTTATTTATATTATTTTTAAGCTTTTAGTTTTTCATTTGCCAAACTTCATCTTGCAGTTTGTATACATACTAAGCTACATTGATCTTATGAACAGGCAAGGAGGCAACTCTTCAAGAGAGGGATAGTTATCAGAGCCATTAGGAAAGAAACAGCTAGATCATGTCCAATCTATTAGCCATAATGGTCTGGTTATTACCCATGTATGACTTTTCTTGCATGTAACATGACATTTACAGGTGACATGAACATGATATTCAAGGTAGAAAAATAATAATAATATAGGAGTTGCGTAAAGAAGAAGTTGTTAACTTGGATGGGAGGTTAATTGGAATTTGTGGAAATATAAAGATTTGGTTTAGGTAAGGTAGGAAGTAGATTAGTATTGAAGCACTATTTGAAATATCATAAATTATTTTAAAGCTAGATATGATAGAGATTAAGAATTAATTAATTCTGAAGTTTAGGTTTAAAGATTTCTTTTTGTGTTAAGTCTTTAATACAAAAGGTTTATGGTCTTTACTTCCTTGGTCCAAAAATCAAAAAGTCTTATTTTTAGGAGAATTAATGAAAGTATGTTAGGCTGAAAGGCTAAAACTTTGATTAGTCTAGATAATTTGTTATTATTAGCTATTTATTTTATAAACATAATGAAATTGTGCTTTATAGAATAATACTGGTTATATAATACAATGAAATATATTTTATATAATTATACCTGGTTTTGTTTATTAGAAGAAGTTTATGGCAAATAAATAAGTCTTACCCAATAGGAAAACATATAAGAGTATACCATTTAAGAAACCTATAGTTGTAAACAGGTGTCTTATGTAACAAAATAAAGGCTTACTTTTGATTCTTATGTCACATTCAGATAGTTTAAATAAATAGACACAACTAATTAAAATATCTTAACTTTGATATTGATATGGGAAATTAAGGCTTACAGAACCAGTACCAGAGATGGAGTGGAGAATCACTCTATTTTTACATCAGCATGAGTCCAGGGGAATCTCTTCTAAAGCCTGAGAAAATGGTTAATTAGTAGAGTGGTATCTGTAGCTGTGTTGTGGAGTTAAGAAGAAACACAAGATAATTTTAGTACTGGCTAGAAGCTGTAATACAAACTATGGCCTTGAAACAGTACAAAAACTATAGTGTCAGTACAAAAGACTATGTAATATGGGACATAATTAGCATGAAAGTTTATTACAGTACAAGACATAACTTTGTGTCAGAGGCCTATAACTTTTCTTTTATCATAATATGAGGTATGACATTATGAATAAATGTATCATCTTATAAAGAACTATGTAAACAAGGCAAGAGAGATACAGATAATTAGCCTTTTAAAGGGTAGGCACATCTTTTTTAAATTTTCATTTATTTATTTATTTATTTTTATTTTTTTAATTGACAATTTCTTTAATTGTAGAAGATATCCCATGCTACTTCTGTCCCTCCTCCCACTTTCCCCTTTGAAATTTCACTCTCCATCATATTCCCTCCAACTCTCAATCAATCTCTCTTTTTAGTTTGATGTCATGATCCTTTCCTCCTATTATGATGGTCTTATATAAGTAGTGTCAGGCACTGTGAGGTGTGGATTTCCAGGCTATTTTGTGTCTGGAGGAGCACGTTGTAAGGAGTCCTACTCTTCCTTTGGCTCTTACTTCTGCCCCCTCTTTGGCAATGGACCCTGAACCTTGGAAGGTAGGTTTGAGATGTTTCAGTGCTGAGCACTCCTCTGTCACTTCTTCTCAGCACCATGGTGCCTTCTGAGTTAGTTAAGTTTGAACCATCTGAAAAAAAGCTAACCAAAAGTGAGAGTAGCATAAATATATGGGTGTGGACATTAAGAGAAGTGCTTACTGGGCAGTTTGGTGAGCATAGTATATACATTTAGTGAGGCACATCTTATTTTTTAAATGTGCAATAGCTATATGTATAGACAGAACATGTCATGTAAGACAGCATAAAGTTCTGGCATTTGTATTTGGTAACATCTTTGATTAGTTTAGATACCTGTGTGGGTACCAATTACCCCACAAACTGGAAGCAGAACAAGCAGCATTTAAGATTTTTCTACAGCAGGGAACATGTCTTAAGTACCAATATATCTATAAGCAATGAAATACAAGAAATGTATACAAGAAATGAGACAATTACTTAAGTAAGACCTTGACTGAGACTGAGTATACACAGCTTAAGAATAAAGCCAAACTTGGTCAGTGTTGAGCTAAGTTACTCTGATTTTAACATACATTAGAAACATGATAGACATAAAGTGATTTCTTCATCTTACCTTTAATCATTGAATCATTTTTAAGTTAAACATAAGGCAATATTTACAAATGGTAGAATATATGAAGCCTAGACAAACTATATTAACATTGTTTGTATATTGTAGGAGGAGTTTCCTCACTTTCCCTAATAACAAAGTTGTAATGAGTAAACCACCTTTTATAAGACTTAGACAATAATTTCAGTGACAATCACCCAGTTAAACAGCATGAACAAGACAAGAACCATCTTAAGGTTACAGTTGTTTGTTTGTTTTTTAGATATAATAATCTTATTAAATAGTAAAAGGTTGACAAATAGAGAAATGTAGCAAACTTGGTTGAGAACTTTAAAGTCAGTCTTTTACAACCATTATCATGACCAGATTAATAACAGTAAGTTTAAGTCTTTAAGTTTACTACCTGAATACCATAGCACCCTGTTAACAGCCAGGGCCATCCTTTGTTAGTCTGATATAAGCCCTAGGTTAATAGCCATTTTATATATCTCAAAGAGTCTGTAATCTGGTCAAGTACTTTAAGACTTATTCAACTTTGTCAACCTTCTGTTTAATCTTATTCATACCTTCATCTACATACTTTACTCATACCTTCAGCTACATACTTTTTTTTTTTAAATCTTTTTTTTCCCATCCAAGGGTCTCACTCTAGCTCAGGCTGACCTTTCATTCACTATGCAGTCCCACTCTGAACAACAGCGATCCTCAGTTTCTGCCTCCCAAGTTGGGATTCTTCCTGCGCCACCATTGCATACTTCATACCTTACAATCTATGTAAAAATCTTTTTCTTAAACATTTATATTTAAAGTTTTCTCTTCACTTATCTTTAATAGTTTGACCATTACCAATAAAAGTTTTCTCATAAGACTTTTAATATGACCATTTAATTTTTTTCTTTTTTTTTTCTTATGGGTTTTTTTTTTTTTGTCCCCATGGTTAATTATAAGTAGACTGGGTTATGATGTCTGTCTTCCCATTTCCCTGAGTCAGCAGTCCCCAGAGGTTCCCCTCTTTTATTTTTATTATTTAGAAGGTCAGTTATATTAATTTTATATTTTTCATTTTTTGTTACATTTAGATGAGGTTTAAATAAACAAACAAACTAATTAAAAATGAATCTTGGTCTGGAGAGATGGCTTAGTGGTTAAGGTGTGAAGCCTAAGAGCACCCATTTGATTCTCCAGGACCTGACATTGGAACCAGTTCCAGATGGCAAGTGACACAAACATGCAATTTTGCTTTTATGAGCACAAGGTTTAAATAAAAAACATGAATGAATCTTGATTTTGTTCACAGCAGCTGAGAGGCCACTGAAATATAGGTATAGCTCACTTTGATTCTCAATATAAATAAATTTATCAACTATCTCTAGTAAAGTTCTGTTTCTCTCAAATGAAAATAATGAATCTTGATTTTGTTAAACATTTACATTTTGTAACAGTAGGAAATATAGGTTAATTATTTAGCTCAATTGTAACTTGGTTTTTTAATTTGAGATCATCTGAAAATATAAATCAAATTTATCAACTTATTACAAACAATTAATAGTCTAAATTTGTCATGAACAATGACAGGTGAAACAAAAATATGAAGAATTAAACTTCATGACAACATGAGACATGGAGAGACATCCTTTGAAGATTTCAGATATGTTTTAAATTGGTGAGGACTTAATCTTAACAGGGAAACAGCCAGTGGTTTGAATTTTAAGTTGACATTTTTTCTTTGGTGGCTTGTAATGAAAAGAAGGGGGAAGGGGAAAGGGGAAAGAAAGGAAAAACCCTAGAAGCTGTTTAGTGAGTTTAACTTTTATCAAGGAGAGAAAAATTAGATATCCATATGTAGGATAAGTTAAAGAGGCCCAGTAAAGGCAGGGGTTTCTTTAAGAGGCTAGAGTTTGTATTTGATTAAGTGAGATGGCTTGAATTTGGAGTCAGTGGGAGAGATCATGGAAAGTCATATCCAGATGGCAGAACTGTGTGTGAGAGGCAGAGTTTTAGAAGGGACAGGATTTTAGAGAGTTTTTGGTGACAGAGGAGAATTTGGTAGGTAGAACAAGAAGTGCAAAGGGAAGGGCAGGAATGGAAGGCAATGAAGCCCTGAAGGTAAGGAACCTCAGAAGTCTTGCCATGTCTTCTGGGGAAGTTATCAAGATCAATAAGAATATTAAAAATCAATAATACCAAACTTAGGCCAGCAGTGGCCATTATCTAAGAAATATTATGGCGAGATTTGAATGGAGAGTCGGAGTAATTTGACAGGCAAGAGCTCAGTAGTTCAAGCTCCTTTAAATTAAGCTTCAGACATGCCAATAGAGTGTGTTTTGGAACAGATAACTTAGAGTCCATTTTTGAGGACAAGGCCTAGAGTGGCCAATTCTGCCACCAGGGACATCTCCCAGGCTTAGAGAAAGCAAACAAAACCCAAGAATAAGGAGGGAACATCCTCGCAGTCCTAATGTTGGGGCACCCAGTGGAACGATATGTGGTAGGCCCCTGGAATCTCTGATCATCTACAGACTGGAAACTGAGAAACTCCTGGAGTTTCTAAGGCCTGGGCCAGGGCACCTCTGCCAGAGCCTGAGAATGAATACCTTGTCCTGATGCTATAATCTGATGAGGATGTGGATGCAGTGGATCACATGGTGAGAGGCCTCTACTCTTGAGTTCAAAAGTCCAGTGGGAGAGGGTGAAAGAAGAAGAAAAGGAAGAATCCCCTAGGTATCAAGCTGGAAGGACTGAAGGTTTCAGGTCACAAGTGGCTGTTTAGTTCAGAGTAGTGAGCACAATGAGTTTTTCTATTCTTGAGAGAGTGAAACATTGGCAGGGTAGTAGAGAGAAGGAGAGAGAAAGGGGTGGGGGGAGAGGTTGCAGCCCACAAGCCCCAGAGGGGTATCCAAATTGTGACACCAGAAATGTAAGGAAAGTGTAAGAGAAAAGCAAAAGAGAACATCTGATTTGGTCTCTTCAGATAAGACTGTTTGTTGTCAAAAAACAGTGAGGGGCCTCAGCTTTCCTGTGGGATGAAGGCTGAAGCACTGTTGCAAGCTTATATGGGGGATCCTAAGAAAAAGAGACTGTACCAGCTGCAGGCCCAAGGGAAGTAGATAAGGAACTGTAGTTATTTGTGTCCTTGCTCAGAACAAGCTTTTTAAGCCAAATTGTCTAGAAAGGATATCCCACCAGACAGTTTCTGTTCCTTCAAGGTTTTCTGAGCTAAGGGAAGTTTAGTTTATCATTTGGGAGTAGACAGGACTGTCAAGGCCATGCTTCTGAAGTTTTATTTCCTTTTTTTTTTTTTTTTTTAATATTTAGAAGGTCAATTATATTAATTTTATATTTTTGATTTGTATGTTACATTTAGATGAGGTTTAAATAAACAAGCAAACTCATTAAAATGAATCTTGATTTTGTTAAACAGTTTTTTTTCAGTAGTCAGAGTTTTAACAGTAGGAAATATAGGTATATTTCAATTTAACTTTGAGACATGACAATATAAATAAATTTATCAACTTATTACAAAGAGTAAAGTCTGAACTATATGAACAATTTAAGGTGAAAGAAAAATATGAAGAATGAAAACTTTTGAGTTAACCCATTTTATCACAGACAACCCAAACCCTTTTCAGTTTAAGTTTCATAAGCTTTTCATATCATTTTATATCCTTTTAATAACATGCCTTGAAATAGTCTTTTACCTTATAAAGTCTTTTCTGATCCAAAAACACATTTCTTTCTGTAGAATATGTCTCTTATTGCAGTAAGCATGATCAAGCATGTTGTCAAAAACATAGAGGTTAATTATTTTAAGTATATTGTAAACCTGGTTTTAATAACTTAACATCATCTTAAAATATATGAGCATCAGAACATGTAATGACCATAAACATTAGAACAATTAATAACCATAAACTTGGTCATACATAAGGACAGACTACATGAAACATAGAACATATGGCATGACATGGTTGGTTAACATTAGACATGACAACGTGAAACATGGAAAGACATCGTTTTAAGACTTTAGTTATGTTTTAAATTGGTAAGAGCTTAATCTTAACAGGGCAACAGCCAGTGGTTTGAATTTTAAGTTGACGTTTTTTTCTTTCTTTGATGACTTGTAATGAAAAGAAGGGGGAAGGGCAAAAGAAAGGAAAAGCCCTAGAAGCTGTTTAGTGATTTAACTTTTAGCAAAGAGAGAAAAATTAGATATTCATATGTAGAATAAGTTAAAGAGGCCCAGTAAAGACAGGAGTTTCTTTAAGAGGGTAGATTTGTATTTGATTTCATGAGATGGCTTAAATTTGGAGTGAGAGGGAGAGACCCTGGAAAGTCATAGCCAGATGGCATAACTGTGTGTGAGAGGCAGAGTTTTAGAAGGGACAGAATTTTAGAGGGTTTTGGTGACATAGGAGAATTTGGTAGGTAGAACAAGTACAAAGGGAAGGGTGGGAACTGTGGACAAAGAAGCCCTGAAGGTAAGGAACCTCGGACCACCTGCCATATCAAGATCAATAAGAATATTAAAATCAAAAGTACCAAATTCAGGCCAGCGGTGGCCATTATCTAAGGAATATTGTGGGCAGATTTGAATGGAGAGTTGGAGCAATTTGGCAGGCATGAGCTCAGGAAGTTCAAGTGCCTTTAAATTAGCCTGAGACAGGCCAATGGAGTATTTGTTGGAACAGATAATTTAGAGCCCATTTTGGAGGACAAGGCCTACCGTAGCCAATCCCACCACCAAGGACGTCTCCCAGGCTTAGGGAAGGCAAACAAAACCCAAGGATAAGGAGGGAGCACCCTCGAAGTCCTAATGCTTGGGTGTCCAGTGGAACGATACGTGGGAGACTCCCAGAGTCTCCGATCATCCACGGACTGAAAAATGAGAAACTCCCAGAGTTTCTAAGGCCTGAGACAGGGCACCTCTGTCACAGACTGAAAACAAATACCTTATCCTGAAGCTGTAATCTGATGAGGGTGTGGATGCAGCAGGTCACATGGTGAGAGGCCTCTAGTCTGGAGTTCAAAAGTCCGGTAGGAGAGGGTGAAAGAAGAAGAAAAGGAAGAAGCCCAGGTATCAAGTTGGAAAGACTGAAGGTTTCAGGTCACAGGTGGCTGTTTAGTTCAGAGTAGTGAGAACAGATATATATATTCCTGAGAGAGTGAAACCTTGGCAGGGAGGTAGAGAGGAGAGAGGAAGGAGTGGGAGCATGCAGCCCGAAAGCCCCACAGGGGTATATGACTCGTGGCACCAGAAGTATAAGGAAAGTGTAAGAGAAAAGCAAAAGAGAACATGGGACTTTGATTTCAACAGACAAGACTGTTTATTAAGAGAAAAACAGCGAGGGACCTCAGCTTTCCCACGAGATGAAGGCTGAAGCACTGGGCCAGGCTGCGGTGCAAGCTTATAAGAGAGATCCTAAAAAAAACAGACTCTACCAGCAGCAGGTCCATCCTAGGGAAGTAGACAAGGAACTGTAGTTATGTGTGTCCTTGCTCAGAATAAACTTTTTCAGCCAAATTGTCTAGGGAGGATAACCCACCAGACGGTTTCTGTTCCCTGAGCTAAGGGAAGTTTAGTTTATCATTCAGGAGTAGACAGGCCTCTCAAGGCCATGCTTCTGAAGTTTTATGGCTTGTTGGTCTTAGGGATAGCCATTAACTCTTTAGTTCCCTGTAGTTTTCAGGGAAGTCTATTAACCCTTCAGTGGTCAGTGGAGCCTGCAGCCAGTGTAGCAAAGAACCTGGTCTGGGGCTCAGGAACATGGTGGCTGGGTCGAGTGGTTGGGGGGCCACAAGGATCTAGTGGGCTACCTGAGAGCAAGGGAATAAACAGATTACCAACTGTGCCCCTCTATACCTGCCCATTGGAGGTCTGCTAAGACCTCCTCACACTAGAGTCCCACATGTCTTGCCCAGTATTATCCTGGGAGCTGAAGCATGGTTAGGACACTGTTTTGACCAGAAGTCACCCCTCAGGGCTGTGTTTTAACAAACTCATGTCTTATGATCCTTCCTGAAACCCTTTTGTAGTGAAAAGAATCATACTTTCTTTGAACGGAGTGTGTTCACATCCCCACCCCCCGTACCCAAAGGCAGACATACATATATAATATTACTATATATGCCTACTTACTTTTTAGTATTTATTATTATTTATTCATTTATTAGAGACAGAGAGAGGGAGAGAGAGAGAGAAAGAGAATGGGATCTCCAGGGCCTCTAGCCACCGCACACAAACTCCAGATGCATGCACCACTTTGTGCATCTGGCTTACGTGGGACCTGGAGAATCAAACCTGGGTCCTTAGGCTTTGCAGGCAAAGCCACTATGCTGTCTCACTGGCCCATGTCTACCTATTTTTTGTGTGTGCATGTGGAAAACAGAGAACAGCCTTGAGTGTCATTCCTCAGGTGCCATCGACTGACCCTTTTTTTTTTTTTTTTTTGAGACAGGCACCACTGGCCTGGTGTATGCCAAGTAGGCTAGACTGGTTGGCCAGGAAACCCTGAGGATCTATCTGCCTGTCTCCACGTCCCCAGTGCTGACATTGCAGATGCATGCCACCATGCCTGTTTTCTTCCCCCCATGGGTGCTGGGGATTGAACTCAGGTCCTCATGTTTGTGTGGAACTTTACCAGCTGAGCCATCTTTGCAGCCCTCTACCTATTTTTTAAACAAAAACCTGGCAAGATGTCTCCTGGAGAGCAGAAAGTAAGGGAAGATCCTAGTGCAGAACCTTGTACTTACTACCGATGACTATAGAAATAGAGATGAAAAGACCTTTGATCAATCAAATGTTAGTACCAAAATGTACAGAAAGTTATATAAATTCTTACAGAAACAGAACATAATTATATTTAGATACAATAATATTGAACAAAGTGAGAAAAATCTGTCACCTTTAGTTAGTGTATTTTTAATATAGTTTGTTTATTTATTTGAAAGAGGCAGATAGAGAGAGGATGGCCATGCCACTGCAAATGAACTCCAGATGCATGTGCCACCTTGTGCATTTGGCTTACATGAGTATGAGTACTGGGTAATTGAACCATGGTTTGTAGGCTTTACAAGCAAGCACCTTAACTGCTAAGCCATCTCTCCAGCCCCTTAGCTGTATTTTTGAAAAAGCCATAAGTGTCTGCAGAGGTTTGGGAACTCCACCGTGATCACTGGTGATAGACTCACCCAGGAAACCACACAGAAGTATAGCAGGGCTTGTCTATTGGAAGCTCCCTGCCCATCTCTGGTGAAGGAAAAGTTTTATAGCTTTGAAACTTCTTTGTTTGTCAATCCCAGAAGTCAGGAAGAAGAAAAAGCTGAACAAAATCAGTCCACACATCTTGTTAGTTCATTTCCCTCCCTGCTCTGGCATGCTGTGCTAGGCCCTGGTTAGGTGAGGTCTGCCTACAGAACAAAATAGCGGTGCTGTACTTGGCCTTTCCCTGTTTGTCGTGCTCAAAGCTGTCCTGGTCCTCTTCTATTTATAGTTCCACAAGCTGAGTGCATCAGCTTTAGTTGTAACAGTTCTTTCTGTCAAATGCATCTGTCAGACCCGCAACCAGAGCAGGATCTCAAATCACTACCTTGCACACACAGCGACTTGCACAATAAGAAGCTAAACTGGAACACTGCTTTTATCGTATTTTGTTAATTATGAACTTCACTGTATGAAAACAATAGTGTGCTGGTCATGTTCCCCTTGGGTTATCCTTTTAAATCTCCTCTCCTCTACCCCCAGTCTACTGAGGGATCTCTTCAGTGGGGTTACTGGTACTCACCATGGAGTCATAAATGCATCAGTCAGTCTGCAGGGGGGAGTTGGACACTGCCTCAAAAGACTCCTTCCCAATCTGTGGCTCTTACACTCTTTCTGATCCTTCTTGGGCAATGCGGAACACTGCTTTTAAATGGCACTCATAGACCTCCGTGAAACTGTCATCTTACCCTGTGATGTGTGGCAATGTGCTGAGACTCCACTTTAAAACTGTTCTGTAAACTGTGCCTTCAGAGTTCAGACTGTGCCACCTTCACCTGCCCAACTCCCACAGCCCCTGGCAATGTTCTGCATCTCTGTAATTTTGTTATTTCAAGAATGATATATGAGGGGCTGGAGAGATGGTTAACTGTTAAGGTTCTTATCTGCAAAGCCTAAGAACCTAGGTTTACTTCCCCAGTACCCATATAAGCCAGGTACACATGGTGTTTTATGCATCTGGAGTTTGTTTATAGTAACTACAGGCCCTGAAACACCCATTCTCTCTCCCTCTCTCTCTCTCTCTCCTCCTCATCTATCTTATCTATCATCCATCTATCTGCTTCATTCTACCTCTCTCTCAAATAAATAAAATTAAAAATAAAATATTTTTAAAAGAATGATATATGAATGAAATATGAAATTAACGTGATTTATCACGGTTCTCACAACACCAGCAAAAGGTCATGTTACACTTTCTAAGAGAAGTGTCAGTAAGCAGTATGGCAGGACTCCTGACTAGAATTGTCCTTGTATTATAGAGAAAAATATATAACTTGGCTTCCTTTTTTGGCCTCTTACTTTGCTGTTCGCTCTGTCCATTAGCTGAAGTTCATCAATAACTTTAGTTTTCCCCTTACTGGTTGTTGAGGGCAGTTCTTGTTGACATTGAAAGAAACAACATCTGGTGAAGGGACTCCAAATAGCAGCTGGCCCAGCTCAATGTGCAGATCCAGGTGGAAAACACCCCTACTTGTTTGCAGATGGCACATACTATTCCACTGTTCGTTATCAGGTGCTGACAGCTTCGTAGGTGTTTGCAGTTACAGGGAGAAGCTTAAGTGCTGATGCCAGAGGTTGTACCTGCTTCCCTCCAATAGCAGGACTCATTCCTCCCTCTATTCTCTTTTGGGAACTGCACACCTCTGGTGTTTGCATGTAACCTTTTACAGGTGGCCGGTAGCCTCTTTCCTGGGAAATGTAAAGTCCTTCCTTGAGATGGTATTTTCAGTGAACAGTTAAAGCCCTGTGTGGACAGGCTGCTGGCTAGGTCTCTGTCAGTCTTACTGAGATGGAGCACTCACCCTGAGCACTGTGTTCTCAGACAGATCATTCCAGCTGTGTTTGAGCCTCTCCTCTCGGCTATGTTCTGTTCAGGAGAAGTCTCTGAACTCATTTCAATGAAGCAAGTAACTGTGTATTTACAGTTTGTGTTCTGAAAACATTCCTGTTTCACACTTCTGGATGTGTGATGGCTCCTGTCCATTGCTTCCTTCTCTTCCATGCTGCTTAATGCCTCATCCCCACCCCATGTGCTAGCAGATGGGCAGATTACTACTCTGCCTAGAAGGAAGGGTTTCCAACCTCTCGTACCTAATTACGGGCCCCTCCCTTAACGATGACCACCACCTTTCAAATCCTACCCTTTGCCAGGTGGTAGAATGGTAATGTTTCTTCACTTAATCTCGTAACGATCCTCTAAAGACATCATTTTGTTTCACAAATGAAAATGCTGAGACTCGGATGTCACACAGCTTGTCAGCAGCCAGACCTAACATTCAAAGTCATACTCAGGGGCTGGAGGGATGGCTTAGTAGTTAAGGCTTTTGCCTGCAAAGCCAAAGGACCCAGGTTTGATTCCCCAGGACCCATGTTAGCCAGATGCACAAGGGAGCGCATGTGTCTGGAGTTGGTTTGCAGTGGCTGGAGGCCCTGGCACGCCCATTCCCTCTCTCTCTCCCCCTTTGTCTCTCTCTCTCTCCCTCCCTCTCTCTCTCTCTCTCAAATAAATAAATAAATAATATTCAAAGTCATACTCAGCCATGCTGGGTTTTGTTCTGTTTTGCTTTGCTTTTACTATAACAAGGAAGACTGTGTCACATTGAAGAGGGTTACCTCCAGAGCAGAGAGACTATGGAAATCACCGTGAAGCATGTAACATTAGCACTGAAGTGACTAGAGCAGAGCTGTCCAACGACTCACCGACCAGGTGTTCCCTTCGAGTCCGCTCACTCACCCAGGCTAAGGCTGAGGACTGCTGCAGATGGATTACTGCCACACCCCAAGGACTCTGCCATTTTGGGTAGGGCTTATGGCACCAGAGCTCCTCCTTCATATAGCCTGCACCCCTTTCTTTGTATGTGGGCCTCAGTCCTGCCCTAGGAGTTACTCAGTTACTAAGGACCTTCCACTCACCACAGTTCTTTACATAGCTAATCAGTGTGACTCTTGCCCCCTTTGATTTCCCCAGGAAGACATCAGAACCAAGGAAATTATTCACAGTGACCAGTGTCCAGCTGGAGGAAGAACCTTAAGAATGCTCAGAAAAGCCATGTCAATTGGCACATTTGCTTAAAACCCAGAAGCCTTTCTGTCTTTGTTCCCCCTTTCACTCTGAAGTTTAATCTCTCCCTAGTGGAAATATCTTCACAATGGACTGCTCACAGTATTGCCCCCTTCCCACACACTTTTCCTTTATATCTCAGTATCCTGCAATAACACAAAGATTGGATGAGAGTCTTAATGACCTGGTTGCATGCCTGCAAAGTCTTTCTTTGGTGTTGACTCCAGTGCTGGTTGGCTTTGTTCTGAGTGTATCCTAACCAAGTCAGGCTTAAGGGATCCAAGTAATGCAGAGAACCATGCAGAGAACTGTCATAATTGGTGTTAACTGCTTGCAACAATCACTGCTCTTTCATCTCTTTTAGCATGAAGCTCTTCTCTGAATGTCAGGCATATCTGTTCTTTCCTGTCACTTTAATACCAGCATATGAAATGCTAGTTCTTTCACTCACCATCCTCACCTGAGCACAGTCTTCTTGATGTAACAAGCTCAGCAGCAGCAGCTCGCAGGTCTCAGTGCAGGGCCTCCGAATCACTCCTTAAGTGAACCTGTTTGATTTCTGAGCAGCCAGTTTTGAACAGCCTTTGTGGTTGGTGGACCTATTTGTGTGAGCAGGCAGATGGAGCACCTGTGTACTCAGCCTAGTGCTGTGTGGAGTGAGGAATTAGTAGGATATTTATAAGAAGAAACACAACAGCATCACCACTGTTTAAAGGAATGAGCTCTAGGAGAGAATGATGAAGAAACAGCACAGTGAGTTAAGCAAGGAGGTGGACCTAACCTGACACAGGGCCCAAGCCCAGCCTCTGGCTGTGCTCACAGACATGATTGAGCTTGGCTTTTCAGAGAGTCCCTCCATTTTGAAAGATCACAGCTCAGAAGGTTTGTTCTAAATGTGTGTTCAGATGAGGTGTAGAATTAGTTGGTATAGCAGAATATACTAGTGAAAATGGAATCTGAATGTCACATTCAAATACATACAGAAAATTAACACTGATGTTTTTCTCATTTCGATTACACACTTGTGTTGCTTATTTATTTATTTATTTATTTATTTATTTATTTATTTATTTATTTATTTTGGAGAGAGAGAGAGAGAGAATGGGCATGCTGGCAGCCTCTCAGCCACTGTGAACAAACTCAGATGCATGCACCCCTTTGTAGGCAAGTGTGGCATTGTGCCCTTGCGACACTTTGCATCTGGTTAAACGTGGGACCTAGAGATTGGAACTAGCGTTCTTAGGCTTGGCAGACAGGCACCTTAACTGCTAAGCCATCTGTCCAGCCCTGCTTTTATTTTTTTGCCATAAGTTGATATTCTTAACATACTAAGCAACAGTGTATGTAAAAATGAGGCAAATATCCTTCCCTAAAGTAAACAGTGAAATAATATTAAATAATCTTGTTTAAAGTAATTGAAATGGAACCCTGTTTGCATTATGCTACTGGAATTTCAGCTTACCTCATTACTATAATTACTCTTAGCTTGATGTAGATCCATAAAATCAAAGATTTTAATTCAGAGAAGGTTCATTACCTATTGTAGAAAGAGGAATTAAACAGATAACATATTAATGGTTTGGAAGACAGTAGCACTTTGTGCTTTAGTAGATTTCTTCCCCAAGATTAGCAAAGTTTCATGTGCTTTCACAAGCTAATTGCTGGCGTGCACACAGAGACCCATCCCAGGCAGAGGTGGGAAGCATTTCATTCATCCTGGGATGAGCAGTGTGGATTCTTTCCTTCCAGAAGATCCTTTACTCCTGATTTGTTTGTATTAACTGTAGCTGTTTACCAAGCTTGAACTCTACACCAGGCATGGTGTAAGGCACTGAAAAGTTTGTTATATTTTCTTTTTTTTTTAATTATTATTTTTTATTGACAACTTCTATACTTACATACAAAAAACACATGATATTTCCCTCCCCTCCCCCATTCCACTTTAGAACTCCAGTCTCCATCATATCCCCTCCCTCTCTCCATTAGTCTCTCTTTTAATTTGATGTCATCATCTTTTTCTTCTATTTTTGAGGGTCTTGCAAAGGTATTGCTAGGCACTGCAAGGTCATGGATATCGAGGCCAATTTCTGTTTGGGCTGTTGCATTGTAAGAAGTCATACCCTTCCTTTGGCTTTTCCATGCTATCCGCCCCTCTTCCACAATGGTCCCTGAGCCTTGGAGGGTGTGACAGAGGTGTTTCAGTGCTGGGTACTCCTCCATCCCTTCTTCTCAGCACTATGTTGCCTTTTGGGTCATCCCCAGTGGTCATCGCCATCTGAAAAGAGAAGCTTCTCTAACTAGAAATGAGAGTAGCATTAATATGTGAACATGAACATTAAGTGTAGTGCCCCCAGGGCAGCTTGGTGGGAATAATATATACATTTAATCAGATAAGAGCAGGCTTATACCCCTAAGGCTCATGACCTCCCCTGCCATAGACTTTTGCTTAGGTTTTTCAGTACCAGGTATGTATTCTCTCCCATAGAGAGGGCCTTCAGTCCAATTATGGAGCAGTTGGTTACCCCAAGAGCAGACATGCCACTATTGTACCCGTTCAGTCATTGGGCCTGTATGGTCAAACTTGAATGTCCAGTGTCCACTGTTTTCACTGCTGATGACTTCTGCCTCCCATATGGCTGCATGCAGTGCAGCTTTTTCCAGCTTTCAATTGGCTGGTCTACAGGGAGAAGGTTTTCTGCTCAGCACCAGCTTGCTTTCTCAGTGACCTTGCCTCTCAGGCAAGAGATGTCTTCAGCAATAGGGTCTTACTATCTGTTTCTCAAGGGCAACCAAGGGCTTTGGCAAAAGCCTTTAATGTTTTAGAGGCTACTGGGACCTCCTTGGCCAACAACTCACTGGAAGGTATCCCATCCCAGGCACTGAAAATTTTCTAGTAACAGTGTACAGCTTCTAATTGTGCCATTATTCAAAAAAGTAGGTTTACATAAGTCTTCTTCACACTATCTTCAATTTAGATTGACCCCTCCCCCTGCCAAAGGGAAGGACTTAAGGGTACGGTATTACACATATGTAAGTAGAAGAACAGATTACAGGGAGGGGAATGGCCTAAGCGAGGCCATGGGAAGAGAATGCATAAAAGTTTGTTATATTTTCAAGCTCTGCATTCCGTCTTGTTTCTGGTGTGGAAAATGGAGCTCAGAGAGCTTGTCCTTAGCAAGGTCCCACAGCTGTTTGGTGAAGGAGCTAGGATTAGAAATGGTCTCTAACCCAAAAGACTGCATTCCTTACACACCAGTCTGGTTCTCACTCCAGTTCATTTATTTAGTCAAAGAAATTAAATCAACTGACCCTCTGGACTTGACTCTTGATTACTTCAAAACAGCCAAACTGAGACCCAGAATAACAGAGTATGTTTTCTCCCTCAGATCCTTAAGGTACCAATTAAGCCAATGGCAGACTGCATGATTTCTCAAGACCATATACAAAAGTCAATCCTGATTGACTTGAAAGTCATAAAATTAAATAAGTATATAATATTATATAATTATATAACATGCACATCCCTTGGCAACTTAAAACCTGAGTTTTAAAGCAGTAAGACAAATCATAAAACAGCAGACTATCTACCACAGAAAGCACTTCCTGGTTTTCACTACCCATTATTCATTCTAACTACTTTTTGTTTCTGACTAAGTAGAATGAAAAGAAAACCAAGAAAATAGTTTCCATATAACAAAATACAGCCAATAGTTCTAATGCCCATTATAGCTGAAATCAAGGTTACTTGGATGTCCCAACTCTACTCAATGAGCAAAGGACTTGATCCTTCTCCCAACAGCAACAACAAAAAGTAAGAGGAAATATGTGGAGAAAAATCATCTTGGCAAACAAATTCAGAATAAAGCAGCTAACAGGTACCATCACCTATATCCAAAATGGACAAATGATTTTATTTCTTCAAGTAACAGAAACTACTTCTGAAAACTTTGTGGTGAAACTGACACACATACACACACTGTCATCAGCACTGTGAATGGATGTGTCTGCCTCCTTACACGTTCATGTGGGGTATGTGCAGGTTCAGACCAGAGAAAGGTTCAGGCTGCATGTACTGGAGTAGTTAGCTAGGGCTACAGAGTTCACAGGCAGGGTGGCTTAAACAGCAGACATTTCAGCCTGGAAGAAGGCTCATTGGGTAAGAGCATTTGCTATGTAAGTGTGAAGACCTGAGTTCTATCCACAGTATCCATGTTTGAATGAATGAAAGAAAGAAAGGAGGAAGGGAAGGAGGAAAAGAAAAAAGAAAGGGAGATAAGTGAAATGAAAATTACTATTTGGTATTGGGGAGATGGCATAGTGGTTAAAGGCACTTACAAAACCTGCCAGCCTGGGTTTATTTCCCCAGGCACAAAAGTGACACAAAGCCGGGTGTGGTGGTGCACGCCTTTAATCCCAGCATGCGAGAGGTAGAGGTAGGAGGATCGCCGAGAGTTCGAGGCCACCCTGAGACTACATAGTTAATTCCAGGTCAGCCTGGAAAAATAAAAAAAAAAAAAAAAAAAAAGTAACACAAGCATGTGGTGTTCATTTGCAGTAGTATAAGACGCTGCCATGTGCACACACATAAAAACCAATGTTCTTTTCTCACAATTCTGGAGACTAAGTCTGATATCAGGTAATGGTAGGTTGCTTTCTTCTGAGGCTCTCCTCCTTGGTTCAAGGGCCATCTCCTCCCAGTGTCTCACATGGGTAACTTTTAGCTTATGTGTTCCAATCTTGTGCTCCTCTAATGATGCCAGTTATTATGAACTGGGACCCATTACCAACCCTGCTGAGCTCTATAAACCTTCTTTAAAAACCCCATCTCCAAATGTAGTCACTGTCTGAGCTCCTGAGGGTTAGGACTTCAATATTTTTTTTTTCAAGAGGGGCACAGTTCGGCTCATAATGCTCCAAAAATATCACTCCTGGAAACTTATTCTATGGAAAGAATTCAAATAAAGAACATAGGTGCATAAAAGTATTCTCTGTAGTCTTTCAGTAGTCTTAGACAATTAAAAACTTTATAACAGAAGTTAAATAACTGGCATCATCCTATCAGAAGACTTTTTTGCAGCCCATTAAAAATTTTTAGGTATGAAAAGTATTTTTAAAATTTTTGACTTCTTAGCTTATATTGTGAATACAGGTATCACATGAAAAAGTGTCAGTGGACAGGTCTGGAACGGAGAGGAGCAGATAGTCATAGTGTCACAGGAAAACAGATTTGGGTGATTTTCTAAAAATTGTTTGGGACTGATTTCATTAAACTTTTTCATGGTTTTCTTTCTACTCTTTTAATTTTTAAAAAGAAAAGGTAGTTATATTGAATAATGGGTAGTACAAAACAGAAACTGCCTTCTGTGGTAGATAATACCATATTGTTAGACTCTTCGGGTAGAATTGTGTTGAAAAATGAGGAAAAATGAAGAAAACTTGAGGCCTAGCAAATTAGCCCAGCAGCTCAGCAATGTGGTGTGATGTCAAACACCTGCAAGCCGTTTGCTATGCTAGAGGCCTCTCATGTGGCTGACATTGGGTAATTCTTTCTTCTCTCTCTAACCCTCAGAGTCCTCTTCAAAATGCAGTTGTTGTATGTGTTATACAAAGTCATCTCCTCCTCCTCCTCTTCCTCTTCTTCTTCCTCTTCTTCTTCTTCCTCCTTTTCTTCCTCTTCTTCTTCCTCTTCCTCTTCTTCCTCCCCTTCTTCTTCTTTCTTCAATTTTTCAAGGTGGGGTCTCACTCTGGCCCAGGCTGACCTGGAATAACTATGTAATCTCAGGTGGCCTCAAACTCACAGCAATCCTCCTATCTCTGCTGAGATTAAAGGCATGCGCCACCACACCCAGCTCTGCTTCTTTTATTTGTTTTTTTTAAAGAATTTTTTTAATTTTATTTATTTGTAAGCACAGAGAGAGAGAGATAGAATAGAGACAGACAGAGAGAGAATGGGCACACAGGGCTTGTAGCCACTGCAAACAAACTCCAGATGTGTGTGCCCCTTGTCCATCTGTCTTATGTGAGTCCTGAGGAATCAAACCTGGGTTCTTTGACTTCGCAGGCAAGTGCCTTAACCACTAAGCCATCTCTCCAGCCCGATTATTTTATTTTTATTTATTTACCTGAGAAAGATAATGACACAGAGTAAGAGAGAGAGAGAGAGAGAGAAATGGTCACACCAGGGCCTCCAGCCACTGCAAACGAACTCCAGGTGTGTGCGCCACATTGTGCATCTGGCTTACATGGGTCCTGGGAAATTGAACCGAGGCCCTTTGGCTTTGCAGGCAAGTGCCTTAAACACTAAGCCACCTCTCCATCCCTATCTTCTTCTTTTTTATAGGTAGGGTCTGGAAATCACTATGTAGCCCTGGCTGGCCTTAAGCTTCCTATGTTCCTGCCTTTCAAATGCAGTGATCACAGACATGAGCCATCATGCCTGGCTTGTCTCTACGTTCTCATTCTCTTTTGTCCTGGATGGGACAAAATAACTGTCTCAGCATTATTTTTTTACAAGTAATAGTTGTGAAGTATACTCTGACCATTGTGTACTTCATGCAAAGCAGACAGACCCAGGCAGAAAATCTGAGAAACAAAATAAAATAAAGGCCACTCCCATGTTCTCAGCACCTATTTATAAGAAACAAGACCAAAATTTCACCCAAAACTTTTCCTGTCACTGTCCAAGCTAAGTGCAGCTCAGGGTGCTCACCTCTCCTTTCCCTAGGGGTCTTTTAGTAGAGAGCACTGTGTGTGGTCATTGTCTCAGCTTTGGGCTTTCTCACCCCAAACTGTGGAAGATGGTACTGTCCTTCCCGTCCCTGCTCATTTCCTGCCAGATCATGGATAGGTCCTGGAGAGCTGGGCTCCTCCCTCCAGGAAGCATGTGTGA
Source organism: Orientallactaga sibirica (assembly GCA_036365145.1). Classification (NCBI taxonomy): domain Eukaryota; kingdom Metazoa; phylum Chordata; class Mammalia; order Rodentia; family Dipodidae; genus Orientallactaga; species Orientallactaga sibirica. The sequence continues at coordinate 16,502,917 of JAEOAD010000015.1, forward strand.
AGGATGCCATGACCAGAGTGGGGAGTGAGAACAGCAGCCACTGTGTTGACAGAATTGTCTGTCCTCCAATCCCTTCTTCTGTCAGGCCCCCAGAGAGAGCTGTGAGCAAACCAGGAGGACAACAAAGATGCCCCAGCCTTGAAACCTTACTCAGGACAACAAAGAAAGAGCTGTCCCTTGGTGTCTAAGCCTTTTATCCTGGTACTTTATCAAACATTTCCCTGCAGCCTTCTGGCCACTTACTGTGCTTTTCTGGAGGCTGAGGTACAAAGAAGCTGCACATTTAAGTAAACCAAAATAACAACATGCATAGTGACCAAGCTGCATTTGAGTGTGTGTGCATGCTCATGCACACACAGGGAGCAGTGTAGAGTGAAATAGTGTGACCCACAAGTGTTGGGCATTGCCATGTGTCCAACTTCTCTGAGCTGGAGGACACAGAGGTGAACAATACAGATGAGGTCTGTGCCCAAGAGGGGCTTATGTTCTGGAGGGGAACAGAGAGTAATCTACCACAGACCAGCTCTAGCCCAGCTCCACCATGGAGCAGCCACACAGTGTTCATCCACTGAGTCAGGTTACAGCCATCACGAGGAAGGCTGAGAATGTGGCATGTAGCAGTGGGGCAGAAGCTCTGTGGGGTTAAGGGTGAGTGACAGGGTTGAGGAGAAGGGAAAGTGGGATGGAGGGAGGCCACCAGCCAAACTGGGTGTGGTGTGGGAGCTCTTGTGCTTCTGTGGGCAGGAGAGCCAATCACTTAACACTAGTTGTCGTTCCTGCCATGTAGCCTCCCAAAGCCCAGAGTCCAGCTAAATGTCCTTCGGGGTCAAGGAGAGCGAGTTATACAATGCAAGGGTTTGTGCAATAAGAACTGGGCATGATGACTTATGCCAAGAATGCCAGCACTTAGGAGGCTGAGGCAGAAGGATTGTTGCACGTTTGAGCATGAGACCACCCTGGGTTACATAGGGAGTTCCAGGCCTGAGATACAGTGTAAGCCCCTGTCTCAAAAAAAATAAAAAATAAAAAGTTTGTGAAATGAGAAACCAGAGGCAGGGCACCTGGGATGTGTGGAGACATACCCTGATATTAGCACGCCCTGCTAAGAGATACTGTTACATACTTGTGTGTAGTAAACTGAGACAAGATAAGTAATGTTGATTCATCTGCCCATTTAACCAATGTCAACTTCACCAATTGCTGAAAGAGAAAAACCATAAAACCCCTGTGCCCCCAAGATTCTCCCTGTCGGCAGGGAACACAAACATACAAGTCTCCATAGCACAGTGTGAAGAGAAGAGGTGTGTGTCAGGTGTGTAAGGAGCATGGAGAGAGTAATGAGCCTGGCCAACAGCTGTGGAAAATGTCACCAAGAAATTGGCACTGAAGCTGACGTATGTATGTTGGGTTATGAATGCTTCCTGTGTTCTAGGAAAGACGGACAATGCCATCGGTGGCAGTGACTTCAATTCTCAGGACGTTTCTTGTTTGAAATTTTGCAGCCAGCAGACAGTCTTTTTGTCTGCGGCACCTCTCCTCTGTGTCAGAAACAAGCAGGAACATAGTGCATGGAGTTTTATATGCACATATATATATGGCCTAACATGAGAGAATTAGCTCTGAAATGCCACATCAGTTTTGAGGTTCTTACAACCGCAATTGTTAGACGTGCACAATGACAGCAAGAGTGTCATATAGCTATTTCCTGATATTCAAGGTAAATGAGAATTTCTGATTTGTGATCAGTACTGATTCCTTACAAAAATAAAACCAATAATGAAAACAGAAAAAAAATTAAACAATTTGGAAAGTCTATGGAAAACTATGTGTTAACTTAAAAGACCAGGAGCACTGGGGGGATGGCTCAGTGGTTAACGGTTCTTGCTTGCAAAACCTACCAGCCTAAGTTCAATCCTCAGACACCCACATAAAGTCAAATTGAAAAGGAGGTACAAGTGTCTGCCATTCATTTGCAATGGCAAGAGACCCTGGCACACCCATAGATTCACATGTGCATACACAAATAAATTTTATTTTATTTATTTAGTTTTGGTTTTTTGAAGTAGGGTCTCACTCTAGTCCAGCTTGACCTGGAATTCATTATGTAGTCTCAGGATGGCTTCATACTCACAGTGATCCTCCTACCCCTGCCTCCTGAGTCCTAGTATTAAAGGTATGCACCACCACACCTGACTACTTTCCCTCCCTCCCTCCTTTCTTTCTTCTTTCTTTCTTTTTGATATATATATTTTTTTTTTCGGGAGGGGGGTGGAGGTAGGGTTTCACTCTGGTCCAGGCTGACCTGGAATTAACTATGTGTCCTCAGGGTGGCCTCGAACTCACGGTGATCCTCCTACCTCTGCCTCTCGAGTGCTGGGATTAAAGGCATGCACCACCATGCCCGGATGAAATATATTTTTTTAAAAAAAGATAAGACCAGGTAGAAAGATGGTGCAGAGACTCCATAAGACACAAAGCACGTCATGTAAATGTGCTTACCACTGTGCCAGGGTTCCTACTGGCTTCTACAAGAACAATTTAAGCCCCACTGTGGGGCATCCTATTTACGTCAGCGGGGTTACAGGACATACTCCTTTACAAAAGAGTCCAAGAAAGGTGTTCCTGTTCTGAGAAGAACTTTTTCATGGAGACCTGCATTCACAAGAGAGCCAGGGTTAAAGACAAGTGAAATAGGAAATGGAATTGTTAAGGGCACACACTTTGAAGACGGACCTGAATTCTGTCCAGGTGCTACAACCTCCTGACTGAGACACTAGGGAAGTTCTTGCACCTTAATTCCTGAAGTGAAAAACTGAGAGTGAAAGTGCGGGTTTCCCAGGCTGACTTGGGGAGGCTCTGTGAAGTAGTGACTGCACAGTGTGGAGCACGGTTGCTGGAGCAGTGTTTCAAGCTGGGTCTGCTGAAAGGAAGCCCTGTGTGTCACCAAGTCCACGCACTTCCTTCAGGTGCTTTTGGAGCAGGTGCTGTAGCAGGCCAGGCTTTGTGTGATGGTGAAGGTGAACACATGACAGCCCAGGAGAGCACAGTGAGTATGGGAGAGGGAGTGCACATGCTCGCTCACATTCTGCCTGTTTTCTTTCTTGAAGGTAAGTGACTCCAACTGTGACCAGGAGCTGCTTTCCCTGCTCCTGGATGCCAGGCTGCTGGTGAAGTGTGTCTCCACTCCCTTCTATCCACATATAATTGGTCACCTCGTGGCTAGTGTCCAACAAGGCCGCTGGGATGCCAAGGAGCTGGCCAAAGACCTGCGGGAGGCTGGCCATGAAGCTGAAGCCGGGTCACTCCTCCTGGCCGTGCATGGGACTCACCGGGCCTTGAGAACTTTCAGCACAGCCCTCAGCGCAGCACGACACTGGATGTGAGCATGCCTGCCTGAGCCACAGCCCTGCTCTTGGCAGAAGAACACCGGATCCAAAGCCCTTCCAGCAAGCAGCACTGGAGCTGCAGAGTGTTCTCAGTTCTCCCAAGTTCTCCAATAAAGCCGTGTCTAACTGACCTGTAGGCTGCCCTTCTTTAGGCTGTTTTTCTGTCTTACACACTGCTGGGTAGATACAGAAAGGAAGTTAAGCTCCAGTTCCTCAAATTGGAACACCACTTAACTGATCGTCTACACCACCAATGGCTCCCTGCCCCCCCCCTTACATACACACATTCCTACCCTTCTACATACAACCAGAGTCCTCTGACAAAGTTTGGTCACGATTGGAGACTGTATAAGCTCACTCTCCCAAGTGTGGCTGTTGGCCTACCCCAGAACTGAATTCCTTGCCCAAGCTTTCAGCAGCACTGAAGTTTAGGAAAAGCTGGCACATCTTTCCCACTTTAGAGAATGTTTGTCCAGCCAGGCTCATGAGGCCAAAAGTGCTTCCAAGGTCTCTGTACCCGCTGGATGATGTGGCATTGATTATGTTCCCAAAAAGTGTGCCCACTAATAACTGGGCTTTCTCTAACCTTACAGCTAACCTTCATCACTTCAGAGAGTCACAGTCTGAATCCATGCAGAGACCCTTTTCTTCACATTGGAGTATTACAGATATAAGGACACCCTGGCTACAGAGGCTCAAGGGCTTGGGCTGCAGTGGCTTACTGAGGACAGCAGTGATGTACTTGTTCACCTCCACGCTCCGAGCCACTCACAGAATAGAAACTGCTGGGCTTTGACTCTCTGTCCTCATGTATCAAAAGCCAAGTCTGAAAGGTCTAAACAATTTCCATAGGAAGGGGGGAACAAAAAGTGATACCACTTGCATAGATAGTCCAGAATAGTTGATCTCTGTGTTGGTACTTAGAAAGTCAACTATAAACTTTAGATAAACTAAGATAATATTTTGTCTTTCTGATTTTTAAAAAAAAATTTAATTTTTTTATATTTCATTTTTATTTATTCATTTGAGAGAGGGAAAGAGGCAGAGAGAGAGAGAATGGGCCCGCCAGGGCTTCCAGCCACTGCAAACAAACTCCACATACATACGCCACCTTGTACATCTGGCTTACATGGGTACTGGGGAATTAAACCGAGGTCCTTTGGCTTTGCTGGCAAGTGCCTTAACCGCTAAGCCATCTCTCCAGCCCTCTGATTTTTTTTAATTGAGTTTATCCCAAAATTTTCTCTTGAAAAAGTATCAGAACAAGAATGGTTGCAGTATACCCAGACTAGATTCTACAGTGTGGTTTCCTGGAGAGCAGACCTAAAGGGGAGCCAGTGTGACTGTGGAGTGGCTTTGGTATCAGACAAGCCTAGGTGTGAACACTGAGAGACCTTCAAACCAGTCACTTATGTGAGCATTTGTTTTCTCATCCCTAAATAGGGTTAATAATGGCTTCCTCAGCTATTACTCAACAATAAGCAATTCTCCGAAAGTCACAACCATGGGAAGTAACAGCGGCATGATTCAAGCTCAGCACTGGCTTAGGAACTTGGCTCACTTCAACATGAAGCATGTAGGTCCCTCTGCTGAGCAAACTGGGTGAATTTTTAGACGTTGCTCAATTTTCCATCTCTCCCTTCTGTCCCAAAACTGATAGTGTCGTGTCCAAAGGGGTTCATGAACCACCCTTTGATTCTTCCCAACTTTTTGCCAGTGTCTCAGACTTCCCTAGGATGAGCACACTTCTCTGTTCAAGAGCTGTGACACAAACCATGCATGCGTGGTGGCACGTGACTATAATCTTAGTATTCAGGAGGATCTCCAGTTAGATCCAACTTGAGCAACATAGTTCCAGCCAGTCTGGACTACATCGAACCTGTCTCAAATCTAAGTAAGTAATAATTATGACAGTGAAATTCCCCAATTTTCATCTCTTACCACTGAAGGCACAAACCTTCCCTGATGTTGATATTTGCCAGGAGGCGTGTGAGATCTGATCACCATTGACATTCTCTGCAGACAGCTGTGACTGGGACATCATTTAGTTCACTAAAAGTAGGCGGTAGGGCTTCTGAAGGATTAACAGCAACTTCTGGAGATGACATGGGCCAGATGCCTGACCCCTGACCAGTGAACTCATTGAGACCTCTGGGCTGCCTCTCAGGAGACGCTCAACTCTGTCAGTGGCTTCTCATCTCATGGAGGCCATGGCTCTGCTCACTTGCCTTCATCCAGACTCAAACAGGGAAAGGACCCAAATCTGGCCTCTGTCTCCCACCAGTCCCACTCTGGAAAGAATACTGAAAAGCAAGGGGCTGGAGTTCGTGACGTCAGGAGCCATCTGCCAGCTCCAGTTCTCTCCTGGCTCTCAGGTGAGCATGCATGAGAGCTGGCTAGAAAGCCACGACCTACAGCTAAATTTAGATCTAGAGTTGAGGGGATTTTGTTGAGTTAGCTGACTCCATCCCCTGAGTCTGAATTGTGGCAGCCCTGGGGGTGCAGTATGTTAAGTTCCCCTCATCTTGAAGAATAGGTTTTATCTTTCTGCAAAGAACACTCATTATGATAAATGTAGCAGGAGCACATTTCAAAGCAAGCTTGCCCTATTCCTTCCAGAGAGCTGCGATTTCTCTAGTTCGCAGTAAATGCTGCAGCTCCACACTCATTTAGCTGCAACAGCTGGAGATTCGGTACCTCTCCTTAATAACTCCAGACCCATTATAAACCGAAGATGGCTTATACAATGAGAAAATAGGAAAAAAGACTTAGGCCCCCTTCCAGAGCTTGAAGGGAAGTAAAGGAGAAATATTCTAGTTCCCATATCCCCCATGTGGAAGGTTTTGTCTCTGCATTCGGGGAGATCTCCACAGGCTGGTTTGCTACTCCTATGAATCCAGACCTCTTAGACCTGATGTTATTGGGGAACTGGTGTTCCTTCCCTTCATGTGTTCTTAGTGTTATCAATAAAGAACTTAGCAACCGACTCAGAAGAAAGCTTGAGGACAATTAGTGTTTGAGTGAAAAACCAGAGGGAAGTAGTAAATCCAGGGAACTGCTGGGTGGAAGGAGCCAGATAACAGGAGAAGAGAAAGTCATGCCTTTTGAGTTAGGTCCAGAAAACAGGCAGGCTCAGCAATGCAGGTGGGCAAGCAGCTGTGTGGGGTAAGGGAATTTTCAGAGAAGCGTTAAGAAAACCCAGAGTATCAGTAAGCCTGCTTAGGGTGGTGGCTGGCATTCAAAGAAGAGATAGAAAGGAAGAAAAGGAAAAGTTATACTTGTGGAGTTGGAACACAGAAAAGGGGCCAGGCTTCATAGGATCTACAAGCAACTACCTGGAGGGTGGGCAGTACATTATCTCATTAACAGGATGAATATTCCTCTCACCTCATTAGCATATCTTTAGGTGAGGGATGATGGTCTCTTGGCCAGGTATCAACAGGCTCAATTGGATTAACTCTTTAAGGGGAGGTAAAATAATATGTCTCTGTAATCTTATGTTTTGGGTAGAATGTCATTTACCTAGCCAAAATTACAACCCAAATTCTGTTCTTTTGACCCAGAAGAGTAGCTTTCCCCCAACAAAATCAATGCCTCCACCCTCCCCATATAACAGGGAAAGGAAAAGTGTCCAAAGAGGGTCATGAGGGGAGGGATCCATCCTCCATGGCTCCAAGCGTATGTAGTACCCCCTTGCTCCACACAATGAACTTGCTTTCTCCTCCCACTCCCTTAGCAACCATCGTTTATGCTCAGTACCCATTCAAATATGCTCTGAGATAGGCCCCGGATCAGAACAGCAAGAGGGCATCCGGTCTGAACAGGTTTGGGTGTGTTCTAGGTATTGCAGTCACCTTCTCCTTGCTGGAACAAATACCCAGACAGAAGCAGCTTATTTCAGGCCTACAGATTCCAGGGCCTCTCTAAATGCCTAGTAGGGCTGGACTTGGAGATCTGACCCCAGGGACACACCTCTTCCAGCAGGCTACTAGACTCTTAAGTAGAAAGTTTAATCTACAATACCTGAGTCTATGGAGGCCATATATCCTAACAGTCATACACACCAAGGCAAACAATGTCCTTTAGCTGAATTTTCAGGGAAAACCCCTAACTTAACATCTTATGCCTATGCATAACTGAGTATTCATAATTATTAAAATCAGATGCATCAGAGCACTAGAGAAAATGTTATATAATGCAAAGCTGTCACTCAAGCCAGAAGACTACTGTAGTAGACAGCTTTAGGTTGCTGAGATGAACTTTTAAATGAGGCACAATTATGGAAGAAAGGACATTTAACTGAAGTTTACAGATCCAGAGGAAGTTTTATAATGGCAGAAGAAGCTTGCCTGTTTTTATAGGTTTAAGCAGAAGCAGAGACAGAGAGAAGCCCAAGCCAAAAAAAAAAAAAAAAAAAAAAAAAAAGCCACACCACACACAAATACACTTGGGAATTCCAGGCAGAACTTAGGCACTTTGTATATTTTTAGACAGGAATTTCAAATTCACTACTATACCTTAGGACTAGACCCTATGATCTGCTCAATGACACCTCCTTCAGCCACGTGGCTGGAAATCTAAGAAGTTTTAATGAACTCCTGAATCTATTGGGGAACATCTATTTAAACTACCACATTCCTCCCTTGGCCCCCAATAGATTTAAAACCATTTTACATTGTAAATTGTACTTAGTTTAATTTTAAAGTTTTTTTTACAGTTTTTATTAATATAAGGCAGTTTTAAAGTCTTAAGTCTTATCTGAGATTTAAGATTGTTTCTTAGTTGTAAGGTTTGTAAAATCGAACAAGTTATATACTTTTAACATTTAAAGGCATAAACATTATTTTTTTAATTTTGGTTTTTTGGGGTAGGGTCTCACTCTATCCCAGGTTGACCTGGAATTTACTACATAGTCCCAGGGTGGCCTTGAACTCACAACTATCCTCCTACCTCTGTCTCCCAAGTGCTGGGAGCATAAACATTTTTAATTGTTATAAGGTATACTAAAAAGAGACTAAGACAATGTAAACTTAACAACCATTAAGTAAACATTAACTTTTGTAGTTTAAGTCTGATATAATCAGTGACTGACAATCTCTGGATTTAAAAATGTTGTCCCTCTAGCTGGGCTGAGTTGACAGGGAAAACTATTATCTCTAGTCAACAGTCTCTATGGTAGTCTTTTGTTTAAAAATTAGTTATGTAGGGCTGGAGAGATGGCTTAGCAGTTAAGGCATCTGCCTGCTAAGCCTAAGAATGCTGGTTCCAATCTCCAGCAGTTCCAATCTCCAGGTCCCACATTTAGCCAGATGCAAAGTGACGCAAGGGCGCAATGCTGCACTTGACCACAAGGGGGCGCATGCATCTGGATTTCATTCTCAGCAGCTGAGAGACTGCTGGAGCGCCCATCTATCTGTCTTCCTCTCCCTCTCTGTCTGTCTGTCTCTCTCTCTGTGTGTCTCTCTCCAAAAATAAATAAAATAATAAAATTAAAAAAATAAAAATTAGTTATGTACATTCTCTGTGTAAACAGAACATGTTGGTACCATTCTTACCCTCATCCCTGGCCTCCCATCTTGTTATATTTGAAACATTTTGAGGTCTTTATGTAAACTACAGTGTATTTCTTAAAGGCTCTTTTAGCCTATTTATGAGGGTTATCATGTCCTGTCTATAATTTTTTTTTTTTTTTTTGGAGAAAGAGAGAGAGAGTGGGAGGGAGAGAAAGACAGATAAAGAATGGGCACGCCAGCAGCCTCTCAGCTGCTGTGAATGAAATCCAGATGTGTGCGCCCCCTTGTGGTCAAGTGCGGCATTGCGTCCTTGCGTCACTTTTTGCATCTGGCTAAATGTGGGACCTGGAGATTGGAACTGGTGTTCTCTAGGCTTAGGAGGCAGGCACCTTAACCGCTAAGCCATCTCTCCAGCCCATGTCCTGTCTGTATATTGTAACTCAGCAACAGCTATTGGAACCAAGTATATTTTATGATCACTTTATGTATTTTTTAATGTTTTTAAAACTAATAATGTGTGTAGGACACAGACATAGTTTTAATTTAGGGATAAAATAAATTATGACCTAGAAGAGCATTTTTTAATTAACTTTTTTTTTTTTTTTTTTTTTTTCGAGGTAGGGTCTCACTTTAGCTCAAGCTGACCTGGAATTCACTTTGTATTCTCAAGGTGGCCTCGAACTCATGGTGATCCTCCTACCTCTACCTCCCAAGTATTTTAAAGGCTATTTTTATTGTTTTCATGTAAAGCTGTTGTGTTCGACAATAGCAGATTTAGTAAGTTAAAACCAATCTTAGTGTCTAATTTTAACTTGTTTGAGGTTTTTTAACTTAAAATTTTAAATCTCTCAGTCCAATATCTTTAACCAAGTCCATCAGTTTATTATAAATTTAGCCTTGATAAAACTGGGCCTGGGCAGCAGAACACTTGAGCTGAATTTTTAGGGGAAAAAAAAACCAACCCTTACTTAACATCTTACGCCTGTGCATAACTAAGGATTCATGATTAAAATCAGATGCATCATTAGAAGAAACATATGCAGTAGAAAAAAATGTCATGTAACGCAAATGTGTCACTGAAGACTACCAAACTGTGCCTCAGGAAGTGATCCACCCTCCCTCTCAATCCTGTAAGAGAAGCCCAGCCCACTTTCTGATGCCCTTGATTCTCTCCACTCAAGTGGCCCGCTGCCCCTCTAAGCCTCACTCTTGCTCTGATCTTAATAAAGTGTCTTGTTCCTACTTCACTATTTGTGTGTGCCTTTCTTCAATTCTTTGAATAAGACATCAAGAACTGGGAAACCCCCAGAGACCACCAAGAATAACAGTTGACAAGGAAAACGGTCAGAGTTGAGCTTGGATGAACCAATTCTGTCCCTTTCTGAGGTATCCCATTCTGAAGTTGAGTGGCAGGCCAGGGTTAAATGGCTCAGGCTTTGAGGTGTAAGCTGCCCAGTTTCTGAGACAGAAGTGCCCTGCAAACACTGCTAGCTTTGCTTTGAGGAAAAGGATCTAGTTGTCTTGGATATTTGAAGTTTCCATTCCCATTACAAGCTCTATCTTGGAGTTCTTCCTAGCAGGCTCACTTCCTTTAGGACCTGCTGTCCACATTAATCCTGCTATTTGCAACTTACCTCTCCTCAAGAGATAGGAAAAGGTATACTTCTGCTATTTGGTAAGCTTACTTATAACTCGTGTTTTTTATAACTCCCATAACCAGAACACATTTTGCTATCTCTAACAAAATAGTGTAAGTATAATATACTGAGCACTTTATATGTATGCTCTATATTGAGCCTCGTATACATTAACAGCCACAAACCACTCCAGAAAGGAAAATAGAGAAGAGATCATTTCCATCTGATGCTGGAGGCCTGGAGGATTCCTGGAGAGCTGCTGGTCTGGGTTCTGATGTCAGCAAAGGATGGCAGCAGCAACAAAGGGGTAGGCGCATCACTAACACAAAGTGCAGGCAGGCAGCGCTGCACTTTCCTTGGACCTCTTTATAACTGATAGCCCCCTTGGAGGATGGGTTTTTCCTCCTTCATTAATCCTCCCCAGAAATACCCTCCCAGGCCTTCCAGGAGGCCTTATAGTTGAGGTCAGATCTAGTTGACAAGGTGAATCTTCACAGCCCCCTTCTTGAAGTGCATGGTTATGGAAATTTCCAAAAGGACACATGGAGCCAGAATTCTTAAGGAGTGCAGAATCTTACAAAAGCTTGGCCCTGAAGCCAGGTTGGCAATTCAAATTCTGACTCTGCTTCTTAGAGAAGCCTTGAAAAATTAACATACTCTCTGAGTTGGTTTTTCTTATATACAAAAGGAGATGATCTCTTGTCTATCATATCTTCTCTCCCACCGCAAGGTGCCCACTGTGTTCCAGGCATGTCACTTTGCCTGGTGTGGTGGTTAGAATGAAATGCCCCCATAGGCTCATGTGTTTTGAATACTTGGTCCACAGCTGGTGGCAATTTGGGAGGTCAAGCCTTGCTGGAGGAGGTGAGTTATTGGGGGTGGACCTTGTATTAGTCCTGCCTACCTAGTGTTCAGAGCCAGCTCACCCTTTTAAAAAAATTATTAATTATTTATTTGAGAGAAAGAGGGAGAGAGAATGGGCACATCAGGGCCTCTAGTCACTCCAGATGAACTCCAGACACATGTGCATCTGGCTTTACATGAGTACTGGGAAGTTAAATCTGGGCCCTTAGGCTTTGCAGGCAATTGCCTTAACCACTGAGCAATCTCTCCAGCCCCCAGCTGACTCTTGCTACTACCTTCTAACTGATGTGATAAGACGTGATGTCCAGTCTCTGCTCTGCCATGCTTTCTCCGCTATGATGGTGCTTCCCCTTAAAATTGTAAACCTGAAATAACCCCTTTCCTCCCATAAACTACCTGTGTTGGGTGCTTGTTCCAGCAAAGGGAGCCCAACTACTATACTTGAGATCTCACTTGAGAGTCATTGAGCTCTGCCTTTCTCTCCTCACCACACACCATGCATTGGGCCCCGTCCTTTCTTCCTGAATGTTCCTTTAAGCTGCCCTCTCTTGTGTCTTCCTGGATTTCACACCAACCTCCTGATCACCATCCCAGGACCCCTCCCTACAACCATCTACCTTGCCATCCTCCACCTGAAGCCCCATGGTGGTTCTCTGCTATACAAGATAAGCTCCTTAGCATGACAGTGAAAGCTTATCATATCATGCTTCAAGTGGTAGCTACTTTTAATGTAACATGCAAAATCCTATCTGGGTAAACTTCATCATAACCTCATTGTATAACATTTTACAGGCATTTTCTAGAGCACAGAGAGATTCATGGATGTCAACAATGAATCAAAATCACAGCCAGGCATCAGCAGACCTGAAATTTGTACTTCTAGTCTCTTACACTCAAACTCCCTCTATAATTCCATGTTTTAAGAAGTACGTGTATTTAATTGTGTTAAAATGCATAACATAAAAATCAACATGTAAGCCAGTCATGGCAGCACACACCTTTAATTCTAGCACTTGGGAAGCACAGGTAGGAGGATTGCTGTGAGTTTGAGGCCACACAGTGAGTTCTAGATCAGCCCAGGCTACAGTGAGACTCTGCCTCAAAAAAAAAAAAAAATGTGCTAGAGAGATGGCTTAAAGGTTAAGGCACTTGCCTGCAAAGCCTAAGGGCCCATGTTCTACTCTCCAGATCCCATATAAGCCAGACACACAAAAGTGAGGCAAGAGCAAGGTCACACATGCCCCCTAGATGACACAAGCATCAGGAGTTTGATTTCAGTGGATGAGGCCCTGATGTGCCAATTTTCTCTCTCTCTCTGTCTCTCTCTAAAATAAAAAATATATATGTTTACCATGCAAGAGTACAATTAAAAAAAAAGTACAGTTCAGTACTTGAAAATTTTTTTATTTATTTGTAAGCAGAGAGAGATAGAAGAGAGCAGAGAGAATTGGTGCCCCGGGGCCTCTAGCTACTGCAAACGAACTCCAGATGCATGCACCACTTTGTGCATCTGGCTTTTACATGTGTACTAGGGACTTGAACCCAGGTCATCAGGCTTTTCAGGGAAGTGCCTTACCCACTGAGCAATCTCTCCAGCCCCCAGTTCAGTACTTTTAAACCTATTAAAATTGTTGAATGACACATCTTAAGAATTTTCGCATTTTCTACTCTAAAACTGTATACTCATTAGACAACTTTCCATTTTCCCCACCCCCAGCCCTGGCTGACATATAGCCATGTATTCTAGAAGAGTGCTGAATCCCTCAAAGTCTCAGACAAGTGCCCTTCCCTGTGGACACCCTCCCTCTATTGTTATTCTCTGGGCATTCTAATAAGTAGCTGGGCTAAACTGGTACTTAGGACACTTGTTCTGACACTGACCAAAGTGACTTATTGACTGTCTTCCCTGGACTCTAATGTGTCATCTGATTTAATTTTTACACTAACCCTCTGAGGTATTTTGAGTCTTCAGTTTATAGATGAGGGAGCTACAGCATAGAGAGGCCTAACCACCCAACTTAGAAGGGCTGAAGTTATCTGGGCTCAGAGGTGGCGATGCCTCTGACATTCTGCATAGTGAAGGTGTGTGTGTGTGTGTGTGTGTGTGTGTGTGTGTGTGTGCGTGCACACACGCGCTTACTTTGGGGATACAAAAAGCTCATTCCTACCCCTATGTCCAGATCGCACTCTGCTTAAGTGTTCCTGCTGCTTCCTGGGACTCTCCTCTGGAAGGGTGGAGGTTTTCAGGTCAGAAGAGCAAAAGGATAGTAGATCTCTAAGAGGAGGTGTGGTGATCTGCCACAAGTGGTGACAGAAATGTGGGTTCTAGGGACAGGCTAGCTACTGAAGGGTCATGGAAGAGGTGACTCCTTACTCTGATAACCACTGAAGGGCAGGGCCTGGCAACACTGGATCAGGGACTCGGACGCCATCGTGTCTCTCTCACACACTCTTTCCCTGTGCTTCTCTGCTCCCAGGCTCACTACTGCAGACGACCTTCTCTGTGAGGCAGGCACTCATCTTCATGGCTCAACCACCAGAGTTGAAGGGAGCACTTCCTCTGGTAAACAGTGGTATCTGAGACTAGCTCTGGCTGGGGCTAGAGAGGACAGGGTAGAGTTGAACTGTCCCCATAGAAAGTTGAGGGCAATGACAGGGAAACCAGCAAGCAAACCTAGGCCTGGGCACTGGGAGGCATATGCAACAGTATTTCCTCAAGGTATGCAATTTGTCCAATGGCAGCCTGTGCACAGGGAAGAACAGATTCAAGGATGCCTCAGCACTGCCACTCACCTCCTGAGCAACCCAGCGCCTGTGTCTGCTGGCATTAGGACACCTCGCACCCTGAGACACTTCTCACTTTCAGACTTGCCTAAAGGAAGTGAAAAAGCAGCCTAGTCCTTTGGCCTTGTTGTTCCTTCCAGAAACACTCTTAAGGGGTTACCATAGCAACATCCTGCTCTTCAAACCCATTCTCTGGCTGGCTGGCAACCATAGTGGGTGGTGGGCATTGCCAGCTCTGGAACTAAGAGGCTTCCCCAGTATAGCAACTGTCATATATACTGGGGCTTCTCCTCAATGTCAGCCATTGACCAGGGTCATCGGCAGGTCCCTGGGATCCATTCTACTGCTTAGGACTGTGCACTTAGGGAATGGCCTTAAAGGATGGACAAATTAGGTCCAGACAATCCTCAGTTTCCAGTGGACACTGTCCCCACACTCATCAGGCATGCAGAATGGTGGTGCTCAGAGCTAGGAAAAAGACCATTCATATTCTTCATGTTAACACAGTTTATGAGGCACATGCTTATCTGGTCATCTTCATCTTACATGGAGACACAGGGACAAGAGAGGTCAAGAGACATACCCAGGTCACCCAGCTTATATGCAGCAAAGTTGCACGATGAACCCAGCACTTCCATTGCTGGTCTCTTCCTCCATTTCTTATGTTTCTCTGGGCCTCTTTTCAACCCACTGTCGACTCCCTAGGACAGAACTTGGTTTTTCCAAGAAATGCTTGTTGTTACTTCTCTATACAGCAGAACACAGGCATGATGCTATTTCCTGTGACATAATCACATAGTGTATTGCTGATGGGAAAGGACATCCCTTACCTTTGGTGGCCAGTGCAACTTGGTGCCTAGTTAATATCTCATGGTTCATGGAGGGCATTCTACATGGTGTGGTCCAGTGTGTGAGGATGCAGGATTACATTCTGGATGGTGTGGTCCAGTGTGTGAAGATGCAGGACTACAGGAGGATCCGAGCCAGGCAGTATAAGGCCAGAGCGATATGTGTTCCCTGGGACTCTGCTTTGGAGAGACGAGGATGAGGCATCCTTTCAGGTTTGCTGATGTTCTGTTCTCTGTGGGCAGGATGGATAGAGCAGATACCTGGTGGGTCTTAGAGTACATTCTGAAGAGGACTATGAATGGATCTGTCACTACTGGGTCCTGGGTTTGTATCTAGGAATGTGGGAAGAAGTCCATTGTACTTTGGTCCTCAGGCAGCTTACAGGAAGGAAGAGGTTAGTTCCTAGCTTGGGCAAAACCAAGAGTAAAATTCTTATCTTAGGGATCCACTGCCTCCCCTACCCCTCTGGATTTGCATGAATGGGTTTCAGAGAGTCCAAGAAGTCTATGAAATTGCATGCAAAATATTCAGATATGGTGTGTGTGTGAGAAAAAGAGAGAGAGAGAGAAAGAGAGAGAGAGGGAGAGAGAGAGAGAGAGAGAGAGAAACAGAGAAGAAGAACAGGAAGAAAGATGAGAAGGCAGAAGAGGAGAAAGAAGAAAAAGAGCAGAGGGCTGGAGAGATGACTCAGTGGTTAAGGCATTTGCCTGCCAAACTTAATGACCAGAGTGCAGTTTTCCAATATCCAGATAAATCCAGATGCACAAAGTGGCACATGCATCTGGAGTTCATTTGTAGTGGCTAGAGGCCCTGATATATCCATTCTCCCCCTCTCTTTCTGCAAATAAATAAGTTAAAAAAATTTTTTTAAAAGAAAGAGAGAAGGAAAAAAGAGAAGAAATGTAAAGGGAGGGGAGCCTGAGCCAAGGAAGGTGGACAGCATGTTCAGTCATGGGCATGGGCTCAGCTGCACAGGTCCTATTAGATCTGCTGAGGGTTCTTGACCCCCCCATTCACATATTATTAATATCCAAAGTAACAGTATTAAGAAATGAGGCCTTGGGCTGGAGAGATGGCTTAGAGGTTAAAGCGCCTGTCTCCTAAGCCTAAGAACGCTGGTTCCAATCTCCAGTGGTTCCAATCTCCAGGTCCCACGTTTAGCCAGATACAAAGTGACCCAAGGGCGCAATGCCGCACTTGACCACAAGGGGGCGCACGCATCTGGATTTCGTTCTCAGCATCTGAGAGACTGCTGGCACGCCCATCTCTGTCTTCCTCTCCCTCTCTCTCTGTCTCTCTCTCTGTGCTCTCTGTGTCTCTCTCCAAAAAAAAAAAGAAAGAAAGAAAGAAAGAAAGAAAAAGAAAGAAAGAAAGAAAGAAGAGAGAGAGAAAGAAAGAAAGAAAGAAAGAAAGAAAGAAAGAAAGAAAGAAAGAGAAAGAGAAAGAAAGAAAGAAAGAAAGAGAAAGAAAGAAAGAAAGAAAGAAAGAAAGAAAGAAAGAAAGAAAGAAAGAAAGAAAGAAAGCAAGCAAGCAAGCCTTGGGGTGAGGGGGAAATAGCAGCAAGATGGTCCTTTTTTTTTATAGGTAGTCAGCAAGGGAAGGGCCCAAAGAAGGAACCAAAAGATGTCACCCCTGACTGTGGCCGCAGAAGTGGAATTCAGCGTCTTACTGAGTCTCACCCTTGATGACAGCAGCGCCCCTTACTGCTCCCCCAATCCAGCACACTACCTAGGTCAGCCCTTGAGTCCAGACCAATCAGCTCTCTCCCAGATTCAGTGAAGCCTGAGGGTAAAGCTCACTCCAGTAAGCTACAGGAGAGCTTACCAGTGGGCAAGGCCTCTTCTTGGCTGTTGATCTCTCCTGATGCCTGACCCTGCAGGTCCCTGTTCTGGTAAACGCTCCCGATCTCAGCTCGGTGGAGATGGGATGGGGGAGTGCTCTTTTTCATTTTGTTACTCTCTTCTAAGCTAGGGGACCCTTACTAACTCACCTCTTAGCTTTGTCTCCTACTGTGAAGGCAAATGGCCTTTTTCTCCACTTGTATGTGTGTGGGGGGGGCGGGAGGTATGTGTGTTTCTTTAAGCTCTGGCCCTTTTTCAATTTCCCTAGAACCCCCCTCATGGTCCCCCTCCTCTCCCACTCACACTCAGCTTCCTGAACAGGCTCTCAGGTCCTTCCTCCACATGGGTGTGTACACCTGTTCCAGCCCCATCGCTGGGTTCATAATCTCCCCTGAATAAATCTGATGATTTCTAATTTCTCCTTCAGTACGTTTATCTCAATTCTTCGTTAAATTGACAAGGACCTCAAGATTGGGGTTCATAAGCTCATCCTGAACTCCAGAACCTCCATATTGAGGAGTTTATTAGCTCATGGGAGTGGAGACCACCGTTCTAAGAAGCCTGAGGGAGTGAGTTGACCCTTCCATGTGAGAACACAGGCAGAAACCAGGCCCTCAGCAGACACCTAAACTCAGTGCCTTGATCCCTCACTTCCGGCCTCCAAAGCTACAAGCATATACTCTGCTGTATGTAAATCACCTCGTCTCTGGTACTTTCCTGTAGCAGGCAGACTCCTACCCAGACAGTGGGAAGAAAACAGAAACAAGCTTTGTGCAGTGGGCTCTGCCCCGTGGGTGTGACAGCTGTGCCCAGCCCTAGTACAAAAGGCTCAGCTCCGCGCCTGCCTTTAAGAAGCAGCTTTGGGAGGGGGCAGACAGGGGCCCCACGGAGCTGTTGTTCTTCTTTCAGAACAGTGACATTTCCAGCCTCCCTGCCCTCCCTTGGAGAGCAGGCTCCTTACCTAGGCAGGCTCAGTTCAAGGAAACAAAAGCCTAGGAAGGCAACATTTGGGGGGCAGGAAATTGTTGCTCTTTTTATGCCTGTCAAGCGGCTGGTTAGATTCAGGATAAAACCCACCACTGTGAAAGAGAGTATGACATAAAAGGAGCTTTTATCACCCGGGGCTCTGCCTCGTTCGAGATGCTTACCTTTCCTCGGGAAGCATAATCCTTCTGTGTGTCTTGGCACGCAGCGCGGCGGTGATGAGTAGCTGGCGATTTCCTTGGCAGACCATCTGGGCGCCGGGGCCGTCTCCGTCGGAATGCTTACGTGGTGGGAATGGAGCACAGAAGCTGGCTCAAACTTTTTCAGCAGGCAGTTTTATGCATGTGTGGCAATTACTTCTGCAGTATGAGAAAGGAAGATTTACTACGTCTGAAAACGCAGAGCCCCGCGAATATTGCATCATAAAACGCAGCGTCCGGAACACAGCCCAGTAGAAAGAGAGTGGCTGGACAGTCTACTTCCCAGTCCGGGAGAGGGGCTCCCCGGGCCCTCGGGCCCCCTCGGGAAGGACAGCAGCTTCTAGGGAAGGCGAGGCAAAGTGGAGGGTGAGGGGTCTTGGCTGCAAAGTGGGTGGCCTTGGAAACTTCCCGGAAGTTGGAGTAGATGGCACTCGGAACGTCTCTCCTTTTTTTTTTTTTTTCACTCTCTCATCAGCCTCTTCTATAAATGAGTCTTCACTCCTTCTGCTAAAAAGAAAAGAAGAAAATAGGAAAAGAGGTTAGTTGGTGTAGTAGTCAGTTCTACCATGCTGGAATGAAAATCCAAAGCAGGCACAGTTTAGAGGAGGAAGGGATTTAGTTCAGCATACAGATTCAAGGGGAAAGTCCAGCTATGTTGGAAGAAGCTGACTCCCATTCATAAATCCAGGAAGAAAGAGAGAGAAACCACCAGCAGCCAGCAAACACTAAAAAGCAGCAATCACACACTGGCAGCAAGCAGGCCCCCAGAGAGCAAACCTCTCCGCATACTTTGGGCTGGAATTCAGGTCCACCCCCAAACACACCTTAGGGCTGGGATTCAGATCAGCCCCCAGTGATAACTCCTCCAGCTAGGGCTGGAGACTGTCTATGAGGAACATACATTCAAACTACCCCCGCGGGGAAGAAGGGGTCAGTGAGAGTGGAAGGGGGCTAGGAGAGGATAATAAAGGGTGAAGATGATGAAAATGAAGGAGATGGAAATTGGCTAGGCAGCTTAGGGTGACAGGATCCCAAAGTGAATACCTTTCTCTTATCTAAATGTAGGAATTGTCCTTGGGCTGTAGGGGAAAATCTACCACAGGTCAGAAACATCAGAAGGAGCTGGACTTTTTTTTTTTTTTTTTTTTTTTTTTTTTTTCAATCTCTTCCCCTTAGGGAGTCCTTCCACTCTTCCTAGAGAATTAAGCCTGTTTCCAGAGATCTTGATCCCAGATGTCTGATTCCAAGATTAGAGTGGCTAAATCAGCCACCCATCCGTAGGGGCTCATAAAAATGCCCAATCTGAATTGTGAGGTGGGCTTCTCAAACCTACTGTTGCTTCCTCCTCTTAAATTCAGGCCTTCCCCAACCCCATATTGCCTCCTTGGGCAAAAGCTATATCTTATTTCCTTCCCTTAAGCCCCCATTCTTTTAAAGCACTTCCACCTAAAACTCTAAGCTATAATAAAATCTTTCTGAACCTTATTCCAATTCATAAGGCAAGGATCCAAGAACACCCCCAAGTTATTGGTGTGTTGGTATATATTGGCACATAAACACAGGAACCCCAAAATTCCTAAATCAAAAATTCACTATAGGGCTGGAGAGATGGCTTAGTGGTTAAGGCACCTGCCTGCCAAATCTAAGAACTCTCGTTCTATCTTCAGGTCCCACCTTTAGCCAGTCGCAGTGACACAAGCTTGTAATGCTGCACTTGCCCACAAGGGGGCGCACACATCTAGAATTCATTCACAGAGGCTGAGAGGCCGCTGGCTTGCCAATTCTTTCTCTCTCTGCCTCTTCTTCTCTGTCTGTCTCTTTGTGTCTCTTTCAAAAATAATAATAAAATAATTACATACATGCATGAAATTGTGGGTGAAAACCCAAAAAGGTGGTGGTGGAGGGGTTAGAGAAATAACTTAGTAAGATGCTTACCTTACAAACATGAACACCTGAGTTTGATCCTCAGAACTATGTTTAAAAAAAAACAAAACAGGGCTGGAGAGATGGCTTAGTGGTTAAGCGCTTGCCTGTGAAGCCTAAGGACCCTAGTTTGAGTCTTGATTCCCCAGGACCCATGTAAGCCAGATGCACAAAGTGGCACATGCATCTGGAGTTCATTTGCAGTGGCTGGAGGCCCTGGTGCACCCATTCTCTCTCTGTCTGCCTCTTTCTCTCTCTGTCTGTCGCTCTCAAATAAATAAATAAACCACAAAAAAAGAAACTAAAAAAAAAAAAAAAAAAACTGGACATGATGGCAAGCACATAAGTTTATCAAATCCCAGTGCTGGGGAGATGGAGCAAGAGGACTCCTGAGGCTTACTGTCTGGCTGGTCAGCCCAGGCCACTAGGATACCCTGTACCTTGTCTCAAAAAGAGACAATGGTGTTCCTAAGGATGACACCTGAGCTTGTCTTCAGCTTACACCACACACACACACACACACATACACACACACACACACACTTTTTTTAAAAGGAAAATGATAATTCTCATCAGTGATGTAAAGGAAGGATTTGTTGAATCCCTACTACGTATCAGACAAGCTTTAAGGGGCTTAAGATATATATTTTCATCTAGAACTTGAATTCTGGGAGGTAAAGATTTCTATTTGTATTTATGTTGAAAAATAGAGCCTTGGAGGTACTAAGTATTTGCCCAAGGGTTTAGAGAGATGACTCAACAGTGAAAGACATTTGTGTAAAAAGCCTGCCAGCCTGGTTTCAATTCCCCATTGCCCACACAAAGCTAAATGCACAAAGTGGCACATGCATCTGGAGTTCATTTGCAAGAGGCCCTGGTGCAACCATATCCCCACCCCCTGCTTGCAAATAATGAAATGAAAATATTTAATTAAAAAAGTATTTGGGGGGTCTAGAGAGATAACTTAGTGGTTAAGGTGTTTGTCTGCAAAACCAAAGGATCCCAGTTCGACTCTCCAGGACCCATGTAAGCCAGGTGTACAAGGGGGCACATGTGTCTGGAATTTGCAGTGGCTGGAAGCCCTGGTGTCCCCATTCCCTCTCTCTCTCTCTAATAAATAAATAAATTAAATATATTAAAAAATATTTGGGGCTGAAGGGATGGCTCAGTGATTAAGGCGCTTTCTTGCAAAGCCTAACAACTTGGTTTCAATTCCTTGGCACCCATTTAAAGCCAGATGCACAAAGTGGCGCATGTATCTGGAGTTCCTTTGCAGCAGCTGGATGCCCTGGTGCACCCATTCTCTCTGTCTGTATATCTTCTCTCTCTGCTATGAAAAAAAAAAAAAAAAAAAAACTATTTGCCCAAAGACATTCAGCTAGTTCATGGGCAATGACTCAAAGCTGACCCTTTCTTCTCATGGCTGTTCATAGGGAGCATCTATGCTTCCAGGTTGTCCTCGTTCCACCTCTGCAGAGAATGTGTGGTGGTTTGAATGGAGTCTCATGTGTTTGTGATTAAGCCTCATACTTAATCCCTAGATGGTAGAGCCTTTGGGAATGGATCCCTGTTGGAGGATTGTGCTGGGGATGGGCCTTGGGGTTTTAAATCCAGCCCCCTTGCCAGGGCTAGCTCACTCTTGCTGCTTCCTCCCAGCTGAAGTGACAAGATGTGAAACCCTGCTGTCTGTTCTTGCCATGCTTTCTCCACCATGATGAAACTGCCTCTTGAAACTGTGAGCCAGAAATAAACCCTTTCCTTCCAGAAGCTGTTTATGGTCAGTTGTTTAATCCAAGCAATAAGGAGGTATGCCACAGGATAGATCCTTAGAAACTTTACCTCCTGGGCTGGAAAGATGGCTCAGTAGGCAAAGGCATGTCCCATGCAAACGTGAGGGTCTGAGGGAACCTGAAAGTAGCTGAACTCACATAGATAGCTGGACATGGTCATGCAAGTTGGCAATCCTCATCCTGGGAAAAGCAGAAACCAGGGCTTGTAAAAATGGCAAGTTCAGAAATCAATGATGAGAGATTCCATCTCAAGGAAACATGTGGATGAGTGAGGGAGGGGAGACAGTCAATGTTCTTCTCTAGCTTCCACACATGTGTGCATGGGCACACAGATCTACACACACATACATACACCATGTACACACCATACATACACCACACCATATAACACACACAGAAAATGAAAATTCCCCTTGTCAGGTGTTTTGGGGGAAGGTCTGAGAAGGAGGGCTGGAAACTAGAAACATGGGTGTTATGAATCAAAGTACCTTATTAATCTGCTCCAGATTAGAAAAGGAGGGAGAAGGGCTGTCACAAAAGTGTGTCATGCTTAGGACATGACAGTGCCAGATGACAGGACAGTGTCAGAGCTAGTGGGAACCTGCAGGAGCTGGCATGAAGATGTGTTTTGTTGTGGACCATGCGCTCAGGTGGGAGGTGGGAACCTCTGTCTGAGTAATCACCTGAGATACCATGGTGGAGCTCCTGCCTGGAAATTGGCCAATGACAGAGAATCTGCTGAGCACCTGCCGAGCAAGTGCCCAGTGCTATGAGCACACATACTACAGGCTGAGGGAGGAGGAAGAGGGAGGGAAGGAGGAAGAGAGGGAGGGAGAGAGAGAGAGAATAGAGGGAAGGAATGAGAAATGAGAGCAAGAAAGATAAAAGGTGCTTCCTGAGCGGGATAAGTAGGGGCAGACAGACATCTGCAAGCTGGGGGGAGATAGAGGGGAAATGTGTACCTGTGATGATGTGGGGGTGAGAAGGGGTAAAAAGCAAAGCTGGTGGCAGAAGGGCTTTTATACCCCTTGGGGCATTGGGGCTGGCCAGTGGGAAGTGGCTGGTGGAGGTGGAGCTCAAGGAACCAGGTTGTCTGAGTCCCTTGTGGGTTTGAGCAGCCTCTTTGAAGAAATGTTCCGGTTTGGAAGGGAGGGGGAGCTCGGAGACTGACACAGCTCTGGTCCCATCCAGCACTACTCTTGCTTACCTCATGTGCCATGTGAAGACGTGTGAACAGGCACTGGTTATGAGCAACAGTGAGCCCTCCTCGGACACTGAGGCACTGACTTTGATTTTGGACTTTCTAGACCCATGTCAGTGGATGTCATATGACAACCTAAAGGGCCCACAGTGATAAATGCAGCTTGGCTTGGTGATGTGTGGAGAGGGGAGGTCAGACTGTAGAGCAAGGTGGGTCCAGCTCTTGCTCACAGTAGAGACAGAAGGCTAGCTTCTCAGAATAGTTGCTCAACAAATTCTTGAGTCTGGCATCATGATGCATATCTTTAATCCCAACACTCAGAAGGCAGAGGTAGGAGGATCACTGTGAGTGTGAGACCAGCCTAAGACTGTGGAGTGTGAATTCCAGGTCAGCTTGAGCTAAAGTAAGGCCCTTCCTCAAAAAATTTTTTTCTTGCTACTGAATCACACAAAAGAGCAGAAGTGGTGTAGTAGAGTAATTACCTTCTTGTTGCCAGACAAAATACCTGACACACAGCGCTATAAGGCAGGATGGGCTTGTTTCGGTTGACAGTTCCAGGTCATAGTCCATCAGAGCAGGGAAGGCATGTGGCTGGGGCTTGAGACAGCTGATCACATTCAGGCCACAGGGAGGAAGCAGGTGCTGATGAATGCTTGTGCTCAGTCACCTCCTTTCTTTCACAGTCCAGAAACCACTCCATAGAATGGTACCGCCCACAGTTAAGGTGGGTCTTCCCACCTCAATTAACCTAGTCAAGATAATCCCTCCCAGGTGATTCTAGATTCTGTCAAGTTGACAGTCAATATAAACCATCACAAATACTAAATGTGAGTGAAATCAATTTGTGTCCCTAGACATCCTGAAATGACATATTTTCAGCTAAAGCTCTGGCACGGAACAAGGAAGCAGATAGCGAGAAGTTATAGCAAAGAAAAAGAGTCTATGTGGCCCTCAAAAGGAACAAATTGGGGAACAACCTGCCTGCTGTAGTGCCACTCCCCACCAGGGCCTCCGATGAGCAGCCCCAGTGACCTCACTGTAAGTCCAGCAGCGAGCCGGGATGCAATGTCATAATACTCATTTCCATCTGTCAACTGCTTTAATTAGGTAGGGAATTTCATCCAATCTCTCTGGACCTAGGTAGTATCCAATAAACCATTTTTTGAACTTGGAATGAAAACATGCCAACTTCCAAGCAGACACCCAGGCCCAACCTTGATGCTTGAAAATAATCATTAGACCTGAATGAGATCATCTGTTCCTTCATGCCGGTGCTGGTGTGCTACACTTCATAGAACTTTGTTTCTACCCTGGCTCCAGAGCCAGTATTGAACCCTGCAATCTGTACTGAGCACAACTCGCCTAGAAAGCCCTTTATTTCTAGGGTCTTAAAATTTTAATGATAACATGCATTAGTGCAACACTCTTTCATTTATGAGCCTGTATGACTTACAACATTCATCTAACTTACAACTTACCTTTTTTTTATGTTGAAGGATGCTAAAATTTAGAGAAGTGGGGTTGCAAGATCACGCATGTGGTCGGTGGTGAAGAAGAGCCTGGTCTTTGGCTTTTCTCACTCACTACAGGCCTTCCCACCAGGCGGCCTGTGACCAGCAACCTAAAGCTCTTCCGTGGGAATATCACAGTTCTAAAATGTGTGTGTGTGTGCACATACATATGTATTTGTATGTGTACGTGTGCTGGAATATGTGTATGCAAGTGTGCAGAGGCCAGTGGTCACTATTCAGCTTATTTTTGGAGACAAGTTCTTTTACTGAAGCAAGATCTCATCGATGTCACTGGACTAACTAACCAGAGAGCCCCAGGGATCTTCCTGTCTCCACTTCCCCAATCCTGGGGGTACCGGTACACTCCACAGTGCCCAGCATCTTGTGTGGGTGCTGGAGATCTAAATTCAGGTCCTCGTGCTTGCTCAGCAAGCATCTTACGCACTGAGCCATCTCCTAGTCCCACAGTTCTAAAATTTTAAAGTGATAGTAACTGGTCCATGTTCCTTCTCAACCCTACTCTCTCCTCTGCAGCCATGCTGGTGCTGCTGGTAGATGTTAATTCTAGGGATGGGCGCTTGCTCTCCGAGGGTCTTACTGCATTGTTGAACAGACGGTTGTTTGACAATGGAAGCCAAGTCTGTTTTTTCTATGAATCCCTTCCAGGTGCTTCCTGCAAGAGCCTTTAAATTACTTCCGCTCTGCCATGGCCACCTTCACGGGGCCGTCACGTCCTTGGGCATGTTCCCCGTTACCCACATGGAAAGCCGTTCTCACATTCTGGCAGCAGGCTGTTGTCTGTTACTGAGGCGAGTGGGAGCATCCGCATCACTGTCTCCATCAAGGGTCTGGTGCATCACTCCAGCAGTATTTTTTTTTTTTTAACCAGGAACTGCCCTTAAGATAATTAGAATTTTGGCTTCTGAATGTTTGTGTCTGCCCTGCTTTTGGAAATCCCCTCTGCAGTTTTCTTTCCGAAAGTCATTGTGAAACCCTGGCAGTTCTCTTGGCCTCGTGGCATGTCACCTGCTGATTCTCTCTCTCTTCCCCTCTCCCCCCCCCACATGCTAGGCAAGCACTCTACCACTGACTTACATCCCTACTCCTCTTTTCACTTTTTATTTTGAGACAGAGTCTCACGAAGTTGCCCAGGACCTCCTCAACTTGCCATCTTCCTGCCTTAGGCTCTTGAGTAGCTAGGTTGACAGGCATGTGCCCTCAGGCTAGCTGGGCCTATTTTTGCACAGCCATGTCTCCTGTGTCCTTTGGGGTGGCCTGGCCAACTGTCCCTCTGGTCTTTGTTTCTGTGGAAACCATTCTCTTAGGAAAACTCTTATGGAAGGAAGTGACACCTTCAGCTGTGGGCTAACTAGATATGACTGCCCTGTTCCTGGAATGAACCACTCCTTTTGCTTCAGTGCCCAACAGAACTCTTGCAATGTCCAAAAGCAGGCAACAAAGGGTGCCACACAGGGTTGCCTATGGGTGGTGATTGCTGTAGTTTGAAATTTGTAGTGTCTCTGGGCCCATGTGTTTGAAAATTACGTCCCAAGTTTGTGGAACCTTTACGAGGCGGAGCCTTGCTGGAGAAGTGGGGCCACTGGGGACAGGCCTTGAGGTGCTATAGCCTGACTCCATGTGCTCTTCTTCCTGTCTCCTCCTGCTGAGGGGATGATGTGATCTGGAGCCTGCTCCTGCCTTGCCTTCCCCACCCTGGAACTTCCCTCAGAACTGTAGGCTGACAATAAATTCTGTCCTTCCCTAAGTTGCTTTTGGTCAGGTATTTGTTCACAACAAGGAGATAGTAAGTGACATGGTGACTCTTGTGCAATTTAACTAAGTGTGGCTTGGCCAGGCTGGGCAAAGGTATCCCACATGTCCATATGGTTTCTTCTCTGTGCCAGGATTATTCAGGCTCAGCTAAAACTTGCTCCACTTCTCTCGAGAATGAATGGTGTTCTCTGGGCTTCTCTGGCCATGGCAGCTTGCTTGAAGGCATCAGGAGTGGGTTTGTCTTGGAAAGGCAGCTGTCACTGTGCTAACTGCCTTCTGTGGAGGGGACAGTTGGCTGTACTCAGCTCTGGGGTGGAGCTTAACACCCCACCTTGCAGCCCACTCAGAGTTCCCAGTCTCAGTGCGATTGTCATCTGTGGACTATTTCCTATGCTCTGAAGCCCCAGGAAAGGTCCTGACTTTGAGACTATCTCAAGGGAGAGGGCGATTACAGCAATCACAGGGTCATCTTTAGATAAGAGACTGGGCAAACATGAAGTCCACACAGGGAAAATCTGGTCTCTAGGAGGCCCCTTGACTTGCCTGAGGTCCTGCAGCTGGTAAGGGGAAAAGACCTTGAACTCAGACTATTCTGGCTCCTGTTCAGTTGTTATGTCCCCTGTGCCAATCACACTTCTGAGCTCCCAATCCCCTCGGCCTCCCACCCCATGTTCATTCATAGACAATGACCATGACTCCACCTTGGGCTGTGTACAATGAACTTGATGGTTCCTGTTCCCAGCTAGCATCTAGTTACTAGACTTGGGCCCTCTTGACCCTATGGCTGGTTCTGCAAGAGCAGAAGAGCCCTGGGGCAGGGTTAGGCAGGAAGGCTTCTTGGAACAGCTTGGATCCGTGATGGCAATCACCTCTTCCAGACGCACAGTAGAATGCTCAATGTTCCATGGACTTCTGAGAGACCTAGTGATGTTCCCATATGGGACTCTCTGCAAGGCCTGGCCTAGCACAGAACTGGCCACAGCCAGTCATCTACCCTCCCCCTGGCTCTGCCTCTGATGATGCTCCCCATCAATCCATTCCCAGGGTCTTCAGTGTGGCTCTGGCTCTACGACTTTGGATGGATGCATGGACATTCTACCTACAAGTGTATTCTTGTCAAGCAGGGCATGGTCCTTGTTCAGTGGTCAGCTTCTCAAACACTGATTGCTTCATTGTGTGTGTGTGCGTGTGTGTGTGTATACATATGTGTAGATATGTTCATATACATGTGATCATCAGTGTGTGTGTGTGCTTGTGGTAGACAGAGTTAGAAGTTGGGTATCTTCCTCTATTACTCTCCACCTTATTCTTTTAATTTAATTTAATTAATTAATTTATTTATTTGAGACAGAGAGAGGGAAAGAGAGAGAGGGAGAGTGAGAGTGGGTGCACCAGGGCCTCTAGCCACTGCAAACAAACTCCAGACGTGTGTGTGTGCCCCCTTGTGCATCTGGCTTATGTAGGACCTGGGGAATCGAACCAGGGTCCTTAGGCTTTGCAGGAAAATGCCTTAACTGCTAAGCCATCTCTCCAGCCCTCCATCTTATTCTTTAAGGCAGGGTCACTGAACCTAGAGGTCATGGATTTGGTTAAATTAGCTAGCCAGTGATTCCCAGGGATTCCTTGCTTTTACCTCCCTGGTGATGAGATGACAGGTGTTCACCATGATGTCTGGTATTTTGCTGTGTACTGTGGGTTCAAACTCAGGTCCTCATGCTTGCACAGCAGGCATTTCACCCATGGAGTCATCTCCCAGTCCCACTGACTGCCTTTGTCTATCTGTGTCTGCTTGGATGTGTTGGATTCTTGTTTAGTTATCTTTCAAATGCAGTGTCCTGGTTACCTTTCGTTGCTGAGACAAGGAAAGGGTTTATTTATTTATTTATTTATTTATTTATTTATTTATTTATTTATTTCAGCCCACCCCTAGCAACACATCCTCCAGCAAGGATCCGCCTCCCAACTTGCCACCAACTGGGGACCAAACATTCAAAACACATGACTCGATAGGGGAGATCTGCATTTGACTTATACCACTACAACCACCTATGCCCACAGTGTATCTCCTGAAGTTCACTGTTGCAAAGATTCTTCCTGGCCTTGTAGAAGACACATGTCATGTTTCACTCTGACCTCAGGTTTAACATAAAATGATCCCTGTTACCACACTAGAATGTATGCTGTATTTGACTGACATTGTACTTACCATGAACACTCTTACCCATTGAATCCTTGCCACAGCCCCATGAAACAGGAACCATTATCATCCCATTGCACAGATGTGGGATTGAGGCACCTAGTGATGCATCTGAATAACTTGCACGAGGTTACACAGCAGGGTAATATGGCAGCTGAGGCTAGACCAGGCTGTCTGACTCAGCGTCTAGAATCTTAGCCATTACTTTCTGCTGGTCCAAGGTGGCAGAGATGCTTCTCTGCCTTATCTCTAGTGACTTAGGGCAGCATCTAGCTCATTGGAGACAATAAATTTTTCTCAAATGAGCACTTATAAAACTGAATAAATGAATGGTGTTTCCCATCCAAGAATTCTCAAAGAGAAGTATTTATTTATAAGTGGTTCTTACACTTCAAATGTGTTTTAATCCCTCAGAAGTCTTGCTGTAATTCACATGGCTGGTCCCCTATCCTAGAATTTCATGGGTAGGGGTGGTCAAGCAGAGTCTGTCCATTTCTAAAGATCTCTAGGGTCTGTGAACAGGGCACCCATTCTGAAGAAGTTCTTGTTTGGAGTAAAATCTCCTCACACTTTTTCAGCAGGTGCAGTGGCTGACAAAAAAGCAGGGACCCTAGTGAGAAGACAAGAGCCAGCACCCAATGCCCCCTTCAGGCCAGGTGGAGTGGAGTCCAGAACTCACACACTCTTATGCATACAGCAAGTCTGATGAGACTCTGGCCAAGACAATGGCCAAGTTTCTGCAAAGATTGAACCACAACAAAAGCTTCCATTTATAAATCAAGTACTGCACAGCAGGCATGGAGATGCCTGCATGAATGTCCCCATGTCTCTGCTTTTTTTTTTTTAAATTTTTGGAGAGAGACACACAGAGAGAGACAGAGAGAGAGAGAGAGAGAGAGGGAGGGAGAGGGAGAGGGAGAGGGAGAGGGAAACAGAGAATGGGCACGCCAGCAGTCTCTAAGCTGCTGCAAACAAAATCCAGATGCGTGCGCCCCCTTGTGGTCAAGTGAGGCATTGAGTCCTTGCATCACTTTGCATCTGGCTAAATGTGGGACCTGGAGATTCGAACCGGGTTCTTAGGCTTAGGAGGCAGGTGCCTTAACTGCTAAGCCATCTCTCCAGCCCATCTCTGCATTTTCATAAGACCCTAGGTACTGTACATGCCCCTAAAAATTATAGGGTGCTTTAAAACTGTATAATAAAAATTAGAAGACTTGGAGGGAAAACAAGGGTTAAAGACAGAGCTCTCAGAACCCATTTACTAGGGGCTGATACAGTGAATAAAACTTAATCATGGAAGTGCTTATAGAGTGCTAGTGCAATCTCCCTGGTAACTCTTCCCAGCAACAGAGCAGTGTCCTGTTTGCAGTCTTAACCCTGGGGTAGGCAAGTCCTCCTTTGAGATTAGGTTCTAGAGAGTGTCTCTCTCTCTCTATTTTAAACCCAAATTAAAAAAAATCTGATTGAGGGTATAACCCCTTTCACTAATCTACAGTTTTAATATAGCAGGATCATTAACACACATAGCCACACCAGCCAGCTTAACCTTATGGAAGGCTTTGCAGTCCACGTGGCCTCTGAGCCAGCCTCTTCATGGTGGAGACAGACACTTCTGCAAATTCTCAGCTCTTATTTAAGGCTGTCCTGTCTGCTATGACCTGCTCTTTGATTGTGGAAAAGCTGCCTCCAGCCCTTCAAACACTTAAGCTAAAAATAGATCTCCTGAACTAAGTAACTCCCTGTGCCCCTGTGTAGGAACACACATGGAACTGTTTCTGACTTGGTAAGATCCAGATTTGACTCAGATCCGTGCGCTTTGCATGTTATTCTCCTGTGATGAGTGTGCAAAAGCAAAACAAATGCATGTGCACCATGGCATTGTGTTGGATAAAAGTGCCCAGCAAGGCTGGACTTGGTGACTTATGCCTATAATCTCAGCACTTGGGAAGCAGGAGGGTTGAGAGAGAGTTTGAGGCCAGACTTGTCTACATAAGTGAGTCCAAGACCAGTATGAACTACTCGGTGAGACCCTGTCTTTAAAAGTGCTAAGAGTGGCCAACAGCATGGACACTCAAGGGTACCTCCACTTGGCTGGGACAGCTTGGATATGGCGCTTGTACTGTGGCCTCAGCCCACCTCACGGCACCTAGAGCACCTCATGCCAAGGACTGCTCAGCATCTGTTCTGTGCATTGAATTGCCCCGGCATCAGTAGTACTGCAAACAAGCCAAGCATAGATGCTAGTCCACTGGTAAGCAAATGCTGACTTTTCTTTGCTAGGCTGGGAAATTAGTGGTGGAAGATAGCCACATCCTTGACACTATGGCCTATGACAGGCTTCCTTGGGACGAGTTCTGGAATAGTCTTGGATATGCAGCTCAGAAAAGTTTGACTGGTACATGGTAGTAAGAGCTGGGGGTGGGTTTTTACAACACAGCCGTACCACATGGTATGTGCGTTTTCTTGTGAACACGTGTGCTTATGTGTAGGGGAAGGAGTGTAGATGGTCTCTGGGGGCCAGGCATGGAAGATGCTGACAAAAGATGACGGCAGGGATGGAGTGACCCCTCGTAAACCTCAGAGGGGCAACCCAAGTGCTAGCCAAGGCCCGAGGATGGAGTGTGGGTCCAAAGGCCCCAGCTCACAGTTATTCACTTGTTCTAGTGTTAGTCAAGTTGCTGTTGCTGTAACAAAATTCCAAAGAAAAACAATTTAAAAGAAGGATTGATTTGGCTCATTATTTCAGGGGTTGCTTTGGGCCCAGGATGAAGCCAAACATCATGGAAGTGAGTAGGTACTGTAGCACAGTTGCTTACCACAAAATAGACCCTTCCCAAACACACCCCCAGGGATCCATGTCTCCAACCATGCCCCACGTCCTAAACTTTCTATCTCCTTCAGTAATGCTCCCAACTTATGACTCTGTCAAAGGATGACACCACGGAGGAGTCCTCACAATTGAATTGCCTATCAAAATCCCCACCTCTGCACTGGACACTGCTGTGAAGGACTTCACCACTCATATCCAAACCGTGGCAAGGATCACATGCTGGACCAGCCTTAGATTTCTCATGTGTAAAATACAGACCCTAATTGCTTTCACAGGGTTGCTAGGTGAGATGTGAATGGTATAAGGGGGCCAAGCTCCTAGTCTAGTGCATGGGAGGCAACAGAGAGTCACAAAATCAGTAGGCTTCTGTAATCTTCCACTCTATTTGAGGTATTAAGACAGGCACACTGTGGAAATAAAAAATAATCATGGATTGGGGCTGAGGAGATGGTTAAAGGTTAAAGGGGTGTGGTAGTTTGAATATATGTCCCCCAATATATTCAACGTTTTATTATTTTATAGTTTGCATCTGCAATCACCTTGCTAGAGGCAATGTCACTGGGGGCTGGTCTTAAGATGTGGTGATGGTTTGAGAGTCCATTGTAAAGATATGCAAATGTGCCTAGCAGGAGTTCCTGAAGTGTGCTGTGTGACCTTTTGGCTGTAGTTTTGCTCTGTGTGCTGTGGTGGCTGGTTGGCTTTTGCTCTCTCTGCTGGCCTTGTGAGAGCAGGCTGCTACTTCTGCCATTATGGAACTTCCCCTGGATCTGTAAGCTTCAATAAATAATATCCCTTCCTCCATAACTGTGCCTGGTCTGGAAGTTCATCTCAGCGAACCTGAAGCTGTCTGCTACAGTAAAGTGGTACCGAGGAGTGTGGGGTGAGATGAACCTGACCGTGTGGATATTCGTCTTTTGGAACCTTTGTTTTGGAAGAATGGGCATGGACTTGGTGCTTGCAACTGAAGATGCCTTCTGGAGTGGTAAGCCAAGTTTTATGGACTATTCTGATGAGAGTTTGAGAATGCTAAGTGCAGACAGTATTGAACTTCGAGGCTTGGCTTATGAGCTTTCTAAGGGGAAGGAAAGAGTGCAGAGGACTTTGTTGGAACTGGGCTACTGGCATAAGGGATGGCTACGTTCTACTATCCAGGCCCAGAAAGTTTGATCAAGATTAAATTTGTAATGGACTGATATGCTTGGCTGAAGATATTGGACTGAGATTTTAAGATTTTAAGTTGGAAAACCTCAAGCAAGTTAAAAGCAGAGGCACTGAGACTGGTGTTAGGTTACTGGAGCTGCTATTGTCAACACATTAGCAATCTTAAGGAAGGTAGAAGGAAGGTGGCCCGACTGCATTTACATTAAAACAATGGAGAGGATGCCTGAGGAAAGACTGTTAAAAATGCAAATTCTTGGAAAGAGCTGACTGGAGAAGGAACCTGCTTTTCAAGGCTATGGTTTATTTTGTCCCTGGATTAAGAATATGGCTGTGTCCTACACACCTGGTATTAGTTTTGGAAGCATGAAAAATGCATGGAGTGGTCATGAGTTGCACACGGTTCCAGGAGCCGCTGCTGAGATGCGGCATGAGGCAGGGCATGAAGACCCTCAGGAATAGGCTGGAAGAGCCTTTTGAAGATGGACCGTGGTTTGCATGGAGACCTGAAGATGTTTTGATATACCAGGACTGTGCAAAAGGGCTACCATGGAGTGCAGTGTTGGCATGGGATGAAAGTTTTCCTGGCGACTCTGCCCAGCTGGAGGCGGAATTGGAAAACCTGGAGACTGTCAGTCTATGGTTATATTGAACTTGAACTGCAGAAGTTTGATGACTACTGATGGTGGTTGAGTTTGCATTATTCTAGTCTCTCCTTGCTATGCCTTATACCAGTTAAAATGTTTACTCTGTGCCTTTACATGTTGAAAGTATTTAACTTGTTTGATTTTACAGGACTCACTATCTTAAGTTGATCAAGACTGTGAGAACCTTTGAAATTGGACTGAGTACAATTTACAATGTGTGATAGTTATAAATCTATTGGGGGCCAGGAGCTAAATATATTGGGGGCCAGGGGCGGAATGTGGTAGTTTGAATATATGTCCCCCAATATATTCAGTGTTTTATTATTTTATAGTTTGCATCTGCAATCACCTTGCTAGAGGCAATGTCACTGGGGGCTGGTCTTAAGATGTGGTGATGGTTTGAGAGTCCATTGTAAAGATATGCAAATGTGCCTAGCAGGAGTTCCTGAAGTGTGCTGTGTGACCTTTTGGCTGTAGTTTTGCTCTGTGTGCTGTGGTGGCTGGTTGGCTTTTGCTCTCTCTGCTGGCCTTGTGAGAGCAGGCTGCTACTTCTGCCATTATGGAACTTCCCCTGGATCTGTAAGCTTCAATAAATAATATCCCTTCCTCCATAACTGTGCCTGGTCTGGAAGTTCATCTCAGTGAACCTGAAGCTGTCTGCTACAAGGGGCTTGCATGCCTGTCAGCCTGGGTTTCATTCCCTAGCACACACGTAAAGCCAGATGCAAAGTGGCACATGTGTGGCACATGTGTGTCCTCCCCTAACAAACACACACAATAAAAATATAAAAAGAAAATTAAGTTTTTTTGGGTGTTTGTTTTTCAAATTGCTGTAACATAGTTCAGAGAACACGCCCTGGCTCAGTGGATTCCCTCTGGAAATTAACATGCAAACCATTACCGGGTGAGGGCAGGGTGAATATTTAGGTGCTGTTTTTTCCATTGGCAATATGGAGAAATGTTTCTTCAAAATCTTCAGCAGTTCTTTATTCTCGTCTATGTGCTACATGTAGGTTCAAAAACCAGACAATGATGCTCTGGAGCTGACCTGACAGGCAAGTTTACCTCCACCTGGGAGGCTTTCCAACTCCTCCTCTCCCGTGTTCTTCAAAGACACAGTGTGAGAGGAAACTGACAGAAGGCTTTCACAGTGGGCATCTGAGAATGTGATGCAGGGGCATGAGTAAAAACTTGTACTTAAGAGATTTTAGCAGGGCCGGGAAAAATGTCTTAACACAAGAACGGTGCCTATCAACACTGCTGGCATATGCCCTTCACACTGGTAGGTGGCCAATGAAGCATGTCCTCTGACATTTGTCTATCAGCCTTTCAAAGGTGAGGGGTTTTAGCTCTTCAATAGACTGCCCCTTGTGGTGGCAGCAGCTAAGCACTCCTGACATCATAGGTGGCAGCCTTAAGGGGTTGTAGCTGTGGAAGTGTGTCAGGCTGAGAGCAGCTCATCCCTGTTCTATTTGCTGAGCTCAGCCTACGCACCCGTGCCCTGCCTGTCCCAGGTGGCAACTGAAGAAAGACATGGCTTTCAAATGCTTATTCTCTCCTTGTCACCGTCCTTTAGGTATCACTAGTTTTGTGTATTTGCAGTGTCTAAGAGCTGGTGTGAAGACCTCTCAACATTGTGTGGACATTACTTTTTTTGGAGTGCGTGTCCCCCAACACCTGGATGGAGATGGATGGATGTTCCATGTTCACTAAGTGTAGATGATTCTAGATTTATTTTCTGATATGAATTTGGTCATTATAAATGTCCCAGGTTCACACTACTTTAAACTATGACTTCAGAGTCAATGTGAATTTGAAGTTCAAGTTCATTATTTCTTTTCCAGGAGAAGGTAAAGAAGCCAGACAGGCATAGTACCATCTGCTGGGTTTTTGGAGTGGTGGTGTCACCGATGAGGACTTGAACTCTTCTCTGGTGCTCTCAGCCTATTTTGTATTGACGAAGGCAAGTAATTTGGCAAAATGAACACTAAGTTCAAATTTCTCCACTATGCTTGAGTACACAAATGGCCCCCCTTACTGTGAAAAAAAAAATGGCTTTGCTTATAATCAACAATGACAATATGCCACATAATATCTCACCTCTCTGTCAGAATGAGTGGGGTTTTCTTAAAAATTTTTATTGACAACTTTCATAATTATAGACAATAAACCATGATAATCCCCTCATCTCTCCCACTTTCCCTTTCACAAATCCACTCTCCATCATATCCCCTCCCTCTCTCAATTAGTCTCCATTTTATTTTTACATCATCATCTTTTCCTCCTATTATGAGTGTCTTGTGAAGGTATTGCTAGGCACTGCAAAGTCATGGATATTCAGGCCAATTTGTGTGTGAATGATTGCATTGTAATCAGTCCTACCTTTCTTTGGCTCTTATGTTCTTTTTATCACCTCTTCCGCAATGGACCCTGAGCCTTGGAGGGTGTGATAGAGATGTTTCAGTGCTGAGCACTCCTCTGTCACTTCTTTTCAGCACTATGGTGTCTTTTTGGGTCATCCCCGTGGTCACCATCATCTGAAAAGAGAAGTTTCTCTAACCAGAAGTGAGAGTAGTATTAATATATGGGTATGGATGTTAAGAAAAGTGCTGGTAGGGCAAATTGGTGAGCATAATTTATGCATTTAGCCAGACAAGAGCAGACATTACACTTCTAATGCTCATAACCTCCCCTGCCATAGGCTTTTGATTATGTTTTCAGTATCAGGCATGTATTCCCTCCCATGGAGTGGGCCTTCAGTCTAATTAGAGGGTGGATGGTTTCCCCATAACAAACATGCCACTATTACATCCAAATGGGGCATTTGGTCTGGCTGGCTAAACTTAAGGCTTGTAGTGTCCACTCTTGTTTATCTCCACTGATGACTTCTCTCTCTGCCATGGAGATGTATGCAGTGTAGCTTTTTCCAGATTTCTGTCAACTGGTCTATAGGGAAGAGGTCTTCAGCTCGGCTCCAGCAAGACTTCTACTGACCTTGCAGCCCAAGCATGTGCAGTTTTCAGCACTAGTCTTACCATCTAATTTTGGTGGGAAACCAAGAGCTTTGGCAATGACCTGTAATATTTTGGGAGCATCAAGGACCTCCCTGGCCAACAACTCACTGGAAGGTATCTCATCCCTGGCACTGAAACTTTTCTACTAACAGTCTATGCTTTCTGGGTGTACCATTATCCAAAACAGTAGATTTCCATTTTTTTTTTTTTTTCGAGGTAGGGTCTCACTCTGGGCAAGGCTGACCTGGAGTTCAGTTCACTATGTAGTCTCAGAGTGGCCTTGAACTCACGGCGATGCTCCTACCTCTGCCTCCTGAGTGCTGGGATTAAAGGTGTATACCACCACGCCTGGCCATATGTCTTATTCTTTTTTTTTAATTAATTTTTTTATTGACAACTTCTATACTTACATACAAAAAACGCATGATATTTCCCTCCCCTCCCCTCATTCCCCTTTAGAACTCCAATCTCCATCATATCCCCTCCCTCTCTCCATTAGTCTCTCTTTTAATTTGATGTCATCATCTTTTTCTTCTATTATGAGGGTCTTGCAAAGGTACTGCTAGGCACTGCAACGTCATGGATATCAAGGCCATTTTCTGTCTGGACAGTTGCATTGTAAGGAGTTGTACCCTTCCTTTGGCTCTTGCATTCTATCCGCTCCCTCTTCCGCAATGGGTCCTGAAACTTGGAGGGTGTGACAGAGATGTTTCAGTGCTGGGCACTCCTCCATCCCTTTTTCTCAGCACTATGTTGCCTTTTGGGTCATCCCAGTGGTCATTGCCATCTGAAAAGAGAAGTTTCTCTAACCAGAAGTGAGAGTAGCATTAGTATGTGAACATGAACATTAAGCGTAGTGCTTTCAGGGCAGCTTGGTGGGAATAAGATATACATTTAGCCAGACAAGAGCAGGCTTTATACCCCTAAGGCTCATGACCTCACCTGCCATAGACTTTTGCTTAGGCTTTTCAGTACCAGGTATGTATTCCCTCCCATAGAGAGGGCCTTCAGTCCAATTATAGAGCAGTTGGTTACCCCAAGAGCAGACATGCCAGTATTGCACCCGTTCAGTCATTGGGCCTCTATGGCCAAACTTGAATTTTCAGTGTCCACTGTTTTCACTGCTGATGACTTCTGCCTCCCATATGGCTGCATGCAGTGCAGCTTTTTCCAGCTTTCAGTTAGCTGGTCTACAGGGAGAAGGTTTTCTGCTCAGCACCAGCTTGCTTTTCTCAGTGACCTTGCCTCTAAGGCAAGAGATGTCTTCAGCAATAGGGTCTTACTATCTGTTTCTCAAGGGCAACCAAAGGCTTTGGCAATTGCCTTTAATGTTTTGGAGGCTACTGGGACCTCCTTGGCCAGCAACTCACTGGAAGGTATCCCATCCCAGGCACTGAAAATTTTCTAGTAACAGCCTGCAGCTTCTGGATGTGCCATTATTCAAAAAAGTAGGTTTACATAAGTCTTATTCACAATATCTTGAATTTTGATTGACCCTCCCCCTGCCCTTCTTTTATGCATTCTCTTAACATCTTGAATTTTGTTTTACCCTCCTCCCACCCTTCTTTTACTCAGTCTCTTCTCCTGACTGCACTTAGGCCATTCCAACCCCAGTAATCTGTTCATCTACTTACGTTTATACAATACCATCTCCTTAAGTCCTCCCCCGCACTTATAGCCCCTTTCTAGCACACAGGCCTCTGCTACCAATTTTTACTCCAACTCACATATAAGTCTAAACATTTGTAGATAGGGTCCACATATGAGAGAGAACATGTGACATTTGACTTTCTGGGTCTGGGTTACCTCATTTAGTGTAATCCTTTACAGATCTACAGATCCATCTATTTCCCTGAAAATTTCATAATTTCATTTTTCTTTACCATGGAATAGAACTCTATTGTATAAATATACCACATCTTCATTATTCATTCAAAAATTGAGGGACATCTAGGCTGGTTCCATTTCCTAGTTATTGTGAACAGAGCAGTCATAAACATGATTGAGCAAATATCTCTAAGGTAATGAGATGAGTCCTTAGGATATATGCCTAGGGGTAGAATAGCTGGGTCATATGTTAAATATTTTTTTTAGTTGTCTCAGGAACCTCCACACTGATTTCCACAATGGCTATACCAGATTACATTCCCACCAACAGTATAGAAGTGTTCCTCTTTTTCTGGACCCTCACCTGCTGCTCTGATTGCCTGTTCTGGGTGCTGTAGCTGAGTTCCCTTCCCCCTGGTGTCCAGTGGTTGCTGGTGCTGGCACTGGCAGTTGGGGGAGGGGAGGCTGTGGATGGTGGCTGAAGTTATACCAGAGCTATACATCTGGTTCCTGTGATTATCTTCCTCAGCAGCTGCTCAGCTGGTCCCTGCTGCCTTCTCCTTCAGGTTTTTGACTTTGCAAGGAAGCTGGTGTGAGTGGAGAGTCCTGCCACCCACCTGGGTTCTGCTCCTGTGGTTCAGGCATGTAGCTCTTCCCAGAGATGAGCCAGGACTGGCACCACTGTGGGAGCCAATTCTGGCTGGTTTCCTGCTTGCTAGAAAGTCTGAGTCTCTCCTGCTACTCTGCTATGGTTGATAATTCCTTATACACCTTCACATTTTGGTAGAAGAGTTAAGTGTGGTTTTTATAAGACCTGTTTGAAGGGCTAATTGACATGATTTAAAATGTAATGGCATATTTGGGGCTTCTAGAATGAAGAGAAACAGGTAAAGAGAAAAGCATTCCCAACCCAATGAAAGTAGAGTGGAAAGGCTTTCCAATCCCAGCTCTGCCACTCTGCTGGTGATAGCAGCAGACATTGGGGTTTGGTGAACACCTGTGGAGGGTCTCCAAGTTCTCATGTACAGAAACAAGGAATTTGACAGAGATATATAGATAGTATCAGAAGCAGAGACCATTTATTAGAAAAAGATTCACTTCCTAGGAAGGAAGTGGGCCAGAGCAGGGGAAAGTTTGAGCAATGGAGCCTGGTATGCAAACGATGGTGATTTTATATCCCATAGTGAGGGCTTTCTGACACATGTACATAGTATAGGTTTTCTGTCACATGTACTATCTGTTACATGCAGTTCTACTAAAACTTCATGCATAGCATGGCTCGTTAGCATCTTAAATCTCCACCATGGGTATTCATTTCATCACTATGAGATACAGGTCAACTTTAGACGTTATGGAGTGCCTCTGCACTTGCACCAGTGGCTCTAATCAGTTCTAATCAGCCTCTGCTGAGCAATAGGGCAGTGTGTGTGTGTGTGTGTCTGTGTGTCTGTGTGTCTGTGTGTGTGCGCGCACGTGTGCTATGGAGATTCAGTCTTCCTCTTTACTAACAAATGTTTCTTTAAAAAATATTTTATTTATTATTCATTTGCAAGCAGAAAGAAAGGGAGAGGGTAGGGGAGAGCAAGAGAAAGAGAGAAAGAATATAAATGAGAAAGAGCATGCCCGAGCCTCCTGCCATTGCAAACACACTCCACATGTGCTGCTTTGTGCATCTGGCTTTGTATGGGTACTTGGGAATATGAACCCAGGTCACCAAGCTTTGCAAGCAAGTACCTTTAAGAACTGAGTTATCTATCTCTGTAGCCCAATAAGTGTTTCTTATAAGTCAACTTTGCAGTAAGCTGGCTCATGCCCCACTTTTCTGCCTCACTTGTATATTCTGGGTAAGGTTAAGTGGACCTCTGGGCCTCACTATCCTCCTCTAACAAACAGAGGAATAAATGACTGTGTGTGTGTGTGTGAGAGAGAGAGAGAGAGAGAGAGACTGAGCTCAGAAAAGACATTGCACAAACATAGGCTGAATGTGAACAGAGGAAATCTCATAGAAGATGTCTGTGCCAACTCAGAACTCAAAGACCTGCACAGGGAGAGGAGAAGAAAAAGGAGAGAGACAGAGAGATGGATAGAAACCCGATTTATCCATAAAAACTCCAAAAGAGACCCTTTAATCAAAATAAATAGTTTACACAAAAATAAGGCCATTTCAGGTTACACCATGAATAAAAGCTCACATTTCTTTCTTTCTTTCTTTTTTCTGTTTTTTCAAGGAAGGGACTCACTCTAGCCCAGGCTGACATGGAATTCATTATGTAGTCTCAGGCTAGCCTTGAACTCCTGAGTGCTGGGATTAAAGGCATGCACCACTATGCCTAGCACATTTCTTGGTCACCTACTAAATGTCATGATCTGGGCATTCCCAGTTTTCTAGCCTAATTTCCCAACTTTTTCTTCATGGGGTGAGACAATCCTATTCTGCAATTAAGAACAGAGGAATTCTCTAAAAATATTACCAGGCACCACATTTGATATTAATACAGCCAAAAGCATATTACACTCCTTAATTCTCAAAACAGCCAATTGCTGACATTGGCGTGATTGTGGTGTAACTAATAAAACACTGTTAATCCCAGCACTCAGGGGGCAGAGGTAAGAGGATCACCATGAGTTCGAGGCTACCCTAAGACCACACTCAGTGCAGAGGTAGAGGGATCACCATGAGTTCGAGGCTACCCTGACACTACATAGTGAATTCCAGGTCAGCCTGAGCTAGAGTGAGACCCTACCTCGGAAAACCAAAATCAAAACCAAAAACCAAAACAACAACAGGGCTGGAGGGATGGCTTAGTGGTTAAGACATTTGCCTGCAAAACCAAAGGATCCCAGTTTGACTCTCCAGGACCCATGTAAGCCAGATGCCCAAGGGGGTGCATGCATCTGGAGTTCATTTGCAGTGGCTATAGGCCCTGCTGTGTCCATTCTCTCTCTCTTTCTGTCTCTTTCTCTCTCTCTAAATAAATAAATAAATAAATAAATAAATAAATAAATAAAATATTAAAAAGTTTTATAACAACAACAACAACAAAAATGGTCATATTTAGCTGTAGTAGAAAGCCATATGCATCTTCATTTTCTTTCTTTAGTTCTTATGACTACCTTTCACATCACAGCTAAAGTAGCAGAAGCTTCACCCAACGGTCCTACCTTGTATCCTCACCCGGGAGCAGATAGAATTCCTAATATATCTACCTTTGGGTGACACAAGACATTAAAAATAGGGCTGGGTAAGTGGCTTAGTGGGTAAACACATTCGCTGCACAATCCCATTGACCTGAGTTTAGATACCCAGAACCTACATGAGGTCAGGCATGGTAGTATGAGCATCTGTAATCCCACTGTACTATGGCAAGATGGGAGGTGGAGACAGGGGAATCCCTGGAAGCTCATTGGCCATATAGCCTGG
Source organism: Orientallactaga sibirica (assembly GCA_036365145.1). Taxonomy (NCBI): domain Eukaryota; kingdom Metazoa; phylum Chordata; class Mammalia; order Rodentia; family Dipodidae; genus Orientallactaga; species Orientallactaga sibirica. The sequence continues at coordinate 16,544,267 of JAEOAD010000015.1, forward strand.
TGTATGCAATAGCAAACAAGAGACCCTGCCTCAAAATAGGTGGAAAACATGGACTGACACCTGAGGCTGTCCTCTGACTTCCACATGTGTGCTATGGTATGTGAGGCCACACGCATACACAAACACACATATATCATATGCATACACACAAAGTTTAACAAAAGCAAAGATCACTCCTTCATATTTGAGCAATATTTCTGAATATTTACAAAGCTTTTTAAATACAAAATTGGATGTCACATCAAATAAAGTCCTATGAGGCCCATAGATTTGTGAATGAGGAGCCTGAGAACCATTGAGATCAAGTGACTTGAGATGGTCAGATAGTAACTGTGGGATTTGAACCACAGCTTTCCAGTTTGCTGTTCTTTCTCCCTACAAATGACCTCAATCTGGGTGTTGTCCAGCAACAGCTCACATATTATACCCAGAGATCCTAGACAGATCCTGCTTGTCAAGGGACTGTCTTTGATCTCTGTTGTCTAGGACTTCTCTGGAAGGCCAAGGTCACTGTTCCTGGAGGGTAGAATTATCTGAAGGCTCATCACTCAGTCTTGTCTGGAGAGGGGTTGTCATAGGCTCCAGCCACCATTGTCTCTAGAAGACTGAGAGGCAGCAAATTACCCCTAGCTTTTCAGTACTTAAAAACAAAAACGTGTTTTGTTGTTGTTGTTGTTTGTTTGTTTTTGTTTTTCGAGGTAGGGACCCACTTGCCCCGGCCGGCGGGGTTCAACAGGGGCTCGAGGGGAGGCTGTTAACCTGGATGAGAGAGACAAGCAGACACAAAGAAGAAAGCCTTGCTTCCACACCAGTCAAGGCTTTATTATTATTATTCATACAGAGGTATATATAGGGGAGGCAGGAAGAGGGCAAATGGGATTTTATGGCTATAGGGGAGGCGGGAAGAAGGCAAATGGGATTTATGACTGCCTAATGGATTTTATGGCTACCAGAGGGTCGGGGGTCTCTTGAGTGATAGGCCTCAAGAATGTCTGTTGAGATTACAGGCAGGGCAGATTTACATCAGTCCTGTTTGTTTAAGATACACATCTTTAGGTTACATTCTTGTTCTTATCAAAGCAGGCTTTTGGGAAGGCTTGGTAAATTTCACAGGAACTCAGGAAGCTGAAATCTTAACACAAAGAGTGGAGGCTTCTTCCTCCAAATGGTTGCAGTTTGGCTCAGTGGTCTCCAACATCTCCTCCCTTCTTTTATACAAGACAGGGGAGGCCTGCAGTCAAGCGGTGGGCTTTAACCAAGTGGGGAGAAGTGACCTGGCTCCTCCCGTGGGTCATTTTATCGCCACAGATTTGGCCCTTGGTACCTTTTGGGGAGGGGAGGCAGGGCCTATATAATTATTATGTATGGTACCAACCTCCATGCAAGTCAGGTTTTCTCTCAGGGAATTCAGATATGGTCAGTAAGACCTTCCCTTGTGTTTTCCACACCCACATTGGTACCCATCCCCCTAGGGGGTGCATAAGTCTGAATGCTTATGCGGTTCCCGGAGGCTTGGAGTATTGAACCTTGGCCAACATGTCTAGAATGATTAAAAAGGTAAACAAATCTACAGGGTTTACAGTGGTTATAGGGTTTACAGAGACTATAAGTTTTACAGGTATTACAGAAACTATAGGTTTTAAAAGGTAAACAAAGGCTTACAGGGCTTACAGTGGCTATAGGGTTTACAGAAACTATAAGTTTTACAGGTATTACAGAAACTATAGGTTTTAAAAGGTAAACAAAGGCTTACAGGGCTTACAGTGGCTATAGGGTTTACAGAAACTATAAGTTTTACAGGTATTACAGAAACTATAGGTTTTAAAAGGTAAACAAAGGCTTACAGGGCTTACAGTGGCTATAACAGCTTTAGGGTTTACATTCATTGTTAGGGGAAGGTCTCAGCTGGAGGCAAGTCCTCAGTCGCGATTCCTCGGCTTGCCAGCTCCAGTCTGTGATAGTGGACCTGCAGAGCTGCTGGAACACTTGAGCTCTGGAAGCTGGAGTACCAGGACTCAGTCCTTCTGATTGGCATAATTAAGTTAGGAAAACACATGACAATAAAGGCTACATTGGAGGAGTAATCTGTAGCTGTGTCCTTTTTAGAATTAATACAATTGGTGATAATATACCAGGTACAACTAAGAGTAAATTTCATTAGGTGATTGACCCACCTGGGCCCAAGTACAAAAGGATAAGGGAGGGGCAGACACGTGCAAAACTTAAAATAATTTTCTTTTAGAGTACTTTTTATAATTTTGTTTGAGGCCACCTTTGGGACCCAAGATGGGCTGTATCTCTGATTATTTATTTTCTTGGGGACCCAACTGTAATCATAAATTATATTTATTTTGGTATATACTGAAGAACCAAAAAAGAAATCAATTAACCTGTTACATTTAATCTCTGCAACACCATTTGCTTGCCTGACTCAGGCATAGCCACCTCTGTATGTTGAAACAAGTTGCAATTGTATTGTTGAAATAAGCCTCCTGGAAATTTTTGAGTTTATTATTTCTCTAAATTACTGTTGTAAACCAAGTTAAAGTTTTTTTCTTTTTTACTTAGAAGACATCATTTATTAGCCAGATGACAGTACTGTCATTATAGAATCAGACATTTATTCAACCCAGGCCTAACTAGCTAAGGAATGTGTTGACCTCTAACTCTGTAATCTATGTTTGCCCAGCAGTAAATTTCCCCTGCTTAAGCTGAATGAGAATCTGAGAAAGAAACTGCTTGGGAGATACTTAAGGCATCAAAAAATCTTTTGCAGCCTTAACAGGATCACCAAAAGACAAATGACTATATGAAATAACAGATATTTTCTTTTGTAAACCTTGTAAATTTATGTTAAGATTATTAAGATTTTAAATACCCCAAATATGATTTTTAACCTTTTACCATATAGTAGCAGTCCCATTGTAGGATAAAGAGTAATGCTCATGACAGAACAATTGCTTTTGAACCACCAGATTGACAACCTGTCTTTTTAATACATAACAGCATTTTTTTAGAGCATCTATCCTGACTGACAGCTTTTAATCAATATCTATCTGTGAAGAAAAAGTTTGAGAAAAATTTTAATCAGTCCAATAACATAGCTTTTGGGAGTTTTATACCTGTAGGACCTTTTAGAGATACTCAGCCATGGGGGCCTCTGGTTTTTATAACAGACAAATTTTGTAAACCATTTATTGACCTGAGATGTAACTCATTAATTGACCTGAGATGTAATTCCCAGTTCCCATTCCCTCCCCACACAAGAATTGGGACCCGAGGCTTCAGCGGTGGGCTGCCAACACCTGTGAAGAAAGGAGTGAAAAAAGGGTGGGGGTTAATTAAATTTTTCAGGTCACGATGTATGGGATCTGGTCTGGATGTCTGTTCCTAGGACAGAAAACATTTTTTTTAAATATTTGAATGAAAGGGTGTCCTAAAGAGGGGGAAGGGAACTGTCCCATGTTATTAAGTCAAGGGAGAAGCGTCTGTCCATAGGGAAACAACATACAGACACACAAATATGACAGAAACATATAGGGCCCAATAACACAGACACACACGAATATGACAGAAACATAGAGGGCCCAATAACATAGACACAATGAATATGACAGAAACAGAGGGCCCAAGAAAAGCTTTAAAAGGAGAAAGAGAGAGAGAGAGCGCTCAGATACTTACCAGACCGGTCTGAGTGCTGAGGACCCCCAGGGTTGGATGTTTTGAAAACACAGTTGGATAGGAAACAATTATCACAGGTTACATTAAAGATCTTGGGTAGTTACTGGTGTGCCAATGGAGGGGGATGTTAGGAATTTTTGTATATTAGCTATATTAACTATGTGAGAGAAATATTAATGAACCAATTTTAACCTTAAGATATAGTTAAAATGTTGACAAATAGGAACTTAATTAACTTTATTGGGTACTCTAAATTTAGTCTTTTTTAAACCATCATCATGACCAGATTAATATCAACAGGTTAAAGTTTTAAGTTTACAAACTGAATACCATAGTAACCTGCTATCAGCTAGAGCCATGCTTTTATTAGTTTGATGTAAGCCCTAGGTTAATAATCACTTTATTGTATCTAAAAAGATCTGTAATCTAGTTAAGTGTTTTATCTTTAACTTTTTGTTTAAGTTTACTTAATATCTACAGTTACATATTTTTATTTTACAAATTATGTAACCACTTTGTAATAATCTTTTTCATTAGTTACCAACATTTAAAGTTTTTTTTTTTTCTCCAGTTTATTTTTAATCAGTTTATCTTATTATTACCAATGGAAAAAAAAAGGCCTTATGAAATATCTTTAAAGAATAGATCAGCCTTGACTTTTGATATACATTTAAATTATGAAAGTAGATTTGAACATTATAAAAAATTTTTTTTTTGAATTTAGTATTAAGCACATATTTAAATTTAAATATAATTCTTGAAACTGTTTTTTTTGTTTGTTTGTTTGTTAGTAGTCCCAGAAAAAGCATAGAGAGGCAAAAGTGAACTTAAAACAGTTGTAAATACTTATAAGAAGTCTATATTTACTTATAATAGTTTGGTATTTATCCATATTTTGAAATTTTGTTAGTAGTCCCAGAAAAGTATAGAGAGACAAAGTGAACTTAAAACAGTTGTAAATACCTATAAGAAGTCTATATCTATTTATAATAATTTGGCATTTATCCATATTTTGAAATTTTGTTAGTAGTCCCAGAAAAAGCATAGAGAGGCAAAAGTGAACTTAAAACAGTTGTAAATACTTATAAGAAGTCTATATCTACTTATAATAATTTGGCATTTACCCATATTTAGAAATTTTGTTAGTAGTCCCAGAAAAGTATAGAGAGACAAAGTGAACTTAAAACAGTTGTAAATACCTATAAGAAGTCTATATCTATTTATAATAATTTGGCATTTACCCATATTTAGAAATTTTGTTAGTAGTCCCAGAAAAGTATAGAGAGACAAAGTGAACTTAAAACAGTTGTAAATACCTATAAGAAGTCTATATCTATTTATAATAATTTGGCATTTACCCATATTTTGAAATTTTGTTAGTAGTACCAGAAAAGCATAGAGAGGCAAAAGTGAGCTTAAAACAGTTGTAATACTTATAAGAAGTCTATATCTACTTATAATAATTTGGCATTTATCCATATTTTGAAATTTTGTTAGTAGTCCCAGAAAAGCATAGAGAGACAAAGTGAACTTAAAACAGTTGTAAATACCTATAAGAAGTCTATATCTATTTATAATAATTTGGCATTTACCCATATTTAGAAATTTTGTTAGTAGTCCCAGAAAAGTATAGAGAGACAAAGTGAACTTAAAACAGTTGTAAATACCTATAAGAAGTCTATATCTATTTATAATAATTTGGCATTTACCCATATTTAGAAATTTTGTTAGTAGTCCCAGAAAAGTATAGAGAGACAAAGTGAACTTAAAACAGTTGTAAATACCTATAAGAAGTCTATATCTATTTATAATAATTTGGCATTTACCCATATTTTGAAATTTTGTTAGTAGTACCAGAAAAGCATAGAGAGGCAAAAGTGAGCTTAAAACAGTTGTAATACTTATAAGAAGTCTATATCTACTTATAATAATTTGGCATTTATCCATATTTTGAAATTTTGTTAGTAGTCCCAGAAAAGCATAGAGAGACAAAATAAGCTTAAAGATTCTAAAAGGGACACAGTGAAAGGGGCAACAGGTCCATATAGGGAAACTGCATTTTTTAGCTCTTTTATGTGTCTAAATTTAAGGTGTCGGGTATTGCTGGGGCTGAATTACTAAGGTTTCATTTCTGCTTTGTTCCTCCTCACTACCAGACTCAGAGGACTGTTTAGGTGACTGTTTGTTCTCTGGACCCTCTCTACATTCTCTCTTTTTATGCCTCCTGTATGTGACTCTAAAATTGGCAAAGAGCTGGTTAATTGACCCTTTCCTGTTCTGACCTGAGAATGCGTCACGGGAAAGGCATGAAGAGTTTTTGTTTTAATTTTATTTTTGCAAGGGGAGGGGTGGAGGGAGAGCGAATCTCTAGGTCTAGCTCATGAAGTTGTTTCAAAAGGAGGGCTTTTTCCCTCTTTGTCCTAAGAAGAGTTTTGAGTAGTTGGGTTTCACGGGAAAGTTTATGAGTAGCCCGCCTAGTGACCTTTTCCAAATCAAAGTGCGGATGAAGCGCAGGAGCACAGAAGGAAGGTATTCTACTGGAGTTATATGGCGGTGAGTTAGTCTCAGAGGCAGATAGAGGAGGCCAGTCAGGCTTATGATCTTTGGTTGCCTCAGCTTTCAATTCTGCCTCCTCATCCTGGGAGAAAGAATCATTTCCCAGGGGGCCTCCCAAGAGCCCTGAGAGGACGGGATAAATGGACTTAGGAGGCTCTTTTTGGAATGGGAGGGTGTGAGTTGTCCTCTGGCATAGGAACAATAACCGAGGGACATCGGGACGGGGATGTTTGGGCGGGTCTGAGAGGTTTTTATCTTGACAGAGGGAAGTTTGGCTAGCCTTAAGGGTTTTCTTTAAGGAAGGATTCCCATCCTGTATGACTTTAGAAACATCAGGTTGATAATAATGAGACTGAAGGACGTCATTAATTAAATTCAAATAGGAGAAGGCTTAGACCGGGACTTTCTCAGGGCCAAACATGCGATAAAAATCTTTCAAACAATTACCCACGCGACCCCATCGTTCCTCGTCAATAGTGCCTTTTGGGGAACCATGGGCAGATATTTTCCAAGAGAAGAAAAACTTAACCAAATCTTTCTTTTAACTTCAGCCCCTCGCAACTTGAGGGATTCTTTAAGCCCTTGGATAAACAACTCATGTTTACTTAACGTCTGGCCCATGTTGAAAGAGAAATCTGCAGGAGCCTGAGCCCTGCCCCCAGGTGTGAGCTTTTGTCTTTGTTGCTGCCTGTGGTTTTTAAGCGGCTCTGCCAGATCTGCCAGCTTGTCACAGCTCGAGCTAACAGCCACATTTTGATGAAGGCTAGTGTTCCTCACGATAGAGAAAGTTTAGAAACGTTAAGACCAAAGGGCAATATTCCTGGGCCATAAATAGCCGGGGATTTCCAGTGGTCCCAAACATAAGCCTGACCACAAGTTTAAGAATCCGGTAGCTGCCCTAAAGGCTTTTATTATTGGCGATGCGTGACCGGTTTGTAAAATGTAAAGAGGAATAGATAGAAGGTTTATTGCCAACACCCGATCGGGCAGTCGGGATTTGAACAATGAGCTCGGGGCCTTCAGTCAATGCCAGAGAGTAGCCCTGGCCGAGAGACTTCAGTTGCCCTGTCGCCTTGATTCAATTCCACGCGAAGGCTTTAAACCGAAAACAAAGAATGAAATAAGAAGACAGCATCTGAGAGGGGAGATCTGTCTTTTTCTTTGAGATGGAAAAAGTCTGTTTTCTTTACATTACACCTCTCCTAATTCCTCAGTGGGGAGGCTAGCCCCCGCGGGCTTGTTAAGTTACGTTTCTCTGATGGAGAAACGGACAGTTTATTTTTTCTTTACATTATCTCTCACCTGACCCGTCAGTGGCAAATATTACCTTCTCACTGGGGGGGCAGCCCCTGGGCTTGTAGTAATTAGTCTTTCTCTGATGGAGAAAGGGGAGTTTGTCTTTCGCTAACTGGGGAAACAAACTCTGCCTAGTTTTTAATGGCGAGACAACCATATGAAACTTCGCCTAAGTCCGTCAATAAAGAGACAATTTCTTCATTGGAGGCAGCCCACCCTGAGCCTGTAAATCCTAGGGGAGGATGTCCCCAAAGGATCACCCGATTTTCTTTGTGCCTTGAGGTTCATAAACTATGAATATATGGCTTGTCCCGAGACATTCGTCGCTATTCTTACCTTACCCAGGTCTGTATTACAGGCGGGCTTTCCTGCAGTGACCCACTGTGGATCTTCACTCACCAACGAGGTGGCGATCCAATGCTGAAGGCGGCCGTCCTTCCTTGCGACGTCCAAGTCAGTCCTCGTACCTCAAGCCCCACGTCTGGCGCCACTTGCCCGGCGGCGGGGGTTCAACAGGGGGCTCGAGGGAGGCTGTTAACCTGGATGAGAGAGACAAGCAGACACAAGAAGAAAGCCTTGCTTCCACACCAGTCAAGGCTTTTTATTATTATTCATACAGAGGTATATAGGGGAGGCAGGAAGAGGGCAAATGGGATTTTATGGCTATAGGGAGGCGGGAAGAAGGCAAATGGGATTTTATGACTGCCTAATGGATTTTATGGCTACCAGAGGGTCAGGGGGTCTCTTGAGTGATAGGCCTCAAGAATGTCTGTTGAGATTACAGGCAGGGCAGATTTACATCAGTCCTGTTTGTTTAAGATACACATCTTTAGGTTACATTCTTGTTCTTATCAAAGCAGGCTTTTTGGGAAGGCTTGGTAAATTTCACAGGAACTCAGGAAGCTGAAATCTTAACACAAAGAGTGGAGGCTTCTTCCTCCAAATGGTTGCAGTTTGGCTCAGTGAAACCAAGAATAAAGAAGCAACCTCTGCTCCTCTCCCACACATATATACATGCACAAGGACTCATTCACCTGTGTGCCCACACACATGTCAGGACACATGTCTGCATTCCACACACATTCATACACATACCAAAATAAAACAAAACAAAACAACAACAACAAAAAGTCCTTCTTACTTAAAAAAAAAAAAAAGATAATAGGCCGTGTTAGTGACTTTTTATAGGACTGGAGGTGCGCAGTTGGGGTTCTGTCAGTGTGTGGCAAAAGCCTCCCCAGGGGAGGGAGAACGCGCTTTGCTGTCAACAGCTCCACTAGACTCACACAAAATCTCATCTGGGGCACTTGAGCGGAAAACCCTGCCTACCTTCTGCCCTCCTCCCCCCCAAAACAAACCAAAAATCAGCAGAAAAGTTAAGATGTAAAAAATAAGTTTGACATTTCAAAGGCAAATGGGAAAAAAAACAAAACACTACCTTCTCTTTCTCTTCTTTTCAAGAAAAGGGTGGCTTTTTTGAGCTGACTTCTTTGTTCCCCACTGAGCTTGCTAATGTGTCTTAATTATCCCACTCTTCATTCTTCACAGCATCTAAATTCTCTTTATTATTTGATGAAGTCCCTTTCAGCAGCCACGCAAAAGTGATACATTCTGAGTCTGAAGAAATTAGCCATGAAATGAGCATCTCCTGAATATTGGTTATCACCTTTCCCCCTTCCATGTACTTATTTATTATTAGTTTTTAAGTCACAATGTTTTGCAGGCTCTGTCCTGAGGGCTGAATGGGAAGGGGATTCAGGAAGTGGGACTCCTTGGCAGCTGTGTGACCTAGGCATCAGCCCCTCTTGTCCCTGCTCTTTATCATGCTGCCAGGCTGCTCCTGAGGATAAATGAGGTGGTGTGTAGGAAGCCCAGAGTGTGGCTCCTGGAGCAGAGCAAAATGCTCTGTGAATTCTAACCATGGCTATTTCCGTGTGGTAGATCTGATTCCTCACCTCTGTGTTTAAAATGCTTCACACGTCCATCTCTGCCCCATCTGAGCCTCCTGGACCCTGGTGATCTGCCCTGAACTTTCCTTGGATTCTTCCCTCCAGCCTCATTGCACCTCTTTCAGATTCTAGAAGGTTCTGGCTTCTTGCTTCCCTCTAGGAGAGAAGCAGCAATGTTGTTCAAGCTACTTGAACTTTTCTTGCCCTCCATAACTGCATTACATCCCAACTCTGCCCTTAAATCTCTTTCTAGTCCCAGAGCAGGCGAGGGCCTGGTCAGACACTGTGATCACATTTCTTCAGCTTAGAAACAGAAGTGAATTGCTCTGAGCAGAGAGAATGCTTCTGTTCAGATGATCGTGTGCTCATGGTGGGATGGCCATAGACATACTTGTGTACAGAAGAAAGGCTTCTGGATAGGCTCTCTAGTTGGACAAATATAAAGTTAAGACCCTTCCCCACAGTTCTTGAAGAAAGTTGAAGGTACCATGATACTTCCGTGGGGGCTCTCCTCACATAGAACAATGACGCTTCCACAGGCACTGTTCGTTTTTTAAAAAAAATTTTATTGACAACTTCTATACTTACAGACAATAAACTATGATATTTCCCTCTCCTCCCCCATTTTCCCCATTCACAGCTCCACTCTCCATCATATCCCCTCCCTCTCTCCATTAGTCTCTCTTTTGTTTTGATGTCATTGTCTTGTGAAGGTATTTCTAGGTACTGCGAGGTCGTGGATATCAAGGCCAATCTCTGTCTGGACATTTGCATTGTAAGGAGTCATACCCCTTCCTTTGGCTCTTCCATTCTTTCCACCCCCTCTTCCGCAATGGACCCTGAGCCTTAGAGGTGTGATAGAGATGTTTCAGTGCTGGGCACTCCTCCATCCCTTGTTCAGCACTATGTTGCTTTTGGGTCATCCCAGTGGTCATTGCCATCTGAAAAGAGAAGCTTCTCTAACCAGAAGTGAGAGTAGCATTAATATGTGAATATGAACATTAAGTGTAGTGCTTTCAGGGCAGTTTGGTGAGAATAATATATACATTAGTCAGACAAGAGCAGGTTTTATACCCTAAGGCTCATGACCTCCCCTGCCATAGGCTTTGATTAGGTTTTTCAGTACCAGGCATGTATTCCCTCCCATAGAGAGGGCCTTCAGTCCAATTAGGAGCAGTTGGTTTTCCCCAAGAGCAGACATGCCACTATTGCACCCGTTCAGTCATTTGGCCTGTCTGGCCAAACTTGAATTTCCAGTGTCCACTGTTTTCACCACTGATGACTTCTGTCTCCCATATGGCTGCATGCAGTGCAGCTTTCCAGCTTTCAGTTGGCTGGTCTACAGGGAGAAGGTTTTCTGCTCAGCACCAGCTTGCTTTCTCAGTGACCTTGCTCTCAGGCAAGTGATGTCTTCAGCAATAGGGTCTTATCATCTGTTTCTCAAGGGAAACCAAGGGCTTTGGCAAAAGCCTTTAATGTTTTGGAGGCAACAGGGACCTCCTTGGCCAACAACTCACTGGAAGGTATCCCATCCCAGGCACTGAAAATTTTCTAGTAACAATCTACAGCTTCTGGATGTGCCATTATTCAAAAAGTAGGTTTACATAAGTCTTATTCACAATATCTTGAATTTAGATTGACCCTCCCCCTGCCCTTCTTTTATGCATTCTCTTCATCCTGGCCTCACTTAGGCCATTCCCCTCCTTTTACTCAGTCTGTTCTTCTACTTACATATGTAATCAATGCCATCCACGTTTTACAAGTCCTTCCTTAAGTCCTCCCTCCTTATAACCCTTTTTCAGCTTACTGGCCTCTGCTACCTATTTTTGGTTCCATTTCTCATATAAGTCTAAACATTTGTAGCTAGGATCCACATATGAGAGAACATGTGACATTTGACTTTCTGGGCCTGGGGTTACCTCATTTAGTATAATCCTTTCCAGATCCATCCATCATTTCCCTGAAAATTTCATAATTTCATTTTCTTTACCACTGAATAGAACTCCATTGTATAAATATACCACATCTTTGTTATCCATTCATCTGTTGAGGGACATCTAGGCTGGTTCCATTTCCTAGTTATTGTGAACAGAGCAGCAATAAACATGATTGAGCAAATATCTCTAAGGTAATGAGATGAGTCCTTAGGATATATGCCTAGGGTAGAATAGCTGGGTCATATGTTAAATCTTTTTTTAGTTGTCTCAGGAACCTCCACACTGATTTCCACAATGGCTATACCAGATTACATTTCCACCAACAGTATAAAGTGTTCCTCTTTTTCTGGACCCTCACCTGCTGCTCTGATTGCCTGTTCTGGGTGCTGTAGCTGAGTTCCCTTCCCCCTGGTGTCAGTGGTTGCTGGTGCTGGCACTGGCAGTTGGGGAGGGAGGCTGTGGATGGTGGCTGAAGATTATACCAGGCTATACATCTGGTTCCTGTGATTATCTTCTCAGCAGCTCTCGGCTGGTCCCTGCTGCCTTCTCCTTCAGGTTTTTGACTTTGCAAGGAAGCTGGTGTGAGTGGAAGTCCTGCCACCCACCTGGGTTCTGCTCCTGTGGTTCAGGCATGTAGCTCTTCCCAGAGGGCAGAGCCAGGACTGGCACCACTGTGGGAACCAATTCTGGCTGGTTTTCCTGCTTGCTAGAAAGTCTGAGTCTCTCCTGCTACTCTGCTATGGTTGATAATTCCTTATACACCTTCATTTTGGTAGAAGAGTTAAGTGTGGTTTTTATAAGACCTGTTTGAAGGGCTAATTGACATGATTTAAAATGTAATGGCATATTTGGGGCTTCTAGAATGAAGAGAAACAGGTAAGAGAAAAGCATTCCCAACCCAATGAAAGTAGAGTGGAAAGGCTTTCCAATCCCAGCTCTGCCACTCTGCTGGTGATAGCAGCAGACATTGGGGTTAGTGAACACCTGTGGAGGGTCTCCAAGTTCTCATGTACAGAAACAAGGAATTTGACAGAGATATATAGATAGTATCAAGCAGAGACCATTTATTAGAAAAGATTCACTTCCTAGGAAGGAAGTGGGCCAGAGCAGAGGAAAGTTTGAGCAATGGAGCCTGGTATACAAGCAGTGATGATTTTATATCCCATAGTGAGGGCTTTCTGACACATGTACATAGTATAGGTTTTCTGTCACATGTACTATCTGTTACATGCAGTTCTACTAAAACTTCATGCATAGCATGGCTCGTTAGCATCTTAAATCTCCACCATGGGTATTCATTTCATCACTATGAGATACAGGTCAACTTTAGACGTTATGGAGTGCCTCTGCACTTGCACCAGTGGCTCCAATCAGTTCTAATCAGCCTCTGCTGAGCAATAGGGCAGTGTGTGTGTGTGTGTGTGTGTGTGTGTGTGTGTCTGTGTGTGTGCGCGCACGTGTGCTATGGAGATTCAGTCTTCCTCTTTACTAACAAATGTTTCTTTAAAAAATATTTTATTTATTATTCATTTGCAAGCAGAAAGAAAGGGAGAGGGTAGGGAGAGCAAGAGAAAGAGAAAGAATATAAATGAGAAAGAGCATGCTGACCTCCTGCCATTGCAAACACACTCCACCGCGTGCCGCTTTGTGCATCTGGCTTTGTATGGGTACTTGGGAATATGAACCCAGATCACCAAGCTTTGCAAGCAAGTACCTTTAAGAACTGAGTTATCTATCTCTCTAGCCCAACAAGTGTTTCTTATAAGTCAACTTTGCAGTAAGCTGGCTCGTGCCCCACTTTTTCTGCCTCACTTGTATATTCTGGGTGAGGTTAAGTGGACCTCTGGGCCTCACTATCCTCCTCTAACAAACAGAGGAATAAATGACTGTGTGTGTGTGTGTGTGAGAGAGAGAGAGAGAGAGACTGAGCTCAGAAAGACATTGCACAAACATAGGCTGAATGTGAACAGAGGAAATCTCATAGAAGATGTCTGTGCCAACTCAGAACTCAAAGACCTGCACAGGAGAGGAGAAGAAAAAGGAGAGAGACAGAGATGGATGAAACCCGATTTATCCATAAAAACTCCAAAAGAGACCCTTTAATCAAAATAAATAGTTTACACAAAAATAAGGCCATTTCAGGTTTACCATGAATAAAAGCTCATTTCTTTCTTTCTTTCTTTTTTTCTGTTTTTTCAAGGAAGGGACTCACTCTAGCCCAGGCTGACATGGAATTCATTATGTAGTCTCAGGCTAGCCTTGAACTCCTGAGTGCTGGGATTAAAGGCATGCACCACTATGCCTAGCACATTTCTTGGTCACCTACTAAATGTCATGATCTGGGCATTTCTCTAGCCTAATTTCCCAGTTTTCTTCATGGGGTGGAGACAATCCTATTCTGCAATTAAGAACAGAGGAATTCTCTAAAAAATATTACACATTTGATATTAATAAGAGCATATTACACTCCTTAATTCTCAAAACAGCCATATTGCTGGGCGTGGTGGTGTACACCGTTAATCCCAGCACTCAGGGGGCAGAGGTAGAGGGATCACCATGAGTTCGAGGCTACCCTAAGACTACATAGTGAATTCCAGGTCAGCCTGAGCTAGAGTGAGACCCTACCTCGGAAAACCAAAACCCAAACCAAAAACCAAAACAACAACAGGGCTGGAGGGATGGCTTAGTGGTTAAGAGATTTGCCTGCAAAACCAAAGGATCCCGGTTTGACTCTCCAGGACCCACGTAAGCCAGATGCATCTGGAGTTCATTTGCAGTGGCTAGAGGCCCTGCTGTATCCATTCTCTCTCTCTCTTTCTGTCTCTTTCTCTCTCTCATAAATAAATAAATAAATAAATAAATAAATAAATAAATAAATAAATAAAATATTAAAAGTTTTATAACAACAACAAAAATGGTCATATTTAGCTGTAGTAGAAAGCCATATGCATCTTCATTTTCTTTCTTTAGTTCTTATGACTACTTTTCACATCACAGCTAAAGTAGCAGAAGCTTCACCCAACGGTCCTACCTTGTATCCTCACCCGGGAGCAGATAGAATTCCTAATATATCTACCTTTGGGTGACACAAGACATTAAAAATAGGGCTGGGTAAGTGGCTTAGTGGGTAAACACATTCGCTGCACAATCCCATTGACCTGAGTTTAGATACCCAGAACCTACATGAGGTCAGGCATGGTAGTATGAGCATCTGTAATCCCACTGTACTATGGCAAGATGGGAGGTGGAGACAGGGAATCCCTGGAAGCTCATTGGCCATATAGCCTGGTGTATGCAATAGCAAACAAGAGACCCTGCCTCAAAATAGGTGGAAAACATGGACTGACACCTGAGGCTGTCCTCTGACTTCCACATGTGTGCTATGGTATGTGAGGCCACACGCATACACAAACACACATATATCATATGCATACACACAAAGTTTAACAAAAGCAAAGATCACTCCCTTCATATTTTGAGCAATATTTCTGAATATTTACAAAGCTTTTAAATACAAAATTGGATGTCACATCAAATAAAGTCCTAAGAGAGGCCCATAGATTTGTGAATGAGAGCCTGAGAACCATTGAGATCAAGTGACTTGAGATGGTCAGATAGTAACTGTGGGATTTGAACCACAGCTTTCCAGTTTGCTGTTCTTTCTCCTACAAATGACCTCAATCTGGGTGTTGTCCAGCAACAGCTCACATATTATACCCAGAGATCCTAGACAGATCCTGCTTGTCAAGGGACTGTCTTTGATCTCTGTTGTCTAGGACTTCTCTGGAAGGCCAAGGTCACTGTTCCTGGAGGGTAGAATTATCTGAAGGCTCATCACTCAGTCTTGTCTGGAGAGGGGTTGTCATAGGCTCCAGCCACCATTGTCTCTAGAAGACTGAGAGGCAGCAAATTACCCCTAGCTTTTCAGTACTTAAAAACAAAAACGTGTTTTGTTGTTGTTGTTGTTTGTTTGTTTTTGTTTTTGGTGGGACCCACTTGCCCCGGCGGGGGTTCAACAGGGGCTCGAGGGGAGGCTGTTAACCTGGATGAGAGAGACAAGCAGACACAAAGAAGAAAGCCTTGCTTCCACACCAGTCAAGGCTTTATTATTATTATTCATACAGAGGTATATATAGGGGAGGCAGGAAGAGGGCAAATGGGATTTTATGGCTATAGGGGGAGGGGGAAGAAGGCAAATGGGATTTATGACTGCCTAATGGATTTTATGGCTACCAGAGGGTCGGGGGTCTCTTGAGTGATAGGCCTCAAGAATGTCTGTTGAGATTACAGGCAGGGCAGATTTACATCAGTCCTGTTTGTTTAAGATACACATCTTTAGGTTACATTCTTGTTCTTATCAAAGCAGGCTTTTTGGGAAGGCTTGGTAAATTTCACAGGAACTCAGGAAGCTGAAATCTTAACACAAAGAGTGGAGGCTTCTTCCTCCAAATGGTTGCAGTTTGGCTCAGTGGTCTCCAACATCTCCTCCCTTCTTTTATACAAGACAGGGGAGGCCCGCAGTCAAGCGGTGGGCTTTAACCAAGTGGGGAGAAGTGACCTGGCTCCTCCCGTGGGTCATTTTATCGCCCACAGATTTGGCCCTTGGTACCTTTTGGGGAGGGAGGCAGGGCCTATATAATTATTATGTATGGTACCAACCTCCATGTAAGTCAGGTTTTCTCTCAGGAATTCAGATATGGTCAGTAAGACCTTCCCTTGTGTTTTCCACCCACATTGGTACCCATCCCCTAGGGGTGCATAAGTCTGAATGCTTATCGGTTGGTTCCCGGAGGCTTGGAGTATTGAACCTTGGCCAACATGTCTAGAATGATTAAAAGGTAAACAAATCTACAGGGTTTACAGTGGTTATAGGGTTTACAGAGACTATAAGTTTTACAGGTATTACAGAAACTATAGGGTAAAAAAGGTAAACAAAGGCTTACAGGGCTTACAGTGGCTATAGGGTTTACAGAAACTATAAGTTTTACAGGTATTACAGAAACTATAGGTTTTAAAAGGTAAACAAAGGCTTACAGGGCTTACAGTGGCTATAGGGTTTACAGAAACTATAAGTTTTACAGGTATTACAGAGAAACTATAGGTTTTAAAAAGGTAAACAAAGGCTTACAGGGCTTACAGTGGCTATAACAGCTTTAGGGTTTACATTCATTGTTAGGGGAAGGTCTCAGCTGGAGGCAAGTCCTCAGTCGCGATTCCTCGGCTTGCCAGCTCCAGTCTGTGATAGTGGACCTGCAGAGCTGCTGGAACACTTGAGCTCTGGAAGCTGGAGTACCAGGACTCAGTCCTTCTGATTGGCATAATTAAGTTAGGAAAACACATGACAATAAAGGCTACATTGGAGGAGTAATCTGTAGCTGTGTCCTTTTTAGAATTAATACAATTGGTGATAATATACCAGGTACAACTAAGAGTAAATTTCATTAGGTGATTGACCCACCTGGGCCCAAGTACAAAAGGATAAGGGAGGGGCAGACACGTGCAAAACTTAAAATAATTTTCTTTTTAGAGTACTTTTTATAATTTTGTTTGAGGCCACCTTTGGGACCCAAGATGGGCTGTATCTCTGATTATTTATTTTCTTGGGGACCCAACTGTAATCATAAATTATATTTATTTTGGTATATACTGAAGAACCAAAAAAGAAATCAATTAACCTGTTACATTTAATCTCTGCAACACCATTTGCTTGCCTGACTCAGGCATAGCCACCTCTGTATGTTGAAACAAGTTGCAATTGTATTGTTGAAATAAGCCTCCTGGAAATTTTTGAGTTTATTATTTCTCTAAATTACTGTTGTAAACCAAGTTAAAGTTTTTTCTTTTACTTAGAAGACATCATTTATTAGCCAGATGACAGTACTGTCATTATAGAATCAGACATTTATTCAACCCAGGCCTAACTAGCTAAGGAATGTCTTTGACCTCTAACTCTGTAATCTATGTTTGCCCAGCAGTAAATTTCCCCCTGCTTAAGCTGAATGAGAATCTGAGAAAGAAACTGCTTGGGAGATACTTAAGGCATCAAAAAAATCTTTTTGCAGCCTTAACAGGATCACCAAAAGACAAATGACTATATGAAATAACAGATATTTTCTTTTGTAAACCTTGTAAATTTATGTTAAGATTATTAAGATTTTAAATACCCCAAATATGATTTTTAACCTTTTACCATATAGTAGCAGTCCCATTGTAGGATAAAGGAGTAATGCTCATGACAGAACAATTGCTTTTGAACCACCAGATTGACAACCTGTCTTTTTAATACATAACAGCATTTTTTAGAGCATCTATCCTGACTGACAGCTTTTAATCAATATCTATCTGTGAAGAAAAAAAGTTTGAGAAAAATTTTAATCAGTCCAATAACATAGCTTTTGGGGAGTTTTATACCTGTAGGACCTTTTAGAGATACTCAGCCATGGGGGCCTCTGGTTTTTATAACAGACAAAATTTTGTAAACCATTTATTGACCTGAGATGTAACTCATTAATTGACCTGAGATGTAATTCCCAGTTCCCATTCCCTCCCCACACAAGAATTGGGACCCGAGGCTTCAGCGGTGGGCTGCCAACACCTGTGAAGAAAGGAGTGAAAAAGGGTGGGGGTTAATTAAATTTTTCAGGTCACGATGTATGGGATCTGGTCTGGATGTCTGTTCCTAGGACAGAAAACATTTTTTTAAATATTTGAATGAAAGGGTGTCCTAAAAAGAGGGGAAGGAACTGTCCCATGTTATTAAGTCAAGGGAGAAGCGTCTGTCCATAGGGAAACAACATACAGACACACAAATATGACAGAAACATATAGGGCCCAATAACACAGACACACGAATATGACAGAAACATAGAGGGCCCAATAACATAGACACACGAATATGACAGAAACAGAGGGCCCAAGAAAAAGCTTTAAAAAGGAGAAAGAGAGAGAGAGCGCTCAGATACTTACCAGACCGGTCTGAGTGCTGAGGACCCCAGGGTTGGATGTTTTGAAAACACAGTTGGATAGGAAACAATTATCACAGGTTACATTAAAGATCTTGGGTAGTTACTGGTGTGCCAATGGAGGGGATGTTAGGAATTTTTGTATATATTAGCTATATTAACTATGTGAGAGAAATATTAATGAACCAATTTTAACCTTAAGATATAGTTAAAATGTTGACAAATAGGAACTTAATTAACTTTATTGGGTACTCTAAATTTAGTCTTTTTAAACCATCATCATGACCAGATTAATATCAACAGGTTAAAGTTTTAAGTTTACAAACTGAATACCATAGTAACCTGCTATCAGCTAGAGCCATGCTTTTATTAGTTTGATGTAAGCCCTAGGTTAATAATCACTTTATTGTATCTAAAAAGATCTGTAATCTAGTTAAGTGTTTTATCTTTAACTTTTTGTTTAAGTTTACTTAATATCTACAGTTACATATTTTTATTTTACAAATTATGTAACCACTTTGTAATAATCTTTTTCATTAGTTACCAACATTTAAAGTTTTTTTTTTTCTCCAGTTTATTTTTAATCAGTTTATCTTATTATTACCAATGGAAAAAAAAAAGGCCTTATGAAATATCTTTAAAGAATAGATCAGCCTTGACTTTTGATATACATTTAAATTATGAAAGTAGATTTGAACATTATAAAAAAATTTTTTTTGACGAATTTAGTATTAAGCACATATTTAAATTTAAATATAATTCTTGAAACTGTTTTTTTTGTTTGTTTGTTTGTTAGTAGTCCCAGAAAAAGCATAGAGAGGCAAAAGTGAACTTAAAACAGTTGTAAATACTTATAAGAAGTCTATATTTACTTATAATAGTTTGGTATTTATCCATATTTTGAAATTTTGTTAGTAGTCCCAGAAAAGTATAGAGAGACAAAGTGAACTTAAAACAGTTGTAAATACCTATAAGAAGTCTATATCTATTTATAATAATTTGGCATTTATCCATATTTTGAAATTTTGTTAGTAGTCCCAGAAAAAAGCATAGAGAGGCAAAAGTGAACTTAAAACAGTTGTAAATACTTATAAGAAGTCTATATCTACTTATAATAATTTGGTATTTACCCATATTTAGAAATTTTGTTAGTAGTCCCAGAAAAGTATAGAGAGACAAAAGTGAACTTAAAACAGTTGTAAATACTTATAAGAAGTCTATATCTATTTATAATAATTTGGCATTTACCCATATTTAGAAATTTTGTTAGTAGTACCAGAAAAGTATAGAGAGACAAAGTGAACTTAAAACAGTTGTAAATACCTATAAGAAGTCTATATCTATTTATAATAATTTGGCATTTACCCATATTTTGAAATTTTGTTAGTAGTACCAGAAAAGCATAGAGAGGCAAAAGTGAGCTTAAAACAGTTGTAATACTTATAAGAAGTCTATATCTACTTATAATAATTTGGCATTTATCCATATTTTGAAATTTTGTTAGTAGTCCCAGAAAAGTATAGAGAGACAAAGTGAACTTAAAACAGTTGTAAATACCTATAAGAAGTCTATATCTATTTATAATAATTTGGCATTTACCCATATTTAGAAATTTTGTTAGTAGTCCCAGAAAAGTATAGAGAGACAAAGTGAACTTAAAACAGTTGTAAATACCTATAAGAAGTCTATATCTATTTATAATAATTTGGCATTTACCCATATTTAGAAATTTTGTTAGTAGTCCCAGAAAAGTATAGAGAGACAAAGTGAACTTAAAACAGTTGTAAATACCTATAAGAAGTCTATATCTATTTATAATAATTTGGCATTTACCCATATTTTGAAATTTTGTTAGTAGTACCAGAAAAGCATAGAGAGGCAAAAGTGAGCTTAAAACAGTTGTAATACTTATAAGAAGTCTATATCTACTTATAATAATTTGGCATTTATCCATATTTTGAAATTTTGTTAGTAGTCCCAGAAAAGCATAGAGAGACAAAATAAGCTTAAAGATTCTAAAAGGGACACAGTGAAAGGGGCAACAGGTCCATATAGGGAAAACTGCATTTTTAGCTCTTTTATGTGTCTAAATTTAAGGTGTCGGTATTGCTGGGGCTGAATTACTAAGGTTTCATTTCTGCTTTGTTCCTCCTCACTACCAGACTCAGAGGACTGTTTAGGTGACTGTTTGTTCTCTGGACCCTCTCTACATTCTCTCTTTTTATGCCTCCTGTATGTGACTCTAAAATTGGCAAAGAGCTGGTTAATTGACCCTTTCCTGTTCTGACCTGAGAATGCGTCACGGGAAAGGCATGAAGAGTTTTTGTTTTAATTTTATTTTTGCAAGGGGGGGGGGTGGAGGGAGAGCGAATCTCTAGGTCTAGCTCATGAAGTTGTTTCAAAAGGAGGGCTTTTCCCTCTTTGTCCTAAGAAGAGTTTTGAGTAGTTGGGTTTCACGGGAAAGTTTATGAGTAGCCCGCCTAGTGACCTTTTCCAAATCAAAGTGCGGATGAAGCGCAGGAGCACAGAAGGAAGGTATTCTACTGGAGTTATATGGCGGTGAGTTAGTCTCAGAGGCAGATAGAGGAGGCCAGTCAGGCTTATGATCTTTGGTTGCCTCAGCTTTCAATTCTGCCTCCTCATCCTGGGAGAAAGAATCATTTCCCAGGGGGCCTCCCAAGAGCCCTGAGAGGACGGGATAAATGGACTTAGGAGGCTCTTTTGGAATGGGAGGGTGTGAGTTGTCCTCTGGCATAGGAACAATAACCGAGGGACATCGGGACGGGGGATGTTTGGGCGGGTCTGAGAGGTTTTTATCTTGACAGAGGGAAGTTTGGCTAGCCTTAAGGTTTTCTTTAAGGAAGGATTCCCCATCCTGTATGACTTTAGAAACATCAGGTTGATAATAATGAGACTGAAGGACGTCATTAATTAAATTCAAATAGGAGAAGGCTTAGACCGGGACTTTCTCAGGGCCAAACATGCGATAAAAATCTTTCAAACAATTACCCACGCGACCCCATCGTTCCTCGTCAATAGTGCCTTTTTGGGGGAACCATGGGCAGATATTTTCCAAGAGAAGAAAAAACTTAACCAAATCTTTCTTTTTAACTTCAGCCCCTCGCAACTTGAGGGATTCTTTAAGCCCTTGATAAACAACTCATGTTTACTTAACGTCTGGCCCATGTTGAAAAGAGAAATCTGCAGGAGCCTGAGCCCTGCCCCCAGGTGTGAGCTTTTGTCTTTGTTGCTGCCTGTGGTTTTTGAGCGGCTCTGCCAGATCTGCCAGCTTGTCACAGCTCGAGCTAACAGCCACATTTTGATGAAGGCTAGTGTTCCTCACGATAGAGAAAGTTTAGAAACGTTAAGACCAAAGGGCAATATTCCTGGGCCATAAATAGCCGGGGATTTTCGGTGGTCCCAAACGCAAGCCTGACCACAAGTTTAAGAATCCGGTAGCTGCCCTAAAGGCTTTTATTGGCCGATGCGTGACCGGTTTGTAAAATGTAAAGAGGAATAGATAGAAGGTTTATTGCCAACACCCGATCGGGCAGTCGGGATTTGAACAATGAGCTCGGGGCCTTCAGTCAATGCCAGAGAGTAGCCCTGGCCGAGAGACTTCAGTTGCCCTGTCGCCTTGATTCAATTCCACGCGAAGGCTTTAAACCGAAAACAAAGAATGAAATAAGAAGACAGCATCTGAGAGGGGAGATCTGTCTTTTTCTTTGAGATGGAAAAAGTCTGTTTTTCTTTACATTACACCTCTCCTAATTCCTCAGTGGGGAGGCTAGCCCTGCGGGTTAATTTACCTTTCTCTGATGGAGAAAGGGAAAGTTTGTTTTTCTCTTTACACGTTTCTCTGATGGAGAAACTGATGGGACAGTTTATTTTTCTTTACATTATCTCTCACCTGACCGTCAGTGGCAAATATTACCTTCTCACTGGGGCAGCCCCTGGGCTTGTAGTTTAGTCTTTCTCTGATGGAGAAAGGGAGTTTGTCTTTCCCTAACTGGGAAACAAACTCTGCCTAGTTTTTAATGGCGAGACAACCATATGAAACTTCACCTAAGTCCGTCAATAAAGAGACAATTTCTTCATTGGGGAGGCAGCCCACCCTGAGCCTGTAAATCCTAAGGGGAGGATGTCCCCAAAGGATCACCCGATTTTCTTTGTGCCTTGAGGTTCATAAACTATGAACATATATGGCTTGTCCCGAGACATTCGTCGCTATTCTTACCTTACCCAGGTCTGTATTACAGGCGGGCTTTCCTGCAGTGACCCACTGTGGATCTTCACTCACCAACGAGGTGGCGATCCAATGCTGAAGAGACGGCCGTCCTTCCTTGCGACGTCCAAGTCAGTCCTCGTACCTCAAGCCCCACGTCTGGGCGCCACTTGCCCCGGCCGGCGGGGTTCAACAGGGGCTCGAGGGGAGGCTGTTAACCTGGATGAGAGAGACAAGCAGACACAAAGAAGAAAGCCTTGCTTCCACACCAGTCAAGGCTTTATTATTATTATTCATACAGAGGTATATATAGGGGAGGCAGGAAGAGGGCAAATGGGATTTTATGGCTATAGGGGGGGGCGGGAAGAAGGCAAATGGGATTTATGACTGCCTAATGGATTTTATGGCTACCAGAGGGTCGGGGGTCTCTTGAGTGATAGGCCTCAAGAATGTCTGTTGAGATTACAGGCAGGGCAGATTTACATCAGTCCTGTTTGTTTAAGATACACATCTTTAGGTTACATTCTTGTTCTTATCAAAGCAGGCTTTTTGGGAAGGCTTGGTAAATTTCACAGGAACTCAGGAAGCTGAAATCTTAACACAAAGAGTGGAGGCTTCTTCCTCCAAATGGTTGCAGTTTGGCTCAGTGGTCTCCAACAGCTGCTGATTGGTTCAGGCAGTTTTTTCTGGAAGAGACAGAGAGAGTTTCAGGGTGGAAGACAAATAGAGATGGGTGACCCTCCAGCCTCTGCCTCTGTTGGGATGAAATCCAGATGCGCCGCGCCCCCTGGGTCAAAAAGTGCTTTCTTGTGGGCTTGCATCAGTTTAGCAGGTAAAGGGCTTGCTGTGGGACATGAAGATTGGAACTGCTGGAGATTTGAACCCATGTAAAATGCTGGATGAGCTGGTATGTGTCTGTAATCCCAGCACTGGAAAGGCAGACAGAAGGATCCTTACGGCTTGCTGGCAAGCTTGTCTAGCTGAATCAGTGAGGTAAGAAATTCTGTTTTGCTGGGCATGGGGGGGGGCGGGGGCGTTGGTGCACAACTTTAATCCCAGCACCCAGGAGGCAAAGGAAGGAACAAAAATGTGCTTTCAAAATAAACAAAGACTATATTATAGTAAATTTTTGGCCATCCTGGGAAGACATGAAAGACTTTACCTTGAAAAACCAAGAACAAAAAGAAATTCTGTGTCATAAAAATAAAGGGGAGAAGCAACCTCTGCTCCTCTCCCACACATATATACATGCACAAGGACTCATTCACCTGTGTGCCCACACACATGTGACACATGTCTCATGCCCACACATTGGGACACATACCAAAATAAAACAAAACAAAACAACAACAACAAAAAGTCCTTCTTACTTAAGCCAAAAAAAAGCCCAACTTTACAAAGATAAAGGCTCATGTTAGTGACTTTTTATAGGACTGGATGAGCAGTTGGGGTTCTGTCAGTGTGTGGCAAAAGCCTCCCCAGGGAGAGGGAGAACGCGCTTTGCTGTCAACAGCTCCACTAGACTCACACAAAATCTCATCTGCTACATCTTACCGGAAAAGAATGCCTAGGAACTGCCCTAAACTCCCCCCAAAACAAACCAAAAATCAGCAGAAAAGTTAAGATGGAAAAAAATAAGTTTGACATTTCAAAGGCAAATGGGAAAAAAACAAAACACACCTTTCTTTAAATTCATTTTCAAGATGTGCATCTGGCTTTTTTGAGCTGACTTCTTTGTTCAAACTGAGCCATCTAATGCTTTCTTAATTATCCCACTCTTCATTCTGCACAGCATCTAAGAAATCTTTATTATTTGATCTAAGTCAATTTCAGCAGAACTAAAGTGATACATTCAAAGTCTGAAGAAATTAGCCATGAAATGAGCATTTAAATATTGGTTATCAATTTTTCCCCCTTCCATGTAAACTTATTTATTATTAGTTTTAAAGTCACAATGTTTTGCAGGCTCTGTCCTGAGGGCTGAATGGGGAAGGGGATTCAGGAAGTGGGACTTAAATCAGCTGCATGATTTAGGCATCAGCCCCTCTTGTCCCTGCTCTTTATCATTGCCAGGCTGCTCCTAAGGATAAATGAGGTGGTGTGTAGGAAGCCCAGAGTTTGGTTTCCTGGAAAAAAGCAAAATTCTGTGAATTCTAACCATGGCTATTTCCGTGTGGTAGATCTGATTCTCACCTCTGTGTTTAAAATGCTTCACAGGTCCATCTCTGCCCCATCTGAGCCTCCTGGAGATGGTGATCTGCCCTGAAGTCCTTGGATTCTTCCCTCAGCCTCATTGCATTGTTTCAGATTATAGACTTTTCAAAAAAGTTTGCTTAATAGACATGGAGAGAAGTCCATCAATGTTGTTCATCTACTTGAACTTTTCTTGCCCTCCATAAGATCATTACATCCCAACTCTGCCTTTAAATCTCTTTCTAGTCCCAGAGCAGCATTGAAGGGCCTGGTCAGACACTGTGATCACATTTCTTCAGCTTAGAAACAGAAGTGAATTGCTCTGAGTTGAGAGAATGCTTCTGTTCAGATGATCGTGTGCTCATGGTGGGATGGCCATAGACATATACATGTACAGAAAAAGATTTTGGAAATGCTCTCAGTTGACAAATATCTTGTTAAGACCCTTCCCCACAGTTCTTGAAGAACTCTGAACCATGAGGTTTCTTTTGGGGCAGGCATAGAACAATGACTAAGGCACTTTTAATTTTTAAAAAAATTTTATTGACAACTTCTATACTTAACAGACAATAAACTATGATATTTCCCTCTCCTCCCCCATTTTCCCCATTCACAGCTCCACTCTCCATCATATCCCCTCCCTCTCTCCATTAGTCTCTCTTTTGTTTTGATGTCATTGTCTTGTGAAGGTATTTCTAGGTACTGCGAGGTCGTGGATATCAAGGCCAATCTCTGTCTGGACATTTGCATTGTAAGAAGTGGTACCCTTTCTTTGGCTTTTACATTCTTTCCACCACCTCTTCCGCACTGGACCCTGAGCCTTAGAGGGTGTGATAGAGATGTTTCAGTGCTGAGCACTATGTTGCCTTTTGGGTCATCCCAGTGGTCATCTCCATCTAAAAAGAGAAGCTTCTCTAACCAGAAGTGAGAGTAGCATTAATATGTGAGTGTGAACATTGAGTGTAGTGCTTTCAGGGCAGTTTGGTGAGCATAATATATGCATTTAGCTGGACAAGAGCAGGTTTTATACCCTTAAGGTGCACAACCTCCCCCGCCATAGGCTTTTGATTAGGTTTTTAGTACCAGGCATGTATTCACTCCCATAGAGTGGGCCTCCAGCCCAATTAGAGAACAGTTGGTTTCCCCCAGAGCAGACATGCCACTATTGAAACCGTTCAGTCTTTTGACCTATCTGACCAAACTTGGTTTCCAGTGTCCACTGTTTTCACCACTGATGACTTCTGTCTCCCATATAGCTGCATGCAGAGCAGCTTTTCCCAGCTTTCAGTTGGCTGGTCTATAGGGAGAAGGTTTTCAGCTCAGTACCAGCTTGATTTCTCAGTGATCTTGCTGCCCATGCCTGTGAAGTCTTCAGCAATAGGGTCTTATCATCTGTTACTCATAGGAAACCAAGGGCCTTGGCAATACTCTGTAATATTTTGGAGGCAACAGGGACCTCCCTGGCCAACAACTCACTGGTAGGTATCCCAACCCTGGCACAGAAAATTTTCTACTAGCCATCTATGGCTTCTGTATGTGCCATTATCTGGACAAGTAGGCTTTCATATGTCTTATTCAGAATATCTTGAATTTTATTGACCCTCCCCCCACCCTTCTCTTCCTCAGTCTCTTCTCCTGGCCTCACTTAGGCCATTCCACTCCCTGTAATCTGTTCTTCTACTTACATATATACAATGCCATCCCCTAAAGTCCTTCCTTCTCCTCCCTCCCTTATAACCCTTTTCCAGCTTATTGGCCTCTGCTGCTGAATTTTTGGTTCCAGCTCACATACAGGTCAAAACATTTGTAGCTAGGATCCACATATGAGAGAGAACATGTGACGTTTGGCTTTCTGAGCCTGGGTTATCTCACTTAATATAATCCTTTCCAGATCATCCATTTCCCAGGAAATTTTATAATTTCATTTTTTTTTTTTTTTTTTTAACCACTGAATAGAACTCCATTGTGTAAATGTGCCACATCTTTGTTATCCATTCTTCTGTTGAGGGACATCTAGGCTGGTTCCATTTCCTAGTTATTGTGAATAGAGCAGCAATAAACATGGTTGTGCAAGTATCTCTAAGGTGGTGAGAAGAGTCATTAGGATATATGTCTAGGAGTGCTATAGCTGGATCATATGGTAGATCTATTTTTAGCTGTCTCAAGAACCTCCACACTGATTTCCACAATGGCTGGACCAGATTACATTCCCACCAACAGTGTAGAAGTTTTCCGCATCCTCACCAACATTTATTGTCATTTGTTTTCTTGATTTTAGCCATTCTGACAGGAGTGAGATGGTATCTCAAAGAAGGTTTAATTTTCATTTCCCTGATGGCTAATGATGTAGAATTCTTTTTTGGATGTTCATATGCCATCAGTATTTCTTCTTCTGAGAACTGTCTATTTAGTTCCATAGCCCATTTTTTAATTGGGTTGTTTGATTTCTTATTGTTCTGTTTTTTGAGTTCTTTGTATATTCTGGATATTAATCCTTTATCAGATGTATAGCTGGCAAAGATTTTCTCCCATCCTGTAGGTTGTGTCTTTGCTCTATTCACAGTGTCCTTTGCTGTACAAAAGCTTTGTAATTTCATGAGATCCCAGTGGTTGATAAATGGTTTTATTTCCTGAGCAAGTGGGGTTAGATTCAGAAAGCCATTGCCTATGCTGATATGTTGAAGGGTTTCCCCTTTCTTTTCCTCTAGCAGTTTCAGAGTTTCAGGTCTGATATTAAGGTCCTTGATCCATTTGGACTTGATTCTTGCCACAGGCACTGTTCTCATGTGCATCTGTGATGCTTCCACACAGCTCTACTCAGGTAGGTGCTGAAGCTCCACAGGTATTGCCCTCTTACCTTTCCTTACAATCTCTGCTCTCAGATCTCCATAGCCTCAAAACTCACTTCTTTCTTCTTCCCTACTTCTCACTCTTCCCTCTGCTGCAATGAAGGAGGAGGCCTGCCATTTTTTTACTGACTGCTCCCAGTCAGGCTCCCACCAAGCTCCCAACATGATTGTTGGCTCACTACAAAATGACAGATACATATCAGTTACTTTTTTTTTTCTAGGTAAGGTCTCCCTTTAGCCCAGGCTAATTTGGAATTCACTATGTAGTCTCAGGGTGTTCTCAAACTCATAGTGATAACCCTACTTCTGCTTCCCGAGAGCTGGGATTAGAGGTGTGTGCCACCCCAGCCAGCTTCAGTTACTTTCTTGTTGCTGGGTCAGAATACCTGATCAGAAGTAATTTAAGGAAGAAATTATTTTTGAATGGAAGTGATATAGTGGGGAAGGTATGGTATCAGGAGCAGGAAGTAGCTGTTCACATTGTAGCACAGTGAGGATGCTGCAGGAAAACAGGTAATGGGGCCAGGCTGAAAAACCTCAGTGCCTCCCCACATGACCAACTTCCTCCAGTAAGAGGTTCTACAACCTTTCCCAACACTGCCACCAGTTAGGGACCAAGTATTGACGCCTGTACAACAGTCCACCCCTGAACCCAGAGGCTCCATGGCCATCTTATTATATAAAAATGGGTTCAGTTTTAATAGCTCCAACACTGTTCAAAAGTCCAAAGTTTCTTTTACATTTAACCCAAAACACCCCTCCTGCCCAAGACTGAGTCATAGAAGCACCCAGCCTGGCATGATGTCAGGGTTCAATAAATGATGGCAATTCTTTTTTTTTAATTTAAATTAAATTAAATTTTTATTTATTTGAGAGAGAGAGAGAGAGAATGGGCATGCTAGGGCCTCCAGCCACTACAAATGAATTCCAGATGCATGTGCCATCTTGTGTATCTGGCTTACATGAACCCTGAGGAATCAAACCTGGGTCCTTTGGCTTTGAAGGCAAGCGCTTTAACCACTAAGCAATATCTCCAGACCAATGATGGCAATTCTTATTAATTTCAAAGTCATTCTTCCTCAAGATTAGAACCGCAAGATGCAGAGCAATTGTAAACCTCCTCAGGGGAAAGCCAGGTCTCATCCTACCTCCCCCAGACTCCCTGAGGGGGCCAACCTAGTAGTCCCCTCTTTAGCTTTAAAATGTCACCTTAAGAAGTAGATTGCATAAGAGCTCCCAGTGGAGAAATCTTTTATGATTATACTTTATGCTGACAACAGCTCTAAATTAGAGGGTGCAGCTGACTGGAATGAACTTAATTCTCCATACAAATGTGGGCTCTCAGAAAGAAATCGCTTTTTCAGGTCTAAAATCTATTTTATCTCCCCTAATTAGGAGAATATGTAAAGCTAGAGGGGGGAGAATAGCGTTCAATTTGCCATAAAAAGCAAACCCAGTAGTTTATAAGATCACACTTCCCAAACAAGCTCCGGCCCATTAGAGTAGATCATGCATAATTCAGGACTCACTTGTTACTGCGTGGATCATGCAAATTCCCTCAAATTACATTTGGAAAAAATGAGGCTCATCTTCCAGCTTTAAATAGACTATTAGAAAAGGGGCAGATAGAAAAGCCACAAAGAAGTAAATAGTTTCAGTAACATCAGTGTGAACATGAGATGAGAAACTTTGGATGACAGAGTAGAAAGCCTGAGATGGGAAGAACCATGCAGCAATGGGGTTCGACAGAGAACACCTGTCTCCATCTATGGCCCTCTGTCTGCTTTGCAGAGACTGCGTGCATTGGGGGAGAGAACTTCATCTAAATGTCGTCTCCCAGGAGGTGGTTCTTCTCTTGAACTTCTGAGGATTGTGTGTGTGTGGGGGGGGGGATCCATTCAGGATGCTATTAACAAAATTACTATAGAACAGAGCAGGAGGCCTGTGAACCACATGCATTTCTTTCTCATGGTTCTGACCAGGGTGCCAGGATGGGAGAATTCTTCCCTCTGACAGAGGCTGATTTATGGCTTCATTTAGTGGAAAAGGAGCCTTCTGGGATCAGTTTTTTTTAAATTATTTTATTTAGTTTTGGAGAGAGACACAGAGAGAGACAGACAGAGAGGCAGAGGGAGACAGACAGAGATGGGCGCGCCAGCAGTCTCTCAGCTGCTGCAAATGAAATCCAGATGCCTGCATCCCCTTGTGGTCAAGTGTGGCATTGCACCCTTGCGTCACTTTGCATCTGGCTAAATGTGGGACCTGGGGATTGGAACCGGGTTCTTAGGCTTAGGAGGCAGGCGCCTTAACCACTAAGCCATCTCTCCAGCCCTGGGATCACTTTTATAAGGACATTAATCCCATCATGGTTTCACCCCCTTGACCTCATCATTCCCAAAAGTCTTACACCTAAAATTGTCATATTGGGGGTTAGGGTCTCCACATATGAATCTAGGAGATGAAATAACTTTTCCCTTTTCCATCTGAAACTATACCACACACACACACACACACACACACATAAAGGGAGAGAGAGAGAGAGTGAGCGAGCAAGAGAGCAACATGTGTATGTGCAATAGAATCAGTAGTAGGGATGTGGAGGTGAGATTTTCACACAATCCTTGGAAAACTTGTTCAAATTGTAAGCAGATCTTGTCTGGTGAAACTGTAGTCTGTTTCTTTCAACCCATCCTTTTTATATTCTGTTTTAAAAAAAATTATTTATTTGTTTATTTGAGAGAGTGTGAGAGAAATAGAAAAAGGCAGACAGAAAGAGAGTGAGGCATGACAGAGCAGATGCATGAACCACTTTCTGCGTCTGGCTTTACATTGGTACTGGGGAATCAAACCCAGACTGTTTGGCTTTCAAGGGGCACTCAAGCGAGGTAAGGTTTCACTCTAGTCCAGGCTGATCTGGAATTCACTATGTAGTCTCCGGGTGGCCTCAAACTCACAGTGATCCTTCTATTTCTGCCCCCCTGAGTGCTGGGATTAAAGGTGTGCTCCACCACACCCAGCTCAAGCAAGCACTTTTTTTTTTTTTTTTTTTGGAGAGTGAGAGAGAGAATGGGTGTGCCAGCAGCCTCTCAGCCACTGTGAATGAAGTCCAGACACGTGTGCCCCACAAGTGCAGCACTGCACTCTTGAGTCACTGAACATGGCTGAACATGGGACATGGAGAATCGAATGGGTGTTCTTAGGCTTAGCAGGCAGGCGCCTTAACCGCTAAGCCACCTCTCCAAGCAAGCACTTTTAACCATTGAGCCATCTCCCCAGCCTCCAATTGGGGACTTTCATATACGAATGTACTGTAATTTGGTAATGTTCCCATCACATGAACTTCTTTTGTCCCTTTCCCCAACTCCATTCCACTGAGAACCCTCCTCTTTCAAGGTAGTCTTTCCTCTTCTATGTTGTCACATTCCATTCTTCACATTCTTTTTTTTTCTTCTAGAGAGAGAGACACAGAGAGAGACAGAGAGAGAGGGACAGGAAGACAGATAGAGATGGGCTTGCCAGCAGCCTCTCAGCCACTGCAAACGAAATCTAGATGTGTATGCCCCCTTGTGGTCAAGTGTAGCATTGCCCCCTTAGGTCACTTTGCATCTGGCTAAACGTGGGACCTGGAGATTGGAACTGGCATTCTTAGGCTTAGGAGGCAGGCGCCTTAACCGCCTAGCCATCTCTCCAGCCCCCATTCTTCACATTCTTAAAGAGTGATCATTTACACTGGAAGATGCCCAATGCCTTGCCCCCCCCCCAAAAAAAAAACAGAAATAACTTCAGTGTTTCACTCTTATACTATAATACTATAGTAGGTGCAAGGTTTGGGAGTCACCAAGACCACGCAAAACCACTCTGAGGCAAAAACGAAAGATTTTCTTTGGGAACAGCACAAGCTGGTAGAGATGACTCAAAAGAGGAGCACAACCAACCTGAATTTTCAGGTAGTGGGCTTTATAGGGTATTTTCAGTTGGGGAAGGTAAGGAAGGAAAAAGAACTCATTTGTTAAGTTGAATAGAAAAGTTCCTTTAGTGGAGATCATTACAACCATTTAAAATAGCTACGGTGTGACACCAGAACAGTGACAATGTGACTTACGAGATAAGGGGCTGGAAACCATGACCTGGGGCATTTTTAGGTAAGGAGGGGATAATGACTGGGTGGTTTCTTTTCTTTTAAAAAAAATATTTTATTTTATTTATTTTTGAGAGAGAGCAGGAGAGAGAAAGAGGCAGAGAGAGAATGGGTGCATCAGGGCCTCCAGCCATTGCAAAGGAACTCCAGACACATGTGCCACGTTGTGCATCTGGCTCACATGGGTCCTGGGGAGTTGAACCTGGGTCCTTTGGCTTTGCACGCAAACCCCTTAACCGCTAGGCCATCTCTCCAGGTCTCTTGAAGAATGTGGATACTCCACTTCCTATGCCTCTGTCACCATTCTGCTGACCATGGTGACTCCATCTTGGGACCATTGACTTTCTTCAACCCATGGCTTGGTTTCCCAACTTGATACCTCTGTGTGACTCTTTCTACACCTGGACAGCCTCTTTGCAGGTCTGAAGACACAGAGTTTCCACCTCTTGAGACCATTTCCATGAATCTCTTCCTACAAGAAACCTTTCCTACCTTCACTCTCCTATCCCACCCCATCCAAATGAGTGTCCCCTCTCTATGAAAGCTAAGGAATGTAGGACCAGCAGACTTCTCTTCTGTTCTGTCCTAGGCTGGGAATTTCTCCAGGGCAAGACTTGGGCATGACACAGGTCTTATATTTGCTAATCCAAAAAACAAGGCACACAAATTTAAATATATCTCCACTTCAAAACACCAGATAGACTGTATTTTTTTTTTTTTTTTGGAGAGAGACACACACACACACACAGAGAGAGAGAGAGAGAGAGGAAGACAGATAGAGAATGGGCACGCTAGCAGCTTCTTAGCTGCTGGGTATGAACTCCGGATGTGTGCACCCCCTTGTGGGCAAGTGTGGCATTGTGCCCTTGCCTCACTTTGCATCTGGCTAAACGTGGGACCTGGAGATTGGAACTGATGTTTTTAGGCTTAGCAGGCAGGTGCCTTAACTGCTAAGCCATCTCTCCAGCCTTAGACTGTATTTTTTTTTTCCAAGGTAGGGTCTCACTCTGGCTCAGGCTGACCTGGAATTCACTATGTAGTCTCAGGGTGGCCTCGAACTCTCCGCGATCCTCCTACCTCTGCCTCCCAAGTGCTGGGATTAAAGGCGTGCGCCACCACACCCGGCTAGACTGTATTTTTTAAGGAAAGGTAGCTGAAGGAAAGTGTAGTGGTACATGCCTTTGATCCCAGCACTCAGGAAACAGAGGTAGGAGGATTGCTGTGAGTTCAAGGCCAACCTAGGCTAAAGAGAAAGTTCCAGGACTACAGTGAGACTCTATCTCAAAAAAGAACAAAAAAAAAAAAAAAAAAAAAAAAAGAAAGAAAAAAGAAAATAAAGAAAAATGGTAGGTAGCTGAATTATCTAAAAATATCTTTTTTTGTATGTGTATATGTCTGTGGTGCATATGTATGTTCAAATGTATGCATATGCACATATGTGCCCATGGTACACATGTATGTGGATGCCAGAGGTTAACATTGGGTCTCTTCCTTGATCATTCTTTTGTTTTGTTTTATTTTAAAGTTCTTATTGATAACTTATTATATAATTACAATTGTATTTATTTGTAATTACATAATTACTTATTGTACAAGTATATAATTACAATTATCATGATCATAATTCCCCCTACAACCCCAGTTTCTCCTTCCCAAATCCCCTTACCATTGAATACCTTCTTTCCAACTAGTCTGTCTTCTAGTTTGATGTCATCATTTTCTCCTCCTGTAACGCAGGTCTTGTGTATGTAGTGTCAGCCACTGTGAGGTCATGAATATCACGGCCTTTGTGTCTGGATGACAGCATTGTAAGCACTCTTCCCCTGCCTTTGGCTTTCACATTCTTTCCACCACCCCTTCAGCAACAGTCCCTGAGCCTTGGAGGGTGTGATTAATATGTCTCATTTAATGCTGAACATTCCACTGTCACTTCTTCTCAGCATTATGGTGAGCTTTGAGTCTCCCTAGTTGTCACTGCTACCTGAAAAGAAAAGCTTACCTAACCAAAGGCGAGAGTAACATTTATATATGGACATAAACAAAAGTTTTTTAAGGGAAATTTGGTGGGGATAATATATCCATTTAGCCAGGCAGAAGTAGTAGTTTCTCCTGTAGAGCTTATGACCTTTCCAGCCATAGGCTTTTGACCAGGTTTTCTGTACCAGGTATGAATTGCCTCCCATGGAGTGGTCCTCAATCCAATCAAAGAGCAGATGGTTTCTCCTCTAACAGACATACCACCATTGCACTAGTTGGTATGTTTGGCCTTGATGGCCAGCCATAAAGCTTGCTGGGTCCATTGTTGATGACTTTTCTCCTCCTAAAGACTGCATAGGTCTTTGCAGCATCCTGACAGCTAGTCAAATGGGATGAGGCTTCCAGTTCAGCTCCAACTTGATTTCTCAGTGACTTGTAATCTAAGTCCAAGAGTGTTCAGCAATTGAGTCTTACCATCTAGTTCTGATGGGAAACCAAGAGCCTTGGCAATATCCTGTAATGTTTTGGGGGCATCATGGGCCTCCCTGGCCAGCAACTCTCTGGAAGACATCCCACTCCTGGCATTGAAATATTTCTAATAGCAATCTATGGCTTCTGGGCACACCCTTATTCACCTCCACAGAATACTTGTGCCCAAACTCCTTTTTAACATACATAGGATTAGCCAGAAAAGATGTAGATTTCCATATGGCTTACTCATAACATCTTAAACTTTGATTAACTCTCCTTCATCCCCTCATTTGGCCCCACTTAGAATATCCAAACCCCAGTATTCTGCCCCTCTACTTACATATCTCCTTTTAAGATGTCCATTCTCCTCCTCCCACATAGCCCCTTTCTAGCTTCCTTGCCTCTACTCCTGAATTTTATGTCAATTCACACACAAGTCTAAACATTTGTAGCTAGGATCCACATATGAGAGAGAACATGTGACATTTGACTTAGTATGATCCTTTTCAGATTTATCTATTTCTCTGCAAATGTTATAATTTCAGTTTTATTTACAGTTGAATGAAATTCCATTGTGTAAATATACTAAATCTTCATTATTCATTCATCAGTTGAAGGGCATCTA
The DNA here is from genome assembly GCA_036365145.1 of Orientallactaga sibirica. NCBI lineage: Eukaryota > Metazoa > Chordata > Mammalia > Rodentia > Dipodidae > Orientallactaga > Orientallactaga sibirica. The sequence goes on from JAEOAD010000015.1 coordinate 16,579,126, forward strand.
GGCTTGTTCCATTTCCTAGCTATTGTGAATAGAGCAACACTAAACACAGATGAACAAGTATCCCTGTAGTAATGAGCAGAGAGTCCTTAGCGTATATGCCAAGGAATGGTATAGCTGGGTCATATGGTAAATCTACTTTTAGCTTTCTCAGGAACCTCCACATTGATTTCCACATTGGCAGTGCCAGCTTACATTCCCACCATTTTTACAGAGGTGCTGGGGATCTGAACTTGGGTCCTCATGCCTGCATGGTACACATTTTACCCACTGTATTGATTACTTTGCTTATTGCTGAGACAAAAATACCTAAGTAGGAGCAACTTAAGGAAGGAAAGAGTTTATTCTGGCTTACAGTTTTGAGAGGATATATTCCATTATGGTGGGGAAGGCATGGCAGCAAGAACAGAAAGATGGCTGGTCACAGTGCAGCCAAAGCCAGGAAGCTCAGAGCAAACGGGGAGTGAAGCAGGCCTATAAAGCCTCAAGGCCTGCCCCCAGTGACCCATTTCCTTCAACAAGACTCAACCTCCTACAGGTTCCACAACCTTCCTGAAGAGTGCCACCAGCTGAGGACTAAATATTCAAACACGTGAGCCTCTGGGGAATATTTTACATTGAAACCACAGAAGCCCCTGAGCCATCTCCCTAGTCCTACAAGGTCTCATTTCTTATTGTTTGAATACATTATATACTTTCTTATTATACATGACTTGGAAAATATTGCAAACTATAAAATATTCTTTTGGAAAGTTCTGTTACCTTACCATCTAGAGGTCATTAGAAGTAAATCAGTTCATTACTTGTCAGTGCTGAGGGGTGTGTGTGTTGTGTGTGTGGTTTTCTATCTTTAGTTTATTTTAATCTATTTTAATTTATTTATTTAAGAAAGAGAGAAAGAAAGAGGCAGATACAAAGTGACAGAGTGGGACTGGAGAGATGGTTCAGTGGTTAAGGCACTTGACTGTGAAGCCTAACGACCTAGATTCAATTCCCCAGTACCCAGGTAAAGCAGACGTACAAGTTGGTGCATGCATCTAGAGTTTGTTTGCAGTGGCTAGTGGCCCTGGCACATCCATTCTCTCTTTCTCTCTCTCTCTCAAATAAATAAATCAATAAATAAAATTAAATCAAAAGCAAGATAATGGGCATGACCTCTTGTCACTGTAAATGAACTCCAGATGCATGCACCATCTTGTGCATCTGGTATTACGTGTATACTGGGGAGTTGAACCCAGGTCCTTAGGCATTGCAGACAAGTGCCTTAACCACTGAGCCATCTCTCCAGCCCTCCATCATGATTTTTAAAATAAAGATTGAGGGCTGGAGAGGTGGCTCAGTGGTTAAGGCACCTGCCTGTGATGCCTAAGAATGTTTGTTTGAATCTCCAGGTCCCACATTTAGCCAGACACAAAAGTGATGCAAGAGCACAATGTCGCACATGCGCACAATGTCGCACATGTGCACAAGGGGGCACATGCATCTGGAGTTTGTTCACAGTGGCTGAGAGACCATGGTACACCCATTCTCTATCTCTCTCTGTCTCTCTCAAATTAAAATATAAAAATAAAAAAATTCATGGAGCTCCTATTTTATTCTTTTTTTATTTTAGAGAGAGAGAGAGAGCACATGTGCACATGTGTGAAATAGAGAGAGAGAATTGGCACACCAGGCCCTTAGCCACTGCAATTGAACTTCAGACACTGGCACCACCTAGTGGGCACGTGCGACCTTGTGTTTGCCTCATCTTTGTGCATCTGGCAACGTGGGAACTGGAAAGTCCTTAGGCTTCACAGGCAAGCGCCTTAACCACAAAGCTATCTCTCCAGCCCTCCTTTTCCCCTTTTCATTCTTCTTCTTCTTTCAGTGCTGGGGATTAAATCCAAGCCTTGCACTTGCTGGATAAGTGCTCTCCTAGTGAGCCATGTCACCAGCCCACAGGAGCTGTAGTTGTTAAATGTTCTGCAGTGTTGCAGACTTTTAAAAGTAAACTTACTTCTGGAGCATTTTAAATTTCACAGCCAAATTCAGAAAAAGGTTTAGACAGTTCTCACACACCTACTGTGCCCCCATCCTCACAGCTTCCCTAGCTGCCAACCTCTTCTCCAGTGGTGCATCTGTCATAATTGATGTCCTTATATTCATACCTCAAAGTCACCTAGCATCCAGTTGACATTAGGACTTACTCTTGGTGTTGGATATTCTATGGGTTTTGACAATTATATCAATGGCATTATATCTAGCAATATAGTGTCACACAAAGTACTTTATTACTCTAAGATTTCATTGCCCCAAGCTGTCCTACCTATTCATCTGTCCCTTCTGATCAAAGGGTGCAACCACAAAACTGTTTATTCTTTCTATAGTTTGACTTTCTCCAGAATGTCACAGAGTTGAAATCATAAAGAAGTTGACCTCATTTGATAACTTCTTTCCCTTAGTTGTATGTACATAGAGTTCTTTTATGTCTTTGTGGCTTGGTAACTCATTTCTTTTCAGTGCTGAATAATATTCTACTATCTGAATGTCCACAGTTTATCTATTTACCCACTGTGAAGGCCCTCTTGGTCACTTCCAAATTTTGGCAGTTATAAACAATGCCACTTTAAACATCATGTACAGGATTAATGGACATAATTTTTCAACTCATTGCATAAATTCTAAGAAGGCATTGCAGACTTTTAAATGTTTATAATTTTTGCCTCAAGTTAAAGAAAATTATAGTTCATGATTTCCATATGTAACATTCTTTCTCCTTCCTTTTTTCCTTTCTTCCTTTTTTCTTTTTGTTTGGCTTCTTGAAGCAGGGTTTCATTTTATGACCCAGGTTGGCGTGGAACTCATGATTCTTCTCCCTTAGCCTCTCTATTCCTGTGATATAGGCATGAGTCAGCAACCCAGCCTTGTGTATTTTGAAAAACATTCATGAACCTCTAATATGAAGTTCCTGCAGACTGTGAAGTGGACAACATGAGAAACCGAAGCTCAGACAGTGAAGTGGTTAAGTAGTGAACTCAGAGATATGGTGCTTGGATGAAGCAGGGACATGGCCCAAGGTCAGTTCTTTGGAGCCTAAGTGCAGCAAGAAGCATTTCATCAAAGTGTCGCCCCAGGGCACAGGGCACTGGAGAAAGTGGCCATGTAGTGCATATTTCCTTCCAGACTAGCTCAGAGCAGAGTTCAGCCTGATGAAGAAAACTGCATACAAGTAGACTAGATGGGTCTTTTGCAATCTACTCTTTCAAAAATGCAACACTGAAGGGTTGAAGAAATTTCTACTGCTTAGAAATTTATGTGTCAGGTTCTATTCAAGAGTTGTGAATCTGGAGACTAATTAGGGTTAGAGGTCAAGGAGCCCTTACTCAATTCAATGGAGTCCTTCCTTTATTAAAAATGCCCTATGAGAACTTTTAGTCTGGTGTGGTGGGAGATTGAGATAGGAGAGTCGCCATGAGTTCAAGTCCAGTCTGAGTTACATAGTGAGTTCCTGACCAGCTTGGACTAGAGTAAGATCCTATATCAAAAAAATATTGGGGACTGGGGAGATGGCTTAGCAGTTAAGCACTTGCCTGTGAAACCTAAGGACCCCAGTTCAAGACTTGATTCCCCAGGACCCACGTAAGCCAGATACACAAGGTGGTGCACGCATCTGGAGTTCGTTTGAGGTGGCTCAAGGTCCTGATGTGCCCATTCTCTCTCTCTCTTTCTCTCTCTCTGTCTGCCTGTCACTCTCAAATCAATCAATAAATAAATAAAATATAGATTTAAAATGTATATTGAGGGCTAGGAAGATTGCTCAGTGGGTAAGAGCACTTGCTGCAAGCACAAGCGCCTGAGACCGCCTAAATTTGATTCCCTAGGACCCACATGAACAGATGGGCATGGCTACTTCTGTAAAATCCCATTCCTGTGGAGTTTAGAGACAGGAGAACCAGGGGATCATGAAGAATACAGCATTGTGTTCAATCTCAAGGCAATATGCAGATAAGCCAGTAGAGAGAAACACGTGTTGTTCTCCTCTTCATGCCTGTGAGAGCTTCTGCACATACATGTGCATACAAACACACACATGTGTGCACACACACATCACCACCAACATCACATATTATACAAAAAAAAAATCGAGAACACGCCAAGTATGTATATTTTATTTATTCAAAATACATGTTTGGAATACTATAGCATGTATTGTGCTCACTATCAAACATAATCACAAACAGAAAGGGAGACAGAATTGGCAGCGGCTAGAGTCGAGTCAGCTGGAAGGCATACAATTTGGCTTTGGAAACTGTGACAGAACCATCTGGGTTCAGCTGCTCATCAGAAAGCTTTTGTCAGGGGCCGGGCCAAGAACAAGGCCCAGGAGATTCCGGATGGTGTCCATGACTTTGTCAAGTGGAGTCATAGCGACGGGTTCTCTAACAGCTGGTGCTGCGGCCCTTGTCATGCCCGCACGGGAACGATCATCCTGGGGACCTGGTACATGGCTTCATAGCTCTTTCCAGCATCCTGACAGCTAGTCAACAGGGAGGAGGCTTCAGCTCATCCGCACATTGATGTCTCAGTGTCCTGAAGGCCTAGCATGTGGTATCTTCACCAGCATGGTCTTACCATCTACTTCTGGTGGTCAACTTACTGATGGCAACTTTGCTGACAGTGGAGGTGACTAAACTCCAGGCAGGCAGTCAACATTCAGTATGAAGTCATTGGTAATTCCTACTCATCTCAAAGGATGGCTGGTCGTGCCTGCATTCTTTTTGCCATCTCTGTTCTTATGTTTATAATCAGTTCCGTGCTGGTGTATGGAGCAATTTCTGTACGTATTCCACGTTTTCACCTTTTCGAGTTTCATCTCCCTGGGTGGTAGTGGTTCACGTGTGTCCTGAGTGTTTTCTTCTTCCACAGTATCAAGTGGGTTGGCTGATCCTGTTCTTCTGCTACCGGCTCTTTGACTTTGTTCTCAGTTGCCTGGTTGCCATCAGTTCTCTGACTTACTTGCCAAAAATCAAGGAATACCTGGATCAGTTACCTGACTTTCCCCACAAAAATGACCTCCTGGCATTGGACTGCAGCTGCCTCCTTGTGTTCAGTTGATTGGTTCCTTGCACTCTGCATCATTCTTAAGGCTTACCTCATCAACTGTGTCTGGAACTGCTACAAATACACCACCACCAACAGAAACATGCCAGAGATTGCCCTGTACTGTGCCTGTAGAGCGCCCCCACAGTGCGTTTTGCCAACCTATGAAATGGCCATGAAGATGCCTGAGAAAGAACCATCGCCTCCATACTTGGCCACCTGAGGATGCTCTGCCGCTGTCAGGAGACACGACACCAGCTTCTCCTTTGCAGAACGCTGCAGTGCAGAGCTCTCAGACTGGTTCTATATCAAGTACCTTGTTTTTTGATTAGCATTTATTTTCAAGCACTAAGGAGCTTTTTGGACATTTATTAGAAACTTCTTTTTGTTAAGTGTACTACATTTTAATACTTTTTGAAGACAATCTAGGTTCAGCCAGAGCAAAGTGCCGTGTTAACCTTTGATGGAGGGGTGGGAAGGGAAAGGGGATTTTCTGCATTTTCTTCTTAACTTTGCACTTTCTTTATATAATAGTTTGTATTTTGGTTATTTGCTGCCACGGGTAATTTCAGGAAGAATGAGTTCCGTATTCAGGATGAGTAGTTGGGAATAAGAGTTGAGATTTTCTTTTTGTACTCCAGTGACTCCTTGAGTCCCCCCACACACTTGGAGCTCACTGGGTTAGTAAAGAAGTTACAACAAGCCGGGCGTGGTGGCGCAGGCCTTTAATCCCAGCACTCGGGAGGCAGAGGTAGGAGGATCGCCATGAGTTCTAGGCCACCCTGAGACTACATAGTGAATTCCAGGTCAGCCTGGGCCAGAGTGAAACCCTACCTCGAAAAACCAAAAAAAAATAAATAAATAAAATAAATAAATAAAAAATAATAATAATAAAATAAAATAAATTAAAAAAAAAAGAAGTTACAACAGCCAGGGCACAATGTGGGAAGAGAAGGGAGGCCCCTTAGGAAGGGTGGAGGTCAGGATGGGCAAGGGAACACCCTGTGCTGCAGGGTCATGAAGGCAACCAGCACAGTGGAAAGGAGAGGGTAAGGGCTGAATCTCAGCTTTTCAGTCTAAGAGCATGCTACCTGCCCAGCTCCATCCCCCTCCCTGAGCTTGTTGCCTCATTGGTTCAGTGCAGAAATGAGACCTGTCTCAAAGAGTTGTTGCACAGATGAAGCGAGACAGGCTTAGCTTTGTCCTCCAAGCCTCCTCCATTGATCACAAAGGGCTCTGCAGGGGCTGCTTACTTATTTTCTGATGTCTGGCACTTGCTCCTTGCCCATTTGTGCCATGTACTCTGTAAAGGGTGACTCTTTATTGGAACTACTGAATACAACCAGAAGCAAATATTCATAATGGAAAAGCAATGGGTGACCCCAAACACCCATCAACTGATGAATGAAGAGATAAAATGTGCTATACCAATGTAAGAGAATATTACCCAGCTAGAGAAGTAACTTAGACTCTGCTATGCTACAAGAAAGAAGCAAGACAGGGGGCCCATGCTCTATGATCACATGCGGAAGAAGTAGCCTGAATAGACAGATTCCCAGTATGTTGGTTTGAATGTGAAATGCCCCCCATAGCCTTGTGTGTTTGTGATTAAGTCTCATCCTTGATCTCAGGTGTGGAGGCTTTAGGAGGTGGAGCCTTGCTGGATCATGTTTGTTATTGTGGGCGAGCCTCCGAATTTTATAACCCTGTCCCTCTTGCCAGTGCTAGCTGAACTTAGTCTAGTCTTGCTGCTGTGGTGATGTGACTCAGGCTTCCTGCTAAGGCCTGTCATGCTTTCCCTGCCATGATGAGGCTTTGCTTTGAAAATGCAAGTCAGAAATGAATACTGTCCTTCCACCAGCTGCTTCTGGTTGGGTATTTTACTGTAGCAACAAGAAAGTAACTGTTATATTCAGTGATAGAAAATAGGTGGCTGGGGTGTGTGAGAAGAGAATGGGCAGTGAGAACTTCATGGGTTAAGGATTTCCTTCTGGGATGACAGAACTAGATACGGGGTGTTTGTACAATATAGTTAAGGTGTAAGGTGCTGCTGATCATGAATTTTATGCTATATGTATTTTATCGCTGAAACGAAAGCAGTCAGAGCACTTCCTGTCTGAGGGGCTGTGAGAGTGTGTGGCATGCTTCTGCTCTGGCTTCCACTAGTGGAGCAATCAGGGCAGAAAGTCATTGTAAGCAAAGAGCTGGTGAGGCTACAGAAAGACCCAGGAGAGCTCCAAGGAGGCCTCTGTCTCTTCCATGACTGTCCTGAGCCCTATTCTTTGCAATTGTGCAACCTGGACAGGAAAAGGGAGAGCATGGCGACCCTTGGAATTTGCTCCTGAAGCACTAAATCTGAGTTACCCTCTCTGTCAGCTCCTAGCCAGAAGCTTGGCGCTTGAATGATCAATAAACCAAACAAGGCCATGTGCAACTAGGGAGCTTAAAGGAGGTAATTAAACAAACTTCTCATGCAAGCACCCTTATGGGGATTAATTGAGATTTAAATAATTAAGCCTCTCTGGGTAGGCTAGAAGAGAAATACAAATGAGAAAAAGCTATGGTGCCGTTCTCAGCCTGACATGTTGCTGCCAAGGAGATGCAGTATGGGTACCATCTATGGAGTGAAGTAGGCAGATACTCCAGACCCACTCAGGCCCCCTGCTCAAATGCCTAGCTCCTGTGTCTGAGACCCACAGCTTCCCACATCCCCATGGTCTTTTCCCACTGTGTACACGGTCCTGTGTGCCTCTGTCATCTTCCTGACTCCAAAGCCACACGGTGGTGCCCACTTCATCATCTCTACGTAGATTCTCCATGTCTCCTTGGCCAGACACCCCCATGGGCTTTGAGCTTGGCCAGAATTTCCCATGGTAAAGCAAAGCCTCCATTACTCCACTCAGCTCTCCCTGGTGTGGACCTCCTCTTCAGAGTGACTCTAGTGACTTTTTCAAATTTCTTTCTTGTTCTCCCTTTGGCCCTCTGTTTCTGTAGAAAAGTCCCATGTTTTCACCGCAGCTTCCTGCCACTGAGCCTTTGCATGCCCAATGACATGTGCTTTTCATGCGCTCCTCTTACATCAGTGACAACTCCTCCTTGAGCACCTCCTAGGCTCTTCCAGCCAGACGCAATCACATCCTACTTTGAGGATAATTATTTATGCTATATTATATCTCTTCTCAGACATCTTCAGATTCCTACTCTCTCTCATAGCAGCTGTGCTTGGTTCATGCCCTGAACTGTGAATGTTTTGTGAAGGCTATGTTAAGGCAAGGAAAGGCCCAAACTCCAGAGAACAGATGTGCTTTGTAAAATTGGATGTTTCACAATTGGGGAAGGTGTGATGGTATATGTAACAGCCCCAGCAAGTCTCTGCCAAGAATGACATTCTGCTATAGATGTAAAAGGGGAAACTGAAGATAGTATTTAGTTCAGTTCAGGGTTTCGGTTGTGGAACTGGGGGCCAGGGATCACCAAGCTCTCCCTCCCAAGGAACTTCCTTGGGTTTCTCCAGGAGTGCTGTTTGAGAGCAGAGCTTGCTTCTCTACTTTCCCAAGAAACACAAAGAATAGCACAAAGTCAGCTGTGATCATATTTTTCCATCTACAAATAGAGACAATTTCACTGAATCAGGAATCACGATGATACACATGTATATATTAACTCTTACTGGCTCTGAAATATTCTTCAAGACATCACCAGCCATCACTTGCATGCATGTCTGTGGTGGAAGTCTGAGGCTCAGGTGTTAAGAGTGATTTCTGCAGGCCAAGCTTGTGACTTGAACATATTCTCAGAGGTGCACACCTTCAAGCTGCTGGGTCCTTGCTAGCTCCTGACTTCCCTTCAACACCATGATCACCTTTGTCTAATAATACAGGCACTGCACTTTAAAGATCAAGCAGTCTGGAAAGGCTAGATAAAAGAGTAGGTGTGAGTGATTAAAAGAAAAAATATAAGTCTCTGGGGGAGACAGTAGAGTTGTCGATTGAGGCCTTAAAAGAAGAACAGCCTTAATATCGAGGAATCCTTGCTGGGCCCAGGTAACCTAGATACCACCTCTCAATGAAAATATAGATTTGTTTTCAAGCTGGGTCTTGGTAGCTTTCAAATCACAGCTTCTTGGATTTATTGCAGGTCATTAACCACTGTGTTGGGACATAAGGAAGAAGTGAGCCGATTAGAATAACAGCTAGGGCCTTTGAGAAGGAATTTGGCCAGTCTTTGTTGCTGGGAGTACAGCATTAAATCATTATCACCTGTTAATTCTTGGTGCAACATTAGGGTGGAAAATTATTATCCAAGTTGCAGAGAGTTTTTAATTAATTCTGTAGAGTCAGTCACATCTTTCCTGGCTAAGTGTGAGTTTCCGAAGGAAATTAGAACTTGGATGGGTAAGACTCTGAGTCAAGATATGAAATTTACAGTTCAAATGTGAAAATGAAAATGTCCCTTTTATTAGTTTTCTCACTGCTGTGATGAAATACCTTAAGGAAGGAAGGAAAGGGTTTATTTTGGCTCACAGTTTGAGGGTACAGTCCATCATGGAGGGAAAGGCAAGACAGGAGGAGCATGAGGCAGCTGGTCACATTGCAGTCAGGAAGCAGAGAGAAGGGAGTGCTGGTTCTCAGCTCACTGTCTGCTGTATATTTACTCTAGGACCCAAGCTCATGGGATAGTGGGGCTCACATCCAGGGTAGATTTTCCCTGCTTAGTTAACCTTTTCTGGAAACACCTTTGTGGAAACACTCAGAGGTGTGTTTCCATGGTGATTATAAATTCAGTCAAATTGACAATGAAGATTAACAATTACGCCTCTGGTTCCAAAATTAGTTTTCAAGATGGTGGCATTGCAGAGCGTTAAACCTACCTAGAACAGGAACCTTTTGAGCATGCAACTCCAAGCATCAACAGGCCTTTGTAACAGACCCTGCTTTACGGTATTCAGAGATGTTAGAGGGAGCATCATACAGTGGGGTGTGGGGGGAACTATATTCTGGCCAGACAAACTTGCTATCAATACTTAATTTTGTATGGTGTTGATTGCTGGATGGGAAGGGAGTCTCTATGTCCTCATTTGTGCTCTGCAGATAACATACTAGCACCATTGTGATTCTGTGGAGGAATAAAAACTTGTAGAGTGCTTAGCCGAGCATGAGGTGTCTCTGTGTGCTCTGCCACATGCTCCTATTCGCCCCCTTCTCATACCTGAATGCCAGAACCTGCAGTTCTAGGCTGGTGGCTAGAATCGCCACTATACTTTGTCATTCTTCAACTAGTAACTTGAGAAATTTGGCCCAGCTTCTTTTGTCATTATCAGCCCAGTTTCCTTACTCCCCCCACCTCAGGTGGGAAGATTCCGAACTGTGCATCTTACAAGGCTCCTAAGCTTCCCTAGTGGGATCAAGCATCCTCACACAGAGGCAGGCTGTGCTTCCCTTAGTGGACACCTGCCCTTTTCCATGTTCTTCCTCATTCCTCAACTAGGCTCCATCACCTGGTCTCTGGGTCTGCTTTTAGGGAAGCCAACTGTTAAGGCCATATTCCTTCTCTTATGGAAAAGGACAGAGAAGATGTTAGAAAGTGGGAAAGGGATCTTGGTTCACTGGGCCCCTCTGCTACTGTGGATTTGGAAGGGGCATGAAGAAAGTTTCCTGGGATCTGCTGGGACGTGGCTGAGAGGGCCTGGGTTTTGTTTAACAGCCGTGGCGATCCACATCCTGAATGCATGAACTCAAGCCCACTGCTCCTCAGGCTACCTCAGTGGGGACACCAGCACTGAACACTTCCAGAGGGTTGTCACAGGGATCTGAGCTCATGCCAGCATCAGGGGTCTCAATATCTGGACTTCTTCCTCTGCTGAGAAGAGGGCACTGGGATCTGGGAATTTTCTCCTCTGGTCCTTGCTTTGGCAGCCCCAGGCTGACACTATTCTACAGAAGCCTGGCTCAGAAGCAGGACACTCATATCTTCAGTTAGATGTCATTCTTCAGTATTTCAGTGTCTTCCTCGCAGCAGATGTTTGAATGGTGCGAACTTTGAAATTTACTTTCAAGTTTTTTTTTTTTTTTGTTTCAGTTTTCTCTTCCAGTTATTTGGTAATATTTGGTGTGTTCTTGCAGTGATTTAGGTAACTCTGGTTCTCTTTTTCCCTGCCCCCTTTTCTCTCTCTTCCTCCTTCCTTTCACCCTAACAGGATATAAAGAACCACAGGCTTCCCATAGAGTAAAAGATCTTAAGGGGTGCTTTGGCAGTCTGATGAAACCTATAGGCCCCTTCAAAGGTAGTGTTTGTTAGTGCATAAAATAAAGCACATAATTACAAGACGTAAGTTTAAGTGATGTCTTACTCTGTTGATATATTTTTTAAAAACCTTAAAAACCTCAATTTAATAGCTAGCTCTATCCGTGATTTCTACTAATGAATTTAAAACAAGATCTAATGCAGTTATACCTTTGGTAAAGCTTGAAGCAGTAGTGGGCATAAACAGTGTCTTATATATCAGCAACCACTGTAGACACATCTGGATTTGCTGGTGATAAAATCCCGCTACGATTCATACCACTCTGTTTTCTTGTTTACTTTCATAATTAGAAGAAGAGCCGTATTTCAGTTAGAGATGAACAAAATTGAAGATTTCTCCTCTTCCTGTTTTAGACTGCCTGATTTCTATCTGCTGACCTTTGTTAAAAGCATCTGTCCTGGGGCCGGAGAGGAGAGATGGCTATGTTAATGACACTTTCTTGCATAGCCTGCTGAGTTCAATTCCCCAGCACCCATGTAGAGCTGGATTCAAAGTACACATGGGTCTATAATCTCAATGCACCTACACAGCGGGAGGCATAGCCGGGGTGTGTGGGGGATCTGAAGCTCATGGACCAGCTAGACTGGCATTCATTTACAGCAGCCAGAAACCCTGTTTCAAAGATGATGGAAGAAGAGCACAGATATTACAAGGTTGCCCTCTCACCTCCACATTTGCGTTGTGGCACATGTACACACACACACACACACACACACACACACACACACACACACACGCACAAACAAAAATGCACCTGTCCTAGAGTTTGATGGGAACACTGAACCTTCCTCTGATATTTTTTTGGGCCTGGTGTATGTGTAAGCCTATGGGTACACACATGTGTGGGTATGCAGATGCATGTGGAGGCCAGAGGTTGTCACTTAATCACTGCTCCTTTCATTTATGGAGGCAGGGTCTCTCACTTGAACCTAGAGCTCACTTGTTTAACAAGTCTAGATGGCCAGTTTGCCCTCAGAGGGGACTACTTCCACAGTGCTGGGTTTCCAGGCTGGCTTTCTGTCCTACCCAGTGTTTATGTGGGTGCTGGGGGTCAGAACTCAGGTCCCCACACTTGTGCAGTAAGACTTTATCCACTGGGTCATTTCCCCAGCTCCTGATTTCTCCACCTTTGATAACCACAATAAGAATTGCCCTCCTTGCCAGCATAATGAGGGTTGAGTGGAGTACCCAGCATGGCTGCCCCATCACTGCCACCTGAGGACTCTCTTGGTCTTGGTACCAGCATTGTCCTTAGCTCTTAGCTGCAAAAGGGATGTAAACATATTGGCTGAGATGCAGAGAGACAAAAGATGCATGGTACTTGTACTTTGGGATGTCCCTGTCCCAGAATATAATTCCACTCAAAACCTTGATTACCCACGAGGAAAACCTAAATCTCGCATTGGTGGACATATGGGCTGGCTGGAAATCGACAGATAATTATATCCCATTCCCATTTGGCTTTACTTCAAGACAGAAGATGAATTAGATATTGAACAAAATTATTGGCTGAGTGAAAAATAGATGTTCCTGGGCCAAGAAAGAATAAAAGAGGCGGAGGAAATCTGTGAATAGGCCATTAGAGAGTGACAAAGGCATCCTGGTGGGGAAAAAGGTCATATGCAGAAAGAAACAGTCCCAGAGACACTGTGTGTGTGTGGCAACAATATGTCCCCAGGGTGCCTCTGGCAGCCCCACAGTGTGAGGTGGAGGGAAAGGCAGCTGCCAAGCTGCTATTCTGTTCATGCTTTCACTCACTTTTTAATAGTATCCCCACCTGCGGTCCCTTTTTCTTTCCTTCCTGGGGGCACAGCTGCTCACTTCAGTCCTTTTCCTATGAAGGGCTCTTTGATGGGCAGACTCTCCACCCACCAAGAATAAACCAAGGACTCTGCCTCCAAAGAGGAAAGAAAACGATTTGGGTTCAAATCTGATGTCCTTCACTTCATATCTGGGGTTATTAATCCATAGACCTGGCTTTATTCCTGTTACTTCCGCAAGGAATACACCACCGTGATGGCAGTGACGTCAGCCACCTGCCCTTTCTTATCCCTCTGACACACTGGGGTGGAAAGAGTGGTTTGGAGTGGGGCAGGCATGGGAACATTGCTCAGTCCCTCTCAACACCTGTTTCTTTGGCTATAGAACAGGAATGATAATATAGGGATTAAACACAAGAAGATTATCTACTCATCCTAGCATGTTACAGACACTTAGTACTTACACTGAAAATACAAATAAGTTTTTGGTGATGTATCTATTCAGATACTCAATTTCCCTAGTGTATCTGAGCCTATACAGGGTACAGGCTCTGCTGCCAGACTACCTCCCCAAATTTCCTTGCCTTATAGAAGTTGGTTGTGCCAGTGAAGACCCAACACCCCCATTTTTGTTTTCTGAGGTAGGGTCTCACTCTAGTCCAGGCTGGCCTGGAATTCACTATGTAGTCTCAGGCTGGCCTCAAACTCACGGTGATCCTCCTACCTCTGCCTCCCAAGTGCTGGGGTTAAAGGCGTGCACCACCACGCCTGGCTACCCCCCCCTTTCTTTTCATTAATAGTACTGAGTAGTGAGCCTAGGGTCCTATGCATATTAGGCAAATATTTTTATTTTGAGACCAGGTTCCACTGGCTTGCACTGGCTTTGGATTGACTCTGTAGCTCAGGAAAGCTTTGAACTTGTGATTCTCCTGACTCAGTCATAAAATGAGTAGCTAAGTTACAGGTGTGTGTGACCAGGTTCAAGTCCACATTTTGTTGTACACGTTTTGGCTCATCAGAACCTCCAAGTGCAAGTGTTCCACCCAGCCACGTGGGCAGCTGGTAGAGGCAGATATCATGTGGATTTGTGAGACAGTGGCTTCCTGCACTTTTGGCTTGGCTTGGCCAATTCCTGAAGGTGTCCTTAATGGGTTTCCTAATCTGTAAAAGGAACTGTAATTCCCACTCTGTTGGGGTGAGTGGATGGATGGTATAGGCCAAGAAAGCCCCAGGGACCTGGGAGGCAGGCAGTTCCACAACTTCTTTGGATTCTCAGGGGCGTCTTGGGGCAGCTTGTGGGTGAGCCAGTTTTCCTTCCTCTGAGACTTTCCCAGGATGATCTATAGCTCTGCTAAATAATACAGACATTGTTCCCCCCCAGTTGCTACTTTTCCCATCAGTATTGTCTTTATTATTATCTTTATTACTAGCAACAACAGAGCATGATATATAAGAGAGCCAACTGCCAATAGTTTTGAGTGACAACTCGGGTAGTGCATGCATGTTATTTACCCATAGCTTTAGATCCCTCAGCTGGGAGGTACAGATAATAATAACTTGTGCCCATAGAATCATTGTGGAGAGAAAGGGGATAAAATGTTGTTATACTTACCTTCAAATTGCTACAACAAAACACCTGATCAAGAGAGACTCATGAGGTCCCTCAAACAATGTAGGACATTGCCAAAGCACTTGGTTATCTGCCTGAGCTAAAAAGGTAAAACTTTATTGCAAAGATATCACAGTTGTGGCAATAGGACATCCAGTCACTTGAATTGGAAAAGTAGCCAACTCCCTCCTGGTTTGATCTCACAGCACTGGAAAGTGCTATGGGAGCTGCTGGGAACAATGGTCACCAGCAGCGTAAATAAGCAGGGGACTCAGCAAGCTACAAACCATCCAAGCCAGGAATACACACCTGTGCAATAGTGGCACAGCCATGTGCAGGTAACTAACTGCTCTATGATTGGCCAGGAGACCTGTTCAGGGGAAAAGAACTCATATCTGGTGCTGGGAAACAAGTTGGTATCCCATGGGCAGGAAACTTAGAGACTCCAGAGAAAAAGTCCCACTGCTCTTTTGAAACTAAAAGTGAGCAAACACACCCAAAAGTCTCTCAGATAACTATGCATAACCCTTTTAATCCAAGCTGCTCTCACTGTTGGTTGGGGAATCTTTTATTTTAAAGATGGTAAAGAGTAATAAGGAGATCCAAGATCCGTTAACACAACAAGAAAAGATAGTTGACTGCCCAACACGAGATGTCCCTCATTTAACACCTCAGCCAGGGCCCAGGAGACTTTGGAGAGGAAGCAGCAACATGAACACTGCTCTCCCTGCTAGCCTGACAACCAGAACCAGGGAGACGGCTACCGACAACTTGGCCAATCAAAATCCATCAAAGCAGGAATCCAGGGACCACAGAAAACTCAACATTGAATCAGACTGCTAAAAGGCCCACTGTGGCTCAGGGAACTTTGTGGAAGAGGGGGCAGGAAGATTGTAAGAGCCACAGAATGAGTAGGAATATCCTGAGGCACAGTCCTCCCATATTGAATGAGACCTTTAAGACCCCGCAGTGAATACCAACAACCCCAAGGAGGGGGACCCTCCGGGAAAGGGAAGTGGGGGCATAGGAGGCAAGGGAACCTAGAGTTTAACCTTTTATGAAATTAAAATAAATAAATAAAGCACACAGCTCAATTACATACTGAAAAACAAAACAAAACAAACAAAATACCACCTGACCCAAAGCAGCCAAGGGGAGGAAGGGTTTTGTTTTGGCTTGTAGTCTCAAGGGGAAGCACTATGATGGAAGGGCCAAGCATGACATGCATGGGCAGAGTCTGGATATCACCTTCATGCCAATAGCAGGTGGAAATAGCAGCAAGAAAGTGAGCTGACCTCTAGAAAAGGAGAGCTGGTTATAAACCCCTAAGCCCATCCCCAACAACACCTCCTCCAGCAAGGCTCCACCTCCCAAATTGCTACCAGCTGGAGAGTAAGCATTCAGAATACTTGAATTTATGGGTGATATTCCATTGAAACCCCAAATGCATGCTATAGTTTTGATATGAAGTGTCCCTCCAAAAGGCTCATGTGTTAAAGGATTGAGGTGAGTGGATCACGAGGGTACTCCCCTCATTACCTGATTAATTCATTGTTGGGTTCATAGCCAAATGTTATATAAGTAATTGGGCCTATTGGAGGAAGTGGGTCACTGAGAGCAAGGCTTTGAAGGGTATATCGTGTCCCTAGCTGCTTCCTCTGTGTATCCCTTTGCTTCCTGCTCTGCCACGTGCTTCCATGATGATGTTCAGCATCACCACCAGCACCAGCCTATAGCAATGGAGCCTGAAATTATAAGCTCACATAAGTCTTTCCTCCCTTAACTTACCTCACATATTTTGTCAGAAGGATGAAAATCTGATTGACAATGGGTAAAATACTCAGACTAATTCATACCAAGTGCTTCGTACACATATGCTTATCACATTCTCTGTGTGTGTGGGTACGTGCATGTGTGTGGGGACACATGTGTGTGCGTGTGTATGTATGTGCATGTTGAGGCAAGAGGTTGATGTCAGGGTCTTCATTCCAACGTGTTACAGTTACCTTCTCATTGCTGGGACAAAACACCCATCGCAATGCACACATAGAAGAAAAGGGCATATTTTGGTTTATTGTCTCAAGGGGAAGTTTCATCATGGCAAGGAAGGCATGACAGAGAGTGGACATCACATTTTGTCACATCACTTGGGAGGTACAAACAAGAGTGTGTGAGCTAGTGAATACACAGAAGGGCTAAACTAATAAATCTCAACTAATTATCACCTTCTAATTCACCTCCTCCAGAAGGCTCTACCTCCCCAAAAGGCTCTACCACTTGGGATTAAGTCTGAGGCTTACTTGTGAACACATGGTGCCATGGAGGACATTTCACATTCAAACCACCACACAGGGTTTTTATTGAATGGAGAGCTCACTGACTCAGCTAGACCAGCTGGCCAGCAAGGTTTGGGAATCTTCCTTAGAATTGGGGTGACAGGCAAGTATTACCATGCCCAGCTTTTATGTGGGTTGTGGGGTTTGGAACTTGGGACCTTATGCTTATCAAGGTCTTTACTGATTGATCCACCTGCCCAGCCAGTTTATCACATTCTTAGGGAGCTCTAAAGTTTTTGTGCACAGTCCTGGAGAGCACAACGATGGTAGATGACATCATTACTGTAATGATAATGGCATTAGATGATTCTGGAATCTAGCTACCCTACTTTCCATGAAAGAGTGGGGAAGGTGCTTATGATGGCTCTGAGACATCCGTCATAGGAAAGACCTTCCAGATCAATTGGACATCTGGTCGTAGAGACTAGGTGGATCATTTTTGGCCTTTCACACAAGTGAGTGAAACAAGGATGGACCTCAGTGATCAGGTTCCCCATTTTCAGTGCCTTTTGAGCCCTTTTCATGAACTGGGGTCTCCCAGGAACACACTGTATAGTTGGGCTGCACTCCAGGGAACCAGGCAGGTGCCTTCCAGAGCACAGTGGTTTTAGAAAGTCTTCACAGGACACTGCATCCTCCTGCCCACCCCGCATACTGACAAACATAGGACGTGGTCTCACTCAAGAAAGTGCCAACTCTCGCCATTTCAGTCTTGGGAGGAAATGATGTTAGGAGCTAGTGAATGTGTCTGCCAATAGGAAGCTCTTGACTGGTTGCTGTTTCACAAGTACTATGCAAGCAGTACTTATAGCTATGTGCTTACTCATAATACTGACTACACCTAGGCGTTTGTGGTGGTTTGATTCAGGTGTCCCCATAAACTTGGGTGTTCTGAATGCTAGGTTCCCAGCTGATGGCAATTTGGGAATTAACACCTCCTGGAGGCAGAGTATTGTTGGGGGCGGGCTTAGGGGTCTTATAGCCAGCTTCCCCTTGCCAGTGTTTGGCACACTCTCCTGTTGCGAACTGTGAGGCTTGGCTTATGAGGGTGAGAAAGAGCTTTTCTTGGACTGGGCTAGCAGTTTGTGTGAGAAGTTTGCTTTTATGCCCGTGTCCTGAGAAGCTGTGCAGGGCTGCTTTGCGTAGAAATGAACTGGTGTGAACAGAGGGATATGGCACAGAAAAAATGAAATCTTTGGGTGAACTCTGCCTGTTCAGCTGCAATTGAGAGATTACAACCTTTGAGATTGGGCCAGCTGACCTGCAATGGGGCAACAGGAAGAATGCAGACTCTTTTGAAGGGGCCTGAATGCTGAAGGAGTGTCCTGTTCTTCAAAGTCTGATTTATTCCCCCCTGGATTAACAAATTGGCACCCTACCTGGTATTATGGAGTATAAAAAATGCAGGAAAGAGAGGGTCATTGAGTTTTTAACGCGGTCTTGTGTTTTGGAAATGGCTATGGGCAGTGTGAAGCAGGTTTGCTGGATGCCTGCATGGAGATCCCATGGGGCCATGAGGATGGACCATGGGTTGCAGTGGAGACCCAGTGGAGATGCTGGGACTATGAGATGGCTGCCAAGGAGAGCTGCTGGCCCTGGATGAAGTTTTCCAGGACTGTGAGTAGCCTAGCTGGAGGGGTGGAAGTGGAATTCCAGAGACTTGTTGCTGGTTAGAATTATCGGACTTGGAGATTTGTCACTGACTAGAGTTGTTGGACTTGGAATTACAGAGTTTGATGTTTGCCCTAGTTGTTTTAAATCTTGTGTTGGTTGAATATTTATTTGCCTCTTTTGCAGTGTGAATGTTTATTCTGTGCCATTATGGTTTTTTTGGGGGTATTATTTCTGGTATTATGGCTCAGTTAAAAGACCCTGGAGTATTTCCAGAGACTTGTTGCTGGTTAGAATTATCGGACTTGGAGATTTGTCACTGACTAGAGTTGTTGGACTTGGAATTACAGAGTTTGATGTTTGCCCTAGTTGTTTTAAATCTTGTGTTGGTTGAATATTTATTTGCCTCTTTTGCAGTGTGAATGTTTATTCTGTGCCATTATGGTTTTTTTGGGGGTATTATTTCTGGTATTATGGCTCAGTTAAAAGACCCTGGAGTATGGGGATTGTTTGAACATCATTAGGACTGATAAAAAAATGGGGGCTTTTAAAGTTGGATGAATGCATTGCATTTTACATCATGTATGGTTATCACTTTTGGGGGCCAGGGGTGGAATGTGGTGGATTGATTCAGGTGTCCCCCATAAATTTAAGTGTTCTGAATGCTAGTCTCCCCAGCTGATGGCAATTGGAAATTAAAGCCTCCTGGAGGTGGTGTATTGTTGGGGGCGGGCTTATGGGTATTATAGCCAGCTTCCCCTTGCCAGTTTTTGGCACACTCTCCTGTTGCTGTTGTCCACCTTATGTTGACCAGAGAGTGATGTCCACCCTCTGCTCATGCCATCGTTTTTCCTGCCATCATGGAGCTTCCCCCTTGAGCCTGTAAGCCAAAATAAACCTCTTTTTTCCCACAAGCTGCTCTTAGTCGGGTGATTTCTGCCAGCAATGCGAACCTGACTGCAACAGCGTTACTGACAGTAGTTCACAAATAGTCAGTCTTAGAGTCTACCTTATAATATAAGCACTTTGCTCATCTCTCTTTACAGATGAGCAAATAATAATAATAATAATAATCCAAAGAGGTCAAAAAACATGTCGAAGGCTCAACAGTGGGTGAGTGATGAACTGGGATTCAAAGCATTGTGCCTACAGTAGGCATTTTTAGTATGTGTGTGTATGTATGTATGTGAGTGTGTGTATGCACATGCTAGAATTGCAGAAGTCAGAGGACAACCTTGAATGCTGTCCATCTTGTTGAAATCAGGGTCTCTTGTTGTTCACCACCAGTGAAGCTGGCCTGCCAGCTTCTGGGATTCTCCTCTCTCCACCTCCCATCTGATCGTAGGTGCACTGGGATCATAGACACTAGTGCTACTGGGTCTGGCTTTATGTGGGTTCTAGGGATCTGAACTCAGGTGATCACACTTACATAGTAAGCACTTCATCCACTGAGCCACTCCTCAGCCCTGCTCTATCTACTTCAAGGGGAGAGATGACCACACTTCACATCTGTTCCTGGCAGTAACATCTCCTTCCCACTCCCAGGAAGAAGTATGAAGGGTCCTCATTACCATTTCCTGGGATGCTCAGGAGCTTGTCTTAGGTTGACCACCCAGGACAACAGTTTGGATACCCCAACCATGTCTATGAACTGTACCCCAGACTTCAGCCTATAAACACCTGAGTCCTCAGTTCTTATGCCATAAAGAGGAGTGATGGTCTTACCATGCACGGGATTGGGGTATGGTTCAACTTGGTATGTGTGTAGAAGTGCTTTGTGTTGGACACTTCTTGCACAGGGGCTTTGCTGTGCTAGTTTGCAGACACTACAGGGCCTCTGTGCCCAGCATTTAGAGTCTTCACCATTTGTCATGCTCCACTTAAGCTGTAACTGCTCCTTCAAATGGCACATACACAGCAGCAGACACTCTTTCAGCTTAGTTTCCAGATCGGGCCAGAAACACTGAGTTCTTTGCTGAAGGGAGAGAGTTTTCTTCTAGGACAGTTGGTGGTTCTGTGTTCCCCACACCAGCTGTTGGTGGTTTGACTTATGTGTTCTGAATGCTTAGGTCCCCAGATGGCAGCAATTTGGGAATTAGAACCTCCTGGAGGCAGTGTCTTATTGGGGGTGGACTTATGGGCGTTACAGCCAGTCTCCCTTTGCCAGTGTTTGGCACACTCTCCTGCTGATGTTGTCCACCTGATGTCCAGGAGGTGATGTTCATTTTCTGCTGATGCCATCATTTTCCCCCTGCCATCATGGAACTTCTCAAGTCTAAATAGGCCCTTTCCTCCCACAAGCTGCGTTTGATTGGGTATTTTTTGTGAGAAACCCCAAGCTAACTGCAACACAGCCTTGCCTATCTGGATGATGTCCCTCAGGATGGATGCCACATGCTTTGCCTCTTTGCTTTCCAAATCCCAGGCACAGCATGATTTCTTCACTCTGTTATGCTGCTTCATCAACTGCACCTGAATGCAGGGGCTGATCCCAGTAAGTTTATTGCCTCTCGGGATTTTTGTGGGTCAGGATTCAGGCGGTCACTTGTTATGTTTGGGGTATGAAATGTTGAACAGTTGGTCCCCAGCTAGTGACACTCTTTTAGGAGGTATAGACTAGCTGTAGGAAGAAGGTCACTTGGGCAGGCCCTGTAAGGTTTTACCTGGTCTCTGTTCCTTTCCTCTCTGTTTCCTGTCTGCCATGAGGTGAGCAGGCCTGCACATGCTCCCACTGCCAGAGCTCTATTATCACACCATAGCTTCAGTGGTCTCAGGCGATAGTCCTTGGTCCTGTTGACTGTGAGTCCATGGTGAGGTAAGGTGTATGTCTGTGTACAATGTGTGTGTGGACAACCTCAGGTATTGGTCCCATCCTCACCTTCTACCTTGGTTGAGCCCGTTATCTTGTTGTTTAGTACTGCATAATGTACTTGGCTAGCTGACCCAACAGTTTCTGGGATTCTTCTGTCTCTGCCTCCCATCTCGCTGTAGGTATGCCAGGATTACAGATGATTGCTACCACATCTGGCTTTATGTGAGTTCTAGGGATCTAAATTCAATCCTTCTTCAAAATGAACAGAGCTAAGCATTGTGAAATATGGACCAAAATAATCCTCCCTTTAAGTTGCTGAGAATTCTTGAGAATTTGTCCACAGCAGTGAAAACATAGAGCAGCACAGCAGTGTGGTTGGAGATGGCATATCACTATTCCATGTGATGTCTGCAGGGCTAGGACAGGCTTTTCCCTTGTCTGGTGCCTTGGCCAAGGTGTCTGCAAGTCTGGGCTAATCTGGAATGTCATGTCTATTTAGTGTCATGTGACCACTTCACATGGGCTCTTCAGTTTGCCTCTCCAATAGGACGGCCAGACGTGTATTGTTTGGTGGCTGGGGGCTTCTTGAACGACAAAGGCAGGGTCCTTAGGGGCATTCATCCTGAGGCCTGGAGCTGGCAGAGCAGCTTGTCTTCTGCATTCCACCATGAAGCCATACAGAGCAGTTCATATCCAGCATAGAGGGGGAAGGGTCTGAACAAGTGAGTCATACAGGGCGAGGCAGGTCTTCATCTCCATGTCCTTTCAAGATGGTAGTGGTTGAGAGCAAACCCGCATGCCTGTGTCTAACCCATGTGGAAACTTCCCTAAGACTTTTCCCAATGATCATCATCAATAGACTAATGATAGCACCAGCTGCCCTGCAATTCTGATTAATGTCAGTGACAGGCTGGGGCAGCCATAAGGGAAACATGATGGTCTATAGTCCCCGAGGCTGTGCAGCTCCCATTGGAGCCTCCGCTGCCAGAGTGGGGAAGGGCTTGTGGAGAGCAAGAGCCGAGAATGTCTATAACAAATAACAAATAACAAATTCTGTCTCTCTTTTTTTTCTGTTAATAAAGCCCATTCCTGATAAAGCCAAGGGATGGCGTGATAACAGAGCTCTGGCATCTCCTGGCTCAGTGAAGGGCTTTCTGGTGTGTAGCAGAGTATTGAAACTCAGTAAACAAAAGCCAGAGCCTTCTATGCTCTCTGACTTTGGAGCACAGTGGTGGGCAAAAGGGGCTCACAAACAGCAAGTTTAGAGAAAGCACATATTTGTTTAAACCTTTTTGTTTATTTCTATCTTTGTTTTATTTTTATCGTGGACTTTAATACATGAACATATTGTAACTTAATTGTATTCCCATCCCATTACCCTCTTTGCCTACCTCCCCCAGCTCATCCCAGTGAAGAACCTCCTCTTTCCAAAAGTCTTTCATTGGTTTTGATGGCTTATTCCTTTTGTCCTCTTCCATCCTCCATGGCAAAATGTTTATGGATTTAAACTTGGCAGGTCTTGTGGGGGTACCGACAACAAGTATAAAGTCATGAGTGCATCTGTCAGTTCATGCCTGGACAATGCCCCAGAGAACGCCTTCCCACTCTGTGGCTCTTACATTCCTTCTACCCCATCTTCGACAAAATTACCTGAGCTTCGGAGGGCATGACAGAGATGTTTCATTTAGAATGGCATTCTCAGCAGCCTCCTATTGTCTGCTTTGATGAGTTTTGAGTCTGCTCAGTGTGTACCGCCATCTCCATAGAGAAGGGTCTCAGGCTAGCAGTGAGAGCAGCACTCATATTTCTGCCACTTCTTCTGCATGTTCCCTAAGTCCCGGAGGATGTGCTAGAGATGACTCATCTAGGGCTAAGCACTGGGCTTTCTCATCTTGTCATCATCTTGATGAGTCTTGGGTCCTCCCAGTACTCACCACCCTCTGTAAAGAACAACATTAATCAAGGAGTATAAATATATAAATTTAGAAAACATGTTATAGTGATAACATATCCCTTTAGCCAAACAGTGGTAGCATTCTTCTAGGGTCTATATCCTTCAAAATATAGGCTTTTGACCGAGTTTTCAGAAGCAGCCCTCAAATCCAATCCGAGAGCAGTTGGTTACTCCCACCCCCATAATTTACATACTACTTTTGTACCCATGGACACACCTTGAAAGCACATATTCAAAGTTTTTTTTTTTTTTTTTTTTTTAGTAGTATATCACTGTGAGCAAACAAAGTCTGCTTGGTTTGGTCTTGTAGTGTGATTATTATGGAAATAACAAGTTTTTGAAGACAAAAGGTTTCCTTGTGAGGCAGCCAAGCATGGAGACAGGAGAACAGGTCTTCAGCCCTTTGTTTCTGAGGACAGTGTTAAGAGACATTTATGGGACAAAGAGGTAGAGTGGTTTGAGATGTGGGAAAAAGGTACATCAAGTGGTGGTATCATGTATATTCAAACTTCATCACTCTTCGCTGGACATGTGTTCAGAAAGTAGTGGCATCATAGTCTCCGAGGGTAGAATTTTGGTTCTCTGACTTCACAAGGTCACCTATAGGACACTTGTGCAGGCCCAAGTGAAGGGGTGAGCTCAATAAAAGTGTCCTCCAGGTTTCTAAAGAGCAACTTAGGCATCTGGTGTAGTCAGCTCCACTTTGCTAGGATGAACTTCCAAACAGACAGGTTTATGGGAGGCAGGGATGTATTTCAGGCTTACAGATCCAGGGGAAGTTCCATCAATGGCAGAAAAAGTTGGCTCCCTTTCATAGATCCAAGCAGAGAGAAACCACAAAACAGTCAGCAAACACCAAAAGCAGCAAGCACGATCAGCCAGAATTTAAAACTATTCTCATCAGACCTTTGGGCTAGAATTCAGTTCTGCCCCCAGTGATATGCCCCTCCAGCAGGCTGCTGGAGACGTATGCTGGAAGCTTAACCTTAAAAAATACCCAAGGCATTTGGGTGTAGTGGCATATGACTTTAATCCCAGCACTTGGGAGGCAGAGGTAGGAGGATTGCCATGAGTTCCAGGCCACCCTGAGACTAATTGCAAGTCAGCCTGGGCTAAAGCAAAACCCTACCTCAACCCCCAGCCAGCCACCCCCCAAAATAGCTGAGGCTATGGGAGACAAACAGCCATATTCAATCCACCACAGCATCTGCTACATCATCAGAAGAGAAAGGAGGGTGTGGTGGGGAGAGCACAAGTTGGGAAGGGAGATGAGGGAGATGGCAAGGAGGGAAAACAACAAAAGCAAATTTTATTTGGAAAAATGCTATAATGAAACCTAATTCTTTGTATGCTAATTAAGATATAAAAATTATTTTTAAAAAGAAAAGGAAGAAAGCTTGTTTAGAGATGATTGGGTCATGAAGGCTCTGACTTTAATGATGGTTGTGTAGGGCCATGTTTAAATGTATGAGTTTACAGGAGACATGTCATGTCCAAACCATGACAATTCCCATCTTGGTTCACATATATACAGGTATTTTCCAGACTTACTGGTATATGCAATTTTTCTTCTTCACGGCAAGTTTCAGGACCAATATTCTGGGCTTTGCAAGAGCTTCCATAGGCAAGCTTGGAGGCTAGGCCTTGTCTCCAGCCCCAAAACAGGAGAGCAGAACCAGGAGTAGAGTCAGCTGCTAGGCAGGTCCAGAATGGATGGGTGGAAGTCAAGGCAGGATCGACTTCCAAAATGTGATCTGGAGCTCCCATTGCTTATCTTCCTGCCTGGCCCATGGATGGGCTGGTTTCCAGTGCAGAGCTACTTTTGGAAGGTTCTGTTGACCCCAGTGGGCATGGTACTAGAGATGAAAGAGTTTTTTCATCTCCTAATAGCTAACCTCTGACTCTATAACCTCTGCCAGGTCCAGACAGACCTCACACTGTGCCATGTGAGGTTGGATATGTATTGCAAAGGGCTCAGCTTCCTGCACTGTCTACCTGTGAAACACTGCCTTGAAAATTGGGCCTTGTTAGCTTCAGATGGGAAACTAAAAAAAAAAAAAAAAAAAGACAATTTAAGAGAGAGAAAAAAGGAAATGATTACTTGACTTTTCCATATCTTCTCTGCCAGAATGGTAAAATTAGTTCTCTCTATATATCTATCTATCTATACAAAATATAGAAATATAGGATGATTTATTTTATACTTATAAAAATCAAACATGCATATACATATGCGTGCATATGTATGTATTAAATGAAGAAGCTCTTGAAATGAAGAAGAAAGGTTATTTGTTTTAATTGCATCATTAAAAAATAGTGCCATTCTTTCATTTGCAAATCGAATGTGGTAATTGCATTACTGCTTCTCTTCTGCTGATTCGTGGGTTGTGAAAGCACTTGGTGAACTGTAATGTACACATTCAAGCTATCACTACCTTATTGTGGCTACTAATGCCCGTGCTATGAATTGAATGCTTATACTCCCAATTCTTAGATTGAAGCCCTAGCCACCATTGTGACTATATTTAGTTATAGTTAGATATAGGGATCTAAGAGAGTAATCAGGGCTAAGTGAGATCATAAGGATGGGGCCCTAGTCAAATAGGACTGGCTTCTTTGTAAAAGAGAGACCCTGGAGAGCTCCCTTGCTTCCTCTCTGTTTTAAATGCCCAGAACTGTGTTGCTCACATACCATTCCTTTTGGCAACGTTCTCTCTCCTCCGGTGCTGGCACCTTGGCCAGCTTTCTGCAGATGTACAATGTTGAATAAGAACTTATGAGTTATTTGATTTGCTTTTCAAGTACCAAAATAAGTGACGACTAGATGTGGGTTCTGGGTAGCCCCATATGGATTGTGAGTCAGTTAAACATAGCTTTGGCCAAGTCACCTCAATAGTTAGGGTGAGGTTCATTCATGAAGGCCCTAGGTTGATAGCTTCATGAATAATTATAATAAATAAATTTTTTGCACATCTTCCATCTTATTTTACTTTAGTGTAATCAGGTCATTCCCCAACGCCATTTATGAAGTAGATTTGCCTAGTAATCAATTGTAAGCCTTAAGTCTAACTACTGTGCATCTGAGTATCTTATTTCCTAGTCATATGTTCTCTGGTCTTAGGCAGTTTATGTTTTGAGGGGTTAAGATCACTTTTCCAAGGAATACAGGCAGGCCTGGGTTTAGATATTGAGACTCTCTCATTCTGGAATGAAATCAAGTGTTGATCCATTAGAAGCCCATTTAGTGGGTATTTAGTTTGTATTATATTCCCAGAACCGAATAAGACACTGCAGTCCATACAGACACCTGCATAGGAAAACACATTTGTAGTTAATTTATTTTATTTGTTCCAGTCATAGACATGGATATGCTATGCTTACATTACAGGTATTATTACATATATATTTATGTATTATATACATATGCATATATATGTAATATATATTTTTGAGAGATAGAGAGAGAAGAGGCAGAGAAAGAGAGAGAGAGAGAGAGAGAGAGAGAGAGAGAGAGAGAGAGAATGGGCACATCAGGGCCATTTCAGTCACTGTGAATGAACTCCAGACACATGCGCCCTCTTGTGAGCAAGTGTGGCATTGCACCCTTGCTTCACTTTTGAGTCTGGCTAAATGTGGGACCTGGAGAATTGAATGGGTGTTCTTAGGCTTGGCAGGCAGGCGCTTTAACCCCTAAGCCATATCTCCAGCTCTATATGTAATATATTTATTAGATTCACACTAGTTTGGCTGTAGACAATACCAGGACTTGTGGGTCAGCTGTCCAAGTGATTTTTGGGGGGACATGGAAACTGCTCTTGTCTCATTCAAATGGCTTGAAGACACAAGTAACAATGAGTGATTTTTCTGACATCAAGGGGCAGACTGCACCCTCAGAGGATAGAGTGCCCCATGGAGTTTTTATGTGTGCAGACCATTGGATTCTGCATATCCTGCTTCTTTGCCTCATGTGTTCATAAACCCTATTATTTAGGATTCAGATTGAGACTAGTTATCTTTTCTCCTAGGCCTGGCAATCTCATGAACAATCCTTTTTCCTTTTGTAGAATTTGTCAGTTCAATGGCTGGGGAAATGGCTCAGTCAATAAAGTTCTTGGCACACAAGCATGAGTACCTGGGTTTGGATTTCCAGCACCTACATATGCAGCTAGGTGAGGCACATGCCTGTAATAATCCCAACTCTGGGGAGCCAGAGACAGACAAGAGGTTCCCTGGGGCTGGCTGGCTAGCTAGACAGGCCAAATCCATGAATTCCAGGTTCAGTGTCAGTAACCCTTTCTTAAAAAAATAAGGTCAAGAATGATTAAAGAAGACACCTGGTGTCAGCATCTGACTTCCACACTCTGGCATGCTTGTGGACTAGCAAATGCACTTTATCTCTCTCTCTCTCTCTCTCTCTCTCTCTCTCTCTCTCATATGATTTATGTGGTCAGCACACTGCACACTGGGGAAAATAGGCTTTGTTTAGATTCCAATGAGGGTAGGCTTAGTCTCCTGTCCTTTCATAGGCAATTTCTAACTCGCTTAGATATTTCTTTAGGTATTTATCATCATAATTGCAAAATTATTTTGTAAAAATTTTATTGCTAAGTACCATATAAATGAAAAAACTTTTGTCAAACTAACATAGAGCTTAATGAGTTACAAGAAGGGGAAATGCACGTGCCCACTGCCCTTGTCAGGAGGTGAAGGTTGAAGTCACTCCAGGTGCCTTCACAGGCCCTTCCCAGGCCCTGCTAGAGAAGACAGGCTAGCCAGCAGAGGGACTTGTGGCTGTGTTGGTTTTCATCCCATATGCTGGCAGTGAACTCAAGGAACATGTTGCATGTTTTTCCAAGAATTGCAGTTCTTTGACATTCAAGCACCTCTCTTATTGACAGGCATTAAAGACTCTAATATGCAGAGAAAACACCATTTTATATTAGTGGAGGCTTTTAGTCCACTACAGAAATGTTAACATGAACCTTCTAATGCATTTTTAATAGCCTCCATTTCTGGACATTAGCCAAAGTTTGCATCTTTAGCACTAACAGATTGCCCTACAGGCCAATTCCTCCCTTCAGAATTCTGCTAAAGATTTGACCTCAACCCCTACAGTTTCTTAATTTCCTCATTCCAGTGAATTGATTCTCTAGTTTCTGACTTATGGAGTCTGTGTAGAGTGGTTTTAATTGATTGGATTGCCTTGGTCAGCATTAGGTTGATCTTATGTGATGTCCTAACCTCACCTGGATGCTAAGACTTAAAAGCCCTTCTCAGACACTGACCAAAATGGCTCTTTTTTGTGCTTATTTCTGACTGCATTTCCAGCCTGACAGGCTTTAGACAATCTATTAAATCTTCTAAAAGCTTGAAGTCGACACTGGCAGATGTGAGCTCCTCCTGTCATATCTTTCTTTCATAGCTGCTATGGTAAGTGGTGGTAGCTCTGAGCTTTGGACCAGGTAGGCCCAGCCATGTTTTCTTTCTTTCTCTGTAGCCTCCCTAGGGCTGCATTGCTCCACTCTGCCACCAGCTTTTCCTGGACCAGGTAATTGTAGAGATTAGAAGTCTATAATTAACTCTACCTACTTACTTGGATTCACTATCTAGTAATTTTGTTGAGTGTATAAAGGAAAATATGATGACATCATAGAAAGAACACAGCTTTGGGGTGGGAAAACTTGTATATACTAACCATCCTTACTGCTAGATGACTATAGATAAGTTGTTTCTCCTCTGTAAACTTAAGGGTTCTCAAAAAGTAGTAGCAGTAGGAGTAGGAATAAATAATCATAATAATAATAACATTCTTATTGTTGTCAACAAAGTCAAATGAGGAAAATACCTGGCACACAGTTTCACATCAAGTTAAATATTATACATTCCATATGACCCACCAATTCTACTCCTTGGAGGAGACTCAGGGGAAATGAAAACATATGTCCACACAAAATCTTATACTCTAATGTTGACAGCAGCTTTAATTAATAATAGCCAATTGGAAGCATGCCCAACTCATCAACAGATCAATGAATAAATTGTGGAACAGATGGTCCCCGACTTATGATAGTTCAACAATGAGTTTTTGAAGTTATGATAGTACAAAGCAATGTCCATTTGGTAGAAACAATATTTTGGATTTTGATTTTTTTTGTGGCTTGGTCCTATGTGATACCTTACTCTATGTCATAGCTGTCATAGCATCAGCCATGCAATCATAGATAAACCACCAATACCCTGCAGTATCCCATGTTTCTGTGTTACAGTGTTTGGTAGGTTGAGTGCATTATAATAACAACAACCTCTACTTTATTGCATTTTCAACTTTCCAGCTGTTTATCTGGACATAACCCTATAATAAGTTGGTAGCATTTTTATATTCAATGGAATTCTACTCAGCAATAAGGAACATTGACTGTGATACGTGTACCAACATGGTTGACTCAAATATGCTATGTTGAGAGCAAGAAGACACAGCCCACAGCGTGAGTCTGCAGGCATCTTAGGGAAATGTAATCAATAGATTAGTGGTAACCAGGGGCCAGGTGAGGAAGCCAACTAGGAAGGGCTCCAAGGAAGTCTTTGAATGATAGAATTATTTCCATTACCTATAGCCTTACCTAGCCCATGCCTCATGCTGATGCCCTAACTCCTAGGCTAAGATTGGATTGCTGAATTTGCATCTTAAAGTCTGCTTCACCTTCCCCTTACCTTCTAGTACATTCTGTCCATGTTTTAAATTTTTGTATTTCTTGCCCTGCTTTATGTGGCTTGACACCATAACAAATACTGTGAGTAGGGCTTAAAACAAAGATGTTTATATCTCATGTTTCTGAAGGCTTGTCCAAGTGTCAGAGTCCATCTTTGTATGAAATGCTGTAGTTGAACAAATCCCTCCCCAACATCACTGCTTTCCCTTCTTATGTTCCCAGTACCATTTTTATGTGAATCCTTGTCTCTTAGTGTGATTCTGATAGTTCTACTGTAACTGCAATTCAAGTAAGATTGGGGAAAAGGGGCTAATGAGATGAAGGACCAATGGAGGAAAGAAGATCCTGGTACAGTTTTCAGAGAAGGTTTCTAGGAGGTTCTTACTGCCTTGAAGGTGATACAGTTTTGACAGGTAAATCTTATGTACCTTGAAGGAGAGAGAGAGAGAGAGATATGAATGAATTAGTGGCATATAAATAGAGTGATTCTCATCTCTTCTCTCTGGCCTACACACACACACACACACACGCACATACACACACGATTTAAAAAAAAAAAAATCAGCTCTATGCATGTCACAAGCATGTGGACCATGTATTTACCTATAGTCACAACTACTTTGTATTCCAGGCATCCCATGAACTCGTGATCTTCTTACAGTCCGAGATATTTATTTGGAAGGCTGAAGTAGAAAAATCACTTGAACCCAGGAGTTTGAGACCAGTCTGGGCAACATAGAGAGACCCTGACTTAAATAAACAAGACAAAACAAAACAACAAAAATAAAATTAGTCAGGCAAGATGATGCCCACTCATAATCCTGGCACTTGGGATGCTGAGGCAAGAGGGTTGAAAGTTCAAGGCTAGCCTGTGCTAGATCCTGTCTTAAACAACAACAACAATAACAACAACAAAAGAGTTTAACACTAGAAAAAAATGGAGGCTGAGGCAGAGGGACCATGGATTGGGAGTTGAGGCCAGACCCTGTATGAAAGGAAGGAAGGATGGCAGGGAGAAAAGGAAGGAGGAAATATGAATATGAAAGGGAATATGCTGAGCATACAAAATAGAGTGGTCCCACTCTCTCTTCTCCAGGACATCATGATATGGTAGGGTCATTGACACCTAATCTCCTAAGTGTTGCACATTCCCAGAGAAGTGTTGTCAGTGTCTATGTCTCAAGAGTCCTGGGCAGGCAGCTCCCTCTAAACACAGCTTCAATAAGAGGGAACATGGAGCCTCCCAAAGCTGTCTTCTGACACAGTTCCAGAGTTCAGGGCAGAGCCTACAGACATGCATTAATGGCTCTGACTAAACTCATGTTCAGTGTCTGATTTAGAGCTTGCAGTGCTAATATTTTGTACATTCGGCCAATTCTATGGTGATTTTAATATTTCATGTATCGATGGATCTAACTTTTAATAGTATCCAAAGCCATCTCATTAGATTACAGTGCTGAAAGAGTGTGCTATAATAGCTACCCCGTTGTTCAAGTAAATTCAATTTGGGCAGACGTAGCCCAAGGCAAAAGGGAATCGTAATCTCTGAAATATTTTCCATCCTGCATTTCAAACAAGTCTTAGCTTTTCTGTATGCATGACTTGGGCATGACAGACAAATCTCCAAAGATCTTGGAAGACCAGCACAGAAACGCATGGACATAGCTAATGACCATTGCCACATGATACTGTACCTGAGTGAAGTGTCCCCATTGTAACCATATTCATCATGTTTGTAGAGGACTGAAGTTTGCCTGAATAATATCTGCATTCCTACTTTACAAGGCAGGGAGTTATTAAATATTTGGATTAAACTGAACCTGAACTTCTATTTCCAACACAGGAAGGCTTTTGCCTTTGGGCCTGAATTGTTACCCATTTCAAACAATGACTTGGGTGGTTTCATAGAGGAAATTCTTTGACTCTGTAATGGTAGTCAGCTAAATAGGACCATAAAAACACTGGGCGATAGAATTAGTGCCAAAAGATTTTCCTATGCTCTGTCATCCTCACTCATTTAAAACTGTAAGATATGTGATCCTGTTACACAGTTTGCTTTTGGAAGATTATTGTGTCATTTTTTTTTAATCTTGATCCTGGGAGGCTACTGAGTATGGATCAAAGAGAAAATAGGAGACTCTTGAATGGATGCAGAATCCCAAATCCTACATTCAAAGTCCATTTCTCACAAGTCCTCAGGGGAAGAGATGGTAAAAACAGGATTTAACATGAAAGAAAAAGTATTTAAGATCCATAGTTGATTATCAGTTTAATAATAATAGACTTATGTAGTGGTGAGGCTAAGTTTTATGTTGACAATTAGATTCATCAGTTATGTGACCATGGAAGAGATAGTCCCCTGGGGTCAGACAGTATCTGCTCCTCTGCCATAGGCCTTAAACAGGTGCCGGCTTCCTGTATGAAGCATTTGATGAAAATCTCAGGTGCAAAAATACTGCTTCTCTGGGAAATCTAGAAACATTATATGACAATATATTTAAAAATATTGATTGAGACACTTCTCTGTGCCAGGCATCCCCAGGATGGTTAGACCTCCCGTGAAACTTACACTAGAGTCATGATAAGGCAACAAAACTATTGTCAGAGTGTTTATAAAAAAAAGTAGGAGGATGGAGGGCAGTGAGGGCTTAATGTAATTTGCTGAATGAATGGGACTTAGTGTCTTAAAGACTCAGTTACTTTGGGGTGTGTCCTGGGAATCTGGATATGAAGATGACCCCAAGGAGATAAATATGGAGCTCATTTTTGGTGGGGGCATCAGTGAAGCCTTTCAGTACTTTTCTTAAAAGGAAGAAAACTTGACACAGAGGCAAATGAAGGAGAACATTCTTGACCCAGGGACACACGGGCAGCTAGTGGATAGGAGGCTTAGAAGCATGGCTATATTGGGAACTGTCACCCATAAGAATGATTTGTTTCTTCACTGATGATCAGTAGAGGATGCTAGTGACTGGTTAGCTGGGCAAACCTCTCTTTTTCTCCCACGTCTCCTTCTTTTTCTTTCCTCTTTCTCCCTCTGTCCTTGCCCTTCATGATCTTAATGCAGCAGCCCCAAAGCTAAGTACTTTGAAATTTGGACTCCTCAAATAGCCTGATGGATTTTTATTAGAAGCCCAACAAACTAGCTGTAACAGAGGGAAAGATACAGGTAGAAACAAGGGAGAAACACTGGGGCTTATTGAATGATTTTTTATATTTGTTCCATTTTTTTTTTTTTTTTTTTGGTTTTTAGGGTCTCACTCTGGTCCAAGCCCTGGAATTAACAGACTGTCCTTCGGCGATCCTCCTTTTTTTGGGATTTTTTTTTATCAGCCCAAAATGGCATCAGAAATGGCAAGAGTGAGAGAACTGGTGCACCAGGGCCTTCAGCCACTGGTGCACCACCTTTTGCACATGTGTGACTTTATGCTTCTGGTTTATGTGGAATCTGGGGAGTTGAACATGGGTCCTTAAGCTTTGCAGGCAAGTGCCTTAACTGCTAAACCATCTCTGCAGCCCTATTCCAAATTTTGAAGTTAGTCTGAAATGAAGTTGCAAATTAGTTGTCTGGGTGAGGATAGGAAGAGCTCTCCTTGGATGATTAAACTTGTTATTAAAGTAACTTACACTGAAGTGTTGGAAATAGCTGTGGCAAGAGCAGTCGAAAACAATTTCAAGTCTTTCGGCCTTGTAAAGTACTCATAGATCCCCTGTCTTCATCAAACCTGTGACTGCCCATTTGTTAGGTAAGGTGCAGTCACAAAGCTGAATAAGTGATCTGCCTTATAGAACCTCACTATTGTGAATGGTAATTAAGACAACAGCAGAAATGAGAGGAAGTGCTCAGCATGGTCTTGCACCTGATAATTATTAGACAGAGTAGACAGAGTGTTTGATATGTTACTATATGAATATAATTTGTCTTAGGCATCACTAAACTGTGTTGAGGATGATGGGGCACTGGCCTGGGGGACAATCGGGAGTTCCCACCGCACTCCTTTGTTGAATTACTCCCAACCACTCACCTCATTGCTTGCTCTTTCGTCTTCTACATCTGATGCCCATTATTTCCTTCGTGGGTCTGTCCTTGCGTGTTCTCTTAAGGGTATGGCTTTTCCCTCATCTCACCTTGGGTAATGACCTTTGTGAACACGCCTCTCTCAGAACTATGCTAGCCTAGCACCACAGAAGTTATCACAGAAGTTCACGGAAAGGAGAGGAAACACTGTGGAAAGGTTGCTTAAGCTGGGTCTTTTTTCTTCTTTCTTTCTTCCTTTCTTCCTTCCTTCCTTCCTTCCTTCCTTCCTTCCTTCCTTCCTTCCTTTCTTTCTTTCTTTCTTTCTTTCTTTCTTTCTTTCTTTCTTTCTTCTTTCTATTTTTCTTTGCTTTTGAGGTAGGGTCTCACTCTAGCCCAGGCTGACCTGGAATTCACTTTGTATTCTCAGGGTGGCCTCGAACTCACAGTGATCCTCTTACCTCTGCCTCTGGAGTGCTGGGATTAAAGGCGTGCACCACCATTCCTGGCTTCCTTTTTCTTTTGCCTGTGTGTGCATACTCATTTGTGTGTGTGCACAGCTGTGGAATACAAGGAGTGTATTACATGGAGTGTTTCCTTTAGTCACTCTCCACCCAATACTTTTGAGGCAGAGTCTCACTCTAAACCTAGAGCTCACTGATTGGACTAGAATAGCTAGCCAGCAAGTCCCAGGGAGATACTCTCATCTCTTCCTCCCTAGCACTGGGATTACAGGTGTATGCCATCAAGCCTGGCTTTTACATGGGTGCTGGGGTTCCAAATAATAAGCACCTTACCCACTGAGCCAGATCTCTAACCCAAACTTGGTCTTGGTGACTGGAGGTTGCTTCACCACGTGTCATAGTCAGCTCTATGTTTTGGGTGAACTTCCAAGCAGACAATTTGTGGAGAACAGGTTTATTTCAAGCTTGCAAATTCAGGGGCAGTTCCACGAATGGAGGAAAAGCTGACTCCCTTTCACAGATCCAAATGGGCAGAACCCGCCAAACAGCTAGCAAACTCCAAAAAGCACCAAGTACATCAGCAGTATTACCTTGCATACACAAAAATAGATCTTTTAAAAGTTCAGATTGCAGGTGACATACGGCATTCTGAATTGCCCATATTATAAAATCCTTTTTTGGCTTATACTTCTTTTGCTATCACTGGGATATTAATAATAATTTACAGTAAGCATTAAGACAGAATATGCTTCATTATTTATGAAATTTTACTACTCGATACAGCAAGATATTAAAGTTCTAAGTTTAGCTTAAACAACTTATTTTAGTTTTAATGGCTGTCAGAATTTAAAGAGATGTCGATCTCTGTGGAACAAGGGCTTTGGTAGCTGTATTTACTAAATCATGGCTCTCATTTTTCAGTGCCATCCACCAGTTAAGCAAAGGGTTTTGTTGAAATTGGGCTAGTAAATTTCCATCTTCTCAATGTCAGACTGTTATTCTTGCAAACTAATTGGAAGATATTTCATTTTCACATCTTTAAACAAATGGGTGCAAACCCACTGAAATGTCATTGGAAGAGTTTTAAGCATTCTAGTAACTTCTGTTTAAGTGCACACATATGAATGCTATTATATAGTGGATATCCTAAGTATACTGGAAAAAAACCCTTATAATGATGTAAATGTCTTTAAAACACTCTTCAGTACATGAATTTATTTAGAAAAACAGTCATTTTCTCATTCTTCACCTTGAAGGGTCAGATTAAGTGTTATTTTTAAAAATATCTTCCAGTGGCACACTGTGAGAGCTATTTGTCATACAGAAAAGGTCCCCAGATTTGATACCCTCTCTGTAAAGAGGACATGCAGAACCCATCTTCAAGTACAACTATTTCAAGTGCATTGCACATTCCTAAGGAAGTTCACAGCCATACTCTGTATCATTCTGAAATCTTGTGAAAGTTCTTCCATTTAAATTTTCTTGTTTCTGCTTATGTGCAACCCCGTCAGTGACACTATGTGACACTATGTCCACCTTCAGCTTGGATTTTTTTCTGTAATAGCCTGACTATAAGTGACACTGTGAATGAATTTTATATGTGATTCTATCTCTATAACCTTGCTCTGGAATCTTTTTAAAATTCTAAAGGTTATGTTTCTGTGGCTTTCCTCTGAAACCCAGTTAACCATTAAAGAATGAGTTATTGAGACTCTGGCTTCTCTATCATGACTTCCTGATCATGGCTTACCAAAAGTGGTTCCTCACACATGTCACACTGGGCCAGCACATCAGAACCCCCCATACACACCACGATGTGCACAACACAGAGATGCACGCCACAAACAGCAATGTGAATAAAACCTGAAATGTGCCATGTATAGCCTGCACAACTGTATAAATCACTGGAGTAGAATACTACAAACCCACAAAATGGCATATATTGGAAACACCTGTGCTTTAATGTAGAGAGCTGCGAGGTGCCGCGCCTTAAAGATGGCGCTGGCTTCCGCCTTCCGCCTTCCCGATGGCGAGTGCTCTCCTGGATAAACAAGTCCTTATTTGGCTTGGGCCGTGATCTAGGCTTGCTTCCGCATATGTGGACCTATCTGCATTCACCACGTGGCTTACCAGGGTTGGCTGTTCAAAGGCTTCTTAAGCTTTGGGCGGGCTTGTCCCAGAGGCAGTCAGGCAGTGAGTCTGTGGGTCAGGCAGTGAGTGAGTGAGTGAGTGAGTGAGGGAGTGAGTCAGTCAGTGAGTGAGCAGTGAGTCTGTGGGTCAGTGAGTGGGTCAGTGAGTGAGGCAGTCAGTGAGTGAGTGAGTCAGGCAGTGAGTGAGTGAGTGAGTGAGGGAGTGAGTCAGTCAGTGAGTGAGCAGTGAGTCTGTGGGTCAGTGAGTGGGTCAGTGAGTGAGGCAGTCAGTGAGTGAGTGAGTGAGGCAGGCAGTGAGTCTGTGAGTCAGGCAGTGAGTGAGTGAGTCAATGAGTGAGTGAGGGAAGCAGTCAGTG
Source organism: Orientallactaga sibirica (assembly GCA_036365145.1). Classification (NCBI taxonomy): domain Eukaryota; kingdom Metazoa; phylum Chordata; class Mammalia; order Rodentia; family Dipodidae; genus Orientallactaga; species Orientallactaga sibirica. The sequence continues at coordinate 16,616,283 of JAEOAD010000015.1, forward strand.
AGTGAGTGAGTGAGTGAGTGAGTGAGTGAGTGAGTCAGTCAGTCAGTCAGTCAGTCAGTCAGTCAGAAGATTGTTTAAGGGGTCAGAAGATTGTTCAAGGTTCCTGAATAAACTGCTGAAAGAAGAGCCCGAGTGTTGCGTCTTCCTTGCTGGTCGAGGCGGACGTGACAAATGGTGGCCCGTACGGGGAACTCAGAACTTGCAGGGCAGCTAGCTGGTAAGTTCCAGGTAAGTGGACAAAAAGGGTAAAGGCAAGTTCTCCGGTAGAGAGACGATAAGGTCCCATAGCAAAATGGGCAATACATCTTCCAGTATTAGGGTTAAAAGGCGCCACAATAAGGTTTCCTTAGAGGAAACGCAGTGAGAAGATTTCTTAAGAATGATAGCCGGCCAATTAATGTATATTTGTTCGTGTGTCTTATTAGTGTATATAAGTTGGTTAACCTCATGTGGTGTGTTTGTGTTGTAGTGTGTCTAGTCATATTACATAGGGCAAATGAGAATGATTCAGAAGCAGTTAAAAAAAAAATTTTAGAGGAGGTGAGAGAAGACGAGTAAAACATCTAAAAGAAAAAGTAAGGTTCCTGAATAAACTGTTGAAAGAAGAGTCCGAAGAGGGACTCAGAACTTTCTGCAGTCAGGGCAGTAGTAAGGTTCCTAAATAAACTGTTAAAAGAAAAGTCCGAAGAGGGACTCAGAACTTTCTGCAGTCAGGGCAGTGCACTGGTAAGTTCCCAGGTAAGGTGGGAATCCGCGACAAAAGCGGGGATTTTGCTCTTCTCGGTAGAAAAAGAGGGAGCAGGAAAGTTCCCAGGTAAGGTGGGAATCCGCGACAAAAGCGGGGAATTTTGCTCCTCTCAGTAGAAAAAGAGGGAGCAGGAAGGGTTCGTGGTGTAGCGAACCGAAAGTAAAAGTTTTAAAAGAATTTTTTGCAAGTGTAGCCATGGGCGCTTCTCACTCGCACCCAATTTTTTGGCTCTGAATGAGCTGCTTCGTTCAAAAAACTTAAAGATAAAGGGGAGTACCCTGGAGAGGTTCCTGGAGGAATGTGATGCCATAGCCCCTTGGTTTGCGTGCTCTGGAAGTCTTACAATCCCTTCATGGGAAAATTTGGGCGAAGATCTTGATTTTGCAGCAGACCAAGGCACGCTTAAGGGCGGGGTAAGATCGACCTGGAGGTTAGTGAGGAACTGCCTCGAGGAAGAAAGGTCGGAACAGGCAAACAGTGAAAAAGAGGCAAAAACAAAGAACAACTTAAGATTCAGAGTCTACGGATTCTAAAGAAGGGCTACAGGCTCTCATAAAACAAATGAAAAGATCAAAAAAAAAAAAGGGGGAAAAAAAGAGAGAGGGGGGAATCCCGGGAAAAAAGCCAGGTGTGGTGGCTCAGGCCATCCCAGCACATGGGAGGCAGAGCAGGACTGCCACAAGTTCAAAGCCAGCCTGGTCTACATAGTGAGTTCCAGGGCAGCCAGGAAAAGCAGAGGCACTGAGACTGGTTTTAGGTTACTGGAGCTGCTATTGTCAACGCATTAGCAATCTTAAGGAAGGTGGAAGGAAGGTGGCCTGACTTGATTTACATTAAAACAATGGAGAGGATGCCTGAGGAAAGACTGTAAAAAATGCAAATTCTTGGAAAGAGCTGACTGGAGAAGGAACCTGCTTTTCAAGGCTATATTGAACTTGAACTGCAAAGTTTGACATTTTATGTTATCAGTTTACGGGGCTAGGGACAGAATGTGGTGGTTTGATTCAGGTGTCCCCCATAAACTTCAAGTGTTCTGAATGCTAGGTTCCCAGCTGATGGCAATTTGGGAATTAACACCTCCTGGAGGCATAGTATTGTTGGGGGTGGGCTTATGGGTATTATAACCAGCTTCCCCTTGCCAGTGTTTTGACCAATGCTAGCCTCGCAGCCGCCGTGGCTCAGTTAACTCAAAATATATAAATTATACTAGGGCTGCAAATTTATCCAGATCTTTGTCTAGTTTTCTATTACAGAATTGGTCTCTTGAATTTGAAGATACCTTAAGAGAACTGAGACTGGCTGTAGTTTATGTGAATTCTACCCGCATGGACCTCTCCTTTGCCTCTGGATTGTCATCTTGGCTGATCTCCGCTATGAATCATCTGAAGGAATGGGCGGGTTTGGGTGCTCTTTAGCAGGCCTTCTGTTACCGGTCTCTCTGGTTTGCTTGTGGTGTCTGTGTAAAATCAGGGTCACGCAATGACGGGATGCAGCTATGATCATTCAAGCCTTTACTGCCATAGAGGCTGCACAGTCCCCTAAGTCTGGCTGGCTACAACTAAAAGTTAATCTTCTTCGCCTTCCGATGGCGAGTGCTCTCCTGGATAAACAAGTCCTTATTTGGCTTGGGCGTGATCTAGGCTTGCTTCGCATATGTGGACCTATCTGCATTCACCACGTGGCTTACCAGGGTTGGCTGTTCAAAGGCTTCTTAAGCTTTGGGCGGGCTTGTCCCAAGGCAGTCAGGCAGTGAGTCTGTGGGTCAGGCAGTGAGTCAGTGAGTGAGTGAGTGAGTGAGTGAGTCAGTCAGTGAGTGAGCAGTGAGTCTGTGGTCAGTGAGTGAGTGGGTCAGTGAGTGAGTCAGTCAGTGAGTGAGTGAGTGAGTGAGTCAGGCAGTGAGTTCAGTGAGTGAGTCAGTGAGTGAGTGAGTGAGTGAGTCAGTGAGTGAGAGTGAGTGGTGAGTCAGTGAGTCAGTGAGTGAGTGAGTGAGTGAGTCAGTGAGTCAGTGAGTCTGTGAGTCAGGCAGTGAGTGAGTGAGTGAGTCAGTGAGTGAGTCAGTCAGTCAGTGGTGAGTGAGTGAGTGAGTGAGTGAGTCAGTCAGTCAGTCAGTCAGTCAGTCAGTCAGTCAGAAGATTGTTTAAGGGGTCAGAAGATTGTTCAAGGTTCCTGAATAAACTGCTGAAAGAAGAGTCCCAGTGTTGCGTCTTCCTTGCTGGTCGAGGCGTCGCGACAAATGGTGGCCCGTGCGGGGAACTCAGAACTTGCAGGGCAGCTAGCTGGTAAGTTCCAGGTAAGTGGACAAAAAAGGGTAAAGGCAAGTTCTCCGGTAGAGAGGCGATAAGGTCCCATAGCAAAATGGGCAATACATCTTCCAGTATTAGGGTTAAAAGGCGCCACAATAAGGTTTCCTTAGAGGAAAGCGCAGTGAGAAGATTTCTTAAGAATGATAGCTGGCCAATTAATGTATATTTGTTCGTGTGTCTTATTAGTGTATAAAAGTTGGTTAACCTCATGTGGTGTATTTGTGTTGTAGTGTGTCTAGTCATATTACATAGGGCAAAGCGAGAATGATTCAGAAGCAGTTAAAAAAAAATTTTTTTAGAGGAGGTGAGAGAAGAGCGCTCGAGTAAAACATCTAAAAAGAAAAAGTAAGGTTCCTGAATAAACTGTTGAAAGAAGAGTCGAAGAGGGACTCAGAACTTTCTGCAGTCAGGGCAGTAGTAAGGTTCCTGAATAAACTGTTGAAAGAAGAGTCGAAGAGGGACTCAGAACTTTCTGCAGTCAGGGCAGTGCACTGGTAAGTTCCCAGGTAAGGTGGGAATCCGCGACAAAAGCGGGGATTTTGCTCTTCTCGGTAGAAGAAAAAGAGGAGCAGGAAAGTTCCCAGGTAAGGTGGGAATCCAGCGACAAAAGCGGGAATTTTGCTCCTCTCGGTAGAAAAAGAGGGAGCAGGAAGGGTTCGCAATTTTGTAGCGAACCAAAAGTAAAAGTTTTAAAAAGAATTTTTTGCAAAATTAGCCATGGGCGCTTCTCACTCGCACCCAATTTTTTGGCTCTGAATGAGCTGCTTCGTTCAAAAAACTTAAAGATAAAGGGGAGTACCCTGGAGAGGTTCCTGGAGGAATGTGATGCCATAGCCCCTTGGTTTTGCGTGCTCTGGAAGTCTTACAATCCCTTCATGGGAAAATTTGGGCGAAGATCTTGATTTTGCAGCAGACCAAGGCACGCTTAAGGGCGGGGTAAGATCGATCTGGAGGTTAGTGAGGAACTGCCTCGAGGAAGAAAGGTCGGAACAGGCAAACAGTGAAAAAGAGGCAAAAACAAAGAACAACTCCAGATTCAGAGATTCAGAGTCTACAGTTCTAAAGAAGGGCTGCAGGCTCTCATAAAACAAATGAAAAGATCAAAAAAAAAAAAAAAAAAAAAAAAAAAAAGAGAGGGGACTCCCGGGAAAAAAGCCGGGTGTGGTGGCTCAGGCCATCCCAGCACATGGGAGGCAGAGCAGGACTGCCACAAGTTCAAAGCCAGCCTGGTCTACATAGTGAGTTCCAGGGCAGCCAGGAAAAGCAGAGGCACTGAGACTGGTTTTAGGTTACTGGAGCTGCTATTGTCAACGCATTAGCAATCTTAAGGAAGGTGGAAGGAAGGTGGCCTGACTTGATTTACATTAAAACAATGGAGAGGATGCCTGAGGAAAGACTGTAAAAAATGCAAATTCTTGGAAAGAGCTGACTGGAGAAGGAACCTGCTTTTCAAGGCTATATTGAACTTGAACTGCAGAAGTTTGACATTTTATACGGTTATCAGTTTACGGGGGCTAGGGACAGAATGTGGTGGTTTGATTCAGGTGTCCCCCATAAACTTCAAGTGTTCTGAATGCTAGGTTCCCAGCTGATGGCAATTTGGGAATTAACACCTCCTGGAGGCAGAGTATTAACACCTCCTGTATTGGGGGCGGGCTTATGGGTATAATAACCAGTTTCCCCTTGCCAGTGTTTTGACCAATGCTAGCCTCGCAGCCGCCGTGGCTCAGTTAACTCAAAATATATAAATTATACTAGGGCTGCAAATTTATCCAGATTTTTGTCTAGTTTTCTATTACAGAATTGGTCGCTTGAATTTGAAGATACCTTAAAGAACTGAGACTGGCTGTAGTTAATGTGAATTCTACCTGCATGGACCTCTCCTTTGCCTCTGGATTGTCATCTTGGCTGATCTCCGCTATGAATCATCTGAAGGAATGGGCGGGTTTGGGTGCTCTTTAGCAGGCCTTCTGTTACTGGTCTCTCTGGTTTGCTTGTGGTGTCTGTGTAAAATCAGGGTCACGCAATGACGGGATGCAGCTATGATCATTCAAGCCTTTACTGCCATAGAGCTGCACAGTCCCCCTAAGTCTGGCTGGCTACAACTAAAAGTTAATCTTCTTTCTGCTCAGGTTGCGAGGCTAAGCACTGCACTCTGGGTTAGCCCTAAAAATCAGAGAAGAGCATGTTTGATTGCATGCGGGTTGATGCCCCAGATCCCGCCTCTGAGAAAAAGGCATCAGGGTTGCAAAAATACGCATCATCAGAGATCAGACCTCTACTCTTACCTGTGGCTTGTTTTAAAACATAAAAGGGGAACTGTAGAGAGCTGCGAGGTGCGCGCCTTAAAGATGGCGCTGGCTTCCGCCTTCCGCCTTCCGATGGCGAGTGCTCTCCTGGATAAACAAGTCCTTATTTGGCTTGGGCCGTGATCTAGGCTTGCTTCGCATATGTGGACCTATCTGCATTCACCACGTGGCTTACCAGGGTTGGCTGTTCAAAGGCTTCTTAAGCTTTGGGCGGGCTTGTCCCAGAGTCAGGCAGTCAGGCAGCAGTGAGTGAGTGAGTCAGGCAGTGAGTGAGTGAGTCAGTGAGTGAGAGTCAGTGGTGCAGTGAGTGGTGTGGGTCAGTGAGTGGGTCAGAGTCAGTGTGGTGAGTGAGTGAGTGAGTCAGGCAGTGAGTCTGTCAGTCAGGCAGTGTGAGTGGTGGTGAGTGAGTCAGTCAGTGAGTGCAGTGAGTCTGTGGGTCAGTGGTGGGTCAGTGGTCAAATGTCACCATTGTAATGTAAATGAAAGGAGTCACACTCACCAACTTGTGCAGTCCTTGTTTGTTTGAGCCCATCTTAGTGTTAGGGTTGTCTTTATCTGGTTGTTTCTTCCACGAATCTTTTTATACTCTGTTCACTAAAAAAAATTAGCTCGTCATGGTGGCACAAGCCTTTAATCCCATTACTCGGGAGGCAGAGGCAGGAGGATCACCATGAGTTTGAGGCCACCCTAAGAATTCATAGTGAATTTCATGTCAGCCTGGGCTAGAGCAAGACCTTATCTCAAAAAAAGAAAGATAAATAAAAATATAATCTATAACTTAACTGGGTACACAGAAGATACAATAAAAGGCTATGTGTTTTGGAGTGGAACGAGATGATCAACTAAGCGTAGGCACCTTGATTGGTTATCCTGTGTGAGAACTCTGATTTCGAGCAGGATTCCATGTCCCCTGGACATAGCATATGTCATATGGATGAGAGACGGGGCCAGGGTCATTTCAAACATATAGTACAGAGGAAAGTCTCCCATATTTTTAATGTAAATGAGTAAGAGTTTTATGTTCTGTTCTCTGAGCAGTTTAGGGGAGGGGCATATCTCATTTCAGATATCAGTGAGTATTAATTTCCTCCTCTGTGTTCCCTCTGGTCCCTATGTTATTTAAAAAATATAGTTAAGTCTTTATTTTCATGACAGTTGCATGTGTCCATTGTAGACTATTTGGAAAGTTGAGAAAAATATATGAATGTGAAAACCATAGCCAATATCCACCCTCTCTGCATGTGTTACCAGGTAGAAGTCCTGGCCCAAGGACAGCTGGAGACACTAGTACCCTACATAGGACTTAGCCCCAGACCAAAGGACCACAGGCAGTCACCTCCCAATCCTTTTCTCTAGCCTTTAGAGTTCCTTGGTTGACAATCAAGTCAGTGCCTTCCCGCTGTGGTGGATGGGGTAGTTTTACTGTCAGCTGAAGAGTTACAATGGAGACAAGTGAGGAAGAAAAGACAGCTGCTTAAACATTTACCAAAGCTTTCAATTAAGATCTTACTGTTTATGGCTTCAATCATACATAGAGATTTTGGAAAGGGCAGAAGAGGGGTCTGAGAATTCCTTAGAGCCCTGGGTCCAAATGTTAGCATATACGATCTTGTGTGTCCTGACTGAGAGCTAGAGAACTTGAGTTCTGAGCTGACTAATACCACTTGTTAGCACTTCATGAGTTTGATTGACTGACTCCTTGAGGTTTTTGAGTCTTTAGAATGCATAGTGTGAAGCGGAAGAATCAGGGATCAATTAAGACAGTGGCAGTGAAAATTAAACTTCTCTTTCAAAGGCATTTTCAAGTCTAAAGCTAAGCTATACATGTAAAGTGGTAAGGGAATAGTACTTTGGGTGTACAGTTTTTCAGGGGAAGATAATACCTCTAGATTTACAGAATGTGAGGCCAGGTATCGAGGTATAGGTCTGGAATCCCAGTACTTAGGAAACTGAGGCAGGAGAATGACTGTGAAACTGAGGCCAGCTTGGCTACATAGTAAGTACTAGGCTAGACTACTATCAAGACCATGTCTCAAGAAAATGAATAAATAAAAATTAAATGAGTAAAAATAAAAATAAAGGAAAATGTTTTGGGTAGCATGGAGATGTTTTTTTCCCCTTGGAGCTAAAGGCCTAGAGTTTAATAAATCAAAAATCAAGTTGATTTGAGAGATAAAGACCCCCTCAAGGGAAGGAAATGGTTAAAGAAATGTACCCAAAACAAGAGAAGGCTGCTGAAGTACAGCAGAAAGATGATCAACAGAATTAGAATATACTTATTACCAGGGCAGAAGCTCAGCTGATGAAGGGTGGAAGTGGAGTGTCCAATTTTTCAGTCCTGGCTCAAGAAGAGGAAGATGTGAGAGATTACAATTTAACTGAGGAACAAAAGGCAACCAAGGCCTCAAGGTCTGATGAGGTGCAAAGTAATGTTCTTCCTCTCTACATCATGCAGCACACGTCTTGGTAGCTTTATGCTGTTAGATATGGCATAGTTTCAAGTTTTTCTTTCTTTCTTTCTTTCTTTCTTTCTTTCTTTCTTTCTTTCTTTCTTTCTCTCCCTCCCTCCTCTTTCTTTCTCTCCCTCCCTACCCTTCCTTCCTTCCTTCCTTCCTTCCTTCCTTTCTTTCTTTCTTTCTTTCTTTCTTTCTTTCTTTCTTTCTTTCTTTCTTTCTTTCTTTCTTTCTTTCTTTCTTTCTTTCTCTCCCTTTCTTTCTTTCTTCCCTCCCTTTCTTTCTTTCTTTCTTTCTTTCTTTCTTTCTTTCTTTCTTTCTTTCTTTCTTTTTCTTTCTTTCTCTTTCCATGCTGCCTGGGTATTGTAAAAACAAAGAGCCAAGAAAAATAAAGCCTTTTACAAAAAAAAAAAAAAAAAAGAAGAAGAAATAGGAATATTTGGACCATACAGTGGATGTCCAGTTACATGCATGGGAAGATACACTGGAGGAAGCATTTGAATGGTGTGTAGCGGCCATGTTTGGTGACCTGACACACACTGGGGCTGTGGAACCACTCCAAATGTAGAAGCAGAAACTCAAGTAAATGAAATTACTTAATATTGATTAAAGGAATTGCCAGATGTGGTCAACTGGGTGGGGAGAAGATTTTTCAGTATCCAAACATCCCCCCTCCCCCAGGAACAGAATTTAAAGCAGTAACATATTCAGCAGTACAAGTCTACAATGGAGGGAAACCAGAAGTTTTCCTGGTCCAAAGACATGGCTCAGTGGTTGGAAAGCCTGTCTGCAGGGATTCAGTTCCCCAGTATCCAGGGTAAAGCCAGATGCACAAAGTGGCATGTGTCTGGATTTCATATGTGGTGGTAGACATCTCTGGCGCAGGCATTCATTCTCTTTTTCTATCTTGCATATATATGTATTTTAGAAAGAGAGATTCCTATGAAGAATTGATAGTTTTTCTGTTTGAGAAGATATAGTAACTTGATTTCTAGAGTAACTTTTGCTAAGTGAAAATTTATAGAACAGAAAATTTTGACTTAAAGTGTTACTTTCAGAAACGGAAAATCAGAGTATAGCCTTTGTCAGTGATCCCCACATAATGAATCCATCAATTATTGAGGGAGAATTTTGGTACCTTCTTTGTTAATCCCCTGTTATGGCAGCAGGAGGCTAGCACCCCTCCAGTGGAGTACAAGCCCCCCAGCCTGCTCTCAGAAGAAATTACTCACTGGTACAAACAGCCTTTGTGACTGAATCCAATTTGAAGCAGAGTATCTTGGGCTTGGTGTGGTGGTACAGGATTAGGTCCTCCCAGCACTCAAGATTGGGAGGTCATAGCCAGCCTTGACTGTATAACAAGTTCCTGCCTCAAAAGGAAAAAAAGAAAAGGAAAGAATAATTTGAAAAGTTTTTTTTTCTTTCCTTTCCTTTTCTTTTTTTCTTTCCTTTCTTTTCTGAAACAGGGTTTCACTCTAGCTCAGGCTCACCTGGAACTTATGGTAACTTTGTAGTCCAGGCTAGCCTGGAAATTGAAGCAATCCTCTCATCCCTGCCTCCTCAGTGCTGAGGTTGAAGGCCTGAGCCACCATGCCTGGCTGAGAAACTAGATGTCTACGTCTAGAATTTTTTTTTTTTTTTTAACATTGACTAGTATATTTTCTGTATGATTAAAGGAGGTTATGTTGTAGACTGTCGCATCTCATAGTAGACCTGAGAAGTCCGCTCTAGGAAGACTCCTGGTTCTCTCTCACTTCTTTTTAAGCAGCAACAATGATGTTTCTGTATTATCAGAAAAATTTGAAGCCAGGTGTGGTGGCACACGCCTTTAATCCCAGCACTTGGGAGGCAGACGTAGGAGGATTGCCATGAGTTCGAGGCCACCCTGAGACTACATAGTGAATTCCAGGTCAGCCTAGGCCAGAGTGAGACCCTACCTCAAAAAAAGAAATTGACACTACATTTTACAAATGGACTCTTCTAGTATGTAATTTTTTGTTCATATTTATTTTTGCAGCACTAGCTAAGTCCTTTATCAGTGAGGTACAGAGATGCAGCCCTAATGTATAATTTATTTTATTTTATTTTTAAATATATTTTTTATATTTTTATATTTTTATTTATTTTTTATTTTTATTTTTTTATAATGGTGTTTTGAAGCAGGGTCTCACTCTAGGTCAGGATGACCTGGAACTTACTCTGTAGCACAAGCTGGCTCTGAACTTATACCAATCGTCTTACCTTTGCCTCCCAAGTGCTGGGATTAAAGCCATGTGCCACCACATCTGTTTGGTGACTTTATTTTAGAGCCAGTTTTTGTATTCAGTTAGAGAAGAAGAAAATTTAAACTTAAACTTGTGCTAGAGATATGACGCAGTGGTTTAGGGCACTTGCTTGGGGTTGTGGAGATAGCTCAGTGGTTAAAGGTACTTTCTTGCAAAGCCTGTCAGCCTGGGATCAATTCCTGGTACCCTTGCAAAGCCAGATACATAAAGTGGTATAGCGTCTGGAATTCTCTTATAGTGCAAGAGGCCCTGGTGTGCTATACTCTCTTTCTCCTTGTAAATAAACAAATAAAAATGTGTTTTTAAGAAGGTATTTGTGGGCTGGAGAGATGGCTTAGTGGTTAAAGCATTTTCCTACAAAGCCAAAGAGCCCAGGTTCAATTCCCCAGGACCCATGCAAGCCAGGTGCACAAGGTGGCACATGCATCTGGAGTTTGTTTGCAGTGCTAGAAGCCCTGGTGCGCCCATTCTCTTTCTTGCTCTGTTTCTCAAATAAATAAAATACAAGAAAGAAAGGTATTTTCTTGCAAAGCCTACCAGCCTGGGTTTGATTCCCCAGTACTTACATAAAGTCAGATGTAAAGTGCCACATACATCTGCTATTTGTTTGTAGCAGCAAGAGAGCCTGGCACACCCATACACTCTAAATAAAATTCATAAAAAAAAAAACAAGACTTAAGGGGCTGGAAAAATGGCTCAGTGTTTAAGGTGCTTGCCTGCAAAGCCTAACTACCCAGGTTCAATTCCCCAGTACCCACATACTACCAAGTACACAAAGTGGAGCATGCATTTAGAGTTTGTTTGCAGTGTCTGGAAGCCCTGGCATGTCCATATTCTCTCCCTCTCTCTCTGTTTGTCTCTCTCTGCTTGCAAATCGATAAATACAAATATTTTAAAAGTTTAAAAAACACACAAAAGAAACTTAAGATAGTTGTCTCTAAAGAGACAGGATGCCAGGAAAACAACTGTAAAATTATCCGAATATTTTCTTCTCTGATTGAACTCAGGGATCTATACACACTACCAGATACTTTACCACTGAGTTTATTCCCAGCCACTTTTTACTTGTTATTTTAAGATGCATTTTACTAAGTCACCAGGCTAGCCTTGAACTTTTAATGTACTTGCTTCAGCATCCTGAATAGTTGGGTCAGTACGCCTGGTTGAACTTTTTAAAATAGGTGACTTTTTTTTTTTTCTCATTGTAGTCTGATGAATAAAATTAAATGCTAATAAGGGCTGGGGAGATGGCTCAGCGGTTAAAGGCATTTGCTTGCAAAGCCCGCTGGCCCACATTCAATTCCCCAGTACCCATGTAAAAACCAGATGCACAAAGTAGCAAATGCATCTGGAATTCATACGCAGTGGCAAGAGGCCCTGGTGTGCCCACATTCTCTCTCTCAAATAAATAAATAAAAATAGTTTTTAAAAGATAAAGCTGGATGAAAACATGTTGCAATTGGCTGACATCCATTTGAAGGGACAAGAGACCCTGACTTATGCATGCACACACACATGTGCAAATAAATACACTTAAAATAAGTAAAGGGGCTATAGAGATGGATCAGTAATTAAGGCACTTGCCTGAAAAGCCTAATGTCCCAAGTTCTATTCCCTAGCACCCACATAAAGCCAGGCACACAAAGTGGCACCTGCATCTGGAGTCCATTTGCAGTGGCTGGAGGCCCTGGTATGCCTATTCTCCCTGTCTTGCTTCTCTCTCTGCTTGCAAATAAATAAAAAAGTAGGTGATAAAATCATGACCAAAATATATTATGTACATGTATGAAAATTGCCAATAAAAATACTAAAAAAATAGATGAGCTGGGCATGGTGGCACATGCCTTAATCCCAGCACACAGGAGGCTTAGGTATCATGATCGCTGTGAGTTCAAAGCCAGCTTGGAGCTACAGAGTGAATTGCAGGTCAGCCTGGGGTATGGTAAGACCCTGCCTTGGAAAAAAATAAGGAGATGATTAAAGAAGCAAAAACAGGGCTGGAGAAATGGCTCAGCAGCTAAGGGCACTTGCTTGCAAAGCCTGCTGGCCCAGGTTCAATTTCCCAGCTATCCACGTAAAGGTGGGTACAAAAAGTGGTGCAAGTGCCTGCTGTGTGTTTGCAGTGGCAAGTGAATCTGGCATGTCCACATACACATACACACATGTGTAAATAAATAATATGTTTTCGTTTATTTTCTTAACTTTTTAAAAGTTTTATTTATTTGAGAGAGAAAGAGAGGGAGAAAGAATGGGAGCGCCAGGGCCTCCAGCCACTGCAAACAAACTCCAGATGCATGCACCCCCTTGTGCATCTGGCTTATGTGGGTCCTGGGAAATCGAACCAGGTCCTTTGGCTTTGCAGGCAAATTCCTTAACCGCTAAGCCATCCCTCAAGCCCTTGCTTGTTTTCTGTGTCTCGCTCTAGCCCAGGTTGAGCTGGAATTCACTAAATACTCTCAGAGTGGCCTTGAACTCATGGCAATCATCCTACCTTGACCTACTGAGCGCTGAGATTAAAGGCATGCACCACCACACCCAGTCTATAAATAAATATTTTTAAAAACCAAACCAAACAATATGTGTTTATTACCAGTATGACACTCAAAAATATAATCAGTGTAATCAATTAAACATCAACCTCACTCAGAAAAAAAATCTTCAGTTTTACTATTCTAAAGAGTTGGTTGTGAATAATAAAACTTTATTTAGAGATACATCTGTTTCATGTCTATGACATTGGTTAACTTGCCTGGTCCTGCCATTTTCTAAGGGGAAAAAAGTAACACAGCTCTTAGAAACATCACCTAAAAACTTGGTATACAACCCTCCAAACTCTTTTTGGACATTAAATAATATTTAAATGGGTGAAGGAAGAATGAGAAGCCAAGTAGAAGAGTGAGGGCTACAGCAAGAATTCACTCCTGGCCTGTAACTGGAAGGACGTTGTGGGGTTTGGAGGAGACCACCAGTGTGTAGAAGTGAGACTAGGTTTAGGGATACCTGGCGGGCAGTGGGTTCAGGAAGGACATTCAGCCGCACTCAGATATGCATGGGAAGCAGGTGCCGTTCTTCACATGTTTCAGCCTTTACTGGTGTCTCCTATGGGCTAAATCTGGTGGTGGTGCCTTCTTGTTTCAGACCCTCTGTGACTCCTCCTTGCCAACCATTCAAATGGGAATTCACAGGTCTGCAGTAATAGATAGTACTTTCTCAGTCTTGCTGCCCCCAGCGTGCACATCCATTATGTAATCTCCTGTCACTGACGTTCCTCCTCATGAAAAACTCAAGTTCCAGGCTCACCAAACTTTCCATGGTGTCTTTTGTTAGAGACAGCGAGAGTGAAAGTGAAAGAGAGAGAGAGAATTGGCGCACCAGGGCCTTAGCCACTGCAATCGCACTCCAGACACTTGTGCCACTTAGTGGGCTTGTGTGACCTTCAACTTACCTCACCTTTGTGCATCTGGCTTATGTGGGAGCTGGAGAGAGATTAAACATGGGTCCTTAGGTTTCGCAGGCAAGCGCCTTAACTGCTAAGCCATCTCTCCAGCCCTCCATTGTGTCTTTTAATGCCTCTGTGCCTTCCTCCATGCTGTCTCGGCATCCTGGAATGCTCTCCTGCCCTCGTCATTCTTCCAGACATAGCTTAATATTATTTTGTTTGAAGAGCCACCCTTAGCCTTCTTTGTGGGAGATAAGGGTGGATCTTTTTCAGTGCTGGCCTATGTTTCCTCAGCTAAGCTCCCTGCAGAGTGAGCACTCAACATCTCAGAACTCAGTGGTTGGCCATGCTATTTTTCATCATCTGTAAGGATTGACCTGGAGAGCAAGGAGGTTAACAAGTTTCAGAGTGTCATGGACCATTTTATGTTACTCTAACTGAATAGGATAGACTAGAAACCTATCAGGGACAAAAGTTTGTTTTGCTCATTGTTCTGGAAGCTGGGAATTCCCAGATCATGGTGGGGCATCTGCTTCATACCTGCCAAGGCCTTCCTGCTACATCATAACATGATAGAGGGTGTCACATGGAGAGTCCTATCAAGCACTCTAGTTCCAATCTCATTTTCTTTTCTTAAAAAGCCACTAATGCCATTGCAGGGGTGGTCCCACTCTCATGACCTCATCTAATCCTAGTACCTCACAAAGGCTCCACTTCAAAATTCCATTAACATATGAATGTGTTTTCTTTGGAGGATATTCAAACCATTGCAGAGAATGAAATGCTCTTGTTTTAATAAAAATGAGCAGTGCCATTCTGTGCACATTTTATGGAAGAGAGAGTAGACAGAAACCCACTGGACTATTGCCATTAGTTGTTCAAGGGGACAATGCATGGCAAAGGCTATAGATTATTCTTCATTGCACATGGTTTTAGTTATATTTTCTTTGCTGGGCCACATGGCTTATTATGGCACACAGTTTGAGGGTGCAGTCCACCATGGTGGGAAGGCATAGCAGCAGGAGAGTGAAACAGCTGGCCACCCTGCGTCTAGAGTCAGGGATCAGAGTGAGAAGACTGCACTCAGCTCACGTTCTCCTCTTTATTCACCCTAGGACCTCAGCCAGGGATGATATTGCCCACTTTCAGGAGAGATCTTCCCAGTCCAGTCAAACCTCTCCATAAACATAGACACACCCAGAAATTTGTCTCTGAGCTGATTCTAAATCCCATCAAGTTGACAAGCAACAAAGCCATCACTCATTAGTAATTTTTTATATTGATGAGCACACATGTTACTTTCACAAAGTTTTAGGAGAAATTTAACAAAAATTTATATTCTATGAATAGCAAATCATGGCTTCTTTTGAATGTGTCTGGAGTCCTCACTGCCATGTCTCCCTGTGCCTGGATCCTTCCTGAAGCTGAGTCTGTGCTGATCCCACAGCTGTCTGCTCTATCTTTCTGCTTCAGGTTCAAGTTTGTCATGGAGACTGAGTGCAGAAAACCTGAGGGAGCACTTCAGAATTGTGGGAAGCACAGGTTAGGTGCCTGAGGAGACTGGCCACTGTCTTATAGACTATCCATCCTCATCTTCTAAGCACAAAAAACTCCCAGTCTGTGACTGCTGGGTTTGAACTTAAAGCCAGAGGCTTGGCTTAGCTTCTATTACAAATGTCCTAAACCATTCAGATTCTTAATAAGAAAATTGATTCAGCCCCAGGCTTAATCCCTGAGGTGCATTTTCCACCACTACAGCAAGTTCACAGCTCTGCAATATCTGATTTAGATGTTTTGAAAATGTATTCTTTGACAAGGCTTAATTAAAGGAGATTGCACCTATATGGGAACATTCCACCATTTCCATAACAAACACTATTATTACCAGAGCAATGTATTTTTTTGTTCTATTGATGTCTTTTATGATGATGTCATAAAAAGAGGATTATGACTTCTCGTTATGAGGCAGATGGAGAAGAAGACGCATTTTGATTACCAAAGAGGGGGATATGTTCTTTCCAAACTACCTTAATAGCCAGTGAGGGCTGAACTGGACATGAATGGGAGGTCTAGGCAAATGACTTTTTTATGGGCCTGGCTTTATAGCAGTTGCTTTTTGTATGTTTTAAAATGAGATCCATCAAATGTGAGGCTGATTTCATAGTTTGGCTGGAACCAGACTGAAAATATCTTTCTGAAACTCTTAGTAACAATGAACAAAACTCATTTGATAAATTTTTCAAGAAAGCCAGCAATGAGCTTTATTTTAAAAATCCATTATAATTAAATAGCATTTTATTTCAGTAAAACATTGTGATAATAATTCATGAAAAGGATATTTCTGTAATAACAGCAATATATTGTTCACTCTCATAAATTGGGAAAACACATCATTTTTATAGTTTAAATATTTAAATTTAATTAAATTAATTAATTTATTTGACAGAGAAAGAGGGAGAGAGAGAGAATGGGTGCACCTGGGCCCCAGCCACTGCAAATGAACTCCAGATGTGTGTGTCCCCTTGTGCATCTAGCTAACGTGGGTCCTGGTGAATCGAACCTGGATCCTTTAGCTTTGCAGGCAAATGCCTTAACTGCTAAGCCATCCCTCCAGGTCCATTTTTAGATTTTAAAAAAGGCTAGTGTTGACTCCTCATACCTAGAGCAATTCCTCCATATCTAATGGATGTTATTTTATTTTATTTCAGAGAGAAAGAGAGAGAACTGGCATGCCAGGGTCTTAGCCACTGCAACTGGACTCCAGATTCTTGCACCACCTAGTGGGCATGTGTGACCTTGTGCTTGCCTCACCTTTGTGCATCTGGCTAATGTGGGATCTGGAGAGTCAAACATGTGTCCTTAGGCTTTGGGCAAACGACTTAACCACTAAGCCATCTCTCCAGCCCAAATGGATGTTTTCAATAGGAAAACTTTTAAATGACTTCATATTATGTTTCCTTAGGATACAATATAATTTATTTAATATATTTGTTAATGTTGTACATTTTTCTCCAAGTTTCCCATTTCTGTAGATAATGTCTTTAAACTTCCTTATAAAATTTTGGTGGTATTTCTTATGGACTCAATCTGAATGTTACCCACAGGATCAAATTTCCAATAATATTTTGAAGGCTGTAGAGCCTTTAGGTGGTGTAGCCTGGCTGGCAGAAGTAAGTCCCTAGGGACCGCTTTTGAAGGTTATACCTGCCTGGTTCAGGCCTTGCTCTCTGCTTCCTGGTCTCCCACTTGGTGACCACCTATCACCTCCCAGTACTGGACCACAGATGGGGCTGATTCTGGCATCAAGCTTCTCCCACCCTGACAAACCGAAATGCCTCTGAAACTGTTTCTGAAACCCTCCCACCCTTAAGTTGTTCCTGTTGGGTATTCTGTCCCCATAATGTGAAAGTGCCTAAGTATTGCTGGTTAATTTCCTGGAATCAGCTCAGAGAGTGAAATTACCAATCAAAGTATTTTAACATTATTAGCAACACAGTTTCTAGCAAGTTTGTACCAACACTTACTTCACCTATGAACACATACAGCATATATTGGCTATGTTGAGTATCTATTAGGCATAAATGTAATAGACCCTCTTAGTTTTCGTCTGTGTCTCTGATTCCTAAGCAGCAATAGAGATCCCAAAGGCCTTGATTGCCTCCAGTGAGACAAACAGACATCTTGCTGGGTTTGAGTAGTTCTATCCCCAGGACCATTTTAGAATACTTTCATTTACATTCTGCACTTAAAAAAATGCAGTGCTATGCTTATGCAGTTGATTTTGTTTCCTCTTTCCACCATTAGAATTGCTAGTGGTGATCCAACAGATAAAAGATATAAAAAGGGATTAGACCTCCTATGATTTCAATTTGACTTAAGAAACAATCATGTCATATGCAAATCCATGAAGCCCAAAGTAGACATTTTTTTAAAGCCACCTTCATATAGAGTTAATTACCCTGAGCTGATTATGTTTTTAGTTTGGACTAATAATCCGTGATTTGGACATGCTGGAGGAAGCTCTGGCTGAGTCTGTCGATTGGAGGATCCAGCTAGGTGAGGAGAGCACATTACTGCAGAAAGGAGGAACTTCACAGACAAGCTGAAAGCCTGAAGGAAAACAAAGACTTGCAACATATTTGCAGAATGAAATAGGGGGGCAGAGGGGCAAAAACCAGAAGCAATTAATTCATTTGTTTGGAAACTAATTCATAAATCTTTACCTTGAGTCCTGTCTTTGTTTCAGGTCCAATCGGCCTTAGGTTTTGCACACCTAATTAATTAGAACATGCATTGTCTTACTTTGCCAAGGGTGCAAAATTTATCACGTTGGGGATACTGAAATCATCTTAGTGAAGATTTATTTTTAAATGTATGCAACTGACTGCTATGAAGGAAGCATTAGAAGTGCCCTTTTCCTGGCTCTAGCTATTTAAAACTGGGAGACTGTGTTGGTGGGCTTTTACTGACATGTGGTTCAAATGGAGAAACAGTGAGATGCATTTGAAATGAAGCAGTGCCATGCATTTGAAATTTCTGAGCTCAAGTTCACTCTGTGTTACTGTGACCAGGGCGTCAAGTCCTCTGTGCACAGTCATCTGCACCTATGTGGGAATCACTGAAGCGACGAGATTCTCTGACGAGATTCATGTGACCAGGCCACAGAGCACCTGGCATGAACTTCTTCACTATTGTGGTTTGAATGTGAAATGACCCCCATAGGTTCATTGTAAAACTAATAAAAGGAAGCTTGATTAAAAACAAGGGCTCAGGGCTGGAGAGATGGCTTAGGGGTTAAGGTGCCTGCCTCCTAAGCCTAAGAATACTGGTTCCAATCTCCAGCGGTTCCAATCTCCAGGTCCCACGTTTAGCCAGATGCAGGGACACAAGGGCGCAATGCCGCACTTGACCACAAGGGGGCGGACACATCTGGATTTCGTTCGCAGCAGCTGAGACACTGCTGGCGCACCCATCTCTGTCTTCCCTCTCTCCCTCTCTCTCTCTCTCTCTCTCTGTCTCTCACTCTGTGTCTCTCTCAAAAAAAATAATAAAAAATAAAATGTTAAAAAAAACAAGGGCTCATTTAGTATAAACACTGACATGTATTTTTTAATTTATTTTTTATTGACAGCTTCCATAATTATAGACAATAAACCATTGTAATTCCCTGCCCCCTACTTTCCCTTTGCAACTACACTGTCCATCATATCCTCTCCCTTCTCAATCAGTCTCTCTGCTATTTTGATGTCATCATCTTTTCCTTCTGTTATGATGGTCCTATGCAGGTAGTGTCAGGCACTGCGAGGTCATGGATATCCAGTCCATTTTATGTCTGGCAGAGTGCATTGTAAGCAGTCCTATCTTTCCTTTGGCTCTTACATTCTTTTGCCCCCTCTTCTGCAATGGGCCCTGAGCCTTGGAAGGTTTTGAACACTCCTCTGTCACTTCTGAGTCATCCCAAGTTCACTACCATCTGAAAAGAGAAGCTTTCTAGCCAAAGTGAGAGTAGCATTGATACATGGGTATGAACATTAAGAGAAACGCGTACAAGGCAGTTTGGTGAGCATAGTATATTAATTTAGCCAGACACCAACAGATGTTACATTTCTAGGGCTCATGACTCCCCCCTCATAGGTTTTCAGTACCAGGAATGTATTCCCTCCCATGGATTGGGCCTCCAGTTCAATTAGAGAGCAGTTGGTTTCCCCTATAACAGACATGCCACTGTTGCACCTGTTGGCTCATTTGACCTTGTTGGCCAAATTTAAGGCTTGCAGTGTCCACTGTTGTTTATCTCTGCTGGTGACTTTTTTCTCTCCCATGGAACTGCATGCAGCATAGCTTTTCCAGCTTTCTGTCAGCTGGTCTATAAGAGGAGGTTTTCAGCTCAGTTCCAGCAGGATTTCTCCGTGACCTTGCAGCACAAGCATGTGGAGTCTTCAGCAATAGGGTCTTACCATCTATTCCTGGTGGGAAACCAAGTGCCTCAGCAATGGCCTGTAATGTTTTGGGAACATCAGGGTCCTTCCTGGCCAACAACTCATTGGAAAGTATCCCATCCCTGGCACTGAAAATTTTCTAGTAACCATCTGTGGCTTCTGGGTGTGCCATTGTTCAAAAAGGTAGGTTTCCATATGACTTATTCATGCCCTCTTAGATTGTGATTAGCCTTCCCCCATGGATTTCTTATTTTGGGGTAAAGGGAGGACTAATGTGCCTTGTAAGACTATGGTGGGGGTTACCAAAGCCAGAGAAGGGTTTCAGCTTCTGAAGGACAAAGACAGCTTTTTGCATTTATACCTTCTGGGGCAGAGGGGAAAGTTTGAATTCATGACTTAGCCTCTGTGTCAGGAGCCACCAATGCACTAGATAGGACCCAGGGCTGTAACCCAGATGCACTGTGGTTTGTCTGGCAACAGGGCCTGTTCTACTGCAGTAGGAGTGGGGCTGGTGGAGGCAGAGAAGCATATAGAAGAAAGCGAGTTGTAATTCAAGGTCACCTCAGCTCAGCCCTGGCAGCATGGTATGCTAAAAATGACCACATGTGTGTTCTCCTCCTTTTTTTTTTTTTTTTTTTTTTATTAAATAGAAACTTTGCATGGACACATCATGTGTTGGTACCATTTCCTTCCTCCATGCCCCCACTCCACTGAGAGCCCTACTCAGTGGATTGCTGGTATTCACTATGGTGCTGTGGATTATGAGTTCTGGGAGCAGCAGTCAGTCATTGTGGGGTGGAGAGGGCAATGCCTCTGACTGTTCTCTTCCACCCCATGGCTCTTACCATCTTTCTGCCCCCTCTTCCACAAAATTCCCCCAGCCTTAGTGGGTGAATTTTATGTATACTTTAGTGTTGAGCTCTGTGGGTCTTTACTGTTACCATTACCATTCCCTGAGTCATTGGCCACTGACATCCTGGGCAAGGGAGGGAGGAGTTGGGAGGAAAGCAGCAGGGTCCTTCCTGGAGCAGTGGGTGAGTGTGATGCGAACATGATGGGCAATGAGCACCCGGGAGACTGTCTGATGGACAGCACTTGTTTATTCAAAAGGGGGTGGGTTTATAAACACTTGGGGAAGGTTGAGATGGCATGTACAGACTGTATTGTAATTGGATGCATAGTTTATGGGCTGTTATCTAGGTGGCAGAAGGACTAGTAACTTCAAAGCTGTGGGGGAAGGATAAGGGAAGATAAGGGGAAGGGCGGAAGGCTGTGACTTCAAAGACTGTGGGGGATGAGAGAGATGGTGAAAGGCTACATGACTCCAGCCACATGAGGGTCTCTTGGGCAGCTAGCCACAAGGTTGGGAACTGTGGGGGACAAAGTTTGACTTATGGAATGGTCAGAGCCTTTTTTGGGTCTGGGGGGTGGGCCTCACCAGTTCTGCCCACTCCTGACAGCTCACTACAACCTACAACGTAGGGAAGGCCAGTCACTGTCACCAGGGACTTCCTGACAAGTGGGCCAGCTGCAACCCCACAGCCCAGGGTCCCTGGCCATGTCCAATAGTTCAGGCCAGCCTCCTCACAGGTCCAACCCATTTCTAGCAAGGCTCAACAGAGCTCTCAGCAATTTCTGGATGTCTGCTTTGGTACATTTTGAATATCCTCAGTGTCTGTCTCATTATCCTGGCACAGGTTGTCAGGCTCATGATGGAAGCAGCACTCTGGCTCATCTTGCCAATTCCTCTGTGGTTTCATCTGGGCCCCAGCTGCTGTGTAAGGGGTGGTTCCAGCTCCTGCCAGGGAGTCAGCTATCTTTTCTTATCTTTTTGATAGTTTTTGGTTGTTCTCAGTTTTTGCTGCCTTCTATAAAAGGAAAACGTTCTCAACGGAGAGTGTGATGTGTGCTTGTGGTGCTGACAGGGAATCAGGGACAACTGTGCTATGACCACCTCCAGCCTGCAGAGAACAGTGCAGAGCAAGGCAATCAGAGATTATACCTGCCCCCTTAAGCCTGGCATCCTGCTAAGAGGGACCATGGGCACAGAAACTGCCATCCAGGCACAAGGATGGCCCTGGGCTCCAAGATGCAGCTGCCATGTGAGAACCTGGCCCTGGTCCCAGTGCTGGTGCCCCTAGGTGAATGGCCTTGTGCTACTGGGGCAGCCTTAGTGGTGCCCACAGGGAGCCCTCCCAGGCTGTGACAAGGGCATCTGAAAATTGGGGATGTAGGAAGTAGTTTCCCTTCCCCACCAGATGCACAGAGGAAATGATGGAGGGAGGAAGTCAAGGAAGCAATCCTAGGTGAGGAGGACTGGATGCAAACATGCACGGGGCCTGTCTAAGGAAAGAAGCTCCTTGACAACAGGGCCCAAGGAGAAGAGCAGGAAATGAATACAACTTTTGCATAAGGGGAGGGAAGTAGGCCACTATATAAAACCCTGATCTTAGGGTCCACTCGGATAGATTCCTGGCTCTAGAACTCCTCCCATCCTGGCTGGAGCTTTTGTTCATAATAAACCTTTATTTTTCCACAACTCTAAGTCTCTGTCCTGGGGTATCCAATCCCTTTGTTTGCTCTAAGCAACGAATGGAACCCCTTTAGGCTCCATTTAGGTTCTAGGTATGCCCAGTGTCCTCTCCTGTAGCAGTTAGAGACACTTTCCTGCAGTGGTGGCAAAGCAGAACATCAGGTGTCCCACTCCATCGCTCCTCCACCTATTCTTGCTTAAGTTTGGGGTCTCATAGTGACACCTGAGCTACAAGTAGCTCTCTGCCAAGTCTGGTGATTCTCTGATTTCTGCTCACCTTTGTGGGAGGACCATGTGGGAAAAGTGGGCATGGCCATACCTAGCTGTTTATGTTGGTTCTGGGGACTTGAACTGGGTGGTTTCATGGCTCTCATACTTGCACAGAAGTACACTTAACCATTGAGTCATATCTCCAGTCCAGACCACATGTGTTCTAACATGCATGTGTTTAAACACTAAGTGGTGCTGTTTGGGGAAGTTGTGGAACATTTAATAGTTGGAGCATTTCTTGAGGAAGTGAACCACTGGGTGTGAGACTTGAGGTTATATAGCCTGGCCCCCACATTCTTTACTTTCCTCTGCCTCCTGACTACAGATGCAATGTAACCAGCAGCCTCTTGCTTCTGCCCACACATGATAGACTGCAACCCTAAAACTGTAAGCCAGAAGACCCCCCCCTTTCCCCTCTCCCTCCCTCCCCTCTCTCCTCCCTCCCTCCCTCCCTCCCTCCCTCCCTCCCTCCCTCCCTCCCTCCCTCCCTCCCTCCTTTCCTTCCTTCCTTCCTTCCTTCCTTCCTTCCTTCCTTCCTTCCTTCCTTCCTTCCTTCCTTCCTTCCTTCCTTCCTTCCTTCCTCTGCTTCTTCCTGTCAGGCGTTTGGTCACAACAATGAGAAAAGTAAGTGATAAGTGATCCACTCACTGAACTCTTATTTCTGCAGTGGTAGGGTTGTGTCACTGTTAGTCTACAGCCTAAACCTAGGTGTAGGAAGCTAAAATAATGAAGAACGTTATGCTTCATAGATTTTTTCATAGCTTTTCAACCTTAGAAATCTAGGAAAAAGCTATTTTGCCTTTATCATTATTTATTTATTTATTTATTTTATCATTTATTTTTGGAGAGAGACACACAGAGAGACAGATAGAGAAGGAGAGGGAGATAGATAAAGATGGGCGCGCCAGCAGTGTCTCAGCTGCTGTGAACGAAATCCAGATGTGTGCCCCCTTGTGGTCAAGTGCGGCATTGCGCCCTTGCGTCACTTTGCATCTGGCTAAAGGTGGGACCTGGAGATTGGAACTGGGTTCTTAGGCTTAGCAGGCAGGCGCCTTAACTGCTAAGCCATCTCTCCAGCCCAATCATAATTTATTTTGATAACAGTTACAGAAGAAGGAGGGGATGAGTATTATTACCTTTCCATGGCTCGGGGCCTCTGGAGGATCTAGCTGACCCCTTTATCTATGTGAGAATCCTATGCAGGGTGATACAGCTCTTAAGGACTACTCAGAGTCTAGCCGTGAAGGCCTCACAAGGCTACAGCATGAAAGCCATTTCAAATGCCTTTTACCCAGTGATGCACAGGACTTCCAAATAAAGACCTCTTGTTTCCTGTGACTTTTTCAGATAAGGAGTAGGAGATTTTCTCAGCATTACCGTCAATGTAAACATGTAGCTGGGTGTTGGCTATGGAGCTCCCTACCAGGAGGGATTTCATAGCTTCAGGCTCCTGGGTTCTCAGGGCAGGGAACACTGAGATGAGGCCATCTTTTTCTGCTTTAATTTCTTTTTTTTTTTTTTAAGGCTTTTCTTGAGAGAGAGAGAGAGAGAGAGAGAGAGAGAGAGAAAATTGGCGCACTAAGGACTCAGCTACTGCCATTGAACTCCAATGCTTGTGCCACCTAGTGGGCATGTACAACCTTGCACTTGCCTCACCTTTGTGCATCTGGCTTAGGTGGGATCTGGAGAGTTAAACATGGGTCCTTAGGCTTCACAGGCAAGTGTTTTAACTGCTAAGCCATCTCTCCAGCCATTTAAGTGGTTTTCTTGTTTGGGGCTTGGGTATGTATGTAAAGGGAGGTCCTCTTCCTTTCTCTTTGGTGGTCACAGTTTGCTCAAATCCAATTGACCAACCTATACCTGTTGCATGAGAAATAAGTAGCTGCTATGTGGTTAGTGAACTATGAATGCTGGAATCAGCCTGTTTGTTTGTGCCAGGGGTCAGAGAAGGGGTTCTTAGCTGTTGGCACTATATGGAGATAGTGGAATCTTTAGGAGGTGAAGCTAGTATGAGGAAGTTAGGTCATATGGGGGTATCATTGAAGGACATGTTGGGGGTCTTGGCTCATTCCTCTCTCCCTTTCCTTCCCAGTCTCTATGAGATGAGCAATTTATTCAAAAGTATTTTATTTATTTGAGAGAGAGAAAGAGAGAAGAGAGACAGAGAGAATGGGTGTGCCAGGGCCTCCGGCCTCTGCAAATGAATTCCAGATGCATGTGTCACTTTGTGCATCTGGCTTTCTGTGGGTACTGGGGAATTGAACCTGGGTCCTTAGGCTCTGCAGTCAAGTGCCTTAACTGCTAGCCATCTCTTCAGCTCTGGGGTGAGCAATTTTGATCCAACACATGCTCCATGACATGCTATTCTTCCTTACTATAGGCCCAAAGGAGTAGGGTTAACTGACTAGGGAATAAAACCTCTGAACCATAAGCCAAAATAGACTTTTCCTCCCTTTACAATTCATTTCTGAGGCATTCTGTTACAGTGATGGAAAGCTGAATAGCACAGCTGGGGAAATGTTTATGGAGTCAAAGTGAATCCCTCAGAGGACAGAGTGATCTCCATTGTGGTGCATGGGCCTTAATAGAGAGAGGCCCTCTCCAGTCACATTCCCAGCTCACCCCAAACATGGAAGAGGTTAGAGGAAGTGATGGTGACCAGTGCTGAGCTTCCATTACCTGTAGCAAGAGTCATAGGTGGAATTCTACCTGTGTGCTTAGCTTGCAGAATGTCAACCTATCTAAATTCAATCACCAACCTTTTACAAGGCAGCAGTTTCACCTAAAAATCATACTTTTGGATTCTTTAGAAAGAAGTCCTGACAACACTGACCTGGTTGGCATTTCCCATGGTCAAAGCTATAGAACTGTGTGTGGACTGCTCTCAGTGCCTGGCCCCTGCACCTAGGTTTATGGGTTGCATTTCCTCCCCTGCATCCTTCTAACTTTGCTTGACTATGAATGGTGGGATCAGCCCACACTGGTCCACTCCCTTTCTGTGGTTCTCTAAGCTGGTGTCCCTGGCTTTAAACCAATGCTGTGAACATTTGTCTGGGTATTTTTGCATTCATAGATGAGAGTTCCCTTATAGGTAAAATATGGAATTGGATACAATAGGGCCCTAAATCTCAGATTTCATGATTCTGGGATGATTAGGAATTTTAAAATATTTTAGGTATATATTAGTAGGCAATCACATTTCTTTGTCCTTGAAGAATTCTAAAATTTATGAAGTATTCATAAAGCCACTTGTAAGTCTTCTAGGAACTTGAGGGACTTGGCAAAGAGTTGGGACAGGAGAAGGTTGGTTGTGGGGTTATTCTCCACCTTTTCAGCTGCCCAGGAGGTAGTAAGATGAGGTTAAAGGCAGGTAGACACCTGCAATTTGTGTTTGTCCATTATTGGCTGTGCCAATCCAGCCCAGGTTCATATGGCCCTGTCTGGTTTATGGGCTTGATTATTGACCAGAATCCTCCTAGCTTCTCTCCCATCCCAATTGGGTTCTGGGTGTGAGGAGAACCTGAACCAAGGCCTGAACCTGGCCTAGGTTCTCCTTTGGACCTGTCGTAGACTCATGTCCCTCTTTTTCTGCCTCTGTACGAATGGAGGGCATTTCCTCCAGATAGTTATTCATGGCCGCCCTGAAGAATGACTTGTTCTTTGTTTTGGTCTCAAACTCACAGCGATCCTCCTACCTCTGCCTCCAGAGTGCTGGAATTAAAGGTGTGCACCACCACCTTGGCCCTGGAATGACTTGTTCTAACACAGAAAGTGAACTAAGTGAGGAGAAACAACTCCACAGAGGGAGTGACTGCTCTGAGCTCTCGGCAGTGGCAGGATGTCTACCAGAGTGGGCCTGCCTCTAAAGAGCAGGAGTGAGCCTGGTGTTGGAAAGCAGAAAGCAAATCTGTGGAGAACAGGCCCGTGGAGACTGGGTCTGGCATTGGATAGCAGATCTACACAAGTGAGTGACAGGAGCAGGCTGTAGTCTGGCACCAGAGAAGAAGGATCTGGTCCTGCACCTGAGAGTGGTCCACCTGGTGGAGAGCAGATCTGCAGAGAGTGGGTCTGTGCTGGAGGGAAGGTCACCGATGAATGGCAGGTTCCCAATGGACAGGCAGTCAAGAAGAGCGGTGTGACTTGTTGGGAGCTGGTCATCAGGAGAGAAACTGTGCCCAGGTGGGTTCTGATTGGCTAAATATATACAGATTAAGTGGAAAAGATGAGAGCTCATCAACCCGGGAAGGAAGAATGAAAGCCTGCGGAAAAGGGTTCCCAACCAGGTTGATGGCTTCATTTCCCTTGTGCCGTACAGCTTGTGGGGAAATGGAACTTGGCTGACATAGAGTGGGATGAGAACAGCCACAAAACAGCTTGTACCCAGTGGTTAACAAGCCTTGTTTGTTGCTGGCTCTGATCATGGGGCTTGGGAATGGGAAGAGGGGGCCCCTATTCCTATCATTACGTTCTATAAGAAATTTAGGAGTTAGTCTAGGAGAGAGCCCCAGCCAGTGGCTTTGCAGAACATAGACGGCAGTACACAGACACTAGGGCTCTTCCAGTTGTGTGTTAATCAGTTTTTTGTTACTATAACAAATACTACAGACAAATCAACATAATAAGGCAACAGTAAAATACGTCTATTTTTGGCTCAGAGTTATGGAGGTTTCAGTACAAGATCAGGTGACGCTGCTGCTGTCTTTGGGAATGTGGAGGTGGCATACCACGGCTGTGAGGGGTTGGTGGAGCAAGCTTCTTACATCACTGTGGCGAGGAAGCAAACAGTGAGGAAGGGACAAGCCATGTAATCCTCTTCAAAAGTATTCCACCAGTGACCTGAAAATCTCTCACCAGGCCATATCTTTTAAGATTTGCACTACCTTTCAATAGCCCAGATATCCTGAGTTATTTCTAATACTGGCTTTTCCTGAGAACCAACCACTTGAATGATGAATTAATTGATCAATAAATAACCATTTTGTATTATTTATATGGTAAAAAGTAAAAGCACTTGCTCAGTGCTTACCATGTACTGTTTGCAATGATAGATATTTAATATGTTTGATTATTCAACCCAACTAGCAGACCTACAGCCTGCATTGTTATCATTTTGCAGATGTTAAAACTGCAGCTTAGAGATAGTAAGCCACTCTTTCCAGTCTATAGAGCTGGTAAGCCCAGAGTTGAGAATTACATAAGGGAGCCTCAGAAACCCCAAAGATAGCACTATGGTTTCTGGTTTCAAAGAAAGTTAAATTGGGGGGGGGGTCAAGTAGATCACACATATACCAAGGACTCTACCACACAATTACCTATCAGTGTCTTTTATCTCCTTTGTCTCCACTTTTAAGAGTCACTGGTGTTCAGCAACTGAGCCTTTGCAGAGAAACTGAAACAATTTAAAGGAAACACAGGAAATAAAAAATAAGCTTCAAAGGCCTTCCCTGCCAGGGATTGGTTGTTCTGAACACGCTCTCCTTCTCCCATGGACTCCTTGCACTTGGGCTCTCTCCCTGTCCTTGACATCTGCTTGCTGTCCAGTAAGGATTTAAGGATTTTCTTTCTGTGTGTATTTGCCTCTCTTATGCCAGTGCAATCTATTTAGCCACCAAGTTAGCACTTTGAGCCCCTGCCACAGGAGCTTTGGACACAGTGAAGGCTCAACAAGTGTCCATGGAGTGAATAAATTAATGGATGACTGAGAGGTAACAGAGTTAAAGGGAACAAGTGCTATCTGTGCCAAGAGAGCCCCAGTGATTCTCTCCTGGCTTTCCCGTTTCCCACCAGCTAAGCTTACCTTTCCCTTGCTGTTGGTGCAGCTGGTGAGCAGCCCCTATTTTTCAGAGCACAGTCACACAGGGATGGTCAGTGTCCCGCCAGACTAAAGACATCAAATTTTCAAGGTGTCTTTCCTTGATGCTTCAGAGGCTGAGCAGCTGATGAGTTCTCTGAGAGCATTTCCTATTTTCCTTCCCCGGTGCACTAGTGAGGTGAGCTGGGCTGCCCACTTTGTCTTCTTTATCTGTAATGCCATGGTTAAACATCATTGGTCTGACTAGTTAGGGATGAAGGGCAGGCTTAGGAGGGAGAAAGCCTGACCGCATACATCCTGTCCAAGGAATGCACTGCTGCCCTTCTCAACTGTTTTTTACTATGTGGCAGCAAGAGAGTGTTCATCCTGGGATATTTGTTCTTTTTATTGCCTTTGTTTGTATATGTTTGTGGGGGGTATATATGTGTGTATGTATGAGTGTGAGCACACACGTGTGTAGATGCATGTGCTTGTGCATGCATGTGGAGGTTAATGTCAGGGGGCCTTCCTCAATTGCTCTCCACCATATACTTTGAGACAGGGTCTCTCATTGAACCTGGAGCTCACCAATTCAGCTAGGCCAACTAGTCAGTGAGTCCCAGGGATTCCGTCTCTGTCTCCCCAGTGCTAGGAGTACAGGTGTGCACCACCACATCCAACATTTACATGGGTTCTGAATATCTGAAGTTAAGTCCTCAGGCTTGTGTGGCAAGCTCTTTAACCAGTAAGACATGTACCCAGCCCACTGGTATATTTCTAACACTGGTTTTCTAGGAATAAACCACTTGAATGATGAATTAATGAAGGAATCATTACATCCTTTCTCTGATAATAAAAGTAAAAGCAATTGTTTAGTGCTTACAGTGTATTATTTACTAAGATAGCTATTATATATATTTTCTTATTCACCCTAATCAGCAGACCTACAGGCTGCATTCTTATTTTTATGTTACAGATGCTAAATCTGCAGCTAAAGGACATTAAACTACCTTTTCCAGGTGGCAGAGCTGGTAAGTCCAGAGCTGAGAATGACATGCTGGTCTGTTGACTTCAACATTCCTGCTCTTCTCCCTCTGTGATTTCTACTATGAGAGAATAAGCTAATGGCCACACAGTTCTGAGCAGTCATTTCCAGAGACTTCTTAACAGACTACTCTCCTCCTCTGGATCCATCCACACTAGTCTGGAAAGGCTATGATTTTGTTGTGATGGATGAAAATGGTTTGACGATTCTGCATGTGATGTTGGTAAAAGCAGGCTCTACCTGCATCCAACATGCATTCACCCCTCATCACAGCATTATTATGAGACTGAAAGAAAATGCAGAAGAGGGCAGACAATTTTAGACCACAACACTTTTCCATTTTATAACACTTTGGCAAATGATGTTGAAAGAGGTACATATTCCATGTGGAATATACAAGGACATTTTGTTTCTTCCAAGCAAACCTGGGGGGAAAAGGAATGAAAGCCCAACTTTTATTTTAAAGGCATTAAAAAGTAGCCGTGCTGTACTCAGTCATCAATTTTGAGCACCTTTGTGCACAGGGCTAGACCCCGAGGAGATAAAGAGAAAATGAAGATGGCTCTGTCTGGTTATAGCGACTGACTTATAAAGCATGGTCCCAAGAAATAGAAATGCCTCAGACCAGCTCAAGCACAATAAGGCCAGGTCCTAGGGTACAAGGGGTTCTTTGGCAAGTTACGGGTCCCTATGCCTCAAGGGTTTCCTTGGAGTCCTCTTCTCTCTAGCCCACATATTGGCTCCACTCCTCAGACAGCTGATCTCTTAATTAGCCAGCCAGCCTACCATGGGGAGACATATGCAAATGAAGACAGTCTGAAGGAGGTATTATTCCCCAATGGGGAATGCTATCCATTGATTTTCTATGTAGCTTTATTCACATCTAGTCTTGATCTTCAATTCTTATGACCATCTACCACTCATTAGCTGACCTTAGGCAACTCGGGTGACTCAGTTTCCTCTGTTCTAAAGTGAAGATGATGGCTGCTAGCCTTTAATCACTTGGAAGAGTAAGCAAAGGGATGCCTACTAGTGTGCCTTGGTACCTGATGAATGGTGGGGTTATGGTTTGTGTAGCTCTCTATGTTTGGAGAAGTGAGCTGTGATCTCAGGTCCTGGATGGGTGGAGTCATGTAAAACCTTGTCATCCAGGGTGTCTGGGTTTGATTTGGTGACGTCTTTGCTCAGGGATCTGTAGAAGAAGGGGCAAAAGAGAGGATTTATGAGTAAAACCTAGGAGAAGTGCTGGGAGCTGAGGTGGACTAGGGAGGAGATCCAGGATTTGAGGGTCAGCTATCCTGATTCAGATAAGGATCCATTAGGGTACAGGCAGCATCTCTCTTCTTCACTGCTGTGTCTCTAACTCCTGACACAATGCATAGAACACCATAGTACTCAACAAACATTTGTTATAAAACGAATTAATGGATGAATGATGGGGAGGTAAAGGCTTATACATGGGGCATTTTGAGAGCAAATAGAACTGACGAAGGCAATTGGAACTATTTGTAGAGTCATGGATACCATAAGACTCAGAGTATGACAGGGCTCAAAGCTATAGGCAGATAAATTGGCCAGATAATATACCATCACTACCACCATCACAACTACCACTACCATCACCACCATATGTTACTTTTTATTGCTGTGAACAAATATCTGATCAGAAGCCACTTAAGGAGGTGTTTTATTTTCAGCTCACAGTTTGGAGGGGAAGTTTCATGGTGGGGGAACGCATGAGCTACTTCCTGATAGAGTCATTGTTCTCCTGGGAAACCTCATGAGCCAAGACTCCACAGTCCACATTTCTTTTGGCATTTGTGTCTCCCAAACTCCCATCAGAATTACTTCTTAAGCTCTGTTTATAGCTTTGTAAGGCTTCTCTAATAAAAATTCCCAACTCTTCCACATTCCTCCTGCAAGCCAATTTCAAAAGCCTAGACAAGACAGGGATCTTGTCACATTGGTAGACAGGAAGCAGAAGGAACAGGAATTGAGCCACCTCTCATGACCAACTTCCTCCTCCGAGGCTCAACCTAAAGGGTCCAAACCTCAAACAGCACCACAATCTAGGAGCCAAATATTCAAACATATGACTTTATTGGGGGGCATCTTACATTAAAAGTACAACATTCTGCCTCTGACCCTCACAGACTCATGGCCATTTCATGATGCAAAATATATTTAGTCCAAATTCAAAGTCCCATAGTCTTTAATAGTCCCATCACTGTTCAAAGTTCAAAGACTCATCTGAGATTCAGGCAGTCTCTTGACTGGGACCCTCTATGAAATTAAAACACAAGGTACAGACTTCCATCGTACAATGGCACAGAATCTATATTCCTATTCCTAAAGGGAGAAATGGGGGCATATCAAGGAAATGTTAGATGAAAGCAAGTCCAAAACTCAGTAGAACAAACACCAAATCCTGCAGCCCATTTCCAGTATCTGGGATTTGTGATGAAGTCATCTGGACACCAAAAGATTCTGGCAGCTTCCTTGCTCATCTCTGACGCTGTGGTATACATGGCTGCTCTTGTGGGCCAGCTCCACTCTGAGCCTTCAGCTCTCTTTGGTGGATGTCCCACAGTCCTGACATCTTCATCTTGCTGCCTCAATTGCAACTTAAGCATCATCTTCATAGCTCTATACAATGGTCTTTTTGAGTTTCCTTGAAGGGAATCTAGCCATACCTCACATTGCCTGGCCTTAGCTACTCTGAAATGATGGAGAAAAAAAATGTTCTGATCCCCCTTGATCTTACATTCTTTATGTCTATAAAACCAGTACCACCTGTACAACTTTGCCAAGTTATGTAGCTAGCATGGGGTTAAGCTGGCTCCCATGGGCCACAGTTGTAGTGGCCTCTGCAGGACTTGGTTGCTGAATCTGTGCAAACACTCTTCTAGGCAGCTGATTTTGAGCCGGGAACCCTGCCTGTGTCCGTTTCCCTCTGGGCCTTTTTGTTTCATAAGAATTTGCCTTCTTACTAGCTATACGCTTAAATGGATTGGGTCCTGCCCTTAGGACGTCTTTCCTATTGTTTCAATGTAGAGTTGTAGGACTTTCTTAAACACTGTTGGTCTCTTTAACAACCACAGCTCTGTGGGCTATTGTCTCCTCGCTTGGTACTTTAAACTTATTCAACTTTCTTTCCTTGCCAAATTTCACAATTTTCATATCTTTCTGCTCTGCATTTTGCTTTCTTTCACTATAGACCTGAATAAGAACAATCAGCAGAAGCCATGCCACATCCAGAGCGGTGGGCTGTCTTGAAATGTCCTCCACCAAACATATTAGCCCATTAACTTTAAAAATAACCTCACTCAAGTTCTAAGGACATGTGCAGAATGCAACCAAATTCTTTGACAGAATATCAAATGAACTGTTTTAATCCATTTCCTAATAGAGTCATTGTTCTCCTATGAAAGCTCATGAGCCAAGACTTCACAGTCCACATTTCTCTCAGCATTGTGGTCTTCCAAATTCCCCCCAGAATTACTTCTTGAGTTCTGTGTATACCATTGGAAGGCTTCTCTAATAAAAATTCCAAATTCTTCCATATTCTTCCTGCAACCCAATTTCAAAAGCCTAGAAACCAGATGGTTAGGTTTATTATAGCAACAGTCCCATTTTTCTTTTTTTCTTTCTTTTTTTTTTCTTCTTCAAGGTAGGGTCTAACTCTAGCCCAGGCTAACCTGGAACTCACTCTGTAGTCCCAGGCTGGGCTGGAACTCACAGAGAGCCTCTTACCTCTACCACTACACCTGGCCCAATCCCATTTTCTGATACCAGTCCTCTGTGTTAGTTAATTTCCTGTTGCTGTCAACAAATACCTGACTAGGAGTTACAGGTTTATTTTTGATTCATGCTGGGACAGGCATGGTAGCTCCCATGGACCACAGTTGTAGTGGCTTTTTGGCAAGAGGGGGAAGCCAGTTAGTCACATTGGTAGTCAAGAATAGAGATCAAACAGGAAGTGAGGTTAGGATAGAAAACCTCCAGTGACTCAGGTCCTGTAGTGAGTCTCCACCACCTAAGGGTTCTATAATTATCTCAAATAGTGTCATCAGCTAGCAATCCATTAGCCTTTGGGGAGAATTTTATGTGAAACCATAATCAGACAGTTGAGGGGAAGAAGCCGGCACCTTTGATGATGGCCTCTTTCTAGCTAGATAATTTCTCTCATCAAGGTCTAGGATAATTTCTTGACCACCTAAGTCCAGGTGGGGTTTGTGACCAGTGAAATTGTGTACAATAGTGATGTGTTATAGTCCCTGAGAAATTGGGTTTGTGTGTCCTGAGTCTGAGACCTCTCTGACATTTCTAAGCCATCATGTAGATGGAAGTCTAATTGTTCTGAGAGTGTTAGGCTGAAAGGTTACATGTAGACACTTCAATCTCACAGGCCAAGGATCTTCCAGCCACCCCCACAAATGTGGCAGTTGTGAAAGTGATGTTGTTGCACAAATTTCCTGAAAGAGACTCAGAGTCGTTCAGATAAAAGAAAGGAAAATTTATAGATTTATTCACATTAGCAGGTTGACATCTAGGGTTTTTTTTTTTTTTTTTTTTAAAGTTTTTGGAGGTAGGGTCTCACTCTACCTCAGGCTGACCTGGAATTCATTATGTAGTCTCAGGGCAGCCTCAAACTCTCAGCGATCCTCCTACCTCTGCCTCCCAAGTGCTGGGATTAAAGTGTGCACACCATGCCTGGAACACCTAGATTTTTTTGTAATGGTGTCAGCCTCAAGTTGAGACAAGATGGAATTTATATATGTATTTTTTCTTGCAAGCAAGCAAGGTTACAGAAGCATACATGCCATGAGCGGGCAGAAACATAGTTTAACTTTCTTGTAATTTCTCTTCCAGCCAGCCCCAAACTATCAGTAATTTACAGTGTTAGCAGGGAATTTATCTTCATTCCCTGGTTGTTCCTTGTGGGCAAGGAACTTACCTTTATTTTTTTGTCTCCCCTGTGAAGGCTTGTGGACAAGAAGGAGTTATCTCTCTGTCCCTGGTCTTTCCCTATGGGTGGCTCAAAGGCAACTAGGGACTTATCTCTGTTCTCTGTGGGTAAATTCCAGCTTGTTGGGGGGCCCTGTAACCCAACAAGTTTCTTTTAATATTTCTATTTTCTGCTATAATGCCATCTGGTCCTCCATACGAACCTATTCCCAGCTGCATTCCACTCTGCAAATTCAGTTGACACTATGTGGAGCAGAAGACTGCCCAGGTGAGCCTTGCCCAAGTTCTTGGCCCATGAAGACATGAGAAACTTTAGAATGGCTGCATTGTTTTAAAAGCCACCGACGTTTGGAGTGAGTTTTACAGTAGTAGATAACTAGAACAATCATCCTTCCATCTTTCTTCTTGGCTGTATTAAGTTTTGAGTTTTTAGTGTTGGTCAAATAAGAATGACTTTTTCTGGAGCAAGGATGTAACTGGCACACCAGAGCTTTTAGGAACAGTTGTGGCTCTGAAGTTGAAGCTCCGTGGCCTGAAGCCCTATTCTCATCATCTCAAATCTAAGAAAACACCTGAATGTGCATGAACCTACAGTGACTTACAAGAACAGTCCTGACCTGTCCAGAACCTTAGTGGTTCTGGAGTTCGAGAAAGGGCCATGCTCTTCCTGCCAGGAGTTTCCTGGGTCTTGCATTGAAGGAGACAGCCCTGTGTGCTTTGATTGGCACATGGCATGATGGGACTGGTTTATGGAGGAGGGTGGAGCTGTTCTCCTTGTCTTCCTCTTCTGTGAACCTCTAGGTTTAAATGAAAGTCTTCTTTTTAATATATTGAAATCAAATGATTGTGAAGAAGAGAACTGATACTTTTATAATGTAACAGCTGTAAAAAAATTCGTGCTAAATGAGCTTCTGTATTTGTTAGTTATTTATTCTGTATCTTGCTCTTGGAGTTAGAGACCAAGAAACAACTCCCCCCTCAACAAGCTCCCAGCCTGCTAGGAGACTAAGACTTGCTAGGAGACAATGGGGAGTGAGGGGCCCTGGGAGGACAATGCCAGCGACTACAGAAGGCCAGGGAGGAGAGGGACAACTGTCCAGAGCTTCCTGGAACTGTACTGAAGAGACCAGGTAGATTGGAAATTAGAACTCTTCGATGGTTAGAAGAACTTCAAGTACTGAATCTGTTATAATTCAGCCTCCATGTCTTCATGAGGTCACGGCAGGGGTGAGGGGAGAAGTCCAGGTTTGGAGTGAGCACAGTGAGGGGCCTGTGTTCCTGGGCATGTGTGGAAAGGAGGCACAAAGGTGGCACTGCCAGATGTCTCATCCATGAGTGGTGGCTTCGGCTCCTTGCCTACCCATATGAAAGTGTGCAACTGACAGCGCTAACTGTTGGATCGCATGCTACTTCTTTTAAATTCCCAAGTGTTTATGAGGGAGCAAATATGATTTTCTTTTTCACATATGAGGAAACTGAGTCAGGGTAGTTCAAAGTTTTGATCAAGGTCACTCAACTAGTCACTGGCTGAGGCAAGTTTCTTCTTTTAGCCTGATCTAGTTCTAAACTTCACATTTCCTTTCCTCACAAGACGGAAAGTTGGTCCAGTGCTAAAGCCCTGAGATTAATCTGGTACTTTGTCATTTTACAGAGTCTTAGAGTCAGATAATCCAGGATTTGGAAGGGCATTCTGAGGTCACCTCAGCCATAACTTAAAATGCTGTTGCACTTTTCCTACTCCAAAAGGCGATTAGCAAAGCGACAGTGGCATGATGTTCTCTCCTCATCAGTTTTCTGTTTTTCAGACCTTGTTCATCATAACAGAATACCATGCATTGTCCTTTCTCCTTCCTCATAGGGCATACATGTCCTCATGTCTCACTCCACCTTCAGTAGGACTTACATTTATTGATATTCCAAACTATATTTTCTCCTTGATCCTGATTCTTTAAAAATATTTTATTTACTTATTTGCAAACAAAGAGAGAGAGAGAGAGAGAGAGAAAATGGTCAGGTCCTCTAGCCACTGAAAACAAACTTTAGATGCATGTACCACTCTGTGCATCTGTGCTTTATGTGGATACTGGGAAATGGAACCCAGGTCGTTAGGCAGGCAAGCAAGTGCCTTATTCACTGAGCTGTCTCTCCAGCCTAGATCTTGACTTTTGCATGTTGTCAAAATATCAGAGGGAAACACATGATAACATAACACTTTTGCATTATAAATAACCTCTGATTTTATATCAGTTAATGTATATGTATTTCTATATGATCCACATTTTTTCTTTATATAATGAAAAGCCTATTATTTAGAAATTGCATTTGGCAGTGTGTATGTCAGGTCTAGTCTTAAAATCCCGTGTCAACCCAGGAGGTTCAGGGATAGTGTTTTTCTCCGGAAGAGAGTGGGTGAAATTGACAAAGATCAAAAGCCCTTCTTCCAGATAATTCACACATGCCAGGTTTGAAATGTATTTGTGAGTACCCAGCAGAAGTGCTATTTTCCTCACCCCTGTCTCTGAGAGATGTTGGAAAAGATTAAAGAGATAGTCCTGGAGTTTCTTTGAACTTTCTAGAAGAAAGAACAGATAGATGTGGAGCAAAGTGTTATTTATTTCAAGCAATAAAAGAAGGTGCTTCTAAATAGACATATGCTGTGTTGGCTTTATTGATATTTGCCCATTGTTTATCAGGATAACATTGCAATAGTCTAGCCAGGCCAGTCCTCATACCGACCACCACAGGGAAATGCATATCTGACCTTGTTAATCCTCTGCTAGAAATGCTTTCAGGGATCTCGATTGCTTGCAGGACAAAATCCAATTTTGTCTTAAGGAATACAAATGATTAGCTGCCTTCTCTCTTAGCATTCTCAGCAAGTCCAACTATTTCTCAAGGGCTGTACACATGTTTGGCTGTATGTCCAAACATCTTTTCTCCTCTGGTACATCTTAGAAATCTATG
Organism: Orientallactaga sibirica; assembly: GCA_036365145.1. Lineage (NCBI taxonomy): Eukaryota > Metazoa > Chordata > Mammalia > Rodentia > Dipodidae > Orientallactaga > Orientallactaga sibirica. The sequence goes on from JAEOAD010000015.1 coordinate 16,653,330, forward strand.
CAATCTTCAAAACCATCTCCACCCAGAGACCTCCTCTATGATCCTTCCTGGGTCTCTCTTTCTCACTTGAAGGAATCATACACTTTAGTATTCCATTAGAACCTTACGCCTATTCCCACTATTACATGAAACAAAGGGGCTGTTTGCTTTTCTGTATTCTCACCTTGGCTTCAATGTCCTCAATGGAAAAGACAGAGTAATTTTCTCACTGTATTCCTGGCAAATGGTTGACATAGAGATTCACACTAAGGAACATTGTTGAATTGAACTGCTGAACTGAATTCAAAATGAGTACCAGGATCCTAGCAGTGTAAGTCCTGATACACGTGGAAGGGCAAATAGAGCTTATTCTGTGTAATTGACAGTTTGGTTGAAATATGGCTTAGTTTAGCTCTTGCTTGCTTGAATTATAATACAGTAATCCTGACCATGCATGCTGACAGTTCTAACAATGGTGGATTTTTCCATGTGTCAATGAGATAGACATGGGGAAGAAATGGAGTCACAGAAGAGATGTCCAAACATACAACTGCAGACACAACCATTGTTCTCATTCAGTTGTTCTGATTGATGGGCAGTGAGAGATGTTCTGCTGTATGGGAGGGGGTCTTTGAATGGAGGTCTCTGGGGCAACTAGACTGTGAACTTGGTCAGCAATGATAAGTGTATCTGAAAATGTTTTTGTTTAAAAAATTTTTGTTTATTTATAATTTGCAAACAGAGAAAGAAGAGATGAGAGAAAGAGAGAGAGAGAAAGAGAGAGAGAGAGAGAGAATGGGCAATAATGGTCATACCAGGACCTCCAGCCACTGCAAACAAACTCCAGAAACATGTGCCACTTTGTGCATTTGGCTTTATGTGGGTACTGGGGAATTGTACCCAGGTCATTAGGCTTTGCAGGTAAGTGCCTTAACCTCTGAGCCATCTCTCTAGCCCTAAAATACTTTTCACTGATAACTTTAATATATGAACAAATCAGTCATATTCCCATTGGGTTATTCTCTTTTGTCCCCTCTTCCCTGCTCCCATTCCACTGAGGGCTCCCCTCAGTGTGGGTATTGGTAATCACCAGGGGATCATGAATATACAGGTTGGTTCCTGTGGAGCGGACAACACCTTACAATGTGGCTCTTTCACTCTTTCTGACCCCTCTTCCTCAATGTTCCCTGAGCCCTGGAGTACATATTAGAAGTCTTCTTTAGTATTGAGCTATAGGCAATCTTATTTTCTGCTTTGTTTAGTTTTGAGTCTTTTCATTGTCTACTGTCACCTCCATGAAGAGGGTTCTCTGGACAGCAGTGAGAGAAGCACTGATATTTAATGTACCATTTCCTCTGTAATGTTCCCAGAGCCCTTGTAGGTGTGATAGAGATGACTCATCCAGGGCTAGGCACACAGCTTTCTCTTCTCGTCATTTTTTAAAAATTTATTTATTTTTATTATGGACATACTTAGTATGGATACATCATATGTATCCCTCATCCCTGCACTCATTTTGCTGAGGGCCCTTCTCAGTGGGGTTTCTGTTATTCCCCATGGGGCTGTGGGTTATGCAATGTGAGAGCAGCAGTCAGATGTTGTTGGGGGATTGGATCTTCATGACATTCATCACCTTCTGTAACAAGTAGATTCTCCAACCAAGAGTGAGAGCAGCATTGATCAAAGGGGATAGACTTATAATTTAGAAGATTTTTAATGGGTATAATCTCTCCATTTAGCCAAAGAATAGTAGAAGCTTTCCTCTAGGCCCTATGACTTTCCAAACCACAGGCTTTAGATTTGGTGTATTTTCTATTGTTTCTCTTGTTGATTTCTAACTTTATTGCATTGTGATCAGATATAATACAAGGAGTTATGTTAATTTTTCTATATCTGTGGAGACTTGTTTTGTGTCCTAATATATGATTTATTTCAGAGAAGGCTCCATGAGCTGCTGAGAAGAATGTTTATTCTGTATAGTGTTCTGCTAAGTTCAGTTGATCATGGTGTCCTTTAGCTCCATTGTTTCATTGTTTTCTGTTTGGATGATCTGTCTATTGATGATTGTGGGATATTAAAAGTCACCTATTGCCAGGCGTGGTGGCGCATGCCTTTAATCCCAGCACTCGGGAGACAGAGGTAGGAGGATCGCCAAGAGTTCGAGGCCACCCTGAGACTACATAGTTAATTCCAGGTCAGCCTGGACCAGAGTGTGACCCTACCTCGCAAAACAAACAAACAAAAAATGTCACCTATTATTACTGTATTGGAATTATGACTTTATGTCTAGTAGATTTGCTTTATAGAATTTGGTGCACCTGTTTTGGTGTATATATGTTTAGCATTATACTATCCTCTTATTGAATTGTTCCTTTGATGAGAACTTTTGGTTTAAAGTCTGTTTTGTCAGATATTAGTATAGCCACAAATGCTTGTCTTCTATTCCATTTACTTGTAATATCTTTATTCATCCTTTTACCCTAAGGTGGTATCTATCTTCAATGGTAAGGTTAGTTTCTTTAAGATGGCATATGGATCCTATTTTCTCATGTAGCCTGCTAACCTGGGTCTTTGAATTGAGAGTTGAGAACCCTGATAGTTATTGTTGAAAGATATGAGCTAATCTCTATCATGTTGAAAAATTGTGGAACTAGGTATTTTCTTAATCTTCTTTTCACTGTAAATTGTTTTAAAAGTATTTTTATTTATTTGCAAGGGGGCACATAGAGAGTATGGCCATACCAGAGCAACTTGCCATTGCAAATGAATTCCAAACACACACATCACTCTGTGCATCTGGCTTTATGTCTGTACTGGGGAATTGAACCCAGGTCATCAGGCTTTGGAAGCAAGTGCCTTTAACTGCTGAGCCATCTCACCAGCCTATGCTCTCATTTTGATTATTGTTTTTCTTTCCTGTAGCCCCTTGAGTATGTTTATTCATTTCTTCAGTGCAAAGTATTCTGTCCAGTATTCTCTGTGGTGCTTATATATTCATACAGTTGGCTATATGTATCATGGAAAGCTCTTACTTAACCTTATATTATGGGGGATAATTTTGCTGCATAGTATTTTGGGTTGGCAACCATGATCTTTCAATATTTAAAATACTATATTCCAAGCCCTTCTAGCTTTTAGTTTTTATTGAAAAATTTGTTGTAATTCTGATGGGTTGCCTTTTGTAAGTGATGGTTTTTTTTTTTTTTCTCTTGCAGCTTTTAATACTCTTTTGTCATTTTCTGTGATTAGTGTTTTAACTGCAATGTGATATGGGGAATTTCTTATCTGGTCCTGATTTCTTTAGTATTCCATATGTCTGTTGTATCTGGATGAGCATCTCTCACAAAATTTGGAAATTTTTCTGCCATAATTTTATTGGGGATATTCTCTATGCCTTTCACCTATAGTTCTTCTCCTTCTTTGTATGCCCATGATTCAATTTTTTTTCATGTTCTGTTCATATGTTGTTTTGAACATTGCCATTGATTTTGGCCTCCTGATTTATATCCTTTGCCTTGTCTTCAAATCCTGATATTCTGTCCTCCACATGATCTATTCTGTTCATATGGTGTTCTTGGGAGCCTTTCAATAAGGTTATTTCAGTTTTTAAAATATTTTATTTATTTGAGGGAGAGAAAGAGGCAGATAGAGAGAGACTGGGACACCAGGGCCTCTAACCACTGCAAATGAACTCCAGACTCATGCACCACCTTGTGCATCTGGCTTACGTAGGTACTGAGGAATTGAACCTGGGTCCTTAGGCTTCACAGGCAAGTGTTTTAACCACTAAGCCATCTCTCCAGTTATCTCATTTTTGATTTCCATTAGGTTTCACTTCAGCTTCTTTACCTCTTTATTGGTTTCCTTTTCCTTTCATGATTTGACTTTATTACATTTAGTTGGCTGTGCTCTCTTGAAGTTCATTCAGGCATTTGTGTCTTCTTTGAATTTATTCAGGTACCCAGTTAATTCTTTTATCTGATTCTCTTACATTTCATTCAGCCATTTGTTCCTGTCCTCTTTAAGTTTGTTGTACATGCTTGTTATAAATGCCTTTTGGAATTCTTTGTCTGGAGTTTACTCTCAGTGGTTCTCACTGGAGGAATCAACTATGGGATGAGGCATTCTTGGTAGGGATTTCTTGTATTATTTGTGTTGCCCATGTGGAGATAATCCCTTTGTCGTGCCTAGAATGCAGCAACAGTGGTTCCACTGTGTTGAAGAATCTGGTCCACCTTGCTCTGGGAGGTGGGCAGATGATCTACATGTGGGTCTGGGCTGGGCTCAGGGGTGAGCCTATGACACTGTGGTAGTTAGAATTTATGTCCGCCAGTAGACTGAGGTGCTTGACTCCAGCTGCCTGGCTGAAGGAGATGTCACTGGGATGGTTCCTTGGGTCCAACCCTAAGGTGTTACTAGGGGTGGATCTGAATTCCAGGCCAAAGGTGTGGAGAGCAGTCTGACCTCTGTCAGGCTCTCTGCTGCTTGCTGCAGTTCCATTCTTGCTTGCGGTTCTGGCTGTTTGACAGTGTTTCTCTGTTTGGGTTTATGAATGGAAACCAACTTCTTCCACCATTCTTCATGGAACTTTCCCTGTATCTGCAAGCCTGAAATAAATCTCTTCCTCCCATAGACTGTCTCTTTTTGGAAGTTCATCCCAGCAACAGACTGACTACAGATCTATCTACAACAGGTACCCCTTGATGAGGACCTGTGCAGGGCTCAGTGGGGCCTTCCTTCTTGCTCCAGACACACATGTCTGGACTGGATGTTCAGGAGAAATGGACCAGTGCCAAGTGGCCTAGTATTCCTAGTGGTGGGCATAGCAGATGGACTATTTTTTTTTTTAATTTTTAGGTCCAGCTTTACGTGAGTGCTGGGGAGGATCAAACTCAGGTTAGCATGCTTTGCAAGAGAGTGCCTTTAACTAATAAGCAGTCTCCACAGCTCTTAACTTTTTCTATTGACATTTTTCATACATGTATAAAATGTCTTTTGATCATAATTCCCTCTTATAATACCTTCTCTTGTGCCCTCTCTTCCATCCCTTCAATTAATACATTCTTCTAACAGTCCCTCTTCTACTTTGATTTTTACTGTTTTTTTTTCAAACAGTGCTTTTTTTTTAGTTTTTTAAAATTTTGTTTATTTATTTAAACTCATTCATGATACAGAGAGAGAAAGAGAGAGGCAATGGTCACACCAGGCTCTAGTCACTGCAAATGAACTCCAGACACATGCGCTACCATATGCATCTGGCTTATGTGGGTACTGGGGAATCAAACCTGGGTCCTTAGGCTTCACAGACAACTGCCTTAACCACTAAGCAATCTTTCCAGACCTCAAAAAGAGTTTTAAAAAAGCCTTCATTTTAGAAAAAGAGACCTAATCTTCTCTATAACTAATGTTGGAATACAAACATGATTAGAAATATGGGATGTGGGTACATCACCAGAAGGTTGGATGAAAGACCCTACTTTATTTTTTCTGTGTGTGCATCATTATTTTTAATTTGAAAAGTACCTTTCTCACTAATATGCTAAATGTTATTTTTAAAAAATACTTTTCATGGAAGTTTTAACACATGAACATACTGTAATTTAATCCTATTATTTTTAATTATTGTTTTTAATCCTATTTTTGTCCTATTACTCTCTTTTGTCTGCCTACCTCACCTTCATCCTCCTGAGAACCCTCCTCTTTCCAAGTAGTCCTTGTGCATTGATGTCTCAGCCTGATGCTGCAATGATCTGGAAATTGCCTCTGACAGGAGGTGACTTCAGATGGGAATCTGGTTCTCTGAACCCTGAGAGTAGTGTCTGTGGTTTCTGGAATGAATCTTGTGTTTCTGTTTTCAGGTCCCATCTTTCTCTTGGGACAGACTTCATGCCCAGCCCCAGATTAAGACTAATTCTCAGGGAGACTTACTAAGTTTTTTTTCTATAAGCTAATCTTCCTTATATTCTCAAAAGTTCAGTTTTCTCTAAATTAGTCTTACTAAAAAGGCACATTATCAGGATAAAGGGTACTATACATAAATTCTGAAAATCATAGCATCAAACTCATAAAAGTCCTTCTGCCTTGGTCTACCAAGTGCTGGGATTATACATGTGAGCCACCATGTCTGGTCTCATGTATGCCAAATGGTCTACCCTTGAGCTATAGTCTCCAGTCTTTAGTTTAGTTTATGTTTTAAATATGCTATGACCAGATTCCTGAGATTAAGCAAACTCATTTTTTCACCTTTGCTTGTGGTGTGGTGAGGAGCAGAGATTCTAACTGACTCCAAGCTTTAAGAATCGTGTGTCTCAAGAAGAAGCTATTAGAAGACAGATTCTTAGAATAGATGTGCTCATGACCATGAAGGTTGGATGTTCAAAGTCACTGTGTCTCAAATAACAGCATAGAGACTGAAGGCTGAGTGGCAGACTTTCAATTCTCTATTTGTCAACACCTCTCTATATTTCAAGAGTAATATATATTCGTTTGTTTGGAAAAAATTTCAATTAGCACAAATTCCTTCAAAGTAAAATATAAAAACACCTATTGTTCCTGAATTTTATTGACCAGCTCTATCCTCTAGTGGAAATCATTCACTACAGTTTTCTGTGTGTCCTTTCAGGCATTTTCTATGTATGTGTTTTTATGTGTATCAATGCAAGTATGTAGCAATTTGGGGGGAGGTACACCAATAGCCACATCCTGTAGAGAGGTATCAGTGTCTCAGTGACACTTCTGAATGAGGGTAATTTGAATAAAGTGTACTTAATTACAATGGGCTCTTCTACAAAGATAGGTCACATGGACTCAATTCTTTCTAAAGACACATGGTTAATGGTTCAAAATTGTTAAATATATTACAAATGTTAATTTCATAAGACTTTACTAAAATGCTCTTTGAAGTTGAACATTTATTTTATATTCTACTTTATTTATTTATTTTCAAGGCAGGGTCTCACTCTAGCCCTGGCTGACCTGGAACTCACTCTGTAGCTCCAGGCTGACCTTTTCTTTTTCTTTTTTTTTTTTTTTTCAGGTTGGCCTTTTAAACTTTTTTTTTTTCTCATGAGTGAGAAAAACTGACAAGAGTAGGTCCTTTGGCACATTGACTGCCAGCTGACAGACCTTCGCTTATGCTTGGCTGCTTTGAGAGAGAAGCTTTCAGCCCAAGACACTCCTTTTTTGGCAACTGATTATACTGACCTGAAGGTAGTGTGGCTGTTCTGAATATTCTATGAGCACTCTTGTAGCACCCCAGTTGTAAGGGACACTGCAAACAGAATTGCCTTCAGCTTTGGCTTCAGGAGTCCTTGTTCCAGTCTTACTGCTTCAGATAACTTACACAGCTACCGGCTTTGGTGAACTTGAGCGGACCCTACTCATCCTGTAGCTATTCTCACTCATGATGTGATTGGTGTTTACATGAAGCTTGGAATCAGTGGATCTAGAAGCTGTGTACTGTGGTGAAATTATAATCTATGCATGAGCATGACACACCCTCTCCTGACTATTTAAGCAGACTCCCATTTTCTGTACTCTTTCAACATAACCCCCCTCCCCAAATCTTCCAAGTGGTTTCTTTGCTTCCTTATGGTCTTTATCATAGTGTATTAGTTACGTTTTTGTTGCTGGGACAAATTTCCTCACAAAAATCTGTTTAAGGGAGCAAGTTTTTATTTCTGTTTACAGTTCCATCATGTCAGGGATAAACATCATGGCAGGAGCTTAAAACAGCTCAGCACATTCAGGCCACAGTAACGAAGCAGAGAGTGATGAATGCTGGTATTAGCCAGCTCTTGCATATTATGCAGTCGAAGATCTCAGCCCATGGTATGGTGCCACCCACGGTAAGTATGGGTCTTCCCACCTCAACTAACCTAATCAAGGTCATACTTCACAGGCCCACCCAGAGGCTAACCTAATCTAGATAGATTCTCACAGATGATTCAAGTCAGCAGGCAGTATAAACCATCCCATATGGGTAGAGCAGGCTGTGCTGGTTGCAAAAAATGCAGACAAGAACTTGGTGTTTTGAGAAGCAGCAGCAGCAGCAGCAGCGACAACAGTAGTACCTGAAGCCTTTCCATAGAGAGGCTCTGAGTAGAGTAGTTCAGAGAAGGTGAGAGTTCAAAAATTCAAGCTCATGAGCAATGCCTACTATAAGGGTTCCAAGGGTTAAGAGCCAAGGGTCCTGACAGCTGAAGTTCAGGAATAGTGAAACTAGCTGCTGTTAAGGGAAAGAGTCTGCTGTACAGAAGAGGTGGCAGAAAGAATGTAAGAGTCAAAGGAAAGGGAGGAGTGCTTGCAGTACTGTCTTCCAGACACAAGGTGGCCTTGATATTCATGACCTCACAGTCACTGACATAAGACCTGCATAATAGGTGGAAAAAAATGATGACATCAAAATAGAAGAGAGATTCGTTGGAAAGAAGGGATTTATTGGATGGTGGACATAGGAGGGGGAAAAAAGAAGGGTGGTAGAAGGGGATTATGATCATGGTGTATTAGCTATATTTATGGAAGTTGTCAATAAAAAGTTTTCTTTACAAAAGGGAAATGGTCCTGATACTTGAATCTTGCAGGAGTGCAAGTCTGCTGGCAGTAAAAGCTCAGAATGATAAGCCTCTGGCCTGAGCATCTGGAACTATAAGCCTCTGGCTTTGTCTTGATCTTGATAAAACCTTAGCATCAAGCTATTAGTCTCTGGCTTTTAACATCTGCAGCCATAATCTCTAGGTCTCAGGGTCTGGAGCTATAAGTCCTGGGGTTTATCACCCCAACCCTGTGTTAGAGTCAGATTTTTCATTGCTATGACCAAATACCTGGCATAAATAACTTAAGAGAGAAAGGGTAGAGGACTTATTTTAGTGCTTGGTTTTGTTGATTCTGGGCCCGTGTTGAAGAAGAATATTATGTTGGTAGGAGCACAGGAGCATATAGAAGAGGCTTTTCATCTTATGTCAAGTAGGAAGGGGAGGGAGAGAGAGAGAAAAAGAGAGAGAGAGAGAGAGAGCAGCGAGCACCAGGACAGATACAGTCAGTCTCCAAGGACATCTCCAGGGATACATCCCTATTTCCTCCAACTAAATTCCACCCCCTGAAGTTTCAGGACCACCAGAAACAGTGTCACCAACTGGGAATAAAGTCTTTAAAACATCTACCTTTTGAGGGATACTGCATATCCAAACATCAACAAGCCCATAGGCCTCGAATTCAAGCCCACAGGTCATGAATCTCGAGCTCAGGGCTGCTAACACTACACAGTATACTCTTTGCTTATTTGCAATTTCTATCCAAACCAAGCAAAAGAACTTCAATCAACCATTTGTTTCTACCTGGAGCTGGGGCTCAGGGATATTAGCAGCTCTGTCTGAAGGAACAGGGGGAACAGAGTGTCTCCTGGAATGATGAGGGGGTCTAGTAGAATAGAATGCTGCTTGCTACCTGAGAGGCACAGCCAGCCTGAAGCAGCCTTGCTGTGAAAACCAGGGGAATAGATACTCCCACTTCTGCTTCTGCAGCATTCCAGTGGCTCAGTCTAACAGGAAGCTTAAATTATGGAGGGAGAATGTGGAGTGCAGAAGATAAAGAATGGACCTCTAGGGAATATGATATTTTGTAGCTTGGTTTTTAAGTTTCACAATTTACCATAGGTTTATAGATGTAAAGGTGGTTCAAGTTATGGATTTTCAAGTTTACAGTGGTGCAATTGATACATGTTCAGGAAAAAAGCATATTTTGAGTTTTGAAACTTGATCTTTCCTTGGGCAGTGATATATGGAACAACGTTGAGCGGTAGCAGTGACCCCAGCTCCCAATCAGATCATGAGGGGAGGCACCATACCCTACAAGGTTCTAGTGTTTGAATACACATGCTCAATAAATTACATGCAATGTGGAACACTTTATTACAAAATAGGTTAGATGATTTTGCCTACCTGTGGGCTCATGAAAGTGTTCTGAGCACCTTTAAGGTTGTTAGGCTATTGGGATGGGTAATTCCCATTGTTAATTTGATTATATGATAAAAAGCCTAGTAAGTAAGGCACACTTTTGTGCATGTGTTGAGGGTATTTCCAGAGAGGATTAATGATCCTGAATGTAGTACTGCTTTGAATGTGGGCAGCACCTTCCCAGGGGCTGGGCTCTGGAACTGCATAAAAGGAAAAAGCCAGCTAAGCACCAGCATCCATCTCTCTCTGCTTCCTGTTCTATAGCAGTGTGAGGAGGTGAAGCGACCCGGTCCAATGCTCCTGCTCCATGCCTGCCCCACTATGACGGACTATACCTCCTGAAACTGTGAGCCAAAGTTACTCCTTCCTCCCTCCAGCTGCTTTTTGTCAGGTATTTGGTCACAACAATAAGAAAAGTAGCTAGTACAGCTATGATGTTGTTAAGTTATGAGTATTAAACACATTTTCAGTTTAGAGTTAAGCAATCCATAATCCCATCATTAGTTGAATACCACCTGTGCTTTAGTTAAAAAAATACATTATAATTTAAATTAAGTATGATTGGTTTAATAGTTGTCTACTACAAACATTTGGATTAGTTCCAGTTTTTTTTTTTTTTTTCTATTACTAACAGTGACACAATGAATCTTTTTTTTCTGGCATGTGTAGCTGTGTATGCATAGTGTATGCATGTGTGTGTGCCCTATGCTCATGCATGCAGAGACCAGAGAGTATCTGATGTCCCTTTCTGTTGCTCTTCTGTTTTGTTTCCTTGAGACAGTCTTTACTGGACCTGGAGATGCCTCTTTTATTTTTATTTATTTATTTATTTATTTATTTATTTATTTATTTATTTATTTATTTTGCCAGAATGACTGACCATTGAGTATTAGCAATTTTCTGTTATCCACCCCCAACAGGACTGAGGTTACAAGCATGTGTAGCCATGTTTAGCTTTTCATATAGGTGCCGGGGGTCAAACTCAGGTCCTCTCCTGCCCTCATGCTTGCATGGCAAGTGCTTTTACCTGCTGAACCTTCTCTCTGGTTCCCTACAATGAATCTTTTTGTAGATAAAGTTTCTTGTAGCATTAGTAGTTTTCCAGTAAAATTAAATCCTTGAAGTAAGTTATTTATTTAAAGATGTGAATTTTCATGGTAATACATGCTATCAGATTACCAAACCCTTTATTCCACTGACAACTTTTTGATATAGCATCATCCAACATTGAGTATTGGAATCATTTACATCCTTACCATTCTGATAGGTAAACATGCATCTGTTATATTTCTTTTAATGTGAGTTAAGTTGGCCATTCTACATGTTCGTAGGCCATTTTTTCTTTCTTTGAATTTTTTATTGTTTTATTTTAGAGAGAGAGAGAGAGAGAGAGGGAGAGGTGAGAGAGAATTTGTATGCCAGGGCCTCAGCCACTGCATTTGAACTCCAGATGCTTGCACTACCTAGTGGTCATGTGTGACCCTGCACTTTGCCTCACCCCTGTGTGTCTGACTTATGTGGGATCTGGAGAGAGATCAGACATGGGTCCTTAGGCTTCACAGGCAAGCACCTTAACTGCTAAGCCATCTCTCCAACCCTCATGGGCCATTTTAATTGTGTCTTGTGTGTGGTGCTTGAAATTCTTGGTTTTCTTTCAAATTAATTTTTACATGGGAACATGATATGAACCCAGCTTAATTTTACCAAATGGCTAGTTGATTGTGATAGCAGTGTTGATAAGCCATCTTTTATCATGAGTTTACAGTACCTCCTTTAACATTGCACATGCTTTTATATGGACATGGTTTGCTATTGAGGTTTTGAGCCATCCTGCAGCTCTGTCTAATCCTGAATCAATGCTATGTTGTTTCCATTATTGTAACTTTATATTTCACTATCTGGTCTTAGTCTGCCCTATCATTTACAATGATATTTTTCTCATTTTCTCTGAATTTTTAAAAATTTCTTTTTTATAAAACTGGAAAACCATCACAACTTATATGAAAATGTTCTTTTGAAATTTTGACTGATTTTGAAATTATTTTTGGCAGAGACAGGTACAAGGATATTAATAGCAGCAATATATAAAAAAGTTAAAAAATCAATGCCTGCAAGCCTATTAATAGAATGTTTTAAAACATATAAGTGTACTGAGAAAAAAAGTTGTGGTATTTTCTGCAGCACAATGGAGGATTCTTCTAAGCATAATATTAAGAAAAAGAATATATGACAGAGGGTGACAATGTTGTGTTTGTATATCTGTGTGTCAATAACATGAAAAACTATGAGTATATATACAGATAGTAAAAATGAAAAAACTAAATAGAATGGTAAAATCACAATATAGGATTTTGGTTGTTCACAGTAACTGAGGAAGAGAATACAGCTAAGGGAGGGGTAGACACAGGTTCTTTCATCTCTCCTGAGACTAATTTTCTAAAGATAGGATATAAGAGAATTAGCTCTGTCACGTTCTTTATACTCATCAGTATGTCTTAGATGTTGATAATTATTTTTTAATTAAAAAGTCTACTGAATACATAACTCACACATAAAATAAGAGGTACCCTCACTCTCAGATGAGGTATGTTATATTTCATTGTTTTCTATTCTCTGTGACTCCTTTTAACACAGTAAATTTATCATTTGCCTTACCACATTGTGTCAATATTTAAATAGTTATGTAATTTCATACTTATAAAGCTACTAACCCCAAAGCAAAGTTGAAATAGACAAACATGTTCCTAATTATTTAAAGGAGCATTGCCTCTTTATTGGAGTAATCACAAAGAATTAAATGGATTTGTCTAGATAACAAAATTTTTAAAATCTCAGTATTACTAAAAGATGGTAAGAAATTCAAATGAGAAAGTAGAAAATATTTACGATACTATGGCAAATGATTCATATATAAATATATACACATAAATATACAAATGTTTATACTAACCAATTAAAACCACCCCACACTACCAGTGAGATAAAGACACGAGTAGGAAATTCACTGAAGGATTAATATAAATGGCTATTAAGCAGATAAAGCAAGCTTAACCTTATTAAAGTCAATTAAAATGATGAGGTGAGTACTTTCAGAACCTGGCAAATATGTAAATATTAAAGACAACATAAAAATACTGGCATGAATTATAGACAGTTACTCTTATATCTGTTTAGAGGAGTTTTCATCTGGTAAAAATTTTGGAAAGTGGCAAGCAAATGTTTCCAGAGCTAAAAAACAAATAACTCTTGAAAGCAGAGTCTCTTCTACAGAGCCATTCAGAGCAAACCAGGAGAAAAATGCAATCAACTTGTGTGCATATCCATCCGTGTTTGCATGCTCATTCACTCTGTAAACTCAAGGACAATAATTTAATCAGTACACTCTTTCCTTGATCATGTTTCCATTACATCCTCATTGCTCTCAGCGCTCTCCTCCACCTAGCAAAGACTCTTCAGGTATTGTTCTCATCTTTAGAAGTCAAAGGATGAGAGAGGCTCATTTGCTTGGTGAGGAAAACAAGCCCTTTGAACCACTTAGGAGAAGTCCCTGTCCTCTCTTTAATGCTACTTGGATATTTGTCCATCCTTGTTGCTGCTTGGGGCTGACCCGTTGTCTGTGATGGTTTAAAGTATTGGTTTCTTACCCTTCATGCTGTTGACATTTAGGATTGGATGGTTATTTGTTCTGGGTCTGTCCTGTACACTGCAGGATGTATGGCGGTATCCCTGGCCCTCTGCCCGTTAAATACTGGTGAAAGATGGTGGGGCGGGGTGAACGTGGACTGCCCTCCATAAACTCATGCATTTGTCACCTGGGTGGGAACATAGATGTACCTTGAGTATCCATGGGACATTATGGGAGCAGCATGTGAGGTGGGTTATATTCCAGTGGCCAACTTTGGACATTACCAACTGTCACACTTGCTTGTTGTTGACTTACTGTGTGGTGGTTCTTCTCTCCTCTGGGAATAAGTCTTTCCATCTGAAAAAAGAACTTGATTTTGGATTCATGGATTTCACAGAACTTGCCAGGGTGGTACAGGGGAGGCTGAAAGATAAAGGAGCCAGAGAGGAAGATAACACTCCCTTTACTCACCCAAAGAAGCTTCACATTTATTGGTTTTATACTTTGGTTTTTCAAATAAGTGTTGTAACACTGTAATTATGCAGACTGCTCTAATGATGCCATTCTGTGATAGGTGTTGTGTGGGACACTAAAGGTAAGGACAGTTTCTAAAATGAGAATGGATGGGGTTGTCCATGGAAAGGAATAGAATTCCTGAAGGAAGCAGTTAGCCATAGTGCAGGAAACATTTGGCCTGATGGGCCTAGATTCCAAGGACTTGAGGAGCCAGGCAATACTTCTGTTGTCCTTGCAGGTGAGCTGCTGGGTGTATATGGTTAGAACCAAGCCCAGGTTACTTTGATTTTCACCAGAAGCAGCAGCAAGCTCTTGCCACAGGGGCAGATATATGGGATCCTTTAGTGTTTTATGAAGGATTTGAAATTATTTTTGGTAGAAAAGGGGCAAGGATGATCTTGTATAAACAAGAAGAGTTATGGCCCATCCTGGTCAGATTAAGGGTTTTAATAATAGATGAATGAGGAAACAGCTGTGCCCAGTGGGGATGGAGTTAAGTAATATAATGTCTAGCTACTTTTCATGGTCTTCCCCCACAACCCCAGATTGGGAATATGTACAGGAATACCTTCAGGGAAGCCAGGCAGGAGGCAGCAGGACTCTTCTAAACATAAATAAGAATGGGTGCTGTCAGGACTGTCTATAGGTGTGATGTCTTGATGGAGGACAGGTGTAGATGGCAGTTCAGCTCGGTCAAAAGCATATTTCCTGAGCATGGCAGCATGGAGTGAGTAGGCCAGACCTCCCTCTTCCTGCTCCTCCAGTTCCCTGGTCTGGGTTCCCTGCACTGGAAAATGTGCAGTCAGGCACAGTGTGGAGTGAGTAGGTCAGATGCTTGCTTCCTGGCTCCTCCCAGCTCCTTGGTCTGGGTTCCCTGTGCCAGACTGTGTGTGAGCAGGCACAGCAGCATGGAGTGAGTAGGCCAGATCCCTGTTTCCGGCTTCTCCCAGCTCCCTAGTCTGGGTACCGTGCATGGGAGGGTGTGTGGGCATGCATGGCAAAGAGTGAGTAGGCTAGATCCCTGTTCCCTGGTTCCTCCCATTTCCCTGGTTCTGGTAGGCCCCATTGTGCCTTGCTTGGGGAGGCCTGGTCCCTGTGTGGGCTGTGGAATCAGGCCTCTTGCTCTGGTATCCTGACTGGCCTCTGGGTACCAACATTCCTGTTAACCCGAGATCAATATTCCATCACAGAGATTTCCTTCCAACCTTGGAGTAACTTTGATGAGCTACCAAAACAATGTGTCTAGCTATCAGATCACTAGGTCTAAAGCCATGCTCACTGTGGGTATGGTCTGTAGATTTTATACTATGAAAAAAACAAAAATACAAAAGTGAATCCAGAAAATGGATAGCAAAAATAGCAAGCGACTCTATAAACCTTTCCTCATTTCCAGAGATTAAAAGCCAAGAGATGTTTCTCACTTCCATATTCCTATAACATCTTCAGTGATGTTGAGAAAGAACTTTTTAAAGATATTTTCCATCTGTAATGTCATCTACACAAGGCACTAAAAACAGAGAGTGTTATCAGTTACCTGTCTTGCTGCAATGAATACCTGACAAAAATCAGTTTAAGGGAAGAAGGGTTTATTTCAACTTACATTTCCAGGTTTACTGTCATAATGGAGGGAACATGGTAATAGGAGCTGAAGGAAGCTGGTCACTTTCAGCCCACAGTGAGAAAGGAGAAAATGATGATTTCTGCTGCATAGCCACATTTCCTTTTTAATTTTTTAATTTTTTGTTTTGTTTTATTTTTCAAGATAGGGTCTCACTCTCGCCCAAGCTGGTCTGAAATGCACTATGTAGTCTCAGGCTAGCCTCAAACTCATAGCAATCCTCCTACCTCAGCCTCCCCAGTGCTGGGATTTAAAAGCGTATGCCACCACATCTGCCTCACTTCTCTTTTCTGTATAGTCCTGGACCACAGCCCAGGAAATAGTGCTGCCCACAGTTCAGGTGGGTCTTCTCAACTCAATTAACCTATAATCCCTCACACAAACTCACAGAGGCTAATCTAATCTACATGATCCCTCACAGGAACTCTTTCAGTCCTGTTAAATTGGTCGTCATCAGTATAAATCATCACTGAGAGCAAAGACAGACCAATGTGTAGCCTTGTTTGTGAACATCTATAGGAAATGAAGGTTAAATGGAAAGACTGCTGAGGACCACACATGAACAGGGAGTTGGCATTCTCTAGACCTTTGACCCAGACATACCTGAGAGTCTTATTAAGGGGTCAGTGAGGCAATGTGCTTCAATCTTATCCTGTTTCTCTGTGTATCACTCCCTCTTCTCTCTTTCTCTTTCATATTACCTATATTTTTTTCTACCTTCTTTTCCCTTGGCACTGACCTGTAACTCCCAATACCAGCATGTGGTTAACATCCACAAGGAGCTGTGGATCAATGAGAGCTACAAAGTTTCCCAAAAGAAGACAGATTTCTGTCAGAGTACTTGATGACTCTCCAAAGGTTATTTTGAAGATTTACTGAATTTGTTTATTAGTTCTAGCACCCTTTTCTTTTTCTCTTCCTTTCCCATCTTTTTCTCTTTCTCCTTTTTCTTCCTTTTTCTCTCTTCCCTCCCTCTTCCATTCTTCCTCCTTATTTCTCCCCTCTCTCTTTTTTGATGTTTAGAATTTTCTACATATAAGATCATATTATGTGTATACACAGATACTATTACATTTATTACATTGGACACCTCTTTTCTTGCCTAACTTCTCTGGCTAGCTGTTCAATGACTCTGTTGAATAAAAGTGTTCCTAATAATAAAGGAAAATGCTTCAGTTTTTTTTATGAGATGTTCAGTCTACATTTTTCATATGTTACTTTTGTTTGTCTGTAATAGCTTTATTGAGGTATCATTAACATAAAATTATATATTTAATTATCTAACTTAATATTTTAATATGCATATATTATGAAAGAATGATATTCAAGCTAATTTATTTTGTATGGTCTTCATTATGTTCATGTAAATTTCTTCTAGACCTAGTTGGCTGGGTGTTGTCATGAAGGGCTGCTGAATTTTGCCAAGTGCCTTTTCTGTATCTATTAAGATGTTTGTGTGATATTTAACCTCCATCCTTTTAGCATTTTATATTACCATAATTGATTTGCTTATGTTGAACCATCCTTGCATGCTAGGAATAAATCTTATTTGATCATGATGATTATTTTTAATTTAGTTTGTAGTATATTATTAAGGAATTTGATATCAATGTTCATTAATGATATTGGACTATACTTTGTTGTTATTTGGTACTGTGTTTAGTTTTGATAATGCTGTCCTCACAAAATTAATTTGAAAAATGTTCCTTCTTTATCAATTATTTGGCAGACTTTAAGAATGATTGATGCTGATTCTTCTGTAAATGCTGGTAGAATTAATCAGTGAACCATCTGCTCTGGAGCATTCTTTGTTGTGGAGTTTTTGATTACCAGTTCAATGTTCTTATTCTTTACTTTCCTGTTGGATTTTTCTTGTTTATGATTCAATCTGGGTAGGTTGTATGTTTCTAGACATTTAGCCATTTCTTTATAGGTAACTATTTTTTGACATGAAGTGTTATGATTTTTCCCCCTATGGCATCAGTTTTAATTTCTTAGGTTTTATTTCTTATTTTATTTATTTGAGTCTTCTTCTTTTGTTCTTAATCTAGTTTAGGAGTTTATCAAATTTATCTTTCTAGAAAAGCAACTCTTAGTTTCATTGATTTTTCCCCCTATTGTCTTTCTATTCTCTGCTTCAATTATTTCTACTGTAATGTTTATTATTTCCTTCCTTCTGCTAACTTCAGGTTTACTCTGTTGGAGACTTCAATACCACACTTTCAGTATTGGACAGAACATCCAGACAGAAAATCAATAAGAAGACATCTGACTTAAACAGCACTACAGACCAAATGGGCCTAACAGATACACACAACATTGAATTTCACTTTTTCTTCTATTTTCCCACTTAACCACCAACTATTGAAAGGAGAGAGGACAAATAAAAGATGGTTATACATTTTGTAACTTATGTATTGGTTTGCTGGAGATGACATAAAAAATACCACAAACTAAGTGGCGTGTACAACAGAAATGTGCTTTTACATATTTCTAGAGAGAAATTAAAGATTAAGGTATTGTAGTGCTAGTTTTTATTGCAGTGCTAGGTTTTTAAAAATTTGTTGACTTTTTAATAGAAAGGTTGCACATATAGACCCCTTCTCCCCTGCCCTAATTGTACTGAGAGTCTTTGGTGTGATTATTGGTATTCATTGTGGGGACCAAGAGGGGTCAGTCAATCTCTGCAGGGAGGGGGGAAACATGGTGTCTCAGGCTATTCCCACCCATTCTGAGGCTCTTACAATCCTTCTGTCCCCTCTTTTGCAATGCTCCCTGACTCTTAGTGGGCAAGACTGAGATCTGATTTAGTGTTTTCTGTGTAGACTCTGGATCTCTGTTTTTATGAGGTTTGAGTGTCCACAGTGTCTGTCACCATTTCCCTGGAACTGGCTTTCAGGCTAGCCATGAGAGCAGTATTCGTGTAACTACTTCCCCTGTAATGACATCTGGGCCTGGATAGATGAGGTGGAGGGCACCTATTTCTTGGTAGACAGCGGGATTTCTCTTCTTTATGTATTGATGATATAGCCTTGTTCTCCCCGTATTCTCCTCCATCTGTAAAAAAGAACAGATTCTCCAACTAACTACCCCCCTCCCCAGGCACTGTTGTAGTCAGCTTCACCATTGTTGGGAAAACTTCCATACCAGGCACAGATTATGGGAGGAATGGAAGGAATGGATTTATTGAAGCTAACAGATCCAAGAGAAATTCCATAATGGTGGAAGACCCTGAACCCCTTTACACAGATCCATGCAGAGAGATAAAACCACCACCCGCAGCACCATAAGCAAGCACACTTCAAGGACCCCCCAGGCATAGCTCAAGCACTCTGCATATCTTAGCTGGAATTTAGATCCACCCCACACCTGAGGGCTGACCCTAGGATCCACCCACAGTGACACCAAGTTATAAGCTTGAATTAAACTCCTGAATCTATTAGGAAACGTCCATTCAAACTACCACAGGTGTCTCTCCTCAGCTGCAGATGGCCATCTCCTCTCTGGTCTTCACCTGACCTTTGCTCTCAGTATGTAGAGGGCTCTTTCTCTTATAAAGACACCATCCTGTTATATTAGGGACTTACTTTTAAGACCTTACTTAAGCTCGTTTTCTTAAAAGCTCTATTTTCTTTTCTTTTTTTTTTTTTTTTTTTTTTTTTTTTTTTTTTTTTTTTTTTTTTGATGTAGAGTCTCATTCTAGCCCAGGCTGACCTGGAATTCACTATGTAGACTCAGGGTGGCCTTGAACTCAAGTTGATCCTCCTACTTCTGCCTCCCAAGTGCTGGGATTAAAGGCATGGGCCACTACGCCTGGCTTCTCTTTTCTAATATAGTCACATTCTGTGGTGTGCAAGGGTTTGGACTTAAACATGTGAATCATAAAGAGATGCAATTTAGTGCTAACACTGACTTTTATATTAAGAAATCAGTCATGAAAGATGCTGTCTCCATCCTTCAGTAACTTTTCTGATACAAGGAGATCTCCTCAGGAAAGATATATATAGTGAGTGATTCTAGACCTCAGTGGAGGGCTGGAGCAGTTAAGGAAAGCTTCTGGATGAACTGATACATGGGTGAATGGTGGGGGTGAGATGCTCATGCATTTTCAGAAATTTAAAGACTTTACCTTAACATTAAATAGGTTTGAGAAATCAATTCTCCATCCCATAAACTGCTCTTCACAGTATCAAGCTGAGGGATGAGAATACAAACTCTTACCCTGAGTAGGTAGGTAGGTCCAGAAGGGTGACATTAGAGTAAGTCAAGGACTGAATCCATATTAGACAGACAAGGAAGATTACAACACAGACCAATAGGCTGCAGTTCTGAGGGCAACAGCTGTGTTCTCCCCAAGACATGCTTATAGCTCAGGGTTCCTTGGTAGGTCTTGGGCACTGCATGGGCTTATAGGCTTATCATCATGTCCAGATTTAAAAAATTTCTTTTGTTTATTTATTAGCAACAGACAGAGAGAGAAAGAGGCAGTTGGTGGGGGAGAGAATGGGCACACCAGGGCCTCCAGCCACTGCAAATGAACTCCAGATGCATGCGCCACCTTGTGCATATGGCTTATGTGGGTATTAGGAAATCAAGCCTGGAACTGGGGTCACAGGCAATCTTCACAGGCAAGCGCTTAACAGCTAAGCCATCTCTCCAGCCCATGTCCAGTTTTTATGAACCTCTCTCTCCTCACATAAGCCACAGTTCCTTCTCTAACCACAGTGTTTTGATTGGACACTTAGCTTCCACCTGCTGTTTAGTTTACATACTGTTCAGACTTTAAGATCCATGTGGTTGGACCTTGTCTTTCATATTTCACAGTTTGAAGGTTCAGCCACATGTGTGATGCCCTTCATAAACCATGAACGTTAATCAGAATTTTAGCTTCAGCCACAACAGATTTTGACTCAATGGTGTCTAAATCCTCACAACATTTGGAACCAGAATGCAAACCCATTGTTCCCAACACTCTCTATAATTTCCATTAATTGCTTTAATATGCTGGCTCCTCTTTTTGATTGTGTGCCCTCTAGAAGAAAATCATTGATACATTAATTATAGCTTTCATCTGGAGGTTGGAGCATTTCTAAACATTTATTTGGATTTCATGCCAAACTGGGGGATAATTGCATATAAAAGGATCACACTGGGTTAGATACTGAGATGTGGTTTTCAAATATCCTTCCTCCAGTATGAATAACTCCTCTGGCAACCCAGGCATCTCAATGCTTTGTGCAGCTTGACAGAGTACATTTCTGTTTGGTGGTAATACATAATAATAGATGATTGTCTGAATGGTAACCTTCAAGGTGGATAGTTAAGACATACTTTTGTTTGTTTGCTTCTTTTCATTTTTATTTTTTTGCTTTTTGAGGCAGGGTCTCGCTGTAGCTCAGGCTGACCTGGAATTCTCTATGTAGTCTCTGGGTGGCCTGGAACTCTCTGTAATCCTCCTACCTCTGCCTTCCAAGTGCTGGGATTAAAGGCATATACCACCATGCCCAGCTCAAGACATACTTTCTTATCCAAGATAAGAGTATAAAGAAAGCACATGTTTGTGAAAATGCTATGATTCCAACTTAGGCAAGCTACACATCTTCATTCTTTGTTAAAAATAGTATTTATTTATTTATTTGAGAAAGAGAGAGGAAGGGAGGTAGGGAGGGAGAGAGAGAATGGGCATGGCAGGCCTCTAGCTACTGCAAACAAACTCCAGACACATGTGCCACTTTGTGCATCTGGCTTAAGTGAGTCCTGGGGAATCGAACCTGGGTCCTTAGGCTTTGCAAGCAAGCCCTAACCACTAAGCAATCTATCCAGCCCCACATCTTTATCCTTGTGTAGTGAATCCAGAAAAACTTGTCTTTCAGTGTGAGATGATGGGACTATTGCCTGGATTAAGGATAGCCCAGGTGAATTACAGCAAGTGGTTTCTTTCAAAGGTCTAGAGTGTGCTTTCTGGGGTCTCAGCTGGCTGTTTATCTTGGAGGGCCTAGGGATTGCTATCTTGCTTTGTGAAAGAACACCTCTGTTTTTTTTTTTTTTCCCTTCCTTCCTGATCTGTATCTGTCAGGTAGCTTGATTGTAAAATCTCCCCCATCCCCTGGCAAATGCTCATGTGTTTGATCACTTAATCCCTAACTAGTGGTAATGTTGGAGAAGATTGTGGAGCCTTCAGGAGATAGAGCCTTGTTGGAGGAAATGTGGCTTGCTGGGGGAAGGCCTTGAGGTTTTTTTTTGGGGGGGATTTAGTTAGTCCCTTTTATTTTTTTATTTTATAATAATTTGTTATTTTGTTTATATTATTCTAATTTTACATTCATATTGGTGACTCCATTTTCCTCCTCTCTGTCCTCCCCCCTCCAGAGGGACCATCATCAATGGGGAATGTGGGACATGCATTGTGGGGGTAGTCAAAAATTATGGGGGATAGGCCAAGTCTCTATGTATAATACTCAACTTGTGGCTCTAACACTCTTTCTGCCCCCTCTTCCACGAACTTCCCTGAGCCAGGTTGGGATCCTTTATTTCTACTTCGGTGATGAGGTTTTGGGAGCCTCTGTGTCTCTGGATATCTGGCTTAGTAGGAGTTGGATGTTCTCTGTGTTTATCTCCTTTAGCCTTTTCTGGTGTCATGATCACCAAGAAAGCTGTACTCTTGCCCTTCTCCTGCATTACTCTATGGTTTCAGCTGATCTGAAAAAGATAAGCAAATTCTCCAATGGAGAGAGAAGGTAGTACTAGATAGATGGGATGGCCATAGATATTTTGGAGGGAATTTTATATGCGTAGGTCCTCTTCTAGCCCACATTTGATGGGAGCTTGATTTTTTTTTTTTTCCCAGTTCCAGCAATGAGTTCCATTCCATTGAGTGGATCTATTAGTCAAATCAAGAGCAGTTGGTTACCCACCGTGGCTGTGTGCCACTACTGCACTTGTTTGAGCATTACATCATGTTGTTTCCTGCTAGGTAGCTTAAACTGCGAGTTGTTTGGACAGATGTCAGCCATTATCTCCCAATTGCTCATGTAGCACCCTCTGGCACTAGACTAGCTAACTGTCTGGGGACTGACCCTCTTCCAGATTCCAACCAGGTCTCTCCATGTTTTGTTTCATCCACGTATGCTGTTTTCAACAGTAGGGTCTAACCTTTAACCTTTGGTGGGTCATCAAGAACTCTGACAGAAAGGACTTGAGGTTTTATAATCCAGTCCTACATGCTATTCCTGCTCTGCTTCCCTGCTGTGAAATGACACCAGATTCCTATTTAATCTTGCTATACTTCCCTACCATAATGGATTTTGCCCTCTGAAACTGGAAGCTAAATTAAACTCTTCTCCTTCCATAAGTTGCTTCTGATCAGTTTTTTTTTTTTTTTTGGTTTTGCAAGGTAGGGTCTCACTCTGGCCCAGGCTGACCTGGAATTAACTATATAGTCTCAGGGTGGCCTTGAACTCATGGTGATCCTCCTATCTCTGCCTCCCGAGTGCTGGGATTAAAGGCCTGCGCCACCATACCCGGCCCTGATCAGGTATTTTGTCCCAGCAATGAGAAAGTAACTGATACAATATATTTTTACAGGTTCAATAAAGTAACACTCTTCTTTAAGATATGTTACCTTCCCCTAGGAAACCACAGACAAATAATTACAAATTGAGATTGCTAGTGATATATTAAAAAATGGATTTGGAAAACTAATGGTTCCCATAAGCAAACGATATTGTTTTCTCTTGGATCGTCACCACCCACTGAGTGTGACAAGCTGGAAGACAGCCTTCTATAGCATTGTTTGGAGTCCTGGGTAAAGGGGTTTGGAAGTCTTTCCTGCTTATGTTTCTCTGGGACAGGAGTTACTATACACAGTTGAAGGGAACCCAGGACTGTGGGTTCCTATCCCACCCTCCATGACCTAAATGACTTTGAAGGTGTCAGCTAAATGGGCCTCCTTTCCACCCCCATACAATAGCATTTTAATGTCATCCCATGCATTAATACAGAGAATGGCTCCTGCTTAAAACACTTGTTTATTGTGTACTCACTGAGTTTTAAGAATTATATTCGGCAGTTTACAGCTATGATTTAAGCTTCATGAGAGCTTTGAAAATGACTTATGAGGATCAGAAGAAGGAGCTTGCCTAAAATCACAAAACTAAGATGAAAGCCCCAAGGTAGGATGTTTGGGCTCAAAAACCTTTTTCTGTAATGTTATAGGGTAATTGAACCCATTTATCTGTCATCAATTGTGTAGCTGTTGAGGATTCCACTTTGTGTTTGACATTTTACTAGGTTTTTAAATTTATTTTTATTTTTTTACTGGGCAGATGGGGGAGTGTGGTCTGTTCTTTGCTTAAACTCTCATTACTAAGTCTGTATCCAGCATTATTTCCTTGAATTCCTCTAAGATCTCTGAAGTAAGAATTGTTATAATCTCCCAACTGTATAGTTGGTAAGCTCTGAGGTGCAAAGAGTTTACAGTATTTGTCATTAAGTCACTAATGACAAGGCTCCAGACCTGGTATCCCTGACTTGAAGTCCTGTCTTCCTCCCTCTGCTGCTGCAGCTATGTTGTAGGGATATTGTATAGTGTTTTTGTTTGTTTTTGTTTTTGTTTGTTTGTTTGTTTTTGTTCTGGACATAACATGAAGTCTTCTTGAGGTAAAAATTGCTTTGGCCAGATAGCTATGGCAACTTTGGAGCAGAACAGCACTGTGATATAATGACTACACTAATGGTAATGGAGCTTGTTGCAGTCAGCTTAACATTTCTAGCAGAAAACACCCAAGCAAGAGCAGCTTGTGTGAGGGAAGAGTTTATTTTGGCTGATAGACTTGAGGGGACCCTCCATGATGGAAGGGGTAATTGGTGGAATGAGCAGAGGGTGGACATCACCTCTTGGTCAATATCAGGTGGGCAATAGCAGCAGGAGAGTGTGCCAAACACTGGCAAGAGGAAGCTGGCTGTAACACTCATAAGCCCACCCCCAACATTACACTGCCTCCAGGAGACTCCACTTACTGAATTTCCACCAGCTGGGGTCCTAGCATTCAGAACACATATTTATGATGGAAATCTGAATCAAACCACCACATTCCACCCCTGACCCCCATAAAATGATGACTATACATGATATAAAGTGCAATGTATTCAGTCCAACTATTAAAAATCCCCATGGTTTTTATCAATCCCAATGATGTTCATGCATCCCCATAGTCCAAGGTCTTAACTAAGCTGTAATAAAAAAAAAAAAAACTCTCCAAAACCATAATATAAAGAATTAAACAGAATATAAACATTCATACTGCAAAAGATGGCATTGGGCATAGCAAAGAAATAGTCAACCAACATAAGATTTAAAACAAACAGGGAAAATATCAAATTCTGTAGCTTCAAGTCCAAGAACTCTAGTCAGTGAGAAGTCTCCTAGTCTGATAATTCTAACCAGTGATGAGTGTCTGAGGTTCCAATTCTACCCCTCCAGCTAGGCTACTCACAGGCCCAGAAAACTTCATCTGGTGCTCGCAGCTCTCTGTGGCAGCCATCCCATAGTCCTGGCATCTCTACTGGGTCTCCACTGCAACCCATCGTTCACCCATATGGCTCTGTCAGGCTTCCACACAGGTAAACCAACAGGCCTGCTTCACACTGTCCATGGCTTCCATGAGGTCATCATGAAGGATGAAATGAAACTTCTTGATGTTTTAGCTGTTTTGGGGTCTCCATGCTCTATAAGAAAGCCCTTACCCTGGGGCAGAGGGAAGAGCATCTACAAGACTAATCCAAACAAAGGAAGCTCCATCTAAGTGGCTATGGTGAGGTCAACATCCAGGATGAGATGAGATTTCTCAATGGTGCAGCTGCTTAAGGGACTCCATGTTGCAAATTCATTGACCCTCACTTTTCTGCATTTGTATACACCAGAGTATCAGGTATGGTGCCAATTTGTTAATCCAGGGGGGAATAAAGCAGACTTTGGAGAACAGGACTCTCCTTCAGCATTCAGGCCCCTTCAGAAGACTCTGCATTCTTCCTGTTGTCCCAATGCAGGTCAGCTGGCCTAATCTCAATGGTTCTACTCTCTCATACAATTGCAGCCTAACAGGAAGCAGTTTTGGCCCAAAGATTTCATTTTTTTCTGTGCCATATCCCTCTGCTCACATCAGTCTGTTTCTATGCAAAACAACCCTGCACAAGTCCTCAGGACACAGGCATAACAGCAAGACTCTCACACAAACTGCTTCTAGCTCAGTCCAAGCAAAAGTCTTTCTTACCCTCATAAGCCAAACCTCACAGCCCTTACTGCATTCAGGTCTTTCAACTCTGACCAGAATAGTCTATCAAGCTGTACTTATAGCACTGCAAGGAGTCTCTTAGGCCAAAATTTCTAATTTGTCCACATCCTCCTGCAAAGCAATTCCAAAAGGCCAAAGCCACAGGATCAAGTTTCTAGCAGTAATGGTACCACTTCATGGTGCCAATTTTTCTGTTGTAGTTTGCTTCATGTTGCTGGCAGAAAACACCCAACCAAGAGCAGCTTGTGGGAGGAAGGGTTACAGACTTGGCTTACAGACTCTAGGGGAAGCTCCATGATGGCAGGGAAAAACAGTGGTGGACATCACTTCCTGGCCAACATCAGGTTGACAATAGCAGCAGGAGAGTATGCCAAACACTGGCAAGGAGAAGGTGGCTATATCACCCATAAGCCTGCCCCCAACAACACACTGCCTCAAGGAGGCTTCAATTCCTAAATTGCCACCAGCTGGGGACCTAAAAATTCAGAATAAATAAGTTTATGGTGGACACCCGAATCAAACCACCACAGAGCTATTGACAACAACTCCCTAGTAGGTAGAGGAAGGAAGGGTCACAAGACTCTTACCTGAAGTTACAGAAATTGTTGCTGTAAATGATCTTGGGAAAAAGCCAGATTACATAGCAGGTAGTAGGTTAACTAGAAGTGGGCCTCCATGATATAGCTTCCATGAGGTCATCATGAAGGATGAAATGAAACTTCTTGATGTTTTAGCTGTTTTGGGGTCTCCATGCTCTATAAGAAAGCCCTTACCCTGGGGCAGAGGGAAGAGCATCTACAAGATTAATCCCAACAAAGGAAGCTCCACCTAAGTGGCTATGGTGAGGTCAACATCCAGGATGAGATGAGATTTCTCAATGGTGCAGCTGCTTAAGGGACTCCATGATGCAGCTTCCATGAGGTTGCCATCCAAGATGGGGTGGGACTTTGTGGTGATGCAGTTGCCCTTGAAGCACCCATGCTCCTGTAAGTAACCCCTTCCCCTGCTGTGCAAGTAACCCCAGTAAACTCATTGGTTCATTAAAACTGGTTTTGGTGTAATCATCCTTTGGTCTGTTATCTGTGGCCTATCTGGGGGAGAAGACACGTGTCTGCATCACCCCAGAGAAAGTTTCCCACCTAATTCAGGTCTCTGAGACGCACAGAATACATTTGCAGAGCAGGTCCTCTTCTTGTCAGGGCCAGCATCTTTGATGAAGTGTGCTCTTAGAGAGCAGTCTAGTCTCAGCCTGGATCACCTTCTTCTATTTGTGCCCATGAATGTCATGCAGAACAAAGTCTAACACCCTGAGCAGAGTGTGATCAGATCAGGAGACAGGGAGGGTTCTGCAGGTGTAAGTTCCCTGAACTTTAGATGAGGCAGCCTGGGGAGGACCCAACATGCTCTCTGCTGCTTCAGGAGACACCGTATTTTCCTCTCTGTGCATAAGTTCTGGGAGAAGAGACACAATGTCTTTAGTTGTGTTCCTTCTGCCCTGTACTGTGCATCTAAACCTCATCATCAACAAGGAATATTTTCTGAATACCAATTATATACAAGGTCGAGACAACACTTGTCTTAATAATAGCAATTTGCCTAACTGGGGGAATACGTTCAAGTTTACAAATTGTCTCTACACCCGTCATCTCTCCACTGTCCAGGTCATTCAGCAGGATGGGAATTGGCCTTGACCTCAGTCTAGTGACAGATTTGGCAAGGTCTAGGAAACAGGAGGATGCTGAAGACAGAGGCCAAACTGAAAGCATGTGGGGCATGGAGGTTGAAAGGTTAGTGGGAAGACAGAATATTGCTCAGACAGAAGGTCTAGGAGCAGACAGACACTTGAGCTGCTGTTTGAAGCAAGGGCTTTTGGAAAGGAATTTTAAAGAGCAGGAGAAAGAGAGTCAGCAGGAAGCCTATAGAATCTGACTGCTGCTAAAGTCACATGCTGGTCTTCCAGGTCTGCCTTAGTGTCTCCTGACCTGGAGTGTTCAGGTCCAAAGTCAGCCCAAGGGTGGACCTGACAAACAATTTAAGGACATTTGCCACATTTTGCAGATGGGGAAAGGCAGGTGTGGTAGTTTGAATATATGGCCCCCAATATATTCAATGTTTTATTAGTTTATAGTTTGCATCTACAATCACCTTGCTAGAGGCAATGTCACTGGGGCAGGATCTTAAGGTGTGGTGGTGGGTTTGAGGTTCCATTGTAAAGATATACAAAGTGTGCCTAGCAGGAGTTCCTGAAGTGTGCTGTGGCTTTTTGGCTGTAGTTTGCTCTGTGTGCTGTGTGCCTGGTGGCTTGGTTTTTCTCTCTCTTGCCTGGTCCTATGAAGACAGGCCACTTCTTCTGCTATTATGGAACTTCCCCTGGATCTGTAAGCTTCAATAAATATCCCTTCCTCCATAACTGTACCTGGTCTGGAAGTTCATCTCAGCGAACCTGAAGCTGTCTGCTACAGCAGGTGTGCCACATCAGTTGTGAAAGTAATGATCAATAAACCACAAATTAAATATTGTCCCTTTAACCCTGAATTCCAAGCTACTTTCTATTAGCCATGTTATTTCTCTCCAAAGTTCCTTCCACCATGTACAACTTCCTGGAGCCGAACATGCTGAGTGGGCATGATGAGCTCATCTAGCTGGACTTGATAATGAGAGGCTGAACTCAATACTGCCTCTGGTTCAGACCATAAAACGTCATCAGCTGCCTTCTCACTGGACTGTGATATTAATATATTGTTTTCATTCAAAGCAATAGTCAACCTTTTTTGTTTAATTTCTATTTCTTGACCACTGTTGTTACTTTGGACTAGAAGAGAGTGTATTTAAGAGCTGATCCTAGCAAGATTATTTTATGTCCAGAAATTAGTGTGGAGCAGACCTCGAGAGTGTCTCTACCAGCCAGTCCAGTGGAATAGCCCAGTAGCCTCGGTGATGAAGGTCCATTTGAGGATATCACACCCTATCTCACAATAATGCCCCAGGCATCTACCTACTGGATGGCCACTGGGTTCCTTTAATTGTGTGGAGGGACATATAGCTGCCTCAGCCACTGCTTGCTGGGATTAAAGTGGCTCGTTCTCCCTCCTTCATTCTGTAATTGGTCTTCAGGTGAATGTGCAGCCTGGGAGACTTGGGGGCTCCTGAATGTACCTTCAGCAACTTCTTTTCTAGGATGAACAGTAAAAAGAACATGAGGCCTGTTTGGTTCCCTCCTCCTCCGGTGGATTCACCTTGGAGCTTTGTCTCAGGAGTTTCATTCAGACTATAATGTCTCTGAGCTGGTGCTGTTCTCCACGAAATTAGGTGGCAGGATACTTTAAAATTATAGTCTTACAAAGCTCCTATTAGCCTCTGTCATTTGGGGGTAAGCTGAGACTCAAGGAGTCTTGTCAAGGGACTTGTTCCAGGTCACACATTGGCTGAGAATGCTAGGTCTAGAATCTTGGCCCTGAGTTCCCTCTTCTCTTACTCTCTTTACTAATTTCACTGACCTTCTATTTCTTGCATAGTATCATTCTTATGCTATCTGTGCTGGTGCCAATTTCAGCAGGAAGTTTATTAAATGTAAAAACCAGGAAAGAGAAACATAGCAGATTCCTAAAATAATTTTGAAACCAATGTACCTTCTTCTTTGATTGACATCTATACATTATCATTCTGCTGGTCAAGAGCAGAAAATGTCCTCATTTCTGGCTTTTTGTAAATTACTGACTTGGAGTAACAAATGTTTCATCCTTTCTTTTAATGTTTGTAATGTGATATAAAGGTAGAGGGTTTTCATACCCACTATCATTCACTTAAAAATTGTAATATAAAAAGTTCAATGTAGCTGGGCATGGTGGCTCACGCCTTTAATCCCAGTGCTCGGGAGGCAGAGGTAGGAGGATCGCCGTAGTTCAAGGCCACCCTGAGACTACATAGTTAATTCCAGGTCAGCCTGGGCCAGAGTGAGACCCTACCTCAAAAAACCAAAAAAAAATAATAATAATAATAAAAAATAAAAATAAAAAGTTCAATGTGTACACAGCCATGTGTAGACTACTTATTTTTGTAGTGCCAGAATAGAAACCAGGACCTTGCATAGGTGTTCCTGGTGATGTACCATTGAACTATGTGACCTCATCACTGAAAAAGACCTAAAATGAACCCAACATGGCCCAGGGAAATTCATGGAAGAGGGGGCAGAAAGATTGTTAGAGCCACAAGCTGGGACATTATACACAGAGACATTGCCTCTTCCTCATAACACACAATGCACAACCCAAAATCCACATGGGGATAACTGGCATCCCCACCAAGGAGGGTCCCTTCGGAGGGGGGAGGACAGGGATGAGGGTAAGGATGGTACCAACTGTGCTGTTTACACACTGAGTATGTACATAACTAATAAAGAAAAAAAAGAATTTCTGCCCTCTTCATTTCTCTAATTCTTTGCTATGGGCATCCAAAGACCATGACTTTGGAAAAGGCTCCAGATGTAGGAGGAGCTGGGAGCAAGTGCTGACCTAGAAGGAGATCTTTTAATCCTTTTTACTTTAGAAAGAGCAGAGAGAGAGTGTGTGTGCAAGAGAGAATTGGTACGCCAATGCCTCAGCCCCTGGAATCGAACTCCAGATGCTTGTGCCACCAAGTGGGCATGTACAACCTTGTACTTGTCTCACCTTTGTGCATCTGGCTTACATGGGATCTGGATAGTCAAACATGGATCCTTAGGCTTTGTGGGCAAGTGCCTTAACCGCTAAGCCATCTCTCCAGTCCTACAATTATTTTTATTTGCAATTCACTACAACAAAAATAAATGTATTGTGCACCTACTAACTATAAAACAGAAATGTGTTGGAACATATACCTTGGAGGATCAGGTGGTTCAGAGTATAAGGACTTGGACACCTCTGAGCATCAGTGGTTGGAAAGTTTTCCTTGTGTTCCAGAGGCAATGCAGCTTGGGAAGATTTGAGATGGGGGAGGGGCATGTTATTCTTGTAGACTAGGAGAAGGATGGCTGTAGAATTGGAAGCTGTATCATGACAGCCATATTGTTATTGGAGGTCTCTGGGTGTTTCCAGGTTCTTGGTGTTTTACTAAAGACTTGAAGAAGCACACACAACAAAGCAGCAAGGAATTTTATTCGAAAGCAAAGCCAGGATTGTGGAGGTGTTTCAGTAAGTAAGAGTACTTGCTGCACATGCAAGAGGACCTGAGTTCAATTCCCCAGCACCCATGTAAAAAAAAATCAGGCATGACTATGCATGCTTGAGAACCTCGTCCTGAGGGGGCCTAAAGCAGGAGAACTGTCAGAGCTTGCTGATCAGCCAGGCTGACTGAAAAACAGCAGCTCCAGGTTCAGTGTGAGATTTTTGTCCCAAGGAATAAAGTGGAAGAACAAAAAGAAAAGGACACCTGATGTTTTCTTCTGACCTTTGCATGAACGCATGCCAGCTATGTACATCTGCACATTCAGAGGAATGAAAATTAAAAAAAGTGAAGTAAAAGTATAGAAAGGGGGAGAATGTGCTTCAAGAGAGCAGCTAGACTGCTAAGAATATTTTGTTGCTGGTTGGGGCATCTTATTATGGGGTCTAAGAGAAGGAGGAGCTGGTTATTGTGGGGGCAGTGTTTGAGTGGTTCTGTCTTTTTTTTATTGACAGGCTTGGGCTATGTGAGCATTCCTCTCTTGCACATGTCCTTTCCCATTGATATATCTGATTTTATCATGTGCATGCCCAGTAGTGCATAACCTAAATTATAAATGGGGGTTTCTTCCTAAAAGTCTGCTCAAAGGACACAATTTGTCTTATTGCACATGCATCCCAAACTAGCCCAGACCAAATCAAGCCCCTGTCTCCTGATCCCACATATATCCAGAATATGTTTGAATAGAAATAAGGGGCTCCTAAAGGGGAGTAATTTATTCCATTGCTTGAAGTAGGACATGTATGTATGTATGTATGTATGTATGTATGTATGTATGTATGTATGTATGCGTCTATGTAGCTCAGTGCAGGTGAGGGTCTCAGGTAGCTAACAGATTGCAGGTGTATTGTTGGGAAAAGGGTGTGTGTACAAGTGTAGTCCTAGGTGGCTAAGCTATCCTCTATGCTAACCTGCCTCAATGATGCATCAAGGAGCACTCTTGGGAAGAATAGTAGAAGATGTATTGAGAAGTCCAGAATTGAGAAGCAGATCATATGAACTCTATTCTCCATGTGCTAGGTATTCTGGAAACATCTTCTGGTGTCTCCCCAGCATCCCACCTTCTTCTTGTCCCATCAGAGTTGAGGAAAGCTTTAGGGTGTGGTCCTAGTATATTAGCATCCCACTAAATTTAGAGGTGCTGCAGTGCCTATATTTATTGCTTGCTTCTTCTACCATTTTGTGAAGCAATCTCTTTTTTGCACCCCCCAAATTTATGTAACAGGATCACTTAGTTGTTGGAGGTATTTGCATGTCAGTCTAGGATCACTGGTTAGGTCACTTGTCTTCAGAGCCTAATGACCCAAGTTTGATTCCCCAGTACCCACATGAAGCCAGATGCACAAAATGGTGCATTCATCTGGAGGATGATTGCAGTGGCTATAGGCCTGATGCACCATTCTCTCTGTCTCTTGTCTATCTCGTTCTGCTTGCAAATAAATAAATAATTTTTTTTTTTTTACAAAAATGAAAATTAAGTGTCAGTCTGTGTGCCGAGCAGCAGGGACAAAGACACAGAATATGGGATCTCCATCCCCCAGATGCTCACATTCAAGAAGGGAGATGAAACAAGCCCATGGTCACTGTCAAAAGAGACCAGGACCCATTAGGGGTGTGGAAGGAGGAGAGCATTGGCAGGTGAGTGACAAGAAAGTTATCATGAGGAAGCTCTCATTTAAAAAATAAGTAGGGATTGAAAATTCTGAAGTAAGAAAGAATATTTCTAGAAAGATGCCCAAATGATAAAATTTGTCCAGGTTGCTCTTCATTTGGTGTCTGCCATCACTCACTGAAACACAGCTCACAGTGACACTCAGAATGGCATCAACTGATGTGATAAAACATCTGACATAAATACAAGTGTCTTAATGGGAGCACATAGTAAAGCTATGGTCCAAATTATGGAGCTGATGGACAACTACCTTGCTTTAAAGTGCAATCACCTGTAATGTGTTGTAACGGCAACAACTTCCTTCTGGAGGCATACTTTGTCTAAGCTGATATGAACCTGAGAGGCAGGTTCCTATCACAGTGAACTCTGAGGAGCAAGGACATTGGCTCAGTGGACAAAGCATGAAGACCTGAGTTCAGATTCTCAGAAGCCATGTAAAATGCTTGATATGATGATTAATGCTGGTAATTTTAGTCCTGGGTAGTGGAGAGTGGAGACAGGAGGATCCTCAGTGCTTGCTCATTACTTGATTTAGTTTAATTAAATCTATGAACCCTAAGTTCAGTGAGAGACTTTGACTCAAAGGGTAAGGAGGAGAGTAATTCTACATGACATGCAATGTTGACTCAGAAGTGTGACAAGCATGCACACATACATATGTTCACACTAAGACCCTTGGAGGGCTAGGTCTCTTGTGCTAAGACCATAGCTTGTAACCCATAGAGCTAAGTCCACAACCCCATGTGTCGGACTCAGAATCCTGTTCCCCTGCCAGCAGTCTGGGGTTTTCTCATCCACTTCTCTCCCTCTCCCTGAGATATCAATGTGGCTAAAATTCTCACCTCACAGGCTCCCTCTATACAGTTCTGCTAGAGTTTCAGTGTGTGACTGCTTCTGTGGCTGTTATCATCATAGTGGAGGTGATGACAGGTGGAGAGGGGCCAGCTAAACTGGGAGCAGCTGTCTCGGGGGCACAGGTAGATGTAGGATGTGTTCACTATTTATCAATATCCTTAAGTTTGGCAAGCACCCTCCATATTTCATTGTGTCATTTGTTTATTCAATGACCTTTTATCAGACCTTGTTATTTGTAAGACTTTACTAGGTATTGGAAATATGGAGAGAAAAGACCCAGCATACATTGGGAAAGCCATCTTCTATCCTTCATCCCACTGTTACTTCACCGTCACCATTCTGTGTTGATATCATGATCATTGCAGAACTGAGGCTTGGGTTACAGAACTCACTTGTCTGGGGGTTAAAGGTAGAAACTCTGATGTGACCCAAGCTGGAGATTCGTCATTCTTGTGGTACCTCTCCTCATCCGTGCCTGCCTGTGGCCTGTCTCTGAAGCTCTGAAGGAGAGGATGACTCACCTTTTGCTATGCTGTGGTGACCACCACTGTCCGCTGCAGCATCACAGCCCTGCTGTGCTCTCCTCATCTGAGTTGAGCCATCTTTATCCCATCACAGGTGCATAGTCACAGTCCTAAGCTTTGTTGCAGAGTTGCTCATGTGATTAATCATGGATGCTACTCAAGACCTTGCTTGGTGTTTGTTGCATGACATATATTATATAGACTGTGTTCCCTCTTAAAGTAAAGATAAGTTTAAATTTTGAAGAACTATTGGTTTTGGATTATGGACCTGTGGCAGGTATTGTCTGGCTAGACAAAGGAAAGATTTTTTTTTTTTTAAACAAATCTAATGTGGGAATTAGAAGAGGAGGGCTATTTTCTGGTTTGGGGGACAATTAAGATGATGAGGCTCCTTAGCAGAAATGAGATGTAAGTCATAGAGACCTCAAGTGGAGGAAAAAAGCTGGAGTTTTGGATAACTCCCATGGAACACCACTGACACTCAGAGAGGAGAGGGAATTTGCCTGAGGCCACACATCCATTTAGAATTGCAGATAAGCTAAAATTCAGTCTGAAGGCTCCCAGGTCAGGGCCCCTGAGGTTTCCCATCGGTGTAGCTCCATTTGAGATGGACTGTCTGGCGCTACCAAGAGCCAATACCTGCAGCTAGAGCATCAGGGCTTAGCATGCATGCAGAGACAAAGGTATGTTTAGACTTTTGTGTGCTTCCCCTTCTGTAAGCTCCTCAGGCGCCTGCTGGTCTGGCCATTGTTGTTACTAGCTTGTTTACAAGCTCCCACCCCCACCCAGAAGCAGCTGAATGTAGGGGCATGTAGCTGTTTTGGGGTACCCGTGCTGGAAGCAGTGTGCACACTGGTCTCTTGCCTGATAGCAGCCCCCAGAAGTGCATGCATCTGTCAGCCCCTGCTAGTTGTTTTCCATGCCCCCATGGGTGCCTAGTAACTCAGCACCATTTTAGAGAAAAAATACCTTTGAGTTTCCTGTTTTAGATGCATAAGCTGGTGGTACTGACATAGCTCAGAGCACGGTTGACACCCTCCTTGGACTCCCGTAGTCTAGCAAAGCCTTCCTCTCCTTGTCAGAACTCACAAGATCCACATCCTGGGAACCAAGTTCTGGGGTGAGAAGTCAGAGCACTCATTGTGCCGAAGGAACACTCTGGAGATGAGAAGGAACGTAACAAACAAAGGCTGAGAAAGAACAGTGGCAAAGGAGTGGCAGCCCATGTTGGGGAGCCCAAGTGTGTGGGAGGGAGACATTGGTGGCCCTGCAGGTGGCAGAAGCCTGGCACTGGGGAATCTGGCAGCAGGTGACACACCAGCTCTGCAGGGAACAACAGTTCAGGCAGCTGGCTGCAGGTACAGGCATGGTGTATTGAACGGATCTGGATTTAGTCGCACGTAGCAGCCACAGTTGCCTGCATTTTATGTCCTTACTTTCCCACAAAGCCTTTGTACTTGGCCAACTCTTCTTCCTGGGAGATTGCACCTACATGCCACTCCATTAAGATGGCTCCCAACTGGTCAGGTTGGGAGCCTCTCCTGAGTATTCCCTAGACTCCGCTTCTTTTTATCACATGCTTGAAACTGTGCCATAACTTTCCCAGATCCTTGAAGGAGCAGTGGCTTATGCAACTGGGCCCTAATGACCAGGCCAGTAACTAAGCAGCATGGGGCTTTGGAGCTAGAAGAATAGGAGATCCAAGCAGGGCAGGGAAGCAAGACAGAAAAGATATGTGCTGGCCCGCTATACCAGTTACCTTCTTGCTGGGACAAGATATCTGGCCAGAAGCAGTTTATGGAAGCAAAGAGTTTATCTGGTCTTATAGTTTCCAGGGGAAGTCCAACATGGTGGGAAGCACGGCAGAGCAGGAGCTAGCATCACAGGGAGAAAGTAGAGAGAGAGCAAGTGGGACTGGACTCTATCACCTCAAGGTCTGATCCCTAATGATACACTTCCTCCAGCAAGGTTCTACCTCCACGAG
The DNA here is from genome assembly GCA_036365145.1 of Orientallactaga sibirica. Classification (NCBI taxonomy): domain Eukaryota; kingdom Metazoa; phylum Chordata; class Mammalia; order Rodentia; family Dipodidae; genus Orientallactaga; species Orientallactaga sibirica. The sequence goes on from JAEOAD010000015.1 coordinate 16,689,547, forward strand.
GTTTCACAATCTTTCAGAGTAGTACCGCCAACTGGAAATTAGGTATTCAAACACCTGAGTCTATGGAACATTTTGCATTCAAACCACCACACCAGCTTCTGTTTCTGTCACAAAAATACCCGAGAGAAGCAATTTAAAAGGGTGAAAGGGAGCTGGAGGGATTACTTAGTGGTTAAGGCACTTGCCTGCAAAGCCTAATGACCTTGGTTTGATTCCTCAGTACCCATGTAAAGCCAGATGCACAGGGTGGCACATGGACACACGAGTCTGGAGTTTGTTGCAGTGGCTGGGGTCCCTATAGCTAGCTCATTCTCTCTCCTTGAAAATAAATAATTCTTTTAAAGAAAGGGTGAAAGGTTTGTTTTGGTTCATAATTTCAGAGATTTTAGGTCATAGTTGCCTGGCTCCACTGTTTCTGGGTCTTTGGTGAGGCAGATTATCTTGGTGGAAAGGTATGGTAGGATAAAACTGCTTATCTCATGGTGGTTGAAAGTGGACACTGACAGAGAAAGGATCAGAGGCTCATACAAAGGCACAACCTCAATTATTCACATCCCCTAGTTAGGCTTCACCTTCAAAAGGTCCACCATCTCCCAGGAGCACAGCAGGCTGGCTCTCAAGTCTTCTTCCTCCCTCCCTCCCTCCCTCCCTCCCTCCCTCCCTCCCCTCCCTCCCCCCTCCCCCTCCTTTGTTCCTTTCCCTTCCTTCCCTTCCCTTCCCTTCCCCTTCCCCTCCCCTTCCCCTCCCCTCCTCCCCCTCCTCCCTTCCTTCCTTTCCATTCCCCTCCCTCCCTCCCTCCCTCCCCTCTTTCCCTCCTTCCCCTTCCTCTCCCATCTCTTCTCCTTGTATCTCTCTCCTACTCCTTCTTCATAAATAAAGCTTATTTCTTAACAAGCTGAAACTACATGGTATCCAGCCAGGGCTCCCTCAGCTGTGACACAGCAGTATGAGAAGCAGAAATGCAAACAACCACAAGTAGCAAATGCCAAAGGCACACATGTGGGAGGGAGGAATGGAGAGGAGGGAGGAAGGGAGGGAGGGAGAGGGAGAGTGCTTGAGAGAGAGAGAATATGAACACTGAGGATGCTAACTAAACTCACTTTAAAACAACCCATTCTTAGGGGAACTCATCCAATCCCAAGAGAACTAATACAAACCTCTGGGGACATTTCAGATCCAGATCTTAACATGTGCTTGGAGGACTGTCTCAGGAATAAGGAAGTAGCTGCTGTCTGGTGGGAACCCAGTGTCAGGTCTGAAGGGGCACAGCCTGCACAGGTTGTGGTGGTCTCTAGTTGTTGAGCTGGGTCAACTTCATTCTGATCTAGCATGGAATATGAGTTAGGGTTTGACCTGGGTCTGAAGACCAGGGGACAGGACAATCCAGTGATTCACTAGGCTGGGTGCCATAGAGGAGCACTATGTCTCTGGTGAGATGTCCTGGGCCTAGGCTGATGGACAAAGTCTGATTTTTGAGAGGGTTGGAAGGGAAGATGGGGCTATTTTTGCATAGTCCTGGGCAAATACCACACATACAGGACTTTAAAGACAGGAACAGGGCTTCCAGCTTTGATGGACCCGAAAGGGAACTACACACAGGGACTTCTCTTGGCCTTTTCACCTTGGCCCTGTCCATCTCACTGCAGGGTCTGATCTTGTCCCCTGTAGTGCTTGGTGTTTTTTATCTTCAAGAGGTTGGCAGAAACCTGTCCATCTTTTCCCACTGCTGAGTACTTAGCATAATGAAGATTCTAATAGATATTTGCTAAATACAAATGTCAAAAATTACAACTTAGTTATTGCATACTGTGAGCTCGGCTGCATGCTGAGAATCTCATGCAAGTTTCCTAATTTGGACTTTGAGGAATCCAGGGCATAAAAATTAGGTATCTTGCCTGATGGCACACAGCGAGTCAGTAGCAGAGGTGGGAAGGCAACCCAGGCCTGCTTGTTGGCAAGGCAACCGTACTTGTTGATTGCTTGCCTCAGTCATCTGTCCCTTGTTAGGACTGGATCTTTGGAACCAGGCTGAGGTCGAGCACTGAAGCTATGCTGACCCTTCTCCAGTGCTCACTGTTCTCAGGTAATTAGAGAAGTTATCCTCCTGATCTCTTTCTCTTTTCCTGTTCACTGCCAGCACCTGAGGGGAGATTCTGACTCTCTTGTCCCCACTGGAGTTCTGTGTACCTCCATCACTCCTGCTCAACACTTGCAGCCTGAGAAAGCACCTTTCACTCTCTCATAACTGAGAACCTCTCTTCTGTATATCGGAAGATGCTTCCTCCAGCAGGTTCCACCTTCTCTTGTTGCCCACTACCTGGACTAACTTGGCCAGTCCCTGGGTCATGTAGTTCCCTGCTATGATTCTGATTCTCAGATCCTGTAACAGTTACCTTCTCATTGCTGGAACAAAAAGCCCAACCACAAGTGGCTTAGGGATGGACAAAAAGATTCTTTCTGGTTTACCATCTGTAGGGGAAGCTTCATCGTGCTAGGGAAAGTATTGTAGGAGCAGAGAGCCAAACATCACTGCTCTACAGGGCAGGGAGGAAGTAGAGAGAGTGAGCTGAGTGGCAAGTGGACTGGCTGGGCTGTAACACTCCAAAGCCTGCCTCCAATAAGGCTCCACCTCCCCAAAATTACAACTTTGTTTTAAGTATGAGGCTTAGTCACAAACACCCGAGTCTATGGGGGCATTTTACATTCCAACCACCACAGAACCCAATGTGTTAAGACACAGTAACCACCTTAGTGAACATTTATGAGTGCCCCCAAGCACAGACCTGGTCACTAGGTAAATTTAGTCTCTTCACCAATTTCCAGACTGCAGTTAGTATAAAGTTAGTGAGGAAAACTATTTTCTCCCTTCCCTGAATTGACTCAGATTCTCTTCTGTACAATGAACAAAAATAAAACCACTTTCAGTATTAAAGTGGCAAAAATAAATATAATAAAAATAGAATGACTTTCCATTTTCATATCACAACAGCCACGTCTTATGATTCCAGAAGGGAAGTTTTCTTTCTGTCCTCCTCCAAATTATCCTCATTATAGCTATTGCGGAAGCCTAAAGAGGAAAGGAATGTTCGCTTTATTGAGTCTCAGTGACAGTTCCTTGAAATTCCATAATTAGGTGTGTATGGCGGTTAAGAGACATTTTGTGGAGTTAGCTGTATGACGAAAGTTTTGAGAGTGTTTTTAAAAGTTTTAGGATTTATGTGAACTGCAATAAGACATTTCAGTTAAGATGGTTTTTAGCTCATTCAAATTAAGCCTCAAGAACTAGAATAAACATTAGCTATAAAAATATTCTGAGTTCAGCTTCCATCCCAGACTGTAGATAGCTGGGAGGAATATCACCACCACCTTGCAATGAAAAAGCTGAACATATTTCAAATTCATGAATTTTTTTGAACCCTTCAGAGATTTATAGGAGTAGGAAGCAAAAGAAAGACTGGAGAGATAGTGCCTGCTTGTGGGAGACATGTGAATTTGGGTTCAGTTGGGGCAAACACTCATAAATGGGAGAGGTTCAGAAAGAAGAGCTAACCAATGGGCAAAGACAGAGTGAGGACCAGCAGGACAGAAGGAAACCAGCTACTGGGTTTGCTGAAAGGCTTTTGCTACACATCTTCGGAGCCTTATTCACCATCTGAGGGCACTCACATGAAAGATCTGAATGCAGGGCTGGGAACGGGACAGCAGCTGAATGGGAGGACAAGATATCCCATCCTCTCAGATCTCCACTGCTGATCAGCCTGCCTGGTCTGCAAGGCTATGGCAGTAGCATCACAGGCCATGGCACAGGTGACCACTCACCTGTGGCTGGAAGAAGGTGGTGGTGGGGGAGGACTGCAGTTCCTCGAAGAAGAAAGATCTGATCCCAGAACAGTAAGTCCAGAGGAGGCACAGAACCCACCAGCCCACACTCCAAGGACCCAGGAGCAAGCCCAGGACAGAGGCAAAGCCTTGACTGGAATTCTAGAGATGGTAATGTGTCCCCACATTAGCTTCACAACCCAGAAGATGATTTTAATAAAAATTAACAACAGGATAGTGGTGAGTGGGGTCAGGAAAGGTACAAGAATACTGACAGGGACCCTTTCTGAAATACAGCACAATGGGAAGACCAAAACTGAGAGTTGAGCAGATATTGGTCTGGTAAACACAAGATACAAGCTATCTCTGGAGCAATTTGAAGACTGTTACACATTTAAGGTGATGCTAACAGCACACGTCCAGCCCAGCTCAACACCTGACTAGATAAATGTAAACGGACACAAAGGACCTACATAAAGGAAAACATTGTTTATGTCCAAACATAAAATCTTTTATCTCAGCTTCTAAAATCACGTTTTGATTTTGAAAAACAGCGATGAATTATAAGAAAGGCTAGAAAAAGCAACACACTCCCAAGAGGCAGAGAAATAACCAGAAATTAACATTGGCCTGCTTCAGATGAAGGAATGATGTGACAGGAACTTCAAAATAACTATGAGTAAAATGCAGAGGCTCATGTGGCTTCACTGGAAATGCTACAGTAACCACCTTAGTGAACATTTATGAGTGCCCCAAGCACAGACCTGGTCACTAGGTAAATTTAGTCTCTTCACCAATTTCCAGACTGCAGTTAGTATAAAGTTAGTGAGGAAAACTATTTTCTCCCTTCCCTGAATTGACTCAGATTCTCTTCTGTACAATGAACAAAAATAAAACCACTTTCAGTATTAAAGTGGCAAAAATAAATATAATAAAAATAGAATGACTTTCCATTTTCATATCACAACAGCCACGTCTTATGATTCCAGAAGGGAAGTTTTCTTTCTGTCCTCCTCCAAATTATCCTCATTATAGCTATTGCGGAAGCCTAAAGAGGAAAGGAATGTTCGCTTTATTGAGTCTCAGTGACAGTTCCTTGAAATTCCATAATTAGGTGTGTATGGCGGTTAAGAGACATTTTGTGGAGTTAGCTGTATGACGAAAGTTTTGAGAGTGTTTTTAAAAGTTTTAGGATTTATGTGAACTGCAATAAGACATTTCAGTTAAGATGGTTTTTAGCTCATTCAAATTAAGCCTCAAGAACTAGAATAAACATTAGCTATAAAAATATTCTGAGTTCAGCTTCCATCCCAGACTGTAGATAGCTGGGAGGAATATCACCACCACCTTGCAATGAAAAAGCTGAACATATTTCAAATTCATGACTTTTTTTGAACCCTTCAGAGATTTATAGGAGTAGGAAGCAAAAGAAAGACTGGAGAGATAGTGCCTGCTTGTGGGAGACATGTGAATTTGGGTTCAGTTGGGGCAAACACTCATAAATGGGAGAGGTTCAGAAAGAAGAGCTAGCTAACCAATGGGCAAAGACAGAGTGAGGACCAGCAGGACAGAAGGAAACCAGCTACTGGGTTTGCTGAAAGGCTTTTGCTACACATCTTGGAGCCTTATTCACCATCTGAGGGCACTCACATGAAAGATCTGAATGCAGGGCTGGGAACGCAGGACAGCAGCTGAATGGGAGGACAAGATATCCCATCCTCTCAGATCTCCACTGCTGATCAGCCTGCCTGGTCTGCAAGGCTATGGCAGTAGCATCACAGGCCATGGCACAGGTGACCACTCACCTGTGGCTGGAAGAAGGTGGTGGTGGGGGAGGACTGCAGTTCCTCGAAGAGGGAAGATCTGATCCCAGAACAGTAAGTCCAGAGGAGGCACAGAACCTACCAGCCCACACTCCAAGGACCCAGGAGCAAGCCCAGGACAGAGGCAAAGCCTTGACTGGAATTCTAGAGATGGTAATGTGTCCCCACATTAGCTTCACAACCCAGAAGATGATTTTAATAAAAATTAACAACAGGATAGTGGTGAGTGGGGTCAGGACAGGTACAAGAATACTGACAGGGACCCTTTCTGAAATACAGCACAATGGGAAGACCAAAACTGAGAGTTGAGCAGATATTGGTCTGGTAAACACAAGATACAAGCTATCTCTGGAGCAATTTGAAGACTGTTACACATTTAAGGTGATGCTAACAGCACACGTCCAGCCCAGCTCAACACCTGACTAGATAAATGTAAACGGACACAAAGGACCTACATAAAGGAAAACATTGTTTATGTCCAAACATAAAATCTTTTATCTCAGCTTCTAAAATCACGTTTTGATTTTGAAAAACAGCGATGAATTATAAGAAAGGCTAGAAAAAGCAACACACTCCCAAGAGGCAGAGAAATAACCAGAAATTAACATTGGCCTGCTTCAGATGAAGGAATGATGTGACAGGAACTTCAAAATAACTATGAGTAAAATGCAGAGGCTCATGTGGCTTCACTGGAAATGCTACTAAAAGAATTAATAACGAGATACAAGCAATGCCTTGTCAGTATACACAGACTCAGATTCACATCTCTGTCTGTTGAGAGGGCCCGAAACAGTGATATCCCAGTGGGATAGCACCAGCCCAACTCTGGGTTTCCAGTTACCTTCTGCATCCACATTTTGAATTCTTTCAGAGGCTCTTCATGACTGTTAAGGGAGCTTGGTGCAGAAGGCAGCTGAACTATAGTAGGCACTACAGTAGCACCAGGCTATCTTGATGACATCGGTGTGCTTTAATTCTCACAATGATTATACTAATTTATTATTGTCCACCCTGTATTAAAAATGATTTAACAGGGGCTGGTGAGATGGCTCAGCACTTGCTGTGTAAGCATGAGGTCTGGAGTTTGGATCCCCAGTGCTCACATAAGTACCTGACATGTGATACTATGTGCCTCTCTCTAATCCCAGTGTTCTGAGTGAGCTCTGGGTTCAATGAGAGACTCTGCCTCAATAAATAAGGGGGGGAGTGATCAAGGAAGACACCCGATGCCAACCTCTAGCCTCCACATGCACCTGCACACATATGCACCCATACACAAACACATGCAAAAACTAAGTTAATGAAGAGACCCCCATTTTGTAGGCAAGGCTAAATAAGGCTTTAAAAAGTTCTATAGAATTCTTCAGTAAAGGGAGGCAATTCTGAACCAGGGACTCACCAGAATTCCAGCATTTTGTTTCAGAATACTATTGATAGAGGGGCCTAGGATTCAGATTTCAGTAACTGAGATTATTGCTCTGGCCTCTGATTTCTTATCATAAAATGATGACTTACAAGACAGCTCTGATATAATTAAAAACCATCATAACAAGGAGATGTGGGTAGTCCTGGAGGCTTAGCTGAGCTTATATACTTATAAGATGGTAATATACTCAATGAATATCCACCTCAGATTGTGAGCACAACACTTATTAGATTTGGATCATTCCAATATGTGGAAATTTTTTACCCCTTAGTCCTCCAAGGGGGTAGTCATGTTAAGTTGATCTTGGATTCCAAGATCTTTTTTTCTTAATTTTTAAAATCTTATTTATTGATTTGCAAGCAGAGAGAGAAAGACAGAGACAGAGACAGAGAGAGAATGGGCATGCCAGAGCCTGTATCCACTGCAAATGAACTCCAGACACATGTGCCCCTTGTGCATCTAGCTTATGTGGGTTCTGGGGAATTGAACCTGGGTCCTTTGGCTTTGCAGGAAAACACCTTAACCACTAAACCACCTCTCCAGCCCTCCAAGATCTTTTAAAAAAATTAATTCATATGTGGAAGAGAGAGGAGGGAGTAAAGAAGGGAGAGAGAGAGTGAGCGAGAGAGAATGGCCATGCCAGGGCATCTTGCCACTGCTAATGAACTCCAAATGCATACACCACATTGTATATCTGTCTTAATGTGGACATTGGGGCATTGAACCTGGGCCAGCAGTTGAAAGCAAGCACCTTTAACTGCTGAACTATATCCCAAACACGACAAGAATATTTTTCTTTTTGTTCATCAAGATCTTTATCAACGGAAAGCATTTCTTCACAGAAAAGGACATATTAAACCAAATAGAAAGGCAGGCTGTGAAGCTGGAGGCAATGCTTTCAAACCATACACCTGGAAAGAGCACAGTTTCTAAAATACAACAGAATCTCATAGAATTCCATAGCAAGATGACCCAGATAATTTGATTAAAAGTGGGCAAATGGTCCAAGTAAGCAAGTCTCCAAATAAGCCATATGAACAAGCACCATGACAAGGTGTTCACATCACTAATCACTAGGAAAGTGAAATATCATCCCACTCCTGCTTGCATGGCTGCTATCATGCTATCAAAAAAGCAAGAGGTACATGGTGGCTAGTGTTATATCCTAGATCCAGGCCACTCTTCTACCTCTTGCTCTCCTCACAACCCTCACAAAGCACCAAATTCTCTCCATTCCTAGGAAATCAGAGGTTGCCTGACTGTAGGAATATAGATATAGCCCCCCATGTCTCCTTCCTCAGAACCCCTTGTTAATAAACCTCTCTCTGGGATGAGAATTCATCTTACCTTTTGCAAACCACCATTCATCTCATTTCCTAAAATCTAACTAGGATGTGGAGAAAAGGGACCCCTTGCACACTAGGAGTGGAAATGTACATTAGTATAGCCATTATGGAAACCATTATGGAGACATCCCAAGACTTAACATAGGCCTGCTTCAGATGAAGGAATGATGTGACAGGAACTTCAAAATAACTATGAGTAAAGTGCAGAGGCTCATGTGGCTTCATTGGAAATGCTACTAAAATAATTAATAACGAAACACAAGCAATTCCTTGTCAGTATACACAGACTCAGATTCACATCTCTGTGAATAGAACTACCTTATATGACCCAGCAATCACTTCTGGGGGAAATGGCACTAGGACCTCACAGACATACTTACCTATTCAATACAAGAATTTTCACACTTGCCAGGACATTGGATAAACCTAAATAGTCAACAGAAGATGAACATAAGGAAAGTTTGGTGTATGTATGCAAACAGCATAAAAATCCCTTAGCCCACAGAAAGGAGGAGATCCTGCTATGTGAGAGAGCGCTGACGAGCCTCAGGGTAAACCTCAGCCGAGTGAAGTAAGTTCCAGAGAAAGGCTGTGTGACCTCATGGATCCACACATCACACAGAGGCGAGCTCACAGAAAGAGAGAACAGGATGTTTAGGTTTCAGGATGGGCAATGGAGAGATGTGGTCACAGGGCTCAGACTTTCAGGCATTAGTTGAATAAGTTGTGGAGGTACAAGTTACCGCATGGTGAATATGTTTACAGTGCTGTGCTGTGAACTTGAAATCTGCTACTAATCGAGTGAGTACATCTTAAAAAGTCATTCCATACACAGGTGGTAGACGTGTTTACTCACTTGATGGTGGTGGTCATTTCACAACACATACATAGATCCAAATAGCCCATTGTGCACCTCAATTATACACGATTTTGTCAGTTTGCCTGGGAGCCCTCAAATATCACCAAGCCTTCCATGTGAGGTCTGCATCCCTGAGCCTGCACCCTAGAAACCTCTTCAAGCTGCTTCTTCCCCGTGAGAAAGATGCTTGTTACTTGAACCCGTGTAGGGGTCACAGAAAGACCAGCTTAGGGCAAAGTATCCAGGGTTTGCTAGAGGCGCCTCTTAGGCTAAGCCCCTTAACCTTGCTGGAGGTGCCTCCTAGGCTAAGTCCCTTAATCTTTCAGAGCGCAGGTCCTCTGTGACTGTATCAGAATCACCTGTGTCGCAGTCTCGGGATGAGGATTAACTGAGCTCATGAAGATGGTGTAGCGCAGAGTGGAGTCAGGCTCAGAGCAGTCCTTCAAGAAACAGCCCTTCCCTCCTCCCTCAGCCCACATGAGAAAGGATGGTAAAACCCAGGAATGTCTCTGTGTGGAGCTCATTTATGAGGGGGTTTTAGGATCTTATGTTCCAAGTTGGGAAAGGAATTTCTGAGTGGGGAGCAGGGAGAGGGGCGCAGTTGCCCTTGGTTTTAGATGGCAAAATGAAACCCACCCAGACCATACCCCCTGAACCATGAGCAGCATGCTGCTGTTGTTTGGGAAATTACTGTCCCCACTGTATGAGACTGATTTTTCTGTCTGTCGTCCTCAGCATTTTGCTCACACCTAAGCATGCGCTTCCCTCACACTTCCAGAATGCTCTGTTTTCAATCACTGCCTATTAGACTCTGAGCTCAAGATCACGCCATATTGTATTTCTAGCTCCTAACACAGTGGCCCGTGTAATGTTGATGGTCAATTCGAACTCCCTGGATTGATTTGTCTAATTTGAATGCTTCAGAAATCTTGAAAAATACATGATTGAGATTCTGATATTTACTTTGGGTGAAGATAATATTTAGAAATTGATCAGTCTTTGCTAATTAGGCAGAGTGGGTTCTTTCCTTTGAAATCTGATTTCAATACATCATCCCTTAGGGTGCTCCTATTAGCATATGACATTTCCTTGTCATGTGCTAGCCTTTCTCTAATTGCGATTTGGTGCTAGCAAACACATTTTTTTTTATGTGCAAGCAGACACACAGAGAGAGAGAGAGAGATAGGAGACAGACAGATAGACAATGGGCACGCCAGGGCCTCTAGCCACTGTAAACAAACACCAGGCACATGCGCCCCCTTCTGCATCTGGCTTATATGGGTACTGGGGAATCAAACCTGGGTCCTTTGGCTTTGTAAGCAAGTGCCTTAACCACTAAGCCAACTCTCCAGTCCAACGTGTGTGTTTTATTTCAAACTCTAAAAGGTTCAGTGCTCAAAGTGTTTGTCTGGGAAGTATTGTGCTGTTCCTTGGTGAGAAACCATTGCAAGATTGAACAGAAGCGTGAAAGATACTAGTTATAGTACTTGCCATTTAGAAGTTCATCTCACTAGACACTCTCAAGAACTCTGTGAGGCAGAAGGGTAGATAGATGACCATGCCTACTGTTGCAGATGGAAAAACCGAGTCTTCAATAAACAAAAGACTCACCAATTTCTGACTCCGGACAAAACCTGAGTCAACTCGTAGGTTCTCCATGCATTACCTGGCCATACCAGGAAAGAATGCCACCCTTCTGTTTATTCTACAATCTCAGCTCTAGATTCTGCAGAGTTCCTCCTTAGCATGCTTTGCAGCAGACCGTCTTTATTTTTCTAACTTACGGAAAACCTCATTAATACAGTTTTGCTGTTGATTCTTCTGAGTGAGCATGTCAATAGGCTTGAATATAGCAGAAATAATTGGACTGTGGGAGTTCTGGGCTGGGAGTTTATTGTTAAGTCAGCTGTCACTGGTTCTCCATCAGTGTGAGGGAACTCACCCATGCCAAGAGTTCCCTCCCCCTTACTTGCAAACCACATAGCATCAGCAATCTCACAGAAGGTTAATCCTGTCATTTGGAGTCTAAATAATTAGAACCATAACTTCTAAAGAAGCCTATTTGTGGAAGTGCCTCAATTTTATGTTGCAGCAAGGGAGTGTATCCTATTTAGCCTAACCCTTTTTGTGATGATTACTACAGAGTATCAACTTGACAGGATCTAGAATCACCTATGAGACAAGCCTCTGAGCATGTCCGTGAGGGAGTTTCTAGATTGAGTTAATTGAGATAGAAAGACTTAGCCTCAATGTGGGTGGCACCAGTCCATGGGTTGGGTTTTTGGACTGAATAAAAAGTAGAAAGCAAGCAAGCTGAACTCAGTATTCATCTCTCTCTGCTCCTGACTGTGAATGTAGTGTGACCAGCCACCTCATATTTCTGCCACTGTACCTTCTGCATGGCAGACAATCCTTAAACTGCACGCCAGAACAAGACGTTCCTTCCTTAAGTTGCTTTTGCTATGTATTTTTGTCACAGAAGCAAGAACAGTAACTAATACACCATAATTACAAAAAAAAAAAAATTCAGGGCTGGGAAGATAGGCTCAGTGGTTAAAGGCACTTGCTTGCAAAACCTACCAGCATCAGGTTCAGTTCTCCAGTATTTACACAAAGCCAGATGTACAAAGTGGTACATGCCTCTCAAGTTCTTTTGGTGGTGTGCAGAGGTCCTGGTTCACCCATTTCTCTCTTTTCACAAATAAATAAGAATTTTTTTTAAAATTACATTTCCAAAGCTTTTTGGTGCTTTTAATGAATAAGTTTCATTTAATTGATTCTGTCATTTACCCATTCAGTCGGCCACACTCATTGTTCCTTTGTTCTATTCAGACACCTGCCACTGTCTGGAGGGTAGAGAGGTTAACCGAAGGCTTTCTGTGTAAATGGGTCAAGCCTTTAGATATTAGACAGAAGAAGACCGTGCAATGTAGAGTTTATAATCCAGCTAGCCCTGGAAGCCTAGCATGGAGTGGAGCTACCTACCAAGGATCCTGCAGTTGACAATTCAGCTGTGTGTGGGAGGCATAGCTGGCCAGTAGAGGGCCACCAGGCTCTGGTACAGCCAGTCTTAGGACCCCAGTTTTTTTAGTTCCAGGGTAATTTTTAAATATTTTATGCCTTCATGGGGTCTGGCACATGGAAGGACTAGAGGCTAGGGTGAGGCTTCAGATAGCCCTGTGTCCTGAGCCCCTGTGGGCCATGCCATGGGGAGATATTGATGTGCTTTTAGCCGAGTGTGCTCAGATCTGAGTCTGGGCAGCAGTGCAGCTAGAGGGAGGCAGAAGAGGAAGAGAACAAGCTTCCCAAGAAAGATGAGGCAGGCAGGGAAGAGCACAGGATGTGGGCAAGCTGCTCACGAAGAGGTGCTGAGCAGGTAGGGAGGCAGGACTAGGAAGCAGACCAGAGAAGCATGGGCATCTCCTGCCCTAGTTTTTGCTGCCCACAGACTGTGTGTCCTTGTATAATGCACTTGTGTTCTGGGACACCCCCTCTAAACTTAACTCATCTGTCCCATCAGCCTGGTGATCATTATCCTTTCTCCTCATTACAGAGATGACCCTGGGCTGAAGCAAGGAGGGCGAATGTGCAATAGCAGAGAGCTACACACAGGATTTTGTATTATTATTTAAAATGTGGATGGGCCCGATGATAGGGGCCAGGGACCAAAGGCAGTTGGTTGACTATCTGTGTCAATCAATTCTTGTTGGGTCACATCCACACTGATGGGTTCATGCATTGACCACCGCTGCCTTTGTAGTTCAGCCAGTGTGGACCACCCCCTCCCCGCATCAGCAAATCTGCTTCCCTCAAAATCTGACATTTACTATTATTATTAATAATTATTATTAGCCTTTTGTGGAAGTAGTGTACTTTCTCATTTAAGTTATGGATTATGGTCTTGCCAAATTTAATTATGAATTGATGTGTGAAGATTCCAGAGTAGTTCCCTACATTCTGATTAACTGCTGTGTGCACAGGATCAGGGCATCTCGACCATTGCAATGTTTTCTTATAAGGAAGGGGGCCCATTGGCTTTGCAACCCCACCACACTCCTCTCTAATGGAGACCTCTCAGGGATTTTCAGTCTGAAGCATCCCTCAGAAGAAATGCCAGTAAGGCTACATAGCCTGGAGGCTTCCTTTGAATTCCTGCATAAAACAATCTGTTCTTTTCTTCTCTGTTCTTGGCTGGTAGTAATTTAAACCTGATTATTGGTCATTTTGTTCATTTCACAGTTTCCTGAAGTCATTTTGTTTCTCTACTTCCTTCACCCAGCAATTTTCTTTCTTCTATTCCAATTAACAACCTCTGTAATAATAAATAGAAACAAACTAAATTATGGTCATTATTACTCCAGCATTTGGCTCCAGCCAGCACATGACAATGTCACTTCTTTGGTTCAAATCCCTTTGCATTTTCTAGCTCTGAGGATAGCAATTATACATTTATAGCAGAAAAGAAGTGAGGGAAAGGCCACCACCTCCCAGGTTTGCCTCCTTCCTTGTTATTCCCTTTCTTACAAAGGAAACCAATTTAAATTAAGTTTTTATGTGAGGCCTCTAGCAATTCTCAGCTCCAGAAGCACTGGGAGGATTTAGAAGCGGTGTGTGCTATTAAATATTGTCTGTGTTTCAAGTAAATTTGTAGTGAGACATGTGAAGCCCAACACAAGCCACCTTCATTTCTCACTCTACACACTAAAGTAAAACCTGTTCTAAAGCTCATCTGACAAATGACCCCACCATCCCAGGCCTTATTTCCATTTGGGATCAGAGCAGTGTGGGGGGTGGGCAGGGGGCGACATTGGTGCTGGCAGAGCTCATGCACACAAGATAGTGTGTCTCTCACTGTACAGATGGTAGAGCACCCCAGATGTGCCTGCTTACTTACTTATTCATACAGAAAGTAGCATTAGATAGTGCTCTGTGTGTGTGTGTGTGTGTGTGTGTGTGTGGTTTTCTCTCTGCTCAGGAGTCATTTGTTCTTTCTTTTGTTGTGTAGTCCAAGAACATACAGCCCTGTCCTTAGCTAATTCCCGCCCTGGGTGTCCCTGTTGCATCCAGGCATCTTGGCTGTTTTGGACTCTGGCTGATTTTACCCCCTGGGTACTCTAGGCCTTCAGTCTGGATCACTGTTCATTTGACAGTGGCTATCTCCCTTGTGGACTCCTCCAAAGAGCCAATGACATATTATCCTGTTGGCCCTATTGCTGCTTCTGTTGTAAAGGTGTTTGTGGAAAAGATGAGGACACAGGGAATCAGTGTGGTAGAATCAGCTGTTCCCATGTCCTGGCTTTGGCCCAGTTCTTTGTCTTGGTCTGTGGCTCCTCATTCTAAGTGCAGATGGACCTCAGATGTTACCTGCTTCACTTCTCTGGTTCCCAAGGGGATCCTTGAACCTCCCAACATGGAGACTCAGTTTTCCTTTCTTCCATTCATACCTCTCTCTTCTCACCCAGGTCCAGCTTCCCACCAGGCAGGAGCATAGAGGAGAACAGACAAGGTCTGCCCTCTGCTGAGAGATCACAAGGTGCTCATCCTGGCCCAAACAAAGTGACCCAACTACTGGAATAAATGGTTGCTCTTATATTAGAGGATTGTGGGTAGAGGCTAACACAGCAAGGTTAGGATTTGTTCCATGCAGTGCCATGGAGGTTAGGTTGGAGTAGATTAAATCAAATAGACAGTAGTTCACAACAAAGACCTTGAGACTTACGAATATCACACTCAGCTTATTATTCAGCAAGGCACGGAGCAACTCAACCATCAGTGGGATTAGCAACATGAGGTGGGGCCCTCAGATCAGCTGCAGTGAGTGACACAGGGACAGCTGCAAGAGCAAAGTGTTGGGTGGGGAATAACTGCTACGAAGACTGCCTTCCAGGTCAGAAGCAAGGGTGAAACTTTTCAGGGCAGGTCCTCAGATTCTGAGGAGTATGCATGAGATGCATGAGATGGGATTCAGCAGGTCTGTGGCTCACCTGCTGAAGTTGGCCAGTGCTGAACTCACCACTTTTTGCTGAACCAATAGCACAAGATCACCTTCCGCTGTGTTTTCTGGGACAATTTTCTTTAGATTCCTTCTGGGTGTATGTCTCACCATCACCCACTCCAAGTCACTAGCTGACTACCTCCTAGGGACCCCTCCCAGCTCAGGAGCTCTTCTGCTTTATTTTTACTTTATAAACTACATTCCAATAAATTCTTCTTTAGCCTGTCCTTCTACTGTGTCTGCACCGGTCATTTTTCACAGGTCTCAAGACAAGAACTCAGGAGCCACTGGTTTGGGGAATTTTTGTGACCGTGGAGTGTCTGGCACTCTAACCCTTAAGCTAAGTCCACCCATAGCCAAGAAAGGCTCCATCACTCTCAAAACCCGCAACAGTAGTCTAGAAGGGGAGAGGTCGTTGGCTTGTTAGGAGCTCTCCCCTTGCAGGAACTCCAAGCCTGTGGCGGCATTTGAGCGGGCTCAGTGCAGGTTAATCCCTTTCTGAGTCCACACTTGCTGCCGTCTACTTTCTCTGAGCCTCTGCCTGTCCCTCCAGAGGCACAGAAGATGGATCACTGTCCTCAGGACACATCACTCACATCACTACCCACCTGACCCGTGACAAGAGTTAAGCTTTCACCTAATTTGTTTCCCATTAAGTGTAGACACTCCTCACCTTTAGCAGAGCTTGGTGGGGGGTTCAGGGAGGGAAATCAGGAGTCAGGGGATGACCAGCCTCCAGGGCTGTCCAATTTGAGTTCCCCCAGTCTCCAGGGCCTGAAGAAAGACTTGAATTTCAGAACAGTGTCCTCTGGGATTCAGTGGACTGGTATAAAATCACAGCTTTCTGAAAACCCTTCTTCTATCAGCTTCCTCAGAAATGCTTATCTGAAAGATCCTAGTTTGTGCACAGAGAACTGAGCAGCAGGGCACCCCTCCTCAGGACTCCTGAGATAGGATTTGAATTAATCAGCCTTTGAATTTCCGGGAGCCCTTAATCTTCCTTAACCCACACAGAGCCACAGATTAGACTGTAAAAATGGCATGTTACAATTTCTTTTGGGAGGATGTGGGATCATTATGTCTTGGCTGAAGGCACCCGAGATGCTACTTGGGGAAGCAAGGGCCTGGCTTAGTAGTCCCCATCTCCTCTTGTTCATTCACTCTTAATTGCACTGGAACAGGTAGCCACAAATTTTGCACTTGACTGTTCTTGTAGGATTGGTACCATGATTTCCATTTTATAGGTTACAAAGTCCAGTTTGAAATGTAGGTATGTCAGTTGTAAAAAGACACCAGGCCAGGCAGAGTGAATATCTGTGGGCAAACAGATCTACTCTTACAATGTCTATACCCACAGAGGTGGTCGCTGCTACACACACATAATTCTAGGGTGTTATGTGGAGCCAGGACCATATCTGAAGCCAGAGCAGAGGGATTTACCCTGAAGACACTGCTAAAGGGGATAAGCATATACTAACATGACCCTGCTCTTCTGTTAACTTTGCCTAAATAAGCTGTAAGCTGTTGCACGTGTAATTGGTAAAGAGCAGAATTTTGTTCCACTCTTAACTTCCCCTTTCACTGCCCCCACCCCCAGACCAGGTACCTGGAATGGTTGTGGGCCCTTCTGGGACTGACCAAATGAGACTTACTGTGGGGAAGTTTGCTTGGGCTCAGTGGGATATATTAACATGGCTTTTGTTCACTGTTGGGGATAGTTCAGTTATTGTTCCATGGGCTTGGTGGTGGAAGGGCTTTAAGAAACCCTCTCAGTGTTCATTGTTTAAGTGGGGCCAGGACACTAATGCCCAGGGTCAGGGGTCTTAGATCACTATAAGGTGTCCAGTGACACCAGCCATCAGGTGGGGCAGGAGTAGAGAGGTGTGAAATGTATAGATCCAGAGCTAGTTATTGGGACATTCAAAATATTTATGAGATATGATTTTTAGTGAGATGTTTGATTTTCATTAATAGTTAAGTGGAGTTCTCTTCTGAAGAGAATATAGCCAATGACATACAGGTACAGTATACAACCTCTTTTGTTTATAATCCCTTGTTTGTCATGCTTTGTTGTCACATGGGCACCATATGAAATAGAATATTTCAGAAACTTGTATTGCTGTGTACAGCCAAATCAAGGCTGGGACTATGCCATCCTCATGGGAGGAGACAGAGTGGAAAAAGCATGAGTCTGCTCCATGTTTGGATCACCCTGAACCTGCCGGAGTTTCTATTTGAGTTTCTTTCCAAAGAAGTACTGACACTCCTCCACTCCTTTGACATTTGAAGCATCAAATGATTCATTGTGCTTCCTCCTCCCATGGGCCACCACATCCTCCACTCCAGTCAAGTCCTCCCTGCTCTAGAATCTTCCTTTTATGCCTGGCTGACAGGTACCTTCCTCAGGTCTTTGAATTGTCTTTGGGTCCAGACTTCTTGTTGGACACTTAGCAATGTCTGCATCTATGCATCTGCTGGTTGTGTGTTTTTGGGCAAATCAGCACCCCTGTGCAAATCAGGTTCAAAGATCTACATAAAAGGGATGGATAGTGATCACCCCTGCCCTGTCCTGCCCTGGGTACCTAAGGAGCTGCCCACATTTCCAGTATGCAACAGAGGAAAAAGCACCTGGTGAGCTGTAAGTTGGTAGTTATGGTGCTAGATGTCATTGTGCTGATTCTCTGTGCTCTGTCTAGAGTGGAGGCACTGTTAATGATCTTGAGATCTCCTGCAGGTCTGCACAGAGAGTACTCCATCAAGAATTGGGGGTGATAGGGTAGAATTTGGCTCAGTTTCTGGAGTCGAGTGTGGGCTGTTATTTTATATTGTCATATTATCTATGTGGCCTTGATGATTTACTCAATTGTCCAGGTTTCCATCTCTTCATTATAATATGGGAAGGAAAAAGTGAATATTTTGAGAATAGTTGGGAAATTAATGAGGTCATGAGTATAAAGCATCTGATATACTTCCCTTCACATCATCTAGTAAATGTCTTCTGCTCTTGTAATTGTTTTAGGGAGTCTGTAAAATGTACTTAGTATTTTTTTCATATCAGTGGCACTGCTAGGCACTAAGAATTCAAAGAATGAGCCTGGCGTGGTGGCGCACGCCTTTAATCCAGCACTCTGGAGGCAGAGGTAGGAGGAGTGCTGAGTTCAAGGCCAGCCTGAGACTACATGGTTAATTATAGGTCAGCCTGGGCTAGAGTGAAACCCTACATTGAAAACAACAACAACAAATAAAATGAATAAAATAAAGAATTCAAAGAATGAATTGGACTCAAAATCACTGGTCATTAAGAAAATACAAATAAAACCAAGATATCATTAAAATACAGCCTATTGAAATACTATTAATACTATCAACTATTAGAGGACTGAGGAGTTACTCGTCTCATTGTTGGTGGGATTATAAATTTGATTTTCAGGGGCAATTCACAACTTCTTCCTCTTTTTCTTTGTTTTATTTATTTATTTTTTTTTTGAGAGAGAGACACAGAGAGATACAGAGAGAAAGGGAGAGGAAGACAGATAGAGATGGGTGTGCCAGCAGTCTCTCAGCTGCTGCAAATGAAATCCAGATGTGTGCACACCCTTGTGGGCAAGTGTGGCATTGCGCCCTTGTGTCACTTTGCATCTGGTTAAACGTGGGACCTGGAGATTGGAACCGGCATTCTTAGCCTTAGGAGGCAGGCGCCTTAACCACTAAGTCATCTCTCCAGCCTTTATTTTTGGTTTTTGACACATATTCTCCCTGAATAGTCTAGGCTGGCCTTGAATTCACCATTCTTCTGTCACAGCATCCTAGGATGACTGGAGTAGCCACTACCCTGCTCTCACAATTTCTACTTAAATTTAAAATGTGCATCCGCTCTCATGTTTATCCTAACTTAAACATTTATATGCTTAATTTCTAAAGCATTTACAAGGCTTTTCACTGCATCACTGTTTATAATAGTGGAAGACTGGAAAAATAAAACATGAGACACTGATCAGCAGTGCATGGTCTAACCACACTGTGAAATATAAACCAATTAAGATGAAGAGATCCATGTATGCTGACATGAGGAGACCTTGCAGTAATTTTATTAAGCATGAGATAAAATACAGCAGATATCATGTAGGCCACATACATACATACATACATACATACATACATACATACATACGTAATACATACCTTTATAGAACTGAAAGTTGTGGATTCTAAGTGTGTGAACGTACAGGGAGTAAGGTGGACAGAAACCATCACATTTTGGTATGATCATCCCCCTAAGAACTGGCTGGGATTACAAAGGTGGTTGGAGGAGACTAATAGTATTTGATTAATCAACACTGAACTTTTTTATTATTTTATTTTTTTATTGACAACTTCCTTAACTGTAGACAATATCCCATGGTACTTCCTTCCCTCCCCCCACTTTTGCCTTTGAAACTCCACTCTCCATCATATCCCCTCCCCCTCTCAATCAGTCTCTCTTTTAATTTTGATATAATCACCTTTTTCTTCTATTATAATGGTCTTGTGTAAGTAGTTTCAGGCACAGCGAGGTCATGGATATCTAGGCCATTTTGAATCAACACTGAAGTTTTCATAATTCTACATATGTATGCATTACCTGAATAAATAAATAAATGATGAAGAAGATGATACTCTGTTAAGGAGTAGTTCGCTGGCACTCTGAAGTTCTGCTCTAATTATTTATATGACCAGAGTATAGGCTCACATCTGGAAGGTGTATAGAGTGTTTAAGACAGTGACTGCAGTGGGGTATTTTTCTTTGCTGTTGTTACGGTGTGTTGCAGTTGTTCAGGCTACTGTAAGAGCACCACAGACTGAGTAGCTAGTAAAACAACAGCAGCTCAGTTTCCAGAGCTCTGGAGGCTGGAAGTTCAAGGTGAGGATGCTGGCATGTTGGGTTTGGTAAGGGCTTTCTTTAAGGTTTCAGAGTTCTGCTTTCCTCTTATACTGTCACTCAGTAGAAAAAGCAGAGAGACAAAGAATGTCTTCTGTTTCTTCCTATAAGGACACTAGTCCTGTTTATTAGGGCTCTGCTGCCATGAGCTACTTCTCAAGGCTGCACCTTCAAATACATTCACATTCACGATGAGATGCCAAAACATGTAATTTGGTATGGTTCCAGGGGCATAAACACTGGCTCACCTCTAGTCCCCTAAATTCATGCCATTTTTACATACAAAATGTGTTCTTTTTTTTTTTTAAAAAAAAAAGAGAGTATTTATTTTGTTTATTTGAGTGTGAGAGAGAGGCAGATAGAGAGAATGGGTATGCCATGGCCTTCAGCCACTGCAAGCAAAATCCAGACATATATGCCACTTTGCATATCTGGCTTTTGTGGGTCCTGGGGAATCCAACGTGAGTCCTTTGACTTTGAAGGCAAGCACCTTAATTGCTAAGCCATTTCTTTAGCCCCCCAAAATATTCCTTTTTAATGGTGGGGTTTCACTGTATCCTAGGCTAACCTGGAATTCACTCTGAAGCCCTGATTTTCCTTGAACTCATGAAATTTGTCTACCACAGCATCCAGGGGACTGGGATTATAGGTGTTAGCCATCATGCCAAGCCCATTATGTTTATTTTATTCTAATAATCCTAAAAGTCTTAACATGTTCTATGTCAGCTCTGAAATCTAAAGTTCAACTTTTTATTTTTAATATTTATTTAGTGTGGTGGTTTGATTCAGGTGCCCCCATAAATTTAGGTGTTCTAAATGCAAGGTTTCCAACTGATGGAGATTTGGGAATTAACACCTCTTGCAGGCAGTGTTTTTTTTGGGGGGGGCAGGCTTATGGGTATTATAGCCAATTTCCCCTTGCCAGTGTTTGGCACTCTCCTGTTGCTATGGTCTATCTGTTGTTGGCCAGGAGGTTGATGTCCGTCCTCTGCTTATGCCATCATTTTCTTCTGCCATGATGGAGCTCACCTGGAGTCTGTAAGCCAAAACAAACCCTTTTTCCCACAAGCTGCTCTTGGTTGGGTGATTTCTGCCAGCAATGCAAACCTGACTGCAATAGTAAAGGTGGTACTGAGAGTGGGTTGTTGCTGCTAGACACCTGACTTGTGTGGCTTTGGCCTTTTGGAGCTGATTTTTGAGAGGAATGTGGAAGGATTGGCCTAAGAGATGCTTTGCAGTGTTGCAAGTACAGCTTGATGGACTATTCTGGTCAGAGTTGAAAAACCTGAATGCAGAAAGAACTATTGAGTATGAGATGTGGCTTATGAGGGTGAGAAAGAGCTTTGCATAGACTAGGCTAGAAGCAGTTTGTGTGAGAGGCTTGCTGTTATGCCTGTGTCCTGAGAACTTGTGCAGGGTTGCATTGTGTAGAAATGGACTAGTATGAGGAGAGGGATATGGCACATAAATGAAATCTTTGGGCTGAAATTTCTGCCCATTCAGCTGCAATTATATGAGAGATTAAAACCTTTGAGATTGGGCCAGCTGACCTGCATTGGGGCAACAGAAAGAATATAGACTCTTTTGAAGGGGCCTGAATGTTCCAGGAGTGTCCTGTTCTTCAAAGTCTGCTTCATTCCCCCCCCTGGATTGACAAATTGGCACTGTACCTGGTATTATGGACTATAAGAAATGCAGGAAAGAGAGGGTCATTGAATTTGCAACATAGTCTTGTGTTTTGAACAGCCATGGGCAGTGTGAAATAGGTTTGCTGGATGCCTGCATGGAGAACTGATGGAGCTGTGAAGATGGACCTGGTTGCAGTGGAGACCCAGTAGATGTGCCCAGACCACGAGATGGCCAAGGAGAGCTGCTGTCCCTGGTTGAAGTTTTCCAGGAATATGAGTAGCCTAGCTGGTGGGGTGGTGGAATTGGAACTCCAGAGACTTGCTGCTGTTTAGAATTATCAGACTGGATATTTATCACTGACTAGAGTTGTTGGACTTGGAACTACAGAGTTTAATGTTTGTCCTGTTTAAATCTTGCATTGGTTGAATTTTTATTTATTTTTTTTGCTTTCCAAGGTAGGGTCTCACTCGAGCTCATACTGACCTGGAATTCACTCTGTAGTCTCAGGGTGGCTTCAAACTCTCAGTGATCCTCCTTCTTCTGCCTCCCGACTGGGATTAAAGGCATGTGCCACCACGCCCGGCTTGGCTGAAAATTTCTTTGCTATGTCCAATTCCATCTTTTACAGTGTGAATGTGTATTCTGTGCTATTATGGGTTTTTTTTTTTTTTTGGTGTTACAGCTTAGTTAAAAACCTTGGATTATGGGAATGTTTGAAAATCATTATGATTGATAAAAAATATGGGGACTTTTAAAGTTGGACTGAATGCATTGCATTTTATATCATGTATGGTTTTTAGTTTATGCATTTGCCTGCAAAGCCAAAGGACCCAAGTTCAATTCCCCAGGACCCACATAAGCCAGATGCACAAGGTGGCACATGTATCTGGAGTTCATATGCAGTGGTTGTAGGCCCTGGTGTGCCCATTCTTGCTCTCTCCCCCCCCCCAGGTTTCTCTCTGTCAAATAAATAATTAAGTAAAAATAAAATATTTTTAAAAACCCTACCATTTTAAATCATTTCTGGATGAGGCTTATGAAACAATAATCCTGAGGTGAAGTTTCTCTTTGGCTGTGAAGCTGCAAAATGAAACAGGTGATGTTTTCCAAGTACAATGGTCATCAAGCATACACTTCATGTTCCAGAAGGAGACATGGGAAAGAAGACAAGAGTGATGGGTGCCAAGTCAGTCTGAAATCTAACAAGCCCAAATCCTTAAAGTTTCTGTCAAAAGAACAGTCCACTTTGGTCTGCTGGTCAACCATCCCAGCTCAGTAAGTTCAGCCCTCAAATTTCTGCCAAGCAGAAGTCCAGTTCCCAAGGTTTTACTGGGCAGAGTCAAGTCCCCAAGACTTCTGGCAGTCTGGTGTCAGTACCTGTGTGCAGAGGTTGGCTGGTCTGCTATAAATTCTGTCCTCCCCTCTCCTCCAATTCAAGGAAGCAGCTCATCTAATGGCCTCTAAAAGTTCCTTTCTAACACTCTCTGCATCTTCTAACTGGAATGCCCAAACTCCTCCCATTACCTATTCCAAAGTTGCTTTCACATTTTCAAGTATTTGTCACCCTAGCACCCCACTTCTTGTTTCTGATTCTGTGTTGGCCATAAAAATTCAGTCCGTAAGACACCTCTTAGGTCTCGGAGAAGAATAACAACTGAGTACAAAATACCAGTTTAAGCACTGGGACTCCCCAGAGTAGGACCAGGAGCCAACTGGGCTCATTCCCTCCATAGCGTTTTCAGATCTGCACTGTGAAGTCAATATACTCTCTCCTCCTTTTCTGGCTAACCATTTGAGGACTTGTACTGTAGGCTTCAGCCACCCACCAGTGCAATTCTACGTTCTTCCATCTGGGTTTCTCCAGGAAACTTTCTTCTGTATTTTATTCGTTGCTGTGACTAAATACCTGACAAGAAGCAGCTTAAGGAAGGGTTTATTTTGACTTACAGTTAGAGGAGGTACTTTCTGTCATGGTAGGTAAAGCATGGCAGCAGGACTAGCTGGTCACATTGCATACAGTCAGAAAGAGAATAGGAAGTGGGGCCAGGCTATAAAACCTCAAGGCTTACCCCAAGTGGCCCACTTTCAAAAGAATGTGTTACCTAAAGGTAATATATTCTTCCCAAACAGCACCACCATCTGGGAAGCAAGTGTTCAAATGAACGAGCCTATGGGGAACACTTTACATTCAAATCACATTCTGCCTTCGGCCTATAGGCTCATAGCCACCTCATGATGCAAAATGCTTTAGATTAACTTCAAAAGTCTCCATAGTATTTAGCAGTCCCAACACTGTTCAAAAGTCCAAAGTTCAAAGTCACTTCTGAAACTCAAGGCAATTCCCTAACTATCAGCCCCTATAAAATCAAAACATAAATTGCATATTTCTAGCATACATTGATTTTATTGAGTATGCTTGCTGTACTTTTTGGCTTGAATATCTTCTCTCCTCTTTACAGCCTTAATTTGTACAATGTTCTTTTAATAATGTCTTATAGCTCTTGAATGTTCTACTCATACTTTCTTATTATCTCTGTGTCTTCAAGCCTTGATATTCGGTATTCTGTTTGATCTATCTATTGATAATACTTTGCACTGAGGTTTTCTTTTTTTTAATTTGACTAATTGAGCTTTTCATTTCCAAAATTTCAATTTGCATTTTTCAGTATTGCTATTGATTTGTTGAATTCTCATATTATATTCGATATGACTTCCTTATTTCATTCATCTATTTGTATTCTGTTTGAATTCATTCAGTTTATTCATATCTTCTTTGATTTCATTAAACATCTTAAAATCATTCTTCTGATTTTATTTGGGTTGGGGTCTGGGATTTCATATAATTCCTTCTCATGGGATTCCATTACTGTAGAATCAGTGATTTTTAGATGAGTCACATTTCCTTGATTTTTCTTTTCTTCTTTTTTTTTGGGGGGGGCTTTAGCTTTGGTACTTACCCATCTAGGATTGGGTTGTTGGTTGTATTTCTTTTTGTAATCACCTGTATTCTTATTTCTTATTTATTTATTTGCTTGCATGTGTGTGTGTGTGTGTGTGTGTGTGTGTGCGCGCGCACAGTAGGGCCTTTCACTGCTGCAAACAAATACCAGACACTTGTACTACTTTTTGTGTCTGACTTATGTGAGTGGCTCAGGATTTGAACCCTGGGCTAGTAGGTTTTTCAAGCAAGTGCCTTTAATTGCTAAACCATCTTTCAAGCCTCTCACCTGTAATGTTTCAGTGACTATATTTTTAATGTTCAAGTAGTACCATGTTATAAGAGGATTGAGGTGTTATTTTCTACCACTGGACTGGGGCTGTAGCTCAGGAGCTAAACTCTTAGCCCTCATGCTCAGTGCTCTGGGCTCAGTCTTTAGGATACTGAAGAGTTGAATATTCTCTTCAGAAGCAGCCACAGCTGACGGCGGGGGCTTGCTCTGACAACATAGCAAGAGCTAATTATAACCAATTCCTTCTTCAATGCCAATTATTTGGGGGGAGTAAATAGAAAGCATAGTATTGTGTGTACCAAGATATTAGTTGTTAGTGTGACAATGGAAAGGAAATAAGCAGTGTAAGGCTGGTGATTAGTACTAGAGCAGCTGAGATAAAGTAGAAGAAAGGAAAGCAAATTAAAGGGGGAACAATAAAGACCAAGATAAGGCAAGTCCAGCTGAAGGAGGAGTGAAAAGAGAAAGACATAAAGACAAGCAACCAGACAACTGACAACAATTCCAGCACTTGGGAGGCAAAGGAAGGGAGACCTGCAGCTCTAGGTCAACCTGTTTTCCTTGGGAACTCTCAAAACAGTGGGGAGGAGGATAAAGAGCACAGGGAAGGTTGAACAAGTGAAGAGAACTGTGTGGGGTGAAGACTTTTCATAATCACTTGGGCACAGGGCCTGAGCCTCTTCCTGTGCAGTCTTTCATATTGATGGGGTGCCTGCTCTCAGCTCTGTGTGGTCCCCTTTCAGGAGTACAGGAACTGGGCTTGCCTCTATGTGGTAATTTCCAGGGGCAGATACAGGGCCTGTCTCTATGTAGCCTGCTCCAGACGGTGGCTCAGTTCAGGTTCCTATGCTATGGGAACAGTTCATGGTTCTGACTCTAGCTTGGAGGTATTCTGTATGCCAGGCCTCACAGTCTAGTCTGGTAGCATTTGCTCTGCTTTCCCAGAGTGAACAATGCCTCCCGAACTGCCTAGCTGCCAACTCAGTAAGGATCTCTTAAAAATGGCTTCTGGTCAAGTAAGGATTCGAGGCCCTTCCCAGCATACCATTCTTCTTTCTACCAGGGCAGCTACTACAGGGATTTCTTTCTCTCTGTGTTTCTCTCCTTTAAATTAACTGTCACTAAAACACCATGCAAATTTTCTGAAGCTTTCTCTTTGCCTTAAGCCATGTTTCCAACTCTCCACAGTTTCACTCTCTTATAGTAGGACCCTGGGGTCTTTCTCCCAGGTGTTTCCAAAGCAAGAAGACTAGTTTTTGACAAGAAAACTAGTATTTTAAATATTTTCATTTATTTATTTGAGAGAGACAGAGAGAGTTAGCATGGGTGTGCCAAGGCCTCCTGCCAGTGCAAATGAATTCCAGACACATGTGCCACTTTGTGCATCTGGCTTTTACATGAGTACTGGGGAACTGAACCTGGGCCATCAGACTTTGAAAGCAAGTGCTTTAACCACTGAGCAACCTCTGTAGTCTGAAACTAGTGCTTTTTTTTTTCTGCCATCATCCACCTTGTAGGATGGCTGCAGTCCAACTATCCTGAGTTTATTCCATGGAGATTTTAGCAGTCTGGTCATGGGTGTCATCTGCCAACTGAGTTAATCCTATGTGCTTCTCAGAGGGGAAAAAAATAGGCTTAAAACTATCAACTTCCCCTTTTCTCTAGAAGATGATTTTCTGAAGACAACAGACAGCTGCTTAAATTAATTAAGAGTAAAAACTGCGTGAGGATGTTTCCTCCCTTGTGAGCTGTGGAGCCCGTGAGCTGGAATTGTTTTTTTCATGCTAAAATGGTTGCTTTTCAGAAGACTAAATTACTAACATTTTTTTAAAGAATGGGTCCCTTTGAGCAATGTCTTCCTGTAGCCCTTCAGCTTTCATTTAAGAAAACACTACACATTTTTGACTTGGGAGTCTGAGTTGAGAGCCCCTGACACAGCTTCCTCCAACCCTTCTCCTTCAACTGATAGAACACCTTGGGAAGGCACCAGCCAGTCTGTTAGGTGGTCGGAGGTAAAGCTGAGCTGAATGACAGATCTGTCAGCTTCTGGCAGCTTCCTCCCTGTCCTTAGCTCTGTCTGCAGAGCTAGCGGAGTTATTTACCTGTTCTGTTCTTCACCTGATACGAATAAGACTCAAAGGGGAAATAAGATGGTGATTCCATGTGGCATTCTTTCCTGAGGGGCCTCCATGAACACAAAGGCCTGCTTCCTCCTTCGTCCTTCACCTCTTCCATTACAGACTCCACTTTCTCACCTCTTTACTGCCACATTGCTTTATGAGACATTACCAGAACACACAAAAACAGGGCATTTTTGACTAGAGAGTAGTAACCCTTCTTGTCTACATCTTAGCACAACACACACTGGCGTGTGCTCCTGGGTCTAAGCCTGTTTCATCAGATTCTTTTCTCTCTCTCAAGACCTCAGCAGTTTACTGAAATGACTCTCGTTCCTTCATTTCTAATGTCATGTTCTTTTATTTTGTTACTAACAAGCTCCTGTAAAGTTATAATAATGGTGAGCTACCCTGGAGGCAGGGCATCTAAACCAAGTGGCCATTTACAAGTCATTTGGATATAAGGCTTACCATACTACCTTTGGAAGAAGGGGCTTTAAGTAGAATGTGTGGCTGCATCCTCCTAAGGGGAACTTCCTTGGGCCACGCTCACCTCTTTCTTAGAGAGCTCCCCATAACCCTAAAAGGAATCAGTCTATCTATCTATCTATCTATCTATCTATCTATCTATCTATCTATCTATCTATCTATCTACATATATATATATTTGTATGTAGGGTCTCACTCTAGCCCAGGCTGTCAGGCTGTCCTGGAATTCACTCTATATACTCAGGGTAACCTCAAACTTACAGAGATCCTCTACCTCTGCCTCCTGAGTGCTGGAATTAAAGGCATGTGCCACCACTCCCGGCTTCAACTGTTTTATATTAGTTTTAAAAAATATTTTATTATTTATTTATTTATTTATTTGAGAGAGAGAGAGAGAGAGAGAGAGAGAGAGAGAGAGAGAATGGGCACGCCAGGGCCTCCATCTACTGCAAACGAAGTCCAGATGTGTGTGCCCCCTTGTGCAACTGGCTTATGTGAGTCCTGGAGAATCAAGCCTCGAACCGGGTCCTTAGGCTTCACAGGCAAGCATTTAACCACTAAGCCATCTCTACAGAACTGTAAAAGGAATGTTTTAAGTGAGTAATTATTTCTTATGAATCATTTTGGGAACTGAGTAAAGATCAACAAACATTCATACTGTTTTTGCAAGTATTTCCGGAACACACGCTTTATACTAGTCTTTGGACCTACAGATGTTGAATGGGACCAAGTGGTATCTTCTACAAATCTGCAGATCCATGAGGAAATAAATTCACTCCATGTGTCAGGTTCTGTTCTATGTGCCGAGAATTTAGTGGGATAGGTGAAACAGAGAAAGAGAGAAATAAATAAATGAGCAAGAACATAAAAGAAGAAAACACCAGACAGTGATAAGCAGCTTGCAAACAGTACCCAGTGTGTGCTGGGCAATATGGGACAGGCTAGGGGTTATTTCCAAGCAGGAGAAAGGCCTGTTTGTCCTGGAATGTCAGGAAGGAGTCAATACATGCACTGCCATCTGAAGGAAGGGATTCCAGGGGAGGGAAACTGCAAAGGTCCTAATTATTATAGAACTTGCTGAATTTGAGGTTCAAAAAGCTGTAGTTTAGAAAACAAGATGAGGTCAGATGAACACAACATGCTATATTATGTATCCTGTGTGGCCTCTCAGAGATCAGAGAATGGAATTGACACAAAACTACTTAAAAGTTTTAAGCAGGGGTTCATACAACCTCACTTATGTTTTGAAAAGATGAAGATTGTCTAGTTTCATCAAGTGGTGGTGTTAAAGTTGTTTTGGCTTTGCAGAATGGACTGGGAGCTTGGTAAACGTTTTAGAACAATAGTTCTCAGATTGTTCCATGTGTCAGAGTCACCTGGAAAGCTGATAGAGTGCTCTGAGACCCAGCTACACTGAGTTACAACAAGGTCTGGGCCTCTGTTATTGCTTTGTTTTTCCAACCAACTTTCCTAAATGATTCTTATTCATACCAAACTTTGAAAATCACTGGGTCAGAAAGCAATGCAATTATCTGCTATTTAAAGGTTGGATAAAATGCAGCTGTGAGCACTTCAGTTCCTGATGACTTTCCAATGCTAGTCCTTTAATTATCTTTCCAGTCTCTTCTGTGGCGATCGATCTATTCAACACAACCAGAAAACAACTGCATTCATGAATATAAATGCAAAAATCATACATATTAGTCAATCGGTTCCAGTAACATATCCAAGGAGTGATATGTGATGACGAGGCAGTTTGTTTCCAGTCAACTAAGGCATAATGTCAATGAGCTATGTAAACACTGTCATGATGTTAACAAAGTGAGAAAACCTGTGCAGTCCTCACAAATACTTAGAAAACATTTGACATAATTCAACAGTATTTCCTAATCATCCTCCCTGCTACCCACCCCACAGGAACTGAATATAACTCTATAAAGGTCAAATAAAACCATTAAGCAATAATGCAATGAGAAATCAGGGCTAAATTTTACTCTGAATAAAAAAAATCAGTTAAAATCAGGAACTAAGCTGGGAGTGGTGATACACACCTGAAATCTGAGCACATAGGACACCGAGGCAGAAGTATCATGAGTTTGAGGCCAGTTTGGGTTATATAGATACACCCTACCTACTACTACTACTAATTAACTATAGAGAAATCCCCTTGTTCTCTTTATTCACATAATTATGGAAGTTTTAGTGAATGTAAAACATCATAAAATGAAAAAAATGTGATAAAACCACATGTTTTAGGTTATGGTATGATTTATATGTGAAAACCCAAAAGCCTCTATTAAAACTACCAAAATTGGACGTAGTGGTACACACCTGTAATTTCGGCAATTGATAGGCTGATCCAAGAGGATTGCGAAGAGTTTGAGGCCAGGCTGGGCTACACAGCAAGTACTATATGAGTCATGGCTGCAGAACAAGATCTATCTTAATAAAACGAAACCAAGAAAACAAAACAAAATATTATGATAAAGATAGAATCTATTTAAAAACTTGACTGAATTTCATTTGATATGGAAGAAATTCATATATAGTACTGAAACATCAAAAGTGCTTATGGCATATAAATAAGACCAGGAAGGCAGTAAATCTATGGCCAGCCCTCTTTAAGAGTCAACTGAGTATTAATTAATATTATTTGGGAAATTTTGTCTGTACAAACTTTGTCCCCCTTGTAATTTCCTAAACAAGACAGTGTAATAATTATTTGCAATGCTGCTGAGGTTTAAATGTGAAATGTCCCCCATAGGCTCATATGGTAAGCGCATCTTGGTCCCCAGCTGGTGGTAATGTTCAAGTAGGGTGTGGAATATTTAGGAGGTGGAAGCTTGCTCAAGGAAGTGGGGCACTGGAATCAGGCCTTCAGGTTTTATAGCCCAGCCCCACTTTCTGCTCTGCTTCCTGACTGTGGATACACTGTGAGCATCCTGCTTCCCACTCCTGCTGCCATGCTTTCCCAACCATGGTGGAAAGTATCCTTATGAATTGTAAGCCAAGATAAACCCTTTCCTTCTTTGATCTGTTTCTTGTCAGGCATTTGTCACAGCAATGAGAAAGTAATGAATGCAGTGACATTTACATTGTATTGATTTAAAGGATGTAGAAGGATTTGCATAGATTACCTGTAAGTCCTGTGTCAGAGGATATAAGCTAGAGCATTTTCAGCGGTTTAGTATTCATACCAGTCGTGGAACTAATCTCTTACATATAATGAAGAATGATTATAAGGTAAGAAAATGACAATAATCTTACTTAATACCAGAACCTTAGTATGAACAAAAAATCTTAATCTTTGATGTATATAGCAAGAAGTTTTTGTTTTTTGTTTTTGATGTTCATCCAAGCAACATGAAGCTGTCCACTACAATTATGAATTGGCAATTGGTATTATTTGTTGCAGAGCAGAGGGTCTCCATGTCATACAGAATGCTTTAATTTCTTTTTTAAATTTTTTATATTTTAATTTTTATTTAATTTTTTGAGAAAGAGGAAAAGAGAAATAGACAGAGAGTATTGACATGCCAAGGCCTCCAGAAGCTGCAAACTACCTCCAGAAGCATGTGCCACCTTGTGCATCTGGCTTACATGGGTCCTGGGAATCTAATCTGGGTCCTTTGCCTTTGCAGGCAAGTACTTTAAGGACTAAGCCATCTCTCCAGCCCCAAAGCATTAATTTTTAAATATTCAGAAATGATCTCAAATTCTTATACATTAATTGGGTTGTTAGTTTTCATTCAGAAGATATTGCAAAGTCCTATATTGTACATGTAGTTTTATGGTTTTTTTTGGCATTTAACACTATAACTCATCTGAAATATATCTTCAAGTGTGATTCTAACTAAAAACTGGTTTAAGTTAGGTATTTACTCTAATTTTCTTTCAGATAAATAACTGCTTATGCCATTATCATTTCTTAAATACTAAAATCTCAAATATATTTCAGACCTAATTATACATTTGATTCAGGTGTCCCCCATAAACTTAGGTGTTCTGAATGCTAGGTTCCCAGCTGATGGAAATTTGGGAATTAATGCCTCTTGGAGACAGTGTATTGTTGGGGGTGGGCTTATGGGTATTATAGCCAGTTTCCCCTTGCCAGTATTTGGCACATTCTTCTGTTGCTATTGTCCACCTGATGTTGATAAGGAGGTGATGTCCACCCTCTGCTCATGCCATCATTTTCCCCTGCCATTATGGAGCTTACCCTCAAGTCAAGCCAAAATACACCCTTTTTCCCACAAGCTGCTCTTGGTCAGGTGATTTTTGCCAGAAATGTGAACCTGACTGCAATAGTAAAGGTGGTACCAAGAGTGGGGTCATTGCTGCTTGAAACCTAACTGTGCAGTTTTGGCCTTTTGGAGCTGATTTTCAAGAGGAATGTGGAAGAATTTGAAACCTTAGCTTAAGAGATGCCTTGCAGTGCTTTAAGTACAGCTTGATGGTATATTCTTGTCAGAGTTGAAAGACCTGAATGCAGCAAGAACTAAGGACTGTGAGGTTTGGCTTATGAGGGTGAGAAAGAGCTTTGCTTGCAATGGGCTAGAAGCAGTTTGTGTGAGAGGCTTGCTGTTATGTCTATGTCCTGAGGACTTGTGCAGGGTTGCCTTGCATAGAAACAGACTGATATGAGCAGAGGGATATCACACAGAAAAATGAAATCTTTGGGCTCAAACTGCTGCCTGTTCAGCTGTAATTATTTGAGAGATTACAACCATTGAGATTGGGCCAGCTGACCTGCATTGGGACAACAGAAAAATGCAGTCTTTTGAAGGAGTCTGAATGCTGAAGGAGTATCCTCCTCTTCAAAGTCTGCTTTATTCCCCCTGGATTAACAAATTGACACCCAACCTGGTATTACAAAGCATAAGAAATACAGAAAGAGAGGATTACTGAATTTGCAACATGGTCTTGTGTTTTGGAAATGGCCATGGGCAGTGTGTAGCAGGTTTGCTCGATTGCTTGCATGAAGACCCAATAGAGCTGGGAGGATGGACTGTGGGTTGCAGTGGAGATCCAGAGGAGATGCTGGTACCACAAAATGGATGCTAAGGAAAGCTGCCAGCCCTGCATGAAGTTTTCCAGGACTGTGGGTAGCCAAGCTGGAGGGTTGGAATTGGAACCCCAGACTTGTTGCTGATTGGAATTACCGGACTTGGAGATTTGTCACTGACTAGAGTTGTTGGACTTGGAGCTACAGAGTTTGATGTTTGCCCTGCTTAAATCTTATATTGGTTGAATATTTCTTTACTATGCCTGATGCCATCTTTTGCAGTGTGAATGTTTATTCGGTGCCATTATGGGTTTTGTTTGTTTGTTTGTTTGTTTGTTTGTGTTTTGGTAATATGGCTCAGTTAAAAGATCTTGGATTATGGGAATGTTTGAACATCACTGGGATTGATAAAATCTATGGGGACTTTTAAAGTTGGACTGGCTGCATTGCATTTTACATCGTGGATGGTTATCAGTTTATGGGGTCCAGGGGCAGAATGTTGTGGTTTGATTCAGGTGTCCCCCATAAATTTAAGTGTCCTGAATGCTAGGTTCCCAGCTGATGGAGATTTGGGAATTAATGCTTCCTGGAGGCTGTGTATGTATTGTTGGGGGTGGGCTTATGGGTGTTATAGCCAGTGTCTGCTTGCCAGTGTTTGGCACAATCTCCTTTTGCTATTGTACATCTGATGTTAGGCATCATTTTTCCCTGCCATCATGGAGCTTTCCCATGAATCTGTAAGCCACTTTTCCCATAAGCTGCTCTTGGTTAGGTGATTTTTGCCAGCAATGTGAACCAGACTGAAATGCAAGCACAAACTGGTAGTAAGCAGGACCCAAGAGCTCTGGCCTTTCTCCATACCTTTTGGTAGGAATTCAGATTTACCCCTAAACACACCTTCAGGCTGGATTCCAGGATCTGTCCCCAGTAACTCCTCCAACTGGGTAGCTGGAGATTCAAGTGACAAGTTTAATTTTAACACCAGAGTCTGTGGGGGCCATCCATTCAGAATGTCACTCTAGACAGCAGAAAGAGAAGGGCTATTGGACCAAGAGTGGCAGCAGGATGACAGCTACAAAGCAATCCAGCAACCCATGCGAGACAGGATGGGGCTGGAATGTAGGGATCACAGTAGAGTTGGGAGAAGTGGACAAATCTCTTGATGGATTAGATAGAGCAGATTTTGAAAGTTAAAGATAGATTTTTTTTTTAAGGACAAACCTCGTGTTTATAAGTAATTTATGGGTAATGGCTCCATTTAATTGATAGGAAAGACTGAGGAAGAAATGAATTGTGTGAAGAAGAAAGACAGGGCTCCTATTTGGGAGGTATGTTTTAAATGTGATATGCCTATCACAGTCAAATCAGCAAACTCAAAGAAGTAATGGGTTTAGACTGGTATTGAAGTGACTGTCCCTTATTTAGACTAGAAGGACGACATCATTTCACAAAAGCACTGTCTTGGATGGTAGAACATATTGGAGGTGCCCGACATCGAGAAGAAAAAGAAGTTAATATCATTAAGGACTGACTATAATGCAAACCTTTCACAAACATTAGCTCACTTAATCCTCCTAGAATCGGTATGAAGAAGCTGAAATTGTCTGTCTTGTAGTGGGTATTAGGGTACATCACCCCATGTGCCTGTTGTGGACCACAACAGCCATTTTCTAGCAACCAGATACCATAGCCACCAATACCTCATAGCTAAGGCCACTGCCCAGTGGTTCAGGTCTCCCTCTTTCCAATACTGCTTTCTTGACTTCTGAATGAAAAGTGTCTCTTAATGCCTGGTGTAGTGGCACACACCTTTAATCCCAGCACTCAGGAGGCAGAAGTAGGAGAATTGCTGTGAGCTTGAGGCCAGCCTGAGACTACATAGTGAAATCTAGGTCAGCCTGGGCTAGAGTGAGACCCTACCTTGAAAAAAACAAAGCAAAATAAAACACCCCTCCCCCCCAAAAAGCCAAACAAACAACAACAAAAAAAAAAAAAAAAAAAAAAAAGAGAGAGAAGAAGAAGAAAACCCGAGGATCGCCCAGAAAGTCCTTAATGGGGGACCAGCCTCTATTGTTTGGAAGCCTTTGTGCAGACACCAGAAGTCAAGAGCTGAGCCACTGTGTGACTCTCTATGACTGACAGATCTTCAGATCTTCCCAGAAGCCTTTGTGTCCCTTCAGTCAGGGTTAAGGAGGGTGACTGCTTAAATAAGTTCCTAAATTAGCATATGCTTGTGTGTATGGGCACAAATAATTAAATCAAACAATTAAAAGGAAACAACTATGGGTCTGCAGAAGCCTTCCTGAGCAGACTATGTATAGCCCACACCTGCCCTCGACCTCTGCTTAGATAGATACTATGCCTTCCTCACAGCCTAGGCCCTGTCACTTCTTCTCTAAAGCCTTCCTCTGTGTAGAATCGATGCATTCAGCCAACAAAAAGCAATGCAGAGCCCTTGAGGTGGTGGGCACTGGAAGTGGTATAATATTGCTCCTTTTTCAGAGTATGCATCACAGGTTATCAGTATTGCTCGCTCCCTCTGGACTCTGTATCATTGAGTCAGTGTCATCATCTCTATACTATTAGATGCGTGCGTGTGTGTGTATGTGTGTGTGATTGAGGGTGCGTGGGTGCATGAGCATGTAGCAATGGCTCTTTTTCCGCTCAGGTGCCATCCCCCTTTTCTGGAGACAAGCTCTCTCACTGCGCTGGAGCTCACTGTTAGGTTAGACTTGCTGGCTAATGAGCCCCAGTGGTTCTCCTTTCGCCACCTCCCCAGCAGTGAGATTATAAGCGCACCACCACTCCTGGCTTTTTTTTTTTTTTTTTGACTTGAGTTCTGAGGCTTGAACTCAAGTCTCCGTGCTTTTAAGGTGAACAAGCACTTTACCAGCTGATGCATCTATCCAGCCTGTTGTTAGATTTGTACAGCATCTGGAGCAGAGTAAATGCTGGGTAACTAGTAAGTGGTTTAATTCTGTGGTAGACTGAAGGTGAGTAGTGAGTCCCCTTCTGCTTCAAAGTGCCATAGTTTCAGAATCTAATACTAGCAGGCTTGTGAGGTTCTATCCCAATGCTGTCAACAAGTTTGTTTTAGATGTTTCAACATGAAGGAGACACCATCTGGCAGTTGTTTTACTGATAAAAGCCACTTCTCATCTCTAAGCTCTGGGAACTCTAAGCCAAGATAGGTGGAACTTGTTCTTTTGAACTTGTTTCTAGTAGTGGAGGATTTTCTGCCTTCCCCTCCATCTCAAACTGTTTTCACTTCACTTTTGTTCTATCTGCACCCATTACCCTCAGGGCAAGCTTCTCAGCCAGGGCCTCTGCCCTTCCCCTAGAGTCTCCCTTCATCCACAATCTCTTCCATGGCTTTCTTCTTCATTCCCACCCTGAAGCAAGCTTCTTTGGACTGTGCTCTCCTCTCAGTTTCTGTGTGTGTTTTGTTAGCTGCCACCCACACATTTCTTGAAAGAATGACTTGAGTGTTTACTCCCCTTATCCTTCATATCATATTTTCCAGTAAGATTTCTTCACTCAAAATCTATACATTTGATTCATCAGTAGTTTTGTAACTCTCAAAGTTTTGTCCTTATTTAAAATAGATGGTCTTTTTGTGGGGAAAAGGTTCTTCTCTTGGAGACCCTTCTGGAGCTTAGGGGTTAAATAAAATGGAATTCACCTTACAGTTCTATGATAGTAGCTGTATGACCTTGGACAGCTCCTCTCTAAGCCTTTATTTTCTCATCTTTTAAAATGGGGATATGCTGGGCTTGGTGGCACACACCTTTAATCCCAGCCCTTGAGAGGCAGAGGTAGGAGGATCACCATGAGTTCGAGGCCACCCTGAGACTACAGAGTGAATTTCAGGTCAGCCTGGGCTAGAGTGAAACCCTACTTTGAAAAACCAAAAAAATAAAAAATAAGATAAAATAATGGGGATACAACAGTAATGACTACATAGGATGGGGTGGTTTGAATTAGATATCCCCCATACACACATGCATTTTGAATTTTAGTCCAAGGCTGGTGGCAATTTGGGAGGTGGAGCCTTGCTGGAAGAGGAGTGTTGCTAGGAGCAAGCTTAAGGATGTTTTAGCCCAGTTTCCCCCTGAAACAGTTCAGCTCTTGCTGCTATTTGCCAGCTCCTGAGACAAGATCTGATGTCCAGCCTCTGTTCTGTGATCCTTTCCCTGTCATGCTGCAATTTCCCCTTGAGACTGTAAACCAAAATAAACCCTTTCTTCCCATCAGCTCCTTTCAGTAATGTATTTTTCCCCAGCAATAAGAAAGTAACTTCAATACTGGATGAGTCACATTTCAGGCTAAGATGGTTTATAAGCAGCAGAGATCTATTTTCACGGATCTACAGGTAGAGGCTCCAAGACCAAATCTCCAGCACAGTCACGTTCTGGTGAGCCCCACTTCTGCGTTGCAGAGTATAGACTTCTCCAGTTCTCAGAGCATCAGGTCAGCAAGCTCTTTGGTGTCCACTCTCACAAACTAATCCACTTCCAAAGCTCCCACCTCCAAACACTGTCACCTCAAGTGTTAGTTTTCAATGTGTAAACTTTGAGGAGGGAGAAGCTTTCATTCCATCACAAACAATGGGCTAAAAATAAGATATTGTATTTATGGTTTGCCTGGCACACAGACCTTCTGACCACATCACTGCTTTATCAGGCCCCTTTGACTTCTATGTCTGCTCAACTCTCTTTCCCTTTCTATCTCTCCAACCTTAGCTTATTCTCCTCTATTCATACCCTGGCATGGGTGCACCTAAAAGGCAATATATGAAGGCACAAAAAGAACTACTCTGACCTTTGAGGCAGAATCAAACAGACAGCTGTGAATACAAAACAAGGATGAGTAAGCCCATGAATTTTACCTTAATTATTTACCTCATGTTTAATTATGATCAGAAAAAAAGTGTTTCTGGTATTTTAACATTATACCACAATTCATGCTCTTCTCAACAATTCTGATGATTTTGCAACAATATCTGCATCAGGATTCTGATTGTAGAGAACCTGTTTAAACTGTTGCCAATTTGACTA
Organism: Orientallactaga sibirica; assembly: GCA_036365145.1. NCBI lineage: Eukaryota > Metazoa > Chordata > Mammalia > Rodentia > Dipodidae > Orientallactaga > Orientallactaga sibirica. Next base: position 16,727,260 of record JAEOAD010000015.1, read on the forward strand.
TTTACTTATTATGCATTCAGAGTGAATGTAAATTGTCTTGTATTCCTTGAAAGGAATTAGACATGGCTTGATACATTAATGAAATCATTACCATTTCATTAAGCTGCATGTTTTGAACTGGACCATTCTGCAACTTATTGAAATGCAGAAAGAGTATTTTCTTACATGCATAATCACATTTGATAGATAAACTTACAACACTCAGAAGCTGAAGCCTTCCTGGATGTGCATGATATGATGTGAAAAATTATTAAAATTTGGATAGGTTTAAGTAAAGAGGAAGATATTATGCAAAACAACTTTTAAAAAATATATTTTATTTTTACTTATTTATTTGAGAGAGAGAATGAGGCAGAGGAAAAGAAAAAAGAGAGAGAGAGAGAAAGAAAGAATAGGCATGCCAGGGCCTCCAGCCATTGCAAACAAGCTCCACATGCATGTGCCACCATGTGCTTACATGGGTCCTGGGGAACTGAGCCGTGGCCCTTTGGCTTTGCAGGCAAGTGCCTTAACCACTAAGCCATCTCTCCAGCCCCCAAACAACTTTTTTTTTTTTTTTTTGGTTTTTCGAGGTAGGGTCTCACTCTGGTCCAGGCTGACCTGGAATTTATCTATGTAGTCTCAGGGTGTCCTCGAACTCATGGCAATCTTCCTACCTCTGCCTCCCGAGTGTTGGGATTAAAGGCATGCGCCACCACGCCCAGCCTCCAAAACAACTTTTTATTTAAGTAAAAGAGCACTTTTGCAGCACTATTTTTATTAGGATTTTAATTCATGAACATACTGTAATTTGGTCATAACTCCCTTCCATTACCCTCATTAGTTCTCCCTCCCTATCCCCATCCTCATTCCAGTGAACTCCCAAAAGGAGATATTTTTAAAATACAACTCTTAGAAACTAAGGTTGATTTATGTGGATGTGTGTTGAAATTATTATGTATAGAACTAGTTTCAAACTTTTGCCATTAACAATAAAGTTTAGGAATTTCTTGTATAGTGACTGATAGAATTAGTTAACTGATAAAGTCTTCCTTAAGAGGGGCAGACAAAAGCCTAGCAGTCCTTTCATTCATATGTCAAGGCAGAGCACTTAGTTCCTCACAGTATCAATAGTATTGTTACTGTTTTAGAAAAATGTTCTTTTTAAAAAATTAATAATTTATTTTTATTTTTTAAATTTAAATTTTTAAAAAAATATTTATTTATTTATTTGAGAGAGGGAAAGAGGCACACATGTGCACACACACACACACACACACACACACACACACACGGAGACAGAGAGGGAGAGAGAGAGAGAGAGAGAGAGAGAGAGAGAATGTATGCACCAGGGCCTCCAGCCACTGCAAGTGAACTCAAGATGCATGAACCACCTTGTGCATCTGGCTTACATGGGTCCTGGGGAATCAAACTGAGGTCCTTTGGCTTTGCAGGCAAATGCCTTAACCACTATGCCATCTCTCCACCCTATTTTTTTTTTTATGAGAGGGAGAGAGAGAATTGGCATGTCAGGGCCTCAAGCCACTCAATCAAGCTCAGACATGTGCCACCTTGGGTGCATGTGTGACCTTGTGTGCATGCATCACCTTGCTTGTCTGGCTTATGTGGGTTCTGGGGAGTTGAGCCTGGGTCCTTGGGCTTCATAGGCAAGTGCCTTAACTGCTAAGCATCTCTGCAGCCCTAGAAAGCATTCTTTAAACATAGCAAAGGACAACAGAAATTATTCTCTTTAAGAGCCAGGTATCATTCTTTTTAAAAATTATTATTTTTATTGACTTTTATACTTACATACAAAAAAACCCCACCTGATATTTCTCTCCCTCCCCATTCCCATTTTAGAACTCCAGTCTCCATCATATCCCTCCCTCTCTCCATTAGTCTCTCTTTTAATTTGATGATATCATCTTTTTTTCTATTTTGAGGGTCTTGCAAAGGTATTGCTAGGCACTGCAAGATCATGGATATCGAGGCCAATTTCTGTCTGGGCAGTTGCATTGTAAGAGGTCATATCCTATTTTGAGGTCTTGCAAGGTATTGCTAGGCACTGCAAGGTCATGGATATCAGGGCCAATTTCTGTCTGGGCAGTTGCATTGTAAGGTCATACCCTTCTTTGGCTCTTCCATTCTATCCCTCCATATCTTTCTAATATTTCTTTTTAAAAATATTTTGCTTTTTATTTATTTGAGAGAGAAACAGGCAGAGAGAGAGAGAGAGAGAGAGAAAAGAGAGAGAAAGAGAGAGAGAATGGGTGCCATTCCATATATTAATGCTACTCTCACTTTTTGGTTAGAGAAACTTCTCTTTTAGATGGTGGTGACCTCTGGGATGACCAAAAGGCACCATAGTGCTGAGAAAGTGACAGAGGAGTGCTCAGCACTAAAACATCTCTATCACACCTTTCAAGGCTCAGGGTCCATTGCAGAAGAGGTGGCAGAAAGAATGTAAGAGCCAAAGGAAGGTTTAAAGGTGCTTTACAATGCACTCTTCCAGACCCAAAATGGCCTGGATATCTATAACCTCACAGTGCCTGGCACTACCTACACAAGACGAGTATAATAGGAGGAAAAGATGATGACATCAAAATAAAAGAGGCTGATTGAGGGGAAGGGTTATGATGGACAGTGGAATTGTGAAGGGGAAAGTGAAGGGAAGGAATTATTGTGGTTTATTATCTATAATTGTAGAAGTTGTCAATAATAAAAAATAAAAAATGAAAAATGAGGCCTCCCTCAAGGCTATAAGCCAAAATAAAAACTTTTCTCCCATCAGCTGCTTTTGCTCAGGTGCTTCATCCAGCAATGAGAAGGTAACTGCAATAGTATTCTTACGTATATATTCACACACGCATGTATATGTAAGTATACTTAATAATTCAATTTAGGAACCTTGGCTTAGAGTTTGACATTCTTTTTATTGTTGTTGTTGTTCAGCAGTCTTTAAAAACAGATAAATCTTTTTCCTAATGAGAATTTATTAGACTGTGTTAGTCAGCACTTCATTGTAATAACCTTTCTCTCACAAGTGACGTATAAAGCCAAGAGAGGCTTATTTTGGCTCATAGTTCTGGAAGCTCAAGTCCAAGATCAGGTGGGCATGTTTACTTAGACTATTCGTGAGGAAGCAGAGCATAATGGGAGTACATTGGAGCCAACTGTCACCTCTTCTGATGGGAAGGAGAGAGGAGGGAGGGGAACGAAAGGAGGAGAAGAGAGAGAGGAGAGGGAGAGGATAGAGAAAACAATCATCATAGACTAGAGTCTCACAAGCCCCCTTGAGAGCATAGCCCTCAATTTTTAAGTATATCCCAGTAGACCCCACCTGTTATAGCTCCACAGCATCGCCCAATACCCTCAACTGGGAGACCAGACTTTGTATAGGGACACTTATGCATAGCACACCCCAAAGTAATAGCTTGATATTGAAGATGAGTCACGTGTGCTAGTCTGCAAACCATTGATCTCTTCATTGCAGAATTTCTTTGGAAATAGATGAACATGTGTGTTTGGGATGACTGGAACCTGCTTGAGAAAAGGCATTCATTTTTCTTGTATATATCCACAGGTATTTGTGAAACAGGGACATGACTACTGCTGTTACTTAAGACGTTTTTTTAGTTAACAAAGGTCATTACTAATGGTAGCTTGATGTTCTCAGTCATTGATATTTTAAGTTTTATTAGGATTTTAATTCATGAACATACTGTAATTTGGTCATAACTCCCTTCCATTACCCTCATTAGTTCTCCCTCCCTATCCCCATCCTCATTCCAGTGAACTCCCAAAAGGAGATATTTTTAAAATACAACTCTTAGAAACTAAGGTTGATTTATGTGGATGTGTGTTGAAATTATTATGTATAGAACTAGTTTCAAACTTTTGCCATTAACAATAAAGTTTAGGAATTTCTTGTATAGTGACTGATAGAATTAGTTAACTGATAAAGTCTTCCTTAAGAGGGGCAGACAAAAGCCTAAGTGCCTCACAGTATCAATAGTATTGTTACTGTTTTAGAAAAATGTTCTTTTTAAAAAATTAATAATTTATTTTTATTTTTTAAATTTAAATTTTTTTTAAAAATATTTATTTATTTATTTGAGAGAGGGAAAGAGGCACACATGTGTGCACACACACATACACACACACACACAGAGACAGAGAGGGAGAGAGAGAGAGAGAGAGAGGGAGAGAATGTATGCACCAGGGCCTCCAGCCACTGCAAGTGAACTCAAGATGCATGAACCACCTTGTGCATCTGGCTTACATGGGTCCTGGGGAATCAAACTGAGGTCCTTTGGCTTTGCAGGCAAATGCCTTAACCACTATGCCGTCTCTCCAACCCTATTTTTTTTATGAGAGGGAGAGAGAGAGAATTGGCATGTCAGGGCCTCAAGCCACTCAATCAAGCTCCAGACATGTGTGCCACCTTGGGTGCATGTGTGACCTTGTGTGCATGCATCACCTTGCTTGTCTGGCTTATGTGGGTTCTGGGGAGTTGAGCCTGGGTCCTTGGGCTTCATAGGCAAGTGCCTTAACTGCTAAGCATCTCTGCAGCCCTAGAAAAGCATTCTTTAAACATAGCAAGGACAACAGAAATTATTCTCTTTAAGAGCCAGGTATCATTCTTTTTTTTAAAAAATTATTATTTTTTATTGACTTTTATACTTACATACAAAAAAAACCCCACCTGATATTTCTCTCCCCTCCCCCATTCCACTTTAGAACTCCAGTCTCCATCATATCCCCTCCCTCTCTCCATTAGTCTCTCTTTTAATTTGATGATATCATCTTTTTTTTTCTATTTTGAGGGTCTTGCAAAGGTATTGCTAGGCACTGCAAGATCATGGATATCGAGGCCAATTTCTGTCTGGGCAGTTGCATTGTAAGAGGTCATATCCTTCCTTTGGCTCTTCCATTCTATCCGCCCCCTCTTCCGCAATGGTCCCTGAGCCTTGGAGGGTGTGACAGAGGTGTTTCAGTGCTGGACACTCCTCCATCCCTTCTTCTCAGCACTATGTTGCCTTTTGGGTGATCCCAGTGGTCATCACCATCTTTCCCTCTCCTTCCTTCCCCTCTTCTTTCCTCCTTTCCTCTTCCCCTTTCATTTCCTTCCTCCTCTTTCTCCCTTTCTTCCTGCTTCAGACAGGGTCTTGCTTTATAAACCAGTCTGCTCTCAAAATTGCAGTCCTCCTTTATCAGTCTCCCAAGCACAGGGACATTTGTTACCATTCTGAAGGCAATGAAGATATAATCTAGAGTTACCTTTTCATTTCCTTCAGAGTCAATGAATTATATTCCAGTCTATAATAATTCCCCTATTCTCCTATTTGTATTCCAGAATGTTAAAATATAATCTTTTTCTAATATTTCTTTTTAAAAATATTTTGCTTTTTTATTTATTTGAGAGAGAGAGAGAAACAGGCAGAGAGAGAGAGAGAGAGAGAAGAGAGAGAGAAAGAGAGAGAGAATGGGTGCCATTCCCATATATTAATGCTATTCTCACTTTTGGTTAGAGAAACTTCTCTTTTAGATGGTGGTGACCTCTGGGATGACCCAAAAGGCACCATAGTGCTGAGAAGAAGTGACAGAGGAGTGCTCAGCACTAAAACATCTCTATCACACCTTTCAAGGCTCAGGGTCCATTGCAGAAGAGGTGGCAGAAAGAATGTAAGAGCCAAAGGAAGGTTTAAGGTGCTTTACAATGCACTCTTCCAGACCCAAAATGGCCTGGATATCTATAACCTCACAGTGCCTGGCACTACCTACACAAGACGAGTATAATAGGAGGAAAAGATGATGACATCAAAATAAAAGAGAGGCTGATTGAGGGGGGGAAGGGTTATGATGGACAGTGGAATTGTGAAGGGGAAAGTGAAGGGGAAGGGAATTATTGTGGTTTATTATCTATAATTGTAGAAGTTGTCAATAATAAAAAATAAAAAATGAAAAATGAGGCCTCCCCTCAAGGCTATAAGCCAAAATAAAAACTTTTCTCCCATCAGCTGCTTTTGCTCAGGTGCTTCATCCCAGCAATGAGAAGGTAACTGCAATAGTATTCTTACGTATATATTCACACATACGTATATGTAAGTATACTTAATAATTCAATTTAGGAACCTTGGCTTAGAGTTTGACATTCTTTTTATTGTTGTTGTTGTTCAGCAGTCTTTAAAAACAGATAAATCTTTTCCTAATGAGAATTTATTAGACTGTGTTAGTCAGCACTTCATTGTAATAACCTTTCTCTCACAAGTGACGTATAAAGCCAAGAGAGGCTTATTTTGGCTCATAGTTCTGGAAGCTCAAGTCCAAGATCAGGTGGGCATGTTTACTTAGACTATTCGTGAGGGAAGCAGAGCATAATGGGAGTACATTGGAGCCAACTGTCACCTCTTCTGATGGGAAGGAGAGAGAGGGAGGGAGGGGAACGAAAGGAGGGAGAAGAGAGAGAGAGAGAGGAAGGGAGATAGAGAGAAAACAATCATCATAGACTAGAGTCTCACAAGCCCCCTTGAGAGCATAGCCCTCAATTTTTAAGTATATCCCAGTAGACCCCACCTGTTATAGCTCCACAGCATCGCCCAATACCCTCAACTGGGAGACCAGACTTTGTATAGGGACACTTATGCATAGCACACCCCAAAGTAATAGCTTGATATTGAAGATGAGTCACGTGTGCTAGTCTGCAAACCATTGATCTCTTCATTGCAGAATTTCTTTGGAAATAGATGAACATGTGTGTTTGGGATGACTGGAACCTGCTTGAGAAAAGGCATTCATTTTTCTTGTATATATCCACAGGTATTTGTGAAACAGGGACATGACTACTGCTGTTACTTAAGACGTTTTTTTAGTTAACAAAGGTCATTACTAATGGTAGCTTGATGTTCTCAGTCATTGATATTTTAAGGACAGCACTAGCCACAGAGTCTAGTTAAACTCAGAGGGCTCTGGCTAAGCCTCTGGCTATTTAAATGCATGGAATGAATAGTTAATGTTCCTCCAGGAGGTAGAGGCCATTGGGAGGGAGAGGCTGTCATGGAATTGAATTGCCATTGGGATATCTGGGAGACAGTTGGGGGTAAATCAATATTTCTCTAGTGAATTAGCCCTAATGGGATGGAATTTTTTCCCAGTATAAGTCAGTGGTACATTGTTTCACCCAGAGATAGAGAGAAAGTCTCTGTGCCCAAGAAGCAGGAGATGATGAGGCCCGTAAAAACTCTTCAATTGCAATAACTGTTGGAAAGTGCTGTTTCTGAGTGTAGTCACCTCTGCTGGTTGTCTTTCTGGCTGGAAGTCAGCCTCTGTGCCCTAATTGTTGGAAAGGGTTACTAGGGCTGATAGAGAAATTGTCAATGGGCATCAATGCAGGAACATCTGTTGCTTATTGGACTCTTCAACTCCACATTGTTTTTATACTTCTAAAACATATATATATATTTGGTTTGCGAGGTAGGGTCTCACTGTGGTCCAGGCTTTTACCTGGAATTCACTATGTAGTCTCAGGGTGGCCTTGAACTCACGGCGATCCTCCTACCTCTGCCTCCCAAGTGCTGGGATTAAAGGCATGCGCCACCACGCCGGGCTCTAAAACATATTTTAAAAACCTGCATGCAAGTCAGGTATTATTATCATCTTCCTTTTTTTTTTTTTTTTTTTTTTTCGAGGTAGGGTCTCTGGCCCAGGCTGACCTGGAATTAACTATGTAGTCTCAGGGTGAACTCGAACTCTCCGCGATCCTCCTACCTCTGCCTCAAGTGCTGAGATTAAAGGCGTGCGCCACCACGCCAGGCTCTAAAACATATTTTAAAAACCTGCATGCAAGTCAAGTATTATCATCTTCCTTTTTTTTTTTTTTTTTTTTTTTTTTCAATGTAAGGTCTCACTCTGGCCCAGGCTGACCTGGAATTAACTATGTAGTCTCAGGGTGGCCTCGAACTCTCCGCGATCCTCCTACCTCTGTCTCCAAAGTGCTGGGATTAAAAGTGTGTGCCACCATGCCCGGCTCATCATCTGCCTTTTATAGAGAAAGGAACCCATACCAGGTGATGCAGAAAGGCCATACAGTTCAGCAAGTGTTGGAGCTTGGATTTGACTTATATCAAAACCAAAACCCAAGCTCTATTCATTTGCAACACTTTTTTTTACTTAATGATATTCAGATTTTACTCCTATCCCATCAAGAGTCATGCTTAATATGTGAAGTTGGATACACACATACATACCTACATACATGCATGCATATATATATATACACATACATACATACCCACATACATACCACAATTCCCCCCAAAGAATCTTTAGAAGCTCAGTCTCTGGGTTGTAGCCCAAGCTATTAACAGAGGTTCTTTACATTAAGTCTACCTAATGATTCCTGACAAAATTTGTAACTGTCAAGGAAAATAATTTAACAAGGAAAATGACCACAACATGTAAAAGAAAATCTCCATCCCTATTATTAGCACAAACTTAAACATCAGTTTGGCAAAAATGGGCAATTATAAGATATACTTGCATTTGAAAATCACAAATATATGAAACAAATATTAAAAGAGAAAAGTCAGATCCATTGATAGAATTGGCTTCCTACCCATCTCACAGCATGAGGCTGAATGATTCTCAGCACCACTGCTGGCTTCTAAGTAAAATTGCCCATTATGTGGGAAGAAAGATCAGGGCAGCACTCAGAGGCTGGCCTAGATAATTGGCTCACCTAGTGTATCTTGATAATTTAGTTTTAACATTACTTCAAATTCTATGAAAATGAAAATCAGCACGTGTATTGAAAGTGCTTTTGTAAGAAAGTAAACTGAAATGATAAATGGTCCTGTGACCTTGCTTGGCATCTTGTTCAAGGTGCCCCTGGGGTGTTTGAGAATTCCTGACTGGCTTAATGCCCACTTTAATGATGACAAAGAAGGACAGAATGGTGTTTAATGATGTTTTAAGTAGATCCTAAATGGAGGCTCATGGCCAACATCAAGGCCCAGGGAAAACACAAGTGAATGTCAGAAGTAGAATAATCACTACCAAGTACCTCCTGCCGCAGCAAGAATTAATAAAACTCGGAAACCTCCTGAGTCCTAGGGCATGGGCAATCCTGAAAGCATTTGTTGGCATATTCCAAGTTCTGATGTTGGCATCTTTGGACATCTGAGTTTTTAAAGAAACTTCTTGGAAAGCTGGCAAAAACATTTGAAAGATTACAGTTTATTAAAAATAAACAGTAATTATTAAAGAAATCTTGTATTTTATAGAAAGACAGAATAATAAAGAACTGGTTCTAGACTTGTCACAAAACATGAACCATATTTTACTTTATTATGTAATTATTTCCTATTCTATTCTAGTATGGTTTTATTTTTAAAGCAAAGTTGTAACCATATTGTGTATAGAACCTATGTTATTATATAAACAATTTCCTTAAACTATCTTTTTGTTTTAGAGAGAGAGAGAGCCCCAGCTGCTACAATCTAATGCCAGATGGCTTGCGCCACCTAGTGGGCATGTGCAGCCTTCCACTTGCTTCACCTTTGTGCATCTGGCTAACATTGTGTCTGGAGAGTACAACATGGGTCCTTGGGCTTTGTAGGCAAGTGCCTTAACTGGTAAGCCATCTGTTCAGCCCTCTTAAACTATCTTTATAATTATATATTTTAAAAACTTATAACACCCGAAAAGTGATATAACATCGTGAACTATATCTTCTTATCTTGATTTTATTTTCAACTATGCCATGATGGGGCTGGAGAGATGGCTCAGCAGTTAAGAGAACTTTCTGTGCAAGCATGAAGACCTGAGGAGGACTGAGAGATGGCTTGAACTTGATCCCCAGAACCCACATAAATAGCTGGCTGTAGCACCTGTAACACCAGTCCTGTAGGGGAGCAGAGATCTGAGAATCATAGTAGTTCAAAGGAGTGGAGTACTAGAGGGCAGGTGGAAATGGCAAACTATGGGATCTGTATAAGATCCTTGAATAAGAAAGGATGGAAGAGCAATGGAGCAGAACACTGGACTTCCACTACAGCCACAGCAGGCAAGTGTACCCTGCTGAAAGGGAGTGCCTAGGGTGCATATACATGAGCATGTGCTCCCCACAACACGATGCACACACACACACACACACACACACACACACACACACACATGCACGCACACACACACACACACACACACACAAAAGGAACACACATTTACAGCCAAAAACCCCATCTTTTTTCAAATTCTATCTGGTGAACAGAGAAGGCTTCTCAGAGAATTTCAATGAGAGAAATATCATGATGCTATTCGTTCACATGCCTCATATCAGTTGGTCAAGGACAAGCCCTCTGTCTGAGGTGAACCTCCCTGGAAATCACTTGACCTACTTCCCAGTTATGCTCAACCTTTAGCGATGATATAAAGATTTAATGAAATAGTGAAAGCAAAAGGATTTAGTCCTGACACATACTAGCTTGTCAGTAAATGAATAGTTCTAAACAAGCAATTCTTCTACTCCTTAAAATATGAGGTCTCTAAAATAAGTGAATATGTGCATAGAACCAAATAAAACAAGCAAACAAAATAAACAAAATAACTCTAATCAAACATAAAACATTTTAGGGCTGGAGAGATGGGTTAGTAGTTAAGGAGCTTGCCTGAGAAGTAGAGACTTGTGTTCAACTCTCCCAGACCCACATAAGCCAGATGCAAGAGGTGACACAAGCTCAAGGTTGAACATGTGCACAAATGGCACATGCGTCTGAGTTTGATTGCAATGGATAGAGGCCCTGGTGCACTAGTTCTCTCTCTCTCTCTCTTTCCCTCTCTGGCATAAAAAAAGGCCAGTCTATTGGGCTAGCCTCATTTAAGAAAACCCCATTTTAGTCATGGGCGATAAATAAATTCTAGAGGCCTACTGTGCCAACATTTTGCCTAGAGTCCCAGACAATGCAGCAGTCTAGTGTATACTTCAAACTCTGTTAAAAGGGCAGAATTGGACTTCCAGTCAAGACGGCATCTGCTGAACCATGCCTCACCTCACAGGAAAGGCAAGGCAAGACATTTAGGGTTAAGAGGGGTTTTTTATAGTATGCAGATTCTAGCAGACCTCCACTGGGAGGGCATGGAGGAGCAAAGTAGGGAATCTGCTGAGTCCCATGCTTTATGGTAGCCCACTAGTCCCCTAATCCCCTCAAGCAGACAGTGCCACACTCCCAGCTGCAGGTTCCTCCTGCACTAACCACAGGTTTAGTGGACCCAGGCAAACAGGTTAGCATTCACCCATCCCTGCCCTGACCTAGGCTTATACATGAACCCTGTCTCAATAGCTGCCAGCACCCCCTCTCCAGTTCCCCCCACCTGAATGCCAAACAGGCTACTGTTTGCCCCACCCCACCAAAGAGGCTACTGTTTGCCCCACCCCACCAAATAGGCTACTGTTTGCCCCACCGCACACCTACCTAGGCTTTTTAGCCCCTGTAGAGCTCCACCCATGAAAGCCATCTCACTCGCCACTGCTCCCCCCCCCCCCATGTGCAGACACAGGCCAACAGGCTAGCACTCACCTCACCCTGCCGGACCTAGGCTTTCCCACCCCCATAGAGCTCCACAAGTGAAAACCATCCCACTTGCCATTGTTTTACCCATGCATGGACCCAGGTCAAGGGTAAATTACAGTTTCCTCCTAAACCTAATAAGATTCCTTCACTGTGATGGGCAGATCACAGCACAAAAGGATTAACATAAAAAATCAAATGCAAGTAAATCCAACAAGATCGCCCAGTCCCACAATGGATGTCTCTAATCAAAACATAAATGAGATAATAGGATCAGAACCCCAAAATGAAGACATAAGCAATGCAACCCTGGCCAAGAAAATAGCAGAACTTGCAGAAAATCAGCAAAGGGCCAATAATTATATGAATGCTGTCCTCGCTAGATAGGACCTAATAGTAAAAGACCAGGAAGGGCTCCAAATACAGTTGAATGACTTGAAGGAGAGCAAATACAGAGAGGACCCCAATAACCAGCTGGCTAAGCTCAATGAAGACATAACTAAATACAAGAATGCATTCCAGGAAGCAGTAAGAAAATCTGAAAATGCTGTGAAAAGGGAACTCAACAGAGGGATGGAAACTATACATAAAAAAGTAGTAGAAAATACAAACCAAACTGAAAAAGCCCAAAACTCTATAGAAGCTCTCAAGAATAGAGTCAGCCATGTGGAGGATAGAAACTCAGAACTAGAAAACATAACAGAATAAACAGTTCATGAATCCAAAAGTTTCAATAAGCTCAAAATTTTTTGTGAACAGAACATGAGGAACGGTGGGATACACTTAAACATCCCAACAGTCAGATCATGGGGATACTAGAAGGAGAAGAAATTCAGACCAAAGGCATGGAGAACTATTTCAACAAAATTATTGAAGAAAATTTTCCCACTCTCTCAAAAGAAAGTCCCATTAAGTTATAAGAAACTAAAAGAACTCCAAACATACTGGACCAAAGGAGAAATTCTCCAAGACATATTATCATTAAGGCTCTAAACATTGATAACAAAGAGAAACTCCTAAAAGCAGCTAGGGAAAAACAACACATTACATATGAAGGTAACCCCATCAGAATTACTTCAGACTTCTCAATGGAAACCCTGAAAGCCAGAAGGGCCTGGAATGGAACACTGCAAAGTCTAAGAATTTAAGGCTTCCAACCCAAACTACTCTACCCAGCAAAAGTATCCCTCATAACAGATGGTGAAAGAAAAACTTTCCAAAATAAAACTCAGCTTTACAACTATATGAACACAAAGCCAAACCTACAGAGAGTACTTCAAGGAATTCTCCACACAGAAGAATCAAACAACCAACCTCAAGTGCCTACAAGAAGCAGAGCACAATAACCAAACTTAGTGAAGGCAATAAACACTAAAGTCCAAAAAAACACCAAACCATATTCACCACCACAAAATGGCAGGAATTAAATCAAACCTCATAGTTATTACCCTTAACATTAATGGCCTTAATTCACCAATCAAGAGACATGTGCTAACAGGGTGTATCAGAAAATTACACCCCTCAATCTGCTGTCTTTAAGAAACCCACCTCATCACTAAAGACAGACACCTCCTCAAGGTGAAAGGGTGGAAAATGATATTCCAAGCAAACAGAAATAAGAAACAAGCAGGCATTGCTACACTAATATGGGATAAAATAGATTTCAAACCAAAAGTAATAAAAAAAGACAAATAAGGCCACTTATTACTTATCAGGGAATGATCCAACAAGAGGATATCACATTCATCAGTTCTTATGCACCAAACACAAGTATATCACACTTCATAAAACAAAACCTACTTGACAACAAAACAGAAATAACCACTAACACCATCATAGTTGGGGACTTCAATACTCCACTAGCAGCAATGGATAGATTACCCAACAGAACATTAACAGGGAAGTAAGAGATCTCAACAAAATCATAGATCAACTAGGTCTACCAGGCATCTACAGAACATTCTACCCAAAATCCACAGGTTACACATTCTTCTCAGTAGCCCATGGAACCATCTCTAAAATAGATAATGTACTGGGTCATAAAGCCTGCCTCCAAATATTTAGAAAAATCGACATAATCTCCTTAATGATATCAGATAACAATGCAGCATCACTAGAAATTAAGAACAAAAGATGCGTCAGGAATCCCACCACCTCCTGGAAACTGAACAACACAGATTTAAACAATAAATGGATACTGGATGAAATAAAAAATGAAATTGCAAAATTTCTAGAAACGAATGAAAATGAGAACACAATGTACCAAAACTTATGGGACACAATGAAGGCAGTCATCAGGGGAAAATTCATAGCACTAAATGCTTTCATAACAAAGACAGAGAGATCCCAAATCAGTAACCTAACCATCCACGTAAAGGCATTGGAAAAACAAGAAGAATCCAACCAAAAAAAGCTTCAGATGGAAAGAAATAATTAAGATCAGAGCAGAAATTAATGAATTGGAAACTAAGAAGACAATTAAGAAAATTGATGAAACAATGTGCTGGTTTTTTGAAAAAATAAACAAGATTGATAAACCCCTGGCCAATCTGATCAAGCAGAAAAAAGAGACAACTCAAATTAACAGAATTAGAAATGAAAAAGGAGAGATCACAACAGACATAAGTGAAATTGGGAGAATCATCATGACATATTTCAAAATCCTCTATTCCACAAAACTGGATAATTTGGAGGAAAAGGATGAATCCCTGGACACTTACCACCTACCAAAGCTAAACTCAGAGCAGATTAATCTCCTAAACAAACTTATCACACCCACCAATACTGAAAAGGTAATTCAAAACCTCCCCAAAAGGAAGAGTCCAGAACCACATGGCTTCTCAGCTGAATTCTATCAAACCTTCATGGAGGAACTGAAACAGATCTTGCTCAAACTGTACCACATAATCAAAGAACAGGGAAAGCTCCACAACTCCTTCTATGAAGCTAATACCAAAACCAGGCAGAGATGACACAAGAAAACTATAGGCCTATTTCCCTGATGAACACAGACACAAAGATCCTGAACAAAATCCTCACAAACCAAATTCAACAAACATCAAAAGCATTATCCACCTTGATCAAGTAGGCTTCATCCCAGGAATGCAGGAGTGGTCCAACATGTGGAAATCTGTCAATGTAATACACCACATAAATAAGTGAAACACAAAAACCAAATGATCATTTTGATATATGCAGAAAAGGCCTTTGACAAAATAGAACATCACTTCATGATCAAAACATTGGAGAGAAAAGGCATGGATGGGTTATATGTCAACATAATAAAGGTCATATATAAAGCTCCTAAAGCCCAAATAATACTTAATGGGGAGAGACTGAAGGAATTCCCATTGAGATCAGGAACAAGATGGGGTGTCCACTCTCACCTCTGCTCTTTAACATAGTACTGGAAATCCTAGTTCAAGCAATAAGATAGGAGAAAGAAATCAAAGGGATACAAATTGGAAAGGAATAAGTTAAGTTAGCCCTATAGGCCTATACACAGATGACATGATTCTATACATAAGTGACCAGAGAACCTCCATCTTAAAACTCTTAAAGGTGATTACCTCCTTCAGTAAAGTAGAAGGATACAAGAATCAATGCACAAAATCAGTAGCCTTTCTATATGCAAAACACAAAGATACAGACAAAGAAACAAGCTACATTGTCTCATTTCCAATAGCAACAAAAATATAAAATAAAATAACTTGGAATGACATTAACCAATGATGTGAAACACCTTTACAATGAAAACATAAAAACACTCAAGAAAGAAACAGAGAAAAGGGAAAGAACTCCTATGCTCCTGGATAGGCAGAATTAACACTTTGAAAATGGCAATGCTACCAAAAGCAATATAGAGATTTAAGGTAATATCAATAATTTCTTTACAGAGATAGAAAAAATTATCTCAGATTTCATATGGAATGGCAGAAATCTTTGGATATCCAAGCACACCCTCAGCAAAAGAAACACCTCTGGAGGCATCAACATACCTGAGCTAAAGCTATATTACAAAGCCATAGTAACAAAAACAACATGGTACTGGCATAAAAACAGGATTTTAGACCAATAGAACAGAATAGAGGACCAAGACTTTGGGTCAAGCACCTATTCCTACTTGTCTTCAACAAACTGTGCTGGACAAATTGGATAACTATATGCAGGAAAATGAAACTAGATCCACAAATCTTGCCATGCACAAAATTAAGTCCAAATAGATAAAACACCTCAATATAAGACCAGAAACTCTGCTACTACTGGAAAAAAAAAAAATATGAAGAACTTTTCATGATATAGGAGTGGGAAAAGCCTTCCTGAACAAAACCCCAGTAGCTCAGGAAATTAAACAATCACTCAATCATTGGGATCTCATGAAGCTGAAAAGTTTTTTCACAGATAAACATGCAATAAGCAGAGCCAATAGATTAAACACAGAATGGGAGAAAATTTTTACTGGCTATCCAACTGACAGAGGCCTAATCTCCAGAATCTACAAAAAACCCAAAAACCTAAACAATAAAAAATAAAAATAAAAATCAAACAGCCCACTCACAAAATGGGACAGAGTCCTGAACAGGGAGTTTTTGGATGAAGAAATTCAAATGGCAAACACACACTTAAGAAAATGTTCAACATCTCCAACCACCAGGGAACTGCAAATTAAAACATCTGTAAGATTCCACCTTACCCCAGTAAGGATAGCAAACATTAAAAAATCAAATGAAAACAAATGTTGGCAAGGAAATGGACAAATAGGAACCCTCATTCACTGCTGGTGGGAATGCAAGATGGTACAACCACTATGGAAAGCAATATGGAGACTTCTAAAAAGATTGACTATAGAGTAATGAACAGACCCTGTTATTCCCTTATTGGGCTCCATGCCTCAGTTCAGAGATATTTGCTCAACCATGTTTATAGCTGCTCAATTCATAATAGCTAAGAGCTGGAATCAACCTAGATAGTCCATCATTAGGCAAACAGATAACCAAGATGTGGTATATCTACACTATGCACCAGACAATAGGGAGGGTGGTATGGGAGGGGAAGGTAAGGGTGGGGAGGACACAAAACTGGACCCAAATGGAAATGGCACAATAACATCCTATATATTGAAAGGTCTAAAAAGTTGAACCTTCATCAAGTCCTTAGAGGGAACACCTGATTCACAGGGCCCTGGAGAGGGTATGATGAAGACTAACTTTAAGCTTCTCCTGCTTATATTTCTCTCTCTCTACTTCTCTCTCTCTCTTCTGTCTCTTCTCTCATTCTCTTTTATATTACCTATCTTTTCCTTCCTTCTTTTCCCTTGGTGCTGGCCTGTAACTCCCAGTACCAGGATGCAGTTAACATCCACTTTTAGCTGTTTATCAGCGAGACCTACAAGGTTTCCCAAAGGAAGACAGAGTTCTGTCAGATTACTTGATGACCCACCAAAGGTTAATGGTAATACCCTACTGCCAAAGACACCATATGGCTTTTGTATGGAGTGATCTGGCTGGTATGGAGTGATCTGGCTGGAATCTGGAAGAGTGTCAGTTCCCAGAAAATTAGCCTGTCTAGTGCCAGAAGGTGATACATGAGTGACTGGGCAAAGTGACCAACATGTGTCCAAGCAGCGTGTGATCAAAGCTTCTCAGCAGCAAACAACCTGACATGATGCTCACACAAGGGTAATAGTGGTACCCAGCCATGGTGGGTAACCAACAGCTCTTGATTTGGCTAACAGATCTGCTCAGTGGAATGAAACCCATATCTGGAACTGGGAAACATGTCAGAACCATATCCAAAAAGTGAGCCCACTCTCCAATATCAAGGTCCCACCAATCGTGGGCTACAAGAAGGTCTACACTTATGAAATTCTCTCTAAAATAATAATGGTTATCCCATTTATCTGGTGCTGACTTCTCTCTCTGTTGGAGAATTTGCTTCTCTTTTGCAGATGGATGCAGAACCTGAGGAGAGAATCAGCCCATCATCACACCTCACCCGGGACCCAGCTGAAACCATAGAGTAATGGGGGAAATGAGCAAGAGTACTGCTTTCTTGGTGAACCTGGTACCAACACAAGAGTGAAGGAGATAGACACAGAGGACAACTCAGCTCCTATTAAACCAGATATTCAGAGACACAGAGGCTCCTTAGACCTCATCACTGAAGTAGACCTAAAATGAACCCAACATGGCTCAGGGAAATTTGCAGAAGAGGTTTAAGAAAGATTGTTAGTGCCACAAGTTGGAACATTATGCCTCTTACCCATAACTGACGGCTACCCCCACGATGTATGACCCACATTCCCAATGAGGAGAGTCCCTTTGCAGGGGTTAGGACAGGGAGGAGGCTAATGATGGTACCAGCATGACTGTATACACGCTATCTACATAACTAATAAAAAATAATAATAAAATTTAAAAGTTAATAATTATAAAGAAGGGGAAAAAGGAAGAATTTATGCCAAATCTTGTTCCCTACCATAAAATAAAATAAAATAAAAACTTCATTCTCAGGATTTTATTTTTAATGTATGTGTGCAGAAGCATGTGTATGCATGTACATATGGAGGCCAGAGGGCAACTTTAGGTGTTGTTCCTCAGAAATGCCATCCACCTTTTCTGAGGCAGGGTCTGTCATTGGCATGGAGCTTGCCATGTAGGCTAGATTGGCTGGCCAATGAGTCTTAGGGGTCTTCTCTATGTCTGCCTCCCCAGTGTTGGGGTTATAAGCATGAGCATTATAGCATTTATAGCACTCAGCATTTGAGTCCTGGGGTCAAACTCAAGTCTTCATGTTTGTGAGATAAACATTTACCCAATGAGCTATCTTTCCAGCCAGAAGATTTTATTTGTGTATGCACAAGAAACTTAGACTTGCCAAAAATCTTCATGAAGATCTTAATATTTCTGAGGAAACAGTGTTGAATTGTCAGTTAGAGAATTAGTGTTCCTGCTTAGCTGTCGGGCAGTTCTCTGAACCTTTGCTAAAGAATCAGATCTGACTGATGTATTGACATCATTTAGCATTGAGATATAAACTTCATTATGTTGATAAAAGCTGACATTTGTCATTTACTATTTGATCCCTAAAACCTGTTTTAAAGTGACAAAATAATCATATCTTTAAAAAAATATTTATTTGAGAGAGAAAAAGAGGCAGAGAGAGGGAGAGAGGGAGGGGGAGGGAGGGAGAGAGAGAGAGAGAGAGAGAGAGAGAGAGAGAGAGATATTGAGAGAATGGGTGAACTAGGGCCTCCAGTGGCTACAAATGAACTCCAGATGCATGCACCACCTTGTGTATCTGGCTTATGTAGGTACTGGGGAATTGAACCTGGGTCTTTTCATTCACAGTTTGACACATAACACACTTTCAAGGGTTTGGTTAGTTTTCAGGGCTGCTCTTGGGAGTCCTTGCTTGAAATGTTGAAACAAATTTAAGAATTAAGACAATTTAATAATAAATATAGTAAGAATATGATTTGTGAGTAGCAAATTTCCTCATCTCTAAGTCATTTTTGTAATGCTCAAAAGTTATAAATTGTATCCATTTGCAGGTTTAAAATCCATTTATTTTTGAAAAATTCTAACCACATACATAAAACATACATAAAATGGGATACAGCAGGTTGTGGTGGTATATGCCAGTAGACAATTGCTGAGGAGGAGGTTAAAGTTTGAGGCCAGTGGGCTACATCTTGGGACTGAGGAGATGGCTCAGTGGTTTAAGGTACTTTGCTCTGAAGACCTGATTACTAGTGTTTGGGTCCCCAATACTCACATAAAGTAGTACAGGCATCTGTAATCCCAATGAGCCTATGTCAATGGTAGGTGGACTCAGGAGAATCCCACAGCTCACAAGCCAAATAATCTGGTTTTCCAAACAAGGTAGAAGACAAGGAAGGACAACCCAAGGTTGTCTTCTCCACAAATGAATGTGCACACTAATGCACACACACACACACACACATGCCAATGCTGAGCTAAATGAATTGGATAGTAAAGAAACATATCTAAAGGGACTGATTATTAGTGATTGGAGTTCAGACCTCTAATTTGTGAAGGTAACATGTGAGTGTGCAAACTAATCCTTAGCTCTAAAATATACTGTTAGATAGAGATTTTAATGCCCTAAAATAATTTAAAGTATGTCCTGATTTTTTATAGCATTTGAAAAATAGGTATCTGGAAATGACTGGAAATTTCTCAAGTTGATTTATCTTTCATGAGTCACAAGATGAAAGCGATTCTCTGATACCATGTCCCATGTTTTTCATTCAGGAGTGGGAGAGAATTCTAATTAAAACTAATCCAGTCATGGTCTTGAAATATCAGGTGCTATAATGTGATTTGCTTCTTAACAGTCAAGACTATATTGCCATAAATATTTCACTCTCGGTTGGTTAGAACTAAATTCAAAAAAGTGACAAAGTGGAAATGACTTCTGGGAAGCTGGAGTCTTAGGTTCTGTCAAATGAGCTTGGAGTGTAATCTTGGAGAGGGAGGTTTGGGGGGCTCTATGAACCCACTTTATGGAGCCCTTATAATAGCTCACCTTTAGGGAGAAACAGACCTCCACCAGCCTTTTAAAAATTTATATTTATCTACAGGTTATATTCTTTAATCCCCTTCCTCAGTGGGGTTATGGTACTCACTGTGGGCTCATGAAGGCTCAGTAACTCCCTGGGAGGACCATGCCTCAGGGTATTTCTACCCACTCTGTGGCTCTTACCATCTTTCCAACCCCTCTTCCACAGTGTTCCCTGAGCCATGGCAGGCCTGTTAGCAGTCTTATTTAGTGCTGAGATCTCTGTATCCTCTGGATTTCTGCATTGATGGCTTTGATTGACCACTGTATCTGTCATCATTGCCCTGGAGCTGGTCCTCATGCTAGCAGTAAGAGCAGTATTCACGTCACCACTTCCTTTGCAACTTCTCCTGGGTCCTGACAGATGTGGTAAAGGTGGCATGTCTCATGGTGGGCAGTCAGCTATATTCTTGTCTTATCGATGGATTTTAGGTCTCCTTTATTTTCTCAGCTATCTGTAAAATAAAGCAGATTTTCCAAATAAAAGTGAGAACAGTTTGGGTTAAAGGGGG
Source organism: Orientallactaga sibirica (assembly GCA_036365145.1). Taxonomy (NCBI): domain Eukaryota; kingdom Metazoa; phylum Chordata; class Mammalia; order Rodentia; family Dipodidae; genus Orientallactaga; species Orientallactaga sibirica. The sequence goes on from JAEOAD010000015.1 coordinate 16,747,898, forward strand.
TATGCAAATTTATGTGAGAATTTTTTAATTGATTAATTAATTAATTAATTTTTGGTATACAAGCCCACTCTTCTTTTCCAGAGAGCAGTGGGGACTTCCGTCTGAAGTGTATGTGTTTCCTGGCCATGGGATTCTGACTTGGTTTCTAGTACTAAATATGAGTTCTCCCCTACTGAGCGGGCCTCATGTCCAATCAGAGAATAGTTACCTGCAGAGACTGTGTGCCTCTGTTGCACAGGTGTGTATTTGTTGTCCAGCTGGTTGATTTCATAGTCTGCAGGATCCCCTGTTTATTTATGCTGTTGGTGGCCATTGTCCTCTAGCAGCTCCCATAGAGTTTTCCAGCACTATGAGGACTAGCCAGGTGGGAGGTAGTTTCCTTTTCAGTTTTGGCATGATATTCCAATTTCCTGTCACCACAGAATATTCCATCAGCCTTTTAATATATTAATATAAAGTGCCACAATTCGCCTGCCCCCCCCATTCCTGTTCCTGATTCTTCCTCAAAGCACTGATAACTGGGAATTGTACAATGAGTCCATTACTTTGTGCATCTCTTTTCACTGTGTTAGTATATAAGATTTGTGGATCTGTTCACTGTTATATTTACCATGAAACCATCCAAGGCATCATGGTACACAGTTGCTTCCTGAATACTTGTTGAAAGAATGAGTAAATGGGAATAATGTACGGTAATACAAACACCCGGAAACCATCTCCATGAATCTGGACTGTCTTTGTTCATTCAAAAGGCATAAAATACAGAGTCTGCCTCTCCTACCTAGACTGCTCTCCTTCTCATTACCAATGTCCATGTCCTGAAAGTGCTAAATCCTCCAAATCCTGTCTTTACTTTTGCCTTGGAAATCAGTTCCTGCCTACTTTGAATAGTTTCAGCATTTAAAACAATGCTTTTTTATATATGTGTGTATGTATGTATAAATATAATACACATGTAAATAAGATATAATTTTCACATAGCATTATGTTATAGCTTTATTTTATATTGTAATAAACCCATTACAATGTAACTATATTTCCACAGTAATATGTAGGTCTTCTCCTATTAGGCTCTGAAGTCTTGAGGATGAAGATTAAGTGATATTATCTTCTAATTATCTAATATGAGTGATATCTTCCATAATATACAGTAGACATACTATAAAGCATTGTGCAATAAGTTAAATGTGAAAGTTCTGGCAGAAGAAAGATCTGTCTAATGGCTTGGGAGCTGAGAGGTTGTTCAGTGAATTTTCTGTCCACTTTGTCATGCTCATAAAGTTATCAACCTCCTCAGGAATCATATGTTATAACATCTGCTTTATTTGAATGACATTGAGAGCAAGTTTTCTCCTCCCCAGCCACACTCAGCTAGAGGGGACACTGTGCTAGCACCAGGCACATGTCTTTTTGCATTCACTTGCTCCCTGATTTATCAGTCCACCTCTCTTAAAATTAGTTACTGTTGTGGCTTGGGTCTTTAGTGTTTTCTTATTTTTTATATTAATTTTTAAGTCAGCACACAAAGTGGTGGGATTCGTTGTGGAATTTTTATAATACATATTATTATACTTTGTTCTTTATCCCTTCGGTACTATCCTTCCTCACGCACTCCCCTCTCTTGGTGGTCTTATATGTCCCCTTGAATAATCATCTCTTTTGCTTCCATCTCACATGTATTCCATTATTCTCTTTCCTCCCTTCATCCTTCCCTCTAGATGTCTTCCTCTTGTGTCATAGTTCCCTTTTACATTTGTGTCATACATGTATGTATATATGTGCATTTATATAAGTTTAAATATAGACTGTGCATATCATAGAAACCATGCAGTGTTTCTCTTTCTGAGTCTGGCTTATTTTACTCAACATAATGGTCTGCAATTCCATCCATTTTCTTGCAAATGTCATGATTTCCTTTTTCTTTATGACTGAATAAAACTCTATTATGTATACTGTCTTCATTAATCTGTTATTGATGGATAGCTATGATGGTTTTGTATATGGCTATTGTGAATAGTGCAGGAATAAACATGAATGAGATGGATGTGCAAGTATCTCGGTGTCATACTGACCTGGAGTCCTTTGGGTATCTAACCAGGAGTAGTATATCTGGATCATAGGGTAGTTCTACTTTTAGTTTTATAAGGATCCCCCATGTTGATATCCATAGTGGTGAAACCAGCTTGTGTTTCTGTGTAGTTTGGATCTTAGTGATATGTCAGGATCTCATCTGTAGAAGACTTGGTCCCCAGCTGATGACAATAATGAAAGGTGGTAGAAAATTTAGGGGTGTGGTTTAGTTAGAGGAAGTAGATCATTGGAAGACTGTCTTACAATGGGTTGAAGTACATTAGAATCCCCTCTCTCTGTCCTTGTGTCTGTCCAAACTGTCTGTCTCTATTATCTTTCTATCATCTATCTAATCTATCATCTATCTATTACCTATGTCTTATCTATCTATCTATCTATCTATCTATCTATCTATCTATCTATCCTTTTTTTTTGTTTGTTTGTTTTCTGAGGTAGGGTCTCATGCTAGCTCAGGCTGACCTGGAATTCACTATGTAGTCTCAGGGTGGCCTAGAACTCTCAGTGATCCTCCCAGCTCTGCCTCCTGAGTGCACCATGCCCGGCTATCTTTTATCTATCTATCTATCTATCTATCTATCTATCTGTCTGTCTGTCTGTCTGTCTGTCTGTCTATCTATCTATCTATCTATCTATCTATCTATCTATCTATCTATCTATCTATCATCTATCTATCCATCTATCTATGTATCTTCAACATCAATGTATGTCCTCTCTACTCACTCCCCTACCTAGCTGCCATGAGGTGAGCAGTTTTGAACTATGTGCTCCTCACCACAAGTTTGATTTTTGTCACAGATCTCAAACAATGAAGCCAATTACCACATTTCTACCTTTTAAAATTATTTTATTTATTTTGGAGAGAGACACAGAGAGAGACAGACAGAGAGCGAGAGGGAGACAGATAGAGATGGGCGCGCTAGCAGTCTCTTAGCTGCTGTGAATGAAATCCAGATGTGTGTGCCCCCTTGTGGGAAAGTGCAGCATTGTGCCCTTGCGTCACTTTGCATCTGGCTAAACGTGGGACCTGGAGATTGGAACCGGGTTCTTAGGCTTAGCAGGCAGGCACCTTAACCACTAAGCCATCTCTCCAGCCCCACATTTCTACCTTTTAAGTAATTGTCACATTTCTTTTTCACAGTGAAGCAAATCCAAAAGTTGTAAGGAGAGGAATTCTCACCTCCTTGGGCATTCTGAATGTGGCAGTCAAGATCCCAGGTGTGAAGCCAGGTGCATAGTGGATTCTCCCGGTGCATAGTGGGTTCTCAGATACAGGTCCCTGGTCCATTGTCACTGGGGTGGAGTCTCTTCCAGTGCCTCCCACAATCTTTGTTGTCACAGAATATTTTGATCTGAGATGAAATTATAAATATAGCCTATTTATTATCCTCCACCATTTTTTATTAATATTCTTTACCAGCTCCCTCACAATTTCTTGTGGCATTCCTTATAGTCTTAATTTCTGAGAGCAGTTAAGCCCAATGGAGGCAGGCAAGACATAAACCCTGGAAAATAATCAGCTTCAGTTTAGGTTGTAACAATTGTGATCACGAGGTCCTCAGGAGCTGTCATAGGCTTTTGTATAGGTTTATATGTTCTCATTAGACTGCCCATGTCCCTGCCTTTTGGGGATCCATCAGTCTCATGTCTTCTCTAGGACTTCGACTCATTTCTGTGGTTTTTTGCAAGGCTGGGGTAAGTGGCAGGAAGGGTGGTTTTATGGAGTGAAAGCCAACTGGCCCAAAGTTCACAAAGAGTACATCACTCAGTGCATGGCTTTTGCTATGAAAGTTAGGAGTGAGAGCAGAGCTGTTCTTCCTGGGAGCCGTCCTGCTATAATGGAGTGATGAGAAAGGTATGCCCTCAGACCAGGTTAGGCCACCTGAGACCTGCCTCATGCCAATCTCACTGCCTACATGGAACTAGGCACTGATTTTAGTCACTTACAGGAAACATCTTCAGTGTAATAGAAACTGTGATCTCTGCTCATAGTTTGGCAAGCAAGTTGTTCTTAAGTGCAGCCTCATTGGCAATAACTATAATAAAACCAATGAACTCATACATTTTGCAATTTGCAAGTTCACACAGTTCTTATCTATCATTTACCTCATCATCTGGTTTACACTGTGTGCATTATTAGCCCTGTTTTCCAGATGAAAGATTGTGGCTCAGGGAATTTAGGACATTTGTGGTGATGCATACAGGCAGTAAATGTTGGAAATGAGAGAAGTCCAGCCTATTGGCTCCCAACCCAATGATTTAATGGAGAGATAAAAAATGATGTTTATCTGTACACTAGCTCAAGTGATTGTCATATCTGCCTACTTGGCAATTACTAGGTGAGTCTGTAAATGGTCTCATCTGAGGTACTTCAGCATCGTGGGCCCTCTTACACTAATGTCTCCTCCACAGCTGTACTTACAAGCTGCCTCCTCCAGTGAAGGGAGGTAAACCCAGGGCAGCCCTGTGAGTGCCATCACCAACAGAACTCCTGAAGCCCTGAATTAATGGTGTTTGCTGTCTTCTCTTTCCAGATTTTCACAGATGGCTAATAGAGGTTCAGGAGGTTAAGTGACTCGGAGAGGGCCACAGAATGAAGGCGGGGGAGCCTTGTTCTTAGAGGCCTTTCTGTCCCCAGAGCTAGGAGGACAGGAGGCTCACTCAGCGTTCCTGCTCTGCTTGCTCACCTGAACATTAATCAGGGCCGTTACCTTGATTGCCAGCATGCTGTGAAGGCCCTGGAAGAGGATCAGATTTGGAGGAATTCAGCCTCTTGGCTGGATATGAAATGCACCAGCACAGCTTTCCTCGCTTCCTCCTGTGAATGTGCTCGTATTTCACTTCAAGAGGATGTGGGGGTGAAATTTTAATTGAATAAAAGACAGAAAATTCTCCAGGATGGTTTCCATAGCAACTGCAGCTTGTGTGTGTATGTGTGTGTGTGTGTGTGTGCGTGCTTGCGTGCATGGGCACACATGTGCTTGCTTCAATGTGCATTTAACCTATATATAAGAGGAGAGAAAGATGCTCATTCTAGAGTGCAAAAATATGGAACTAGGCAAGGGAAAGGATCTTGAGTCCCTCAGAGAGGCTCAATGCTGGGGTTACTTCTTTTGATGTGCGTATTTTTTCTTCATGGCGGCAGGGACAAACTGAATTCTGTTAACACTTCTCTTTCCTTGGTCTCAAGTAGGCAAGATCACACTTTGCCTGGGGACACTGAGTACAAGGCAAACGGTTTACATGAGGTAGGGTCTTGTGATAAGTCTCTTTCCTGCCCAGATTTGCCCCTGGAGCTTGCTCAGCCAATCAGTCCCTGGAAACAATGGGACCTGGCTTTGTCAGTAAACAGACTGGGTTAGGCCCGAGCTTACACTTCTGTGAATTTGAGCATCTCCCTTGCCTGACTATGGCCTCTTTTTTCTCTTATGTTTGTTTTTAAAAATTCTGTCAGAGGGAGAACAACACTACTATAGGATGTTGTGCCATGTTTGGAAGAAAGTTAGAAGAAAAGGAAGGGCTCGGAGTTTTTGTCCTTTCCTGGGGCTTGTAGGAAAACAGCAAATCCACCAGTTGGACCAGAGGCCACCACGACCTGGAAGGTAGGATGTGTGCTGATGCAGCCAACCTCTAGGTAGCCCTTGACTGTAGAGGAGACTTTCTGGATAGGAGGAAGGGAAGGAAAGGAACAAGGAACAGTGATAAGATGCCATCTTTGTCAAGCACTGGGAACCTATAGACCATTGATAATGCCAGCATTTTTTTTAAAGGTTTCTAGGGCTGTGGGGATGGCTCAGTTGCTATAGCATTTGCTGCATAAGCGTGAGGACCTGAGTTTAGAATCTCAGCACCCACATCTGTGCATCTGTAAACCCAGCACTGGGAAGGCAGAGACAGGCAGATATGTGGGGCAATGTAGCTAGCTAGTTTAGTCAAATACGTGAGCTCTGGGTTCAGTGACAGAGATGGTTTCAATAACTAAGGTGGAGAGGGGGAGAGAGAGATACCTGACAGTAATCTCTGACCTCCACATGCATGTGCACACACATGCACCCATACATCTACAAACTTACATACACATACGCATGTACACCACATACGCAAGCAATAAAAGGGCTTCTATGTGATGTGATGGCTATGTTAAGTAACGTGACTATGCTGACTCTCACAATACATGGTGAGTTATCACACTTTGCACTTTAAACTTATACATTTTTGTCAGTTAAAGCTCAAGAAGGCTGGTCAGTGTTGGGATAATGTTGAACTCAACTGAATCTGGTATAATTCACTTGGCAGAAGACCAAGGTCATGTGCCAGACTAGAAAGAGAAGAGAAGCCATTTAATTTTTAAGAATCATTTGTTTCCATGTAATTTTTATAAACATACAGAGAAACTGCTGTTATAGTGTCTGAAGTTTGGACTTTGGAAATTAAAGTACAGGTTTGATTGATCTTTTCTTTGTTCGGTTCTTAAATCCACATGGTTAATTTTCCTGTTGCTTCAATAAGAATCTTTCTGAAAAGTTTCCTGTCTCCCTGCCAGGCTACTTGGGGTGGAGAGGAGGGAAGTTCACTTCACACAGCTCTTCTGGAGAGAAACTGTATGGGTGGCGACACCCTTTTTTCTTCTGAGTCCTTGAAACATTTTGTACTTGTTTTATCTAAGGAGTGATTTTCTCATGAGAGCAGGAGCTGCTGTCCTGTCCTTTAGAAGGCAGACAAGGTTCCGGGGTCCCTAGCAGACGGCTCCTTCCCACAATATTAACTTATGCCCTGACAAGGCAAGGTTTCTAGTGTCCTTCCTAGCACCCGAGGGCATCTGTCATCACAAGGAAACAGCAACATCTCCCGACAGCTCAGAGCAATTATGGTGGAAGTGTTTCCCTCTGGGTTGTGATGAGCAGGTGGGCAAGGCAGGAGCAGATGTCCCCTCATTGGGAGGGGAGTTTGACCTTGGAGATCAGCCTGGTGCTGCTTGTAGTCTGTGAAAAGGACAACTTGGGTTGAATCTGGACACCACCACTCATTTGCTTTGTGACCCTGGATATGTTATGTCACCTCCCAGTCTCCATTTGCCCATTTATAAATGGAATCAGAACAGTATTCAGCTAAAAGTACCTACAGGATACCATAATCTGAGGCATAGGGACATCATCAAAGATGTCTGTGACAGGAACACTTATGACAGCAGCTACTGTCACTCTAAGTCAGTGTCCCAATGAATCTAACCATTAGATTCTACCTTCTCTAGATCCAGACCCCAAAAATGTACATTGGAGATCTACCATGTGTCACACACTGTGATACTGTGATAGGGGCTTAAAAATACATGTTATCTTTTGTGTGTGTGGTATGCCTATGCATGTGGGTATGCATGTTTTATGTGTGTGTGTACACATGTGAGAATGTGGAAGGCACAGGACACAGAGGCCATGTATATTCCTCTATCACTCCCCACCTTATTTACTGAGACAGGGTCTCTGAATTGAACCCAGAGTTCACTGATTCAGCTAGGCTAGCTAGCCAGCTTGTCCTGTCTCTGCTTCCTGAGCACTGGGATTACAGGTTGGCTGCCTTATCCACCCAGAATTGATGGAAATGCTCAGATTCTAACTCAGGTCCTCATGCTCTCACAATACATGCTTTACTAAGTGAGCCATCTTCCCAGACCATATTTTATTTAAAAAAATTCAATATATTTTATTTATTTATTTGAGATAGAGAGAAAAACGAAGGGAGGGAGAGAGAGAGAATGGGCACACCAGGGCCTCTAGCCACTGCAAACGAACTCCAGATGCATGTGCCCTCTTGTGCATATGACTTACGTGGGATCTAGAGAATCGAACCAGGATCCTTTGGTTTTGCAGGCAAAAACCTTAACTGCTAACAGCCCCATATTTTAATTTTTAACCAGATGAGGATAGTAGAAAATGTCCCTGACTTCAAGACAGGCCTGGCAATGGCTCTGTAATATGATGTGAGGGGATCATGATGTGAGCTGTACATGGGACTTGGGCTGTCAGGCTGGGCATCAAAGATGACAGTAAAGTTCCCTAGCTGGATACAGCTCAGCTGTGAGCTGCAATAAGGGCAGGAGGATGACAGATAAATCTTATATTTCAGCTGACGTGTGTTTCCCACGTTTGCTGAGCAGCACAGCCTGAGAAAGTCAGGTATTGTGCAGGTGGAGCGTGGGGTGGCCCGGTGAGGTGTAGAAGCCTTTTCAGCATGATGTGTCTCACTAGGGAAGCTGAGCAGTCGCAAGGGTGGGTCTGGTCAGAGGGCTTACACCACATGCAACAGCAGGAATGGAGGGCTCCAAATCTGCTGCTTCTTAGAATCTGTGTGGGATTTTTGCAATGCAGGTTCCTCTGCCACGTGTGTGGGGCACTCAAAGGACAGATGGGAGCCAAGCATTTTTGATACCCACTTCGGTGATTCTTTGTGGTGAGTCAGCTCTAGGTTATGGGGATTGGGGTTTGGTCCTCACTGCTGCAGCCATCAAGTGAGGACCTGAGGATGAAGCAACTCTTTTCTGAGTGGTTGCTGGCCCCCTGGGTAACGCCAGGTTCTCAGGAGTGAAGCACCCTAAGCCTGGGCCCAAATGAGGAGGATAGCCTCTGTCCCCATCCTGGAAAGCCCCGATCCCAGGGGGACAGAGTGCTGTTCAAGACTGGGAAAATAAGATAAATCAAGCAGTATCCATCATGTCAGGTGCTGGAGGCTTTGGTGTACCTGGCAAGTAGCACTCCTAGAATATGGGGAAATGGCTGTGCAGTTGTTTTCAGGCTATGGCTCTCCATGGACCTTTTTGGACAAGCATCACCAGCCACAGCAAGGCCTTCTGTTCTAGGAGAGGCCTTTGGAATCCTGTATATTTGGAGCTCCATCCTCACCAAATCCAGTGCAGGCACTTGCAGATGGATTCTCCAATCTTTTAGCAGCTTCAGACTTCTTCAGGTATCTGCTCAGCTTTGAGGGTGTCCAAGGAATTTGGCATGATGAACCCAGCAACAGATCTTTTATCTTTTCTTCCTCTTTTATCTCCCTTTTAAGCTATTTTTAAATGTTTCAGGTCCTTATAGTCTTAAAACATCTCTCTAGAGGAGATAGAGTTATTTTTGTCCTTTTTCATTCACATATACCAAGCCCCTCTTGTAATGGATTCTGCAGTGTGTGTGGGGAAGATGAGAAAATAAGGCATGGCTCCTGAAGGAGAACTGATCTCAGTCTGGGAGCAGCAAATAAGGAACTTGAATAACCACAGAGGTGGGATGTGGGAGGAGCTAAACCCACACAAGAGGAGCAGGAACATGGAGGAAGGGTGAGAGTGTAAAGCTGGCGAAGAGGGGACAGACAGAAGATGTGTGGTCTTCTCATCAGTTCTACATGCACAATAGTTAGAGGGGACCTAGAGGACATAGTGTTCATGGGAGAAGGGATGTAGTGGAAACAGATGACGCCTAGATCAACTGTCAACTGGTAAAGTGCTTGCCTTGTAAACATGAGGACCCAAGTTAGATCCTCAGGACCCATGTGAACATGCTAGGTGTGGTGATGTATGCCTGTCATCCCAGTGCTGGGGGTTCAGAGACAGGAGGATCCCTGCCATTCACTGGCCAGCCAGTCTAGCCTAATTGGCGAGCTCCATGCCAGTGAGAGACCCTTTCTCAAAAAGAGATGGATGACATTTCTGAAGGACACCCAAGGTTGTCCTCTGGCCTCCACACATGTGCACATGCACCCTTTACTGAAGCACACACATGCACACATACATACTACATACATACATGCAAAAACACTGAAAGAAATTCAATTTGCTAGGTATATTGTAGAGATAAATTCTAAGTTTTAAACATGTCCACATTATAATTATTTCTATGTACAGTTTCCCTTTTTTACTTGAGTATAAGTTTTGTAGAGGGCTAAGGGCATATTTTTTTAGATTCATTTTAAAATTTCTACCATTTAAACAGTGGATGAAACATGGTTGATATTCTTTGATATGGCTTGAATTGAATTTAGTATAATACTATGTTTTTAATAAATTTGATTATTTGACTTGATTCAAGAGATGTTTGGGTATATGTTGCATAATATCAGACTACTAGAAAAAAAGCCTTGGGAGAGTTTTATTGGATTTTATCACATTTTTGGAATGACTGGGCTTTTGACAAACATTCTGGTTGCAAGGAGTAAAGAGAAATATAGTGAATGTGTTGGACAACTCTGTATTAGAAGAGTTTGCCCACATTTTCAAAGGGTACCTTTCCAATGCAGAGTTATTTGTGACAAAAAGAGATTGACAAAATTGAATGGAATGATGCTTTTAACATGTGTATGAGGTTATGTGTGTATGGCTGTTTTTGTGTGGGTAGTTGCATGTGCACATGTGTGTGTGGACCAGAAGTAGATATTGGGGGTTGTTATCAATCTCTTTCCTCCATATTCTTTGAGGCAGTGTCTATTACTGAACTTGGAGTTTATTGACTAGGCTAGTTTTCCTGGACAGTGAGCCCCAGTGATTTCCTGTCTTTGCCTCTGTAATTCTGGGATTATAGGTACGTGCCACTTTGTCCAGCATTTTACGTGTATCCTGGGGCTCCAAACTCAGGTGCTCATACCTTAGCCTGAGTAGAATGATGTTTGTTAGGATGTGGTGTTATTCTAGGGAAAAGCACTGTCTCCAGATGCCTAGGAAGTGCAGAAGGGTCCATGAGTGCTTCACAAAAAGGAGGAGAGGCTTAGTAGAATAGAACAGGAAGGAGAACACCACATGGGTGGATGACACAGCATCCAGTTTCTCTCTTCTGTCCTCACCAAGATCTTAAACTAGGATAACCTGTCTTTGCTGTGGTAGAAGTGGAAATAAATATGACAGTTGTGAGCAAAAAGGAGAACCTTATGGTGTCCTAAGCAGTGAAACTTCTCCTAGGGCCAGTTTTCTCACATATGAAGTGGGAGGTGGTGCTAGGTGTGAGTTAGCCCACTATGTGACTTGTAAAGTGCCTCGTAGGATGCTTTGCCCATAGTATGTACTCAATACATGACCACTTGTTTTCGAGGTCTGCCTTCTCTGCAGCAACTGTGCTGCTCAGATATAGACAACGACACTTGCCAACATTATACAATAATCTTCTAGGACTGGATGAACACTGGCTTGGCTTCCTCAGAAAGAGAATTTAGGGACAAAAATATGTAACCAGACTATCACAGGGTGGTAACAACTACATGGCTATCAAAGGGGACAGAAATGGCACTGGGAGGCCTAAGCGCAACTTGGTGCATACTTGGAATGATGTACTGTCCTGACTGCCCCTATCCTTCCTAATCCTGCTGGAGCCAGTGGTCACAGAAAGTCATCTGACCAGCTCAGAACTAATGGTTGCTCTTGATGGAATGGTGGACATATTCCTAAACTGTCCCTGCAATTATCGATCTTATACCCTTTGTATCTCATCACTCATGCCTGATGAGTTGAGGACACTGTTGTGGGCCATGCATAATGTCTGGGCCTGAAAGGGAGAGGGAGAGAGAAAGAGAGAGAGACACACACACACACAGAGAGAGAGAGAGAGAGAGAGAGAGAGAGTGAGAGAGAGAGAGAGACACAGAGAGAGAGAGAGAGAGAGAGAGAGAAATCCTGGATTCAGGGCTGACTCCACATATACCTGAATATTGTCTCTGAACCCTGGGCCATCTCCTGAAAGCAAGGAAGGTCCATTTGCATTTTGAAGCACTGTTAGGTTCAAAGCAGGTGACCATATTTTTAATCATGTAAGCATGGCATTTCTGAGAGCGAGTGGAGGCACCATTACAAATGGAGCAGGGATGACAGGTATAATTAAGTCTTTCCCAAGCAAAGCAGGATGTGTGGTCAGAAGAGAGCAGATATCAGCTGGTGATGCCCAGCATCATTTTCCTCATGTGTAAGGATTGAGCATGAGTGAGTAACCACCCCAATTTGGTGATTGCCTTTTAGCTTAGCTATGGATAAGAGTTTAATTTTATGAAATCCACTGGGACTTGGGGAGGAAAATATAAATACTTCCATTTGCATATGATTTACAGCTTACAACATATGTTCACACATATTATATCACCAATCTGCATGTCCTCCCTAAACTTCAAACCTCCACACTGTAAGCCTACTGCTCTTGATAGGTAACCTGTCAACCCTGTGGGTAATGTTCCAGTCCTCCTTCCTCTCCCCCAGGATCCCTTCACTGACCTCCACCAACCATGCCCACCCTCCCTCAGGAAGAAGTCCTTCCTTGGTAACTCCAGAGCTGTCATGCCTTGCTGAACCCTTGAGGATGGAGCTGGGATTTATTCCTCTCTGAAAGCCAAAGGGGTAAGAACTTGGAGAATGTTTTATTTCACAAATAAATCTGGATAGAGATGTGCTTCTCCAACTTTAATAAGCACGCCAGCTACCAGCAGAGCTCATTAAATGAATTCTCCCAGCATAGGACTGGGAATGGCCTGGTATTTGGCACCTAGGTGATGCTTATACACTTTGGGGTCAAAGTTCTCAAGCGGGAAGACTCAAAAGTGGCTGAGCAAGTTGGCATCTCAGGGAAGCTTGCAATCTGGACCACACCTGTAGAGTTTCCAGGGTGCTGGATAAGAAGCACCCAGGCAGCAGCAGTGTTACAGGTGTTTGGCTATTTCTGAAATTTAGCAAAGTTTGAAGACCAAGATGTTTGGAGGGCAGGGTATTTCAAATGGCAAGTAAGAATAGTTCCTTACAAAACTAGGAAGAATAGCATTATGGTTCTTCGTATTTCTTGAGTTGACAAAGGACTTCGTTATCATTTCATTAGTTGCTTACAACCTGAGAAGGAGGCTTTTTTTCTTCAGATGAGTACACTCTCCAAGGTGACCTTTATGGAGTTGCGATATAAATATAGGTAGGGATTTTATTTTATTTTATTTCAATTTATTCCCCACCCCCCATGGAGAAATCTCGGGGTTGTTGGTCAGGGGCTCTGGTTTCTAGTCCCAGACCTGACAGTTGATCCGAGTGTCACCCACTCTCACCATATTTCCTCCCCCGCCCCACACACCATGGTCAGGCAACCACCTTATCAGGGCATGTGGCTTCTAGCATCTCTCTTTGCAGTTCTATCTGCTGGATGGATGCACACACCACATCCTCTGCTTACTGACTCTCTCCAACTGTCAGACTACCACTCAGCCTTCAAGTCCCTGTTCCCCTTGTGTAGGTTTAAGGTCTCCCACAGCCCGCCTCTGTAGTTATCACCAGTGTCTATTTCTTCATTTGATGCTTCCAGACTGAGATCAGTTCCCCTTCAGGAGCCATGCTTTCCTTTCTCATCTTCACTACACACACTGCAGTGTCCATTACAAGAGGGGCTTGGTATGTGAATGGAAAAGAATGGAAATAACTCCATATTCTTTGAAGAAATGTTTTGGATTGAATGTGAAATGCCTCCCCATAGGCTCATGTGTTTAAATACTTGGTCCTCAGCTGGAGATACTGTTTGGAAAGATAGTGGATCCTTTACTAGGTGGAGCCTTGCTGGAGGAAATCACTAGGGTTGGGTGTTGAGGTTTCTATAGCCTGACCTTAGTTCCTGTTTCTCCTCTGTTTCCTGATTACGCTGTGATGAGCTGCCTTCTGGCTGCTGCCAACAGGTCTTCCCTACCACAATGGATGGATTGTACTTTACTAAACTATAAGCCAGAATAGCTCCTTTGCTTCTTCAAGTTGGTTCTTGTCAGGCATTTGTTCAAGCAATGAGTAAACAAGTAAAGTAACTAATACAAATGATTAAAACTGCTTTGGAGAATTGGAAGCATTATACTGCCTTTGACTATTGACGGTTCTGTTATACTATTATAGTCATTTGAGTTATTGTTAAAGTCATACACCACATCATGGTGATGAATCAAATATGTCACAGTAATCTTGTGATATTATAGCCATCTTAATTTGCATAAGCACACTTTGTGATGTTTACAAAATGATGAAGCACTTTAAAAGTCACATTTAGGACATATCCCCATGGTTAAGCAATGCCATAGTATATTTTTATTTTGCTCTTCAAAAATATTGACTTGTTCATGCATTTTGTCCTAGCAGTTGTTAACAGAGAAACAAATAGTCTTGCTATTTTAACAATTATAGGATTTTAGTGAGAAATTAATTGAAATTAATCAGATTAGTTAAATTAATTAAATCATCAGAAGATAAGGGATAAAAGATGATAAAGAGGACACCCATGGTTTTGTCACCCAAATATCAATAAGTAAATTTTGATACATTTCTTTCAGGTCTGTTATATGCACACAGTATTGTTAAATCAGAATTATAACGATGCAGTCTGTGTAGCATTTTATGCCTTTGTTCTTATTTGCAATTGTAGCATAATCATTTCCTCCTGTTTTTACTACTTTTCTGAATCTCTTTTTTAGTGGCCCTGTAACACTGTTTCAAGTGTGCACACCACACTTTGCATATACAACAGAACCTTAGGTTATGTTCTTTTTCTCTGTGGTGAATAGTGCTAAGGTGAGGGCTTGTGCTGAAGTCTTGTTTTTCAGAATTTAGAGTTATTTCTTGACTCGATGTCAATGTATTTCTTTTAGGTAGGGGGATAATCCCCCAAATTTCTGCTATCCATTCTACCACATTGTTATGCATTGCTAAATCATTTATCATTTTGTGAACATCACAAAGCAAACTTATTACAATGTGTGAGAGTGACCATGCTATTGTCTTCTTCTCTTATATGATTTTAAGTCATGGTTAATTCCATCCCATAGGTGAAAAATGCTCTTTCACAGTAGTTTGTGTGTCTTTGACTAGTGGGCAGTTTAAGTAAGAATCAAAGAATCAAAGGTTAGCATAGTTTAAAGGTTTTTCTGGGTTTTAAAAGATTTTCTTTGAAACACCTTCTGGGTGACTAGTGTATATCTTTTTTTTTGTGTGTGTGGGTTTTCAGAGTGGGGTCTCATTCTGGCCCAGGCTTACCTGGAATTAACTATGTAGTCTTAGTGTGGCCTCTAACTCACATTGCGCCTCCTACCTCTGCCTACCGAGTGCTGGGATTAAAGACATGCACCACCATGCCCAACTATTAAAATGTTTTTTTTTTTATTTTTAAAAATTTTATTTTTTAATCTTTTTTAATTGTAAGATTCTGTGGTTCTATAATAAACCAATGTCTTGTTTAATAAGCATCCTGTGAATACCAGTTCTTCTCTATACATGTACAGGATAGTGTCTATCATTTCATAAGTGATGAGATTTTTTTCTACTTAATATATTTAAATATATTAGTATACTTAACAGTTGCTTTAAAAATTATATATTAGCTGGTTTGTGAATAGAAAAAAGCAACAGAGCCATCTTTTGCATGGTTGAAGTCATACTGCACAAATAATTTTATTATCTGCTTGTTTCCAAGGTAGATATTAGTTTCTGGTCTTGACAGTGACTGTGGAAGAGATGTTGAGGGTCTTTGTTCTTATTTCTCTGGACAATAACTTTCTCAAAAGAGATGAAAACTAATGAGTTAGGTTTCCTCCACCTCTACAGTCTGGGATTTTCATGATATTTGTATATCTTTTTCATAAAACTAAATGTTAGTTGGTCTCAAGCCATGCTATGTCCCTAAACAAATCTGAATTTAAAAGCAGAAAATAAATTGTCACATGGTCTCACTCATCTGTGGCTCTTAACCTGAGTCTGCCTGAGATGCTGTCATACCTAATAAGCACCTTGAGGACCAGACAATAGGGAGGGTAGGATGGGAGGGGAGGGCAAGGGTGTAGGGGAGGGTAAAGGTGGGCAGGAGGGTAAGGATGAAGGGACACAAATAGGGACCCAAATGGAAATGGTACCATAAAATCCTATATTCTGAATAACAGGCTAAAACATTCATCTTTCAGCAGGCCCATAGAGGGAACACCTGGACCACAGGGCCCTGGAGAGGACATCCTGAAGACTAACCTTAATCTTTTCCTGTTTCTCTCTCTCTCTCCCCCCTCCTCTCTATACTCTCTTTCTCTTTTATATTACCTATCTTTTTCTTCCTTCATCTTCCTTGGCGCTGACTTGTAACTCCCAGTACCAGCATGCCGTTAACTTTCACAATGAGCTGTTGATCAGAGAGACCTACAAGGTTTCCCAAAAGAAGACAGATTTCTGTCAGAGTTCTTGATGACCCACCAAAGGTTAATGGTAAGAGCCTACTGCCAAAGACACTATGTGCTATAACATGGGGTGACCTGGCTGGAATCTGGAAGAGAGCCAGTCCCCAGACAGTTAGCTTGTCTAGTGCCAGAGGGTGCTACATGAGTGACTGGGGGAAAATGACTGACATCTGTCCAAACAACTTGTAATCTAAGCTACTCAGCAGTAAACAACCTGACCTGATGCTCAAACAAGTGCAATAGTGGCACACAGCCATGGTGGGTAACTAACTGCTCTTGATTTGGCTAACAGATCCATTTAGTGGAATGGAAGTCATAGCTGGAACTGGGAAACAAGTCAAAACCATGTCCAAAAAATGAGCCCATTCTCCAATATCAAGCTATATTGTGGGCTGCAATAGGGTCTATGCACATAAAATTCTTTCTAAAATAACAATGGCCATCCCATCTATCTGGTGCTGACTTCTCTCTCCATTGGAGAATTTGCTTCTCTTTTTCTGATGGACACCAAACCTGAGGGGAGGATCAGCCTATCACACCTCACCAGGGCCCCAGCTGAAACCATAGAGTAACTGGGGAAATGGGCAAGAGTGCAGCTTTTTCAGTGAACCTGACACCAGAACAAAGCTGAAGGAGATAAACACGGAGAACATTCAACTCCTACTAAGCCAGATATCCAGAGACACAGAGGCTCCCAAAACCTCATCACTGAAGTAGAATTAAAATGAACCCAACATGGCTCAGTGAAATTCATGGAAGAGGGGTTGGAAAGAGTGTTAGAACCATAAGTTGGGTCATTATGTACAGAGACATTGCCTCTTCCCCATAACTGTTGGCTACCCCCACAATGCACAACCCACATTTCCTAATGAGGAGGGTCCCTTTGGAGGAGGGAGGAGAGGGAGAAGGCTTACAAAGGCACCAACAAGAATGTAAAATTAAAATAAATAAAAAATATTTTTAAAAAAGCAGAAAATATAGTATTGTATGAAATACACCAAAGTCATCAATAATACTACTGTGTCAACATAGGAAGTATTACTTGAAGTCTATGCTTCAACACACTTAAGAACTCCAGACACTTAAACACACACAGTTGCTATGTAACAAGTCAATTTGTTCTAAAATCTAAATAATCAAATAATATCTGTAATAACAAATAACACTTTGGTAAAACATTATTTAATTTATGTACTTACTATTTTAAAGGTCATAACTTCATGGGCCAGTTTATTATTATTATTAGTTGCCATTATTAATCTGAGATGGCTGAGATTAAAGAGGTATGTCTGAAATAATGTCATCTCTATTTTCATCTACATTTAAAGAATAATTAGATCATTAACTTACCAGGAGTCAAAGAAAAAAAAATAATGGCTTCCTTGAAGCCATTTCTGTATTTGATTTAGGTATTTCTGGATTTAGAATAAAAATATAGATCTATATAACCTAAAGCTGATTAAATTCTATGTTATGGAATTTGAGGCTTTATATTGATCAAATGATGCCTTTCTAAGGCATATTTTACTGGTGGGTAGATTGAAGATTCTCATTGTATTGAGTGGATTTCGTGTTTGATTTTTCCAGTGTTAAAATAGTTACCTTAAAAAAAATCATTTCTTTTAGAGAAAGAGTTCTTATTTGTCTAAACATTGAGGTTACCCCATTGGCAAATTTGAAGGAATAAATTGAAACAATAAGCTGTGGTATATTTTTTGCAAATGAACTAAGTTATTTTCAATATCATGTGTGCATGAAAACTGGCACATAAGAAAAGTTTTCATAGAAAGACTTCTGTTAGATTCCTTTGAAAAATCATGAAATGATGAGGGATTGAAATCTAATAGAATTGAGGGGGGTAGAGTTAGGGTGATTGGATCCCAGAACCCCAATTTCCCTGTTATAGACTGTATTAAGCACATAACCTCTTTTGCTTTCCATTGGTTGAAGGTATTATTCTGCAAATTATAGACTTTATTTGATGTAGCCTATGGGAAGAGGGCTCAATGTGTTAGATTAATTTTTTAACAACATTCTACTTGGTAGTGTTAAATGTATTCTCTCTCTGAACTGTTATGACTTTAATGGGCCATTGTATATGTTGGCAGGAGGTATTATAATGGGAATTATAATGGGACATTCCAATCTATATCTTTTTAGAGGGTTGAAAATAGCTTTCCCCTGTATTATGCTGCCCCAAGATATACCTGTGAGGGATATAAACGTCTGAAAATGAGCTACTTTATTTTACTCTGGGATATTTGTAAGATAATGCTTCATTAATATATATATTCAAAATAGTATCTTGTTAGTAAAATGTTTTACAACTATAAGTTACATGTGAATTCTACCTAAATGCCCAGTGTTCAAAAAACTCTTTGAATTACCTAGGTGAATGGCTGTAGTTTCATTTATCCAAAGAATATTACATATCATAGGAGATTGCATAGATAGTGTGAGAAATGTTTGAGATCATCAGTACACTTAAGAATACCCTTATTGGGGCTGGAGAGATGGTTTAGCAGTTAAAGGACCTAAGTTCGTTTCCCCAGGACCCATGTAAACTAGATGTACAAGGTGGCACATGTGTCTGGAGTTCATTTGCAGTGGCTGAAGGCCCTGGTGCACCCATTCTCTCTCTTTCTATCTGCCTTTCTTCCTCTCTTTCTCAAACAAATAAAATAAAAAGTTTTTTTTTTAAAAAAGAATGCCCTTATGATATATGGATATGATATGTAAACACATATAAAAATATGCTAATTATACACATTCTTTCAGAATTTATAATACAATTTTAATTCCATTTCAGTTTTTTTTGGGTATTTTGTTGACTTAACTTCAGTAGATTCAGCAGTTGAAAACAAAAGGTGGGCTGGAAAGATGGCTCAGCAGTTTAGGCTCGTCCTTGCAAAGCCTAAAGACCCAGGTTTGATTTGCCAATACCCATGGAAAGACAAATGCACAGAGTGGTGCATGCATCTGGAGTTCATTTGCAGTATCAGGAGGCCTCAGGTGCTCCCCTTCTCTCTTTTTCTCTCTCTCTCTCTGTTGGCAAATAAATAAAAATTGAAAATTAAAAACAATAACATAAACACCAGAAGTCCTTTATGTCATAGGTAGTCAGTATTCATCTAACATTCATTGAATTTAGTAATTTCTGCACATGAAAATCACAAATCACCAATCCCAAATACTGTAATAGGTGTGTAAACAGAGAGAGAGAGAGAGAGAGAGACTTCTCTGTACAGCTTTCTGAATTGAAACAGCAATTGTTGATTCTTAATCTGAGCTCTTGGTTGTGCAAAGGGAGACAATTTATCCTGTTCTATTCTCTTGTCCAAAACTGTGCCTTTCCTTAGCCTTTTAGTTGTGTTGAGACTATCTGTCTTCTTCTACGTTATTGTCACTAGAAGCTTTTCTTTCTATTCTATTTTTCTTACAGCAATGAATATGTTCCTAGCACTCCATTTCTTTCTGTTTCCCTATTTTTTTTTTCAGTCTGACCCAAGTATGTTTAAAAATTTCAACCTGCTTCTGCAGTTGTCTCCATTTCCCCTTTATTATGGATAGGAGTGGAAGTGTTTCCAGGTAGACTTTTATTATTTCCCTCTCTCTTTCCCTCCCTTCCTTCCTCTTTTTTCTCTCCTTATTTTCCTTTCCTCCCTCCCTCTTTTCTTTTCTCTCTTCCTTCCTTCCTTCCTTCCTTCCTTCCTTCCTTCCTTCCTTCCTTCCTTCCTTCCTTCCTTTTGTTTCCTTTTTTCTTTTGTTCTTTCCTTTCTTTCCTCCCTCCCTCCCTTCCTTCCTTCCTTCCTTCCTTCCTTCCTTCCTTCCTTCCTTCCTTCCTTCCTTCTTTCTTTCCTTTTTTCTTTCTTCTTTTGGACATGTTAGGCAAGCACTGTACCAATGACCTATTCCCCCACCTTTCCTTTTTTATTTTCCCATATTTATTATAAGATGAAACAAAATATGTTTTCCAAACCAGAACTAGATGTCCTGTTTCTGGTGTTTCCTTTCCAATCAATAGTGTTATGTCAATACACCAACTCTGGACCTCTCTCTATAGACATACCTCTGCCTCTAATGAAGCTGAGTTTTTGTACCATCTTGTTCAGATTCAGTCTCCATTCCATTACCCAATTATAGACTTCAATCTATCCTGATTTCTAATAATTTCATGAAGTTTTCCATCTTCTCAAGCTTCCAAACATGATCTATGGCAGACTATAAGAGCTGCACTCACTGTTTATCTCCTTGTTAGAAAGTATGCACGCCTTCTGTGATAGCTAATATCTCAAAACCTGAGCCCAGCTATGCATCCAGCACTTGGAAGGAGGCAGCTGAGAAGATGTCCATGTCCTTGCTAATGAACTTGTATATGCTGAACATGGTTGATCAGCCATGGTGGAAAATGTGAAATTTGGTGATCAAATCAACTGTCTTGGGGTTGAAGGAGAAGGGTGGAGAACAAGAAAGGAGGCAGGGGGAGAAGGTGAGAATTAGTGAAGGGTTAGAAGTAAAACTGGGGCCTGATTTCTAACCTAGCACTTCATTACTTGTACCACGAAATGCTTTCTACTTTCAAAAAAGTTTACTTAGGGGACTTTCAAATTCTACATCAGTTCACTTATTTACCATTTAAGTCAAAGGTCTTCAGAAAGCATTCACTTTTTAACGTATTCTTTTCTTTTATTGTCGACTTAAACATTTCCATTATTTCACTTTCTTTTTTTAAATATATTTATTTATTTATTTATTTGACAGAGGGAAAGAGGCAGAGACAGAGAGAGAGAGAGAGAGAGAGAGAGAGAGAGAGAGAGAATGGGCACACCAGGGCCTCTAGCCACTGCAAACAAACTCCAGATGCATGCACCCCCTTGTTTATCTGGCTTATGTGGGTCCTGGAGAATCGAACCAGGATCCTTTGGCTTTGCAGGCAAGTGCCTTAACTGCTAAACCTTATTATTTCACTTTCTAATGACTTGTCCCACTAGCTGAAATACAAAGGTCTCCCTTGAAGCACTGGTCAGCCAGAGTAATGCCAAGACCTCAGTGCCAGGAGGGAAAGCCAAGTCCAGGAAGGGTCAGCAGAAATGACCAAAGTCAGAGCTTGGAGTTGGGGATCAAATTGGAGAGGAGATGTGAAGTGACAGGAAGCCAGGCATACATGGGGGGCTTGGACAGAAGGTCCTGGGTGGATGACAAGACCATCAGCTCCTAGGGCACAGCATGTGTGTGGTTCTAGCTCACCACAGTCCCAATAATGGCAGATGCTCTGGGAAAACCTGCACAGGTGAACTGTTCACGCTCAGTGAGTCCGGGATTCCCAGCAGCAGCAATCTCACTGTCCATCACTGCAGAGTTGTCACCAGTCCTGGCAAAAACCTTACACCATGGGTCTGACTCTGTCTGCAAACTCCCCACGAAACTTCTTCCCAAGAAGGGACTCTTTATACCTCCTTCCACCATTTCGGTCAGTGCTTCTTGCCCCCATTAAGAACACAGACTTCCTTTTCTCACACCTGTGTGGTTTCCTGTGACACCTTCTCTGATTACAGAGTGCTGTTGATTTCCTCGAATTCTCTGTGTAGAGAATCTGGCAGTTATTAATTCTCTCCCTCAAACTTTCTTTCCCCAGCAAAACAATCCTAATGTGTTCCATTCTTCATTATATACATATTTCTTTGACATATACATATTTGTTGTTGTTGACAAAATGTTCTGTAATTGGATAATGGGGTGGAGACTTAGTTTGTTGAGCCCTTATTAGATTCTCTTTCTTGTCCTATGAGGCAAATTATTATGTCCTTTATATGAATGAAGAAATTGGATCAGAGCTTTTCCATGGATCTACACTGATAGCTCTAATATGGGCAAGATTTGCAAGCAGTAAGTCTGTAGATTTATTCTATGTTTTTTAAATGAATTTTTATTTTTATCAAAGTAATTCTTACTCGTGGGTTGAAATCAAACTTGAGAAGTCCTTGTGAGAGCACATGTATATCATGAGCCTATGCATGTTATATATGCTTTCTATAAACTTGTTTAGCAATTAAAACAACATTTCTCTGTCTTACTAATGGAACACTGGGTACTTAGCTGTCTGAGCTCACAGAGCTTGTAATTAGAAGAGCTATGAGGCAAACAGGCAATGTGCACAGAGATTCTGGGTCCCTGCTCTTGAGTACAATGGATGTGGTGGTACTCTGCCCCACTGCTCCACACAACCAGCTCCACTTCCCAGAGACAACCACTTTGCATTCTGTATGATACATTTTTGTGATATCGATCTCTGTTTTTCCAAATACTATATGCTACTGCTACTTATTATTACCTTTAGACATTGTCTACTGCTTCTCTATGTGAAATGTTGATGGTTTAGCCTATCTTGCCCACCCCTTTCTTTGCTTCCTCCCTCACATTCTCAATGTGTTGTCTTAGAATTTCTTATTCATCAGCATTTACCTTATTGTAACTATTCAAATTTTGATTAGTTGTCAACAGGTTTATGTATAATTATTATATGTTCTTTCTCCTTTGATACTTATTTTCCTAGAACATTTATATATGAGGTAATGCAGCAAGCCCACACTTCTCCAGAGCTTTCCCCACTGTCTCATTCTAGCAGTGCCCCTTTGTTTTCTGAGTCTGCTGTATCACTCTCATACCAGAAATTTCCTTAGAATGTATTTCTTGGATCTCATGTCTTTGTTTTCTGGATTAACACTCTTGCTGTGTTATGTAAGTGTTCTAATTTTCCATTTCAGCATCATAAGCCAACCCAAATATCACTGGCTTACAGCAGTCCCCACTGTTCAGTGGGTAAATTGGGTTGTTCTTCCATGTCATAAGACATAGCACAGTGACTAGGTGCTGTAACACTGAAGTCACCACAGGGCTTATATGTTCTGCAGAGTGAGGTTGGTTCCTTCACACAGCTGGGAGATAAGACAGTCTGTTGACCTGGTGCTTAGCTTGAGCAACAAATCGGATCACCTGGACATGGATTCTGTGTAGCCTGGGCTTTCCATAGCAAACCCGTTGGGAGTATTCCAAGAATGAGCTTCATAAGATGCTCAGACACATCTACAAGTCTTTTCGTTTTATAGCTATAGAAGTCCTACATCTGCATTCTACTCTTCCAGCAAAACTCTGCTATAGTTCAGATCTGTAATGTCCTCCAAAGGCCCATGTATTAAAGGCTTAGTCTTCAGTCTGTGTTGCTAAGAGGAAGAGGTGGAAACTTTAAGAAGTGGGTAGGGAGGTCTGATATCACTATGCATGTCCTCAAAGGTGGTGGGGCACTGATCTCTTGCATGTCTGCCCTCTGTCTCTTTTTTCTCTCTTCTTTCTGCTTTCCTCTCTGCTGGAAGCCAGGAGGTAAGCATCTTCTCCTAGTATACATTTTCACCATGACATAATGCCTCACCGCAGGCCCAAAGTCAATGGAGCAAATTGACCATAAACTGAAAACCCTGGGCCTAAGTAAATCTTTCCTCCTTATAAGATGATCACACCAGGCATCTTGTTGTAATAATGGCAAGGAGGCTAGCACAATGACTAAGGGAGTACAGAGTCCAAGGAATTAGACATCTGCTGTGAGAGACAGTATGTGGTAAACGGGGGAGGGAAGGAACAACTGGAATCCATGTCTGAAATTAGCTGCTATGGTCAGGTAATCTGCTGCCATACGTGAACCCCAGCATTGTTGTTATTAATATAATCACACCTTCTTTCCTACTCACGATGCTGGTCCTCCCTTCCATTGCATGCTGGAACAGTCTTCTAGGGTGCTACAACTTCTTTTAGCTAGAGGATAGAGAGGATAATAGCAAACTTCTATCTAGTCTTCTTGAACTAGAAAGGTCACACATCTCTTCTGCTGTCATCTTGTTGTCAGTAACTAGTTACATGACAATAACTAGTTACAGGCAGAAAGGAGTCTAGAAACAATATTTCCTGGCTAGGTAATGGGTGCCCAAGAAAAACTATGGATGGAAGAGAGTTTATGACTTTTGTCTGTTCTTACCTACTTTCTGTGCAAGATTTGAAGATCACCCACTGAGCTTTGGTCTTTTGGGTGTAATTTTCCTGTAATTAAGATGGGATTTTCATCTGGTGTGCTGAGGTACTTGGCGGGGACTTGCATGTTGAGACACATAAGTTCCATTTATAAGAAAAAATTCAGTACTGTTTCTTCTTTAAATATTTTACATTTATTTATTTGAGAGGGAGAGAGAGAGGCCAGGGCTTCCAGCTACTGCAACCAAACTCTAGACACATGTGCCACCTTGTGTATCAGGCTTAGGTGGGTCCTGGGGAATTGAACCTGGGTCCTTTAGCTTTGCAGGCAAGTGCCTTAACTGCTAAGCCATCTCTCCAGCCCAGTACTGTTTCTTTTATATATTTCTCAGTAGTTTATTTGATAAGTTTGTCAGTATTGTTTCTTTTATAATTTTTCTTCTCTTTTGTACTCTTATTAGGTTGTAATGGGGGTTTAGGAGTTCAGAAAGAGTCCTTAAACTCCAAACCCTGAGTTTGTGTCTATTCTTACTAAAGGCTTGGGATAAAACATGACTAAGAAGGATAATTTGTAAACCATTACATTTTTATTCAGAAATATCAGGGATATAAGGAAGAGGAAGCGTTCACAAACCAAGGAAGTGGAAGGAAATGGATACACCCATGTGGTCCTCAAGCCCATATGGGAGTCTAACAATCATGGACCCTGGGAACAAAAATGTGCAAAGGGACTTTTCTAAAAACGGTGTGCACTTTCAAAGAAATCAAAAGACCATAAAAATAGTAACAAAAAAATAATCCCTTCTCTCTCTGGCTGCCAGAGTGGGAAGGGAGATGTGACCAGCCAAAGAGCCAAAAAAGGAAGACTATTTATTTGGAGTCAGGGAATTGGCCCAGAAAAGATTGGCACACCTGTGTGAGATGTGAAAGCCAATTGGCCTGGGCTCAGAGAAGGGGTCCACCCACACCTGGGTGGGGTCTGTGTTGGGGAGAGAGCGATTTCATTGGGTGAGAGTAGATGCTGAATTCCAGTTCTCCTGCTCAGGCCTTCCCTCTCTACCTGCCTATTTTACCAAAGCTATCTGGTGTTTTATATGTCCAAAGTGGTTATCTGTCTTTCTTGACTTCCCCTTCTCTTTGAGATTTAGGTCTACTTTCAACAAGTTCATTGAAATAAAAAAATGTTAAGGGTTTTAGAAGTGTCTCCTTTCACCTCACTCTCCCGCACCCACTCTGGCCCTACTCTAACTCCCAGAGGAGGCTGTCTATTATGGAAATTGAGGTTTCAGAGAGTTGTTTGTACTCCTCCTTGTAAGTAAACTCAGGCTAGGTCCTAGAATCCATACCTGTGTTATGGTAGTTCCTAGGCCCTTCTGTACCTGAGTGGGAGGAAACAGCTCCTCCATCTAGCATCTGTAGACCCAAAACAAGACAGAAAAGTTCAGTTTCTAAAGATCTAGTAAATGCACTCCAGGGAGATTCCCTCCCCATGTGAAACAGACACCCCACACAGCGGGCACCAGACACTCCCTGCCTTACTTCTTCATAAGAAGACTTTAAAGACCTTTTCTTCATCTTACTAGATGTTCAGAGCTTACTCCTCATTTTCTTTGCTCTGAACCCAGTCACTCCCCTATTGGCATTACTAAACCTTTGGCCCACAAAGAAATTGTCTCAGCAGTTTTCTGGATTCCATACCTAACTGTTATCACCCATTGAATTTCAAGGGACATTCATTGTGAATTTTAGGGGTTTTACTTTTCAATACAGTCTTGATACTGCTCCTATTGTCTTTTCTTATCTTTCTGAAGATATTGATCATATTTTTTCAACTTTTAAAATTTTATATGTTTACTTGTTTATTTGAGAGCGAGAGAGAGGCAGATAAAGGGGGCGGGGGGAGAGAATGGGCATACCATAGACTCCAGCCACTGCAAATGAACTCCAAACGCATGCAACACCTTGTGCATCTGGCTTGTGTGGGTACTGGGGGATGGAACCTGGGTCCTTAGGCTTAGCAGGAAGTGCCTTAACTGCTTAGCCATCATTCCAGTCCCCATTGATTATATTTTTAAAAGTCATTTATTTCTCTCTTTTCTATAGTTCCCCAAATCCTACTATCCTACTTTGGTCCCTGTTTAAATATGTAGTATTTTTTTTTCTCTACCTGTTTACACTTAAGTAACTGAGAAGTTGGTCATTAAAAATTCACCGTGGACCTTGATTTGGTGCAACTTCCTCCTGTGAGCCTTTTTGTAGGAGAGTCTGGCAGCCAGATGTCCTAATAAAGGAGAAACAAGAGAAAGATAGCTTTTCAGAGACAGGGACAGAAACCTAAAGAGAACCAAGAGATGTCACCGGGCCTGCCCAGGCCGAACTGGAATTCCGAGTGATGCAGTCTCATCCACCATGGCTTAGCGCCCCCTGCTTCTTCCCCAACCTAGCATTCTGGGTGGCTGGCCTCTGGCTCAGCTTCCTGAACTTGAGAACCAATCAGATCTCCACTTGTATACCTGAGTCTGATGACAAAAACCATCCTAGTTAACTATAAAAGGCTTGTCGGAGAGTGACTGGCCTCGATGGAATGCTCCCAGCACTGACTCTTGGGCGCTGCTCTTCCCCCTTTCCCAGCCTGGCTGGGAGTGGAAGGGAGGAGAATTACTGCTCTTGTCTATTTTGGCAACCTGACTTTCATCTGAATAATCAGTGTCTGCCCTTTGCCAGCCTTCCTAGGGGAGGGGAAAGCTCTCATTACCTGTCTGGGCACTCTTCTCATATGTATTTTGTTTTCAGATACCTTTTTCACTTTGTTATGATTTTCCTCTTCATCTGGGTCTAACACGTGTGTAACAACTCTTTAGACTTTCTTTACTACTCATTTTCCAGGGGTCTGAAGTTCCCGGATCCTGCTTTGGTACTTTCTCTCTCTTATCCTTCCTTAAACTCTGTCCTTCACTATTGAACCCTTAGCTTTCTTCTGTGTGGAGGTACAGGGCTGGCCCCTTTATGGCCTCTTGTTCCCACAAGAGTGTGTGAGCATTTCTTCTAAATCTTTTGGCATCTTTGGGCTAGGAAGGTCTGTCTTCTACATGTATGTGCAACTGTTCCAGCCTTTCCCTAGATACCGATTTTCCCTAAATAAATGTCATAATTCATAATTTTTCCCTAGATAAATTGAATAAGTTATCATTTATCTTCTCAGTCTGTTTTCTTTTCAGTTCTTTGTTAAAATAGACAAGAGCCTGAAAGTTGGGGTTCATGAGCCCTCCCTGAACTCCAGAATCTTGCATCAATATTGTGAAGTTCCCCAAAGTCAGGCTTGGAAATCCTTTGGAGGTGATTCTATTAAGTCCCCTTGATTGTTTAGCGGGGTGCTGGAGTTCTAAGAGCAGTCCAGGGATAGAGGGCTGAGATCGCGCTGCCTCTCTTTCCTGTTTTGAGCCTCATGCTTCATCCTTGCCTTTATCTCTGATTATTGTCTCCAAATGCAGGGGCTTTACAGTTTCATTTCTTTAGGAGACAAATCTCAGGATCTTTGAGTTGTATGGGTAAGGTGGTCATTGCCTGGGCTCTCAGGGCTGACCAGCAGTGCCAGTGGCCTGCCTAGGATTCTTTCATCAGGTCAGATTCTGGGCTTTGCTCTGGCCAACTAGTAGTTTCTCAAACGCTTGGTTTTTTGTTGGCATTCCTATCTGCGAACGAGTGTTTTCCTTCACACTGTGAATGCCGTCATCACTCCTCCATCTGCTTCACACCTTGCTGTGTGTTTGGACTACTTTACACATTGATATCCTGTCTTCTATTCAGTTTGCACTTGTGGCTCTATAGCTTTTCCCCTCTTCTATTCAGTTTGTACTTGTGGCTAATATAGCTTATCATTCCTTCAACATCACTTAGCAGGGTTTTGAGAGAGAGAAATGAGACTGGACCTACAAGTTAGCTCTCTGGTTATATCTACAGGGCATAACTACAGGCCTAAATGTTTTTTTCAAAACACTTGAGTCTAAGCCAGAAGAGATGTTCGATGTCATCCACACCATGTGCTGTGAGCATTTTTCTCCTGTCTATATTTATTTTAAACAGTAAGGAGTTGCTGACTGAGTAGTAGATTACAGGTTCATGTCACTTGGTCTTGTGCAGAAGACTAGTAGGAAAAGCCAAAGCTTTTAGAATCATAACGATCTGGTTGTAAACTCCAGCACTGCCATGACTTGCTGGGTGACATAAGAGAATTTGCACAGCTTCTCTTAAGCTTAGTTTTCTTATTCATAGGATACCAATAACACTTACTCCACAAAAATATTTTGAGGATTTGAGGTAATGCTCATCTTGTAGTGAGACTTAATAATTTCTAGCTGATTTTTTAATGTAGCTGATTTTTATTCTTATTGAAGTACTGTCTTGACTAGCAGAAACCCAGAGTGTTTCTAGCGATACTGACAAATATTCTTTGTCAGTTCCAAATACCAAGATGCTAGCAGACAATGGCTATTTAAAGAAAAACCTCATTTAAATACTCAGCAAAGCTCTCTCCTTATCTTTCCCATAAATCTTCTTCTTTGCTTCTCATAATGTAGAAATGAGTTCCAGGACTGGAGATAGCAATATCAGGGCAATATTTTATGGTGTTATTGCATTTTGTATCCAAACATGCCTTGAGGATTTTATAAGCAAAAATGAAATTTCTTCACATCCCTGTGGCACAGGCATTTCATTACTAAATTTATAGACAGATAAACGGTGACTCACAAAAATGAAAACTTGCTCTCACAACCTTGATTATGGCTAATGGAATCTGGCAGAAAACAGCTCTCTACATGCTTCTGTGCACCTTATATTCAGGTTTTGCAGCACGAATCCTTCTGTGTACCCTGAGAGTGGCATACAAGGCCGATATTAAAGAGGTGACTTCTCATAAAGATATGAGGTGTTGGATTAGAGTAAGGGGGAATAGAGTAAGGGGGTGAAGGAAGCTGGAAGAAGTATGTTTGGAATGCACTGTTGTGGAGACCGGATTTTGCTGGCACACAAAGGAAAATCGCAAATAAGAAGTATATCCAACAGAAAGAGAACCTTGCCTACATTTGCTATGTGACTTGAGGGAAATTGCTCAACCTCTCTGAACCTCAGTTCTCTCAATCATATGTCTTTGACTCTTTTCATTACTAGCTGGGATACTGATCTCACCATTTAATTTAGTAGTGTAAATTGTCTACTTATTACATGCCAGCTACACTTGAGGCTATCACTTTGTTGTGTGTGTGTTTCTATTTATTTTTATTGTTTTTATTTGACATACAGAGATGTAGGTATTATTCATTCTGGCATTTCTGAATACAGTTTGTTTTGTTGAATCCCCCACCTCTCCTCTGACTCCCCTCTCCCAGTTTCCTCCCCACAGTATCTTCTCTCCTTCTGTTATGTTACAGAATTCCCTTTGCCCATCTCTAATCCCTCCTCCAGGTTATCTCTATACATTAATTTCTGATTGAAGATCTATCTTTATAGGTTTTATCCACATTTGCATATATATATATATATTACAAGCTAAGACCTATCAATCAGAGAGAACATGTGGTTTTGTCTTTCTGAACTTGGGTCACTTCATTTAATATGATTCTTTCCAGATCCACCCATTTTCCTACAAATTTCATAATCTCATTTTCCATATTTCTGAATAGAATTCCATTGTGTATATGTACCATGTATTCATTATACATTCATCTGTCAATGGGCATCTAAGCTGTTTCCAATCCTTACCTATTCTAAATAAAGCTGCAATAAACATGGATGTACAAATATCTCAACAGTAGAATGTGGAGTTCTTAGGGTATATGCTCAGGATTAGTATAGCTGGGTCATACGGGAGAAATTTGTTTTACTCTTTGAAATTCGTTCAAAGTGATTTCCATAATGGCAGTACAACTGTGAACAAGGGTTCCTTTTCTCCCTTATCCTTGCCAGCATTTGTTGTCTATTTTCTTTTCTTTCTTTCTCCCTCCCCTCCTTCCTTCCTTCCTTCCTTCTTTTCTTTTCTTTCTTTCTTTCTTTCTTTCTTTCTTTCTTTCTTTCTTTCTTTCTTTCTTTCTTTCTTTCTTTCTTTTTCTTTGGTTTGGTTTTTCAAGATAGGGTTTCACTCTAGCCCAGGCTGACCTGGAATTCACTATGTAGTCTCAGGGTGGTCTCAAATTCACAGCAACCTCCTACCTCTGGGAAGGATTAAAGGCTGGGATTAAAGGTGTGAGCCACCACACCCAGTTTTTGTCTATTTGCCTGATGATAGCCATTCTGACTGGTATCTAAAATGGTATCTAAAAATTGTTTTTATTTGCATTTCCATGATGGCTAGTGATGTCAAACACTTTTTAAAGTACTTGCTGGTCCTTTATCTTTTGGGTTTTATTTAGAAAAGAATCTCTGGTTCTTCTAACCTTCCCCTATAGTTCTCATATGGATGTAAATAAGATTATTTGAGATTATTCTTTCCTAATATGAAATTTGATTGCATTCAGTAAGGATTGATCAATTATTCTATGTGCATTGCTTTCCTAGGTAGGATCAATGAGGGTTTCAAAGATGAATAAAGATGCAGTTGTTGTTCCTCCAAAGTTAACAGTCCAGGGGAGAAGGCAGATGCACAGGCTGATTCTTAATGTAAGTCATCTATAGATGTATGCCATGAAAGATGTAGAGTAGAGTGGTAAGGAATAGGGTTACTTCCTGGAAAGTACCAGGGTAAGTTGTTTAGAGAGATGGCTTCTAGACCAAGCAGTAAAGAAAGAGCTGAAACTTTGGTAAAAGAAGAAGGGAGTGAAAGGCATTCTGTATGGATTAGCAGCACTGACATGTGATATAGTGTAAAGTAACTACTCATTGCTGTGACTACATACCTGATGAGGAGGAGCTTAGGGAAGGAAAGGGTATTCTTCAGCTTACAATTGGAAAGTATACTCTCCAATCATGGTCAGGAAGGCATGGTGGCAGGAGCAGGAGACCAGTTGGTCACATTTCAGCCATAATTAGGAAGAAGAATATGAATAGGGAGTAGGGCTATGCTAAAGGAAACTTCAAGTCTCCCACCAACCACTTTCCCCAATGAAGGTCCATTTCCTAAAGCTTCTGCAACCTTCCCAGAAAGCACCAACTGAGGACCAACTGTTCAAACACATGAGCCTATAGAGCACATGTCATACTTGAACCACAATATATAGTAATGGAACATTTGAGGAAACAATGAATGGGGGCATCAAGTGTCTGTTAAAAAAAATCACAGGGCTGGAGAGATGGCTTAGGGGTTAAGGCACCTGCCGCCTAAGCCTAAGAACACTGATTCCAATCTCCAGCGGTTCCAATCTCCAGGTCCCACGTTTAGCCAGATGCAAAGTGACGCAAGTGCGCAATGCCGCACTTGACCACAAGGGGTGCACACATCTGGATTTCATTTGCAGCAGCTGAGACACTGCTGGTACATCCATCTCTGCCTTCCTCTCCCTCTTTCTGTCTCTCTCTCTCTCTGTCTCTCTCTCCAAAATATAATTTAAAAAATCACAAACAAGCTGGGTGTGGTGGCACATGCCTTTTATCCCATCACTCTGGAGGCAGAGGTAGGAGGATTGCCATGAGTTCGAGGCCACCCTGAGACTGCACAGTTAATTCCAGGTCAGCCTGGGCCAGAGTGAGACCCTACCTTGAAAAAACAAAAAACAAAACAAAACAAAAACCACAAGCAAACCAGCAGATGCTGATAATTGAAGAGAGCTACTTGTTTTTTGAGTGTTTCACTATTCTAAATTCAAAAAGTGGTAATATAAAAACACACATATCAAGTTTTCTTCAATTTCTGAAACTTATTTTGTGTGTGTGTGTGAGAGAGAGAGAGAATGTGTGGTATTCATGGGTGCATGTATGTGGCTGCATGTGTGGGTGCATATACACGTGTGTGTGTGTGTGTGTGTGTGTGTGTGTGTGTGTGTAAGATAGTTACATTGGGGGATTTTACAGTCTCATACAGAGCTCACAGATTCAGCTAGTCTAGCTGGCCACTGAGCTACAGGGATTTTGTCTCCTCCTGCCCTACACTAGGAATGTAAGTGTGCACCACCATGCCTGGCAATTTACATGGGTTCTGGGGATCTGAACTCAGGTTCTCATGCTTGCACTGTGAGTACATGAACACTTTACACACTCAACAATCTGCCCCACCCCCAGCCAAGCTGGAGCAGTGCTAGGATTTCTTGGGAGGCTCCAAGAGAAGTCTTTCCTGGCCTCTTTGAGCTTCTGGAGTTTCTACCTGGTAGTTGGCTCTTATGGGCATATATGTCCAACCTCTGCCTTCATCTTCATGAGGCCTTCTCTGTCGGTGCCTTCTCTTCCTCTGTCTCTTTTGTAATGGCACTTAATAGCCAGGATGACCAAATTTTCAAAAGTATCACATCTTTAAAATATTTTTTCCAGATAAAGTAACATTCAGATGTCATGAAGATTTGAATATAAACATGTTTTGCATGTGGGGAGTGTGAACAATACACTCCACCACAAGTGTGTCTATAAGAGTCCCAAGTTGAAAGGAGATAGGATCCTTGGGATCTCAGGTGAATGTCTGAAATCTTCAGGAAGCCCAGTGCACCATGGTCAGCAGATGTTCCTCATTTCTCAGAACTGTTGTCTGGTAGACTTTGTTCAGGTGCAAAACTTGATATTTATCCAGAGACTTAGGAAACCCATTAGGCAGATATGTGTACATCATTCTCTCTGATGTTTCATCCTCTATGTCATCACAGCCTGAGCATTCTGGATTACTTACCAGTCTTACACCCTTATTTCTTATCCCCTCACTCAGCCAGACTACCAAGCCCTGATTGGGATCTTTCTATATTGTAGCCTGCAGTTCTTCTAGGAGGAAAACTAGGAAAATCAAGAGACTCAAACTATATTCCACTTGTTGATTTAATTTCCTTCTAGCTCCAAAGATGCCTTCATTACTAGGCCTCAAACTAGGCCCATTTCCCTTTATTTCCTGCTTTCCTGAATCTGGTCCAATAATCATAGATGAACAAGTATCTCTGTCGTAGAGTGTAGAGTCCTTATGGGAAGTCTATTTCTAACTTTTTGAGATACCTCCATACTTATTTCCATAATGGTTGTACTATGTCAATTACACAAAAAAATGAAACAAAAATATTTACAAAACAGAATCCTGGCCTAGTGCTGTTTAATTTCTCAATGTCTTAAAAGTGTTTTTTTTTTTTTTTTTAAAATCATTATTTTTTTATTGACATCTTCTATACTTACATACAAAAAAACACATGATATTTCCCTCCCCTCCCCCATTCCACTTTAGAACTCCAATCTCCTTCATATCCCCTCCCTCTCTCCATTAGTCTCTCTTTTAATTTGATGTCATCATCTTTTTCTTCTATTTTTGAGGGTCTTGCGAAGGTATTGCTAGGCACTGCAAGGTCATGGATATCGAGGCCAATTTCTGTCTGGACAGTTGCATTGTAAGAAGTCATTCCCTTTCTTTGGCTCTTCCATTCTATCCGCCCCCTCTTCTGCAATGGTCCCTGAGCCTTGGAGGGTGTGACAGAGGTGTTTCAGTGCTGGACACTCCTCCATCCCTTCTTCTCAGCACTATGTTGCCTTTTGGGTCATCCCAGGGGTCATCACCATCTGAAAAGAGAAGCTTCTCTAACCATAAGTGAGAGTAGTGTTAAGATGTGAATATGAACATTAATTGTAGTGCTTTCAGGGCAGATTAGTGGGAATAATATACACATTTAGTCAGACAAGAGCAGGCATTATACCCCTAAGGCTCATGACCTCTCCTGCCATAGACTTTTGCTTCGGTTTTTCAGTACCAGGTATGTATTCCCTCCCATAGAGAGGGCCTTCAGTCCAAGTATGGAGCAGTTGGTTACCCCAAGAGCAGACATGCCACTATTGCACCCATTCAGTCATTTGGCCTGTATGGCCAAACTTAAACATTCAGTGTCCACTGTTTTCACTGCTGATGACTTCTGTCTCCCATAGGGCTGCATGCAGTGCAGCTTTTTCCAGCTTTCAGTTGGCTGGTCTACAGGGAGAAGGTTCACTCCTGTCAGAATGGCTACCATCAAGAAAACAAATGACAATAAGTGTTGGCGTGGATGCAAACAAAGAACACTTCTACACTGTTAGTGGGAATGTTATCTGGTCCAGCCATTGTGGAAATCAGTGTGGAGGTTCTTGAGACAGCTAGAAATAGATTTACCATATGATCCAGCTATAGCACTCCTAGGCATATATCCAAAGGACTCTTCTCACTACCTTAGAGATACCTGCACAACCATGTTTATTGCTGCTCTATTCACAATAGCTAGGAAATGGAACCAGCCTAGATGTCCCTCCACAGATGAATGGATAATAAAGATGTGGTACATTTACACAATGGAGTTCTATTCAGCGGTAAAGACAAATGAAATTATGAAATTTGCAGGGAAATGGATGGATCTGGAAAGGATTATACTAAGTGAGGTAACCCAGACTCAGAAAGCCAAACGTCACATGTTCTCCCTCATATGTGGATCCTAGCTACAAATGTGTAGACTTGTGTGTGAACTGGAACCAAAAATAGGTACCAGAAACCAGTAAGCTGGTGAAAGGCTATAAGGGAGGGAGGAAAGGGAAGGACTTAAGTGTATGGTATTGCACATATATAAGTAAAAGAACAGATTACAGGGAGGGGAATGGCCTAAGTGAGGCCATGGGAAGAGAATGCATAAAAGAAGGGCAGGGAGAGGGTCAATCTAAATTCAAGATAGTGTGAATAAGATTTATGTAAACCTACTTTTTTGATTAATGAAACATCTAGAAGCTGTAGACTGTTACTAGAAAATTTTCAGTGCCTGGGATGGGATACCTTCCAGTGAGTTGTTGGCCAAGTAGGTCCCAGTAGCCTCCAAAACATTAAAGGCTTTTGCCAAAGCCCTTCCTTTCCCTTGAGAAACAGATAGTAAGACCCTATTGCTGAAGACATCTCTTGCCTGAGAGGCAAGGTCACTGAGAAAGCAAGCTGGTGCTGAGCAGAAAACCTTCTCCCTGTAGACCAGCTAATTAAAAGTGTTTTTGTTATATGATTCCTAGTTCTATGGTTGCAGTGGGATGGCTGTTCTAGCGCCAGTCACCCCATCATTGTCAAAGGGTATGTTTCTTCACAAGCAGGCATCATGTAGGAGACCAGAATTTTAAAATATAGCTTTTCTTTACATATTTATTCCAATCATGTATGAGAGAATAATCTCTGACAAGAAATATGAAAGCAGTTACTCTCTCTGGAGCTTAGAAGGTACTCCATCATGTGATACTAACCAGTTATCTATATGCAATGAACCGAGGCTGTTGGTAGCAGTCTAAGATATTTAGGGATGGTGCCATATCTACAAGAGGTACTCCTCGTGACTTCCTCACTTCACCACCAAGATAAAGCAGCCTGTGCTCATGTGTTGGTGAACTGGAAGCCAAAAACCAGTCAAAGTCAAGAGATATTTTTAAAAAGAAAACCTCTAAAACTGTGAGCTGAAATAAGCCCGCCTGCCTCTAAATGATCTCATGTATTCTGTTACATTAATGAAAGCATTAACACAAAGCTGAAGCCTTCATCCATTCATTGTTTTACTTCCTTACTGATAGGAGACAGAAATTGGCTAGGCAGTCAGGGTAACAGAACCCCCAAAGCAAATGGGTTTTTATTACTTTACTAAATTCAGAAAATGTCAGTAAGCTTGCAGAAACCTGGATGGTATACCCATCAGGAAAGATATCTAGATTAAGCTTGGTCCCTTGCTAGAGGAGAGAAACTCTGATCCTTACCTAAGATTACTGGCAAAGCTGTAAAATCTGGTCTTTGTCCAGAGCAACCTGCTAATCTGGACTTCCTCATGTACCTATTCCCAATAAAAACCCAGATTTGAGTCTCAAGGTGGGCTTCTCAAACCCCCTTCTGTCTTTCTGGGCAAGAGCTTTGCCCTTGTCTTTCACGGGCCTTCTTAAACCCTCTTGAAAAACCTGGGCAAGAGCCCCACCTTGTTTCCTTCTCTTATGTTTGAGACTCCTTCTCTTTGTCCTCCTAAATCTTTAAGCTATAATAAAATCTTTGTGAACCTCATCTTCTGGTCCATGGATTTCATTCTTTGAATTCATACGGCAAGAATCTAGGAACACTCCAAATTTTTGCTGCATTGGTGTACAAAGAACCCAAATTTCCTATATCATTACTTTCTATGTCAGAAGTTTTTTTTTTTCTCCTAGATAATTTAAAGTTTCCAAGGACAAAAGAATCATGGTACCTTCTCTCAAGAAACTCAGTGAGTAATAGGGGAAGTAATAGGTGGCACATAATTATATAAAACCATATGTGGCATGTAAAACAAATTTAGTATTCAAATAAGATGGATGCCTGTTAATTAAAGAAGATAGAAAATAATTTCTTTTTCTGAGTGAGCCTGGGAAATATTCTTAGGGGCATTGCCCTTTTATCTGAATCTTGAAGGATGAGAAGTGCTGAGGTCAGTAGTGATGGGGGAACTTTAGGCCGAGAGTTATGAGGACAAAGCTGGAGAACTAGTCTCGAGTGTTTTTGTAGGGATGAACTCCAAACAGACTGAGCCTTGGCCTCTGATTGTGGCAGGGCACACTCTGCTAAATGTGAGTCACAATGAAGATGACTTCCTCCAAAAGCAGGGCAATTCAAATACTCATCCAGAACACATGCATGGGGTTGTCAGTGCACATAGTAAACTTTAACAACAGATATTAAACTAATCATATTCCCCGGGGGGGGGGGGAGCTGTATTCTGCATGCTCATTTGCTTCACTTTTGGTCCTCACTGTTTCTGATCTGTGGATTGAAATTCTTCTGTGTTTCTCAATGAAATTGTGTGATGCCTGAAAACCAGCATATACTTTAAATTTTACCCTTTTATTTTCTTTTCTCAGCTTCTGTACCTTTGTCTTTCAAAAGCATATTTCAAACCCCACATAATGCTCTTATTCAAAGCCAATTTTAAAATTCCTTTAAAAAAATCAAGTCAAATTGATGTGTTTTTAAAGTATTCCCAGGTTGTCATTTCTGTGACTGTAAAGGCTGATTTTTTGTTATGATTGTATCATGAAAAATTCCAAAGCAGTCACACAGGGCTCAGAATTGGTAACTCAGAATATGCCATCCCTGGAGATGGCCAAGGGCTCAAGTGACAGTTGATTTTTGCGCAGGCCTTTCATGATGTTGGGTTACTAGAATTGTAGCTTCTCTGCCATCCTCCCACTGCCTGTCTCATTTGAAGATTCTTTCTAAATGAAAGCAATGAAGCTGTGGCTCTATTTTTGCACATGGTTTACTATCTTAGGAATCACCTCACTTCTTTGAATCTATGAGGATAAGTCAGATATTACATCTGAAAATGACTGGTCCTGATCTATATCAGATATTTGGTATCATTTGGCTTCATTTCTATTGGAAAGCATGTTAATTTTTATTTTCAAAAAATATTTTTGGTTTTGCTTTTCTAACAGACTTAACATACCATTTGACAGGTTGAGTGATATTTATTCTGTGTTCATAACTCTGCATTTGGCATGATGAAAAATATGCAGTTGCAGGGCTGGAGAGATGGCTTAGCAGTTAAGGAGCCTGCCTGCGAAGCCTTAGATCACCGATTTGAATCTCCAGGTCCCACATTTAGTCAGACACAAAAGTGAAGCAAGCATGTAATGTTGCACATGCACACAAGGGAGTGCACATGTCTGGAGTTCATTCACAGCAGCTGAAAGGCTACTGGCTTGCCCATTCTCTCTCTGTCTCTCTCTCAAAAAATAAAAATAATTAAAAAAATATGCATTTGGTATAGACATATCCCTCTGCTTCTTTGTCATAGAGGTCATGATGAGCTCTGGAAACATCAGCATCTCATGAGTGGAGATACTTGAGCCCAAGCATGAACACCTTGCTTGTCATATTGAAATTTTATTTTTGCATGTGTATATTGTGCTGTGTGCATGTGCATGATTGTGTGTGTAGGGGTGCATGTGCACAAGTGTGTTCATGCATGTGCTGGTCAGAGGTTAATGTTGAGTGTTTTCCTCAATCACTCTCCACTTTATTTATGGAGACAGGGTCTTTCACTGAGCCTAGAGCTTATCAATTCAGCTAGACCCAGGGATTTTCATGTCTCTGCCTCCCCATTGCTGGGAGTACAGAGGCATGCCGCCATACTGGCTTTTTAAATACAATGTTTAGTGACATAGATTGGCACTACTTATTTTTCTGTTTTCTATTTCATTAGTTTTCAATTTCATTATTACTATAGAATGGTAATCTTTTTGGCGTTCTCTTTATTTATTTCTCATTTGATTTACTCACCACATCTTAGTTTCTTAAGGTGAAGTCTGAGATTGTTGATCTGAGATTGTGTTGAGTACTGTGAATTGTGTTGAGAACTGTGTTTTTCAAGTACTGCTGTGTCAGTTTTTAAGTCGTTTTTACATCTTGTGCTTTTATTTTCATTTCATTTGTGATACTTTCTAATGTCTCTTTTGATTTGCTATTAGATACTTAAAGCATTTGAAGTGTTTTATTTAATTTTCCAAATACTTGAGGATTTAAAGAAGATCTGACAGTTACTGATTTCTAATTTAATTCCATCTGAGTGGTGTGTTAATTACTTCTGTGTCACTGCAACCATCATATTGGAAAGAAACCATTTAAGAGAGGAAAGATTTATTTTGATACATGGTTTCAGAGAGTTGCAGTCTGTTATTCCTTGAGCCCCATGTTAAGCAGAGCATCATGGCAGTGGGAGTATATGGCAGAACACAGCTGTTCACATCATGGCAGACAAGAAATGAGAGTAAGGCCACAACCAGGGGCTGGGCTCTAAGTATCAAAGGCCTGCCATGAGTAACATACTTCTGGTTAGACTCCACTGCCTCCTTCAGTGGTGCCACCGTTTGGGGAACACATGTTCAAAACATGATCTTGGGCTGGAGATATGGCTGTGCTCTTAAGGTGCTTGCCTGGGAAGCCTAAGGACCCAGGTTCAATTTACCAGTACCCACAAAAGCCAGATGCACAAGGCAGTGCATGTGTCTGCAGTTCCTTTGCAGTGGCTGGGGGCCCTGTGTGGACATTCTCTATCTCTTTTCTTCCTCTTTCTGTCTTTCTCTCTCAAATAAGTAAATAAATAAACAAATATTTTAAAATATCTTTTATTTTTATTTATTTGAGAGCAGGCAAGATGAAGAAAGAAAGAATGGGCACACCAGGGCCTACAGCCACTGCAAATGAACTCCAGATGCATGTGCCACCTTGTACATCTGGCTTATATGGGTCCTGGGGAATCAAACCTGGGTCCTTTGGCTTTGCAGGCAAGTGCCTTAACCATTAAGCCATATTCCCAGCCCAACAAATATTTAAAAAAATAAAGAAAACATGACCTAGCGGGGACAGTTCATGTTTGACCACAACATTCTGTACCTGATCCCATATGTTTTTGGTTATCTCAGAATTCAAAAACATTTAGTCCAGTTTTAAAGTCCCTATAATTTAAACAGTTACAACACTATTCAAAAGGCCATATCCAAAGTTTCTTCTAAGATTAAAAGCACTATCTTAGCTTTGAGTTTCTATAAAACAGAAAATTATATATTTCCAATATACAATGGCAGGGAGTAAACACGCCTATTCCAAAGGGAGGAACGGGCTAACAAGGAATGATCAGAGCAAAGAATACCAAAAATTTGCAGGGTAAACATTAAATCATGCATCTCTGTGTCCAGCATCCTGATCATATAGTGGCATCAACTGAGCTCCAGCTGGACTGAGCATTCCTGCCCTTGCTGCCTTGCTTGTTGCAGCCCCCATCCTGTTTCCCTTAAGCTGGCTCCACATAGTGCCTGCAGCTTTCTTTGCCACAGTTTTTCATTTTCAAAATCTGTGCCATTCTGGGGCCCCCACTTCAGCTTATGCCCCACTCCCCAAGCTTCACCCCCTTAGATCTTGCAAAGTTGGAATCTGACTCTGCTACAGACTGCCTGCCTTTCCAGATCGTTCGGCAAATTTCTGAGGGATGCCTCCTGCAGTCATCACTGCATATCTGAAAAGCCAGCAACAAGAATAATGGTCTGTTACCAGCTCTAGTAGTAGCCAATTCCCCATGGAACATGGTAGAGTGACCTGAATGTCTATGTGTATGAACCCTATAAAATACCTCCCTAAGTGACTATATGTGATCAGAGCACCCTGGAAGTGCTGTCTTGTCAAAGTGAAATCTTTCAAGTCAGTTTATAGTTTTAGTTTTACACCCTGATGAGAGTAGTCTCACCAGTTTCTGAAATGCTCTCCTGGTATCTTTCCTATGGTACCAGTACAAAGCGTGTGACACCTCTTTAATGGCACCAATCTCTTTAATAACTGTGGCCTTTAAATGGTTTCATTTTCTGATCAAACTGCAGGTTGTTCCCATTTTCCTGTTCTGCTTTTTTTAAAAAAAGTTATTCTTATTTACTTATTAGAGAGAGAGAGAGAGAAAGAGAGAGAGAGTAGGGGTGTGGAGAATGAGCATGCTGGGGCCTCTAGCCATTGCAAATGAACTCCAGACGCATACACCACCATGTGCATCTGGCTTATGTGGATACCGGGGAATTGAACCAGGGTCCTTAGGCTTTGCAGGCAAGCACCTTAACCAGCCCCTGTTCTGCTTTTTTATCCCAATCCAAACTAAAAAAACACTTGACCAAGCAATCATCAATAACTATGCCACAACCTGAGTGTTAGACAATCTTGAATGTTCCTCTGTCAAATTAGTCCATTACCATTGGACTCAGCCTCGCTAAGATTCTGATGACATGGGTATAATATAAACACTTTTTTTTTTTTTATTGACAACAAAACATACTTACATACCAAAGGTGCGTATTTTTCCCTCCCCTCCCCCCCTTCCCCTTTAGAACTCCACTCTCCATCATATCCCCTCTCTCTCTCCATTAGTCTTTTTTTTTAATATGATGTCATCCTCTTTTACTTCTACTATGAGGGTCTTGCGGAGGTATTGCTAGGCACAGCAAGGTCATGGATATCAAGGCCAATTTCTGTCTGGGCAGTTGCATTGTAGGGAGTCGTACCCTTCCTTTGGCTCTTCCATTCTATCCGCCCCTCTTCCGCAATGATCCCTGAGCCTTGGAGGGTGTGACAGAGATGTTTCAGTGCTTGGCACTTCTCCATCCCTTCTTCTCAGCACTATGTTGCCTCTTGGATCATCCCAGTGGTCATCGCCATCTGAAAAGAGAAGCTTCTCTAACCAGAAGTGAGAGTAGCATTAATATGTGAATATGAGCATTAAGTGAAGTATTTTCCGGGCAGCTTGGTGGGAATAGTATATACATTTAGATAAGGGCATGCTTTATACCCCTAAGGTTTATGACCTTACCTACCATAGACTTTGCTTAGGTTTTTCAGTACCAGGCATGTATTCCCTCCCGTAGAGAGGGCCTTCAGTCCAATTATAGAGCAGTTGGTTACCCCACGAGTAGACATGCCACTATTGCACCTGTTCAGTCTTTGGGCCTGTCTGGCCAAATTTGAATATTCAGCATCCACTGTTTTCACTGCTGATGACTTCTATCTCCCATATTCTGCATGCAGTGCAGCTTTTTCCAGCTTTCAGTTGGCTGGTCTACAGGGAAAAGGTTTTCTGCTCAGCACCAGCTTGCTTTCTCAGTGACCTTGCCTCTCAGGCAAGAGATGTCTTCAGCAATAGGGTCTTACTATCTGTTTCTCAGGGGAAACCAAGGGCTTTGGCAAAAGCCTTTAATGTTTTGGAGGCTACCGGGACCTCCTTGGCCAACAACTCACTGGAAGGTATCCCATCCCAGGTACTGAAAATTTTCTAGTAACAGTCTACAGCTTCTAGATGTACCATTATTCAAAAAAGTAGTTTTACATAAGTCTTATTCACAATCTTTTGAAATTAGATTGACCCTCCCAAAATATTAATTGGAGAAAAGATAGCCTCTTTAACAAGTGGTGTTGGGAAAACTGGACATTGGTATGTAAAAGGATAAACATAGATCCTTGTCTTTCTCCATGCACAAGAGTCAAATCCAAATGGATCAGGGACCTTGATATCAGACCTGAAACTCTGAACCTGCTAGGGGAAAAAGTAGGGGAAACCCTTCAACATATTGGCATAGGTAAGGACTTTCTGAATATAACCCCAATTGCTCAGCGAATAAAATCACTAATCAACCAATGGGACCTTATGAAATTACAAAGCTTTTGTACAGAAAAGGACACTGTGAGTAGAGCAAAAAGACAACCTACAGAATGGGAGAAAATCTTTGCCAGCTATACATCTGACAGAGGATTAATATCCAGAATATACAAAGAACTCAAAAAACAGAATAATAAGAATTCAAACAACCCAGTTAAAAAATGGGCTATGGAACTAAATAGAGAATTCACAGAAGATGAAATTCAGATGGCATATAAACATCTGAAAAAGTGTTCCACATCCTTAGCCATCAGGGAGATGCAAATTAAAACCACTTTGAGATTCCATTTCACTCCTGTCAGAATGGCTTCCATCAAGAAAACAAATGACAATAAGTGTTGGCGT
This sequence comes from Orientallactaga sibirica, assembly GCA_036365145.1. Taxonomy (NCBI): domain Eukaryota; kingdom Metazoa; phylum Chordata; class Mammalia; order Rodentia; family Dipodidae; genus Orientallactaga; species Orientallactaga sibirica. The sequence goes on from JAEOAD010000015.1 coordinate 16,790,836, forward strand.
GGATGCGAAAAAGGGGAACACTTCTACACTGTTGGTGGGAATGTAACCTGGTCCAACCATTGTGGAAATCAGTGTGGAGGTTTTGAGACAGCTAGAAATAGATTTACCAAATATGATCCAGCTATAGCACTCCTAGGCATATATCCAGAAGACTCTTCTCACTTCCTTAGAGATACTTGCAAAACCATGTTTGCTCTATTCACAATAGCTAGCAAATGGAAGCAGCCTAGATGTCCCACCACAAATGAATGGATAATAAAGATGTGGTACATTTACACAATGGAGTTCTACTCAGCGGTAAAGAAAAATGAAATTATGAAATTTGCAGGGAAATGGATGGATCTGGAAAGGATTATACTAAGTGAGGTAACCCAGGCTCAGAAAGCCAAACGTCACATGTTCTCTCTCATATGTGGATCCTAGCTACAAATAGACAGACTTGTGTGTGAACTGGAACCAAAAATTGGTACCAGAAACCAGTAAGCTGGTAAAAGGCTATAAGGGACGGAGGAAAGGGAAGGACTGAAGTGTATGGTATTGCACATATGTAAGTGGAAGGACTGATTACAAGGAGGGGAATGGCCTAACCAAGGCCATGGGTAAACACTTTTTTGGGGTGTTTTTGCTAGGATGTAACATGAATGACCTTTAGTTCAGTTTCCAGTAGAGTCCTTGTTCCCATCTCATGAACTCTACTGTTTATATTTCTATGGGCATACTATTTTTCCTGGCTTCCATTGCAATCAACTATTAAACTGATTGTAGCATTCTAGGGCTTTTCTAGCCTATGGCTCCAAACTCTTCCAAATTCCTCCTATAAACCAGTTCCAAAGGACTAACAAGCACGAGGTGAGCTTTAGTCACAGCAATGATCTTCCTCCTCCCTCAGTACCAATTTTCAGATTAGTTTTGCATCACCATGACCAAAATACCTGACATGTCCTCTTTAGCAGGGGAAGGATTTATTCTGACTCATGATTTCAGAAGTTTCAGTCTGTCATGGTGTAGAACAGAGCAAAGTAGTTCCCATCATGGAACAGAGGATGCAGAGGGAAATCAATAGGAAGTAGCCAAGGATTAGTAACCCTAAGGACTCACACACACTCAGAGACCATCTACTTTAGCTGGGCTCCACCTTCTAAAATTTCCAGAACCACCCCAAATAGCACCACCAGCTAGGAAGCAAACATTCAGGCGTGAGCCTGTGTGGGCTGGAAGAGGTCATTTCAGATTTAAACTGTAACAGTTGGAGAATGTACTTTGTATGACTTTAAGTCTTTTAACCTTACTGAGATATGTTTGAGGGCTTATAATATGGTCTATTTTGTTTGATGCTTTTTATATTTATTTTAAAAATATGTGTACTGGGTCTGGAGAGATTGCACAGCAGTTAAGGTTTGATTCCCCAGTACACATGGTACCCCAGTACCATGGACAAGGTAGCACATGTATATGGAGTTTGTTTGCAGTGGCTAGAGGCCCTGGTGTTCCCATCCTCTCTCTCTCTATCTCTTTTTCTACCTATCCCTCTCTCAAATAAATAAAATAAAAGAAATGTGTACCATGTTATTGTTGGATAGCACTGTCAATAAATGTCAGTTAGGTAAAGTTATTAAATTTCAAGTCTCCTATATCCTTATTATATTTTATATCCTTTTCTGTTTATTGTTTTATTATGTATTATTGAGAAAAGTATTGAAACATACCACTATAATGTGTATTTTTCTGTTGTCCTTATAAATCCATCAGTTTTTCTGTCATGTATTTTAATTCTGTTATTAAATAAATAGACATTTAGTATTTTTATGTCCTCTTGTTGAACTGATCATTTTGTGGTACATTTTGCATTATTAATATATCTATGTCATTGTGGTTTCTTGTGTAATGTTCAATCGTGGTTAATGCCATTCATTTGAGCTGACATAAAGGTTTTCATTTCTAAAAGTTTGATTTGCTTCCTTTTAATATTATCCTTGTCTCTAACTTTTTGAGTATAATGGGATATAATTATTGTAATAATTGCTCTAATGTCATAATTGTTCTAATGGCTGTGTCAGCTCTGAATGGTTTCAATGCATTGGTTGATTAGATGGTTGCTATTTCCATGCATCTTTGAATGTATTGAAACTTAATTGGATGCTAGACATTATAGCTTTTACCTTAGTGAGTGTTGTATACCTATAAATATTCTTGATTTTTGCTGTTAGAATCAGTTAAGTTGCTTGGAAACACTTTGATTTCTTCTGTGTCTTGTTTTTAAGATTCATTTGCTAAGATGGAGCAGTTTTTATTTAGTCTAGGGCCAATTATTCCCCACTCCTGAGACATTTACTGCCCAAGGACTCTTCTCAGTGTTCTATGAATTATGTTGTCTTCCACTCTGGCTAGCAGTAGTAGGGGAGGAGGACTCACATGATCAGCATATTGCTGCACAGCCAGGATTTATTAGAGTAAAACCACCCAAAGCAAAATGAGCATGGGAAAAACACACATAGTGAGGTTCAGAGTAGATTGGACTCAGACCTACAAGGGCTGTCTCAGTGAAATCTACCTGAAAAGTACTTCAGAGGCTCAGCATCAAAGGCTTTAATTGGGGCCTGGTCATGTCAGCATCTTCTGCCAGAGCAAAACTCCAGGTTCCCAAAAGGAAAGAAAGTGTATAGCATAAGCCAATCTTGAGTCCTCCTTCATTTTTTATTGAAAAAAATTATAATTTGAAACAACATGACTCAATTTTTCCTTGGTACATCCATGATACATGTTCTGTAGAGACCATATTTAAAAGTTTGAATTGTGCTGTTTTCCCAGACTAGTGATGTACAAACACTCTCTCATGATGCTGGGCAGCAAGGAGAGCTTTAGCTTGAAGTTGGCCATGTGTTATTGAAGATAAACAACTGATTCTGCTCAGTCTACTGTGTTGCTAAACTATGATGATAAATAGGTCAGAAGAATCAGTGCATATTTGACAAGATATTTTCACCTCATGATGGTTTGGGGGGTGCACTCCCACTGCAGACAGAGAAGCATCTTTGTGTGTTGCCACACAGGTTGATTTTTTTTTTTTTTTTTTTTTGTGGAGGGCCATATTCAATAAACTTTGTGGGCTAAATAGTCCCTGACTCCACTGCTGTGCTAAGCAGCTAGACCACACACAACAAGGGAGTATGGCCATGTTTTCACAGGACTTTCAATTTAGGTAACATTCATTTATTTTTATTGTATTTAATTATTACCTTATATATTTTCCAGCATGGCATGTTGTACTTTGATCATAGTCAGCAACTCATTGCCCTCCCCTATTCCTCATTACCCCTCCTGCTCATCCCTTCCTCTTCCCAAGTACTCTCTCTGCTTCCCTTCTCCTTTCATGTCTTCTTCACATATGAGAGAAACCATGCAGTACTTCTCTTTCTGAGTTGTCATGTTAACCAAAATAGACTTGTGTCTATTTAACTTTTCTGTGTCCTGCCCATGATTTATGGGGTTAACTCATTTTACATTTATAGAACCCAGGACATATTTTTGGCATAACTCTCTCATTTGATGAAGTTTTACGGAATAAAGCAACTCAGCACTTAGATTTACTTGTCTTATTTCTTTCTCAAAATGTATACAAGGCTAATGAGTTCCATTAAAATGGGATTAATGTGTAATTTATTTATTCAACATGAAAGGCAGGGTGGTATAGGGGTGGGTATAGGGGTTGTGAGAATCTTGGGTTTAAATCAGACTTATATACTCAATTTAGACCTCAGTTTTGTCATCTTCATAGTGGCAGTAATTCTAATACCTATTTCACTGTGCTGTTATGAGAATTAAATGAGTTCACATAGTATGTGGTATTTAGCACAGTTCCTGATGCACACCAAGAAATTCATAATTATGTCTGTTATTATTTATCCAATGAATAGTTCTGAATTGAGTGGTAGTATGTCTCATAAACTGGGCTGCTTGCTAGGGAATCTGGAGATGAATATACATTCTCAGGTCGTAAAGCATGGAGGGCTTTCTGTGGAAGCTGGGAAGGAGCTGATGATGAGAAGCACTGGGTGGAAGATGTGCTACAGCTGTGCTTGGAGCAGTGTGTGGGCACAGAAGGGAATTCTCATTCAGATGTTAAGAGTCTCAAATTAACAAATGCAATTGAATTTTCCCCCTGAATCGCTTACATTTACAGCAATGTTCCATATGGCAGATGATGACCTACAAATTATATTCATTTTTTTAAAGAACAATTTAGTCCTAGTGAGCCCTGTAAGATGAAAGAAACATCATTTCCAAAACACTGACCTTGGAGCTGCCAAAAAAGTAGAATTTTCTGGGCTACCAAGGAAAGAGCAGTATATGGAACATATTTTCCCCCTTAAGGGAAACAGTAGAAATTCCAGTGTGAACAAATAAATATTTTGGTAAAAAATCAAAGGTAACAGAAACATTATCTGCCTGGGGGACTTGGAGAGTGCTTCCTGGGGAAGATGGTATTTAAACTTGGCATTGATTGTGTTTGAACTGGGTTTAGAAGGGTGAGTTGGAATATTTCAGATGGGAAAGGACTCTTCAGGGAAAGGAGAAAGCATGTATAGAGTCCCAAAGTCATGGGAGAGCAAGGTGTGTTGAGGGAACATCAAACAGGACTTGACTGCAGGAGAGTGCAGTAGCAAGTGCTTAATCGTAGTTAGCAATGAAGTCTGGTCACAAGTCAGGTCATAATGGGTCTTGCCTGCATTCCTAGAAAGCTTTAAAAGCAATCTAGAGATGGCAAGAAAGAAAGATCCCTGAACACAGTCACAGTTTGGAATGGCTGCTCTGAAAAATGTGAAGCAGTTACACTGGCCACTCTAACGGACTGATAATTGTTGGGCCTGATGCCACCAGGGTTAATAGAAGGATCTCCCTCCTGCTCAGTAAGTCCTAGCTTCCCTGGTGTGTGATGGGCTTTATCTGCATTGGGAAAGTTCAGTTGAACAGAAAGAAATTACATGTTTCATCTTGAAGATGAAGAAACAACTTTACAGAGATGAAGTGGCTTGTTCAAGGTCACAGAACAACTGATGGGGATGGAGAGCAAGAGGACAATGACACAGGTATTTGGAGTGTCATCCTTGTGTTCTTTTACCATGTGTCCAGTGAGGGTTTTTCACAACTCTGAAAGACATGAAAGGAGATTCAAAAGTCAGACTCCCCGAGCCTCTGTAGTGTTACTCCATCTCCTCCGGGTCCTCACCATCCTTGCTCATCCCTGTTATTTCCCTTTTGGTTCCTAATGCTCTAGATCCTCTGCTTCATGTTTATAGAACCCCAATATTTTTTATTTCCTTTCTTTATCCCCTTCCCTCCTCTTCTCTCTCTCTCTCTTTTTTTTGCATGTGTTTATATATGGTATGCATGCATGTGCATATCTGTGTTTGTATTAATGTGTGTAAATGTGTGTGCACCAGTATGCATGCACATGTGCATGTTTGTGTGACGGTCAAGAGGTTGACATCAGATGTTTTCTAGTCTCTTCCTACCTTTTTTATTTTTATTTTGTGAGTTTCTCATTGAACCTAGCGTGCACTGATTGGGCTAGACTAGCCAGTAAACTTTTTTGTTTGTATTAAAATTTTTTTATTGACAACTTCCATAATTGTAGGCAATAACCCATGGTAATTCCCTCCCTACCACCACTTTTCCTTTGAAACTCCATTCTCCATCATACCCTTTCCCCCCTCTCTGTCAGTCTCTCTTTTATTTTGATATCATCATCTTTTCCTCCTATTATGATGGTCTATAGGTAGTGTCAGGCACTGTGAGGTCATGGATATTCACACCATTTCGTGTCTGAAGGAGCATGTTGCAAGGAGTCCTACTCTTTTTGGACTCTTATATTCTTTCTGCCACCTCTTCTGCAAAGGACTCTGAGCCTTTGAAGGTGTGATAGAGATGTTTCAGTGCTGAGCACTCCTCTGTCACATCTTCTCAACGCTATGGTGCCTTCTGAGTCATCCCAAGGTCACCTCCATCTGAAAAGAGAAGCTTCTCTAACCAAAAGTGAGAGTGGCATCAATATACGGATCTGAACATTAAGAAAAGTGCTTACCAGGTAGTTTGGTGAGCATAGTATATACATTTAGCCAGAAAACAGCAGGCATTATACCCCTAGGGCTCATGACTACCCCTGTCCTAGGTTTTCAGTATCAGGCACATATTCCCTCCCATGGAGTGGGCCTCCATTCCAAGCAGAGAGAGATTGGTTTCCCCCATAACAGACATGCCACTATTGCACCCATTGGCTCATTTGGCCTGGATGGCCAAATTTAAGGCTTGTAGTGTCCACTGTTGAGTATCTTCACTGCTGATTTCTCTCTCTCCCATTGAACTGCAGACAGCATAGCTTTTTCCAGCTTTCTGTCAGCTGGTCTACATGGAAGAGGTTTTCAGCTCAGCTCCAGCAGGATTTCTCAGTGACCTTGAAGCCCAAGTATGTGGAGTGTTCAGCACTAGGGTCTTACCATCTGTGGCAGTTTGAATATATGGCCCCCAATATATTCAGTATTTTATTGGTTTGTAGTTTGCATCTGCAGCCACCTACCTGGAGGTGGTGTCATTGGGCTGATCTTAGGGTCCAGCCCTAAGGTGTGGTGGTAGGTGTACAATTTCAATCTGAAGATATGCAAAGTATGCCTAGCTGGAGTTCGTGAAGTGTGCTGTGCTGTGTGGCTTTTGGCTTTCTCTCTGTGTTTGGTCCAGTGAAGGCAGGTCAGCTTCTTCTGCCATTATGGAATTTCCCCTGGATCTGTAAGCTTCAATAAATCCCTTCCTCCATAACTGTGCCTGGTCTGAAAGTTCATCTCAGCAAACCTAAAGTTGTCTTCTACACCATCTATTTCTGGTGGGAAAACAAGAGCCTTGACAATGGCCTGTAATGTTTTGGGGGTATCAGTGACCTCCCTGACCAACAAATCACTAGAAAGTATCCCATCCCTGACAGTGAAAATTTTCTAGTAACAATCTATGGCTTCTGAGTATTCCATTGTCCAAAAAAGCAGGTTTCCATATGACTTATTTATACCCTCTTAGATTTTGATTAGCCCTCCCTCCACCTTTCCTTACTCAATCTCTTCCTCTGACCTCAGTTAGACCTTTCCACTCCCATTAATCTGTTCTCCTACTTACATATATGCAATACCATCCTATTATTCTATTCTCTTTATATCCCCTTTATAGTTTACTGGCCTCTGCTACTGAGTTTTATTCTAACTCATATTGAAGTCCAATCATTTGTAGCTAGGATCCACATATGAGAAAGAACATGTGATGTTTGGCTTTTGGGGCCTAGGTTACCTCACTGAGTATAATCCTTTCCAGATCCATTCATTTTCCTGAAAATTTCAAATTTTCATTTTTCTTTACTGATGAGTAGAATTCCATTGTGTAAATGTGCCACATCTTCATTATCCACTCATTGGTTGAGGGACATCTAGGCTGGTTCCATTTCCTAGCTATTGTGAGTAGAGTGGCAATAAACATGGTTGATCATGTATCTCTAAGGTCGTGAGATGAGTCCTTAGGACATATGCTTCTGAGTGGTATAGTTGGGTCATATGGTAGATCTAATTTTAGCTGTCTCAGGAACCTCCACACTGATTTCCACAATGGCTATACCAGATTGCATTCCCACCAACAGTGTAGAAGTGTTCCTCTTTTTCTGCATCCTCACTAGCATTTATTTTCATTTGTTTGCATGATGGTAGCCAATCTGACAGGAGTGAGATGGAATTTCAAAGTTTTAATATGCTTTTCTCTGATGGTGAGGGATGTAAAACTTTTTTAGATGTTTATATGCCATCTGTATTCCTTCTGATAAGAACTCTCTATTTAGTTCCATAGCCCATTTTTAATTGGGTTGCTTTCTTATTACTTAGTTTTTTGAGTTTTTTTGTATATCCTGGTTATTAATCCTCTGTCTGATGTATAGCTGGCAAAGATTTTCTCCCATTCTGTAGGTTGCCTGTTTGCTGTATTCACAGTGTTCTTTTGTGTAAAAAAGCTTTATAATTTCATGAGGTCCCAGTGGTTGATCAGTGGTTTTAATTCCTGAGCAATTGGGGTTAAATGTGCCAATACCAATATGTTGAAGGGTTTCCACTGCTTTTTCCTCTAGCAGTTTCAGAGTTTCAGTTTGATATTAAGGTCTTTGATCCACTTTGACTTAATTTTTTTTGCATGGAAAGAGATAAGGATCTATTTTCTCAATACCATTTGCTGAAGAGGCTGTCTTTTCTCCAATGAGAATTTTTTGGCATTTTTGTTGAAGATCAGGTGGCTGTAGCTACTCAGACTTACATCTGGGTCCTCTGTTCTGTTCCATTGATCTACATGTCTGTTTTTGTGCCAGTGCCATGCTGTTTTTGTTACTATGGCTCTATAATACAGATTAAAATCAGGTATGGTGATACCACCAGTCTTATTTTTGTTGCTCAAAATTGTTTTGGCTATTCGAGGTTTTTTGTGCTTCCAAAAGAATTTTAGGATTGTTTTTTCTACTGCCGTGAAGAATGCCATTGGAATTTTGATGGGGACTGCATTAAATGTGTAGATTGCTTTTGGTAAGATTGCCATTTTCACAATGTTGATTCTTCCAATCCAAGAACATGGGATGTCTTTCCATTTCCTGGTGTCTTTGGTAATTTCTGTCTTGATTGGTTTAAAGTTCTCATTGTAGAGATACTTCACTCCTTGGTTTATCCCAAGGTGCTTTATTTATTTATTTATTTATTTATTTATTTATTTATTTATTTTTTGAGGCAATTGTGAATGAGACTCATTCTCTGATTTCATCCTGTGTGTGTTTGTTGTTAGAATATAGGAAGGCTACTGATTTCTGTGTGTTTATTTGTATCCTGCTACATGGCTATATGTTTATTAGCTCTAACAGTTCACTGGTAGGATCTTTAGGGTCCTTTATTTATACAATCATATCATCTTCAAATAATGATAACTTGATCTTTTCCTTTCCAATTTGTATCACTTTTATGTGTGTCTCTTGCCTTACTGCTATGGCTAAAGCATCCAGTACTATATTAAATAAAAGTGGGGACAGTGGACACCCTTGTCTTGTGCCTGAGTTTAATGGAAAAGCTTCAAGTTTTTCTCAATTTAGTATTATGTTGGCTGTGAGTTTGTCATACATAGTCTTTATTATGTTGAGATATGTTCCTTCTATGCTCAGTCTCTGTAGGACTTTTAACATGAAGGGATGTTGGATTTTGTCAAATGCTTTTTCTGCATCTAATGAGATGATCATGTTATTTTTGTCCTTCAGTCCAGTTATATAATGTATTACATGTATCAATTTGCATATGTTGAACCATCCTTGCATGTCTGGGATAAAGCCTACTTGGTCAGAGTGAGTGGTCTTTCTAAAATATTCTTGTATTCTGTTTGCCAATATATATATATATTATTCTAATTTTACATTCATAGAATTGGTTCCATCGTCCTCCTCCCTGTCCTCCCTCTTCTAAAGGGACCCTCATTAATGGGGAATGTGGGTCATGCATTGTGGGGGTAGTCAAGAGTTCTGGGGCGTAGGCCCCAGTCTCTGTGCATAATGCCCCAACTTGTGACTCTAACAATCTTTCTGCCCCCTCTTCCGCGAATTTCCCTGAGCCACATTTGGGTCATTTTAGTTCTGCTTCAGTGATGAGGTTTTGGGAGCCTCTGTGTCTCTGGATATCTGGCTTAGTTGGAGTTGGATGTTCTCTGTGTTTATCTCCTTCAGCCTTTTTCTGGTGTCATGATCGCCATGAATGCTGTATTCTTGTCCTTCCCCTGCATTGTTCTATGGTAGGCTGGGGCCCTGATGAGGTGTGATTAGCTGATCCTCCCTTCAGGTTTGTTGTCCATCTGAAAAAAGATAAGCAAAATTCTCCAAAGGAGAGAGAAGTTAGTACTAGATAGAAGGGATGACCATAGATGTTTTGGAGGGAACTTTATATGCATTGGCTCTCTTCTAGCCCACATTTGGTGGTATCTTGATCTTGGAGACTGAGCTCATTTTTTGTACCTGGTTTTGACTTATTTCCCAGTTCCAGCAATGAGTTCCATTCCACTGAGTGGATCTATTAGCCAAATCAAGAGCAGTTGGTAACTCACCATGGCTGTTTGCCACTACTGCACTTGTTTGAGCACTACGTCAGGTTGTTTCCTGTTGGGTATCTTAGACTGCAAGGTGTTTGGACCAATGTTGGACCTTTTCCCCCAGTTGCTCGTGTAGCACCCTCTGGTACTAGACTAGCTAACTGTGTGGGGACTGACCCTCTTCCAGGTTCTGGCCAGGTCTCTCCGTGTTTGGTCTCACACACATATGCTGTCTTCGAAAGTAGGGTCTTACCATTAACCTTTGGTGGGTCATCAAGAACTCTGACAGAAGTCTGTCTTTTTTTGGGAAACCTTGTAAGTGTCTTGGATCAACAGCTCATTGTGAAAGTTAACCCCGTGCTGGTACTGGGAGTTATTATTGAAAGATATGTATTTATTCTCAACATTCTTCTTGTTTTGTAGTTCTTCCTGTTTTCACTTTACTCACTTGTTTTAACTGTTATTTGAGTATGGTTTATTTTTTCCTATTACCTGCTGTGTGTATTTTGCTTTCTCTTCAGCATGAATGATTCCTGCAAGTATTTCCCTTTACTTGCTTATTTTATTTTTATTTATTCATTTGACAGAGAAAGAGGGAGAGAGGCACAGAGAGATAATGGGGGCATCAGGGCTTCCAGCCACTGCAAATGAACTCCAGACATGGGTGCCCCTTGTGCATCTGGCTAAAGTGGGTCCTGGGGAATCAAACCAGGGTCCTTTGGCTTTGTAGGCAAATGCCTTAACCACTAATCCATCCCTCCAGCCCTACTCACTTATTTTAACTGTTATTTGAGTATGGTTTATTTTTTCCTATTTCCTCCTGTGTGTGTTTGTTTTCTCTTCATCTTGGAGTATGCTTTCAAGTGTTTTCTGAATAACTGGTTTGGTCTTAACATATTCCTTTAGCCTGGTTTTGTTGTGGAATGTCCTTATTTCTTCATCTCTTTGAATGGATAGCTTTGCTGGTACAGTAATCTTGATTGACAGTTATTATCTTTTGGAACTTAGAATACATCATTCAAAGCCCTTCTGGATGTTAAAGTTTGTGTGGAGTAATCTGCTGTTATCCTGATGGGCTTACCTTTGTATGTGACTTGATTTTTCTCTCTAACTGCTTTCAATATATTTTCTTTGCCTTGTATGTTTTGTAGTTTAATTATAATATGATGGCAAGAGGTTCTTTTCTGATTTTGTCCATTTGGCATTCTGTAGGCTCCCTGTATCTGTATTGGCATCCCTTTCCCTGCTTGGGGGAAGTTTTCTTCTATGATTTTGTTGAAAATATCTTTGAAGTGAAATTCTTCTCCTCTTACTATGCCCTGAATTCTTACATTTGATCTCTTCATAGTGTCCCAAATGTCTTGAAATTCCCACTCATGCCTTACTATTAGTTTGGCTTTCTCTTTGTTAGACTGTATTGGATCTGCCACCTGGTCTTCTAGTTTCGATATTATGTCCTCTCCTTGATCCATTTTACTGGTGAGACTGTCTACAGAGTTTTCTATTTTTCATATTTTCATTTCTAGTATTTCTGTTTTTCATTTCTAGTATTTCTGATTGGTATTTTTTTTTCATTATTTCTATTTCCTTACTCATGTCTTGTAATGTCCTCCTTATTTCATTAAGTTGGTTTTCTGTGTTCTCCTTCAGGAAGCTGTTTTCTTGTTTTATTCATTTGATTTCTTTGAACATAGATATAATCTCTTTTTTTAAAAATCCTTCTCAGGCATTTTATCTAAAGCAGTCTCACTGGAGGTCATTTCTGATGGATTTCTATTTTTTTGGTGGGATTGTATTTTCTTGATTTTTTTTGTGTTTCTTGTACTATAATGTAGAGATTTTTGCATCTTGAGTTAATTTGATGCTTAGATTTTATAATTATCTGCAGTGTTCTTAGTTGTGTAAATTCAACTTTATATATATTCAGTGTAGGAGTTTAAGGTGCCAGGTGTGGTTCTTATACTCCAAGAGAAATAGCAGAAGTGACCCTAGGTGTTAAGTTTGCCCATTATTCAAGTATTGTAGTAGATTGGTTGAAGCAACTTACTGGCAAATTCTAAAATTCAACTGAGCAATATATGCATTCAGTCAAATCCAGCACAGAGAATTTATACAAGCATGGGTATTAAACTAAACAGAATCTAGTAAAGCCAAAGTACCTAAGGGTGTGTGTTGCCCCATACCCTTAATCCTGTCAAGAAGGATGTTGAGATTTCTAGTCTGAAACCAGTTCTAAGTCAGCCTGGGGCCAGTCAGTCCCTGCCCCCAATAATGACAGAAGAAAATGCCAAAGGCCTTATAATTCAAAAGAAACATCAAAGGCAACAATAATCATTACCAAAATACAGCTAATTTGAGAAGGGTAAAGCTAACCAGAATATATGATTCAAATGTAATACATAACCTTTCCTGACATGGAAAGAGAGATTAGTACTTCAGTGCATGTATCTGGCTTTATATAAGTAGGCCCTGTCACCTTTTGGGAAAGCTTCCAATCTCACTGATGCTGAGTACCCACTCTGATCTCTCTCAGTGCTGGGTGCTAGGGGTTAATGAGTTCTCCAGTCATTCATGGCTCTGACGGTTGGGGTATGGGAGACTTTGCAGGGGACGTGGAGTTGTACCAGAGCTGCTCAGCTCATCCCATTTGTATTTTCCTTTAGCAGCTACTCAGCAGGTCTCTGCTGACTTATCTTTCAGGTTTCTTGACTTTGTGAGGAGGCTGATATGGGTAGAAAATCCCCTCACCTTGTTTCTATTTTTTATAAATTAATATATATATTTATTTACTTGAGAGAGAGGTAGAAAGAGAGAGAGCAAGAGAGAGAAAGAGGCAGATAGAGAGAGAGAATGGGCATGCCAGGGCCTCCTAGCCACTAAAATAAACTCCAGACCTAGCTAGCAAGATTTAAGGTTCCTTCTTTTACTGCCTCCTTAGTGCTTGGGTTAAAGCCACCCACCACCATGTCAGGCTTTTAGAAAACACTTTACCATCTGGGTATCTCCCCAGCCCAAACCACAATATTTATTTATCCAGAAGGTCTATTTTTTTTTTCTGTAAATGAGAGCTCATTTTTAAAGATAAGGTAGCCTGTGTATCCCTTTGACTACTTTTCCATGTTATTCTCTGTGCACTATCAACCTTTCTACATGGTCTACTTTTTCAAAAGCAAATCTCTATGGTTATATTTTATAAATACCTTTAAAAAGAACTAAAGATGGAGGACCTGTAACAGGTCCCCATGTTGCATTATTCCTGAAGGAGTCTGCCCTCTTTCAGTTTCCCATCTCTCCTGTTTCATTCCTTTCATGTAAATGTCAGAACTGAGAGACAAATTTGTCTAATAAGTACCATTTAGCCCTCTTTGGCTCCTTCCTTCCTGCTTTATGCTACTTGGCTGGTATTTTGGTGACACTTATCTGTGCGAACATCAGTTTTTGTGTCCCTTGGGATTTTTGTCTCAGAGCTTCTGCTCCTTTAGTCATCACAGATCCAAAGGAACATTAGCTACCTCCATGGCCCACCCTGAGCAATGAAGAAATAAAGGCTCCATGAATGGAAAGGGGACGTCCAAGAACACCTAGCATTTGACTGCAGCTTTGGTTTTCTCCTCTGGCCTGATCTTTCTTTCTGCTTTCCCCTGTTTTCTATCTCTACAAATAGAATATTAATTACAACTAAACTTGACTTTGAGGCAATGACAAGAAGTGCAATCCACAGATTATGACTTCACAGCTTGATTGGATAAAATTGATAAAAACATGTTAGTTTAAAAGACAAACTTGGGCTGCAGAGATGGCTTAGTGGTTAAGGCACATGCCTGCAAAGCCTAAGAACCCGGTTCGATTCTCCAGGTACCATGTAAGCCAGATGCACAAAGGGGCGCACGCTTCTGGAGTTCGTTTGCAGTGGCTAAAAGCCCTGGCGCACCCATTCTCACTTTCTTTCTGTGTCTCTCTGTCTCCCTTTCTAATAAATAAATAAAAATAAATCTTTAAAAAAGGTTTTAAAAAAATAAAAGACAAGCCGGGCGTGGTGGCGCACGCCTTTAATCCCAGCGCTCGGGAGGCAGAGCTAGGAGGATTGCCGAGAGTTCGAGGCCACCCTGAGACTACATAGTTAATTCCAGGTCAGCCTGGACCAGAGTGAGACCCTACCTTGCAAAACCAAAAAAAAAATAAAAATTAAAAATAAAAAAATAAAAAAAATAAAAGACAAACTCACCAAGAGAGTGATGGAGGGCCAGAGTCAGGACACAGGTATGAAAGTTAGGTTACTTCATAGGTGGCCAATGTCTGACTCTAGAAGCAGCAGACATTTTTGATTTCAAATGATTTGATCTCAAATGACAGGCACTGTGGCTATAGGGGAGGTATTAGTGGGTGAGTTTTGGAGTGTAACTGGAAGATTAGTAGGGATGATTGTGGAAGGTTTGGAATTTTCTATGAGAAATGATTGAAATTAAGCCCATCAACTCATATCATGCTAGGCTTAGATGGGCTTAAAAGAAAATGCAGGGTCCTGGTTACTGAAGAGATCTTTGTGTTCCTCTGGGGTTTTAGGCCAGAGTCACAGATAATCCTGATTAAACTAGCTTGGGAAATTCCTAGGTTTAACAAAGCTAAATGAATTTTTTTTCTTTAGAACTTCTTTTCAACTAAACTATTGTGAAATGTCAAGGAAGAAATAAGAACATTGCATTTTCGAAACTCGTTTGAGCCTGGATTATACATGTATTTATCTAAGCATAAGTAAGATCTATGTTGTCCAGAGAAACAAGGCTAGTGCCTCCCAAACAACTTCCTTTCCCCATGGCCACAGGTATGTTGGTGTGAAGCTTCTCATCTGGCCACTGCTCTTCAAGGTGAAAAGAGTATCTGACCCTCACAGGTCTCCAGAAGTTTCATCCAGGGCTTCTGTTCTTGGATTGTGTTGCAATCAGTTCCTCATATTGCTGGACAAAGAGTGGACCAAAAGCAACTTCTAGGAGGAAAAGGTTTATTTCAGGCTTACAAACCCAGATGTATTGTTTCCCAGTTCTGGATACGAGAAGTCTGACATGAAGATGTTGTCAGGGTTGGTCATCTTTTCTCTATGAGCATTTTTGTGTTCAAATTTCCCTTTAATTTTTTTTTTTTATTTGAGAGAGACACAGAAAGAAAGAGAGAGAGAGAGAGAGAGAGAAAAGAGAGAGAGGGAGAGGAAGAGGCAGAGAGAGAATGGGTGCTCCAGGGCCATTTCAGCCGCTGTGAATGAACTCCAGACATGTGTGCCCCCTTGTGCGCATGTACAACGTTGCATGTTTGCATCACTTTTGAGTCTGGCTATAGGTGGGACCTGGAGATTCGAACAAGCACTCTTAGGCTTTGTAGGCAGGCTCCTTAAACATTAAGCCATCTCTCCAGCCCCAAATTTCCCTTTTTAATAAAGATATCAGCCATTGAATTATAGTCTATTCTAATGACCTCACTGTAACTTGGTAACCTTTACAAAGACTGTATCAGCAAATAAGGTGGTCCTCTGAAGTGTAGGGAACTAGAACTTCACTGTATGAATTTTTCAACATGTGTATGTGGTATGTTGTATGTGTATGTAAATATATACACATGTATGTACCTGTCTATGGAAACTAGAAGTCAGCATCAGGGTTCTTCCTCAGTCTCTTTCCACCTTGGTCTTTGAGAAAGGCTCTTTTGCTGAAATTAGAGTCGATCAATTCCTCTAGAATTGTTAGTAAGTGAGCCCCAGGGATTCCCTGCCTCTGTTGCCCCAGTGCTGGGATTACAGATACAACCCACCCAGCCCAGCATTTGATGTGGGTTCTGGAGACCTGAACTCATGGTCTCATGCTTATTTGGCAAGCGCTTTGCCCAGTGAGACATTTGCCCAATTATAACATATGAGATTTAAGAGGACACAATTTATTCCACGGCACTTAAGATTTTATTCCTCATACAGCTCCACAGGAATGTTTCCAGGGGAGAGGTCAGCATCCTACTTGCTGGTTACCATGGTACCCAAAGTAGGCTGTAATGATCACCCTCCCCCATGTATGGTGGGTGCCCATGCTGTGATTGCCTTTGTGTATGTATTCTGCATTCTCTGCCTCACTCCACAGTACATAGACACATACAGGTGCACACACACACTCACACTTTCTATAATTCTATAAAGTGCATTTTCATTGTAGTCATTTCTAGTAAAGTATCTGGCACATAGCTTTTCTACTTACAGCATTCAACTTGTACTTTCTCAGTAGCTATTTTCATAGTGATTACAGATTCATGAGATAATTTCTGCCTTTATATCAATCAACATGGGGTTGGCATACACAAGGCACTTTCTCATTCTTCATGTCATTTTTATTTCTTCTGACAATGTTGGGATTGAAGCAGGGTAGGGATTACTGGTCGTATTTTATTCATGAAGGCTCTATAGTTCAGGGAAATAAACTATTCTGCTCTAGCATAGGAGACCTGTCACTGAGATACTTGTCCATTCCTGTCCAATCCATGGAACAATGTGACATTCCATGAAGCATTACCTTCCAAGGCTATATCTTCCCAGGGCATGTGATTTTCCCTAACTTTATCCCTTTATCTTCAACATCTCATTCTGCCACTTCTGCTTCCCCATCCTTTGACAGAATAAACCACAGGACTCATGATCATGTGACATTCCTTCACTGCCCTCACCTCCTCATAGGTCTCTCATAGGTCTCTGGGAAGGCTGGATGCAGCTCCACTCAACACTTCATTAAGTAGTAGACGGTCACTCAGGTTCAAAGTCTCGGCCAGGTAATATCTTGGCTAGGACCTGGACACACAAGGGTGAGTTGCACCATTAGTGTAGAGAACACTTCAGAGGTGTTGCATTTTGTGATAGTATCTTCATTCTTATGGCCTTTACTTAAAGTTCATTAAAGGAGTGAATCCTTTATTGGAGTGTCCTGAAGACGCCATCTTCAAACACCTACTCTGGTTTGGTGTCCTTTCTCCATGTCTACTCTCATTGCTTTTATCCTGCTCTCATCTTCCTGCTCAAATGTATCCTGTGCCAGCCCAGATGGCTTCTGTATCTTTGTGCCTCTTGCTCTCATTTGTATCTCACTGCAGCTGTTACAGTTCAATGGCATTAATGTGGCCTGGCCACTTCTAGCATTACAGTACAGCTCCAGCCATTTTCACAGGACCAGTCCCTTCCTGAAATGCTCTCTCTTGACTCTTCTTGGCATTTGTTTATACAATGTCTTCTGCCCAGAACACCCTTCCAAGAGAGACCCATCCTAACTCCTGCCCCTAGTTTTCTGGCAAACTCCCACATAACACAGCTTAACCATTGTGTCTGGGCAACCTGGGCTGACACCTTCTAGATGGGTGAGTGACACTTCCTAAGTGCATCCTATTGCTCAACAATCACCTATTTACTTGATGCCTGTACTCCCAAGGTGGGGCCTCATTGCTGTACATTATATGGCCAGAGCCTGGTATACAGCAGGACTTTGTAGTTTGTACTGGAATCAGTGAATTCTCTGGCAGGCTTTCTGCTGGGTGCTGGCTGTTTCTGACTGTGGAAATGCGTACTGCTGAGGAGATCATCCTAAACACAATTGCCCATGTCATTTCTCTGCTTAAAAGCATGCATTACTGGCATCATCAAGGATGGTGTGGTTTGAAAAAATACCTCTACCTGGCTAGCTGGCTGAACTATCTTCTCCTCTATTACCTGGAGCTCTTTATATGTCTGTCATCACAGCTCTTACCCCATGATTAGCCTCTGCTTTTCTGATTTCTACTCTTTCTGACCAGATCCCAAATTATCCTTAGGCATTTTTCTTCTTCTTTCCCTTGTCTTCTCCTTCTCCTCCTCTTCCTTCTCTTCCTCTTCCTCCTCCTCCTCCTCCTTCTTTTTTTGGCCTGGAACCCGTGAATGCTAAACAAACATTTGCATGATTAAATTTTTATAGAACCAGAGGGAGAGGAGGCAAACATCTCTATCCTCCCTACATCTGCTGTCTGAAGGCAAAAGAAACAAGGAAGATAGAGACTTTCCAGGGTTTTATAAAACATCTCTCCTGACATCATGTATCTACACCATAAACTCTAGGGGCTGAGAGTAACATTCATAGAACTTTTTCAGAAAGAGTATAGAGGCTTTGCGAATGTGGGGCTTGTTCCATTCCCCGGGGTCGTTGGCCACCGATGTCTCGGGCGAGGGAGAGACGAGTTGGAAGGGGGGCAGCAGGGTCCTCCTGGCTGGGCAGGTGAGCACGATGGATGGGGCAATGAGCACCCAGGAGACCGTCTGATGGACAGCACTCGTTTATTGAAAGGGGGGGGGTTATAAACACTTGGGGAAGGTTGAGATGGCACGTACACACTGTATGGCAATCGGATGCATAGTTTATGGGCTGTTATCTAGATAGAGGAAGGACTAGTAACTTCAAAGCTATGGGGGAAGGATAAAGAAAGGTAGGGGGAAGGGCAGAAGAGATTAACAGGAGGCTGTGACTTCAGAACTGTGGGGGGTGAGAAGGCTACGTGACTTTAGCCACATGAGGGTCTCTTGGGCAGCTAGACACAGGTCAGGAACTGTGGGGGGCAAAGTCTGACTTATGGAATGGTCATAGCCTTTCGGGTCTGGGGGGAGCACCTTGCCAGTTTTGCCCACTCTGGGCGATGACAGCTCACTACACCCTACAACATAGGGAAGGTGATCACTGTCTCCAGGGACCCCTGACAGAGGGCCAGCTTCAACCCCGCAGCCCAGGGCCCCTGGCCATGTCCAATAGTTCAGGCTAGCCTCCTCACCGGTCCAGCCTGTTACTAGCAAAGCCCAACATGCTAATGTGCTTTGGTTTCAGGTTCCTGGATGAAGGCTGAACCTGAAATGAACTTAACTGGGGATGGGTGAGAGGCATGGTACGGTCCCAGAGGCGAGCAGTAATGTCTGTCATTTGGAGTGAACAATCAGATGGTTGACATTTCACTGCAATGAGTTGGAGACGTTTTACTCTTAACTGAATTCCATGAACATCTAGAATATCTGTGGTGAGAGCAGTGTCATAGAAAAGTAAGGGTTCTTTCTATTGTCAGACTATCTGGGCTCAAAAGTATCCCCAAGAGGGCTGGAGATATGGCTTAGCAGTTAAACACTTACCTGTGAAGCCTAAGGACCCTGGTTCGAGGCTTGATTCTCCTGGACCCACGTAAGCTAGATGCACAAAGGGGAGCACACATCTGGAGTTTGTTTGCAGTGGCTGGAGGCCCTTGTGCACCCATTCTCACCCCCACCTGCCTATTTCTGTATCTCTCTCTCTCTCAAATAAATAAATAAATAAATAATAAAATATTTTTTTAAAAAGTATCCCCAAGAGACATTAAACATACCTGCTACTTTCTATGTGCTCTAAGGTCAATTACTTAATGGTTTAACTTTCTCTAGACTATGGAATTCATGATAACTACCTCATTGGGTGGCTTTGTGGATGAAATGTAACAATACAAAACAGTCACTATAGAGGTATACCTTACGGGCAGGCCTAATGAAAGGGGGCTTTCTACCTGTCTAACGCAGGCAACAACAGTTCATATATAAAACAAGGAAATACCAAATTTTGGAAAAAATTAAATCCACAGGTTACTACTGAGATGGATAGAGTTATGAACCATTGGCTAATGGCACTTGTATCCTCACGCTGATTCCAAGCTTGGGCTGGCTTCCTTGCATGCTTCATAGGAAGCAATCACCATGACTTTTGAAAGACATGTAACAAATAAGCTCTAACCAGGAAATCCATGGAGGCTGGGATAGTGGGTGGCCAGGGATGGTCAACCAGGGCTTTGGTTGTACCAAGGTTGGAGCCCTGGCTCAAAACTGGGGAAAGCTGGGTTTGTTATTGTTCATTCAATCTCTGGGTCACTCCCTTCTCCTTTTGGAGCTCTGCCCTACTGTAAAGATAATTTGGAAACAGTTTTCTGCTTCTTTGAGGATGAGAAACAATCCCATGAATAGTGGTATGATTTTATGAGCATAATTAAATGGAATTAATATCAAGATATAGACTTTTTATAGGAGTAATCAACTGTTGTCTGATTGAATAAGAGGTCTGGCTCAGTGGGAGGGAATTCACACCTTGTACTGAGAATTAGTTCAAAATCCTGTGGCTTGGGAGGTCATAGGCCCCAGAGGAAAGCTTATACTGTCCTTTGGCTAAGCAGAGATATTATGCCCATAAAACAGCCTTCTAAGTGTACATATTTAAGTCCTTTGATTAGTGCTGTTCACTTTTGGTTAGAGAACCTTCTTTTGTCAGATGGCAGCAATACCTGGGAGACTCACCAAATTGACAAGAAGAGAAAGCTCACGGCTTAGCACTGGACACATCATCTCTATCACACCCTCTAGGGCTAAGGACAGGTTGTGGTGCTAAGAATGTGAGTGCTGCTTTCACCTTGCACCTAAAGAATGTCTCTGTGGAGATGGTGGTAGACACTGAGGAGACTCAAAACTCATTCAAGTAGGGGAAAAAAAGAGGCTTTTAGAGCTTTTAAAAGAGAATTCTCTCCAAGGCTTAGAAACTATTGCAGAAAGGGGTGGAAAGAATGTAAGAGCCCCAGGGTGCGTAAGTGTACTTGGAGGTGCTGCCCCCCAATATGAACTATCTGGAGCATCAATAACACCAGTGGCTATGAATACCTCCATAAGACCAGCCTATCAACATCTTTCCATGGAGGATGGAGAAGGAAGAAGGAGGGAGACAACAAAACAGAGGAAGGACTACATTTGAAAGAGGAGGGTTCTCAGGAAATGGGGGAAAGGGGATAGGGTCAAAGAAGCTTAAAGGTATGGAAACACCATCAAATTACTTTGTTCATACATTGAAGTTCTCAATACAATGAATAAATAAGTGAAATGAAGATTCAAAAAAGAAAAGACTTTCCAGTGTAAATGAAGTTTTCTCTTTTAGCTCGTATTGACAATAGGAAGAGAATGAGTTCTTTCTGCTACAGAGAACACTAATCAAAGATAAGTGACCTTTACTTCAATACCTGCAGGGACTTTATGTAGGAGGTGGGAGGACTATCTGCCTCTGTAAGTACTATGGAGACAAACATCTAAAATTCTCCATGCTTAATAAAGTTAATGACAGCCAAAAGGCATTGTGTTCCAGAATTGTGTTTGGATATTCATTAGGGCAGTAATTAAAGTTGAAAGATGATTTTCTCTTTCTTTACTTTTTATATAGGAAACTAAAATCAAATGTCACCTTTCCAGAAAGGTTTTCAGGCCCTAGCTTTGCCAGCCATTAGCTGTGTCATGCATTTATACCCTTTACCAATTTTGTCAATTGTACTCTGGACAGAATGATATTCAGTTTGCAGAACTGAGATGGTAATTAAGTGAGATACTGTGGCAGTTTTAATATAAAATGACTTTCATATGCTCATGTATTGTAATACATAATTCCCAGTTGGTGATACTGTTTGGAAGGTTGTGGAACCTTTAGGAGGTGGAGTCCTACTGGAGGAAGTCTGTCACTGGGGGAAGGCCTTGAGGTTTGTTTGTTTTAATTCTTATTTATTTGTGTGTGTGCACAAGCATGGGAGCATCAGGGCCTCTTGCCATTGCTAATGAACAATGAACACCAGGTACTTGCACCACTTTATGTGTCCAGCTTATGTGGTTGTCTTAGGATTGAATTTGGGCCAGCAAGTGCCTTTACCTGCTGAGCCATCTTTCTAGACCTATCTTTAATTTTATAGACCAGCCCCACTTATTACTTTCTTTCCTCTTTCTACTTCCTCCCTGCTAATGTGTTGCCACTTTCTAGCTCCTGCCATGATGAACTCTACCCTCTAGAACTATAAGCCAAATAAGCCCCTTTCTTTCAGATATTGCTTCTACTTAGGTATTATGTCCTAACAATGGGAAAGTAACTGATGCAGGTACTTTAGCAGAAGCATCTTATACTGTGTTTGATTCATAGTAGGGGATTAGAAATGTAGCAGGGTGTTAGAGGTATGTTTCTAATTTTAATCAAAGAATTGAATAAAAAAGATTGAGAAGGATAATTATTAAATTAATATATTTATTGAGGGAAGTACAGAACCAAGGAAAGGCAACCATGTGGCTAGAGCTCTATTCTCTCTTATATGTGGATCCTAGCTACAAATGTTTAGATTTGTATGTAAATTGGAATAAAACTTAGTAGCAGAGGCCAGTAAGCTAGAAAGGAGATAAGGGAGGGGGGAAAGGGGAACACTTAAGGGAATGGTATTGCTTATAATGTAAATAGAAGAACAGATTACTGGGGGTGGAAAGTAAATTCAGGGGAAGAGATTGAGTAAAGGAAAGGTGGGGGGAGGGTTAATCAAAATCTAAGAGGGTATGAATAGGTCATATGGAATCCTACTTTTTTGAAAATGGCAGACCCAGAAACCATAGATTGTTGCTAGAAAATATTTGTTCAACTATGTTTATAGCTGCTCAATTCATAATAGCTAAGAACTGGAATCAACCCAGATGTCCTTCACTGGACAAATGGGTAATCAAGATGGGGTATATCTACATGATGGAATTCTACTTAGCAATAAGAAAAAAATGACACAATAAAATCTGTAGAAAAATGGTTAAACTTGGAACAGATCATATGCAGCAAAGTCACTCAATCACAGAAAGACAATTGTCGCATGGTCTCACTCATCTGCAGCTCCTAACCTGGATCAGCCTGAGATGCTGACATACCTAATAGGCATCTCAAGGACCAGACAGTAGAGAGGATAGGACTTGAGGGGAGGGTTAGGGTCGGGGAGGGCATAAAATGAACCCAAATGGAACTGGTACCATAAAATCCTATATCATGGAAGACAGAGCATCAGGACCTTAGAGGGAACACTTGAATCGAAGGGCCCTGGAGAGGGTGAGATGAAGCCTAACCTTAATTTTCTCCTTTTTCTCTTTGCTTTTTCTTCCTTTTTTATATGTTCTTTCTTTTTCTTCTTTCTTTTCCCTTGGTATTGGCCTGTAACTCCCAGTACCCACAATGAGCTGTTCATCAAGAGATCTACAAGGTTTCCCAAAAGAAGATAGACTTCTGTTAGAGCACTTGATTTCCCACCAGAGGTTAATTCTAACACCCTACTGCCAAAGACACCATATGCTGTCAGTATGGAACATGGAGACAGTTAGCTCATCTAATGTTAGGAGGTGCTACGTGAGATACTGGGGAAAGTGGCCAACATCTGTCTGAGCGACTCGAGATCTAAACTACTCAGAAGCAAACAACCTGATGCGATGCTCACACAAGTGCAATAGTGGCACTCAACCATGGTGGGTAACCAACTGCTGTTGGATTGGCTAACAGATCCACTCAATGGAAAGGAACCCATATCTGGAATTGGGAAACAAGTCAGAGTCATATCCAGATAATGACTTTGCTCTCTAACATCAAGCTCCCACCAATCTTGGGCTACAAGAGGGCCTTTACCCAGTAAATATTCTCTTAACTAACAGTGGTTATCCCATTTAATCTGTGCTGACTTCACTTTCCACTGGAGAATCTGCTTCTTTTTTTTTTAAGATGGAAGCAGGTCCTGAGGATAGAAATGTCCCATTGCACTTCACCAGGGCCCCAGTTGAAACCATAGAGGAACTGGAGAAATGAGCAAGAGTGCTGCTTTCTTGGTGAACCTGATGTTAGCACAAGGGTGAAGGAGATAGACACTGAGGACACTCACTTTCTACCAAACCCAAGATCCAGAGATCCAGAGGCTCCTAAGAGCCCATCACTGAAGTAGACTTAAAACAAACCCAACGTTGTTGAGGGAATTTCACAGAAGAGGGGGTGGTAAGATTGTTAGAGCCATAAGCTGGGACAATATGCACAGAGACATTGCCTCTTCCCCATAACTGATGGCTACCACCACAATGCATGACCCACGATCCCCATGGGGATGACCAACATCCCCAATGAGGAGTGTCCCTTTGGAAGGGGGCAGGGATGAAGGTAGGGATGGTACCAACATGTGCTGAATATGTCCATAATTTATTTAAAAAATTGAAATAAAAAAATTTCAGTTCCAGGGATGGGATATCTTCCAGTGAGTTGTTGGCCAGGGAGGTCCCTGATGACTCCAGAACATTACAGGCCATTACTGAAGGTCTTGGTTTCAGGAATAGATGGTACAACCCCATTGCTGAAGACGTCACATGCTTGGGCTACAAGGTCACTGAGAAATGCTGCTGGAGCTGAGCTGAAAACTTCCTCCATGTAAACCAGCTGACAGAAAGCTGGAAAAGGCTATGCTGTATTCAATTCCATAGCAGAGAGAGGGAAATCACCATTGGAGATAAACAAAACACTGCAAGCCTTATGAGCCAATGGGTGCAATAGTGGCATATCCGTAATGGGGGAAACCAACTGCTCTCTAATTGGACTGGAGGCCCGCTCCACAGGATGGAATACATGCCTGATACTGAAAACCTATGACAGTGGAAGTCATGAGCATTAGGGGTGTAACATCTGTTGCTATCTAGCACTTCTCTTAATGTTCATACACATGTATTAATGCTACTCTCATTTTTGGTTAGAGAAGCTTCTTTTTTTCAGATGGAGGTGACCTTGGGAATACTCAGAAGGCACCATAGTGCTGAGAAGAAGTGACAGAGGAGTGCTCAACACTGAAACATTTCTATCACACCTTGCAAGGCTCAGGGTCCATTGTAGAAGAGGTGACATAAAGAATATAAGAGCCAAAGGAAGGGTAGGACTCCTTTCAATGCAATCTTTCAGATACAAAATGGCCTGGCTATCCATGACCTCACAGTACCTGACACTAACTACACAAGACCATCATAATAGGAAGAAAAGATGATGGCATCAAAATAAAAGAGAGACTGGTTGAGAGGGGGAAGGGAAATGATGTGGAGTTGTGAAGAGGAAAGTGGGGGGTATTATCATGGTTTATTGTCTATAATTGTGGAAGTTGTCAAAAATAATAATAATGTCTCATGCCTTTAATCCCAGCACTTAGAAGGCTGAGACAGGGGGAAAAACACCAAAAGAAAAGAGAGAAAAGGAAGGTCAAGGAGCTCCTGCCATGTGAGGAGCAGGTGGGGATAAAGAACCCATGTGGAGAGTAAGGGCTAGGGGTCCTCCCAGCTCAACCCAGCTGGGCCTGGGCTCAGCTGAGGGAAAAACTCACCCCCAGCTAGAAGTTCCCAAGTGGTCAGAGATCCTACCCTCCCTTGCAAAGGTATTTATAGTCTTATAGTTGAGGGCTGTCTTCTGGCTCAGATGAACCAGAGGGATAGCTGGTTTGTTAGGGCTAAGGACTGTCACAGGAAGAGATTAGCTAGTTCTAAGTTCTGAGGGCTGAACTTGAACAACCACAATGTTTAAATCTTATGAAAGACCTCCCTCCCAGGAGAGTCCTGGTTGTTTGTGGAAAAACAGGTCTAAGGAACTAAGCAAGAGACTAGAAGTCACATCAGTTTGATTTCTAGCAAGTGCACCCTTTCTTACTTCCAGGGATCCCGTCAACCTAACTGTATACACCCCTCAGAAACTTCTGCATTTTTGGATGAATGAATGCATAATCCACCATCACAGCTGCTTGGAGAAATGAATGGAGTTTTATAAACTGACAGGGCTGCTCCCTTTGGACTTGGGTGACTGGTGTCTATGCTTTGTTTGCTGTGCTTGCAAGAAAGTATGGACTGTTCTTTTGTCATTAGGTACTTTAGGTTCATTCATTACTTACTTTTGTCATCCCTGTGACAGAATACTTGATAGAAGTGACTTGAGGGAAGAAGGCTTTATCTTGGATCACAGTTTGCAGTTACAGTCCATCATAGTGGACTCTATGGGAGCGCCGGACAGTTGTCTGTGGTGTCAGGAGGATGAGGCTATTTGCTAACATCTCAGCCCAGCAGAAAGCAGAGAGGCTCTCATCGAAGCAGGGCCAAGCTGCACAATATTTTGAGACCACAAACTGTTTACCTTCCTTCTGTAGCTAGGGCTACCTCTTCAAATTTACACAGCCTCCTAAAGCCATATTGTGAGCTGGGGACAGAGTATTCAAATGCACGAATTTGTGAGGGATATTTTACATTCAAACAGTAACAGCTGGCAAAGCCACCATTTCAGTTTTTCTGTATTTCAAAAGAGCTTAGGAAATAGAAATTGTTAAAGGAAAATGAATTTGCTTGCAATTTGGCTGAGAAAGAGAGAGAAAAAGAGAGAGAGAAAGTCTCTAGTTTTTCCCTGCTTTGCTTAGAAGTCTCAAAATTTTATAGAGAAGATGAAATAAAAGCGTATATACATATGCATATGTTAATTTAGCTGTGAAGTGGCTGTCAGAACTGTGTGGAATCTCTTCCTGCTTGGTAAGTTCCTTCTTGGCACCCAGCCTTTTTTCTTCAGAGTGTGGGACTCTTGGGGTAATATTAATTCTTTAGGGCCTATTGTTTTCAGGTCCCTATTTCACTTTCTTTACTTGTAAATAATCCACTCTTATGATACTTAAAAAATTAATAAAAATTAGATGGGCTTCCACTAAACATAGTTCCTAAGACACTGAGTCCCTGGGTTCAGTTGTAACTGACATGTGAGCATGGGAAATCACTACTTTCATTTCAGTTTCCACATATGTTAAATTGGGTGGAGATTATTGATTAGTAATTATGTAAAGATATCCTGAACATTTACTATGTGCAAGGAATTATGTTAATTACCATGGGGGGTGCATTAGTGACTCTAGATTAACCTAAATCTTTTCTTTCAAACATTATATGCTGTGGTCTTATGAATTTTACAGGCTGACACTCCAGTGGAATCATGCAGCTTTTAGAAATTAAGGTCAGCAGTTAATTTTACAACAGATACACTCAGTATTTGCTATTAAAGAATGTTTCCAGCTTCTGGAATGAATTTGGGCTCTAATATGGAAATAAATTTGAATTTGCTAAGAAATTATATTGTTAGTGGCCTTTTTAGCTCTGCTCATGCATGGAATTGAGGGAATAAGTGCCTCTCTGATGAGATGTAGTAAGGCTTGCCGCAAGCATACCTGGTGGCTCTCCATTCAGAAGGCTTCAGTGAGTCATTGAGAGTCTCTGATTAGGAACATGACTGGAAGCTTTGCTTTAGAACAGTTTATTTGATAACTTATGCATGCATGTCAAAGTTTGGAGGGTGAATATACTAATAGTCTCATGCTGAGAATGAGTAAAAAGGGAACATACTGTTCATTAACCATAATAAAACCATGAGGAGGTGCGTTCAGTGAAGAAGACAGCTCTGATGTGAAGGCCCTAGTTCTGCTTTGCAGTAGGAGAAATGAGTCCTTTGTATTCAGTGTGAGGCTTGCTTGAAGTCGCAAATCAAAGGACCACATCTCAATCAACACTGTCAGCGCACGAGAAAGTCATTTTTCCCTTAGGCTCAGACGCAGCTATTATGAACTGAGCCCTGTGATGGTTAATGTTGTCAACTTAACAGGATCTAGAATCATTTAGGAGACAACATCCTGGCAATGTCTCTGAGGGAGTTTCTAGACTAGGTTAACTGAGATGGAAAGATTCACCTTAACTGTGGGTTGCACCATTTCTTGGGCTGGGGTCTCAGACTAAACAAAAATGGAAGAAATAAGCTGAGCAGTAGCATTCATGGCTCTCTGCTTCCTGCATGTAGACACAATGTGACCAGATGCCTCATGCTCCTGCTGCCATGGCTTTCCTACCACAATGCACTGTAACCTGGAACTCTGAGCCAAACAAACCTTTCCTCCTTAAGTTGCTTTCTTCAGGTGTTTTGCTGCAACAATAACAAAAAAAAAAACAGAAAAATTTTTTAAAAACTGAAATATTAGGAAGTAATTTTTGTGCTAACATTAAAATTATAACTTTGTGAATGTATTAGATTTTTGAGAAGTAAAATATGATGGTTCTAAATCAATAACTGTAATAGTACATTTTTAACTGTTAGAAAAATTGAAAGGAAATGAAGCTAGTTGAGTAAAAAAATCTTCAATTGATTTGTTACTTAATATTTAAATCATTAAACATGATAACATTTAAAAAAAGGAGAGATGGCTTAGCAATTAAGGCACATGCCTGCGAAGCCTAAGGATGCCAGTTCAATTCTCCAGGTTCCACGTAAGCCAGATGCACATGGTGGTGCATGTGTCTGGAATTCATCTGCAGTGGCGAGAGGCCCTGACATGCCCACTCTCACTCACTGTCTGTGTGTGTCTCTAATAAATAAATAAAAAATAAAAATTTAAAAATCTTTTTAAAAACTTTTTTTAAAAGTACCTAATACAAGCCCCTGCTATGTGTTTGGGCCAGTTCCCAATCACTTTGTTCTCCATTCCTTTTTCTGGACATTGGCTTTTCCAGCTGTCAATAGTGGTCTGTGTTCTTGTACACTTCCCTGCAGGGAGTTGGGACTTGGAGATTCCTCAACATAGCAGTGGCTCTTGACCACTGGGAAAAACAATCCTCAGTGTGGCACAACACATCATGCATAGCTTCATCTTCCATGTCGGGGTAACATGCAGAATCACCTTCTCCTTTTGGATCTTAGTCTCCTTATTAAAAAATGAGAGATCTGAAAGAATATTTCTTGAGCCAACATGTCCCAATTTGATGCTTCATAGTTTATGGTTGGGATTATCTGAGGAGCTGTTGGATGGTCTACTAAATAACCTGAGAGAAATAGCAAAGCTGCCAGTTGAATCAAAGAAGCAAGGGCACTGAGCTCATCTGCAAACCAGCAGAGAGTCTGTCCCTCGGGCTCTGTAGATTTGATGTTTGCATATGGAAAAGTGAGTCCATAAAGCAGAGATCAGAATAAGCAAGGTTGCTAAAGGGAAGAGAGACATCAAATCCTATCCTCAGTCTGATAGCAATCTGTGCGTCAAAACAAGAGGCCAATTCCTAAGCAAAATCAGCAGAAAATATTGACAATCAAATAATCTGTTGCTATGACAACTGAGTTTAAAGTCTCAAAATTGAGTGCAGTTCTCTGTGGGAGTGGGTGACACCCAGCAGCAGCATGAACAGTAGCCACCCTGCTTTTGGTGTTCCAGGAAGTGTTTCTGAGGGCACCAGCACACCACCAGCCATCTGCTCTCCCTTCCTCCATTCTGAGAAGCTTATCTGCAAAACAATTCCAGGGCTGAAGGCCAGAGGGATATTCTAGAAGCTTCCAGGATCCCTCTCTACATCAGTGAGGCTCAGTAGTTTCCAAGAAGTACTTTTTATTCTTCCTGGAGGCAGTCGTAGAAGAAGCAACAGTTCTGTTCTGAAGCCTGCTGAGGTTCATGTATGGATGCTCCATCTCTGCTATAGGTGGAACGGAGGCTTGTTATTCTCCAAGAGCCTTCTGAGGCATTCATGCAAACTCAGTCAAGCTATGAATTCCATAGATACATGGATTTTTATAGAAAGAATACAATGAACTGGTTGTGGGATATGAAATTTCCTTTTTCCTTTGTCTTGATCATTGACTCCATTCATTTATGAAGGTTTTATTAGATATTTAGTAGGTGGCAAACATTACTTTCTTCTCCCTAGCTTCTCATCCCTTTTAGAGATGAAAGTTTCAGAAAAGAAAATATTTTGTCAGATTTTGTTTTTTAACAGAGGACTCTCTGGTAATTATAAATATATCTGAAACATATTAGAGCCATGCTTAGAATGACTGGGCTATGTGCTTGAGATGTGGTAGAAATAGAGGATTCATTCCTATTTAGAGGATTTTTCTATATAACAAATATTTATTGCAGTGTGGTGGGTGGTGAATGGAGATGGCTATGTGGGATAGATGAGAATTCTGGCCTTTTTCTGTGGTATGTCAGATGTTTCCAAAATGATATGTATCTTGAGTTCTGGGCATGAGGAGCAAACCTGGAAAACCAGAGCAAGTTCTCAGGGCAGGGACCAAGACAAAGCACCATGTCTTTCCAGGGCAGCAGGGAGCACTGTGCTGTTGACTCAAGCAGACACAAACCCAGTGAGTTGTCACGCAAAAGTGATTTTATACTTTTCTTGTGTGGCTTCTTCCAGTCGACAGAACCAGGTACAGCTGCTTGGCCATCAGATACTCGTGTCACCTTTCAATACGAGTGAGAAATTTCTGTAAGTCAGATCTCGAAGGTGGCAAGTCTTTCCCTGCAGATTCTGAAAGCACCTGGAGATGTGGCAGAACATGGAGCTCTAGCAGAGATTTCACACTTAGTTTCCTGAGTGTTAGTTTTATAGGAAGGATATTGCTTAGATACACAAAGACAGACAAAGGACAAGACCTGGCCCTATGTTTGAGGATGTATTGGATGTGGGATAGACTTCATTTTAGCCAAAGATTCATCAAAAAGGCTTTGTTGTTGTTGTTAGTTATGGAGTGAGATAATCTGCAATTTCCTTCCAAATCCTATGTCCCATACTAAAGCTAACTTTAAACCAGTTCATGCTGGTGATCTGTGCCTGTCTATAGAATGAGAGGGCCAGACAAGGCCTTGGCTGTAATTTCTAAAAGTGATTTGGTATTTTGGCATCTTGAGAATAATTTTAAAAAATTATACAAGCCATTTCTCAGGAAAATACACTTATTTTAAGAATGTGTTCTTTCCATGAAGCCCACTGAAGAATTCTGCCTTAATCTATAGACTCGGCTAGGATTACTTGAGAAACTCCTTCTGGAACACGACAGATGAGGAAGCAGAGTCCATGAAGTCTAGGGGCGCAAAATTTTATTTAAGACTTTACTCTCTCTTTCTTAGTTGTGCTACCAGAATACTAAAGAAAGGTTTTACATAGTAGGCAATGAGTGAATTATTAAAATACTATAAAGCATGCCCTTTCATGTCTTCTCCTTGAAATAGTGATAGAAACAGGCAATGGAAACAGAGCTGTAGAAACTGGATAGATAAGAAGTTGGAATAAAGCAGCAGCTTTTACATGTAATGGGATAGAAGCCTGACTACGGGGATCGTACAGTTTTAATCACTGGTCTTGGACATATGAGGGCAGTGAAACAGAACTCTGCCCTCCATTTGGGGCACCCAGGGCGGTACACCTAAGTCTTTCAGGACTCCTGGCCTTTTGCCCTCTGCTTACTGTGGGTCAGTGGATTGAGGTGGTAGGGTTTGTAGGGAAATCAGGAGCCTGCTGTGGTCACAGTGTGGTACTACAAATGCTAGTGGAAGGAGGGGCCTAGAGGGCTTGTGAGACCACATAGGGCTGCTCTGGACCATGGTGGTGGTGCATTCTTGGCTTCCCCTGTTATGCCAAAGTCAGAGGCTTCTACTGAACTACAGTGTCACAATCTCTAAATTACTCGAGTGGCTACAGCAGTAAGAATTTCACTAAAAGGGTCTCAGAGATAGTAGCTCAGGACTTTTACACAGTGAACCCGGTGAACCTTAATTTCTTTGTCCCCCTGAGGATTTTTTTTTTTTTTTTTTTTTTTGAGGTAGGGTTTCACGCTAACTCTAGCTCAGGTAGTCTCTGGGTGGCCTTGAATTCAATGCAACCCTCCTACTTCTGCCTCCTAAATGCCAGCATGCCTGGCTGAACCTTAGTTGCTTTGTGTAATACAGATCACCACAGTGGTCACACTTATAGTTGCCTGGTAGTGTTAAGGAAGGCGACCTGGACACAGAGGCTTTGTAACTCTGTACATGCAGGTGACAGTTCATTGAGAATGTGTGGTTGGCAGTGGCCAGGGCAGTGTGGAATCTCATGTTCTTTATAATTTGCATATAAACAAATGAAATTCCCATGCAAACATCTTGCTATTTTCTCTTGTTATTTCTTTTATTTAATGGAGATTTTGGAATGAAACTGATCAGGTTTCAACTTTAGAAATCCATGAGCAGAGCAACTGTTATGAAACCATTTAACTTCCTTAAAAACCAGTTTTCTCCTGGGCCTAATAATCTCTGCTTCTAAGGGTTACAGAGAAAATCAAGTGAGGATGAATATCAGAGGGTATTTGCATAAATAGCAGTGATAATATGTGTTTATATGACTATGATTATTCTTCAAATATTTTCATGTTGAATTTTAAATTTGTATTTATTATGGATACTTACTAGTAATAATTATAATAATGCTAGGTAACCATTGTGCATGTATAAGGCTTTTAGCATTAAGAGCAACAGGAGTACTAGCAAAGAAAACAAAGTACCCATTTCACACTTCTGTGTGAAAATGGCAGAACTAGGATTTCTTTTGTAGAAAGGGAATCTTTAACTGCACTACTTTACAACCTATACGATCGAGTCAAAAGTTCCCTCTATATGTAAAGATGAACTCTTAAAGCTGGGGTCTCTCAACAAACTCTCCCCTTTGTTCATACTACCTCCCTGCTTTGTTGCTTTGAGGTGTCCTTTTTTTAATGAACAATCTGCTAGATACTAAGTTTTGGCTTAGGCTGGCACCCTTTACTAAGAGATCCACTCATACATCTCATAAAACCTTATGCTATGGATTTTTGCACACAACCCTAAGATCCATTTGCCAAGGTTCTACAAATTACATTCTAGGCGTCTGTGGAATAATACATTGTCCCATGGTGGCTCTACCCACACTTTTACGGGACAGGTTGGGCCTTGTTATGTCAGGGCACCAGACTCTACCACTCATCAGAGACAAATGGTTCACTCTAATGTCTTCTTTTCTTCTATGGCTGTTTCTAAGATGTCCCCAACCTCTCCCTACATCAGTCCTCCTCTGTGTCTATCCCACTGCTGATGACATAGATGAGAGGCAGAGAGAATATCCTTACCAGGTTGGTAGCCAGTGACTGATGCCCTGCTTGGCATCCTGTGGGTAGGGCAGGGAGTGGCCGTGGAGCTGAGCTGCTGCCCCCATGTACCCCACCATGCTCTGTTCTCTAGGGTCTGCCACTAAGTCAAGTGGACTCGTAGCATACTTGAAGCAGAACTCTTCCAAAGAGGCGCTGCAAAAATTCTGGTATAGGAGTCCCAAACACACTGTAATGTCCAAGGCACTGACTGGTCTAGCCATAGTGTGCTTTCTAATGGAATGTCATTTCTATTTTTATTCCCCAAGCCAAAGGTTAAAAATATACAGGTAAGATTTTCATTGACATTGGGTCAGTTTGTGCAGGGAGAATTTTGCTTAGGTCTACAGGAATTATGTCCTGGATTTTCCCATCCATGTTTGCTTCAGTGATAGTGAGATATGCTCATTTGTTTTTGGTGCAATTTAGTATCTACAGATGTTTTATGTCTTCTGATTCTTTAGGTATAATCCACATTCTTTCCAACCTGGAAGTATTTCCAAGTTGGGATCATCTTCAAATGGCTTGGGAGAGTAGATACGTTGTGGCTGTGCATTTATTTGAGTTTCCTTGTTCCAACAAGGTTGAATTGTCCAGTAATGAACTGAGAGCAAACTCTTGCTTTGTCCCATGCTCCAGTTTGAAAGCCAGGAGTGGGCAGAGACGAGCCTGGCCATAGAGGCAGAAGCCTGTAGTAGATAGACAGAGTGGCTTGGGGTGGACAGCTCAGATCTCCTATGTCTGGGGTATCTACAAGATCTTCTGCAGAGCTTTGGGGTACAAGGAGACACATTCCATCTTAGTGGGTGGTAGGTCCTATAAATGTGCTTAAGGAAGAAAGATTATTGGCATAAGTGTCAGGGAAAAACCATAGCCATCCAGTTAGGGAGTTTGTATTATCCTTAATTCATAAGAATAATCAAACAACTAAGAAGTAAGAGATACTTGGAGTCAACTCAATAGACAAAGAAGGACCATGGCAAAGCAGAAAGAAAAGTCAATATGCCTAAGATACAGATGAACCAACACAAATACTTATGGGAAATTAAAAAAAACATGGGATGTAAAAATAGAAATGTCTAAAGAAGTATATGAAGAAATCTAAACACAGATCCCCAAGACAAGGCCTAGGGCCCGGTCCACAGAAGAGATGAAGACCAAGGCATGATTTAAGATCCTTGTATCTGGACCTGGATGTGGGGGTTCAACATCCATTCAGGAATCCTAGAATGGAATGCTCAAAATTGATGAAGTCAAAATAAAAGCAGAAAACAATTTTTGAGCTGAGAGAACTGAATTTTCACGAGGAAAAGCTTACTGGAGGCTGAAGGGTATTAATAGAAATAGGTACATTCTATATGAGAAGACTAGATGTATTTCAGATCCTGAGAATGAAAGGAAATTTATAGGCTCTAAGAATGTTTCCACAAAGAAACAAGCATTATGCCAGCATAGAGTGTTTCCATTAGCAGTTCTGGGCATGCTGATACAGAATATTATCTATAAAGTTCTGGGAGAAAATACTTTTGAATCTACAATTCTATATTTAGACAAATCACCAAATCATTATGAAGATAAAAATGAAATACAACATTTTGTTAGACAAATATTTCAGAGTTTTGCTTTCAGATACTTTATATGTAAAAAAGGATGTTAGGGTATCTTTTAGCAGAATAAAAAGGATCCAGTAAAGAAGATGACTTTTATATACCCCAAAAGAGAGACCTACAAATGATAAGAAGTTGCTTCTCAATTTGTGCTTAGGAAATTCTCATTTGTGTAACAGACAACTCTTTCTTCTTTGTGGGTCCAATTATACAAGGTTCTATTTTTGAATGACCCTGTAGACTCAATTTAGATGACTTGCAGAAGTTAAGGAAATAATTTACATGCTATAAAACTTGGTAAAGCATAAATATTAATTAACTACTAAGAGAGAGGATGAAGGGAAAGGAAAAACATTGGTGTTTGACTAATGGGCTAATTTCTTTATCATTTATGTCCATAGATTAGAATTTCAAAAGATTGTCTAAAATTTAAAAGAGGTTCAATCATATTATAACAAGTCACAGGGATTTAACCACAAGCGTTAAAGGTCATTGCCTATAGGGCTGGGTGTCATTTCTTATAAACCCTTGATAATATACACATTTTAATGCGAAATAAGCTTGCCTTTTCTTCTGCAAAGTCCCATCCTAGAATTGGGGTTTAAATCAGTTTGCTTCCACACTGTCCAAGTATGTACTCCTCAAAAGGTCTGTGGCCTTGTTTTCCTACAAAGAGCAAACAGCTCAGAGTTGGATTTCCCTTTAGAGTGGCTTGCCCTCTGTGTGAGCAAACACACATGTGATGTTACACAAGTGCGTCCTTCATAACCAAGTGTGTTTCTTTCTAGGGGATAAAATTCTAGATAAAAGGGCAAGTTATAGAATTTTCCTTTTCTCTTCTCCCCTTTTCTTCCTCTACTTTTCCTCACCCTTTCATTTCTTTATTTTCTTTCTCTTTCCTTCTTTCTTTTCTTTTTCCTTTCTTTTTTTAAAATCATTTATTTGAGAGAAAGAGAGAGGCAAAGAGCCAGATAGATAGAGAGTGGGTATGCCAGGGCCTCCCACTGCTGCAAATGAATTCCAGATGCATGTGCCACATTGTGCATCTGTCTTTATTTGGGTACTGGGAATCAAACCTGGGTCTTTAGGCTTCACAGGTAAGCATCTTAACCATTAAGCCATCTCTCCATTCTTTTCTTTTCTTTTCTTTTCTTTTCTTTTCTTTTCTTTTCTTTCTTTCTTTTCTTTTCTTCTTTTCTTTTTCTTTCTTTTCTTTTCTTTTCTTTTCTTTCAAGAGAGGGTTAGTCTTCATATACCAGGCTGAGCCCAAACTCTCAGCTATCCTCTGTCTCAGCCTCTTGTTGCTAGGATTGCAGGCATCACCCACGGTGTCTGGCAGCCCTTTTCATACTTGTCCAACAGCCTCATGTAATGAAGGGATCATTATGAGTGGGACAGTACTGAAAGAACAAGTCAGGTGTCAGTTTCTTCTAACTGAATTCCCCTGGTGTCTGTTCACTTTGCACACCTTTTAAGGATGGATGTGCAGCCTTGGTTGGCTAAACCCTCCCACACAATTTTTCCTTTCTTCTTCTCCTTTCAGAAACAGGGTCATTTATTCAGGACACTAGAAAAAAATGAAGAGGAATTAGCAAACAAGTGAGTTATCTATGAACTTTGCATACAGCCTGGAAGATTAATCTCTGTTAACTGCTTGTTTAATGTTACGGTTAATAATTAGTTACCTTGTCGCCCCAGACCATTCATTATTTTATTGAATGGTGGGTCTCCTGTAGTGTGCTTTTTTCCACTTTTTAATGCAGCTGTTTCTTTTTGCTTAGTTTGAGTTAGGGTACAGGAAAACTAGGTGATTTTTGATGGAACAGTTGGTATCTGAGGGGTAAAGTTCCACACAAAATGTTTTTGTTCTTTGTGGTTTCAATTAGGGGTCCAGTACAACGATCTTTGATCCATGTACTAGTTGCAAGTCCCAAACCACCTGTTAGGGTTGTGTGTTTATCTGGCAAACAACCTCTTTGGAACTGTTTCCTCCTCTGTAAAATGACAGGATTATACAAGAAGACCTTGAAAAACTGCCCCAGTATTCCCACTGTACCTGTGCAAAGTAAGCCAGGAATGAAGTTGTTCTTAAAAGCATGCTTCTTTTCATAACAGTTTGCAGGTAGCTGCCTGCCTGCCTTCACAATAGTCAGTGGAATATTTGTTCCATGCCTACAATATCTCCCATCTCAGCTAAGCATGCCTTTTTTATTATCAGAAGTAACTATAGAAACCACAGTGACAGTAGTTATTGTAAGGAGTCTTTAACATTTTCAGCGTTTAGAGACAAACCAACAAAGGAAGAGGCGGAGAAATAAACAATGGCTTTTCTGCAACTGTCTTAACTTTCAGCAGCCTCAGTCTGGCCACAGCCTCAGTGGAAAGTTCCTGTCTCTCTATTATGTAGATTAAGGGTTCAGTTCAGGAAATTAGCTGCTGCCCCAGTCATGGTGGTGCCTCTCATATTATGCAAACTCCAGCAAGTTGCATCAGCTCTCTTCTTAGCTGAGGCTTGCAAGCACAGTAAAGCAGATACTGAAGGGAAACAGGGGGAGGTGGGGGTCAGAACCCAGGCTCTTCTGGCTCAGACATCAGCTCACTATGTGCCTTGTGGTTCTCATCAGTGCAATGAAAGGATGCCACTGCAGTGGAGATTAATGAGAACAGTAGGAGAACCTGGAATTATTTTCAGATTTCCCACTACATGAACGACATGAAAGTAGGCCCAGCTGAGGGGAAACAAACAAACAAACAAACAACAACAAAACAAACAAACAACAACAACAAAAAAACGCCCACAGCTGGAAGTTCCCAAGTGATCAGAGAATCTGCCCTCCCCTTGCAAAGGTATTTATAACCTTAGGGTGGTGGGCTGTCTTTTGGCCCAGGTGAACCAGAGGACCAGCTGGCTTAGGGGCTGTCTCATGAAGAGATTAGCTCTGGCACCAAGTTCTGGGGGCTGAACTTGACCAACCACAATGTTTAAATCCTAAGAAAGACCTCCCTCCCAGGAGGGGTCCTGACTGTTTGTGGAAAAATAGTTCTTTGGAACTAGGCAAGAAATAAGAAATCAGATCATCTTGGATTTTTAGCAAGTGCAAACTTTCCTGCCCTTTTTACCTTCAGGGGTCCAGTCAACCTAACCACACCCCCTCACCTGTCTTAAAGCCAGCTCCTGTCAAAGATAGGGATAAGAACAATAGGGTGAAGGCTCACACTCCCTACATTTGAAAGGATTGAGATGCATTTGGGGTGATATAAAGTTCTCCAGCCCCTCACTTTGCCAGAATTTTGCAGAAGGGAAGAGCTGGTAGTTTGCATCTTGAATGTTCCCCAAAGGTCCACATGTTAAAATCTTGGTTCCCAATGTGGTGCTATTGGGATTTGGTGAATCCTTAAGGAAGCAGGACCAAGAGAAAGGTCTTTAGGTCACTGGGGGCAGGTCCTTGAAGGTGCTTGTGGGACTCCAGCCCTTCTTCTTACTCTACTTCCTGGCTGTTGAGGTGAGTGGCTCAGCTTTGGATGTGCTCCTGCTGTGTGCTCCTGCCAGGATATGCTGTGTCTTACCACAAGCGCAGAGCAGCATGGCCAAACAACTATGATCTAATGTTCCAAAAACTATCAGCCTTTCCATTTTATAAGTTATATAAGTTTATATATAAACCTTTCCACTTTATAAGTTTATCATCTCAGGTGTTTTATAATAGTGATGGGAAGTGGACTAACAGAGGAAGAGATGTTTCTACTGTAAGGTAGCACACACCATCCTGAAGCGTTAAACATTCTACAAAACTATGCACTAAAGACATTGAGTTACCTGTATTGTTACAATGCTAGAGGAAGTAATTGTGGCCTTGATGCAAATCAAAACAATAGGATCACTTTGGTTTCTAATAAATGAAGACACATGCAAGCTATACAGAATTGTATATTAAAATAAAAAACAATAAAGCTACCCTGATAAAAGGGACTGTAAGAATAGGTCATGGCTATTTTGAGGAAACAGAGCAAAAATGTACAGAGATTAGGAGGAATCATGGTGGTCTTCTACAATAGAACATGTGGACAGACTGTACCATGAGGAAGGGACCCCGACACAGTGCAGAGGTCTCAGGTTTTTTTTTTTTTTTTTTTTTTTTTTTTTACAACTTTCTGTGCACAGCTGTGTTTGACTGCTGTTATTTATAGCACAGAACATTGGTGGACTGAGCCAAATTGCTACGAACTATAACTTTTTCACTATTTTGATCCCATTCTCAATTAACCGACTGCATATGAACCAATCAGAATTATATAAGCACATGGTAAGATAAAATGGTCAGGACTGTGGGGCTTCCTCAATCTCCTTTAGCCCTTGTTTGGAAGTGATAATGGTCAAGAGATAGAGATGCTCATCATTCCTGGTCTTTTAAGCCCTGCAGACACCTGCACACACCTTACCCTTGTAATTTCAATAAAGAAATGGCAAGAATTTGTAGGCAGTCAATTGCTCCAGGCCATGACCTTTATGTTTGCCCTGCTCCTGGGCCCTGGCTCCTGACTGTGCCACCTTTACTTTGGTCTCTGGTTCTTCAGATTCATCCACAAATCTTAGTTCCATAGCTTACTTGTTAGGTATCTACTTGCTTGTTCATCCATCTATACATCCATCTGTCCATGCATCCAGCCATTACTCATTGAACTCCATTCACCAAGCATCATTGCCTGAAATTAAAAATTACCTGGGCTGGAGAGGTGGCTTAGTGGTTAAGACACTTTACCTGTGAAGCTTAAGGACACAGATTCAATTCCCCCAGTACCCTCATAAGCCAGATGTACAAGGTGGCACATGCAGCTGGAGTTCTTTGCAGTGGCTAGAGACCCTGGCATGCCCATTTTCTCTCTAACTGCCTCTTTCTCTCTCTCATAAAGCAATAAACAAACAAATAAAAAAAGTCCCTGTACCAGCCACTGGCATCACAAAAGCCCTATTGAAAGACTGAGTTGATGTTATCCTACTTTCTTTTGGAAAAAGCAAGCTATTTAGCTGAAGAGCTTGTGAAATTAGAGAAAAAAATATCACATACCTTCATCTCTCTTCCTTTGTCCCAGTTTCTACAACTTTATCTTACAATAATGATAATAATATGACTATTAATAACAACAAAGCAATTTGAACTGCAAACAGCTGGTATTAGTAACACATTTCATATTTCAGTTGGCCTATCATCTCAGCTACTTTGAAGGCAGGAGGATTGCAAGTTAGAGGTCTACCTGGGCTATGGAGTGAGCACAAGGTCAGCCTAAGCAATGCAGTGAGGCCCTCAAAAGAGAAATATAAAGAGTATTGGGTCTATAGCTCAGTGGTAGAGTGTGTGCTTATTATACATGAGGCCTTAGTTTCAATCACCAGCACCAAAATAAATAAATAAATAAATAAATAAATAAATAAATAGCAATAGTTTTCAGGGACTAGGTCAATAAAATGACACATAGCTCTCTCAAGTCTTTTCGTTGTTGAAGTCAATACCTGCCCAATGCAGTGGTGACAACACAGACAATAATCAGGTTTGTGTATTCAGAACACATCAGATGCCATTGGTTAGAACTGTATGTGAGCCTCTGGTGACCACAGGGTGTTAATTGGTGTCTGAACAGGTGAGACTCAAGATAGAGAAGCAAAAGGCACTTATTTTATTGCATTTTGTCCCTCAGTCCTACCTTATCAGGCGTGGCTTCCTTACCTTTTGATGATTTCAATGGCAGGGCTCTGCTTATCAGTCATTGTCAGGTGCAGGACCAGTCTGATTTTCAGCATTGAAAAGCTCAGTCCCATGTAAGGCAAGACACACATCACTTATACTGGTTCAGGCTTCTCTCGTGCCCTGCTCAGACTGGCTCTGAAGGCTCACACCAGCATTCTATTATCTCCTTGTCTCACTTGTCTCATTGCTATGACAAAATGCCCTGAGGAAAGCAACTTAGGAAGAATGGTTTACTTTGGCTTACAGGTAAGGGCATGCCATCCATTATGGAGAGGGATGCATGGTGGTAAGAGGGTCAGGAAGCAGACAGCAATGAGGCTGTGCTCAGCTTTTACATTCTCTTTGTTACACAGTCCAGAAACCCAGCCCATGCCATGGTGCCACCTCCATCTTTCCTCTTGGGATACCTTGGCCCAGGCAATGTGCTCCGTGACCAACTTTTGAATCTCCCTCTTAGCTCAATCTCTAGCTATTTACCCCACAAAATCTCCATCTTCTGAAAATTCTTTGTCCTTCGAGGCAGTCATTTTGAGTGGTCTGGTTAGGCTGGGGCATTGGTAAACCTCCTCTTTGTCCCTGTGCTAGCAAAAGTACAGATTGTTCCAATGGAAGGATTTGGGTCTCCAAGCTGTGTTTTTGGGACTGTTCCAGATTGTTCCAATAGAAGGAGTTGGGTCTCCAAGCTGTGTTTTTGGGACTGTTCCAAGCAACCTCTTACATTCAGACTTGCCCAGCAGAATCAGATGTCAGTCGTTGTGTCCCACAAACTTCAAGGATCAGATGCCAGGCTTCTCCTTAGGATTTCTTTGCCAAAGTTCTTCTTCTATAGAGGCTCAGAATGATCTTATACAATTCAAACAGGCAGTGCTGGGCTAATTTTAATTCAAAGAAAATAAAGCTTACCTTTCTCAGCTTCAGACTGGGGTGTGAAGCAATTTCCCATGGGAAGGGTATGTGCAATGCCTCAGCTCCCACACTGAGTAGGTTCTGTAGAACTTCTCATCTTCATTTATATACACTGGAGGTGAAGATAAAGTGAGGTTTGATGAACTAATGTTGCTATCTCTTGGCAAGGTGTAAGAGCTTTTCTATAAGATATATGGGTATTTGTTGTCTGTGGCTTTCAGCATAGGAACTTCAGCAGAAACTGACAAGAAAGCAATCTGTTTAATGTCTTTTATCCAAAGGGATGAAAAATAACATTTAATTCTCACATGAACTCTTTGTCATTCTGGGAAAGCTACTGACCATGTGAGTGCCTGGGAACACAGCAGTGTGAGATTCTCACACATGGATAGGTATAGGTATGGATAGGATCAGCTTCAGGGCATTGCCAAATGTTCTGGGCAAGTCTAGGACAGGACAGGAAGCTGCATGCTAAATAGAATCTTCTCTCCTCTTACATTCAGAAGTAGCTAGTTCTTGGCAACTCCAAAAATAGTTCTGCAGGCAATTCTAGTATTCTCCAGCTTATAGGGAGGCTGGGGTCCAGGTTAGTACAATGACATTCTGAGGATGAAAGGGCAGATTGGGTGAAAAGATGGTCTGCTTTGAACCTCATCCACGGGTGGGTTCTCCTCAGGAATAGGCTTCAATTCAGGTCTCTACTGGGCTCCACCTCTCCAAGGTGACTGAGAGCTCGGGTACAAATGTGTGCCAAGTTCTGTTCAGATCCGTGCTTTTCTTGGATGAAATCTGTCTTCCCAAGGGATGGTAGGGGCAGATGGAAAGGACACTTTTGATTCTGCAATGACTGAGATTCCAGCCTCAGCAATTCACCATCCAAGATTCTTTTAATAGCTGTCAGGAGGCCTTGTTGCCTATTGGTCTTTACCAACTCTCATAAGATTCCTAAAACTTTATGATTTGGATTATAGCAATTGATATCATGGTGAAATATGTGATCTTGTAAGCCAAACCAAAAATAACTAAAAACCCTACATGCCTGTCTTCTTAAGCCAAACAGCCTTTTGTTGTTATTTATTTATTTTTAGATAAAAATTAATACTAAAGGGGCTGGAGAGATGGCTTAGCGGTTAAGGTGCCTGCCTCCTAAGCCTAAGAATGCTGGTTCCAATTTCCAGTGATTCCAATCTCCAGGTCCCACATTTAGCCAGATGCAAAGTGACTCAAGGGTGCAATGCCGCACTTGACCACAAGGGGGCGCACACATCTGGATTTCATTTGCA
Organism: Orientallactaga sibirica; assembly: GCA_036365145.1. Lineage (NCBI taxonomy): Eukaryota > Metazoa > Chordata > Mammalia > Rodentia > Dipodidae > Orientallactaga > Orientallactaga sibirica. The sequence continues at coordinate 16,833,315 of JAEOAD010000015.1, forward strand.
GCAGCTGAGAGACTGCTGGTGCACCCATCTCTGTCTTCCTCTCCCTCTCTCTCTCTCTCTCTCTCTCCAAAAAAAATTAATACTAAAGTATGACTATAAAATGATTGCTTTCCTTTATCTTAACATATATTATTTATATATCTCTCTATATACAAATGTTATATAATTTATATTATAAGTGATTATATATGTATAAGTATTATATTAAGGCATATTATTATTACATTAAAATGCATCTATTTATATGTGTATATATGAGCATGCCAAGGCCTCTTGATGCAAACGAGTACCAGATGCTCGTGCCACTCTTTGCATCCAGCTTTATGTGGATGGCTTGGAACTGAATCCATACCAGCAGGCTTTCAAGGAATCCTCTTTAACTACTAGGTCATCTTATAGCCCCCAAGACATATTATTTATGTCATTATATTGTATAACTAGATCTTATGTTCTTTTCTGGCATTATCTATCCAAAGGTCTTCCCCAGTGTGACATGAACTTATAACAAATGAAAATATATTTAACTCCTATATTTTCCCTCCATTGTGAAAGATTTTTGTTTGTCTACGTGCTATGAGAGATGATCTGCTTAGAGCTACAAATAATCATTTTGGGATTCCGGGCATGCTGTATTTCCTGGACCTTATCTGGAATCAAAGCAGAGGACTATGCCCTTAATTCTTCATGGCAGGACACTAGAGAGAATAGGAAACTAGAAGAGTTTTCTCAGAAAACAAGACTGCTCATTTGTATGTTTCAGTTATAGCACAATATTACTGGGAAGAGACTAATTGCCTACAAAACTCACAGTGTCAAGGCTAGGGATCCCTGAAGCTCTCACAAAAGACAAAGGGTAAAATAAATAAAGTGGAAAACAGTAAATATGAAAAAGATGAAAGGAGGAATAAATCCTAGATGAAGTATCCCATGGAAAAATCAGAATATTGTTAATAACGATGTTTCTCCAGTACTCTTACAGCTCAACACAAAACTAAAAACCAAGAACAAAAGTGCAAAGGTCTTGAATAGACATCGCTCCAAAAAAGATGTACAGGTGGCCACGAGCACATGAGAATTGGATATCACAAGAAAGTGCAAATCACATCCACAAGGGACTTTGCACCCCTGGGTTTTCTACTATCATGAAACTAAGAAAATATGAAGTGTTGGTAAAGATATGGAAACTTTGTGCTTTGCTGGTGGAAAATAGTATCTTAGACCTCAAAAAATTTAAAATAGAGTTAAAATAGAGCACCAAAAAAATACTACTTACAGATTAAAACTTAAAAGAATTGGAAGCAAGGTGTGGTAATTTGAATGGATGTCCCCCAGTAGATTCAGATGTTTTATTAAAACTTAGATTTCCCGCCACATGGCTGGAAGAGGTGTCACTGGGGGCTGGTCTTGAGGTCCATACCTAAGGGATGGATCTGAATTCTAGGCCAAGGGTATACAGAAATGTCTTAGTTCCACCTGTGTCCCTGCTGCTTGCTAGGGGTCCCTGCTGTTTGCTCTCTGTTTGTGCTTGTTTGTGGTGCTGGCTGTTGCTGGTGGTTTCTCTCTGCTTGGATCTGTGAAAGGGGGCCAGCCTCTTCTGCCATTATGGAACATCCCCTGGATCTGAAAGCTGAAATAAATCCTGTTCCTCCCACAAACTGTCTGTTTGTAGGTTCATCCCAGCGATGTGGAGCTGTCTATGACACCGGGATTCAAACAGATACATGTACACTAATTGTGGTGGTTTGAATGTCCCCAATATGTCCCCAATAGGCTCATCTGTTTGAACACTTGGTCTTTTGGTTGGTGACAATGTGGGATGGTTATGGAACCTTTAGGGAGTGGAGCCTTGCTAGAGGAATTGAGTCACTTAGGGTGGGCTTTGAGGTTTTATAGTGTAGCCCACTTGCTGTTCTCTCTTTCTGATTCCTGAGTTTGGTGAGTGAGCTGCCCACTTCCTCCCATTATGAATTTTACCCTTGAACTGTAAGCCAAATTAAACCCCTTTCCTTCCATAAACTGCTTCTGGCTGTGTGCTTTGGCCCAGAAATAAGAAAGTAAAAGATACACTAATATTTACTGTAGTATTCAGAGTTACCCTAATTTAGAAAAAAAACAAACAAACAAGTGTCCCTTAAGGAAAAACAAATGTAATAAAACACAATGTTTTCCAATATTAAAGGAAGAAAAATTGGCTCCTGTTAAATATGGATAAGGTTTGAAGACATTATACTAAGTGAAATAAGCCAATCATAACTATTCTATAGTTCTGCTTTCTATTATATAGTTATTTTATCAAGATTTTCTAAAGAATAGAACCAACAAGATATATATTTTTATAGGAAGTGACTTATTTAAAGGTCTATGGAAGATGTGGTGGTCTGATTCAGGTGTCCTCATAAACTCAGGTGTTCTGAATGCTTGGTCCCCAGGTGATGGAGATTTGGAGGCAGTTTTTTGTTGGGGGTGGGCTTATGGGTATTATACCCAGTTTCCCCTGGCCAGTATTGGTGCAATCTCCTACTGCTGTTGTCCACCCAATGTTGGCGAGGAGGTCCACCCAATTCTCATGCCATCATTTTCCCCTGTCATCATGAAGCTTCCCCTCAAGTCTATAAGCCAAAATAAACCCTTTTCCCCCACAATATGCTCTTAGTCAGGTGATTTTTGTCAGCAATGTCAACCTGACTGCAACAGAATGCTTGGCAAGACAAGGATTTAATATGGTATGGGAGGCCAGCAGTCTGGAGACCCTGAAGAGTTGCAGTTTGATTCCAAAGGCCTTTGCTGGATATCCAGGAAGTACAGATGCTGCATATAAAGTTCAAGTGCAGTCTGCTGGAGTCTTCCCTTAAGAGAGGTCAACCTTTGTTCAATTCAGGCTTTCTGTGATTTGAATGAGGCCGACCCACATCATGGAGGGCAAACTGCTTTACTCTAAGTCCATTTATTTAAATGTAAACATTCCATTCCAAAAGACTGGCAGATGGCTGAAGAGATGGCTTAGCAGTTAAGCACTTGCCTGTGAAGCCTAAGGACCCCGGTTCAAGGCTCGATTCTCCAGGACCCATGTAAGCCAGATGCACAAGGTGGTGCACACATCTGGAGTTTGTTTGCAGTGGCTGGAGGCCCTGGCATGCCCGTTCTCTCTCTCTCTCTACCTTCCTATTTCTGTATCTCTCTCTCAAATAAATAAATAATAAAAAGAGAAAAAAAAAGACTGGCAGAAACATCCAGAATAACACTTAATCAAATATTTGGGCACTGGTGTAACCAATTTAAAACATAATATTAACCATCACATGTCAATAACATGTTAAGTCAGCTTTCTGTCAAAATGCCTGAGTTAATCAACCTAAAAGAAGGGAAGCTTTATTCTGGCTCCCAGAGTCAGCAGTCTAATTCCAGCATTGGTTGGTCTTGTTGCTTGTGTCTGAGGTACATAGCACAGCATGATGGGAACATGTGGCTGATGACTTATGACAGTCAGGAAAGAAAAAGAGAGGAAGTATGGATACACTCCCAATGACCTAACTTCTTTCCACTAGGTCCCACCTCAACCACTCAGTGGTGCCACAGGTTGGTGCCCAAGCCTTCAACACATGGCCTTTGGGGAATAGATATGCAAATCACAGCACACACTTATTATCAGTTCTTAGAGTAGTCAAATGCACAGAGACAGAAAGTGGAATGATGGTTGCCAGGGACTGAGGGGCGGTAACATGAGGAGTTAGTGTATGCTGGGGAAGATGGAGATGCTTGGTATATGGGTGGTGGTGACGGTTACAGAGCAGTGCAAGGGCACCTTGTGGCACAGAATAGTACATTTCAAACTGACCCAAGTAGCAACTTTTAGGTCATGCATATTTTATCACAGTTTATAAAAAGGAAGAAAGTTTCACTTTTTGAATACCAATTTTATACCAAGGAATGTTCTCTGCATTTTTACTTATCCATACAACTAACAACTGGAATGGTACCATTCTGCCTTATTGTCACACTCCAGAAGAGAGCCAAGGGCTGTACGTCATGAATAGTGGAGCCTGTGTTGGAAACAAAGTCATTCTCCCTCCCCTGAAAACTCATTTTTGTCTCACCTCATTGCTTTACAGGCCTTGCACTTTCCAAGGGCACCTAAAACCGAGCATGTGCTGCATAGAACAGGATCAATGTGGGCACAGCGCTCTCTGGTCTCAGTGGAGCTGGATGTGAGGTCAGCATTCATATTACCAGAACTATGCTTCCCCAAGTGCAAGCTTATGTCCTGTTTCAGTGCCTGCCTCCAAGGAACATATTTTTAATATTATGGCTCTATTACTCTCTTCCCAGAAATTAGAATTCCATATTCTTGAGGAATTCTTTTTCATAAACTTTTTACTGACCACTTTAATAAGTATAAGCAATAAACCATGGTAATTCCCTCCCACCACCCTCATTTCCCCCCTCCTAAATTCACCTTCCATTGAATCCCTTCTTTCCAATTTCTCTTTCTTCTCTTTTGATGTCATCAAATTTCTCCTCCTATTATGAAGGTCTTGTGTAGGTAGTGTCAGACACTATGAGGTCATGAATATCAAGGCCATCTTGTGTCTGGAAGATTGCTTTGTAAGCTCTTATATTTCTTGAGTGGATTTATTTATTTATTTAAATTTTACATTCATGTTGGTGCCTTCGATAGCCTCCTCCCTGTCCTCCCCCCACTGAAGGGACCCTCCTCATTGGGGAATGTGGGTCATGCATTGTGGGGGTAGCCAACAGTTATGGGGAAGAGGCAATGTCTCTGTGCATAATGACCCAACTTGTGGCTCTAACACTCTTTCCACCCCATCTTCCGCAAATTTCCCTGAGCCATGTTGGGTTCATTTTAGTTCTACTTCAGTGATGAGGTCTTGAGAGCTTCTATGTCTCTGGATATCTGGTTTAGTAAGAGTTGAGTGTTCTCTGTGTTTATTTCCTTCAGCCTTGTGCTCTGAAAAAGCTGCACTCTTGCCCATTTCCACCATTACTCTATGGTTTCAGGGTGAGGTGAGATAGGCTGATTCTCCCCTCAGGTTCGGTGTCCATCTGAAAAAGAGAAGCAAATTCTCCAATGGAGAGAGATGTCAGCACCAGATAGATGGGATGGCCATTATTATTTTAGAGATAATTTTATATGCGTAGGCCCTCTTATAGCCCACTATTGGTGGGAGCTTCATATTGGAGAATGGGCTCATTTTTCTGGACATGGTTTTGACTTATTTTCCAGTTCTAGCTATGAGTTCTATTTCACTGAGTGGATATGTTAGCCAAATAAAGAGCAGTTTGATACCCACCATGGCTGTGTGCCACTGTTGCACTTGTTTGAGCATCACGTCAGGTTGTTTAGTGCTGAGTAGCTTAGATTAGGAGCTGTTTGGACAGATGTCGGTCATTTTCCCCCAGTTGCTCATGTAGCATCCTCTGGCACTAGACAAACTAACTGGGGACTGACCCTCTTCCAGATTCTAGCCAGATCATTCCATGTTCCATCCCAACAGCATATGGTGTCTTATGCAGTAGGGTCTTACCATTAACCTTTGGTGGGTCATCAAGTACTCTGACAGAAATCTGTCTTATTTTGGGAAACCTTGTAGGTCTCTCTGATCAACAACTCATTGTGAAAGTTAACTGCATGCTGATGCTGGAAGTTACAGGCCAATACCAAGGGAAAAGAGGGAAGAAAAAAAAAGATAGGTAATACAGATGAGAATGAGAGAAGAGAGAGAAGTGGAAGGGAGAGAGAGAGAAACAGGAAAAGATTAAGGTTAGTCTTCATGATGTCCTCTCCAGGGCCCTGTGATTCAGGTGTTCCCTCTAAGGGCCTGGTGAAGGATCAATCTTTTAGCCTGTCACTCAGGATATAGGATTTTATGGTACCATTTCCATTTGGGTCCCTATTTGTGTACCCCCCATCCTTACCCTCCCCTCCTGTCCCACCCTCCCTATTGTCTTGTCCTCAAGGTGCTTATTAGATATGACAGCATCTCTGGCAGATTCAGGTTAGGAGCCTCAGATGAGTGAGACCATGCCACGATTATCTGTCTGTGATTGGGTAAGCTCACTGAGAATGATCTGTTCCAAGTTCAACCATTTTTATTCAACTTTCATTGTGTCAGTTTTCCTTATTACTGTGTAAAATTCCATAATGTAGATATACCACATCTTAGTTATCCATTCATCTAATGATGGAAATCTGCATTGATTCTAGCTCTTGGCTATTATGAATTGAGCAGCTATAAACATGGTTGAGCAAATCTCTCTGATCTGAGGCTTGGAGCTTTTAGGGTAAATACCCAGTAAGGGAATAACTGGATCTCTTGGTAGATCTATAGTCATCCTTTTTAGGAGTCTTCATATTGCTTTCCATAGTGGTTGTACCATTTTACATTCCCACCAACAGTGAAAGAGGGTTACCATTTCTCCACAGCCTTGCCAGCATTTGTTTTCATTAGTTTTTTTTTTTTTAATTTTAGCTATCCTTACTTGGGTAAGGTGGAATCTCATAGTTGTTTTAATTTGTATTTCCCTGATAATTAGGGATGTTGAACATTTTCTTAAGTGTGTGTTTGCCATTTGTATCTCTTCCTCTGAGAACTCCCTGTGCAGTTCTCTACAAAAATGGAAAGACCTCCCATGCTCCTGGATAGGCAGAATTAACATTGTGAAAATGGCAATTGTGAAAATAACCAAAAGCATTATATATATTTAACACAATATCAATAAAAGTCCCAACTTCTTTCTTCACAGAGATAGAAAAAATGATCTCAAAATTTAAATGGAATGGCAGAAGGCCTCAGATATCCAGGCATATCCTCAGCAAAAGAAACTCCTCTGGAGTCATCACCATACCTGATCTAAAGCTATACTACAAAGCTATAATAATAAAAACAACATGCTACTGGCATAAAAACAGGAAAATAGACCAATGGAACAGAATAGAGGACCTGGACTTTGGGTCAAGTAACTATAGCTACTTAATATTTGACAAAGGCCCTATCAGTGTAGACTGGAAAAAAGACAGCATCTTCAACAAATGGTGCTGGACAAACTGGATAACCATATGCAGGAAAATGAAACTCGATCCACACATCTCGCCATGGACAAAAATCAAGTCCAAATGGATCAAAGACCTCAATATAAGACAGGAAATGCTACTACTACTGGAAGAAAATATAGGAGGAACTTTCCATGATATAGAAGTGGAAAAGACTTCCTGAACAAAATCCCAGCAGCTCAGGAAATTAAACATTCACTCAACTATTGGGATATCATGAAGCTGAAAAGTTTTTTCACAGACAAATATATAATAACCAGAGCCAACAGATTACCACAGAATGGGAGAAAAAATTTGCCAGTTATACAACTGGCAGAAGCCTAATTTCTAGAATTTACAAAGAACTCCAAAACCTAAACAATAAAAAGTCAAACAACCCACTCACAAAATGGGGTTGAGTGTATTTTTAAACACATTGACATTTCAAACTTCCTACACTAGGAGGCATCCCAGACCAGATGAGATTAGAAAAGCAGTAATGTAAAAAAGTTGAAAGATTACTGGGTCCAAACAAGTAGATACTGTGTCTTCTCTGACTTCAAATGCTAGAAGGAAAATGATATAAAGGGAGCTGAAAATTTTAGTAAATAAATTTAATCCTGTCCTTTATTTAGTTTTGCTGAGCTTTTCAATTTAATTTAATTTAATTTTTTATGATATGACGATTTGGAACAAGACATGATACTTGTCCTTTTGTGTTCATAGTCTAGTTTCAAAAACAGGAATATATACCCTAGCCATCTGAAAACTGTCACAAGAATCAGTTAACCTGGGGATCATAGAGCAGGGAGAGATGAAACCATTTCATGTGAGTGGGTCTTGGAATATAGTTCATTGACACAATGATGCTGAAGAGTAAACACTATTTTGCCATTCCAAAGAGAGGGAACTAGCCTGGTGTGGTGGTGCACACCTTTAGTCTCAGCACCCAGGAAGCAGAGGTAGGAAGATTGTGAGTTTGAAGCCAGCCTGAGACTACATAGTGAATTCCAGGTCAGCCTGGACTAAAGCAAGACCCTACCTCAATAACAAAACAAAACAAAACAAAACAAAGCAAAGCAAAACAAACAACAACAACAACAATAAACAAAGGAACTGCATGAAACAAAACACAGGTTGTATAAGCACATGATGTGCTCTTATACACTTTCTAAATTTTAAATCTTCATGAGTTATTTTCATAATGAACTTATCTTGTAGGTTAAAATAAGGTTCAATTAGATAACTTAATTAATAGTTGAGTTAGTAGGAGTTGGTAGCCAAGTTTTTTGATGGCAAATGCCATGATGAAAAGTGAGATATATGGTTTGTGAACATTCCTAGTTGAGAAATTTCTAGAATAATACCTGTCTGATGTGGGAAAATTAACTATAGACAATATCTGAACTATAGACAATATCCTTGGGAACCTGCTTGAAATCATTTTTATGAAAAGTTGGCACACTGAAATGCAGAGTAAAGATATCCTCTTATCTTATTACGGTTATTATGGTCACATGGTTATGATAAACTTAGCATGAGCCACATAATATTTTCTAATTTGCATGGCTCGGGTTCCCAGTGTGAAACTGGATCTTGGTGAAAAATATTTTGAGAATAAACTTATAATTTCACAAAACCGTGGGAAAGTAGGGGTTGTTTTATAAAAAAAATCCCTTCACAATAGAATTTTATTCAACTGTAAAGAAGACAGAAATGATGTCATTTCCAGAAAGAATGGTACTGGAAACAATCATATAAGTGAAATAAACCAGACTCTAATAGGAGACAAATACCACATTTTCTCTCATATGTGTGAAATGGAGATTTATATTCATATGTACAAATATCCATTTATGTCTCCATATATATATATATATATATATATATATATATATATATATGTATGTATGTATATCTCCATGTATGTCTATATATATTATATATATGCAGGACATGAAGGGAGAATGGGAACTATAAGAGGTATACAGGGAGGAGAATGGAATTTAGAATTTATGAGACATGAAAAGAGGACGATCTATTGTGGATGGAGGAAGGGGTTAAAAGAGGGCAGTGGGTTCAATAAGAATGAAATATAAAAAAATAGTACAATGAAACCATTATTTTGTATGCTAATAAACTTAATAAGTAAAATGAAAATAGTAAAAAAACAAAAAAAATCCCCTTCATTTTATTTGAATTCTGTATATGTCTTCACCATCCAAACTGTCAGCCTTTGAGAGGGTAGATTTGAGCCAAGTCCCAAAGAATTATAGAGTAAAAATCATTAAGGTTAAAGTAGAACAGTGGAGAGAGCTCACCCTCTGTAGGTATAACTGCATTTTAAAAGTATCTCTGGCCAGTTGTGGTGGCACATGACTTTAATCCCAGCACTCTGGAGGGAGAGATGGGAGGATCATTGTGAGTTCGAGGGCAGCCTGAGACTACATAGTGAATTCCAGACTAGCATGGGCTAGAGTGAGAAAAGAAAGAAAGAAAAAAGAATCTCTGAATCTACATAGATTTTTCACTGGAGAAGTTAATTGTCTAGGGGGTGGGAATGCTTTGAGGAAAGCAACCCATTAGTCCTGAACTCTAGAAAAATAAATCTTTGGCTACTCTCCTAAAATGGGCTACCACTAGTTCAGTTAATAGGTCTTTATTTGACAAAAATGAAAATTGAAGTTCATAGGAGGCCATTTTTCTGGACAAAGAAACCCATAGGTATTGGTCTTCAAAGATGGTAGGGGGTGTTGTTATACCTGAAATTGCCCAGACTCTGAAAGCTCACTGCCAGAATGTCTCAGCTATGCCAGGACAACATTTTGGATTTGCCTTAAATTTGCTCAGATTTCATTGTTGAAGTCTGATAACTTAATGCATGGCAGGAAGTCTTTTTCCATGTATCTCAAGAGCAGATTTAGCAGGCAGGCCCATGGCTCTGTGAATTCAACTGTGAGGCATTAGTAGTAAAAGGAATATAAAACAACTTCTTTCTAGCCTCTTATTCCAAAGAAGAATTTCAAATGAGCACCAACGAGTGTATTATATATTCATGAATATACTTTTGGGACATTGAAATCTCTTCCATTGTCTCAATGGTAATCATCTACATTTAACATTTCATAAAGGTTCCAAAAGAACCCCTTGACAAACTTTATTTGATTGTGTTGTTCTTAGACTGATTTTAATTTGAGTCATTCAAACATCTCTTTCCTTTTAAATTTCACACACATTTGTGTGAAGAATCTTGGGACTATGAGGAAAAAGATATAGCTTAGCCTAACCATGACCAATGTATTATGTGTGAAAAGATTTACAGAGAGATGTCTCAGTGTGATGTGGCAAAATAATTGCCTAGCTGAGGGAAAACTCCAGGTGAGGGAGGAAATGGAGACTCCACACATATTAATGCAAAACCTTGCTGCTTCTGGAGTCTCTTCTCTTTAACTTGGTTTGTGCCCAGATTTTACAAAAATTCAAACCTAGTGTTGCAGTCAGGTTTGCATTGCTGGCAGATATCACCTGAGCAAGAGCAACTTGTGGGAGAAATGGTTTATTTTGGCTTACAGGCTTGAGGGGAAGCTCCATGATGGCAGGGGAAAACAATAGCATGAGCAGAGGGTAGACATCAACTTCTGGCCAACATCAGGTGGACAATAGCAACAGGATAGTGTGCCAAACACTGGCAAGGGGAAACTGGTTATAATACTCATAAGCCCACCCACAGCAGTACACTACACTGCCTCCAGGAGGTGTTAATTCCCAAATCTCCATCAGCTGGGAACATAGCATTCAGAACACCTAAGTTTATGGGGAACACCTGAATCAAACCACAACATTCTGCCCCTGGCCCCATAAACTGATAATAATCCATGATGTAAAATGTAATGCATTAAGTCCAACTTTAAAAGACCCCATAGTTTTTATCAGTTCTAATGGTGTTCAAACATTCTCATAGTCTAAGATCTTTTAACTGAGCCATAATATTAAAAAGTCCCCCCCCAAACCTATAATGGCACAGAATAAGCATTCACACTGCAAAAGATGGCATTGAGCATAACAAAGAAATATTCAACCAATATAAAATTTAAACAACCAGGGCAAACATCAAACTCTGTAGCTCCAAGTCCAACAACTCTAGTCAGTGACAAATCTTCAAGTCCTATAATTCTAACTAGCAACAGTTTCTGGAGTTCCAATTCCACCCCTCCAGCTAAGCTACTCACAGTCCTAGAAAATGTCATCTGGGGCCAGCATCTCTCTTTAGCAGCTGTCTTGTGGTCCCAGCATCTCCACTGGGTCTCCAATGCAACCCACAGTCCATATACTTATATTCTTATACTCCATAATACCAGGCAGGGTGCAAATTTGTTAATTGGGAGGGAGGGGGATAAAGCCGACTTTGGAGAACAGGACACTCCTTTAGCATTCAGACCCCTTCAAAAGAGACTACATTCTTCCTGTTGCCCCAATGCAGGACACCTGGCCGAATCTCAAAAGTTTTAATCTCTCATATAATTGCAGCTGAACAGGCAGAAGTTTCAGCCCAAAGATCTTATTTTTGTGCCCTTTCCCTCTGCTTACACCAGTTCATTTCTACTCAAAGCAACCCTGTACAAGTTCTCAGGACACAGGCATAACAGCAAGCCTCTCACACAAACTGCTTCTAGCTCAGTCCAGTCAAAGCTCTTTCTTACCCTCATAAGCCAAATCTCACAGTCCATAGTGCTTACTGCATTCAGGTCTTTCAAATCTGACCAGAATACTCCATCAAGTTGTACATACAGCACTGCAAGGCATCTCTTAGGCCAAGGTTTCAAATTCTTCCACATTCCTCTTGAAAATCAGCTCTGAAAGACCTAAGCTACACAGTCAAGGTATCTAGCAGCAAATGACCCTACTGTCAGTATCAACTTCACTGTTGCAGTCAGGTTCTCATTGCTGGCAGAAATCACCTAACCAAGAGCAACTTGTGGGAGAAAAAAAAGTTTATTTTGGCTTACAGCCTAGAGGGGAAGCTCCATGATGGCAGGGAAAACAATACACTAGCAGAGAGTGGACTTCACCTCTTCACCAACAACAGGTGGACAGCAGCAACTGGAGAGTGTGCCAAACACTGGCAAGGGGAAACTGGCTATAATATCTATAAACCTGGCCCAAGCATTACACTGCCTTCAGGAGGTGTTAATTCCCAAATCTCCATCAGCTGGGAACTAAGCATTCAGAACACCTAAGTTTATGGGGGGTCACCTGAATCAATCCACCACACCCAGGGATTTGTGAAATGTCTCAGTCAGTTGATCTTTCCCATATAAGCATGAGAACTTGAGTTTGGACCCTCAGCATCCATGTCAAAACAAGCAAACAAACAAATGAAAGCCAGGCATGGTGTTGAATTTTTGTAGTGTCAGTGCTGGAAACAGGAGGAATCCAGGTCACACTGGTTAAGTATTCTGAACTAGTGAGCTCTGGGTTTCAGTGAAGGCCCTTTTCTCTAAAACAACCAAAAAAAACAAAACAAACAACAACAACAACAAAAAAACAAGGTGGAAGAGCAATTGAGGAATATGCTCTGGCCTTAACACACATGTACTTGCGCCATTCACCCTCACTCATGTATGACTACATGCATGCAAACTTGTATGCACATCACACACATGCACATGCAAACACAAATACAAATCTAATGAGGGAGCCCTGTGCTAAGTTGAGAGAACTTCCATGTGAGTGGTCTGAATGAGGGAGGATGCTCTGTTTACGTGTGAGCTCAGTTTTTAGAACATATGCTCTGCTCTGGCCAGGTCATTGGTAAGCTCCCACAGACCACATCCCTTTCACATCCTGAGCCACATGTTCTTCTGTTCTAGAAAATCTCACTTGCCATTTGTTAATTGATAAACCCCTAACTTTCATGTGGGCTCTTATTTAAGCTTCCTTTCCACAAAGTAAGCCTCACATGAGCAAGTACCTTGTTCATCTCTCCATGAGACTGCTGAGTGTGTAACAGGTCTTTGTCCCAGGGCGGGCAGTAGCAGAAGATGGGATGGATAAAGGAGATGCCACTTCTTCCAGAGTACTCACCTGTCTCCTCAGCCCTCTTTATTTCCATTGCATTTGAACAAACTGAACAGGTAACCTCTGCTCATTGCTTCCTCACAGAAAGGGCAGAGACCAGCCATGTGTATGTATTTTTAGGCTCAGCACAAAACTCAACACAGGATTGGCATGTAGTGATGAATTAGTATCTGAAAGAATGAATAAGCAAATGAAGAACCTGTGAATAAATTAATGGACATGGTTTGCTCAAGATGACTGGTAAGTGAAAGAAGTAAGTCAGTTGTATTGACATTTTTTCAATGTCCCTCCACTACCAAGACCCTCTGATATTAATTTTCGAGAAAACTGCTATTTCTTTGGTATGGATAAAAGTTCAGCCTCTCCCCACTCCAAAAATCATAGGTAGGATTCCTAGCTTGAGCTCAAGACCTATGAATGTACCTGTGCATTGTTCATAAAACTGAAATAAGCTGTAGAAAAATGTGAGGTGGTTAATTTTGATTGTCAACTAAATTAGATTAACAAATGCCCAGGGCATTAGCAAGGCACACCTTTGGGTGTGTCTGTGAGTGTGTTTCCAGAGAGAATTAACAGGGGGTGAAGATACCCTGACTGTTGTTGACTCTATCTGGGACTGAATAGAAAGAAAAAGGGAAAGGGAGGTGAGCACCAGCATTCATCTCTCTGCTTCCTGTTGGGACGCAACCTGTGACCCGCTGTTCTTTGCTCCCGTGACCATGCCTTCTGTGTCATAAGAGACTGTGTCCCTTCAGACTGTAAGTCAAATCAACCCTTTCTTTCTTAGGTTGCCTCTTGTCGGGTCACAGCAATGAAAAACGGTGTCATCCCACTCTCTACTTTTCCTGTTTAGGTCAGCACACCATCAGTCACAACACAGTTCCACCTCTCAAAGTTTCTTTCAGCCATACTTCTCCTTCATTCCCACTGAGCCCCTAAAGAAGTTTCTCTTCCAGTTCATACCTTTAATTTTGGCCCTTTCTAATCCTATCTCCTACTGAGACCACAGTGAACTTTCTAAAATACCAGTGACATCACGCTGTAGTCATGGTAGGAAACTCTTCAAGGGGTAAGTGCAGACTAGTTCAAATGCCACAGGAGACCTTCAGGGAAAGACTGCAGCATCCTCTTCCTGTGGGATTATATCTTAGGTAAATATCTACCTAAGATAACCCTCTATGGTCAGTAGTCCCTCTCTACCTATGTTGTTGCTTTCTATGATTTTTCTAAACTACAGCCTGAACATATTATTTGAAAAAATCCAGAAAGAAATACTTCATAAATTTTAAGTTGTGAGACATTCTGAATAACATGATAAAATCATTAGCTTTCTGGCTCTGTCTGATATTTAATATGAACTATCAGTTTGTGCAGTGTATACACATTGAATGTACTATCTGCCTGTTAATCACTTAGTAGCCATCTTGGTTATTAGATTGTCTGTGGTGGTATTGCAGTGCAGTATTTATGTAACCCTTGTTTTACTTAATAGTGGGTCCAAAAGCACAAGAGCAATAATGCTGGCAATTTTATTGCAGCACATTATTATCATTTTATTTTCTCATTATTCTTGTAAACATCATAGTTGCATATGCAGGAAACTTTGTATATCTAGGGTTTAGTATTATCAATGGTTTTATCTCTGGAGGGTGAGGAAAGGAAACTATTTTTCTTTTGTCGCTTAACATGAACCTATCTTTTATTTTTATTATCATTGAGAGCTTTGATGTATGAACATAATGCAATTTGGTCATATACTCAGTGGGTTATACTTTTATGTCCTCTCTTCTCTGCCCCATTCTGTACTTATGTTTTAAGGAACTCAGAAGGAAGAAACTTGAACCTGATGTGCAGGTTGTAAAGTAGGGATAACATTTGGAGTTTGGCTCACACTTGGGATGAATTTGGGAGATAATGCATTTGAAGAGTCACAAAGGTAGGGGTGAGGACAAAAAAATGTGAGTGCCTTTACTGGAGCTGACCAAAGTTTTACACCTCTCTCTCTACATATTTGCCATCTGCCCAGGTTTGTGCAGTTTTGATTAAGGGGATATTTTTCTGGTAAAAAATTATTTATTTAAAAAAAACTTTTTAATTGACAAGTTTCATATATGTATATAATGTATTTTGATCATCCCCTCCCCTGTCAGCTCCTCTGGTTCCCTCTCCTTCATCTTTCTTTCACTGAACCTTTTCTGTACAAATAGTCTTTCTTCTACATTGATATCTTTTCTTTCCTCCTTTACCCACCAGCTATGATAGAAGGTTGAAGGGCCCAATATTATGCAGGTCTTGATAGGCAATGACAGTCACTGTGAGATCAAGAATGCACTGGCCATGTCATGTTTGGAAGACAGAGTTCCACAACACTCCTCCCCATCCTCTAACCCTTACATTCTTTATGCTCACTCTTTGATTCAGGATGACTTTCAGTGCCAATCTAAACTGGGAAAGATAAGTTGCAAAAGCACCTTCCCAGTCAAGAATGGTTGTAGCACTTCTCATGTTATGTAACTAGGAGAGCAGAGCAATGGATAGCCTCTGATTCCTCACCATCTAACCATCCATGGCAGAACAGTATTGGTCCTCATCATGATAGGTAAAAATCCAAGATAGTACTCAATGATGTCTACCTCCTGCTATTCATAATCTCCTCATAATCTCCTCTCCTTGACTTGCTTCTAAGTGGTAGAGTATCCCAAAGGTCATGGTTATGTTCCAAAAGGTTGTGACTTCCACCTGGCTTATAGACTTTCTCCATGGCACATGATGAGGCAAGTTGCCATGGCGATGAGGCAAGGAAGAAAGACCAATCTCTCTTCCAGAAGGAAGTTGAGCCCTCAGTGCAAATAACTCTTGAGGAATAACCTTGGGAGTGAGCCATGTTGCAGATTCTTCCCCTGCAAATCCTTCAGGTGGAGCTCTAGCCTCAGCTGATGCTCATAAGAAACCTCAGGAAACAGCTAAGTCACCCTTAATTCCTGAGCCATAGCATCTGAAGTAATAAATACATTTTTTAATGTCTGTGTGTGATATATGTAGCATTTATCTTCTCATTTTTGGGACAAAACACATAAGCAAAAACAGCATGTAGGGGGAAAGGGTTTATTTTGGCTGATGGATTTGAGAGGACACCACATTATGGTTGGGAAAGTATGACAGGAGCAGAGGTTGGGCATCACCTCTTGTCACATATCTGTTGGGAGGAAGCAGTGAGAATGAACTCTAAACATCCAATGGCCTGGCCTAATGAACCTCAAGGTCTCAACCAACACACCTCCTCCAGCAAAGCTCCGCCTCCCAAATTACCACTGGCTTGAGAGCAAACATTTAAAACATATGAGGCTATGGGGGGAACATTTCAAATTCAAACTACCACACTATACATGCATGCATTGTGCATGTTTGTGTGTTGGTGCTGTGAACTTGAGTGTATGGCCATATTTGTTCTGAAGCCAGAGGACAACCTCTAGTGTTGCTCTTCAGGTATGCCATCCACGTTATATTTTTGAGACAGGGTCTCTCATTGGCCTGGAGCTCACCAACTAGGCTAAACTGGCTGTTTAGTGATCCCAAAGGATCCTCCAATCTCTACCTTCCCAGTGCTGGTATTACAGGTATATGCTAGCACACCTGGTGTGTGTGTGTGTGTGTGTGTGTGTGTGTGTGTGTCTAGTCTCTGGAGATCACACTCATGCTTGCAAGACAAACACTTTACTACTAAGTTATCTCCCCACCTCCTACACATTATTAGCTGGTGAGTTTGAGGTCTTTTTAATGCTGAAATACATATCTAATGCATTCATTTTAAATTCTCTGCCTTTCTCTATGTATATCAAATCCATAGGCTTCTTACCCCTGGTCCAACAAGCAAATGGTTTATTTCCATTAGACACATGAAAAAACACATGTGAAGTTTCTGCTTTCTAATGTCCTTCATGGATGACAAAGAAGGATGATATCACAATCTGGCTCACCTTATGAACAGGGTCTTGAGAACAAGCTGGGAAAAGATTATATACGTGGTGTCCTATCTGCATTGTATGATACAACTGAAAAGATGGTAACCATAGACTCTGATACTGTGGGCTTAGCTTGGTCTGAACACATGAGGCATCTGCTGAGACAACAAAGAACAGCCAATAAATCGTCAAACAGTACTTCACAGCTAACCATCACACAGCAGTCCATCTGCCAGGCAGGCTTGCTGAGCAATATTACAGGAGTTTCTGTGAGAAAAAAATCACTCTTCAGCCTCCATCAATCCACATCTGTGTACATATTTCCTTAAAACAGAAAGCCATCTTCTCTAAGCGTGATAGTTAGATACTGCAACACATTGTCAATAGAATAAAATGTAGATGAAACACATTTTATCTTAGTATTGGATAAGTAGCTCTCTGCCTTTTTTTGAAAGCAAACTAAAAAAATGGAAATTCTCTATACATCTACAGTATGTTTATTTGAAAGCTTTTACAGCAGTTATATAATGTCCTTTCCTGGTAGGTGTTGAACATTAAAGAGCACTTGTCCTTGATGTTCCTAGAACTCATGGAAGATGAGTATAGGATCTCTCTTTGAGCAGATAGGAAACTAAGGTCAAGTGGGCAGGGTGGGGAAGTCTGCATTTCCTCTGTTACCATAAATTATGATTTTGATCCTTACAGCAACACAATATCACCAACATCTCCATTTTACAGAGAGGTTAAGTAACCTGCCCTGGGTCACACAGTTCATACAGGAGGAGCAGTGCCTGGATGCCTGTGGAGCTCCTCTTGACTCTACATTTAACTACCAAAATGGCTGCTAGGCTAAGTTTCTAAAATACAAACATGAATACCTGTCTTAGTCTGTTAACAGCTGCTATAACAGAATACCTGAGACCAGGTAGTTTATAAATAACGGAGGTTATGTGTAGAGGTTGGGAAGTCCAATGTTGAAGAACTTACCATGGCAAGGACCTTCTTAATGATAATCCCATGGGAAACTTGGATGAGACAGATGAGAGAGAGAGAGAGCAGAACAGAGCAAGAAAGCAATCTAGCCTTAATTGCTTTGATAGTAGAAATGAATCTGTTCACAGACATAGAGCCCTCTTGACCTTAAACACCCCTCAAGACTGCTGCACTAGGGATCAGGTTTCTAATGCATACTTTGTTGGGTTCATATCCAAACCACAGCATTAATCCTCTGCTTCAACCATTCATGGCTTCCCTGAGCTCTCAGTGTAGAACAGTCATTTGACTGCTCTTTTCTGGTTTCTAGTCTTAGCTTCTCTGGCTAGCCTCATAGATCACTCTTCTCCTACCTGCATTATACATACACATGCCTTCTATTCTCATCTTTTGACTTCTTTGGTTTCAGGTCTGCATTCTTCCATGTTGGTTGAGGCCCTTCCCTCTTCTGCCTAACTCCTACTCATCCCTAATGACTCTCTGCTTGGGCTACTCCTCCTTGTTCCTTTGTCAGGGGTGAGAGATGCCAAGCTCTGAACTCTAATCATCTCTCACACTCACCTGTCTAAGAGCAGCAGGTCCACTTATCTCCTTCATGTGCCCTTATCTCTTGACAGACAACAAATGTTAATGCTGATCACAGCCTCTGTCAAATAAATGTGTGCAATAAATATTTGTGAATTGTTGAGTGGATGGAAATTAACTGATTCCAGGGCTCATGGATGTCTTGTTTTCATTCTCATGAATGAAGTAAGTGCAGCTTCTTATGAAGAGCTTGTGTCAAAGGTCTCATGTCTGTCTTTTCAACCGTTTCCCCACCATTTCATGCTCATATTAACCTGATTTCAGAACAAACTGCTTAGCACAATTCTATTTTAAGAACATAAATTTATAGGGGCAGGAAATGAGAAATTGCTCTTTGAAATGCTCTTGGGAAATTTCAGTCTGTTCCTCTTGTGTTGTTTAAAATAAAATAGCTCCAGACCAGAATATAGAACTGGCACAAAACAAAACATTGGCTGATACCATTATTTCAGCTAAAAATTCTCTTGCAAAAAATGATTACTGTTGAGTCTTGGGATTACCTTAATAAAGGCATTTAAAAAAAATGAATACATGCTGAAGAACTCTATAATATATATGAAGAAAGGGGGACTGGCAAGGGATGGATTTCTAGTCCCTGCAGTGACTAATGGGAAAGGAGAGAGATAAACTAGAGAGTTAGAAGTGTCATGTCCATCTAAGCACAGCTTCTCTTTCCCATGTAAGTCCCTGGATCATTTGGCATGGCACTACCTTGACGGGACCCTGTTTCTGTGTTCTGTTTGCACATATGCATGTCAGAGCTAGACTTTCCCAAGTAGAGTAGGTTGTACTTTTTAATTTTTTTTTTGATTTGTTTATTTGAGAGTGACAGACAGACACACAGAGAGAAAATGGGTGCATCAGGGCCTCCAGCCACTGCAAATGAACTCCAGAGGCATGCACCACCTTGCACATCTGGCTTATATGAGTCCTGGGGAATCGAGTCTCGAACTGGGGTCCTTAGGCTTCACAGGCAAGCACTTAACCACTAAGCCATCTTTCCAGCTCAGGTTGTACTTTTATTTATTTATTTTCTCTCTTTTTGGGGTCAGAAGTGGGATGTTTTCCTTTTTTAAAGTTTTTTAAACTTTTATTTGCAAGCAGATAGAGAGACAAAGAAAAACACACACACACAGAGAGAGAGAGAGAGAGAGAGACAGAGAGAGAGAATGGACATGCCAGGGCCTCCTACCAGGCCTATCACTTTGTGCATCAGGCTTTATGTGGGTACTGGGGAATTGAACTCAGGTAGTTTGCAGGCAAATGCCTTAACTACTGAGCAATTTCTCCAGCCCTAGTTTGTACTTTTTTGTTGTTGTTTTCAAGGTAGGGTCTCACTCTAGCCCAGGCTGACCTGGAATTCACTATGTACTCTCAGGGTGGCCTCAAACTCACTGTGATCCTCCTACCTCTGCCTTCCAAGTGCTAGAATTAAAGGTGTGCGCCACTATGCCTGGCTCATAGTTTGTACTTTTTTTAAAGTTTTTTTTAAATTATTTATTTATTTGAGAGAGAGAAATAAGCAGAGGGAAAGAGAGACAGATAGTGAGAGAATGGATGCGCCAGGGCCTCCAACCACTGCAAACAAACTAGAGATGCATGCGCCACTTTGTGCACTTGGCTTACATGGGTCCTAGGGAATTGAACCTAGGTCCTTTGGCTTTGCAGGCAAATGCCTTAACCACTAAGCCATCTTTCCAGCCCCTAGTTTGTACTTTTGAGGAGATGTAATGAAGGGTGACATTTAGGGTCATCCTTCCCTGGAATCTATTACGTTGTCTCATGCTGCTTGAGGGAAGCAGAGAATTGAGTGTAACGCCAATGAACAGCATGTTTTATTTAGAGGCACCTTCCCATGTACTTTTCAGCAAGACACTCATCTAATCCTCATGATAGCTCTATGTTTTAGGTTCTGAAATTCCATTTTCAAAGGGGAATGTGGGGCTCAGAGAGGGTAAGCAATTTATACGTTGTAGTACAGGTAAAAAGATGTATAGCTGGGATTTGAGCCCGATAGTCTGGCTGAAGAATCTGGGTGCTGACCCACTAGGCTGTGGAAGGAACTTTTGCTGACTTTTTGCTGAAAATGAACTATTGGTATTTAAGCTATTTTAATGGGTTTTATCTTTCTCTTATTTTACAGTAGAAGTGGCTTTGGCACAGAGATTACAGGAGGATTGTCAGGGGTATAGGTTGGCTGTGACCCTCCATGTGTGTCCCTCTGTAAGCCATGCTCTGCCTCATAGCATCATTGTGCAAGCCCTGCTCCTCTGTGAGGGAGTCACTGCCTCCTGGCTCCATTCATGTAAGGAGTAGTGATGTAGATTTTTCTCTTCTGCATCCATGAAACCCTTAAGATCTCAACAAATCCTTATGGATTCCAGAGGCAGAAAAGAAGGGGAGCAAATGCTTGAATTCAATGGAGAAGTTACTCATTCAAGGTCAAATGGGCTGGGGATGAAACAAAGTTGCATTTACTCTTCAAGACCTGTGAGGTTTCCAGTTCTTCACAGTTCTTTCTGAGCTGCTGAGTGACAGCTACGTTGAGTGATCTTGAACAGTTCCTAGATTGTTGAAAACTTTACTTTCCACAACATCTTGAAAGCTGAATGTGAGGGGAAGGTTCTGAAAGGTAACTTTTGAGTTTCTTTGTTCAAAGGAAGGAACAGAGTGACACATTTTCAAATCCTCAAGTAATTGACTTGGGGGAAGAGAAGTTGATTTTGCTCAACTTTCCCAAAGTTGTAATCTAGCCAAGTCATTCTGGGTAATATACTAACATAGCCTCCTTCTCCTGCTGCATGCTGTGTGGGTAAATTACCAGGGAGTATTGGAATTTTTATCTTCTGATTCTTCACTATCCCCAATACAGTTTTGAAGGCTTTTATAATTTTGAAAGCCTGCCTTCTCAAATGGTAATAAACAGTTAGCCCCACTGAAGACAAATCCAATTAAATTGACTTGAAAGCTGTAAATTAAAAAGTAGGGGGGGGGGATCACATCTTAAGTCCTTGGGCACTGATTCTAACCACTATAAATCAAGTTTTTGGCTTCATTTTGACATCCAGATCATCCACTCCAAATGTCAGCCTCCAATCTGCCCAACCATGAAGCTCAAAATCAAATTAAACCTTTGGTACAGTACGGTTGTTCTGGGCCTCCCCTCTCTCTCCCCATTGTCTGTCTACTATGTGATACTTCTCTCTTTTGTTGGGAGCCAGAAAATCAGGCTTGGACTTGCTGAGGAGCTGTGCTTCTGAGCTGAAAAGGAAGGTTGAGATTGTAGGAAAAAAATACCTTCTCCCATCACAGGAGAATGAACTTATGTTATAGATCCACCGGGCAAGACAGATGCTTCGAGAAGTGAAATTTTGTGCAAGATTACAAGGCTTCAAGCAGAGAAATCACATGGTACCGGGTAAAAGGCCAGGAGAATCTGATTCAAGACTCATCCTTATCTAGTGACAACACTTGAAGCAATGGTTCCTGTTTGAGACTCAGTTTTCAATCTTTTTGTGAGTCTATATGTATGTGTGAGTGCATGTCCATTTGTATGTGTGTTTATATGTGTATGGGTGTACATGTGTACATGTACATGTGAAGGCCAGTGGTAAAGGTTGGATGCCTTCCTTAATCAAAGCTCCACCAATCATGCTCTCACTGAACCTGGCGCTCACTGATTCAGCTAGACTAGCTAGCCAGAAAGCCCTAAAATTCTCCTGTCTGCCTTCCCAGTGCTTGGATTACATATATGTGCTGCCATGCTTTTGTGGGGGTGCTGGAGATTTGAACTCAAGTCTTCATGCTTGCACAACAAGCCCTTTATCTGAAGATCCATCCCCAAGCCCCAATTTTCATATCCTTAAGATGGAATCAAAAGCATATATTTTAGACTGGAGAGATGACTCAGCCATTAAGGGGCTTGCCTTCAAGCCAAGTTTGATTCCCGAGTACCCAGTACAGCCAGGTGAACAAAGTGGCACATGAGTCTGGGGTTCCTTTGCAGTGGCTGGAGGCCCTGACATGCCCATTCTCTCTGTCTCTCTTCTATCTCTCTCTGCTTGCAAATAAATAAATATTTTTAACAGCATATATTTAGAGGAGTTTATAAGCAAAACATACATCAGAAACATTTTTGTTAGCCTTGGAATCAGAACTCCAAGCTGCTGGCTTAGCCAAAGCCTTTGTTTGCCCTCCCCCAGTTCCTAAAACAGGCAGCTTCATTTTTTACTGTTCTTTTTACTTCCTATGCCAAAAATTCTTCCATCAAGCCACTTTTCTCTTTTGCAGAACAGCTAAGCACATATAATTTTTTTTTGTTCTTTTTATGAACCTCAGGTGAAACCCAAATTCTCCTATGCAAATGAAGCTAGAACTCTTCTCCTAACTTGATTACCTGTGGAGATGGAAGTCTCTAGGGCACCCCACCACCAGAAAGACTCTCAAATGCGAGTCTCAGGCAAATGCACCTGCTTTTAATTAGTGCAAACAACAACAATTCTGCCAGAAACTGGCAGTGCCCACTAGCAACAATTGTAGAATAAGTTAACTCTTTAGTGTCCCCTACTCCAAAGAGCTGGAGAAAAACCAAGTGGGCTGTGTGCACACCTCCTGCTTGGCATGTGGACACACCATTACCTTCCCTTTCCAACACTGCTGCTTCATTCTTGCTGTCTTTACATGGGTGCCAATCTTGTCACTAGTCTCCAACCATGAAGGCAGAAACTGCCCTACTCTCTGTAATTTAGCTCCCTCCTAGGTATATCATTGTATGACTTTACCTTGACCTGGTGCATTGTCATTTATAAAGGCCCATTCATAGCACTATCTCCTTCCCTCTAACAAAAGCAGAATTACCCTGTTTGTTTGTTTGATTGCAGTAGGAAAACAACTTTGATCATGGGATTCTGATAAGCTAAGAGAGCCAGAAAATAGTAGTGCCAGACTTTAAGCTAACTTAAAGAGTTGCTCTTTGGGCTTCTAGCATACCTTACTGCAGTTATAGGTGGCTGACAGGCATAATAGTGGCCTGATTTTGTCCCAGGGCAGAAAGGAATATTTATTCTATGAGGAATAATATTCTGTAGATTTAGTGGTTGTCAACTTTGGCTGTACTTTAACTTTCAGAACAAGAATGGTCAGGCTCCATATGAGACCAATTATGAGAGTCTGGGATGGTCTCTACCTTCTCCAATGTCCCATAGAGGATCTACATATATTTAGGCCTCAGATGGACTCTGCTGTGCCTGTTCACTCTGAGAAGCTATGATTTTTTTTCAGGTAGGGAGAGTCCTGGCATTAGGATGTTGGGAGACTGACTTAATTTCATCTTCAGAGGAGTTGGCAGACTCACACAATTGAAATCCCTATTGGACTCCTTGTTGGCATATTGCCCCTGTGTTCATCTACTCAATCAGCATGGAAATTAGGCCATGTTTATGATAATTGTCACACGGTCCTTTTCATCATATTAAATGCCTCTGTGGCATTTTATATGAAGAAGAAGCTGTAGGGCGAGATTTCCTCAGGGCTGCTGGTCTCTTTGTCATGCTAAGAAGAAGACAATGAGAGTTAAATGAAGTTTCTTCAGGAAGCTAACACAAAAAGTCATTGTTATACACAGAATTTTGCATGTATTTTTGATGTTTTCTGTACTTTTGAAAACAGCTATTCTCAGACAATGAGAATGGGACCCCCTCTAGAGTCTGGAATTTCTAACTCAGTTGGTCTACAATTGGACTTGAAGGTTTGCATTTCTAGAAGTTCCAGGTGTTCTAGGGATACTAATTTGAGGAGGCTGCTTTGAGAATACTGCTCTGGGACCAAGCCTTTTTCTTGTGTCACTCTCCTGCATTACATGTACGTGAGTTCAGAAAGAGAGATAGGTTAGCAAATGCTCATTGGAGTGTGCACAGTTTGGACTGGGGCAGAGGGAGGCACTCAGGAAGGGCTTGGGGAAGTGATTAGACCTGAGCTTTGTTTAGGAAGCTTGACGTATAGAAAACACACAACCTGCTATTGAACATCTAGTGTGTGTCTGTGCAGGACTGGCTCCTTCACTGGTATTCACTATGTAGCCTCACTTGTTTCTTCCAATGATGGAGTGTCACACTCAACTCTCATGGAAGGAACACAGGTCCCGTGCTCTTTCTAGGTTTGAGTATAGTTTGTCCCTCTAGAACTCTTATGCTGGAAGCTAGTTTCCAGTGTTGAGGGTGGTGGGACCTTTGATGGGAGGGGATTAGTGGGAAGTTGCAGTCCAAAAGGAACTTTGCCCTGAGAAGGGATTAATGTAATTCTTTTTTTTTGTTTTTGGTTTTTCGAGGTAGGGTCTCACTCTGGTCCAGGCTGACCTGGAATTAATGTCTCAGGGTGGCCTCGAAATCCTCCTTCTGCCTCCCAGTTTGGTTCTCAAG
The DNA here is from genome assembly GCA_036365145.1 of Orientallactaga sibirica. Lineage (NCBI taxonomy): Eukaryota > Metazoa > Chordata > Mammalia > Rodentia > Dipodidae > Orientallactaga > Orientallactaga sibirica. Next base: position 16,858,397 of record JAEOAD010000015.1, read on the forward strand.
AGATTAATTCTTATGTGTCTCCATTTAGTTCTCAAGAGAGAATTGTTATATTTAATAACTTTCTCTTCTTTATAAGTTGTCAGATATTTTGTTATACCAATGGAAGACTAACTGATATACTGACCTCCCAGAAAGTATAATATGGAGAGCCTTTACTTGAAGGATGCAACTTTCAAATCATTTTGACAATAGTTTCTGGAGAGAGAGGACAGGAGATAGACTGGAATAGGGAAAATAGGCCAAACTTATATCATTTTCTTCTCCCTTGCTAATTAAATAATGAGAGCCCCCAGCTTTGTGTTTGAGATAGGATGGAGGAAAATTATTTTGGGCATTTGTGTGGGGGTACAGGATTTTTGCATTGAGGATCAAGCCAGTTTTTGCAACATTGGAAAAATTAGAAATGAACAGAAAGGTAGTGAGTCCAGGAGTCAGGCCACCATGCTGCTGGCCCATTTCTGCCCTGGATTCACTCAGGGATATTGGAATGGGTCATGCTACCTCAGGGCTTCTGTCCCATTTCAGTCATCTCTGATGCTTTAAGAATCTAGGATCCCACAGTTCTCTGTGGCAAAGTAGCCAGCATTGGGGCTGTAGAGTACAAAGGTGGGCCTCCAGGAATAGCAAGTGTCTTTGGGATTTAATTCCACACTGCAGGGAGTGTTTCTGTATCTACCACAGTCAGGTCAATGCAGCCATTCAATTAGTAGAAGTGACCCTGGTGTCAATGAGAAATGGGCATGAATCCTGCTTCTGCCTCTTGCAAGCCAGGCATTTGATCTTGCATCTTTCCCCCTGTCTAGCTAATAAGTAAGTAATTGAAAATGGGGATAATAAGCACCTACTGTCTAGAGTTGCTTTTAGGAGTGGATAAAACTGGTAGACAGAAAACCCAGGAAATCACACAGTCCTGACAGCACACCAAGTATTTAGCTGCAGCTGTGGTGTTGCTACTGCTCTGGTCGTTCTGCTGCTACTCACAAGCACGAGAGCACCTGCTATCTTTGTGAGGGTTTATATTGATTGTCAACCTGGCGGGAACTAAGAAGAAGCACCTTAACTGTGGACAGGGTCCTGGACTGTATAAAAATGCAGGAACTGGCTGTATACTCTGCTCTGCTTCCTCTCCATTAGATGGACTGAATGTGCCTGGCTCTTGTTGCCATGTTTTTCAGGCACAATGGACTCTATCCTTTGAAACTGTATGCTGATAAACCCTTCTTCACCCAAACTGATTTTTGTCAGGTCTTTTGCAAGAAGTTGACTTACAGAGTCTTCTAGGAAGCAAATTAGGGAGTAGGAATAAAAAGATGGGTCTGAAGAAAAAAGTTTACAGTTTCTAAACATGTGTACACATCAATATGCAGAGCTGACTGTGAAAGAGTCCAAGGGAGGGCCTCGAGGGATTATAGATGTGGACCATGCCTCGGACTGAGTCTTTGAAGAAGTCTCTGCCGTTGGACCTGGGCAAGTTTTGAATGAGAAAGGTGTTCTATGGGGAGACAGCGCACACTCTTAGCAATCCTTTTCCCACCCACTGTTTTTTCCTAGGATTTGCTTCGTTTTCATCTTCTAGAGTTACTACACTCCTGCTGGGTCACTCTTCCCACATGTGACACTATTGAAGGCACACAAAGGAGGAAGAAAAATAGATTTGCAACATGTTACATGGCTGGACAGTTTGTTTCTTACTTCCTAAGGAGCCCACAGGATACCTGGTGGTATCCTTGCCTCTGCTTCCCTGCAGGTGGATTCTGTCCATAGAAGTCACACCTGTCTTCCTGGTCCCTGCTCCAGGTGCAGCTTTACATGTCTGGGTCCTGACAATCTAATACTGGAGTCTACACTCAGAGCATCTACCCAAGGGTTTTTGTTCAGTGCTCTGTACAGTCACACGAGTTACTAGAATGTAGTCCCTGTTTCGCAGGTCTAGAAGGAAGATGAAAAGACAAGCAATTGGAAAACAATCTGAGGGAACAAACGGAGAAAGGCCTGTGATTCTCTGGTGTTCGGCAGGGGACACGCAAAGGGAATTCTTGGGCTAGAGAGATGGCTTAGTGGTTTAGGTGCTTGCCTGTGAAGCCTATGGACTCATGTTTGACTCTTCAGATCCCATGTAAGCCAGACACACAAGGTGATGCAAGGTCACACATGTGCCCAAGGGGATGCACATGTCTGAAGTTCCATTGCAGTGGCTTGAGGGCCTGGCATGCCGATTCTCTCTCTCTCACTCTTGCTTTTACTCTCTTGCATAAAAAAGGCCAGTCTCAGGTGTTTTTTTTTTTTTTGTATGTAAATATAGAAGTTGTCAATAAAAAAATAATAATTAAAAAAAAAGAAAAAACAAGAAAAAAATAACAAGGCGGAGAGTAATTGAAAAAGAAAACTGATGTTGACTTCTGGCCTCCACAAATATGGACATACGTGCACCCATGTAATACAAACATGCATACATGCCAGCATTTTTTACTCACGTAAAAAAACCCTAAGTATTATTTTCTAGTAAATAATATGACCTACTAAAAAAAAAAGAAAAAGAAAAGAAAGAAAGAAAGAGAGAGAGAGGAAGAAAGAAGAAAGGAAGGAAAGAAAGGAAATTCTTGCAGCTGTCTACTCTTTCTCTGGGCACCTCTGCCCTTTCTCCTGTAGCAGCTGAAGCCCATCCTCCCTCCTCCATATGTGTTCCATCTGATGTCCAATCAGGAGACTGACATTCTTCCCTGACTCTTGCTTTTCTCTTCTGTAAAGTCATTGTTCAGACATAGACATCTCCTCTTTGATTTCCTCAAATCATTATGCTGTTGTCATGAAAACAGCGACATGATTTTGGTACTAATGTTAACTTTTTCCTCAAAATGCCTCATTTTCACTGACTCTGAGGATCGTGATATTAACCATGTTTCCAGAAAGCGGTGTGCTTCATGCATTTCAACTATATACCCAAAGCATACACTCCTTTAAAATGATCAGAGTCCCATAGAAGTAGCTGTTCCCAAAGCATCTGCGCCACGTCCACTTTATCACCCGGGGCTTGTCTTCTGAATACATTCAGTCCTTATTAACACTTGGGGAGAATACTTGCTATTTTTTTTTTTTTTTTTTGGAGAGAGACAGAGAGAGACAGAGAGAGAGGGAGACGAAGAGAGATAGAGATGGGTGCGCCAGCAGCCTCTCAGCTGCTGTGAATGAAATCCAGATGCATGTGCCCTCTTGTAGGCAGCATTGTGCCCTTGTGTCACTTTGCATCTGGCTAAATGTGGGACCTGAAGATTGGAACCAGCATTCTTAGGAGGCAGGCACCTTAACTGCTAAGCCATCTCTCCAGCCCAACTTGCTATTTTTAATTTTTTTCTTTACTAATTTATGGCTTATATGTTTGGAAAACTTAATACACACACACACACACACACACACACACACACACACACACACACACGCTTACAGCAATCTGAGCTCTATGACACTCAGATTGTGCTTACTAGGATTGAATTTAGCCACCTTCTGTAGATGGTGTGGAGGTTTGATTCAGGTGTCCCCCATAAACTTAAGTGTTCTGACTGCTAGGTTCCCAGCTGATGGCAATTGGAAATTAAAGCCTCCTGGAGGCGGTGTATTGTTGGGGGCGGGGCTTATGGGTATTATAGCCAGCTTCCCCTGGCCAGTGTTTGGCACATTCTCCTGTTGCTCACCTTATGTTGACCAGAGAGTGATGTCCACCCTCTGCTCATGCCATCGTTTTTCCTGCCATCATGGAGCTTCCCCCTCGAGCCTGTAAGCCAAAATAACCCTCTTTTTTCCCACAAGCTGCTCTTAGTTGGGTGATTTCTGCCAGCAATGTGAACCTGACTGCAACAGTAAAATGGTACCAAGGAGTGGGATTGCTGCTAGACACCTGACTGTGTGGCTTTGGCCTTTTGGAGCTGATTTTCAAGAGGAATGTGGAAGGATTTGAAACCTTGGTCTAAGAGACACCTTGCAGTGCTGTAAGTACAGCTTGATGGACTATTCTGGTCAGAGCTGAAAGACCTGAATGCAGTAAAAACTATGGGCTGTGAGGTTTGGCTTATGAGGGTGAGAAAGAGCTTTACTTGGACTGGGCTAGCAGTTTGTGTGACAAGTTTGCTGTTATGCCAGTGTCCTGAGAAGTTGTGCAGGGTTGCTTTGCGTAGAAATGAACTGGTGTGAGCAGAGGGATATGGCACAGAAAAAATGAAATCTTTGGGTGAACTCTACCTATTCAGCTGCAGTTGAGAGATTACAACCTTTGAGATTGGGCCAGCTGACCTGCAATGGGGCAACAGGAAGAATGCAGACTCTTTTGAAGGGGCCTGAATGCTGAAGGAGTGTCCTGTTCTTCAAAGTCTGATTTATTCCCCCCTGGATTAACAAACTGGCACCCTACCTGGTATTATGGAGTATAACAAATGCAGGAAAGAGAGGGTCATTGAGTTTGTAAAGCGGTCTTGTGTTTTGGAAATGGCCATGGGCAGAGTGAAGCAGGTTTGCTGGATGCCTGCATGGAGATCCCATGGGGCCATGAGGATGGACTGTGGGTTGCAGTGGAGACCCAGTGGAGACTCAATGGAGATGTCGGGACCATGAGATGGCTGCTGAGGAAAGCTGCCGGCCCCAGCTGAAGCTTTCCAGGACTGTAAGTAGCCTAGCTGGAGGGGCGGAATTGAAACTCCAGAGACTTGTTGCTGGTTAGAGTATCGGACTTGGAGATTTGTCACTGATTAGAGTTGTTGGACTTGGGAGTTACAGAGTTTGATGTTTGCCCTGGTTGATTTAAATCTTGTGTTGGTTGAATATTTCTTTGCTTTGCCCAATGCCATCTTTTGCAGTGTGAATGTTTATTCTGTGCCATTATGGGTTTTTTTGGGGATTATTTTTGGTATTATGGCTCAGTTAAAAACCTTGGAGTATGGGGATTGTTTGAACATCATTAGGATTGATAAAAACTATGGGGATTTTTAAATTTGCATGAATGCATTGCATTTTACATCATGTACGGTTATCAGTTTATGGGGGCCAGGGACGGAATGTGGTGGTTTGATTCAGGTGTCCCCCATAAACTTAAGTGTTCTGAATGCTAGGTTCCCAGCTGATGGCAATTTGGGAATTAACACCTCCTGGAGGCAGAGTATTGTTGGGGGCGGGCTTGTGGGTATTATAGCCAGCTTCCCCTTGCCAGTGTTTGGCACATTCTCCTGTTGCTGTTGTCCACCTTATGTTGACCAGAGAGTGATGTCCACCCTCTGCTCATGCCATTGTTTTTCCTGCCATCATGGAGCTTCCCCTCAAGCCTATAAGCCAAAATAACCCTCTTTTTTTCCCACAAGCTGCTCTTAGTCGGGTGATTTCTGCCAGCAATGTGAACCTGACTGCAACAGATGGGTTAGCTGTATGCTCATCTAAAGGCTGTCCCATACTGAAAACAGCTCATGAAAGATAGTGATTGCTCTTCTTTTATGGGAAAGAATTTACTAAGAAGATGACAAGACTATGCTTTCGAAGGCCTATTTTGTTCTCATATGCCTTCCTCCTTCCATTCGTCTCTCCTCCCCTCCTCCCTCCCTTCTTTCCTTCCTCCCATCTTCCCTCCCTTCATCAGAGCCCATTGAAGTGACTGCTTTTCACTGGGATTGCAGTTTGTTATTGGTTTGAACTCTGTCTTCTCTTCCCCTCTCCTTTGTGTTTTGTTATATATGGCGTCTTTACCATTTGACTGTCCAGTTCTCTGGCATAAACCCCACTCTACTAATTTATTCCTAGAAGAGTTCTTCTGTTGAGACCCCTCCCTTAGACTTTCTGGTTTTGAAATCCTGCCTTATTTGATTGATTGCTTAATACGTACAATCTAGATTACTCTGCATTATCTCCTGGTTATTTTCTCTTCCCCTCCTTTCTTCTCCGTTATTCATTTATTCACTCCTCCTCTTACTTTCTTTTACAGAAAATGTCAGACATAGAAAATGTGAGATACATGGGGATGAGAAGGGAAAAAAAAAAAGAACTAATCACTGCACTATTTAGCACTTTCATATTACAAAAGGAAGAAAAATTAATTCAGAAACATTAGCTACATAGCCTCAGAGCAGAGTCTGCGTGACTCACAGGGTCCCTTGGCATTTTCTTGGGGTAGGCCATAATCGTGAGGGTTCAGCCACATCTCTCCCATGTTCCCTATGACCCCTGGGCTGCACAGCAGGGTGGGACTGCTCCTCCACAGCACATTTAGTCTGTCCTCAAAGATATTGCTTTCAGGAGCCAAAGGTAAAGGAAAGAACTCAGATCTGATTTCTGGTGCAAGTGCACCTTGTGAAGGCTGTGGGTTCTCTATGTAAAAATGATGAATTGAACTTAATGCATATTCACTCTCTAGATTTCTTTTACCCCTACTAAGTATTTTGCAAGGCTTTTATTGCTTGCTAAGTGTCTAAGTTATTTCCTTTCCTTTTTCTTGCAAAGGATGAATTTAGTTTCTCAACTGTCCTCATTTACTGTTAATTTTCGTTTCCTGCTCATTTATTAGAAGATCCATTTTTTTTCCTTTGTGGTTTATCTTTTTCTTCCCTAAAGTGTTTATAAAATCCTCTCTAGCTCTTTCACCACTTAAAACATCATATTTCCTGTTCTTTTATTACCTGAGTCTATCTGGATTGGCCTTTAGCTTAGAAAGAATCAAATTTCTTTAATGCAATCCTCTTTCAATACTAAACTTCTTTAGACTTCTTTAAGCTTATAACTTTCTAATTTACTGTTAAAGTTATAATCACAATTTCTATTTTTATTTTGTCTAGATGGTATGGTGTTGAAATTCAACTTAATTTACATTATAAACTTTTCTTGGGATGTGTATATGTGAGTAATGGGGGTGTGTGTGTGTGTGTGTGTGTGTGTGTGTGTGCATGAGCGCGCGCGTAGAGGCCAAAGGTTGGCATCAAATGTCTTTTTTGATTGTGCTCCACTTGATTTACTGAGCAGGTCTCTCACCTGAGCCCAGAGTTTACTGATTCAGCGAGTCCAGGTTGCCCAGGATCCCTGATCTCCACTCTCCACTGTCCAACAGTGCTGGGATTACAGGCCAGCTACCACTCCTGCTTGGCATTTATTGGGTGCTCGGTATCCAAATTTAGGTGTATGACAAGTACTTTATCTATTGAGCCATCTTCCCAGCCCAGGAAATAAACTTTTATTGAGTGAAGTGACTGCCACAGTCAGGTACACAGGAAGTACTTAATATATGCCCACGTGGCTTTTGTGACTTCCAGGTAGGCACTGTGTTTGCTGATCCCGTGAGTCTAAAGATGGACAGAAAATGAGCCACGCCTCTGCCTATGATTTGGACAGTGGCTTTTGTTGCTGAACTTGGCAAATTCTAGCTCCTAAGATGATTCTTTAAGCAGTCAGTGATCAGATCCCTGACCTGACATGGATCTCTGCTACAAAACACTATACAGAGCCATGCAGTGTATCAGGTTCAGCACTCTGTGTATAGCATGGAAGGCTTCTTCCCATTTTCTTGATCTGGAGCTGCCTCCTCTCCCCACACTTCTGATGTTTGCTTTGCATCTTTCTTCCTTAAAATATTTTTTATTAGCCAGACGTGGTGGTGCATGCCTTTAATCCCAGCACTCAGGAGGCAGAGGTAGGATTGCTATCAGCTCGAGGCCATCCTGAGACTACACAGTGAATTCCAGGTCAGCCTGAGCTACAGTGAGATCCTACCTTGAAAAACCAAGCAAAAAAAATTATTTATTTATTTATTTGCAAGCAGAGAGAGAAATATATATATATAGAGAGAATTGATAAACCCAGGCTTCTTGCTTCTGTAAGCAAATTCCAGATGCTTGCACTACTTTGTGCATCTTTCCTGAACCCAGGAAAGCAGGCTTTGTAAGCAAGAGCCTTTTACCACTGAGCAATCTCCCCAGCAATTTCTTCTTTTCTTCTTTTGTGCTACTCTCTCTGCCTGATATATTCTTTAACTCCTGAGCTCATCAAACCTCATTGTATCTGTTGAGAAGTTTCTCTCTTCCTCTCTAAAGTGTGTAGACTTTGCAATGATTTCTCCTGGGGCACAGCTTTCCATAAAGGAAAACTTTGTCAAATCAATGAGAATGCTAGATATAAGGCTATTACTTTAGAATTAGTAATGAATTGATTGGAAGAGAAAAATTCTTTATAAATGAAGAGATTCAGAAATATTTCTTCTCTTCTGCCAATTTACTCATCACACATCTGTATCTTTAACAGGAGCTTTAGAAGGGAAGATGGTTTGTAGAGGATGTGGAGGGCCTCTTGACTACTAGACTGAAGAAGGAGTGAGGAAAGCAAGATGGCATTCACATTTTCACTGGGATGGAGAAAGGAAGGAAAGAAAGAAAAAAGGGAGGAAAAAAGGACAAAAAGAGGAAAGAAGGAAGAGGGAAATTAAGGAAGGAAAGAAGAAAAGAAGGGATAGAGGAAGGGATAAAAGAAAAAAAGGAGGAAGGAGGGAGGTGAGGAAGAAGGATGGGAGAAAGACAGGAAGGAAGGAAGAAAGAGAAGAAGAAAAGAGGAAAGGAAACAAATAAATACTTGCATACATACATACATAAAGGCATGATCATACCTTCCAAAGGGCACTGGAAGAACAGGCATAATGGTGTGTGTGTGTGTGTGTATGTATGTATATATGTGGCGTAAGTATTTTGAAAGCAGCACCCAGTTTTAAGTTAAGATGGCTGTGATCATGTCAAGACTTACCCACTTTAAAAATACTGGGTAGGGGGCTGGAGAGATGGCTTAATGGTTAAGACGCCTGCCTCCTAAACCTAAGAACGCTGGTTCCAATCTCCAGCGGTTCCAATCTCCAGGTCCCATGTTTAGCCAGATGCAAAGTGACGCAAGGGCATAATGCCGCACTTGACCACAAGGGGGCACATGCATCGGGATTTTGTTTGCAGCAGCTGAGAGGCTGCTGGTGCACCCATCTGTATCTGTCTTCTTCTCCTCTCTCTCTGCAAAAAAAAAAAAAAAAAAAAAAAAACTGGGTAGAAATTCAGAGATGATTCCATCAGAATGTTGTGAATGGCCCACAGTGCAGTTGCTGGTTACACAGTGTGGAAAATCAGCCATCTAAAGAGTCTGCACTCTGGAGCTTGACAGAATTTGAAAGGCAACCACCACAGATGAGCAAACCACAGACTGAACCCTTCTTGATTTTATTGACCCAAGAACTAAAACAGAAGAGAAACATGAGGATGAAGGGCAATCACTTATGTGTGTTCATTCAGCCTTTGACATCTATTTAGTGAAAATGCTCTGTGCACATTAGCCACCAAGATGGTGAGGCCGAGGCCTCTGAGGCTTCAGGTAGGTCTTTTGTTCTCATTGCCACATCTAGACTGGGCCTGGAACTTTTGCCACAAAATGCAGAGAAAGCAACATTCCTGGTCTTTTTGTAAAAGCAGCAAGAAAGGCTTAAAGCCTCAAAGCCTCTGCTCCCTCCCTCCTGGAGCACTTCTTTGTGGAAGAAGTCCAGCTTCCTTCCTGAAAGACCTTGTGGAAGAAGAGGCTAGGCACCACAGGAAGAGGGTGAAAGGCCTGGTTATCCCAGTTTCCCAGTATAACTTCCATGTGACACCTCATTTAGCCACTATGTGACAGAAACCCTACGAGACTCCAAGTGAGATCTAGAGAGCATCCCAGTTGAGCCCCAGGTTGTACAAGAGAAAATGATGCTGCCAGTGCTTTTTCTTCCTTCCTTCCTTCCTTCCTTCCTTCCTTCCTTCCTTCCTTCCTTCCTTCCTTCCTTCCTTCCTTCCTTCCTTCCTTCCTTCCTTCTTCCCTCCCTCCCTCCCTCCCTCCCTCCCTCCCTCCCTCCCTCCCTCCCTCCCTCCCTCCTTTGTTCCTTCCTTTTTTCCTTTATTTATTTATTTATTTTTTTTGAAGTAGGGTTTCACTCTAGCCCAGGCTGACCTGGAATTCACTATGTATTCTCAGGGTGGCCTCGAACCACAGTGATCCTCCTACCTCTGCCTCCCAAATTCTGAGATTACAGGCATGTGCCACCATGCCTGGCTCTATGCTGCCAATGTTTTAAGCTACTGGATTTTAAGGTGACTTCTATACTCTGGTTTATTTTCAAATTGTATAAATCCTTCACCTTTTCAAGGTGACTTTTTAGGTAGCAATAAAATTGCAGGGTAACTCTTCTATTTTGGGAGCTGTCTCACTGTCTGCCACTGTAACTTTATGATAACTATCTGTGGACATTGAATTCTGAGGCCATCCTGGGTCTTCATGGGAAAAGTTGCTCATGTCTCCTGAGAAATAATACATGTTGTTTCCTCTTCTGCCCTTAAGGAAAAAGAATTTATGCTTATGACACATTGGCATGATACACGAAAGACCTATTTGACCTTCATAATGGTCTAAGTTATCTCTAGATGGAGGGAAAACTGGTCATAAGCTAACTAAATGACTGACCCAAGGTCAGTAGATTTGGGAGAGTTCTTGGTCCTGATTTTAATTCTTCTGATTCTAGATCCACACACAACTCTTCAGTTATGACTTCTACTATGTTGAGAAGAGACTGTCCCTTAGCATTACTACTGCCCCAGGGTGGCTTAGCCAGGAAAGCCTCCAAAGCTAAGTCTAGCAGCAGGCTGTAAATGTTACAGACCCTCATTTTTTTTTCTCAGAAAACAATCTTGAACCCCTCATAGTGCAGATCCAATTGGACCATAACTATCACTACCAAAGTCCCTAATCTTATTTTTTGTGGTAGTAGGGATTGGATCAGGGGCCTTATGTATGTTAGGCAAATGCTCTGTCACTGAGCTACATCTCTAGACCCCTCGTCTTAGTTGTTAAACTTTTTTAATGTATTGACCATGTTTATCTATGTATATAATATATATTGATCATAAACCCTACCACTATCTTCTCTTGTGCCCTCTCTTTGTCTCCCTTCTGAGAACCCCATCTTCTTACCTAGACTGTCTTCTATTTTGATATCTCCTATTTTCTTTCTTTTTAAAATTTTTTGTTTATTTTTATTAGCAACAGACAGAGAGAGAAAGAGGGAGAGAGAGAGAGAGAGAATGGGCACACCAGGGTCTCCAGCCAATGCAAATGAACTCCAGATGCATGTGCCACCTTGTGCATCAGGATTATGTGGGTCCTGGGGAATTGAGCCTACAGGTCCTTAGGCTTCACAGGCAGGTGCTTTACCACTAAGCCATCTCTCCAGGCCTCTCCTCCTATTTTCTTGTGTGTGAGTATTGCCAACTAAGTTTAAGGGTTACCTGCACTGGCACAGATGAGGGCTTATTCATCTGTGTATGTGGGTTCTACCAGGGGCTATACCACTGCAGAAAATTTCTCCTGAACCTCCATTAACTGTCTATACCTACTCAGGGAGTTATTTACTACTCCACTGGGCGCCTTATTCACCATTCCATTACCCATAATGGATATTGATGGGCCCAGTACTGCATGTGACTTGTACAGATTATGAGCAGTTTGATTTTTTTTTTATTAATTGAGATTTTAACTGTATGAACATATAACATACTGGTCATATTCCCCTTGGGTCATACTCTTTTGTCCCCTCTTCCCTGTTTCCCATTTCATTGAAGACCTTCTTCAATGGGGTTATCTGTTTTCACTGTGGGGTCATGAATTCACCAGTCAATCTTTCTCTCTCTTTCTCCTTCCCTCCCTCTCTCTCCCTCTCTGTTTTTTTTTCTGGGGGGTGTGTGCTTCAGGATACTCTTTCGCACCCTGTGGCTCTTACATTCTTTCTGACCCCTCTTCTACAATGTTCTCTGAGTCTTAAGTGGCATGCTAGACGTCTTCTTTAGTGTTGAGTTCTCAACAGCCTTTGACTTTCTGCTTTGATGAGTTTTGAGTCTCCTCAGCCTCTACTGCATTTCCCTGGAGGAGTTTATTGAGCTAGTGGTGAGAGTAGCACTCATTTAAACTGTCACTTCCTCTGTGATGTTTTCTGGGCCCTGGTAGGTACAATAGAGATGACTTGTTTCATTCTAGGCAGCTGGCTTTCTTTTATTATAGTACTTATGGGTCTTGGGTCTCCCTGGTGTTCTCTGTCATCTGTGAAAAACATATTCTCTAACCAAAAATGAGAACAGCATGGGTTGAAAGGTATAATCATAGACATTTAGAAGACATTTTTTTTTATAGGCATATCCTCTTCTTTTAGCCAAAGGACAGTGGAAGTCCTTTGTAGGAGTCTGGCTTGGCTGTCAGTATTAGGTATGAATTCCCCTCGCTGAGCAAGCTTCATGTCCAGTCAGTGAGCAGTTGATTACCCATGTAGCATGTGTACCACTTTTGCTCAGGTATGTACATCTTGCCTGGCTGGCTAATTTTTTTTCATTCATCAGATGCCCTACTTGTTCACACTGTTTGTGACTGTTATCCCCAGCAGCATGCATAGCATTTTTCAGCACTATGAGGGCTAACCAGCAAAGTGTGGTTTGCATTTCAGTTCTAGCATGATATATCAATGTCCTGTTACTACAGCCCATGGTATCTTCAGAAATAGGGTATTACTATTTAGATCTGTGGGTAAGCAAGTTCTTTGGCAAGAGATGGCATTGTTTTGGGGGCCTCATGGGCCTCCCTGACCAACAGCTCACTGTGGAGGTTAATTTAGTTCTGCATTGGGATTTACCAGCCAGAGCCTCTGGTTTTAGTAATAAAGCTTTCTCCTCCTCCTATAGGATATTGCTGCTCAAACTATCCCCCCACTCCTTCATAAGTGTTACATCTTTTAATTAGCTAATCAAGAGGAAGGTTTCTATGGTATTGATTTGTGGCATCATTAATTTTGTGTATTCCCCCCCCCTCTCATTCTCCCTTACCCCTGTGCCCCACCCCCAGGACCCTTCAAAACCCTGTATTCTGTCTCTCCACCTGCCTGTCAACTATTCCCTCTTCTCATGCTTGGAAAAAACATACTAAGTGAGGTTATATAGTCTCAGAAAGACAAATGCCACATGTTCTCTCTCATAGGTGGTTCCTGACATGGAAGAGTTTGATTTGTTTATAAACTGTGGTAAGAGGTGGTAGTATTGACAAGGAAGCTAGAATGAGGGCTGGAGAGAGAGGAAGTTGGGAGGGATGAGAGGAAGGGATACTTGACAATCTGCTTTTTAACTATTTCCATACTATGGCCTCCCTTGGGAACTGGAAGATCTTGTTTGAGGCTGGTAATTCAACATTCCTGCTGTTGTGTCTGCACAGAGGACCTGGAAAACAGAAGCTGATGGGCTGAAATGCTGGTGCCTTATTTCCTGCCTGATGTTATGTACTAGCCTTAAGAAAGCACAGAAGCCATTTCTGAATTAGTGCTTCCTGGATAAAAAAAAATTATTCTGAAGTTGAAGAATCATTAAACTAGGATGGAGACAAGAGAGAGGGCAATCAATACCTCATTATATCTCCAGAGATTTCCAAAGCTATGGATATGGAGAAGAGAAGCTTTTAAGAAGAAAAATGGAACATATAAATGGCTCAGCAAAATAAGTGTTTTCACATTTTAGAGAAAAACAGTGTACATTTTGGTGGAGAAAAGTGGATATTTAAATAATTTATCAAACTTCTTTCCTTGGGGAAAATGAAGAGAGTAACATCTCCATAATTCTCTAGAAAGTGATCCATTTTTAGTTTCCATAAGTAGGCAAGGGCCTAAAACATGAAAGGCAGAAGAAGATAGTGGGGGAAACACTGAGCCCAGGGTGAGGAGACCTGTTTGTTCCAGCTTTGGCTCCTGCTAGTTGAATGACATTGGGTCACTTTCTTCCCCCTTCCTAGAGGCCTTCGCTTCTAATGTGAGGAAAGGGGCCGAGGAGAAGGCGCAATTGGTAAAGTGCTTGCCTTATAGCTTTAGGACCTGAGCTTGATCTCTAGATCCCATGCGAATAAAACCCCAACTGCATTCTTGTAAACTTAGTGCCGGGGAGGCAGAGACTGGCGGATCACTGTGAGTCACTTACCAGGCAGGGTGGTCTACTTGGTGAATGTCAGGCCAGTAAGAGACCTTGTCTCAAAAAATGTGGGCACTGCCTGAAAGGAACAACAACTGAGGTTGTCTTCTGGCCTCCACATGCATGCACATATGTGTAAATACTTAACAGGTGCACACATAGGAACATGTGTGCACACAATACACATATACACACGTGATTTGAAATAAGATCCCATGATTGTGGGGCTCATAGGTCACAAGGTTACCAGCTTGTCTCCTGTGATTGCTACGGAGACCCCAGAGGGTTTCCTTGGAATTCTCTGAACTGGAGGACCTTCCTTTTCTTTTGGGTTGCATGAAAATTTTGTATGAATTTATCTAAATGTAGGACATTTGTAGTGAAGTACGTATTAGTTGTCCATAGCATTATCATGAAGGAGAGTTGCTCACACCAGTCCGTTCTCCTCCACCTCCTCAGCATTATGCAGATTCCCATCACCCACAGACCAACCCTTACTGGCCCCACACTGCCCAAGACCCTGCAGAGTCTGGAAGCTGTGGATTCTGCAGTACTTATACACAGTCAATAATTCCTCTAGGCTGAGCTGTGATTCATATACAAACTTGGAGTCAAAAAAAAAAATGGCAAGAGTACTGTGCAGAGTTTTTCTTAGCAACTAATTGGCTTGTTGTGCTTGGGATGAGCTTTCAGATATATGGGAACCTCCCCCATAACCCTGAGGAAAATTTGTTAAGTGTGGGAGTCTAGGAGAGAGAATGACTAAGGGAAAAATTAAATTGCTATGAGAAACAGAATAATACTCCTTAATTTCAAGCAGTGTATCATCAAACTTGAAGAGTTTTGGTAATACACTTTAATTTTATATTTAAAATATAATGAACATTGATATACAGCATAGCATCTTGGGTGAGATGAAGCTAGGCTTCTAATACCTTTGAGGGTCAGAGTTGGGCTATATCCCCTTTCTCACATGTGCTAAAGTATGCTGTGAGATTTAGAAACAGAAGCCAGTTTACATAAGTTATGCTGTGGTGTTAATGGTTTTGCTTTTTTTCTGAGAATTATTTTGTTCAGGGTTTTTTAGAAAGAGAAAGCTGCTTTTTTTGTTTTTCTTATTCTCCTATTGTAAACATTTAATTTTTTAAAAATTTATTATTTATTTATATTATTCTAATTTTATATTCATAATGGTGACTCCATTATCCTCCTCCCTGTCCTCCCTCTTCCAAGGGGTCCCTCATCAATGGGGAATGTGGATCATGCATTGTGGGGGTAGTCAAGAGTAATGGGTGATAGGCCAAGTCTCTGTGCATAATGCCCCAACTTGTGGCTCTAACATTCTTTCCGCCCACTCTTCCGTGAATTTCCCTGAGCCACATTGGGGTCATTTTAGTTCTGCTTTAGTGATGAGGTTTTGGGAGCCTCTGTGTCTCTGGATATGTGGCTTAGTAGGAGTTGGATGTTCTCTGTCTTTGTCTCCTTCAGCCTTTTTCTGGTGCCATGATCACCAAGAACGCTGTATTCTTGCCTTTTCCCCGCATTACTCTATGGTTTCAGCTGGGGCCCTGGTGAGGTGTGATTGGCAGATCCTCCCTTCAGGTTCATTGTCCATCTGAAAAAGATAAGCACATTCTTCAGTGGAGAGAGAAGTTAGTACTAGATAGATGGGATGGCCATAGATATTTTGGAGGGAATTTTATATGTGTAGGCCCTCTTCTAGCCCACATTTCGTGGTATCTTGATCTTGGAGACTGAGCTCATTTTTTTGTACATGGTTTTGAGTTATTTCCAGTTTCAGCAATGAGTTCCATTCCACTGAGTGGATCTATTAGCCAAATCAAGAGCAGTTGGTTACTCACCATGGCTGTGTGCCACTACCGTACTTGTTTGAGCATTACGTCAGGTTGTTTCCTGCTGGGTAGCTTAGACTGTGAGTTGTCTGGACAGATATTGGCCATTTTCCACCAGTTGCTTGTGTAGCACCCTCTGGCACTAGACTAGCTAACTATCTGGGGACTGACACTCTTCCAGATTCTGGCCAGGTCTCTCCATGTTTTATCTCACATATGTGTGCTGTCTTTGACAGTAGGGTCTTACCATTACCCTTTGGTGGGTCATCAAGAACTCTGACAGAAATTTGTCTTTTTTGGGAAACCTTATAGGTGTCTTGGATCAACAGCTCATTGTGAAAATTAACCCTGTGCTGGTACTGGGAGTTATAAGTCAGCACCTAGGAAGGTGAGGGGAGAAAAAGATAGATAATATAAAAGAGAAAGTGAGTATAGAGAGAGAGAGAGAGAGAGAGAGAGAGGGGGCAGGAAAAGATTAAGGTTGGTCTTCATGATGTTCTCTCCAGTTTCGTGTGGTTCAGGTGTTCCCTCTGCGGGCCTGCTGAAGGATCAATGTTTTAGCCTGTTGTTCAGAATAAAGTGTTTTATAGCATTATTTCCTTTTGGGTCCCTATTTATATCCCCACACCCTTGTCCTCCCTCCCACCCTCTCATTCCTTCCCACCCTTACCCTCCCTCCAAACCACCCTCCCTATTGTCTAGTCCTCAGAGTGCTTATTAGGTTTGGCAGCATCTCAGGTGGATTCAGGTTAGGAGTGACAGATAAATGAGACCATGTGACAGTTATCATTTTGTGATTGGGTGAGCTCACTGAGAATGATCTGTTCCATGTTTGACCATTTTTTTTTAAATTTCATTATTTCATCTTTCCTTACTGCTACATAGAATTCCATAGTATAGATATACCACATCTTTTTTATCCATTCATCTAATGATGGACATCTGAGTTGACTTCAGCTCTTTGCTATTATGAATTGAGCAGCTATAAACATGGTTGAGCAAATGTCTCTGATCTGAGGCTTGGAGCTTTTAGGGTTAAGGCCCAGTAAGAGAATAACTGGATCCATTGGTAGGTCTATGGTCATCCTTTTCAGTCTCCATATAGCTTTCCATAATGGTTGAACCATTTTACATTCCCACCAGCAGTGAAAGCTTGTTCCTATTTCTCCACAGACTTGCCAGCATTTGTTTTCATTTTTTTTTTTTTTTAATGTTAGCCATCCTTACTGGGGTAAGGTGGAATCTCACAGTTGTTTTAATTTGCATTTTCCTGATTATTAGGGATGTTGAACATAAGTGTGCGTTTGCCATTTGTATTTCTTCCTCTGAGATCTCCCTGTGCAGTTCTCTGCCCCATTTTGTGAGTGGGTTGTTTGATGATTTATTGTTTAGGCTTTGGAGTTCTTTGTAGATTCTAGAAATTAGGCCTCTGTCAGTTGTAGCTGGTGAAAATTTTCTTCCATTCTGTGGGTAATCTGCTGGCTTTGGTTATAGTATATTTGTCAGCGGAAAAGCTTTTCAGCTTCATGAGATCCCAATTGTTGAATGATTGTTTAATTTCCTGAGCTGCTGGGGTTTTGTTCAGGAAGTCTTTTCCCACTCCTATGTCGTGGAAAGTTCCTCCTATTTTTTCTTCCAGTAGTAGCACAGTTTCTGGTTTTATATTAAGGTCTTTGATCCATCTGGACTTGATTTTTGTGCATGGTGAGATGTGTGGATTGAGTTTCATTTTCCTATGTATGGTAGTTCAGTTTGTCCAGCACCATTTGTTGAAGATGCTGTGTTTTTTCCATTCTGCGTTGGTAGGGCCTTTGTCAAATATCAAGTATCTTTGGTTACTTGACCAAAAGCCTGGGTCTTCTATTCTGTTCCATTGGTCTATATTCCTGTTTTTATGCCAGTACCATGTTGTTTTTATTACAATGGCTTTGTAGTATAGCTTTAGATCAGCTATGGTGATGCCTCCGGAAGTGTTTCTTTTGCTGAGGATATGCCTGGATATCCGAGGCCTTCTGCCTTTCCATATGAATTTTGAGATAGATTTTCTATCTCAGTGAAGAAAGAAGTTGGGATTTTTATTGGCATTGCATTGAATCTATATAGTGCTTTTGGTAAGATTGCCATTTTCACAATGTTAATTCTACCTATCTAGGATCATGGGAGGTCTTTCCATTTTTGTAGGACCTCCACAATTTCTTTCTTGAGTGTTTTTTTTTTTGTTGTTGTTGTTGTTTGTTTTCATTGTATAGGTCTTTCACTTTCTTGGTTAATGTTATTAAGGTATTTTATTTTCTTTGTTGCTATTGAGAATGGCACAATGTTAGTTATTTCTTTTTCTGTATCTTTGTCTTTTGCATACAGAAAGGCTACTTAACTTTTTAAAATAAGGATGGGCACACTAGGGCCTCTTGCCACTGCAAGTGAAGTCCAGATGCATGTGTCTCTTTGTGCATCTGGCTTTGTGTGGTGAATCAAGTGAAGCCATTAGGCTTTACACACAAGTGCCTTTAAGCGCTGAGCTATCTCTTCATCCCAACATTTAACTTTTTATCAAAATAACATTTACATAGTTTAACAAGTGAACTGGAATAAGGCATATAACAGCTACCTAGAAGTTCTTTGCCCCTGTCCCCACACTGAAATCTTACTTCCTAGAATGAATCTATTTCAATTTTTTGAGCCACTTATTTTGTTAACTCTTTATCTCTATATAATATACTTATGATGTCATATTTTAATTGGTCAATTTATGTATTGTGCATCGACTTTATCATGTGAGATAGAGGGTGTGGTCTCCTTTCCATATTTATAGTTATATTTCCTCTCTTTTATCATCCCTGTTCATGTGCCATTCCAGTCTTTGGTTAAATCCATATTTAGTATTTAGATTATTTTGGCTATATCCCCACTGCTTACAGATGAGCCACATAATATCCAAAATTTCTTTCTTCATACAGTTTTCCACTTGTTTATCATCACTTATTTCTTTCATATTCTTAATTATGGAAGGACCTGACACTTATATTTTCATAACCCTTCAAAATATCTCTAAGCCCTTCCAAAATATAGCAAACATATTAGATGCAGAACTTTCTACTTAAAACTATGTAGAGGGCTAGAAAGATGGTTTGGCAGTTAAGGCGCTTGCCTGTGAAGCCTAAGGATCCAAGTTCGATTCCCTAGTACTCACATAAGCCAGATGTACAAGGTGGCCCATGCATCTAAAGTTTGTTTGCAGTGGCTGGAGGCCCTGGAATGCCCATTCTTCTGCTGTCTATCTGCCTCTCTCTCTCCAGTAAATAAATAAATAAAATATTAAAAAGCCTATTTAAGACTAGAAGTGAGGCAAATTAGGGGAATGCACTGATCAGGTTTTAATCATTGTTAATGTACTATTGGATTTGTTAAAATTAACTCCTGGGCTGGAGGGATGGCTTAGCAGTTAAGGAGTTTGCCAGCAAATCCAAAGGACCTAGGTTTGATTCCCCCATGTTAGCCAAATGCCCAAGGGGGCACATGCATCTGGAGTTCATTTGCAGTGGCTGAAGGCCCTGGTGTACCCATTCTTTCTCTCTATCTCTCTCCCTCTTTCTCTGTCAAATAAATAAATAAATAAATAGACATAAAATATTTTTTAAAAAGTAACTACTAATGTTAATAATAAGTTCTTATTGTAAGCATTCTTTTTAATATTTTTTTTTCCTGTCAATAAACAGGGATGTTGGGGAATGGGATAACTTGGCTTACTACTTGACAGCTCTAGACCCACTCTGGTACCTGAATGGTTTGAGCAAAATACTGTCAATCAGGTATTCAGCTGGACTATCAACACAGATGGCCTTGAGGAAGCTACATGACAATGGAAGCTATCTGCTGCTAAAGCACAGCTTTGGCTCCTATAAGTGCAGTTCCAGCCACAGGGATTTCAAACAAGTTGCACTGGTTTTTCACATCAACAATTTCCACTGAAACTACAGGGAGAACACTTTCCCTGGTGTCCTAGGAAAAGGACTGTTGTAGCTGGTATAAGAAGAACAGCACTATGATGGCTATAAACACAGTTCTTTGTATGGAGGCCTGAAGTGAGGTTACTGTGCTTGTATATAGGCTACAAAGCTTAACTTTGTGAGCTGGCTGAGAGACATTATTGTGTGCTATATCCTGGCATTGCAAAATTAGGTTCAATAAAATGTTTCTCATGTGTTGTCTTTTCTTACCTACTTTATTGTTTTATTATTATTAAAAATTTCCATGATTATAGACAATAAACCATTATAATTCCCTCCCCACCCACCCTACATGTGATCTTCACTTTTAGGGGAGTGGGCTTAGCCACACAAACAAAGAAACAGGAGGCAGCAGTGACAATGGAAGTGTATCAGTAGAGGTGAGTGGTGGGGGATCTGGCAGCCTGCACAGGGCAGACATGCTGCTCTGAGAATAGCAGCGGCTGAGATGGTGGCAGTAGTGGGACCACAGGAATGGCTGAGACACAGGAGGAACTGAAACAATATGAGTAGACCAAGGGCTCCAGGAAAGCCACAGCTGTGACAACCACAACAGTGGCAGGAACAGCCCTAAGGCCAAGGATCTTGGATATAGGAGACCCGGGCCTGTTATCCTTCCTCCTGACAAGGGCTGGAGAACCCCGACACTTCCTAAGCCTACTCCAGGGTTGTGGCATTTGCCCCTGTAGGCTAAGGGTCCTCATAGCTGACACCTGCATAAGAGCTCTAATACTAGAGGGTGTCACCTGTTTCTGGCCCTGGCTGACTGCTGCTAAAAATTGCTGCTGTCATATGGCCAGGGATACAAAATCTACTATAGTGGTTTGAATGTGAATGTATGTCCCCCATTGCCTAAGGTACTTTTGATTAAGCTTGCCACTTATGTCTCCAGCAGACTGCTGGGGGAGGTGTCACTAGGACAGATCTTTTAGTCCAGTCCTAATGTGTGTAAGGAGGCAGTTTGAGCTCTGGATGTTGGTGTTTGCTGGATGTTGGTGGTATCTCTCTGTGCTATGGATTTATGGAAGTGAGCCATCTTCCTCCACTATTGATGGTGTTTCCTCTGGAGTCTTTAAATCTGAAATAACCCTTTTCTCTTATAAGCTGCTTCTATTCAGGTGTTTGTCTCCACCATGGAAATGCACTGCAACATCTGCCAAGGGTCAGCTCTGGGAGAGCCTCCATCACCTACTTACAAGTTCTATCCGGGCAGAAAAATAGGATCCCAGATGATTGGTAACAGGAAAATACTGAATTTCAATAACCAAGACAGGGATAGAAGGGCTCGAATATATCACTGTATAGATGAGAATGCAAGTGTTCTCCTACATGGTCTCCACTGGGGGTCCACTCCAGCACAATTGTAGGGTTTCATTTTGTTTGTCTCTTGGCTTCAGGTTGTGACACTTCCTTGGTGTTGCTTTAAGGTATGGGCTGGTTTGAATCAGGTGTCCCCATAAACTTATGTGTCCTGAATCCTTGCTCACTGGCTGATAGACATTTGGGAGGTGAGGCCTGGCTGGAGGAGGTTTATTGTTGGGGTTTAGCTTAGGGTGTTATAGCCAGCTCCCCCTTGATATAATTGGGCTCACTCTTCTGCTGCTGTTGTCAGCCTGATGTTGGCGAAAGAGGTGATGTCCAGCCTCAGTTCTACCATCTTTCCCTGCCACCATGAAGCTTCCCCCTGAGAATGTAAGTCAAAATAAACAGCTTTCCTCCCATAAGCTGCTTTTTGAAGGGTGCTTTATCTCAGCAGTGAGAACTTTCAACAAGGTGTTGTTAATTAGTCATTTATTGCTATCAGCAAAGGAGATGGAAAGTCTGTGACTGAGCCCCTCTAGATAAATCATGAAGTCATCAGTTACTTCTGTCCATTTTTCTTTCTTTCCTATTTACTCTGTTCATCTATATGACCATTGGATATACTGAGGGCTTTCTTATATGCAAGAGGACTGCTTGCATCAGAACACTGTCACACATTGAGAACAATTACCAGGTTTAAATTCCCTCTAGTTACTCTATTTCATTCATTTCAGAGGCACTAGGGTTTGAATTTAGAGTATTGTACATCCTAGGAAAGCATTCTGACATTGAGCTACACTCCAACCCCTTATAAAAATGCATTAATTAGGCAGTTCCTAGATGCTGCATGTCATGTGAAGCAATGATAGCACATGCTGGTAAATTTGTTTCTTACTGACATTAAAAGAAAGTATAAACTCATTTCACAAAACATGAAACTGGGTTTAATGACATGATGGTGTGATGTGGGGATGAACTGTGGGAATGAACTATAAGAATAAACATGGGAATAAATTATAAGAATGAATGATGGGAAAAGAACTGTGGGAATATTTTATATGGATTTTACAAATAACTTTTCTGAGATTATTGCTATGGAATGGTAAATTCCTGACTTGTAATTTGCCCTAAAAGTCTTACAACTATGCAATCCACCCTCTTAAAGCTCTGTGACTAAGTTTCATCTGCCTTGGTGTATTTTTGGCCTGAACAGCACAGATGACCAATATTGACGGGCAATGTTTAGAGATGCTGATTCACCTTAAGGTATGCTCTTGGTCCAATTTCCACAGTGACCTCATTGAACTCTCCACTCAGAAAAAGCATACATACAAAAAGTGCTGACCACAGTGTTGAATACAATGAGGTTAGGAACTAAGGGCCCACAGATCTGTTGAAGACAACAAGTGGCCTTAATGTGATTGCATTTGTGATCAGAGTGTACTTGTGTTTTGGATCAGCAGAGTCCCTAAACCCCTTCCTTTAACAAATACTTAAGAATTTTCTGAATTTCAAATACTGGTTTTTGGCTATTTAATAAAAATGCCAATGAGCACCTGTATGCATAGGAAGCTACAGCTTCAGTAAGATTAGAATTGCAGTGACTGCCGATGCGGCGGGCTTACTAATGGGCTTAGACTGTACTCTTCTGCTTCACTTTTCCTCCAGTTGCTGCTAGAAGCAGTTTGCCCACTTTTAGGGTAGGAAAATTCCAAGCATTAGCTGATTTCTCAGGTTCCTCTCCTAGAAGCAGTTTGCCCACTTTTAGGGTAGGAAAATTCCAAGCATTAGCTGATTTCTCAGGTTCCTCTCCTAGAAGCAGTTTACCCACTTCTGGATAGGAAAATTCTAGGAGTTAGTCTTTGAAGTTCAGGGCTATGCTCCCCAAATAGGCAATGTGATGGTTAATCCCTGGCTGTCAACTTGACAGGTTTAGTATCACCATGGAAACAAATCTCTTGACATGCCTGTTAGAGGTTTTCTAGATTAGTTTAATTGAGGTGGGAAGACACATCCTAAGTGTGGGTGGAACCTGGGCTGAGGGTCCTGGACTGCATCAAAAGGAGAAAGTTGAGCTCCAGCATTTTTCTCTCTCTCCACTTCCTCCTTGCAGATGGGACAATATGATTTAGGCTTTCTGCCATATTTCCCCTTCCCTGATGGAGTTCCCCTCAAAACTATAGGCCAAATATAAACCCTTTTCTTCCTTAAGTTGCTTTTGGTCAGGTAGTTTGCCTCAGCAATGACAAAGAAACGCAGAAAAAAAAAAAAAAAAGAAATACAGAAAACTAGTAACACGAACGAGGATGTTGCTGAGATAACCCTGACCATGTGGTTCCCAGGTTTTTGGAACTGTTTTGCAGAAGAATTGTGTAAGAGTTTGGAACTTTGGACTAGAGAAGCCTTGCAATGCTATAAGTGGAGCTTAATGGTCTATTCTAGTGGAAATTTGAAAAATCAGAATGCAGAGAGAAATGTGGATGGTAAGGCTTAGCTCATAAAATTCCAGAGGGGAATAATTTCTTTACTGGGAACTAGGATAGAGACGGTTCTTATGAGATCTTGGTAAAGAAACTCGTTGCATCCTGTTCATATCCCAAGAACTTTAATGAAGTTGAATTTAAAATAATGGGCTAACCTGTTTGGTTAAGGAAATTTAAGACAGAAAAGTATTGAGTGTATGAAATTGTTTCTTTTTACTGCCCCAATTTAGATTTATAATGAATGAGAGGAAAATGCAGAGCAGAAAGATACAAAACATGCTACATTTGCTATGGAAAGAAATGTAAGCAAATTTCAGTTTCTAGACACTGAGACTGCAACCACTTTGGCTGTAATTGTTAATGAGGTTACCACCAGGAAAGAAAGATAAGCCCTGCACTGGAGTAATAGGAAAGATGCCCTGAGGTCAAGACTTAACCTATTACCGGCTCAAGATGGGAAGACAGGGAAAATTCTGAATAGAAAAGACCTGGAGGGAGAATCCTAAAGGAAGACTCTTGTCCCCAAGGTCAGCATACAGAGGATACCACACCTGTGGACCAAGGCCAGACTTCACCCAGATCTGGTGGCAGAACTTGGCAATATTGCCTATGTTATGTTAGTTTTAGAAGCATGAAAAATGTAAGATAGAAGGGGCTGTGTACTGCACCATCATTCCAGATAGCTTCTAAGCATTGTAAATAGGGTCAAACTTTCTACAAAGAGGCCCTGTGGATTCACTGTGAGAAGAGGTGGAGGCAAACCCTAAGTTTCATTGGAGACCTCAGGACTTTAGAGATGTCAGGGTCATTGGATATCTGTCAAGAAAAGCTAGAGGTTTGGGGATGAGTCAGAGTCAGCCTGCCAGAGAGTGTAGAGGGAGCACAGCTGGAGGGGTGGAGCCAGAGAATTTCATTAGGACTCACAGATTCCAGATGTGGGGCTGCAGCATTATTTTTCCCCTGCTGGCTTTCAGTCTTGTTTTAGTCCTATATTTCCTTGTTATGTGTAAATTCCTACCCTTTGGAATGAAAATGCTGGTGCTACATAGTTATATGTTAGAAGTATGTAACTTGTGTTTTGATTTTACGGAGCTCACAATTAAGAGCCTGCCTTAGGTCTCATCTGAGACTTTTTAGATTTTTGAACCATATTGGAGATGTTAACAACTATGAAGACTTTGGAAAGTGGATTGAATGAAGTTTGCATGAAGAGATGCTCATGAACCATGATAATGGAGACAAGGGGTGGAAAGTCATGGCTTAAAAGTTTATCTTTGAGTTTCAAATTGAGTTGGGGTGGGTTTGTGATGATTCATTGTCAACTTGACAGGATTTGAAATTACCATGGAAACAAATCTCTTAGCATGTCAGTTATGGCTTTTCTAGATTAGATTAATTGAGGTGGGAAGATTTACCCTAACTGTGGATGGCACTATCCATGGCCTGGTGTCCTGGACTGTATTAAAAAAGAAGAAAAAGAAAACTAGGGCTGGAGGAATGGCTTAGCTATTAAAGCACTTTCCTGCAAAGCCAAAGGACCCAGGTTCAATTCCCAGTACCCATGTAAGCCAAATGCACAAAGTGGCACATGTGTTTGGAGTTCCATTTGCAGTGGCTGGAGACCCTGGCACACTCATTCTCTTCCTCTCTCTCTCTCTCTCTCTCAATCTCTCTCTCTCTCTCTCTCTCTCTCTCTCTCTCTATATATATATATATATATATATATATATATATATATATATTTGCCCTTTTTCCTGTCCTAAAAACTATAAGCCCAAACTAAACCTTTTCCCTCCTTAAGCTGCTTATGGTTAGGTATTTTTTTCCCAGCAAGTGGAAAGAAATGAATATGAGAGATAGCTTTATTAGGTAATTTTGGGTAACTGGGCCCCCAAAGTAAAGGCAAGATTGTCTGCCCTCACAATCTCCACATCAAAGGATTAGTTGAGTTCTTATCTCCTGCCTAAAGGAGTTCCTTAGATCTGTTTTTCCACAAGCAACCTGAGTCCCACCCGAGAGGGAGGGCCCCTTTCCTAAAATTTTCACACCATATCATCTTTCTTCCATAATGACTTCAAAGAGTTGGAAGGAAGGTAGGTAAAGCTCCAGGTTGTGTTGATTGAAGATGGGCATGGCACATTGCAGGTCTGCTTGCAGAACTGGGCCAGAACCAAGGCAGCCTGCTGACTCACAGGAAGGGTGTGGGCTTGAGAATCCAGTTCTAGGGTCCCACCACAATTGTGCTGGTTCTTGGGTGTGACTGTATGGATATTCTCCTTGCTCTCTCAACTCATTTCCTCTTGTGTTAAGTGGGAATGTCAGTATACATGGCACAGGTAATTCTGAGAATTCAGGAAAATCACATAGGTAAAGTGTCTGGCAAAATCGTTCACTTAGTGATCTTCAATTGGTCCATTCCTTCCCTTCAAAGGAGGAGGAGTCACATTTCTTATATATGCATATCTAAGGCCTACTCTTAATACCTACATGTGGAAAAGAAATGTTGAAAATTGAAACACTTTCTGTTCACCTAATTATTTCAGTTTTAGCAAAAACATCCAACATTTAAAAAAAATTTAAATCTTTTTTCCTTTATTAGTTATGTGCATATTCAGTGTGTAAACAGCACATGTTGGTACCATTCTTAGCCTACTCCCTGTCCTACCTCCTCCAAAGGGACCCTCCTCATTGGGGATGCCAGCTATCCCCATGGGGATTGTGGATTGTGCATTGTGGGGGTAGCCATCAGTTATGGGGAAGAGGCAATGTCTTCAGTGATGAGGTCTAGTGAGCCTCTGTGTCTCTGGATATCTGGTTTGGTAGGAGTTGAGTGTTCTCTGTGTCTATCTCCTTCACCCTTGTGTTGGTATCAGGTTCACCAAGAAAGCAGCATTCTTGCTCATTTACCCATTATTCTATGGTTTCAGCTGGGGCCCTGGTGAGGTGCAGTGGGCTGATTCTCCCCTCAGGTTCTGTGTCCATCTGAAAAAGAGAAACAAATTCTACAACAGAGAGTGAAGTCAGCACCCAAAAAATGGGATAACCATTATTAGTTTAGACAGAATTTAATAGGTGTAAGCCCTTTTGTAGCCCAAGATTGGTGGGAGAATGATATTGCAGAGCAAACTCATTTTTGGCATATGATTCTGACTTTTTCCCAGTCTAGCTATGGGTTCTATTCTACTAACAGATCCGTTAGCCAATTCAAGAGCAATTGGTAACCCACCATGGCTGTGTGCCACTATTGCACTTGTGTGAGTATCACACCAAGTTGTTTGCTGTCGAGTACCTTAGACCACAAATTACTTGGAAAGATGTTGGACATTTTCTTCCATGTAGCACCTTCTGGCACTAGACAAACTAACTGTCTGGGGACTGACACTCTTCCTGCCAAGTCTCTTCATGTTCCATACCAACAGCATATGCTGTCTTTGGCAGTAGGGTCTTACCATTAACCTTTGGTGGGTCATCAAGTACTCTGACAAAAGTCTGTCTTCTTTTGGGAAACCTTGTAGGTCTCTCTGATCAACAGCTCACTGTGTATGTTAAGTGCATCCTGGTGGAACTGGTAGTTACAGGCCAGTGCCAAGGGCAAAGAAGGTAGAAAAAGGTAGGTAATATAAAAGAGAAAGAGATAAAAGAGAGAGAAACAGGAAAAGATTAAGGTTAGTCTTCATCATACCCTCTCCAGGGCCCTTTGATTCAGGTGTTTCCTCTAAAGACCTGATGAAGGTTCAACCTTTTAGTCTGTCTTTTAGGATATAGGATTTTATGGTACCAGTTCCATTTGGGTTCAGTTTTGTGTCCCTCCCCACCCTTAGCCTCTCCTTCTGCCTCAAGATGCGTATTAGGTATTTCAGCATCTAAGGCAGATCCAGGTTAGGAGCCACAGATGAGTGAGACCATGTGATGATTGTCGTTCAGTGATAGGGTGAGTTCGTTGAGAATTATCTGTTCCAAGTTTGACCATTTTTATTCAAATTTCATTTTGTCATTTTTCCTTACTGCTGTGTAGAATTCCATCGTGTAGATATACCACACCTTGGTTATCCATGTGTCTAATGATGGGCATCTGGGTTGATTCCAGTTCTTAGCTATTGTGAACTGAGCAGCTATAAACATGGTTGAGCAAATCTCTCTGAACTGAGGCATGGAACTTTTACGGTAAATGCCCAGTAAGGGAATAACTGGGTCTGTTGGTAACTCTATAGTCAATCTTTTTAGGAGTCTCCATATTGCTTTACATAGTGGTTTTGCCATCTTGCATTACCATCAACAGTGAACAAGGGTTCCTATTTTTCCACATCCTCAGCAGTATTTGTTTTCATTTGATTTTTTAATGTTTACTATCCTTACTGGGGTAAGGTGGAATCTCTTGTTTTAATTTGCATTTCCCTGATGGTGAGGGATGTTGAACATTTTCTTAAGTGTGTGTTTGCCATTTGTATTTCTTCCTCTGAGAACACTGTTCAGTTCTCTGTCCCATTTTGTGAGGGGGGTGCTTTATTTTTTATTGTTTAGGTTTTTGAGTTCTTTAGAGGTACTAGAAATTAGGGCTCTGTCAGTTGTATAGCTGGCAAAAATTTTCTCCCATTCTATGGGTAATCTACTGGCTCTGCTTATTTTATGTTTGTCTGTGAAAAACTTTTCAGCTTCATCAATGGTTGAGTGATTGTTTAATTTCT
Source organism: Orientallactaga sibirica (assembly GCA_036365145.1). Taxonomy (NCBI): domain Eukaryota; kingdom Metazoa; phylum Chordata; class Mammalia; order Rodentia; family Dipodidae; genus Orientallactaga; species Orientallactaga sibirica. The sequence goes on from JAEOAD010000015.1 coordinate 16,886,730, forward strand.
GAGCTACTGGTATTTTGTACAGGAAGTCTTTTCCCACTCCTATATCATGGAATGTTCCTCCTATTTTTTTTCTTCCAGTAGTAGCAGAGTTTCTGGTCTTATATTGAGGTCTTTGATCCATTTGGACTTTATTTTTGTGCATGGAAAGATGTGTGGATCTAGTTTCATTTTCCTGCATATGGTTATCCAGTTTATCTAGCACCATTTGTAGAAGATGCTATCTTTTTTCTAGTCTACATTGTTAGGGCCTTTGTCGAATATCAAGTAGCTGTAGTTACTTGACCCAAAGTCTTGGTCCTCTATTCTGTTCCATTGGTCTATATTCCTGTTTTTATGCCTGTACCATGTTGTTTTTGTTACTATAGCTTTGTAGTATAGCTTTAGATCAGGTATGGTGATGCTTCCAGAGGTGTTACTTTTGTTGAGAATGTCCTTGGACATCTGAGGCCTTCTGCCATTCCATATGAATTTTGAGATTATTTTTTTTTATCTCTGTGAAGAAAAATGTCAGGATTTTTATTGCTGTTGCATTAATTTTTTTTTTTTCTTTTGGTTTTGCGAGGTAGGGTCTCACTCTGGTCCAGGCTGACCTGGAATTAACTATGTAGTCTCAGGGTGGCCTCAAACTCTCGGCAATCCTCCTACCTCTGCCTCCCTGGTGCTGGGATTAAAGGTGTGCACCCCCATGCCTGGCTCTGCATTAAATTTTTATATTGCTTTTGGTAAGATTGCCATTTTCACAATGTTAATTCTGCCTATCCAGGAGCATGGGAGGTCTTTCCATTTTCTCAAGTCCTCCTCAATTTCTTTCTTAAGTGTTTTTAGGTTTTCATTGTAAAGGTCATTCACCTCCTTGGTTAAGGTTATTCCAAGAATGTTTTTGTTGTTGTTGCTATTGAAAATGGGACAATGTCACATATTTCTTTCTCTGTATCTTTGTCTTCTGGATATAGAAATGCTACTGATTTTTGTATATTTATTTTGTGTCCTGATACTCTGCTGAAGGAATTAATCACCTTTAAGAGTTTTGAGATGGAGGTTCTCAGGTCACTTATGTAAAGAATCATGTCATCTGTGAATAGGGCTAACTTAACTTCTTCCTATCCAATTTGTATTCTTTTTATTTATTTCTCCTGTCTTATTGCTTGAGCTAGGACTTCAGTACTATGTTGAAGAGCAGAGGTGAGAGTGGACACCTTTGTCTTGTTCCTGATCTCAAGGGGAATTCCTTCAGTCTCTCCCCATTAAGTATTACTTGGGATTTAGAAGCATTTTTAAAAAAATTTTATTTATTCTTATGTATTCTTACGTATTCTGGTTTTACATTCATAGTGGTGACTCCATTATCCTCCTCCCTGTCCTCCCTCTTCCATAGGGACCCTCTTCAATGGGGAATGTGGGTCATGCATTGTGGGGGTAGTCAAGAGTTATGGGGGATAGGCCAAGTTTCTGTGCATAATGCCCCAACTTGTGGCTCTAACATTCTTTCTGCCCCCTCTTCCACAAATTTCCCTGAGCCATACTGGGGTCATTTTAGCTCTACTTCAGTGATGAGGTTTTGGGAGCCTCTGTGTCTCTGGATATTTGGCTTAGTGGGAGTTAGATGTTCTCTGTGTTTATCTCCTTCAACCTTTTTCTGGTGTCATGATCCACAAGAGTGCTGATCTCTTGCCCTTCCTCCACATTACTCTGTGGTTTCAGTTGGAGCCCTGGTGAGGTGTGATTGGCTGATCCTCCCTTCAGGTTTGTTGTCCATCTGGAAAAAATAAGCAAATTCTCCAACGGAGAGAGAAGTTAGTACTAGATATATGGGATAGCCATAGATAGCTTGGAGGGAATTATATATGGGTAGGCCCTCTTCTAGTCCACATTTGATGGTATCTTGGTTGGAGACTGTGCTCATTTTTTGTACATGGTTTTGACTTATTTCCCAGTTCCAGCAATGAGTTCTACTCCACTGAGTGGATCAATTAGCCAAATCAAGAGCCGTTGGTTGCCCATCATGGCTGTGTGCCACTACTGCACTTGTTTGAGCATTACATCAGGTTGTTTCTTGCTGGGTATTATGTTGAGATATGGGCTGTCCATGCCTATTCTTTCCAATTTTTTGGTCATGAAGTGATGTTGTATTTTGTCAAAGGCCTTTTCTGCATCTATTGAAATGATCATGTAGTTTTTGTGTTTAAGCTTTTTTATGTGGTGTATTATTTTGACAGAGTTCTGTAACATACAACATTTTAAATCACTTTGTGTATGTGTTTTTGGGGCTACAACCTAGAGGCACATTGTAAGAAAATGCACTACCGCTGAAGTGTACCTCCAGCCTTAAAGAATTTTTATCTCAAGAGTTGCATCTTCCAGTACATGTACATTTTATTTCTCTTAAATCAATTCATTGGGAGATATTTTCCCAGTGGGGTCTGTCTATGCACACAGTAGTTACTCTTATTTCCACTCCCCAGTCCTCCATTCTATTTACTAAAGTTCTGCCTTTTTTTTCTGCTCTATTTTGGGAGTCATGAACAATTGACTAAAAAAGACATGACATATTAATGCTAATATAGATATTTCAGAATCATTCTTTTCTTTCAGCTTCAAATCTCACAGGGAGTAAATTGTACATTTAGTAACTCTAATCCTTTTATTCTAAAATAGATTGGCTTCTAATAATCTCTTTCACTTACCAATTTTTTGGGGGGGAGGATTTAGCTCAGGCTGACCTGGAATTCACTCTGTAGTCACAGGGTAGCCTTGAACTCAGGGCAATCCTCCTACCTCTGCCTCCTGAGTGCTGGTATTAAAGGCATGTGCCACCATGCCTGGCTAACCAATGGGTATTTTTGATGTTGAAATCTAGGACAATTTAGACTTTAATTTAGGTGACTGATATTCTAAGAGGACAAGATTACCATTGTCTTTAGTAAGTTTTTAGTGTCAGCAAAATAATTTGAAAATGTCTTTAGGTAATATATAGGTAATACCCTTATTAGCAGAAGTGCTTAGTATAGCTAAGTTAAGTTAAACTCGTGAAGTATGCCATATGTTAAGCATTGTATATATATATATTTTTTTTTCTTGAGGCCATTTGTTGGGATTGAGATAAAGTTTTTTTTTGCTGTGTGCAAGATATGGAAATTTAAATCTTAAATCATGATACATTCCACTTCCTTGGCTAAAATCTTTCATTATCTTCTTTGTAAAATGAGTCTTTGGGTTCTAGAGAACAAAATCTAAAATCCTTAGAAATGAAGAATAAAGGAGAAGTTTTGCTTTTCATGGTCCCTCTAAATGAAGGGAAATGATTCAGAAAAGATAGATATCAGCATTTACAAATAGTAGGCTTCCTAAGGACAAAACATCTGTAATTTTGTGAGAACAGTAGGTTAAGAATTTAGATACCATTGCCTTTGAAATAAATTTCTAAAAGTAGTTATTTGAGATCATATATTGTGGAATGATTTTAATTTCTTAATAATAAATACAATCTTACTCATAGTTCACTATGACATATATTTTAAATAAAGTATAAGTTCAGTGATTGTGTGTGTGAGTGTGTATCTCTGTGTGTGTGTGTGTGTGTGTGTGTGTGTGTGTGTGTGTGTGTATGGTGTCACCGGTGAAATGCCTGTTAAATTGTATAGATTATAAACCTTAGAAGGGATCTATATCAAGCATAGTCAAATCCACATAGCTAGTGATTATAAGATCTGCTTCTCTCTCTCTTTCTTTCTCTCTCTGTTCATTGGTGTGTGTGTTATATGCATGTGTATGCTTCTTTGTAGCATCCCATGTACTTGCCTGCAGTTGGGTATACTTGTCTGCATGCAGTGGCAGAGTTGAATGTTGGATGTCCCACTCCAATGGTCTTCCACCCATTCTTGTGTGAGCTGGAGTCTGTTCCTGATCCCTAACTTGCTGTTTTTATTTATTTATTTTTTACAAGTCCAGGTGATTTACTGATGTCTGCAACCACCCCATCCCAAATTGGAGTTACAGATGTATGTGGTCACATTCAGATGTTTATGTGGGTCCTGGGATTGGAACTCAAGCCATTTCTCAGGTCTCCTCAGACCCTCATGCTTGCATAGGAAGTAGTCTTAACTGCTGAACCATCTCTCCAGCCCTCAAAGACCTGCTTCCTAATCTTATGCCTAAGTCAGCGTCTCTCCTCTAACAAGCTTGGACATTAAATCTTAAAATACTTCTTTTTTAATTTCTGTTTTAATTGACAATTTTTATACATGTATATAATACACATATAAAATATATAACAGTAGGAAAATGAAACTCGATCCACACATCTCACCATGCACAAAAATCAAGTCCAGATGGATCAAATACCTTAATATAAAACCAGAAACTCTGCTAGTACTGGAAGAAAAAATAGGAGGAATCTTCCATGACATAGGAGTGGGAAAAGACTTCCTGAACAAAATCCTAGACGCTCAGGAAATTAAACAATCACTCAACAATTGGGATCTCATGAAGCTGAAAAGCTTTTTCACTGACAAATATACTATAACCAAAGCCACCAGATTACCCACAGAATGGGAGAAAATTTTCACCAGCTATACAACTGAAAGAGACCTCATTTCTAGAATCTACAAAGAACACCAAAGCCTAAACAATAAATCATTAAACATCCCACTCACAAAATGGGGCAGAGAACTGCACAGGGAGTTCTCAGAGGAAGAAATACAAATGGCAAACACACACTTAAGAAAATGTTCAACATCCCTAATCATCAGGGAAATGCAAATTAAAACAACTATGAGATTCCATCTTACCCCAGTAAGGATGGCTAAGATTAAAAAAAAAAAAAAAAAACAGTGAAAACAAATGCTGGTGAGGCTGTGGAGAAATAGGAACAAGCCTTCACTGTTGGTGGGAATGTAAAATGGTTCAACCATATGGAAGGCTATATGGAGACTCCTGAAAAGGATGATCATAGACCTGCCAAAAGATACAGCTATTCTCTTACTTGGAATTTACCCCTAAACACTCCAAGCCTCAGATCAGAGACATTTGCTCAACCATGTTTATAGCTGCTCAATTCATAATAGCAAAGAGCTGGAATCAACTCAGATGTCCATCATTAGATGAATGGATAACAAAGATGTTGTATATCTATACTATGGAATTCTACATAGCAGTAAGGAAAGATGAAAGAATGAAATTCGAAAAAAAAAATGGTCAAACATGGAACAGATCATCCTCAGTGAACTCACCCAATCACAAAAAGATAATCGTCGCATGGTCTCATTTATCTGTCGCTCCTAACCTGAATCCACCTGAGATGCTGCCAAACCTAATAAGCACTCTGAGGACCAGACAATAGGGAGGGTGGGATGGGGGGAGGGTAAGGGTGGGACGGAGTGAGAGGGTAGGAAGGATGACAAGGGTGGGGGGATACAAATAGGGACACAAAAGGAAATGATACTATAAAACCCTTTATTCTGAACAACAGGCTAAAACATTGATACTTCAGCAGGCCCGCAGAGGGAACACCTGAACCGCAGGAAAGTGGAGAGAACATCACAAAGACCAACCTTAATCTTTTCGTGCCTCTCTGTCTCTTACCTCTCCCTCTCTCTCTCTCTCTCTTTTTCTCTCCCTCTCCTCTCTATACTCACTTTCTCTCTCATATTATCTGTCTTTTTCTTCCCTCACCTCCCTTGGCTCTGACTTGTAACTCCCAGTAATAGCACGGGGTTAACTTTCACAATGAGCTGTTGATCCGAGACACCTACATGGTATTGTCCCCCCCCCAAAAAAAAAGACAGATTTCTGTCAGAGTTCTTGATGACCCACCAAAGGTTAATGGTAAGTCCCTACTGTCGAAGACAGCACACACATGTGAGACAAAATATGGAGAGACCTGGCCAGAATCTGGAAGAGTGCCAGTCTCCAGACAGCTAATCTAGTGCCAGAGGGTGCTACACGAGCAACTGGGGGAAAATGGCCAGCATCTGTCCAAACAACTCACAGCCTAAGCTACCCCGCAGGAAACAACCTGATATAATGCTCATACAAGTGCAGTAGTGGCACACAGCCATGGTGAGTAACCAACTGCTCTTGATTTGGCTAATAGATCCACTCAGTGGAATGGAACTCATTGCTGGAACTAGGAAATAACTCAAAACCATGTACAAAAAATGAGCTCAGTCTCCAAGATCAAGACACCACCAAATGTGGGCAAGAAGAGGGCCTATGCATATAAAATTCCCTCTAAAATATCTATGGCCATCCCATATATCTAGTACTAACTTCTCTCTCCATTGGAGAATTTGCTTATCTTTTTCAGATGGACAACGAACCTGAAGGGAGAACCAACCAATCACACCTCACCAGGGCCCCAGCTGAAACCACAGAGTAATGCAGGAGAAGGGCAAGAGTACAGTGTGATTGATGATCATGACACCAGAAAAAGGGTGAAGGAGATAAACACAGAGAACATCCAACTCCTACTAAGCCAGATATCCAGAGACACAGAGGCTCCCAAAACCTCATCACTGAAGTAGAACTAAAATGACCCCAATGTGGCTCAGGGAAATTCGTAGAAGAGTGGGCAGAAAGAATGTTAGAGCCACAAGTTGGGGCATTATGCACAGAAACTTGGCCTATCCCCCATAACTCTTGACTACCCCCACAATGCATGACCCACATTCCCCATTGATGAGGGTCCCCTTGGAAAAGGGAGGACAGGGAGGAGGATAATGGAGTCACCATTATGAATATAAAATTAGAATAATATAAATATAAAATATACATATATATGATATAAATATGCTATAACATATTATAATCCCCTTCCATTATCTTCTCTTGTGCCCTCTTCCCATCCCCCCTTCCTGAACTCCATCCAAACTAGTCTTCTTTCTACTTTAATGCCTTTTTTCTTGCATATTTGTGTAATCCACTGAGTTTAATTAGGTTGGTTCTATGAGTTTGGGTGGGAGAATATTTACCAGAGCACAGGCAAGTTGTCAGTGGCTATACCACTGCACATGATGTCTCCATCTCCCCCCCCAGAAACCACTTACTGCCATTAACTTCTCAGGAATTTTTGTGAATGCTAAGCCCATGTACCTGTTTCTCAAATTTCCCTTGTCTCAAGAATCTGGGGGAGTCTATGCTTTTTCCTTGGATTTGAGGAAATCTGGGTTGGTTATGAGGCCTCATGTTGGTGGCAAGGAGCTCTTTTCATCTTTGTACATCCTTGCCTCAGATTTGGAAACTATCCATTTGTGTTTTTGTGCTCACAAATATGTTGAGTTACTTAGTTCAGACAAATATTTCCAGTAAGAACATTTATGGAAAACATAACCAAATCCTGATTTTTGTTTTCTTGAAGGCACTATATCAGTGTAAGTGGTAAATGAAGGAAATGTTTGAAGAGTTTATCAACTACTGTGTGTGAAATAGCTGCCACAAGCTGCATAGCTCAGCAGAATTCCATCATTTCTACTCATCACTCAAGAGTCAGTAAATAAAAGTCAACCATTGGGCAATGAGCACCAGACTGGACTAGGGTGGTACATGTACTGGACACAATGAGATACAGGTATAAAAGTGTCACCATTAGATTGGTTATTTGTATTCTGGTTTAAAACAGGGCTGGAGAGATGGCTTAACAGTTAAGGCACTTGCTTACAAAGCCAAAGGACCCAGGTTCGACTCCCAGGACCCTTGTAAGCCAGATGCACAATGGGGCACATGCATCTGGAGGCCCTGGCATGCCCATTCCCTCCCCCTCTTTCTCTACATGCCTATTTCTGTATCTCTCTCTCAAATAAATATTTAAAAAATTTTAAAAGTTAATAAAACAGGGGCTAGAGAGATTGTTCAGTGGTTAACGTGATTGCCTGCAAAACCTAAGGACCCAGGTTCTATTCCCCAGTACTCATGTAAAGCCAGATGCACAAGGGGGTGTAAGTGTCTGGAGTTCATTTGTAGTGGCTAAAGAACCATTCTCTCTCTCTCTCTCTTTCTCTCTCTGAGCCTCATTCTCTCTCAAATAAATAAGTTAATAAAACAACTTAAAATGTTTATTTGCATACAGTTAAGTTTCAGTATGGTGTTTTCAAACAAATTTTTTGTTTCTCTTCCCCATTTTCTGCCTCTTCCATTTATTGCTTTTGTCCTGTTCCCCAATTTATGCATTCATATTACATGTTTCCTTTTGTCTTTTCACCCTTTTCTTGTTCCCTTCTTGTTGTCTCCTATTGTGAATCATAGCCCATACTCAAGTCCCACATCCTATATTTCCATATATACAAACATTAAAAGTTAGGATCCACATAAATAAGACAGATCATGTGATTTTTGTCTTTTGGGCTTGGGTTACTTCACTTAGTTTTTTTTTTTTACTCCTGCATATTTCATAACTTCATTTTTCTTTATAGCTGAGTAATGCTCCATGATGTATAAGTACCACATTTTCATTATCCTTTCATTTGTTGATGGACATGTAGGTTAATTCTATTTCTTAGTTATTATGAATAAAATAAATTAATTTTAAAAGTGGAAAAAACATCACATTATCAGAGGAGGCTGAGAGACAAGCATGAAATGTCCTAGGGAATTACAGGCTTATTGATATCCCTGTCTGTAGATGAGTAAGAAAACCCTTTCTTGAGCAGAGAGTTGGGATGAATCTTAAGGGTAAGAAGAGATCAGGGGGTGATAGGGTGTGAGGGGAAGTTCAGGACAGAGAATAATGCCAAATCCTGGGTACATGGTGAGGGAAGTGAGGGAATAGTGCCAGTGAGGAGCAAGCTGCTACCCTCTTGGGACTAGACTTCTACTACCACATCTCCCCTATTACTAGAACTGGTTTTCTTGCTCATATCTTCACTTTTCTCTTTGGGCCTGATAGCCAGCTACATTTATCTATGTTTGACCTCAAGAATAAACTATACTCCTCAGAGAAACCTGGTTGGAATCCAGAAGAGAGCCAGTCACCAGACAATTAGCCCATCTAATGCTGAAGGCGCTACATGAGTCACCAGGGGAAAGTGGCCAACATCTGTGTGAGCAACTCAAAATCTAAGCGACTCAGAAGAACTTGAGGCGATGCTTGCAATAGTGGCACAAAGCCATGATGGGTAACCAGCTGCTCTTGGATTGGTCAATAGATCCACTCAGTGGAAAAGAAACGATATTTGGAACTGAGAAACAAGTCAGAATCATATCCAGATAATAATTCTGCTTTCCATTGTCAAGCTCCCACTAGTCTTGGGCTATAAGAAGGTCTACACCCCTTAAATTCTCTCTAAATAATAGTTATTCCATTTATCTGGTGCTGACTTCACTCTCTGTTGGAGAATCTCCTTTTCTTTTTCAGACAGGAGCTGGACCTGAGGAGATAATTGACCCAGTGCATTCCACTCCAGCCCCAGCTGAAACCACAGAGCAATTGGGGAAATGAGCAAGAGTGCTGCTTTCTTAGTGAATCTGATATCAGCACAAGTGTGAAGGAGAGAGACACTGAGGACACTCAACACCTACCAAACCAGAGATCCAGAGGCTCCTAAGTGCCCATCACTGAAGTGGACTTAAAATGCTCTCAGCATGGCTTAGGGAATTTTTCAGAAGAGGGGGCAGAAAGATTGTTAGAGCCACAAGTTGGGACATTTTGCACAGAGACATTGTTTCCCCCCCCTCCAATATATGACCCACAATCCCCATGGGGTTGACCTGCATCCCCAGTGAGTAAGTCCTCTTCAAAAAAGGCACAGGGAGGAGGGAAAGGATGGTATCAGCATGTGTTTTTTACATACTAAATATGTCCATATCTAATAAAAAATAAATTTAAAAAAGAATAAACTATCCTCCCCAGTCACACACTTCAGACTCCTTCTCTACAGAATCATAGATTGGGCATCTTAGGAAAACAATTTGTTTGGTCAATCTTGGGTTCCAGAATCCTACAGCTCAGTATAAGTCTTCATGGTGCTGCTCACATAGGCCTCCCTGTAGTTCTTCTGGACAAGACTGGGTGAGTATGAAAAGATGCTGTGTTCTGAGGAAGGAATGGCTACTTTAATACTCTTTCAGTTGTACCTTTGAGACAAGCAACAAGGCATTCTCGACTGTGGAAAGCCTTTCATAGCAGATAAGTTCACATAAGGAGGCAGTGAAGATTTGTTAGCTGCTCAGGACACAGATGGTGGGATGAACCTGGCTGGGGAGTGTGTAATGGGACTCATAGGGGCTTGGAGTTGTGCAGAGAAAGTGATGTACAGATGGAACCTGAAGCAGGTGAGAAGACTGAGTGACCAGGTAGGTGTTGGGAATAAGGGAGAGGGTACATGGAAAGACCCTCACCCTCCCAGGAGGCAAGTGTGGTTACATTGAACAGGCAATTCTGTGACAGGAGCTGTTGTGCCACAACAGGGCCCATGGCTTCTCATTTGGTGCCTTCCTACCTCGTGATTCTCACAAATTTCTCCCCACTGACATCTCCCAAAGTCAGAGTACACTCTTAAATGCCTGCCACTTAAAAAATATGTCAATTGAGAGAATTATATTCAGAAAGGTTTATGAAATTTCATGGGGTTTCTAAGGAAGTATGCTATAAAAATTCTTTTTCCTGTCAATCAGTTTAAGATTAAATTTCTTTTGAGATCACATTTATCAACTTGGACTTTACTTGAAATAAAACAGGAACCATACCCTTAACTCTTGTACAGTTTACTTTCTTCAGTGGTTTGGAATCACTGATTTCATGATGATCTGAACTTGTGTGGTGTGAATTGCGGAAATCAGGAGGACAGCTCCCAACTCCTGACATGGAGAATGATGAGGCAACCGCATCCACTCAGTCCTGAAATTCTGCTAAGCACAGATCTCTTTTCTCTGCTTTTGTTCAGCTGATTTTTCCATTTCATTTACCCTGGGAATTCTCTTTAGAGGAAGATGAGGAGCAAAAAGAATGGTGTTAGAGTTTGGATCAATCAACATACATGTAGGGTGGAGATACAATAGGGTAACTTGGTGCCTTGAGTCATTCTGATCACATTGATTGGTAAGTTCTCTTGTTTCACCTATACTTGTGGATTGTAAGTCTGTGTTATGTACAAGATACAGAGAGCGGAAAACACTCAGCCCCTGTAACAGGAGATAAATGGACAGTAAGGAGACCTCTGCCCAGGTATCACAAAGGCTCTGAAGGAGAGATACATGAAACAAATGAGGGGCGGGGGGGAGCTCTGGATTCTGCCTCCTTATTTATACATCTACGTTTTTTTTCTTTTCTCTTATTCCTTCTGTCTTCTTCATTAGAAAATTTTACTCTAAAATACCTCAAATCCTTCCATTTCTCTGTGTGTCAATACTCCTGAACATATAACCATCATCTTTTACCTAAACAACTGAATTTTTCTGAGTATTTAGACTTGTTACCATCACAAATACATTCTGCACACAGTAGTAAGAGCAATATTTGCATGCATAAATCAGATTGTATTATTTCTCATTATAGATATTATGTTGATTAAATTCTGTTATCAACTTGATCAAGTCAGGAATCAAGTAACAGACATACCTTTTGTGTGAAGGCATCTCCAGGAAGGACTTAAGGAGAAAGGGAGCTATTCCCCCACAGTAAGCAACCCTTTTGTCCATAGACTATATATAAGAAATTCCAAGAGAAGCCAGAACCTTTTGTCTGGCCACCCATCCTTGTTACTTGCTGGTGCAGGCATCTACCTTGTTGCTGCTAAATTTGGACATTGGAACCCAGTCTCACCAGCTTTGCAACATCCATTGAAGACCAGAGGTTCTACAGGAAACCTCCAGATCTTCAGTGTCAGATTGGGACTGCTGAGGATCCAGCCTCTTGGACTAAACAGCTACCAACTTCTCAGACTCTCCAGCCTGCAGTCAGCCATTGATGGTTTGCCCAGTCTTCACTATGTAAGCCAATATAATGAATCCCCTTTATTATATATATTCATTCTATGGGTTATTTTCCTCTAGAGAACCCTGACTAATGTACATGTCTTTTATGACTTGTCATTGAATTGTGAAACAAAACACCAAGTTGCAGGCATGACTCTGTAAGATAAAATCTCTGCCTCTCTTCTGGCCTTTTTTTTTCTGGTTGTTCAAGGTAGGGTCTCACTCTGGCCCAAGACTGACCTGGAATTAACTATGTAGTCTCAGGGTGGCCTTGAACTCATGGTGATCCTCCTACCTCTGCCTCCCGAGTGCTGGGATTAAAGGCGTGCGCCACCATGCCCGGCTTTCTTCTGGCCTTTCTGACCACCCTTCCTCCTCTCATCTTTACGTTTCCTACTCACCTACCTGACCTCTCTTTACCCTGCATGATTTCTTCATGTTTGGATTCTCTTGCCTTTCAGATCAAATAACATTTCTTCAGTAACAGCTCGATGTGATCTCCAGGTTTCCTTTTATTGAGTCACTCCATTTCCTTCATAGTTCTTGTTAGTACCTCAGCTTGTTTGTTTTCATCCTTCCTGCCTGGCTCCTCCCATGGTAGCACCTCCTTGAGGAAGAGCTCTTGGCTATATTGCTCACTGCACTATCCCCAGAGCTAGATTAGGACATGGATGCAGTACTTTAGTCCCATACAAGAATACAAAATAATGTCAGGCACTCAATTCTGTGTGGCCTATTTTTAAGAGGAAAAACAACATATGACTGAGTTTCTTCTTTTTGGCTTATCTTTCACCCCACCCTCTTTTTCACTGACTCAGAGGTGAGGCAACAGAGTTCTGATTTGGTCAGACTGGGGGAGTGTGAAAGGCCATGCACATAAAGTGACTCTTTACTATAGACAGCTCTCCTGTTGTGTCCGTGGAACTGTGCACCAACCTCAGGAGATGATGTTAGTGTTTGAGGGGTTTAGGTTTCCCAGAACCCTTTAGGGCACTTTGTGTACAGTTTTACTTCCAGCTCAGCTCTGTTCTGAAGCATGAACATAAAACCCACTTTAATGTGAACTGGTAAGTTGAATGAACTTGTCATTGTGGGAAGATTGAGCCAAAGTAGCTGTGGTCCTAGGAACCTAAATAAATTAATGTTTTTTTTTTTGTTTTGTTTTGTTTTTTGCCACCAAGAGGTTACTTTTCTGTTCCTGAGTGGGTATCAGCATTCTATCTTTACACGCCTGATTGAAATTTTCATTTTATAGCCACCGGCTTTTTGGGAGGAGGGTGGCCATTTTCTGAGAGGTGGACCCATTTATCCATGGATATGGGACGCAGTCAGTGTTAGGATTCTTATTCTTATCTCCAAAACTTAGTGAGGTTTGGTGAGACATTTTGCTCATGACCATTGTCCATACCTTGAAAATCGCTTCCCAAGTTATATCCCCACCCCCACTGCTATGAGGGAGAGGTTAATTCTGCTTTCATTTCTAAGTTTAGAGAACCAATGACATAAGTATCTGTGTTGATGTTTTTTTTTTTTTTTTTGTATACAGAACAACTTAAAAGTAGGCAAAGGCTTTTACAAACAAAAAGAATTTAAATATTTGAAATATATTATTTGAGTTAAATAAAAGCACAATGGTAACATTTGTATTAATTGCATAATGATGCATCCATTTCATATTATTCCATCTTTGAAGTAAGTTTCAGTTGGAAATACAATGAAAATTCATTTGAAAAATAAAAAGGACAAATGTGTAAAGATTAAATAAAATGCCTGTTAAAAACAGACATGTGTACACCTTGTGTCTTCTTTTCACTTTCTTTCTCCAAATTTAGCACAAAATTATCATGCCATTCAATAGGATCTTTACTATATGTCAATGTGAAATTAGGCAAAAGCTTTAGTTGACATATTTCACACCACTTATTACCAGTGATGCCCATTGTCACTGTTGTGCTTACATCTGCTATTACCGCTTATAAAACCTAATTTTGGGCTTATGTAGGCAAGTATTATCACCAAGGGATGCAGCATAGTTCACATGAACATAAAATAACTGAACCATGGGGGAGTAGCTGCAAAAGTGCCAATAACTCCAGCAGGGCTCTCTGTGGATCTCATCTCTCTCCTCCTTTCTAGAGGATCTTATCCCTCTCCTCCTTTCTAGGAGATTTCCTTCCTCTTCTCCTTTGTAGAGGATCTCATCTCTCTCCTCCTTTCTACACGCATGCATATGTAGGACTCAGCACTTAGTAGAATCATTTCCCTCTTTTTGTTTTTTCCTCTCACAGACTACCTTTTCTGAACCTGGAGTGTTTCCACATCCTTCTTCCACTTTGTCTTTATCATTTTCTTTTTAAAACATATTTTTAAAATTTATTTGAGAGAGAGAGAGGAGAGAAAATGGGCATGCCAGGGCATCTAGCCACTACAAACAAATTCTAGATGCATGCACCACCTTGTGCATCTGGCTTTATGTAGGTACTGGGGAATCAAACCTGGGTCCTTAGGCTTTGCAGGCAAGTGCCTTAGCTGCTGAGCAATCTCTTTAACCCTGTCTTGATCATTTTCTTCTCATACATTTAGTATTATATTGATTTGTTTCCACCACTAGACATTTTAGCACATTCACCACTCATCACTTATTTATTCAATGCTATTCTTTGGGACAATGGTATTCTCTGTTTTTTTTTTTTTTTCTGATAAAATGAAAACTAGTGAATATTTTAGGCTTTATGGGCCCTACAGTCTTTGTTCTATCTGCTTAACTTTAAAATATTAGTGTTATTTCATTGTTCCCTTTTCCTTCAGAAACTGCATTATATATATATTTATACTGTACACACAGTATGTAATACATCTATAAGATATGAATTATATGGATGCTATATACACTGGTCATTTGCAGCATCTCTTATTTTCATTTTGTTTACAAATTTTTCTTTTTATTTTTTCTGTTTACATTAATATCTCTTTATAGTTTCAGCAAAATCTCATGTTCTTTTTAACCCAATAGTTTGGTCTTTATTTCTATCTCTTTTTGGTCTTTTTCTTCATTTTTAATTTGTGCATATTTCATATGTTCATTTTAATCTTCAGTTTGAATTTAAAACTCATTATCTTACTGTAAATTAACCATTGTTAATTTCATTTACTCCATGCTGGTGTCTTGTGTTGGGGTTTTCTTCTATTTTAAGTAGTGTTTGTAGCATAGTTAATGAGATAAAACATTCTGGAGCTCACACTTTTTAATAAATATTGTATTTTTATTTATTTATTTGAGAGAGAGGAGAGAGAAAGAGAGAGAGAGAGAGAGAGAATGGGCATGCCAAGGCTTCTAACCACTGCAAACAAACTCCAGACAGATGTGCCACATTGTGCATCTGGCTTACGTGGGTCCTGGGAATTGAACCTGGGTCCTTCAGCTTTGCAAGCAAATACCTTAACCACTAAGTGATTTCTCCAGCCCGGTAGCTCATATTTTATGTTCACCTTATAGTGATTTTATACAGATTTTTTTTCCTCAGTGGGATTGCTGGTATTCCCCCTAGGTTTACAAGTTACGAGCTGTGCCTCTGGACATTCCCTTCCACTCTATGGATCTTACATTCTTTCCAACCTCTTTTCTGAAAAATTCCCTGATCTGTGGTGGGTGTGTTTTTAAGTCTACTTTAGTGTTGTGCTCCAGTAGGTTCTAGATTTCTGCTTTGGTGCGTTTTGAGTATCCTCTGTATCTGTCTCCATGACCCTGGCACTGGTTTACAGGCTCACTATTGAAGGAGCACTCCTGCTCATCTCACTAATTCTACATGTGATTATACAATTTAAATAGCACCATTTATTAAAGATGCTGTCCTTTTATTCCAGTGAATGTTGTTGGCTCCTTAGTCAAAGATCAAGTAGTCACGGTTACTTGAATTAAGGGCTGGGTTTTCTGTTCCATTGGTGTATATGTCTGTTTTTGTTCCAGTACCATGCCATTTTTGTTACTATGGCTTTGTATTATACTTTTAGATCAGTTGTGGTGATACCTCCAGAGGTGTTTCTTTTGCTGAAGACATTTCTGTATATCCGAGGCCTTCTGCCAATCCATATAAATTTTGAGATTATTTTTCTATATCTGTGAAGAATAATGCTAGGATTTTTGTTGATATTGCATTGAATCTATATATTGCTTTTGGTAGGATTTGCATTTTCACAATATTATTTCTACTTATCCAGGAACATCTTATGTCCTCCTGAATTTCTTTCTTGAGTGATTTTTTTGTATTCATCATATAAGTCTTTCACCTCCTTGGCTAGTGTTATTCCAAGGCATTTGATTTTTTGTGGCTATTGAAAATTGGACAGCCTCACTGATTTCCTTCTCTATATATTTGTCATTTGCATATATGGAGGCTACTGATTTTTGTGTGTTGATTTTATATCCTGCCACTTTGCTGAAGGAATTTATCACTTTTAGAAGTCTTATGGTAAAGTCTTTCAGATCACTTATGTCATCTGCAAATAAGGCTAGTTTGACTTCTTCCTTTCTGATTTCTATCCCTTTTATATTTTCTCATACCCTATTGTTTGGGCTAGGGTTTACAGCACTATGTTGAAGAGCAGTGGTGAGAGTGGGCACCCTTTGTCTTGTTCCCAATTTTAGTGGGCACTCCTTGAGTCTTTCCCCATTAAGCATGATTTGGGCTGTAGGTGCTTTGTATATAGCTTTAATTATGTTGAGATATAAACTGTCCATGCCTAGTCTCTCCAGTTATCATGAACATGAAATAATGTTGTGTTTTGTCAATGGCCATCTCTGCATGTGGTTCTTATGTTTGTTTAAGTGGTTTATTGTTGGGGACCTTGAGCCAGACTGTAGCCATTTGGAGGAAAAGCCTCCACCTTTTGTGTTAGATTTCAGTTTCCTGAGTTCCTGTGAGAATTACCAAGCCTTCACAGAGACCTTACCCTGGCCTGTAGATAAGAACAACATGTAACTTAAAGATATGTGTCTTAGCAAATAGGATTGATGTAAACCTGCCCTGCCTGTTATCTCAACACAGACATTCTTGTAAACATCCTTGAGGCCCATTACTGAAAAGACCCCCTGCCCCTCTCTCCTCATCAATCAGAACATCTGGTAGCCACAAAATCCATTTAGCAACCATAAATTCCATTTGTCCACATACCTTCTTCCTGCCTCCCCTATATATACCTCTATGTGAATAATAAACTCAGAGGCTTTGACCAGAGTTTCAGGCTTGGCCTCCTTCTTTGTGTCTGTTTGTCTCTCATCTAGGTTAGCCTCCCCTCGAGCCCTTTGTTGAACCCCCACCGGCCGGGGCAAGGCCGGGGCAGTTTGTTACATTAATCGATTTCGTATGTAGAGCAATCCCTGGGGTGAACCCTGCTTGATTGAGGTGGATAATGCTTTGGATGTGTTGTTGAATTCAGTTTGTGAGGATTTTGTTCAGGATTTTTGTATCCAGGTTCATCAGGGATATAGGCATATAATTTTCTTTTCTTGTTATATCTCTATCTGGTTTTGTATTAGTGTGATGCTACCTTCATAGAAGGAGTTGGGGAGGGTTTCTTGTTCTCTGATTAGGTGAAATAGCTTGAGAAAATGAGGTTTCAGTTCTTCAATGAAGATTTGGCAAAATTCTGCTGAGAATCCACCAGGTTGTGGACTTTTCTTTTGGGGAGGTTTTTGATTCCATTCTCAATCTCAGTGGATGCAATGGGTTTGTTTAGAAGATCTGTCTGATCTTGACTGAGCTTTGTTTGATGGCATATGGCTAAGAATTGGTCCATTTCTTCCAGGTTACCCCATTTTGTGCAGTAGAGGCTTTTGAAATATGTTCCCCAAATCCTTCCGATTTCACTGATGTCTATTGTGACCTCCCCTTTTTCATTTCTAATTTTCTTAATTTGAGACTTACCTTTTTTTTCATTTGATCAAGTTGGCCAGGTGTTTATCAATCTTGTTTATTTTTTCAAAGAACCAGCTCTTTGTTTCCTCAATTTTCTTAATTGTTTTCTTAGTTGTCAGTTCATTAGTTTTTGCTCTGATCTTAATTATTTCATTCTGTCTGGAACTCTTAGGGTTGGATTGCTGTTGTTTACATGGATGGTTAGGTTATTAATTTGAGATCTCTCTGTCTTTCTTATGAAAGCATTTAGTGCTATCATTTTTTTTTCCCTCAGGACTGCCTTCATTGTGTTCCATAAGTTTTGGTATGTTGTATTTTTGTTATCATTCAGTTCAAGAAATTTTATGATCTCCTTTTTGGTTTCTTCCACAACACATGCATTGTTTAGTAGCATGTCATTCAGTCTCCAGGAGCTGGTGCAATTTTTATTGTTTCTCTTATTAATTTCTAGCTTCAAAGCAGTGTGGTCTTATAAGATGCAGTAAGATACATCAATTTTCCTGAATTTATGGATGCATGCTTTATGCCCTAGCATATGTTCTATTTTGGAGAAAGTTCCATGGGCTGCTGAGAAGAATGTGTATTCTGTTGAATTTGGTGGAATCTTCTGTAGATATCTGTTAGATCTACTTGATCTATGGAGGTGCTGAGCTCTATTATTTCCCTGTTGAATTTTGCCTGGATGATCTGTCTTATGACAATAGTAGGGTATTGAAGTGCCCTAATATGATTTATTTCTGATTTATTTTCAAGTAGGTTTGGCTTTGTAAACTGTGGTGCCCCTGTGTTTGGTGTATATAGATTTATGATTGTGATGTCCTCTTATTCAATCATTCCTTTGATAAGTAAAAAATGGCCTTCTTTGTCCTTTTTAGGAACTTTTGGTTTGAAGTCTCTTTGGTCAGATATTAGTATAGCCACACCGACTTTGTTTCTTATTTCCATTTGCCTGAGAAGTCATTTTCCATCCTTTCACCCTGAGGAGGTACCTTTATTTAATGGCGAGGTGGGTTTCTTGAAGGCAGCAGATTGAAGGGTCCATTTTTCTGATCCACCCTGTTAACATGTGTCTTTTTATGGGTGAGTTAAGTTCATTAATATTTAATGTTACAACATTGAGGTTTGATTTAATTCCTGACATGATGAAGTATTTTGTGTGGTTTGGTGCTTTGAACTTTTTTATGCTTGCTCTAGTTTAAGTTATTGTGTTCATCCTCTTGTACGCACTTTAGGTTTGTTGTTCAACTCTTCTGTATGGTATATTTCCTGAAGTATTCTTTTAAGTTTGGGTTGGGAGCTATAAGCTTTTAGAATTTAAAGTGTTACATTCCATGCCCTTCTGGCTTTCATGGTTTCCACTGAGAAATCTGAGGTAATTCTGATGCGATTGCCTTTGTATGTAATGAGTTATTTCTCTCTTGCTGCTCTTGTTTGTTTTCATTGCTAAGAGTTTTGACTATGATGTGCTTTGGAGAGTTTTTTCTTTGTTCCTATCTGTCTGGTGTTCTGTGAGCTTCTGGCATCTGGACTGGCCTCTGCTTTGCAAGATTGAAAAGGTTTCTTTAATAATTTTATGAAATATGTTCTCTATGCCTCTGGCCTGGATTTCTTCCCCTGCTTGTATACCAATGATATGGATGTTTGGTCATATTAGGGTATCCACAGTTCTTTTATATTTTGTTCACATGATTTTTTTTTTTTTTGAGGTAGTGTCTCACTCTAGTCCAGGCTGACCTGGAATTCATTATATAGTCTCAGGGTGGTCTCAAGCTCTCGGTGATCCTCCTACCTCTGCCTCCTGAGTGCTGGGATTAAAGGCATGCACCATCATGCCCAGCTTCACATGATTTTTTGAATTTAGCAACGTTTTTTTCTAAAGGGCTTCTAGAAAGGTTTTTAATAGCCCTATCTGATTTTTGTTTTCTATTATGTTCTTTTGTGTCATGTCCATCTCTTTGTTGAGGTCCCATTTAAGGTAGAAGTATGATTTTCTTGATGCTTCTTGGAATTCATTCTTGCATTTGATTATGTCTTAATTAAACATAATCAGCAGTTATTGAGATCCTCTACTTGTTAACTCACCTTCAATTCATTTATCTCTGTCTCTCTCTCTTTTTTTTTTTTTTTTTTTTTTTTTTTGGTTTTTCAATGTAGGGTCTCACTCTAGCCTAGGCTGACTGGAATTCACTCTGTATTCTCAGGGTGGCCTCAAACTCATGGTGATCCTCCTACCTCTGCCTTTCAAGTGCTGGGATTAAAGGCATGCACTACCAGGCCCAGCTCAAATATATCTCTTTTGATGTCTCTCTGGATTTCTTTCTTTCTTTCTTTTCTTTCTTTTCTTTTCTTTTCTTTCTTTCTTTCTTTCTTTCTTTCTTTCTTTCTTTCTTTCTTTCTCTTTCTTTCTTTCTTTCTTTCTTTCTTTTTCT
Organism: Orientallactaga sibirica; assembly: GCA_036365145.1. Lineage (NCBI taxonomy): Eukaryota > Metazoa > Chordata > Mammalia > Rodentia > Dipodidae > Orientallactaga > Orientallactaga sibirica. The sequence goes on from JAEOAD010000015.1 coordinate 16,906,978, forward strand.
TTCTCTTTCTTTCTTTTATTTTATTTTAAGTTCTTTTGGACAATATCATACTTGTATATAATTTATTTTGAACACATTTACCTCTCAGTTTCCTCTTATCCTCCTTCCACTCCCGCTAAACTCCTTCTTCCCAGGTAGTCCCCCTCCTACTTTAATTTTTTTGTTCCTTACTAGGTTAGTTATTATTATTTGCATGAGTATGGGTAGAGGATTATTAATTGGAGCATGACAACTTACCAGTGGCTAAAGTACTGAAAAGCATAACTTCCTCTTCCCCAGCACAAACCATTAACTGCCAATATCTCCTTCATTAGGGGTGGCCTCATGGGCCCCTCCCTCATCTATGATGGAATCTTTTTCTGTTTGTTTGTTTTTTGAGATAGAATCTCACTCTAGCCCAGGCTGACCTGGAATTCACTAGGTAGTCCTAGGATAGCCTTGAATTCATGGCATTACTCCTACCTCTGCCTCCTGGGTGCTACAATTAAAGGCATGTGCCACCACACCTGGCAATGATGGAATCTTGACAGGTTCCATCATGTACAGGAAATCACAAAAATGCTGTGAGCTCATGAGTATAATGGCCACGTTGTAAATAGAAGACAGCATTCCTTAGCATTCTTTCCCATTTTCTTTACATTCTTTTCTCCCAGTTTCCCACAATATTCCCTGTATGTTATTAGCCAAGTACCTTGGACATTTGTTTCTATCTTTTGCTTTTCTTCTTATATTGACAAAGAGATACAAAAATGTTATAAAAAAGAAAATATACTACTATTATCACTAAAGGTGTTAGAGATTGCATAGTTTGGATGTGCAATTTCCTCCTTCATTGAATTTGTTTATATGAAGAGTGGATTTGCTTGAAGGATGTATTCTAGTTGAGGCCTTGCAGATCCTGACTATCACTGAGTTATCCTCAGAAAAATGTACACATAAAAGTTGTCACAAAGCTTTATTTATAATTGACAAAACTTGGAAGAACCCCAAATTCCTCTAATATGTGAATGGGTGAATTGTGGCATGTCTAGATGATGTAATTTTAGTGTTGAAAAGAAACAAACTCATGAAAAGAATAAGATGTGAAAGTCGTTGATCTCAAAAGCTCACATGATGGTAATTAAAACCCTATGACATTCTAAAAAAGGCAAAATTATGTATATAGTACAATGGCCCTAGTTGCTGAGGGTTGGTGGGGAGGAAATGTGCATAAGTGGATCATGGGGCATTTTTAGGGAACTAAAACTATTTTGTATTATACTCTTAATGGCAGATAGCTATCATTTATACACTTGTCCAAACCTGTAGAATATTCAACACAAAAAGTAAAGTCTAAAGTTACATTTGAATTTGGGGGTGAAGATAATGTTTCAATGCAGATTCAATGGCAAAAATTATCACTATGGTGTGAGATTTTGTGAGTAGAGGAGAGAGCTGGAAGGCAGGGAACATGAGGACTTTCTGGGCTTCCTGTTCACTTTGCTGTGGACCCAAAACTGTACTACAAGCCATACCTTTTGTGCCACTCTGATCCCCAGATTTAGAGGAAAGCTATCTATCCTTCCATTCATCCAGCTGCCAGGCATGTTGGATATTGAAGATGCAGCAAATGAACTCCCTGGAAATTGCCCTTGGCCAAAGGAAGCTGTCCATCCAATGTTATTTCCATTTTGGAGGCAGCCCACATTCACAACTGTCCATTGTGTGGGTATAAACTCATGATCATCTTGAGATAAATATGAAGAAAATCTCAGCTCCATAGCTTCTTGTGGAGCTATCATTGCATCTCAACCCCTCCCTGTTTTCAATTCTACTCCTTTTGCTTCCTTTTATGTTGCTCCTAAGACCATTTCCAAAAAAATTGTATGTAGGAAAAAATTCCATCTTGAAGTCTCTTTTCTGGGAAAGATGACTTAAGACAACTGTCAACAGAAGCTGCCGGAAGAGGCTGATCATGAGGCAAGGTTTTTATTGTGACCTCACCTGACAGCACTAAATTAGAGTAGTGATAGGCCTTGGAATGCTGTAGCTAAACAACAGCAAAAAACGTTCAGCAGTGGTGAACCAAGATGAAGTAGCATTTGGGGAAATGCACTGACAGGTATAATAACACAGGCATTTGGGAAGTTTCAGGGGAATAGTAATCCTAAGAACAGTAGTATCTGATGATTGTTGCTGAGTGTCATCAGTACATTCAAGGAAGACAGCAAGAGGCTCTTTAACTCAGCCTTCTGTTGCTGTGACAGTATATGTGAAATAACTTTGGCTCTGTGTTTCTGGCCTGGGGTGAGGCAGTGCATTATGGTGGGGCTTGTGGAGGAAAGCTGCTTGTCTTGGCAGCCAGGTGCAGAGAAAGAGATCAGAGAGGTCAGGGAAAAGACATACCTGTCATTGGCATCTTCAAAATGACTTATTTATTCTAACCAGGCCCACTTCTTAGTTTCCACCATCTCCCAATAGTATCATCAAATTATCCATCAGTGGATTAATTTATTTGTTAGATCAGATCCTTCATGACCCAATCACATTTCAAGATTGGAAATAACAACTGGGGCCAAGTGTTCAATACATGCGAATTCTGGGATATCTTTCAAATCCAAGGCACAACAAAGGCTAAGGGAGGACAGCTATTGCCTGTGAAATATGAACTTGGAAATCTCTTTTGCAACATAGAGATTTCCATTTCTTATAGCAAGAGGCCATGAAAACTGCAGAAGAAACTCAAAACAAATAGTGGTATGCCTATGAATATTGAACCTTCAACCCTAGAAGGTCTTTTAGACTTTAGTTGTGCTCTGTTTAGGAAAAAGTGTAGTCTGAGACTTGAGATGGTGACTTCTGGGTTAATACACTAGAAACCTTGAAGACTCAGATTTTTCTGGACCTCCTGTTCCTGAAGACACATACAACTTCTTCCTGTTAAAGGTTAGTGTTCCATCTGCTTGAAGATGATAAAGGAGTATTTGTCTTATAAAAGAATGCATTTTTTCGTAGAGTCTACTAACACCTCTCTTCCTACTACTGTTATGACATAGCCTAATGTAGGAATGCTGGGCTTGATAAGTGTACAAAAAACACAAAGCTGCAAGACCTAGCCAGGATATATATTAGAATTATATATTTATGTGTCTAAATTATATGAAGGTAGTTATATATAAAAATAGAACTATACATATATGTATATACTATATATCATATACAGAATATAATTATATGTATACATAATGAAATTATACATATTCTAATCTATATAAATAATAGAATTCAAGACTATGTTTGGGACTGGATCCAGAGGCTGTCTTATGTTTTTAAGAATGTCTATTACTAAACGTGAAGTTCACCAATTTAGTAAGCTAGCCACAAAGCCTCAGGAATCATCTTGTCTGTCTTCCCAATGCTGGGAATCACAGATGTGTGCCCCCACACCTGGCTTTTACGTGGTGTTGGGAACACAAACTCAGATCTTCATGTTTGTGCACAGATGCTTTACAGACTGAGCCACCTTCCTAGCTCCCTCCCTCATATTTTTGATACCATTCAAATGTATTTTTAATTTCAACTTTTGATTTTTCAGTTATTGATCATGTATCCTGCAATCTTTTGAATCTTACTTGCATGGTGAGAATACTGATCTAGCTTTCATAGATCTCTTAGGATTTCCTACATAGATAAGCACACAATCTTTCTAATTTCTCTGTGTTTTCTTTATTTGTCTGGTTATGTTTCCATGACTAAGATCTCTTTATAATGTATCCTCACTCTCATCTTGATCTTTGGAGGTATCCAACCTGTTGCCATTAACTATAATGTTACTTGTAGACTTTTGTAGGTAACATGTCATGGAATGTAAAGTTCTCTTCTATTTCTAATTCTCTGTGAATTTCTCTCATGAGTGGATGATGAATTTTGTTGAAGAGGTTTTGTGCATTTATTGAGATGGTGAAATGAGATTCTTTTGTTAAGATGTTTATTAATAAGATGAATTATATGACTGAGTTTCTATTGCTAAGCCAAGCATGTTTTTAGTACAACCTCTCTTGACCATAACTGCTTTTTATTTTATATTAAATGTCCCCCACGGGCTCCTACACTGGAATTCTTGGTCTCTAGGTAATAGTGCTGTTATGTGAAGTTATGGAATCTTTGGGATGTGAGTTCTAGCTGGTGGAGGTGAATTACTAGAGGTGCGTCTTGAGGGTTATACCTACCTCCAGTTCTGACCTGCATTCTCTGCTTCCTGGTTGACCAAATGCGACCAGAAACTCTGTTGCATGCTCTTGTTGACACAGACCGAGCTGGTCCCACCACCATGCTTTCCCTGCCCTGATGGACTGAGATCCCCTAAAATTATGAGCCAAGATAAGCCTTTCCTCTCTTCAGTTGCTTCTGTTGGATATGTTGACATAATGATGGGAAAGGAACTAATACAGTACTTACTACTTCAAAATATTTTTTAGATTCTATTTGCCAATTTTAATAAGATGTTTTCTATCTTATGCTCATCACAGATATTGGTTTGAAGATTTATATTCCCTTAGGTTTTGTCATTATTGCAGTTCTACCATCATATCAAGTGTTGTGCAGGGTTCCCTTACTAATTTTTAATGACAAATTATAGAGAATTATTAATTTTAGTATATGTGTTTGTATGTTGTAGGCACATGTGTGTGCACATACACTCCAGGGATCATCCTGTTGCCCCCTCCCCAGTGTTGGGACTACAGTTGTTCACCACTAGAGCCCAGCATTTTAACATGGATTCTGGGGTTCAGGTTCTCATGTATATGAGCCAGACACTTTACCCACTGAGCTATCTCTCCAGTTCAGAATAAATATATCACCATAAAATTTATCTACTTCTTGAGTGAGTTTTTATCTTTCAATAAATTATTCAACTAAGTTTTCTTTCTTTTGCCTCAAACATCTTGATACTCCGGCATTATCCTTTTTAGCATCACTTAGATATATAGCAATTCCCCACAGTTCATCTCTGACATTGGTGGCCAGGAGAACACAATGGGTTTACCCCTATTTACAAAGAGTAAATAAAGCATTGCTTTTGCAGCACAAAGCACACTGCACATAGCTTTCAAAGCAGTGTCTCTCATTCTAAGAATGCAAAGGGCTTTTAATGGAGAATCATGCATGCTCATACAGGAAAGGCTGGACATCACATGTAGAAGTATGTACATTCCTGAACATGCTCAATTAAAGATCCTGCTTCTTTACACATGAATGTTCAAAAATGGCAGACTCCAAGGCCAATGCCTTGGCATTATGATGAAATTACAATTGGCAAAGCTTATTTGAGGTCACCTGCAAGTGAGTCAACAATTTTGAGTTTTTGGTTAGCTCCTTGTGGTTTTTCTCTGAAGATCATATCTGAAACCAAAGCAGACCACACTAAAGGAATGCTAGCTGTTGCTTTAAAGGGGCAGTAGCTTTAGCCCCAGTGGTTAGGGTTAGTACAGAGCACTTGATAGTACTCTCTCTAAGTTTTCCCTGCCTGGTCTGGAGTGGTATACATTTTACCAAGAGCCTTTAACCACTGAGAAATCCCCCCAGCTGCCAGCCTTACAAATTTCATCCCTCTCTTTAAAAACCAGATTTGGTCACTTTGTTTGATGTTGCATAATTTTTGTCAGCTTTCCCTATCAGTATCTTGTTATATTTTTTATTTTATTTATATTATTTATTTATTTATATTTTTTATTCTGGTCAATAAGTTATAGTTTAATTTGTCTGATTTTTACTTTTAGCATATGTTTGTGTGTGTGTGTGTGTATAAATGCACATATGTGTGTGGATTCATGTGTCCACATATGTATATGTGCTTATTCATGTTGGGGTCTTGTTCAATCATGCTCCATCTTGTTCTTTGAGACAGGATCTTTCACTGAACCACTAATTCCACTAGGTTACCTAGCGAGTAGCCCCAGTGATTCTTGGCATCTGCCTCTGGAGCTGGGCTCTCAGCTGGAGGCCAGCATTGCTGGCATTTTTTTTTACTTGGGAAATGGAAATCTGAACTCAGATCTCCATGCTTATGTGGCAAGGACTTTACCCACTGCACTGTCTCCTCAGTCCATTTCTCCCATTTTTCCAGTTCCCTTAATTTTTAGATCAACTTCTGCTTTTCTAACAGGATAATTTAACACAGTAGATCTTTTTCTACTTCCTGAGCTTGGTAGTTTATGTATTTTGATATGTCATGTTTTCATTTTTTTAGTTCAATATATATTTTATTTTTTGGACTCTCAGACTATTTTGAATTTAATTTTTGTGCAAGCATCCGGGGATCTTCTTGATATAGTTCTCCTATCACTCTCTAATTGTCTTCTGCCATAGAAAGTAAACTTACTTTGTCTTATTTATGGCTTAGAGTGCAGTCTATCCTGTACACATTGCATGTGCACTTGACAGGGAATATACATTCTGTTTTTGTTTTCTGGAGGGCTGTGTAAATATCAATTGGTTTTGCTTAGGACTTCTGTATGCTTGCTGATTTTATGTCTACTTGTTCCATCAATCATTGAAAGAAGGATGGGAGATTGTTCTTTTTAATGCTACCCATTTTGCCTTCAGATGCTCTGCATCTGTATTATTAGGCATTCATATATAGAATTATTCTATAATTTTAATTCTCAAATAACCCTTCTTTCCCCTTAATTAGTATAACCCCCCCAGGTTTTCTTTGCTTTATATATGCTTATCTTTCCCATTTAACCATTCTTTGTTTTAGAAATAAGTTACATGTCTACACAAACAAGTGAGTGTGAGTATGTGTGTGTTGTGTGTGTGTGTGAGTGTGGTTAGCATAATGTTTGTTTTTCTATTCAGCCTGAGAATGTCTCTCTCTCTCTCTCTCTCTCTCTGTGTGTGTGTGTGTGTGTGTAGCTACAGATTGAGCCCAGGGCCGTGCACATGCTAGGCCAGTGCTCTACCACTGAGATACATCCCCACTGGACCTCTGCCTATAGTAAGTTACATTTAATATAACTTCTATGACTGGATTTAATTACTATAATATTTAATTTTCTATCTATTCTACCTGGTTTTTCCCCCTTGTTGTCTGTTTCTGCTTCTTTCATACTGTGTATTTTAACAATTGCATTAATGTTCATTGTTGGATTTGACCATAATCTTTTGGGTGTGTTTAGTTACTGCTTGTGGATGGTTACCTGAGTGACATTACACTTTATTATGTAGTGCATAAGTATCTCACAGCAAGATAACTTTCATTTCCCTTCTTTGGACTTTTTCATTGGTCTTGTCATATATTTTTTTCTACATTTGGTATAAAACCTTAACATATTATACTCATTTTTCTTGCTTGAATCTTTAAAGACTTTTTAAGTGATAGACAAATAATAATATATTTAGTCACATCATTTATATTTCTAGTATTGTTTTTGTATAAATCAAAATAATCTAAAATGCCCCGTTTTCCTTCTTCTAAAGTCTTTACTGTTTTATTTCCTGTGCTGGCTTTCTGGCAATGGATTTTCTCACATGTCATATATCTAAGAGAGTTTTTATTTCACCTTTGTGAGTGGAAAATACTTCTGCTGGATGTGGAATTTGAAATTGACAGTTTCTTCCCTCCAGTAATTTTAAAGATGTTTCTTTGTTCCTTACTGGTTTGTATAGCTTCTGGTGAGAAAAATTCTGTTTTCTTATCTCCATTTCACTGTGTGTATTTTTCTACCCTCTAATTGTAGTTTTTTTCTCTTTCTTTGTTATGTCTAACTACCTGATGATAATGGGCATTTGTGAATTTTCAAGTGACTGTTTCTTATATTTAATTTTTAAAAATTGGTATACAGAGATTTAGGTATTCTGGCATTTTCAAATACAATTTGTTTTTGCATGTCCCATCCTCCTTCTGTCTCAAAACCCTCTCCCTCCCAGTCTACTCCCCCAATACCTCTTGCTTCTGTATGTATGTATGTATGTATGTATGTATGTATGTATGTATGTGTATATATAATATTGTATTTATTCATTTACGAGAGAGGAGGGGGAAGAGAGTGGACATGCCAGGACCTCTAGCCACTGCAAATGAACTTCAGATGCATGTGCCACTTTGTGCATCTGGCTTTATGTGGGTATTGGGGAATTGAACCTGGATTTTTAGGGTTTGCAGGCAAGAGCCTTAACTGCTAAGCCATCTCCCTAGCCTTCTCTTCTGTTCTTCATGTTTGTTTTGGTTACAGTTCTATCTTTATAGGTTTTGTCCAAATTTGCATAGATAGATATATAAATAGATGGTAGATAGATAATAAATTAAGACCCTATAGAGAGAACCTGTGGTTTTGGTCTTCTGAGTTTGATTCACTTCACTTAATATGATTATTTACAGATCCATCCATTTTCTTGCAAGTTTTTATAACTTCATTTTTCTATAGTGCTGAATAGAATTCCATTTTGTTATAAATTCATCTGTCAATGGATATCTACACTGATTGCAATTCTTAGCTATTGTAAATAGAGCAGCAATGAACATGGATATGGAGGTATCTTTGTCATAAAGAGCCCCTAGAGTATATGCCCAACAGTGTTGCAGCCGAATTGAATGGGAAGTCAAGTTTTAATTTTTTGGGACACCTACATATTGATTTCCATAATGGCTGCACTTATTTGCACTTCTACTAACAGTGGATGGAGATTCCTCTTCATTAGGCTCATTTAGTTTGTTGTTTTTCTAAAGTTAGCTTTGTTCAGATGGATACTTTCTCTCCCTTGAACTAGTTTAACTCTCTCTCTCTCCCCTTCTCCTCACATTCTCTAGGTCTTTTGGTATTGCCTTATTGCTAAGTGATGGTTTCATTTCAGTCTCTCTGTTTGTTTCAAATTTTTATAATTTATTTATTTGCATGTGTGTGTGTATATGCACATTCACAACAGAGTATCTTGTTGCAAATAAATGCATGTCCAGCTTTATATGGGTGGCTAGTGAATTGATTCTGCGATGAAAGGCTTTGCAAGCAAGCACCTTTAACTGCTGAGCCATATGCCCAGCCTCTTGCTTTAGTTTTGATAGTTCTATTATAGCCCCTTCAAAATTCCTAATCATCATTGGTCTATAGTGTAGAATGTACTTTTAATCACATCAACATATTTTATTATAATCATTTAAAACTTTATTTTAATTCTCAGACATTGTGTATTTCATATCCACAAGTTTGATTTTGGTTTTTTAGTATTTTTTTCTCTCTTTTTTTTCTTTTTGGTTTTTCGAGGTAGGATTTCACTTTAGCCCAGGCTGACCTGGAATTCATCTCAGGGTGGCCTTGAACTCACAGTGATCCACTTACCTCTGCCTCCCAAGTGCTGGGATTAAAGGCATGTGCCACCATGCCTGGTGTATTTTTCATTTTTTATGAAGCCATTCATTTATATTCTGAACTTCAAGAGTATAGTTATTATGCACATGTTTATAACTTGTCTATTAATGTCATTTTGGGTGGGTTTTAACGGATTAGTTTCCCCCCTTGCTATGAGTTAAAATTTCAGATTAATGCACAGATGTAACTTTTAATGGGTACCAAAAATTGTGACTTTTTTATTACATGGTGAGAATTTGAATATTTTTACCTTTTTTTTCTGGGACACAGATAAGTCACATAGAAACTGATTTATTTCAAGGGTGTGTGTGTGTGTGTGTGTGTGTGTGCGCGCGCGCACATGTATTTTGTATGTTTGTTGACTATATATGTCCACATATATGTGATATATATGTGTGTCTGGAGGTCACAGGTGAATGTTGGAAATCTTTCTCAATCACTCTCTACCTTACCTTTTTGAAAATGGGACCTATCTGAACCTAGAGTTCACCAATTCAGCTATACTAGCTAATCAGCAAGCCTTAGGGATTGTCCTGTCTCTACCTTCCCAGAGCTGATATTACAGGTGCTCACCACCACACCCAGCTTTTATGTGGGTGTTTGGGATCTGAACTCAGGTCCTCCTGCTCATGCAGCAAACACTTTATCCACTGAGCCATCTCCTGAGTGCCTGAAGATTGCTGTTAAGATGCACTAGCTGGGTTTGAGCAGCCTTTTTTATAGGATCAATCTGGCCAGGGAGGCAGTGATATGCTTCTCAAGACTGTATGGGTTAAGAGGCCTCTCCACCCCTGCTGTCAGGAACACATCCTCTCTGGCCTACATTGTTCTTAGGGATTGCTTAGCAAGCTGTCTGTGGTTTCCATTTATCCATATTTTAGTCAAGCTTAGCCAGTACTCAAAGGTGCTTTGTCAGCTCTCTGGATCTCTCTCTCTCTCTCTCTCTCTCTCTGCCTCTCTCTCTGTCCCCCTCTCTGAAGCTCTCTGATTCCTGATGCATTGCCCCATGCATACTAGCCACATCAGATTCCTTGAAACCGAATCCTGTCCTTGCACCTCAAGGAATCATGATTTAGTTTGGTTTCCCAGTCCCTGTCAATATGGACTGTCCTGGGGCTGAAAACTGGGAAATTTTGGAGGATTTGATTTGTTTTCCTTCTCTCAGAGGCCCATTCATGAACTTTACCTGATGACTGAGATTTGAAAACTCTTATTTTGCATAGTTTGTCTATTTCCTAATTATTTAAAACAGGTAAATAAAGTTTTGTTAATCAAGGCTAGAAATAGATGCCTATTTCATTTTTAATTAACTAATTTGTGAAAGACAGGCTCAGCCTCAGGATAGCTTGGAAATTTCCATTCTTCTGCTTCTGTCTTTTGAGCGCAATCACCACACCCAGCTGTCATCCAACTTTATGCTATAGCTCATGATTACTTTCTTTGACTCTATATGACATACATCCTGCATTAGTAAGGGTTCTTTAGAGAAACAGAAACTATAGAATGACTATGTATTATAAAGGGGATTTCTAGAATTAGTTTAGAGCAGTCTAACAATAGCTGTGTACAGGCTTGAGCATCAAAGAACCTGGTAGCTGCTTAATTTACAAGGCTATGCCTCAGCAGTCTTAATCTGGCACTGAAGGCCAGAAGATTCCTGGAGAATCACACATTCAGTTCACATGGTAAGGCTGTTGAAACTTGGTTCCAATGCTGACAAAGGATAGTCAGAACAGAGCAGATGCGCGTATGAGTGAATAGCAAGGCCAGCCAGGTAAAACAGCACTCACCAGTGAGTAGCACTCTCAGCCAGATGAAAAGTATCTGTGTTCTTTCAGAGCTTTTTCATGTACAGTTCCTCACTCTGTTAATCCTTCCTGGAAACAACCTCACAGACTCACCCAAGAGGAGCGTCTCTTGATTCCCAATGTGATTAAGTTGACAAAAGAACTTAAACCATCCCAAGTCCTATAGATAAGTCACCCTGGCTGGGATGACTGACCTACATCAATGTAATTAAGTACTGCTCAGAGAGAAGACCTTACAGATATCTAGGTGACCAAGTGGGATCTCTTTTGCTACTTTTTTTTCTTTTTGCTTTGTTTTGGTAGGAAGTAGTCAAGGGCAGCGTCTGACAAGGCTATGGTGACCAGGAGCAGTGCCAGCTGAAGCAATAGGGACATAGAAGGATTCGTAGAGAAGTAATATGCTGTGTACCACTTGTGGTACTAAAGGCAGGTTCAGAGATAGGGACCATAATTTATTCCACTAACTGAAACAGTCCTGGATTACTTAAAACATGAGAGGGAGTGGGGAAGGTGAGGCAGGAAGGGTTTATTTCTGAACATGTTACTATGATAGGTAACTTTTGCTTAATTTCTAGAAACTTTCCAAATAATTATTCAAAATGTACTTACTTCAACTACCTGCCTGAGGGATGAAGAAATTGAAATATTTTCCAGAGTACTGGCTTCTGGTTTGAGTTGATGGTTGCTCTGGGCACATTAAATTTTTTAGTACTTCTGTGTAGCTCAGTCCAAGGCTGAGACCTTTTCAAGTGCAGAGAAGAGTCACCAGCAGCAGAGGAGAGAAGATCTCAATCTCTAGGCCTGGGGAGGGGCCGGCGGACAGACCTATAATATTCCATCTAATTTGCTTGTTTAGTTCTTGCGTAGTTCATGTCCTGTCTTCACTAGCTTTAAAGACCATGCAGAAAGAAACTATTATTCCTGAAATCTGTTAGTGAGCATCATTCACCCAGACTCTCATGTATGTTTTTATTATGGGAAAACACTTTTAAAACACATGTGAACAAAAAGGATGGTCTTCCTTCAAAACAGCACATATTCCAAAACCCAAAATCAAATAAACAAATCCCAAAGACTAAATTAAAAATGCTCACCTTTCAGAGGCCAGAAAGGAAGAAGAGAAACTCATTTATTTTGGAAACAAGTGTGTGCCTAACCTATGTAACCTTCCAATTGATGACAACCACACCTTGTGCTTACCTGTTTGCAGTTTGCAGAGCTCTTCCACTTGCATCTCAGTGATCAGTGGTACTTGCTGAACTACTGAGTAGAGGAGCCAGGACACCACCTAGACACACCAGGCTCACTTAGAGACCCCGCTAATGAAGATGTTTGCCCTTGGCCAAGTCTGGAGATAGAACAACTATATATTATTCTGTTAGTTACTTAGGCATTCCTTAATAATGGCACACTTTGTTTGTTTGGGCTTTTCAGGTTATTTTCACACATGACATATCTACCAGTCTGCAGCCTGTCAGTCCTCTATAGCCAGGATAAAGAGATGAAGCTGTTGAGAGATGGTTTAGATTGCCTGCTGTTCAAAAAACTACTGTTGCTTAATGCAGATTTTACTGACTCCTGGACCGTGGCCAGAAAGGCTGACCTACCTCCAGACGAGCCTATAAATTCACTGAATGATGTATCAGCTTGCTTCACTTACCCGATAGGAGGTTTTATTTTTCACTCATAACCTCATACCATTTATTCTTTTGCTTTTCATCTTTTAAAATGGCTTATAAGCCATTTACAATCTTTTTGGCATAAAGCTGCGTGATGTTTATATGACTAAAACAGTCAAGTGTACATGGCTGTTGTAGTCCAGAATGTTGCAGTTAGATGTGTGACTCATTAGTAGTCTCTTAGCATTATAGTTTTGCAAAGCCATTTTTGAATTATGTAGATATTGCTGAAATGCCAAGACTAGGCCTGTCTTGGATAATCTATTCTTTTTGGCAGGGCAAATAGATATTGATAATGGTTGTTTGTAGTTATTCCATCTATTTAGCAATATCTCTCAGAATAATTTGCATGTCTCAAGAGAAAAATCTTATACCCTCTGTGGTCAGTTTCAACCACATAAACTGATTTGACCATTATATGTTAATCAGTAAATAATTAAGTGGAATGAGTGAAAAGAATATTTGACTAGGCAGCTGGAAACATGAATCCTACTCATATCTTTTCCATTCAGAGCAGAGAGCATCTGTCACTAAGCATCTCTGGGATTTGATTCCCACATCTGAAACTAAGGGGAAATTCTAGATAAATATATGAATGTACAAAACAATATTATGTTATTACTAGTGCTATTGTGATATATTCTAGACATATTTAAATTAGCAATTTATATAAGAACAGTAACTAAATATTTTCTGTCCCAGTGCAACAGAAATCAGTGAGAGGCAGACAGAGAAGGAGAGTTACAGATGGTGAGATACATAGTATTAGTGTATGTAGTGGGTCTGTATCCAGTCAAGGATGGCTGCTCTGTAAGAGTGGAGCAGGAATGAGCACATGGGAATGGGAACTTTGAACTCCTGGTTCACCTGCTACATAGAGTGAGGTGACTCACAGGTACCAATCCTTGACATTTTTCTAATCAGACTAGAACCTTACCTTCTAAGGGTGAACTGAGAATCTGCAACTGTGATTCTGATAAAAAAAATTCCTCTGAAATTAGAACTTGGAAGAAATTTTCTTCTATGGTTATGTTTAGCTCATAAAAGAAGTCAGAGATGTAGAGTGAAGTGAACTTTCAATCTGAATCTTGTTCTTTACTGTCTTGCTAACTTGGACAACTCGCAGATTCTCTGAACTTCAGCTTCCCCAAAAGCATGGGATAATAATGATAGTAATGATGATGATGATGATGATACAAAACTCAAAAGATTGTTGTGAGAAAACCATGAAAATATGCATGAAAACAGTAGACACACTATAGATATAGCATATATATTCTGTGGTTCCAGTACACCTTTAACTTCAAGGTGTCTCATTGATTTAATACCAACATTTGTAAAAGAAAAGATAGAGTTGGAAGTGGCGGTGCACGCCTTTAATCCCAGCACTCGGGAGGCAGAGGTAGGAGGATCACCATGAGTTGCCCCCCGCTCCCGGAGACTACATAGGGAATTCTGGGTCAGCCTGCACTAGAGTAAGACCCTACCTCGAAAAACCAAAATAAATAAATAAATGAGAAAAAATTAAAAAGGAAAGAAAAGATAAATATTCATAAAACGTGTAAAACAATTCCCATTTCAGAGAAGTTAAAGTACTAAAGTATACTACATTTTTCATAATTATGAGATATTTCTTTTTGAGTACAGTTTTAAGTTGCCCTTCTCTTTCCTAACTAAGGCACTGTGTGACTTATTTTAGATAGTGAAGCTGGATGCTTATATTCAGATTCCTTTCTGAAGTTCATATTTTGCATACTTACCCTTTGGTTGGATGTGTTTCTTTACCTCCCATTGTTTTTTTCTGTTCTTCTTTTCTCCTTCTAGGTCTTTCACCCTAGTTGCACCAACTTTCATTTACACAAAGATGGAAGCTACTAAGATAAGTTTAAGGGGAACATTATTTTATTTTTTAAAGATTTTATTTTAATTTTTATTTACTTATTAGAGACAGAGAGAGAGAGTGAGAATGGGCATGCCAGGGCTCTAACCACTGCAAATGAACTCCAGACGCATGTGCCACCATGTGCAGCTGGCTTATGTGGGACCTGGAGAATCGAACTGGGGTTCTTAGGCTTCACAGGCAAAAGCCTTAACCACTAAGCCATCTCCCCAGCCCAAGGGCACATAATTTTAGTATCATAATGATAGTTATGAGTGTTTCTCACCAACCTATCAATTCCCAACATTTTGCACATAGGAACAATGAAATTCCATGGAAAGCAGAGTGACTCTTCTAAGCTTTAGAGAGGTTAAGCAGCAGCAAGACAAAGAGAGGTGGTTTCCATTTACTTTTAACACTGAAACCGTTGTTAGTGGAAATATATCTAAGAAGAGATACTGAATAATAAAGGTAAAGGTTAAGTGACTTGAGTGAAGTAGGGTAGGAGACCAAGAGTGCTCCATGTTTGTTGTTCCTCCCAGAGTTGGTCTTCCAACAGAGAGACTCCTTATAGCAGAATTGATGGAATAGTTATAGCAATACAAGTGTACACTCAATATAACAGGGAAATCTGGTACTTTTTGAGTCCTTACCACATGCCAGCTACTATTCTAATGCCTTCTATGTATTATCTTTTATTTTTTTCCCTAGGGTACACAGGCATCATTACTACCCCCAATAAATGAATCATTGAATCAAGGAGATGGGAAATCATTCAAGGTCACTCAATTAGTACCTGATAGGTCAGGTAGCTGAATAACCCCACTCCATGAATTAGGATTTGATGTCCTTGTGCTATTATTTGATGTTATCTTGAGACCACATTTGGGATGATATGAATAAAGTATAAACATCATGGGTTCAAATTTGGAATTTGTTCTTCAGTAACTTACTCCTGATGAAATGTTGTTTTTCTCACTAGTAAACATTGTCCCCTGCCCCCAAATGCTGCTTTTTCCTTGAAGGAAAAATACTGTCTTGAGACCAGATACCAGGATTCTGTTTCCAATTTGGTTCTTCCACATGCTGCATGGCATTAGGTGCTCTAGGAGAATGGTCAACTCTTTAAACTCCGCTTTCCTTGGCTTCAAAAATAGACATTTTAGAGCCAGGTGTGGTGGCACACGCCTTTATTCCCAACACTTGAGAGATGGAGGTAGGAGGATTGCTGTAAGTTTAAGGCCAGCCTGAGACTGCATAGGGAATTCTAGGTCAGCCTGGGCTAGAGTGAGACCCTCCCTAAAAAAAGTACAAATTTTAAGTGTGGATATGTAACTTTCTTCAAATCTCTCATGTTCACAATTCATTTATTAAAAGTCAGTTTGGGGCTGGAGAAATAGCTTAGCAGTTAAGGTGCTTGCCAGCAAAGCCTAAGGACCTAGATTCAACTCCCCAGAACCCACATAAGCCAGATGCACAAGGTGACACATGCACATAGTTGTCACATGGGCACAAGGTGGCACATGAGTTTAGAGTTAGTTTGCAGTGGCTAAGGCCTTGGTGCACCAATTTTCCCTCTTTCTCTCACTCATAAATTTAAGAAAAAGTAAATTTATTTCAGTCTATCTTTTCAGGAATGTTGATTTATATAGATCAATGGCCCTGGAAAGGTATTAATGGTGACTCCAATAGAAAATTAATACATGGGACGATAGAGATTTCTACTGTTCCTTCCCAGGACATATTTTCCATATTTGAGGGAAGTTAATGTAGTATGTCTCTACAGTGGAAGTAGAGTGTTCTAGAATTTTAGATAAGAACACCACCCCCAACCCAGGCATTCGTGAAGCATGGCACTGAACCTCTCAGGACTTATAAGTTTGTTTGCTCCATAACCTTCTTTGCCTTCCCTGGCCTAATATGATGGAAATCAATAATCTAGGGGAAAATAGCTCTGACAGACAGAAGTGAGTCCTTAAGTTACCTTGCAGGAAACTGTCCACTCACCCACAGTAATTTGAGTGAATAAAGAATTTTTAGTTTGTTAAGGATTTATTTTTCATAGCATTTACTATTACCTTAACATCATTCATAATGAGAAAACAGCATTAATTAATTGCTTATTTTATGTGCAACATGGTGGTAAGCAATTTTACATGTATTATCTCATTTACACATGGGGACAACCTTGAAATTTGGTCATTTTTAATTTTACAGATGGAGAACCTGGAACGTAGAAAGGTGACATACTTCTTATTTATTTCTGTTTCCACTTCACAAGATCATATAATTAGTAAGGGGTTAGAGTAAGATTTTAGAAATTATGTCATCATACTTTCTATTTCAGTTACCCTCTCATGGTTGGGAAAAAACACCTGATCAGAAGCAGCCTATGGGGGGGGGATGTTTATTTCAGCTTATACTTTCAACAGGAAGTTTCTTCATGGTGGATAAAGTGTAGCACAGAAGACAGCCAAGGCATCACATGTTGTCACATCAGCTGGGAGGAAAGAAGCAAGGGTGAGCTTGCGATTGCTATAAAGGAGGCTGAACTGTAAAGTTCCAAGCCCAGTCCCCAGTGACACACCTCTTCCAAGGCTCCACCTCCAAAGACTTCACCAGTCAGGTATGAAGCATGAGGCCTAATCACAAACACAAGAGGCTATAGAGGGACATTTCACATTCAAATCACTATATCCTCCAAAGGCTGCTTCTCTGAATGTAAATTCTCTAAAGAAACATGGTTCACTCTCAGAATGTTAGGGTTATAGTTCACCTTGATCCCTTCTTGGACTGTTCCTAGATCTGTTACTCCTTGGTTTTATGTGTTCACTATCCCTTACATCTTGCTTTTAATATTGGCACTGACTCTGGGGCATTTTTTTCTTTCCTGATGGGATAGTCATGTTATTTCAGGTCTTCTCTATAGTTCTGGTCCCAGGCTTTTGGCTATAAACCCAGAGATGAATGAATGAGGAAAGCACCACATGCTACTGTCTTTCTAAAAATCTATAATCTCTGAGCCAACCATACTTTCCTAGGAGGGAAAGAGAGTAATGTTCATATTATAAAAGTATTTCCAAGGTATTTCACATTGCCTATTTTGCAATGCAATGCCAAGATCTTAAAGAATGCAATATAAAATTTTAAACCTAGCAGTAAAGCATAGGTTACCCCATAATAGTACATGTAAATTATCTAGGGGAGGCTTCATCCTGAGAGTTCTCAGAGGAGCACTTGCCGAAGAGCTATGTCTGTTCAGTACAACTGCTGAAAGCAATAATGTGATCTAAAGTCTGTGTTTTTTAAGAACTAGAAAAAAAAAAATGTTTATCTAAACTGACACCTGCATGTTTGTCTGCCCTACTGGAAGCTCCCCTAATAGATCACCACAGCTTCCTTTTCCTCTCTCTCTTTCTAACATCCAGGCTGCAGGTGTGTTTGCATGAGAATGCTCATAAATTTTGAAGCTCTTGTTAGTCCTTGGAGAATGTATTAACTTTCCCCATAAGCATCAATGAGATAAATAAAGATCACAAAGCAAAATGCATGCATATTTTGTTGGGATTAAGTATCTACAATGAGTCCCAAATGAATAATATACTTAGTTCAAATAGATTAATTGTGCATTTGCAATGTGGCCTGTTCTAAGAGGTATTTTAGAGTTATGAATACATACAAGTCAAAGTTCTGGTCAATTTCTAGGCATTATACTGAAATGAACTAAGATGGCTAGTGGCAGTAGATACATGTACAAACATATAAAAAAAACCCACAAAAATCTCTAGGGGTACATAGTGTCATTTAAGGATTCCAAATATTTCTACAAACACCCTTTCAACAAAATTTGACACACTAACAAACATAAAAAAATACCTCAATGGACAAGATACATGAATGAAAAGCCATCCAAGGCAATAGACATTGGAAATATATTTATAAGAACTGCAGACACTGGAATGACCAGAAAAAGACCTGGACAAGTAATGCTCCCAGTACATACTGCAATATAAAAGAAATGAGAAATTCTTTTCAGTCAGATAGAAATTATAAAAGGCTAAACAAGTATGAAAGAGAACCAAATATGAATTATAGAACTTTGTAAAGTCTTAAAGATAAGGTGGCTCATGCTGGTGATCCCAGCACATGGGTGGCTGAGGCATGAGAATGTTTAAGGAGTTCAAGGCCAGCCTGAGTTTCATAGTGAGTTCAAGATTAGCCTGTCATAAACAGTGACACTCTGTCTCAAAAATTCAATTAATGAGATTAATAGCAAATTAAACATAACTATAGCCAGTGAGATAGAAAGAATGGCATAGAAACTATCCAGACTAGTGACTGATGAAAATAATGGATGGAAAATATTGAGTCAGAAGACCTTTTAGACAAAGAGGGATGAAGGGAAATGGTATACTTTAGGTGTGAAAAAGAGAATAATTGATTGGGCAGGAGAAAAACATTTCTGCAATACATGGGCCACTGATGCAAAACACACAGTGAAATACAAGAGTTGAAATAAAATAAGACAACACAACCACACCTAGACCATTTATTTCAGTTAAACTGTGTTCCTATGTGAAGATGGTAATGTGACATTCCACAACTAGACTAGTAGATTCTTTGAGAATGAAAGGGATATAAGGCATTTTTAGTCTAATAGCAGAAACAATTTCTCACCAGGAGACAGTGTAAATATGGAAGGAAATAATACAAGGGGTTCTTGGGTTTAAAAAAAAAAAAACTTTGTCCATGTACTGGAAAATTTAGAGGTTTTTAATAAGAAAATACATGAAAGAATATGGTAAATGTTGAATTGGAAAAATATCAATATTTTAAAATGTTTTTAATGTATAAAATTATTAAAGATGGGGCATGAATACAAAAAAGGCAGTATATATGCTATTAAAATTTATAAGCTTTCAGAAAAGAGAATTTAATTAGTAGTTCTATAGTTATTATTGCTATAAACTCATAAAAGCATATGTCCCAAAGAAAGCCCCAGGCTCAAGTGACTTCTGCAACGATTTCTATCAAGCACAGAGGGAAGGAATATTACATGAAATTCTCCAGTACAAAGGCTAAAAAAATTCTCCATGTGGTCACAGGAGTTCAGCAAAGCTTGGAGAAAAAAGTTGAAAGATGACATTATAAAAAGAAGCATTCAGCCGGGTGTGGTGGTGCACGCCTTTAATCCCAACCCTTGGGAGGCAGGGGTAGGAGAATTGCTGGGAGTTTGAGGCCGCCCTGAGACTACATAGTGAATTCCAGGTCAGCCTGAGCTAGAGTGAGACCCTACCTCAAAAAACCAAAAAAAAAAAGAAAGAAAGAAAAGCATTCAATCCCATTCTCACTCAAGAATTTGTTCTTTGGCCAGGTATGGTAGTGTACATCTATAATCTCAACATTTTAGCAGTAGAGGCAGGAGGATTGCCATGATACCCAAGCCAGCCAGGACTACATAGCAAGACCTTGTCTCCCAAAAAAAAAAAAAAAGAAAAATGATTTCCTAAAATGCCCAATTTGAGCTTGATGCATTAACCTTTTGGATATCTTGATATACAGGGTTCATTTTATTCACATTTTATTTACAATTTTGCATATTGCTCCATGACTAAGTTTCTCCATTCTATTTTGTGGAAAAAGAACACTTACTATTTCCACCTAATTCACCACAGAACATTTAGTCAGTGCAGAAAAATGAGAATAATAAATAAAGTTACAAGAATGGGAAGGAAATAAAACTGTCATTATTTTCCAATGAAATGATTTTCTATATAGCTCATCTAAGAGGTCTAAGATGAATTATTAAAATTAAAGAATGAATTTAATGATATTGCTAGTCATAAGATCAATAGAATAAAAAACAATTAGTTTTTACATACAATAATAAAGATTTATATGAAAGATAAAGTTTAGAAAGTTGCTACTTGTTACTAGAAAATAAATGTCTAGGATTAAATTGAATCTATGGTGTGTAAGATATCTATACAGATAAATTTTGGGTAAAGACTGAAAACTGCACTAAATGGAGATGTATTCCATGTCCATGGATTGGAAGACTCAATCTAATAGAACTATCAATTTTCCCTAAATATTGCTATACCTCAATGTGATCCCCCTGCCAGAGTCAATATTTGCATGCCTATAGAATTATACTGTTCATCTGAAATAAAAAAGGGCTTCCTAATAGCTAATCTGTCCTTAAGAGAACTTGCTCTTGTATACACAAAAGCTTCTTTTAAAGATATAATATCAGATAAGATAAAACACTGGCAAATAGTTAAAGGTAACAAGGTAGACAACGAGAAAAGAAAATCCAAATGCAAAAAAAGTACTTGATTATTGGAGCTGAAAGAATTAGCTATCTTAACATAAAGCCATATACAAAGTCAATTCCAGGTAAGCTGGAAACCTTAATATTAAAGTCATAGCAATCAAATTTGTTGAGAAAAAATTAGAGAAATACTTTCTATTTTTATGGTAGATAATTTTTTTGTTATGTGCATGAGTGTGTGTGTATATGTGTGTATGTTTGTGTATAAGTATGTGTATGTATGTGAGAATGTACATGTGTGTAGAGGCCATAGGTCAATATTGGATGTCTACTTCAATTGTTCTTCACCTTAGTTTTGAGACAGAGTTGCTCACTTAATTTAGAGCTCATTGATTTACCTAGACAAGCTAGCTAGAAAGCCAATGGGATTCTCTTGTCTTCACCTTCTCAGCCATTGTCAACTTGATTGGATTTTGAATCACTATGGAACCAATCGCAGTACATGCCTGTAAGGGACATATTAGATTATTCAATTAACTAAGGTGGGAAGATCCACAGCACAAACCGATGACAGGGGGACCTGAACTGAGCAAAAGGAGAGAGCAAGCTGAGAAGCAGTATTCAATTCTCCTTCCTGATTGCTGCTTCATTCTCCTTGCCATTATGACTTCCCTGTCATGACGACTTCCCTGTCATCACAATTTCCCTGTCATCATGACTTCCATATAATAACAACTTCCCTGTCATCATGACTTCTCTGCCATCACAATTTCCCTGTCACCATTACTTCCCTGTCATCATGGCTTCCCTGTCATCATGACTTTCCTTCCATCACAGTTTCCCTGTCATCATGACTTTCCTTCCATCTCGACTTCCCTGTCATCACGAGTTTCCTTCCATCATGACTTCCCTGTCATCACAACTTCCATGCACTCACAACTTCCCTATCATCATGATTTCCCTGCCATCACAATTTCCCTGTCATCATGACTTTCCTTCCATCACTACATCCCTGTCATCATGACTTTCCTTCCATCACAACTTCCCTTCCATCACGACTTCCCTGACATCATGACTTTCCTTCCATCAAGACTTCCCTGTGAAAGTTAAACCCAAACTTCTAATCAAGATGGTGTCCACCTAACATCACCTCACCTCATAGGGAAGGAAAGGCAAGACCCTTAAGATTCACAGGATTTTTTTAGGGGTTTGCTGATTCTAGTAGTCTCCCAGTGGGAGGGTGTGCAGGAGCAAAATAGGGAATCTACTAATTCCCAAGCTCTAGGGTAGCCCACCAGTTCCACAATTCCTTCAAGAAGCTGTTCTAGCCATGAGTCCCAGCTGGAAATCCCTCTTGCACTAACTGCAGGCCAAATAGACCCAACTAGCAGGCAAAGACCTCTGCCCCAGGCTTTCTTGCCATTGGGCAGAGCTCCACTGGTACAATCACTGATCCCAGCCTTTCTAAGCCCTGAGGGTGACCCTGGTCCCATTACATGGTCCCACCCCTGAGCAGGGATCCAGGCCAGCAGGCCAGTGTCCCTGCCCTAGCCTTTCTGAACCCTGTGTGGGATCACAGGTCCCACTACCAGGTCCTGCCCTAGATCAGGGGCTCAGGCCAGCAGGCCAGTGTCTCCACCCTATCCTTTCTGACCCTGCACACATGTCACCAGTAACCACCACTGACTCCTTCCACCCACTAACAGGGACCCAGACCAGCAGACCACTGTCCCCTTCCCTAGCCTTTCTGAGCCCCATGTGGACTTGCCCTTGATGCCTCCAACCCCAGAACAGGGATCCAGACCTCCACCCCAGCCTCTCTGAAATCCTCAGGCAATCACCTTCACACTCACTGCTGCCTCTCCACCCCAGGCCACCAGGATAGAGTCCCAGACCCTAGGCTTTCTATACCATTGTGATGGGCAGACCACAGCAAAAAAAAAGGAATAGCATAAAAAATCAGAAGCAAGTAAATCCAGCTAGATTACCTAGTCCCACAATGGATGTCTCTAATTAAAACATAGAAGAGACAATAGGATCAGAACCCCAAAATGAATAGACAAGCTATGCAACCCTGGCCAAGCAAATAACAGAACTTGGAGAAACTCAACAAAGAGCCAATAATTGGATGAATGGTGTCCTTGCTAGATTAGACATAATAGAAAAGAACCAGGAAAGGTTCCAAAGACAGTCAAATGATCTGAAAGAGAGTGAAAAAAAAAAAAAAAAGGGCCTCAATAACCAAACTTTTTAAGCTCAATGGAGACATAAAAAAAGGCAGGGATGAACTCCAAGAAGCATTAAGAAAATCAGAAAATGACATGAAAAGGGAACTCGACAGATGAATGGAAACTATACATAAAAAGCAGTAGAAAATACAAACCAAATTGAACAAGCCCAAAACTCGATAGAAGCTATCAAGAATAGAGTCAGCAAAGTAGAGGACAGAAACTCAGAACTAGAAGACAAAACAGAAGAAAGAGTTGGTGAGTCCAAAAGTTTCAATAAGTTCAAAAATTTCTATGAACAGAACATGAGGGAAATGTGGGATACACTTAAGCACCCCATCATTCAAATCATGGGTATACCAGAAGGGGAGGAAATTCAGACCAAAGGCATGGAAAACCTATTCAACAAAATTATCAAAGAAAACTTTCCCACTCTCTCAAAAGAAAGTCCCATCAAGACACAAGAAGCTAGCAGATCTTCAAACAGACTGGACCAAAGGAGAAATTCTCCAAGACATATTATCATTAAGTCTTTAAACATCAAGCACAAAGAGAAAGTCTTAAAAGCATTTAGGGAGAAACAACACATTACTTATAAAGGAAACCCCATCAGAATTACCTCAAATTTCTCAATGGAAACCCTAAAAACTGGAAGAGCTTTGAATGGAACACTGCAAACTCTAAGAACTTATGGCTTCCAACCAAAACTACTCTATCCAGCAAAAGTATCCCTTATAATAGGTGATAGAAAAACTTTCCATGATAAAAGTCAGTTATACAACTATATGAACACAAAGCTGAACCTACAGAAAGTACTTCAGGGAATTCTACACAAAGAAGAATCAAAGAACCAACCAGAAATGCCTGTGAGAAGTATATCACAATAACCAAACAGTGAGAAGGCAAAAAACTACAAAGAACAAGAAAACACCAAACCACATAAAACACCACAATATGGCAGGTATTAAATAAAACCTCACAGTTATTACCCTAAATATTAATGGCCTTAATTCACCAATCAAGAGACATAAGCTAACAGGGTGGATCAGAAAATTAGACCCCTCTATCTGCTATCTTCAAGAAACCCACCTCACCACTACTGACAGACACCTCTTCAGGGTGAAAGGGTGGAAAATGATATTCCAAGCAAACAGAAACAAGAAACAAGCGAGTATAGCTATACTTACATTGGATAAAATAGACTTCAAACCAAAAGTAATAAAAAAGACAAAGAAGGCCACTTCTTACTCTCAAAGGAACAATCCAACAAAAGGATATGACAATCATCAATATTTGTGCGCCAAACACAGTGCACCACAATTCATAAAACAAAATCTACTGGACAACAAAACATAAATAACCATCAACATCATCAAATGACAACAAATACTGGTGAGGGTTTGGAGAAATAGTAACCCTCAATTACTGTTGGTGGGAATGTAAGCTGGTACAACCACTATAGAAAGCAATATGGGAACTCCTAAAAAGAGTGACTATAGAGGTATAAACAGACCCAGTTTTCCCCTTCCTGGGCATTTACTCTAAAAGCTCCAAGCCTCAGCTCAGAAATATTTGCTCAACTATGTTTATAGCTGCTCAATTCATAATAGCTAAGAGCTGGAATCAACCCAGGTGTCTATCATTAGATGAATGGACAACTAAGATATGGTATGTCTACACAATGGAATTCTACACAGCAGTATGGAAAAATGACACAAAGCAATTTGAAGAAAAATGGTCAAACTTGGAACAGATCATTTTCAGAGAACTCACACAATCACAGAAAAGTATGTGTTGCATAGTCTCACTCATCTGTGGCTCCTAATTTGTATTTTCCCGAGATGCTGACACACCTAATAAACATCCTGAGGACTGGACAATAGGGATGGTAGGGTGGGAGGGAAGGGAAGTGGTGGTGGGGGGAGGACAGAAAACTGGACCCAAATGGAAATGGTACCATAAAATCCTATATCCTGAAAGACAAACTAAAAGCTCGAACCTGCACCAGGTGTTTAGAGAGAACACCTGAATTACAGGGGCCTGGAGAGAGTATGATGAAGACTAACCTCAGTCTTCTCCTGTTTCTCTATCACTCCCTCTTCTCTCTCTTCTCTCTTTCTCTTTCATATTACCTATATTTTTTCTTCCTTCTTTTTCCCTTGGCACTGACCTATAACTCCCAATACTAGCATGTGGTTAACATTCACCATGAGCACTGAGACCCACAAGGTTTCAAAAAAAAAAGGCAGATTTCTGTCAGAGTACTTGATGGCCCACTGAAGGTTAATGGTAAGACACTACTGCTGAAGACACCATATGCTGTTCAGAAGGAACCTAGAGAGGCCTGGCTGGAATTGGGAAGAGATTCAGTCCCCAGACAATTAGCTTGTCTAGTGCCAGGAGGTGCTATATATGTGACTGGGGGATAACAACCAACATCTGTCTAAGCAACTCGTGGTCTAAGCTACTCAGCAGCTAACAACCTGACATAATGCTCAAACAAGTACAGTAGTGGCACACAGCCATGGTGGGTTACCAACTGCACTTGATTTGGCTAATGGATCCACTCAGTAGAAAAGAACCCATACCTGGAACAAGGAAACAAATCAGAACCATATCCAAAAATGAGCCTGCTCTCCAATATCAAGCTCCTACCAATAGTGGGATACAAGAGGGCTTACACCTATTAAATTCTCTCTGAAATAATAATGGTTATCCATGTATCTTGCACTGACCTCACTCTCCGTTGGAGAATATGCTTCTCTCTTTCATATGGACACAGAACCTAGAGGACAGAATCAGCCCATTGTACCTCACCAAGATGTGAGCTGGAGCCATAGATTTATTGGGGAAATGAGCAAGAGTGCTGATTTATTGGTGAACCTGGTAAGAGTACAAGGGTGAAGGAGATAGACACAGAGAACACTCAACTCCTACCAAATCAGATATCCAGAGTCACAGAGACTCCCAAGACCTCACCACTGAAATAGACCTAAAATGAACCCAACATGGCTCAGGGAAATTTACTGAAGAGGGGGCAATTGTTAGACCCATGAGTTGGGTCATTATGCACAGAGTCATTGCCTCTCCCACATAACTGATGGCTACCCCTAAATGGCAAGACCCACATTACACATAGGGGATAACAGGGAGAAAATTAATGATGGTACTATCATGGCTGTATATAGACCATATACATAACTAATAAAAATAAATAAATAAATAAAAGACTTCCCTGTCATCATGACTTTCCTTCCATCATGGCTTCCCTGCCATCATGACTTCCCTGTCATCACAACTTCCCTGTCATCACGACTTCCCTGTCATCATGACTTTCCTTCCATCATGGCTTCCCTGCCATCATGACTTCCCTGTCATCACAACTTCCCTGTCATCACGACTTCCCTGTCATCACGACTTCCCTGTCATCATGACTTTCCTTCATCACAACTTCCTTGTCATCACAACTTCCTTGTCATCATGACTTTCCTTCCATCATGACTTCCCTGTCATCACGACTTCCCTGTCATCATGACTTCCTTGTCATCAAGACTTCCCTGTCATCATGTCTTCCCTGCCATCGTGACTTCCCTGTCATCACGACTTCCTGCCATCATGACTTTCCTTCCATCACGACTTCCCTGTCATCACGACTTCCCTGTCATCGTGGCTTCCCTATTATCATGACTTCCCTGTCATCACGAATTCCCTGTCATCACATCTTCCCTGTCATCATGACTCTCCTTCCATCATGGCTTCCCTGTCATCACGGCTTCCCTGTCATCATGACTTCCCTGTCATCATGACTTCCCTGCTATCATGACTTACCTTTCCTGACATGATAAATTTGAACCATAAGGTCAAATAAAGCCATTCTTCAAGTTACTTTTGTTAGATATTTATAGCAACAAGGAAAGTAACTAATATAAACCTTAAGAAAAAAGGATAATTTTAATACAGTAAAATTAAGGACTTCTGGTCATTACAAATCACTATTAAAGGAGTAAAAATAAAAGAAAACACAGTATGTAGAGTCAGAATACATGTAAGAAACAAAGGGCTGTTATTAATAAAACATGATTATTTCCTATATGTCAGCAAAAGGAAGACAGACAAACTAGTGAAAAAATGGGCAAGAATTCAGAAACCATAATTCTACAAATGATTGGTATACCCATATGGAAAGTGTCTCAGTTTTGTAAGTTATCAGTGAAATTCCATTAGTGAGACCCCTATGTATCCATCAAAAATGGTAAAACTAGAAGGACACCAATATGTATTAGTGCAATTATGACACAACTGGGATCATATTTATTGCTGAGACAAGTATAAATTACACAAATTGACTTTATAAGTATATTAACATTTTCTATTCTAGTTGAGAATGATATGAAATCCCCTAACCTTGCAATTCTATTCCCAGCTACTTATCTGACAGAAATGTCCACCAGATGGTACAGATGAGAAGTGTTCACTCATAACCTCTTGATTCATGATAGCAAATGATTTGAAGCACCTTAAATGTCCACCAGCAATATTGATAGAGCTACCATATTCTAGTGAAAGCAAGTGAATTATCCCAACACATAGAAACAAGGATGCATTTTTAAATGTCATGAAGACAATACACCAGGCATGTGAGAACACACATTATACAATCCCATTCAGGTGAAGGTGAACATAGGCTGAGTTAAGCTAGTACTTAAGAATGTATACTTGGTTGCTAAAATAGGAAAAAAAGGACATGATTGGCATAAAATCATGTTTTAGTCAGGTTGTTTCATGGAATTTAGAAATGGTCTGTTTCTTGACCTGGGTAGTATTTACATGAATATTTGATTGATAAATTAAGTTGTATATATATTTTTTCATGTACTTTTATGTATGTGTTTATATTTCAAAAATATGCCCAAGCTATCTACATCTTTAGCTTGCATCACTTTATTAAGCATCTCACTTACCTATCTGATGTTTAGTGGATTATTCCACACTTCCACATTGGTACCTCAAACTCAACATACCTCAAATTTAACTGACTTGATTCCCTAAGTATGTTCACCTTCTTAGTCTTTCAAGTCAGGAATCAAGATTTTATTCTTGAGTCCTTTTCTCTTAATTATACTTTCAGTATTTTCCTGTCCATTATACTCCTTTCTTCCTTATGAACTTATCATTTGTACTTGAACTATATTAATTCCACTACTTTCTGTTTCTCTTTACTCTGAAGTATTCATAAGTGTCTTTATTCAGCACAATTGCCATTGTCAGGCTTTGCATATAAAATACTAATCTGATCATGTCTACCCACTCGTTAAACTTAGACTGGTTTTTGCCAGCTTATATAAATCATTTTTAATCTTTCTCCATTGGCTTATAAATTGTGCTCAATTCTGGGCAATGATTCTGAAATGTAGCCAGAACAAAGTGGTGTCCTCACCTGCTTCTCTTCTGCCCACCTCTGTGTAATTTGCCTACATTTACCTATATATCCTGACCTTAGTCTATCAGCTCTCTATAGCATCTTGCACATCCCTTCATAGAGTTTTGCATCAAGTTCCTAGCTCCAGGGAATATAGTAGGCTAGGAACTTAATAACCATGTAATGCATATTCTTGGCTGAATGAATTCATAGGCAGGATGTGTCACTTCTTGTGAGAAGGTTCCAGAGACGTCATGACTCATTTGCAGTGGGACTTGAATGCGGATGGAGCATTCACAATGGAGGAATGTCACATAGACAGATGTAGAGGCAGAAATGGACTTGTTTGGTATTTACAAATTTAGGTCTCATGTTGGGAGATTGCTTTTTCAAAAAAAAAAAATCTGCTGTGTCTTCAGTAAGGCTATTTAGCATCCCATTTGACTGGAGCCTGATGGAAGATATTATTTTCCATTGATGATTTTTATTCAGGATATGATGGAAGGACCACACTCCTGAACTGGCTATGAAATCATGCATATTTAAATCCAAGTTCTTGGTCATGCAGAGAAATAATTATGTCATGATAGTTATAATATATATTTTGTGACTTGCTGCTGATTTTTTACAGCTCTAGTTTGAATTCTATATCAATTCACAGAAATATTAGAGAAGACTATTCTTTAAATATTGTGGAGGTGGCTCTATTATATTCATACATCCAAAGAATAAGCCATTAAAGAGTCATAAATTGAAGGAATCTTTCAAATATCACATGATGAAACAGTGTCAGAGGGCCAGGTGACACATTCATACATTCACTTACATGTTCATAGCTAATTAGGATCAAGGCAAGAATCTATTCTATCAGTACAATGATCTGTCCTCTTTTTCTAAGAATTATAATAAATGCATAAATAATTCAGATCATTTAGGGACAAAATGGACAAAATATCATGCTGGTTTTCATTTACCTGGTACAGGTACATAGATAATTTATGCACATAAAAGTAGTAATAATGATGGTAAGGTTTTTTTTTTTTCTTTCTTTGCTTATTGGTATTGGGTTGTCTGTGGTCTCTCTGGATATTTCTACTCTTCTCTTCTAAATAAGTTCTAATGGGTGACTATGCCATAGGAGGTTGGGGTGTCTTTTTGCTTGGATTTATGAAGAGGTGCCAGCTTCTTCCAACATTGATGGAACTTCCCCTGATCAGTAAGCCTGAAATCAATCCCTGTTGCAATCAGGTTCACATTACTGGCAGAAATCACATGACAAAGAGAAGCCTGTGGGGAAAAAGGTTTATTTTGGCTTACAGACTCAAGGGGAAGCTCCATGATGGCAGGGGAAAATGATGGCATGAGCAGAGGGTGGGCATCACTCCCTGGCCAACATAAGGTGGACAACAGCAACAAGAGAGTGTGCCAAACACTGGCCAAACACTGGCTATAACACCCATAAGCCTGCCCCCAACAATACACTGCCATCAGGAGGCTTTAATTTCCAATTGCCATCAGCTGGGAACCTAGCATTCAGGATACCTATGTTTATGCAGGACACCTGTATCAAACCATCACAATCCCATTCTTCCCATAAACTATGTCTGGTTAGATATTCATTCCAGTATTGTGGAACTATCTACTACAGGTTCCTTTACTTATTCCAACAGAGATACCCTCTATGTACAGCTGCACATGCATTGGCTCTGTAACCTAAAGCCAGTGTCATCCACTACTCTATACACAGGCAACAAATGGGCTCGTGGCCCTTCCTAGTTCAGGTCTATGATTCCAGGTCTCACTGGTTATCCTACAGTAGATTTAGAACTTCTGAAGGATTTTTTTTTTTTTTTTTTTTGCTTTGGTTTATGGAGCATCCAATAATGTCACTCTCCTTCATTAGCAAAACCCAAATTTGTCTGATTCAGGGGAGGGTGATTTCAATTCCAGAAACCAATCATGAGTCACACAAACCAATCAAGGTAATCATCCCTGATTTGTTTCAGGGTGGGCTTATGATTCAGTTGTGATTAATTACATGAGTCTGATTAAACTAATTACATCAGGCTGTTGGTGTGAGGCCATGTCTGCTGCAAGGCTACAGAGAAGTTCCTACTTTGCAGAAAGAGATTCATAAAAGATTTTCCTAGGTGCCTTGCTGGATATTGTATAGCAGAAACTATTGGTGCAGGGAATTGCTGCAACAATGTTTGAACAATGGAGGAGTCATCTTGAAGCAGAAACTGATATACCTAGAATGGGACTGTTCAAATGTAACATATGAGTCCCAGGTGGCCCAGGTGAGCCAGTGATTTAACCAACATTCAACATGACCCTTCTCCAACAATCTCTAAACTTTCTGCATTTTGCTTAGTCCTTTCCTAACACTTGTAAGTAAAAGCAATTTAACCAGTATATGTTGGGAAGAGTGTGGAATTCTGTATTCTAAGTATTTCACAAGTGATGATAAAGTCCTCTGCTTACCCTCTCATTTTTTTTTTTTTTGTACACTCAAGTCAGTGCTGAAGCTAACAGGGCCCGTGAGGGAGCTGTATCAGACCATGAGCATCCTTGTCATTTGTCCCAGCATTCTATCAATTTAACAGATTTTACATGTGGTGCAGTGTGGAAATGCTTTAATAGTATGGTAGGAAGATAATGGGATAAGTCACCAAATAGCTATGAAATCTTTAAAAAAATAGCATTTTGGGGATGGAGAGATGGCTTAGTGGTTAAGGTGCACCCCTGCAAAGCCTAAGGACCCAGGTTTGATTCTCCAGGTCCCATGTAAGCCAGATGCACATGGTAGAGAATGTGTCTGGAGTTCGTTTGCAGTGGCTAGAGGCCCTAGAGTACCCATTCTCACTCTCTTTCCCTCTCTATCTCTAATAAATGTTTTAAAAAGCCCTTTGTCTATTTGTTTCTTACTTTTGTTTTCTATAAGATTACATAAAAGTGATTATTTTAATAACAGGATTCAAAATAGTGAGGAAACAATGTGACAATTTGGGTGTGGACTCTTAGCCAACTTGTTCTGTGTTTTCTTCCTTATACTTTGTGTGGTACTCACATTCATCTTATAGTACCCAAAAGTAAACATATTCCTACAAGTTCTTATTGTTCAGCACAAATAGGTGTTAACTGTTAAAAAGCAGTTTATGTAGACTTTAACATCTGAGTTAAGTGTCATTTCCCTTGATGCTACTGAACTTGCTCCTTCTGTGACATCATGTGTTCACCATGCCCTCATCCTTGGCTTCTATTCTAGGCCTGTCCTTGTTATACTCTTAACAAAGGCCCGTGACTTCCTCAGGTGACTTTGACCCTTAACTCTTTCAGAAAGAAAATGATATCAATTACCAGACAAAGTAAAGTATTAATTATATATTCTCATATAAAAATAATGCATCAAAAAAGATCTTATTTATACCACTCTTGGTTTGGATATGGATTGTTCTACAGAGGCTTATGAGTTTGAATATTTGGTTGCCAGCTGAGGTGGTTATGGAACTCTTTGGACATGGAGCCCAGATGGCAACCATAGTGTTTTAGGATCATAGCCTAGCCCAGGTTCAGATCCTAGCTCTCTGTTCATTACCTGCTTTTATATGAACAAGCATCCTCCTGCTCCTGCTGTCCTGCCTTCCCCACTATGAGGGTCTACACTGCCTGAACCATGACCCCAAATCAATCCTTCCTCCCTTAAGCTGGTTCTGTCAGCCATTTTTCGGAGTGATGAGAAAAATAACCAATACACAACCATCTAAAAGTCCATTCTTATGTTCTGCCATACTTCCATTCAACTGAAATGCTGATTCATTTCCTCTCAACCCACAAACCTATGAAACACCTGTGATTCTTCACCTTGTCTTCCCCTTTTTATGTCCTAACCACCAGCAACCCTTTGGGTAGAAACTCTGACAATTGCTAATCAAATTCACCTCCTTGAACCTTTCCTTTGCACCACCACTGCCATCAAGATATCTTACTTGGTACTTGGTACACACCAATAAGCTCCTTGACTCATCTTGTTTCACCTTCATTTTGTAAAATTCAGGAGATATGTATGTATGTATATATATATATATATCAGAGAGAAATAGAGAGAGATACACACAGAGAGAGAATGGGTGCAAAGAGCCTTCACCCACTGCAAATGAACTCTAGACGTGTGCATCCCCTTGTGCATCTGGCTTACGTGATTCCTGGGGAATCGAACCCTGGTCCTTTGGCTTTGCTGGCAAGTGCCTTAACCGCTAAGCCATCTCTCCAGCCTGAATTCATGTTATTTTTTGCACACATAGTCATTATAGTGATTTTTCTACATGCTGATCCAATCTTGTTTTCTTTGAAAGAACTCTCCAAATAATGCTCATTGAACCTAGAACAAAATCTAGATTTCTTTCAAATTGCTTAAAGACTCAGCCTCACTCTGCTATCTTTACCCTCATGCCTCCTTGCCCATGTTTTTCTAGATATTTATCCCAGTTACCTTGCATTTCCTGTGTCCCTGACTTTTACATATGGCTGATTCCTCAGATTGTGTCATTTCCAATGTTCCTTTTCTGACAAAACCTTTTCTGTTCACCGTACCAAGGTAACTGTGGAGGTTTGATTCAGGTGTCCCCATAAACTTAGGTGTTCTAAATGCTAGGTTCCCAGCTGATGGAGATTTGGGAATTAACACCTCCTGGAGGCAGTGTGCTGTTGGGGGCGGGCTTATGGGTATTATACCCAGTCTCCCCTTGCCAGTATTGGCACACTGTCCTGTTCCTGTTGTCCACCTGATGTTGGCCAGGAGGTGATGTCCAACCTCTTCTCATACCATTGTTTTCCCCTGCCATTGTGGAGTTAGCCCTCAAGTCTATAAGCCAAAATATACCTTTATCCCACAAGCTACTCTTGGTCAGGTGATTTCTGCCAGCAATGCAAACCTGACTGCAACAATATTTTTTTTGGTCACATATAAACCACCTGATTTACTTCTTTCTGTGTGTATATTACACCCTAAAACTCTTTCAAAACAGTTTACTTAGCTACCATTTTTCCTAAAAGGTAAGATGCAGAAGAACAACTACATAACTAAATTATTGATCTACCCAGCATTGCAGGTAATTCCTGACTCAACATAATCACTACCTAATGCATATGTGTTAAGTGGATAAATTAATGACTGAAAGAAGGACTGAAGAAGGAAGAAAGAAAGGAAGAAAGCTGGGGGCACAGTAACTATTTCTTTTCATAAATTTTTCATTTATACCTTCAAAAATATTAAGCTAATATCTAGCTTTTCAAAAAGCCTTATGGGCTGGAAAGATGGCTCAGCAGTTAAGGCACTTGCCTGCAAAGCCAAAGGACTCAGGTTCAATTCCCTAGGATACATGTAATCCAGGTGCACAAGGTGGCACATGTGTCTGGAGTTCATTTGCAGTGGCTGACAGCCTTGGCACACCTTATCTCTTTCTCTCTCTCTGTGCCCCCTCAAATAAATAAATTAAATAAAATATTTTTTTAAAAATCTTTACATTTCATTTTTTTTCCCAATAAAAGTTTACATTTTGGCAAAAACATGTGAAGTGAGCTTTATTTTCTTAAATGTTTAAGTACAAACCCACTACTATAACAGTACTATAACAGTAACAAGAAGTGTTGTAACCACATCTCCACAGCTTCCTGATCTTATATAATAAGCTTTAGACCCCAGTCAGCAGCTTTCATTCATCCCTTATGAGCCTGTGGAACACTCATCTTGTGCTCTATTTCTTCGCATTTGACTGCATTAGACGCTTAAGACTCTGAGTCTTTCCAGTCATTTGAAAAAATCTTTTTCTTTTCTCTATTTTTTTAAAAATATTTTTTATTTGCAAACAGAGAAAGACACACCGAGAAAATGGAAATATTTTGTTTGTTTGTTTTTTGTTTTTGTTTTTTTCCAGGTAGGGTCTCACTCCATCCCAGGCTGACCTGGAATTCACTAGGTAGTCTCAGGCAGGGTGGCCTTGAACTCAAGGGGACCCTCCTACTTCTGCCTCCCAAGTGCTAGGATTAAAGGCACGTGCCACCACACCCAGCTTTTGAAACAAATGTTTTTACATGTTTAATCACACAAGATTTTTCCCTTTGTGTTTGCCTTGTTTCCCTTAGCATAGCATCTTTCATTCTCACTCATCCTGTTGCATAAGGCAAAATCCTTCTTTTAAAGACAGTATAATATTTCATTGAATGCATACGTTTTCTTTACCCAATAATTCAATGATAAACATTTAGTGTTTCTGAACAGTCTAACCATTGGTATAAGAATCTTGAGGAAATGGTTCATGTACATTGTATCATTACTTACCAAAGTCATTGTCTCTCAAACAAAAAAGAAATAGCCACAAAATCCCCAAGTATTTCCTCCTACATGCATAAGTATGAAAAGTTTATAATTCTTATAGGGGTATAAAATCTAAATGTATTTATGAACTAAATATAAATAAGGCTACAAAATGAATAAATTTCTAATTAATTATATCTACTTAATGTAATAGATGATGTTTCTGTGGAACCAAATCATGACTCTTATGTGAATAACATTGATTACTGTGAAGATTCTGTTTGCTTAGTGTTTGATTGCTTTTGATACAGGGTATTTTTTGTATCTCAGACTGACCTGGAATTTTCTATGTAGTCCATACTGGCGTTAATCTTATGATCATTCTGCCTCCACTTGCTTCTAGCATATGATGAAGATTTTTTACAATTCATAGGACTATCTTGCTTTATGATGATTCAAATCTTTTATGGATTTTCAACTGCATACCTTGCTTTTGATATCATGCCAAGTTTTATATATATATATATAATCTGAAATAATCACAACATATGGAAGCATACTTACTTCTGGTCTTTTTTCACTAACCTTTTCTAATTGCATCCTGCTCCTAGATGCAATGTTGAAATGCAGTATAGAGTAAATGAGGGCAGTGTCATCATGCTGCAGGCTTGTTTGGAAGGGTGAGAGCAGCATGGGTTATAGGGGATAAGCACTTCTTGCTCACTCACATCTCTGCAAGTTTGTTTAAAAGTGCTCTCTCTGCCTGGGACTCCTCTGTGTCCACATGATAATTCCTAGTGATTCCCTAATTCTCACCTTTTGCAGTTTCATTAAATTCTCTGGAGTTGGTGTGGTTTTCCTTTAGCTAAACTCCCACTAAATATCACCTTTCCTTCATTTATCAATGGGATTTTAGTTGCTATCTGAAAGGTAATTTAGAAATTGCCTGAATGAAATTCCTTTAAATTCTAGTATTTGGGAAGCTGAGGTAGATTGATTACTGTGTGTTCAAGGCCAGTCTTGGCTACAGAGTGAGTTCCCGGTCAGCTTGGACTAGAATGAGTCTGTATATCCAAAAGCCAAAATCAATCAGTCAATCAATCAATCAATCAATCAATCAATAAAATAAGTCCTGATTATAAGGAGCATTTGTTTACAACCCCAAATCCATAGTAGCTTGCAAAGCCCAGACATGAGACCTGTCTTCAGAAAGGTGGGTGGAGCACATTTCAAAGGCCATCTACTATTGGATTTCTGGATGGTTAGCATTTAGTTAATGATCTTAACAAATCACTAGGGCCCCAAAGAGTCAAGTCCCTTCTGGTGAAATTTGCTTTGTCTAGAGATAAGACCTAAGATAGGTGAGCCCTCAGCAATCCAATAATCATATGGTATGGATAACAACCACATTCAGCAGGTTGACACTCCCCTCAGAACACCTTCCTATGCAGTCTGAAGTACGAAAGCATTCTCATGTGAGTAGCACCTGCAGGTAACCAGAGCCCCTACATGTGACTGTTCAGCCCACAGCCCCATGGAGCAGTGACCATGTGCTCATCTGGGGTGGGGCACAGGTGGCTGAATCAATACAGATGTGTAGAAGATTCTAGCTGGTGGTTACTCACATTAGCACCCATTTTTTCCCCAGGTGCATATGTACACACTTTAATAATTTTTCTTTCTGCAAATTGAAATATTCTATGTGGAAATATGTAAACATAGAATGAACACACAAAAAAGAAAACAACAAGCATTCCTCTCCATACACTTGCCTCAGGCAGCATGGTTTGCTCATGACTCTTCAAATACTGTACTTTCATCAGGTCTCTTCTTTCTCTCATGTTTTTCTTGTCCAGGAGAATTCTAAATACCACCTCAGAGCAGTTCCACCCATCCTCTCATAGAAGATCAGTCAGTTCCACTACCTGCAATTCTCTCTTTGATCCCTCCAGCTCCTGTGCTCTCTCCCTTTATGAAATTCCATCTATGCCTGCTGTTTGGTGCTTAGCAGAGACTAGAGCTCCTGGACATCCCTGGGCCAACACATCCCCTGGGAGATTTGTTAGCAAGCAGGCTCTGGTTCAGCAGGACTGAAGTGGGACCTGAGCGTCTGAATTTTTAAAGCTCCCAGAGGATGCCTTTGTAGCTGGTCCAAGGATCTCACTTGAATATCAAGGATAGAGACTCTGGTTTTTCCTTACCTCTACCTTTCTTTCCTCCTACTAAAAATACTTACTGGGCTCCATCTATATTTTATACTTAGTGTCATATGCTGGCATTGAAGAAACAAAAATAACCTGTTAGTAACTTCATTTGCACTGATATTTATTTGTGCTTTGATTGACATTTAGATTTACAGCTTTTTTTTCTTTAATCCTTACCTCCTTGAAGGTAGGTAATTACTTATGACACTTAAATAGTATTTTGTCATGAAGAGAGCCCACACACTGAAATCAGCAAATCTTAGCTACAGTCCCATGCCCATCCTTTTTTTTTTTTTAATTACTGGTAATCAACTTTTAGCATTTAAATTTTTAAAAATATTTTATTTTTATTCATTTATTTGAGAGAGAAAGAGAGAGAAAAAAAGAATGAATAGGCATGGCAAGACCTCCAGACACTGAAAACGAACTCTAGATGCATGTGCGATCTTGTGCATCTGGCTGACATGGGTCCTGAAGAATTGAAACTTGGTCCTTTGGCTTTGCCAGCAAGCGCCTTAACCACTAAGCCTTCTCTCCAGCCTGTCCCAACCCTTTTTAAGTACATATGAGGCTTGGGCAAGTTTCATAGTGTCTGTGGCTCAGTTTGGCCACCTAAGACATGGGTGTCATGCTCATGGCAAGAGATTCAGCTTGCAGAGTACCTGTCTGGTGCAGGGGTGGAATCCATCGGACCTGGGCAGTGCCAGGATCTCCCTATGTACCCAAAACTAATCAGCCCCACACATCCTGGGAATTCAAGTTTATGGCACAATAGCAGGAGAGAAAGGCTGAGAGAGTTTTGGCTTCTTCTGCTATAGTTCTCAAGTTGAAACTTAAATGATTCCATGAGAAAAGATGGTCAATTGGTAACTAAACTTTAAGAAAAATCATGCATTTTATAGGTTGAGAAAAAGAGGGAAATCACAGGCCTTATTCTTAATGCCTGTGAATTCAGCACTGAAACCTGCTACTATTTCAACCCTATTTACAAATCATAACTTTGCTTTACTTTTAATTTAGGCAGTATGAAGAAATCATACTGGAAAACTTTAAAACCTCAGAGAGCTGTCATGGGATATGGGATAGGCCTCTGGATTGCTAGAAAACAGCAGATCTGTGTTTTAGGCCTGAGTCTTCTAATAACTTATTGAGCAGCCATAATAAAAGTTAGTTGCAAGGTATTTTGGCTGCTTCCTCATCATAAACTGAATGGGTCAGACTAAATGATCCATGAGATTTGTTTCTACTTTTTGAAAAAAGAAAAGAAAATCCAACTATAATTCTTACTAATTTTGTTACCAATATTGAGGAAATGAAAACTTCAGTGAAGTAAAACAAATTCTTTATAACTTTTACAAATGAACAGAGTAAATGAGATTATAGAGAGGGATATTTAAAATGCTCGAGAGAACACGTTTAAGTAATTTGAAGCAATTGAGGAGCTTGGATTTAGGTACAAAAAATTGATTGGCTAATTGCAAACCATTCTTAACTACTCATTAATGCACATCGGATAACACACTTTGCTTAAATTAAGTCCCTGTAGATTTTTGACAGGAATAAAGGATATTTCATTAAAAAATTCTATCTACATTATATGCTTGTATTGTTACTTTGCCTGCTTTGGGGCAGTCACAGTGTCCCGTGGTATTTGAAGGCTTGGGTGCTGATGCATGACTTTGGGTTTGAATCCCAATCCTGTCACCTCATGGAGAGTCATTTCAAGTCACATATTCTCTTGTTAGAAGATTCTTCATCACTATCCCATCAGAAGGAAGTAGTGAGGACTATGTGAAAGGTTAAATTTAGAATGTTGCCTGATGCATAGTGGGTGTTATGTTAAGATGGCTTCATAGGATTATATTTATAACATGACTTATTCTAAGTATGATCTGTAATCTTATGTCTAACTACATTCTTATAGTTCTAGCCAAATTTATAATTCGAAGTTTCTTTGCCCATTCAAATTGTTTCTCTTGTTGGTGTTTTCACTGAGAACACCGTGTGATAGGGACAAGCGGACATAGAAACAAACAACTGCCACTTGACACAAGAAACATATTCATTATATTATTTTCATCCATAAATAAAAGAGTGAGTTGAATTAAGTTAGATTTGACTAATTGGGGATTCATATCCTTGGTTGTTTTGAAATGTATGAAAAATAGACTAAAATTATACGCTAAATGTTGTGCATACACTTTTTTCTAGGGTGAAAGTCTGTACCACTCATCATACTCTTAGAAGAGACAAAGAAATGTTGAGAGCATCCCATACCAATGTCTTTTACCTTCATTTTGGCTCTACATTTCTTTTTAAAAATATTTTTAATTTTATTTATTTTGAGAGAGGAAGAGAAAAAAAGCAGAGAGAGAGAGAGAGAGAGAGAGAGAGAGAGAGAGATAGTGGGAGAGAAAGAATGGACACACCAGGGCCTCAAGCCACTGTAAATGAACTCCAGACTCATGCATGACCTTGTGCATATGGCTTAAGAGGGTCATGGGGAATCAAACCTGGGTCCTTAGGCTTCACAGGTAAGCATCTAAACTGCTAAGCAATCCCTCCAGCCCTTGGCTCTACATTTCTACAGCTACAGAATATTGGAATGCCAGTGGCATAACTTAGGGAAATAATAGATTTTCCTGGGAAACTGATAACTGAAGCCTTTTCCTAGTAAAATGCAAAATTAGTATTTTGACTATTCCTTATGGCAGTAAGAACAAAGAAATATAAAGAGCATATTTTTACTTGACATATTACATAATTTGTCCCTCTTTCAATGAAATAAATACTGTCTAACTAGTTTCATGGAATGTTTATATTCTCTTTAGAATTGCTAGTCAAGATTTGGGCATGATGTAGGATTATATTTATAACAGTTTTGTACATCATTCTAGAGTTTTATAAGTGATGAGTGAAATATCTTGGATCAAGTTATATCCTTAATTGATTTACCTTAAGTAGATTATATTTCTTTTGTTACCTCTGCTATGATAGAATTCTGTCCCTATGGAATTATCTGAGAAGGGGAACTGGCCAGAAAAATCAAGCCTAGATTTTGGACCAGAATAAAGGGCAAAGAATTTGAAATCCAATAAATTTGTGGCCAGAAAACCAGAGAAAGTTAACTCTGAGCTGATTGGAGTAATACACACTAACTTCAGAATGAGTGGGTGGATATTAGGACTAGTAAGTCAAGAAACTGAAATCAGGCCTTCATACCATCAAGTCGTATGTTCCAAACCTAAGACAAGAGGTGTTTCACACGGTGCAGATAACTAAGTTGCTTGAGAAATCACACTACCAACTCCATAAGATAGTTCCAGGAGCTCCTAAGAATATCTGTGTTTTACCAAAGCTGCTCACAGAGCTGATCTGGCCTGGCTGGGCCCTGTGCCCTTGGGACACTGCTGTAGGAGGGGAGGTGACCACTGTGATGGGCAGGTGTTCAGGCTGCATCTTTGACAAGCAGCTGTTTGGCTTTTCTGCTGCTTCCTTTGGAGGAAGAATGACTGAGGCTAGTGAGCAAGGCATTCAACATCTTCTTATCAAAAGTTCCTGAACTGACTTTCAAATAAAGACTTCTAAAAGACAAGAACTAAACTTACCTAATATAGTGACATCTTATGTGTGACTATTAAAGAGTATTAAAAATGCCATATAGCTTTTCTTGGATCTGTATATAACCTGCTCCTGTTTGGATCTTTACCTCTTTATTTCATTCAGATAATTAGATACATTTACTTGTTTCTGTATCTTATATTGCTCAGTGGTCCATACCAAACCATTCTGGATGCTTCTTTTCATAGACTTCTTAATACATACTGTGCAGATGGCCTTGGAATAAGTTTTATGCTAGTCACATTGATTTTTTTTCTGTTGAACAAAAGAACAAAGTGGGGATC
Source organism: Orientallactaga sibirica (assembly GCA_036365145.1). Lineage (NCBI taxonomy): Eukaryota > Metazoa > Chordata > Mammalia > Rodentia > Dipodidae > Orientallactaga > Orientallactaga sibirica. Next base: position 16,948,037 of record JAEOAD010000015.1, read on the forward strand.
CTAGATTGCTTTGGAGGAGATATTCATGTCTGATCAAGCAGATATACCAGCTGTAAAACTTAATGTCCTGGGCTATTTGGACTGGGAGCATTATAAAGGAAGATGAGGATTTGTAGAGAAATTAATTTCTATATGTGAATCTTCCCAGAAGCATCCTTCATTCATGCATTCATTTGCAAGCATATTCTGATCAATTCAGTTGTCCCAGGTATTTCTGAGGTAACAGAACACATACCAAATACTCCTGCTCTCATGAAACACAGGCTCTAATGGGAAAAATGGTAATAACAGACAATTGCAGCCCAAGGTAAGAAGTGTGTTAGAATGAAGGAAGATACAAGAGCCCTGGGGAGTCGTATGGAATGTTCAGGACATGGGCTGTTTAGGGAAAGCTTTGTTGGAGTTTTCTAGATAAGTAAGGACTATAGTAGGAAATTTCATGGAAGAACATGTAGATGTTTATGTTCCTAAAATCACAGATATTATCTAAGTTCATAGAAGTACAAGACTCACTCAGTACCATGGAACAAAGAAGTTCTAATCGCTCATTTCTGGATACTACCCCCAAGCATTTTTGACATCTGGCCTCATTGCTATGGGGTAATATTTCTATACTATCTGCTTTTGTGGAAATTTAACAGGCAGATCTCTGTGGGACTATGTGAGGACTGTGCTTTTAGGAAGGGATTCTGGGAAGGGTAGAAGGAAAAAAATAACTGAAACCAGAAGACCTGAGACTAAATCCTGACCCTCCCATAACCTAACCCAAGTTCTGTTCTGAATCTCAGCTTCTTCCCAAGTCATGATTCATAATATTACCTGCTATAGTATTACTGGGGAAACTAAATGGGATGAAGGATGCTGACACTATTTGAAGGACTGGGATGTGGTAATGACAGTTGCTATTATTACAAGTTGCATACTCCCACATACCTTCACATATACAAGACCATTTCAGAACTAATCTGAGTTTCTAGGAGGAAAGTAGCTTGAAGGACTTTCTGAAGGAAGGTGAGAAGACAGCTCATTGTGCTTAAAGTAGGAGGTGATTTGAAGAGAAATCACACTTCCATGGTGTTGGTGGACACAGATGAGTGTGTTTTAAGATACACCTGACCAAACAGATGGAGCAGAGACAATGAGGGAGGACAAGTGGAGGTGTAGTGGTGGCAGAGTGCTGACAGCTGGGACATGTAGGCTGCCTGGGTGGCAGCAGCAGTGTGTGGAAGGGACAGTGGGATCATGGGTTTTGAAATGTGTATAGCGGGAAAGGATCCAAATAGATGTCAACAGTCACACATCCATCCTGCCAGTGAGGAAATCAGGGTATGTAATTTGCTTCTAGTCATAACCAGGGTCAGCTACTGCACTGATATTCCAACTTTTGAATTCTGGCTTTCACTTGTTTAGTTTTCCTACCTCCTAACACTCTCCTGGAGGGAACAGTGAGTCTGCAATTCAATCCTAACCACCTTACCTATAGAGACTAAAATCCACAGAAGGATATATTTATAAATACATTATTAATGTATGTTTCTGTATGATTCAACCCTCTATCATTGATATAAACTAGTAATCTTTCTTCTTATTTTTTTCACAAGTCCCTTTTTTCATTTAAACACATATTTACTAAGGTTTTTCGTATTCTGGGCACCACACAAAGAAATAAGGATCTTAACACAAGCATAATTTTATCTGGCTCAAGCTATTCATGGTGCCATACAGAAGACACACAAAAAGTCAGACACATGAAATATCATTTGGTTAACATGCACAATGAAGCACATATCAAATTTGAAATAGGTGAGAAGGCACCTAAGATAATAGTTCTTGAAGAGGGTCTTGGATGGGAACTAGTTTTCTAGGTAGAAATTGGAGATGGATTTAAGTACTCAGTAATGAATGTGATGATAAGAAGGGTCTTCATGGCTGCCAGGCAGAGAAACCCTTTCCTGACAATGTGTGACAGCTTGTGATTAAATGATAGACAGTAGCCCTGATAAATGATTTAGGGAAACATTGTGTCTCAACCACGTGAAAGGTGACAAAGGAAAGGATAAAAAAAATCTTTGATCCCAAGGCAAGTAATGACTCCTATTATCAGAAAAGAGACTAATTATTATAAGGAGTCACTTTTATTTTTTGAAACCCCACCAGATGCTACTGGGCTTGTGGCTCTTTCTGCTTTATTCAAATGTGCGAAGGAGACAGAATTTTTTTTCCCCCTACATTTTAAACTTTGGCAGCTATGATTGAATCCATACATCTGCATGCTGCAATAATGATATAGTTTCTTAAAATCCCAAGGTGATCTCTTTTATGTTTGGAGATACTAAGATGTATGTAGCATGACCTCTGCTCTCTGGGAATGTAGAGTCATATGGGGAAGAATGAACGCAAAGGAAAACAAAGGCAGTGGAATGCATTCCATTGGACAGGAGTGCAGGGTGCTGAGACACAACTGATGGTTGAATATGGCTGTGCTAAGATGGAATCTTGAATAGTGAGCAGGAGCCAGAGAGTCATAGAGGAAGTAAGAAAATTCTTGCACATCTGGACCAAAGATGGATGAGGCAATAAAGGTGCTGCTGAAGAAAGAGAAGGACAATCCCAAGAAACCTCCAAAGCTTCAAGGAATTTCAGCTTTTTTTTTTTTTTTTTTAACAATATTGGCGTTTTAGCTTTAGAAGAATCATCTGTCTGCATTAGAGAGGAAGAAATGGAGATGGGAAAGATTGAACATATGGAGACCAGTTGTCCAATACTGGAGATACACTTGGAAACACATGAAGAACAGTAAATAAGGACATTATCAGAGGAAGAAATTAATGATGGATTGTTGGAGGAGAAAGAGTATGTGGAAGGATATCTCAAAATTTCAAGTTTATTTACCTATGTAGATAGTCATGGTGTGATGTGTGATCAGTAAGACATAATGAGTTAGTTTTCTTTTTGTGTGTGTGTGTGTGTGTGTGTGTGTGTATACATGCGTGTGATAAATTGAGGTTTAGGCTTGCTGGTTTGAGATATCTGTGGGTCCTCCAGGTCTGGATGTCCTATGGATCATTGGATTATAAATAGAGCAGAATTGGTCTGTAGCTGAGAAAAGATTTCCGTGCTTCATTTGAAGATTTTGACATTACTGATGTATTAAATAGTAGTTTGAAGTATGGAAGAGGGAAGTAATTGAGTTTTCTAAGGCCAAATGAACAGAGAGAATTGCTTAGTTACTCCCCTATTTGAAATTATATGGCAGAAACTGCAGATCTCAGTCATTGTTGACACAGCGTTCCCATGTTTGCCCCTGGGCAAACTTTGGTACAGGGCAGAGTTTCAGAAGTGGATTGAATCTGTAAGAAAATTTTGCCTAATGCAAGGGATTTGGGGGCTCAGAGTGAGACTGTATGTGTTTAGTCTCCAACAACTCTTAGTAGTAGTTGGTAGTTTAAATGACATTTGAGCCAATATGTCACACTAAATTTTTGAGTGAAATAGCTCTGGATCACAGAAGAAGATGAATGCACTAAGCCTCCTTGTTAGCTACCTGTTTTAGTTTGAATGAATCTGGCATTTTTTCTTTAGAGTTTATTATGACACAAATTAGAATTTAAAAAATATTTATTTATTTATTTATTTGAGAGAGGAGAGAGAGAATGAATATGGGTGTGCCAGTGCCTCCAGATGCAAACCAACTGCAGACACATGAGTCACCTCGTGCATCTGGCTAACGTGGGTCCTGGGGAATAGAACTTGGGTCCTTTGGCTTTGCAGGCAAATGCCTTAACTGCTAAGCCATCCCTCCAGCCCACAATTAGAATTTTAACATTTGAAAATGCAATAACTAGAGACAAAGTAACTTGTCTTTTCTTTGTATCTCAGAAATAATGGCAAGAGAACACTGGGGATTCCTAGTCTTCTTCCCTCTTTCAATTTCTTTTTTAATTCTTCTATCCTTTCCTATGATTCACTGAATAAGTAATAGAACACCTACTATGTCTCAGGTACTATTGTGGGAGGTCTTGTAAATATAGCATAGTCCTGGACCTCTAAGGAGGGTGGTCTTCTAGAGAAGATGATAATGTAAGTTAATAACTGCTCAGAAATGTTCAGGATAATAGACATGGAAGTGCTGAGTTCTAGTTCTGTGGTAGACTATTATTTTGGTGTCCTGTGATGAGCTACCCCATCAAGCACTTCCTGGATGCTCTTTCCTCAGACTAACTCTGGCCTTGGTTTATGTCTAGCTTTAACCAACTCCACAAGTAAAGGCTTGCTAAGCATTTGCACATTAGGTCTTGACTTCTTCTTCTTCTTCTTCTTCTTCTTCTTCTTCTTCTTCTTCTTCTTCTTCTTCTTCTTCTTCTTCTTCTTCTTCTTCTTTTTTTTTTTTGGAGAGACAGAGAGAGAGGGGGAGAGGAAGACAGATTGAGATGGGCGCGCCAGCAGCCTCTCAGCTGCTACGAACGAAATCCAGATGTGTGCATCCCTCTGTGGTCAAGTGCGGCATTGTGCCCTTGCATCACTGCATCTGGCTAAACGTGGGACCTGGAGATTGGAACCGCTGGAGATTGGAACCAGAGTTCTTAGGCTTAGGAGGCAGGTGCCTTAACCGCTAAGCCATCTCTCCAGCCCAGGGGTCTTGCCTTCTTGCAATGTTCCTTTATAATTTGGCCACTCTTCTGTGAGAAGATCAATTAGCCACAGGAATAGACTAGTTCTAAACACCAGCCTTGTGAATAACACCATTTATGTCATCCATTCTGCCCTGTGCCCCAGACAATGTTTTGTGAATCTAAAGAACCACTTGTTCAACAAACAGAATCATGATACATAAAGAGTTGGTGTTGTTCCAGATAAGGGAAGCAGGGCTCCTGACTTCTTGGTTATGGCTACTTTGGCTGCCAAAGCTTCTCACACTGCTGCTTCTTCCTCACCACTAATCATTTACCAAGTCACATAAGCCCTAACCTATTAACCACACTCCCATATATCTTCTTGCTACACTCTGTCATTTACAAAACCAGGTCCATTGAATTTTTCCTGGATTACTGCAACTGCCACTTTCTTTGTTTCCTTTCCTCTAGACTTTGCCATTCTGTGACGTTACTCTTTGTGTATCATTTAGGTATATGTTTCTCAGTCTTGATACTAATGACATTTTGACCAGTGTATCAATTGGTTTCTCATCACTGGGACAAAATACCCAACCACAAATAGCTTAGGAAAGGGAAGAATTTATTTTGGCTTACAGTTTCAAAGGGAAGTTTCATCATGCTGTGGAAGGAATGGCAGGACCAGACAGCTTGTGTCCTATTGTAATATGAGCAGGGGGAAAATAATGAGTGAGAGAGAGGCAAGTGAGGCTGAGTCATATCAACTCAAGACCCATCCACAGTGACACAGTTCTTCCAGAAAGGCTCTACCTCTTTAAGTTTTCACAACCTTCCAGAACAGTGACACCAATGGGGACTAAGTCAAAGACATAATTCTTTGGGAACATTTTGCATTCAAACTACCACAGCCAGGTCCTTGTTATGGAAAGAGTGACAGGGTTTTATCTTGTGCATTGTAGGATATCCACCACCATCCCAGACTCTACCAAAATACCAGTAGCTCTCTCCAAATTATTATAATAAAATTGTCTCCAGACAGTGCTAGGTATCCCTTGGGGAACAAAACTGCCACTCATTGAGAACATCTATCTAAAACTTTATCCGAAACCTAGTTCCATTAGTTCCTGTTAAAAATATCTGTGAAAGGGCTGGAGAGATGGCTTAGTGGCTAAGGCGCCTGCCTGCTAAGCCTAAGAATGCTGGTTCCAATGTCCAGTGGTTCCAATCTCCAGGTCCCACATTTAGCCAGATGCAAAGTGAGGCAAGGGTGCAATGCCGCACTTGCCCACAAGGGGGCGCACACATCTGGATTTCTTTCTCAGCAGCTGAGAGACTGCTGGCGCACCCATTTCTGTCTCCCTCTCCCTCTCTGTCTATCTCTCTCTCTCTCTCTCTCTCTCTCCAAAAATAAATAAAAATAATTTAAAAATTTAAAAATATATCTGTGAAGGTACCTAGTACCTTTTGTATATTTTCTAGGTGATTCTCTTCTTATGAAAGGGAAACAAATGGTCAGAAAGTTAGAATCATGTTTTGAATGTTATCACTTCACTTCTGATCTGAAATGAGACCTTCTTACTTAATTACTTCATGTCTCTATTTCTGTGCAGAGAAAACCAGAAATATCAAGGTGTTTGTGTTAAAATATAGGGAATTTTTTTTGTTAGAACCACATCCACTATCTATAGAAGACATTGCCTGTTTTGGTTTTGCACACTTGCTTCAAGACCTTACTAGGTACTGATACCACCACACTCAGCACTTTGGAGTCATTGTCATATTTAATCCTCATGAAAACTTGGGAGGCAAGCACTATTTGTATTTTTAGTTTTCCAGTGAGAAAATTTAAATCATGTCACTTTCCCTAGTAGCATAAGAAACCCTGACCAGAGTCCAGATTTGAAAGACCTCTGGAGCCATGAACTTCATCATGTTGAAAGTTGTGCTCTTGAGCAGCTCTGCTGTTTACTAGCACAGTATTCTCAGCTTGACTCAGCTCAGCTAACTGCTTCCTTGAACTTTGCTTCTTTTTCAATGAAAATGAGGAAAATAACCCCTGTTCCAGATACAAATCTATTATCTAGCACCAAACAGTTAGTTACACAACCAAAACTAATTCAAACTTTTTGATTACATATATCTCTATATATGTTGTTGTTGTTGTTGTTGTTGTTGTTATTATTATTATTATTATTATTATTATTTTGGTTTTTGCGAGGTAGGGTCTCACTCTGGTCCAGGCTGACCTGGAATTAACTATGTAGTCTCAGGGTGGCCTTGAACTCTCGGCGATCCTCCTACCTCTGCCTCCTGAGTGCTGGTATTAAAGGCGTGCGCCACCACGCCTGGCTTATATATGTTATTTTTAATTGATCTATTACATTCATGAGTTAATCATTGAAGATGTGCGTGGAAACGGATGTTAAAATGGTAAAACAATATGTAATATTTAAAATTTGAGAAATGTCTAGTGTGTATGAGAGACAGAGACAGTTTTAGGTAGGACAAGGCCCAAGATGAGTTGAGATGAAGGAGGAGAATGACAGCAGCCTGACTGATGCAACTTTAGGTGGGTACATTCCCTAATCCACACTTCTCTGACCTAACAATGCCCTTGGCCACAATTTTCCTGCTGATATCATCTCAGAGTCAAGCTGGCTCCTCTTCTGGTGGCAATCCATTCTCTGATTGATTACCTCCTCAGCATAGTCCCTGCTCCCCACTAAATTCCTCAATCCTTTTGTCTTCTGTATCCCCTTCCCCCCAAAAAACACTGTATAAAAACCTAAAATATCTAGTCTTATTCCAGCTTTTCTCTCTTTCTCCCTCCCATAGATAGTCCAGCAGCTGAGAACCTCAATAAAAAGCATTTTTTCCTCCTTCAGAGTGGTCGTGCATGGTCTGGTCTTACCGACAGAGAGAGATAGAACAAGACAATATGATCTTCTAGGACACCTAACATACACCCACTGTGTGTATGGATTATTTCATTTCATTGTCTTCAATGCAGTTGTTATCATCTCCACTTAGTGTCTAAGATAATCAAGTCTCAGAAAAGTTGAAGCTAATATTACATGGCTAGTTCCTGGCAGACTATGATTCAAACCCTGTATTTTTGGTTGTGAAACCAACACTGCTGCATCATTTTACTTTCATGTGACACTTTTATGTTTTAAAGCTGAATATGTTTGCAATAAAGTCAAACTTTGATCTTATGAAAAAAAAAACTATAGACATTCATTCTTGTTCTACCTGAAGTAGCATCCTATAGAAACAATGACCATAACAGTTCAATTCATACTAAAAAGAGAAGCAGGCATTGGGGGGGGATTTCAATTTTGACCATGGATATTTATTTTATATTAGAAGTTGCTAGAGTCAGCAAGAAGATTGCACATTCTTGGAATCAACTCTTCAAAAGAAGCCCAAGGGAAAGAAGGCTTCACAAGAGATAACAGTTACCTTGAGATGATTGATAACTTTGTAATCATCCTTTCTAAAATGTTTAATAAAAAATAAGAAAATTGGGCTGGAGAGATGGCTCTGAGGCTAAATGTACTTGTTTTCAAAGTGCCTGACAGCCCGGGATCAATTCCCCAGTATCCATATAAAGTGGCACATGCGCCTGGAGTTCATTTACAGTGGCAGGAGATGTTGGCATGTCCATACTCTCTCTCTCTCATTTTCACTGTTTCTCTCTCCTTCTTTCTCTCTGTCTCAAATAAATAAATAATTTGTAAAAATTAAGAAAAAAGAGGACATTTCATTATTGAGTAGTTAAAAAGTTGTATTTGGACTCATGAAAGTAATAGGCATGTCTAAAATCCTGTTGACATTTATATAAATGGGCCTCAGGGCCATTGATGCATAGGGATCCAAAAAAAAAAAAAAAACCAAAAAGAACCATGTGTCATCTAGGAGGTCTTGCCAGGATGAGTTTGTTTCTTTCTTTTATTAGTGTAACCTTTTAAAATTCAAAACAATAGTTTACTTTATTTTTTTTTTTTTATTATTTTGTTGCAGAGAAGCTGTGAACTTATCAGAAGACTACAATGAAAATAAAAGAAAATGTGATGCAGAATTTCACAAAAATAAATGAACTGAGTAGAACATGAACTCTTGCCCTTCCCCTGCGTTGTTCTATGGTTTCAGCTGGGGCCCTGGTGATGGTTAGCTGATCCTCCCTTGTTCGTTGACTAACAGAAAAAAATGAAATGGAATAGATTTTACAAAGAAGAACTGTTTTGTTGATGCAATGGGATGATCAGCCCTTGCTCATGGGGCAAAAGAAAAAAAATATATACCCAAACAAAAAGCAGCAAGTAAATTCTTGGTCAGCTAGGAGGTCTTGCCAGGATGAGTTTGTCCTTTCTTTCTATTAGGCAACTTCTTCTAGTTGGTTATCTTTGTACCTTTTAAAATTCAAAACAATAGTTTACATTTAAAAAATAAGTGATATGTTATTTTGTCTCCTGCCCATGGAACCCCTTCTACTTCTAAAGGAGGGAACTAGAGGAAATAATGGAGGCTAATATGATCCAAATATATTTATATATGAAATTGTCATCATATAAAGAAATATTAGTTATAAAATAAGTAGTATGTTTCATTGATTAAAAGTAGGGATGTTGGGCTGGAGAGATGGCTTAGAGGTTAAGGCATTTGCCTGCAAAGACAAAGAATCCTGGTTTGATTCTCCAGGACCCATGTAAGCCAGATGCACAAGGGGGTGCATGTATCTGTAGTTCGTTTGCAGTGGCTGGAGGCCCTGAGGTACCCATTCTCTCTCTTTCTCTCTGCCTCTTTCTCTCACTCTCTCAAACAAATAAATAAAATATATTAAAAAAATAAAAATAAAGCCGAGCGTGGTGGCGCACGCCTTTAATCCCAGCATTCGGGAGACAAAGGTAGGTGGATCGCCATGAGTTCAAGGCCACCCTGAGATTACATAGTGAATTCCAGGTCAGCCTGGGCTAGAGTGAGACCCTACCTTGAAAAACTGAAAAATGAATCCCCCCCCAAAAAAGATAGGGATGTTGTTTTGTTTTGATGCATGATTAGTTTTATTTGTAATACAGAAAATAGAGGATTATAATTCTAACGTGCATGGTCATAGGTAGGGACTCTATAGGAAACTCAGTGGACACAGCAAATGTTGGCATGTGGTAGAAAACACATAAAATGGCTTTTTTGAAGTGTAATGACACAAGGGAATCAAAACAGCAATTTATGCCAAAGAATCTGTTCTCAAGGGTAACATGTTGAAACACAGAAATAAATGAAGGAGAGGATGTGCATTCTGTTATGGTTTAGAGGTGAAGTATCCCCTCCAGGTTTGTGTATTTGAATACTTGGTCCCCAGATGGAGGCACTGAACTGGGAGTTATGGAACTTTATAAGGAAGCATCTAGCTGGTGGAAGTGGGCAAGTAGGATGAGTTTTGAGATTTATAGCTCAGCTCTGCTTCCTTCCCCCATTCTGCTTCCTGATCTGTCCATACTTGAGCAAGCAGCCTCATGCTCCTGCTATTGCAGCTATGCGATGCTCCTGCCACCATGCCCTCCCTCCTCACCATGATAGACTATGTCCTCAGACCACAAGCCAAGCCAAGCCTCTCCTTCCTTAAGTTGCTTCTCGTCAGACATTGATTTGAGCAGTGAGAAAGGTAGCTAACAAAAGAGTTCGGTGTTTCTGCACCCATACGCAGACACACATGTTCACGATGGATGTTCAGACTTATGCAATGGTGCAGGTGATAGCACTCATGACCTAAGATGGCCACAGTGTACAAGTCTTGAGTGATGTTTCTCTAAGTATAGTTCCTGCACCAGCAGCATCTCCTCAGCTAAGAAATTAATAAAAATGAATCTCCCAGGAGCTTCAGAGATGGCTCACTCAGAAAAGTGCTTGACACACAAGCATGGGGACCTGATTTTATATCCCTAGCACCCATGAAAATGCCTGGTGGGTGTGACAGGTCACCTGGTATCTTAGCTCTCAAGAGATGGAGATGAGATCCCCAGGGCAAGCTGGCTAGCTAGACTAGCTGAATCAGTGAGTTCTTGGTTCAAGTGACAGACCCTATTTCAATATGTAAAGTACAGAGCAAGTGAGAAAGACACTCAATGTCAATCTGTAGCCTCCACATGCACACACACACACATACACATACTGGAAGCAAATGCACAATTCTGAACACCCTTCAGGCTGTTTTTCTATCTTGCTACTTACCCTTTCCAAGTCCTTGACACTAATACAGTTATATCTACCTATCCTTGGTTGTTTCTTCCTTCCACCAGACTGAACATAGCATTGGGAACCTTTGCTAGAGAGTGGATATTGATCTCCTTTACATTGTAGATAAAGGAGAGTCTGTTCTATTATTCCTGGTGGTCATATTCTATGAAATCACTAGAAACTCTGAACTACTAAGTACTGACGCACTGCTGGTCACAATGATTTTGCCAACAAGTTTATGCTTAGCCTTGTTTTAATACATATTTTGGGGTAAAAAAACACCTTACATAATATTATACATCATTGATTCGTAAGCATAAAACTCACAGGCAAGCACTGCACTCATTGCTGAAGAAAGCTCACCTAATGCGTTTTTTTTTGCATAAGGCAATACATCACAGCCTGTGTGTGATATGAACACAAGAGATCCTTCATTGTGATGCTTGGGATCACTTTGAGCAGCAAATTGGTGATTCCTAGAAAGAGAAAAAATATGTGAAAAAACATGGCAAATAGGCTGTGGAAGGATGTAGTATGATAATGGAAGCAAGAGGACAAAGTGGCCTTTTATTTGCATTCGCTGCAGATATTTACATTGTTGGGGTACTCAAAAATTTCTCCAGTTGGTTCTGTGTATATCTACACATGTCATATATATTCATTTTAGAGTTGAAATTGTACTTTAATAAGTAGGTGAATTCACAATTACATCATTCAAAAATTCTTACCCCCACTCACAATATATATAAATGGACCAAAATGGAGGGAAAAGATCCATAGTTACCATCTCATCTGTAACAACTTAAATACAGACAAAACATATGAACAAAGATTTCTAAAGATATTGCACATTAGAAAACAAAGGATGGTGATTTCTGAGTGATGGTAAACCAATGGAGTGAGCTCTATGCTTGTTTCAGCTTACTACTCCAGGGAAGGTTTCAAGGAAATGGTGCAGAGAAGAAAGTCAGCAAGGGGACAGTAGTCTCCAAAGACATAACAGGAATTTAAAGTCTTGGAAAGCCAAGGTATCTGAGTGTAGAGTATTGAGACAAAGGACTAGAGAGGGTAGAACTGCACAGAGTGAACCCAGAGACCTGCAGAGGGTTATCCTCATGTGCTCAACCAGTAATTAGCACAGGGTATGAGCAAACTTTGAGAAATAAGAATGAATCACTGAAAGGCTCTCGGAGAAAAGTCCTTCCAGTGCACATTGGGCCAGTAATAGTGTTTGCTCCCTTGAACTAAAGTGCAATCCTCACATTTCATGGATAATAATAATGTATTCGGAAGTAATTTGTAAGAAAATTTACTCCTAAACTGAACACTGCTATAGCTCTTACTAAAACAGTTTAAACAGAGCTTAAAAGTGTTAAAATGTTTTAAAATAAGTGTTTATAAAACAAAGCTCTAAAATATTTATTTCAACACAAAAGGCCAGTATTTCTTACTATAACATTTACAGTATCCAAAATCTAGTAACAACTACTAGATATTCACCAGAGAATAATATATGATTTATGATGGAAATAAAACCACATATTAATGAAGATTAGCAACCCCCCAAAATGCACACAAGGTAAATTAGTTGCAACAATTACTGAAACTATATTCCATATATTTAAGCAGCTATACATTTAATAACATTAGAGAGATGGACGATACAAAAAAGATACAAAAGGACTATAAAAGGCAAAAACAGCAGCGTGTGAAGTTACAAATATCCTGCATAGGTTTAAGAGTGTTATTAAACATTGCAGAAAAAGCTTGGTGAATTTGAAGTCAAAGAACTATCTTAATTCAAAGTTAATTGTAGACAAAAGACTGAAGAAATTACAAGAGCAACTTCAAACAACTTAGTGCATGTGTGGCTGGAGTCCTAAAGAGTAAAAGGTAGAATTAACAATTAAGGGTCATATAATGACATTATAACATAATTTTTACACTATATTTTAACAAAATCACTAATATTTCTATAAAAATAAAACAAACAATAAAAAAACTGTGTTAGAAAAGAAAAAATAAAAGAGGCTTAAGTGTTTTATTGAAAAAACAGAGTAAAAAGTAGGTGTGAGAAAAAGAACAGGAAAAAAAAATCCATAAAATTATATAGACCCAGTATGGTGGTGCTTCCCTGTAGTTCTGGCACACAGGAGACAGGCAGAAAGACTATGAATTTGAGGTCATCCTAGGATACACTGATTTTGAGGCCAGTTTGGGCTACATGGCAAGACCTCATCTCAAACAAGCTTAAAAATCTAATAGCAGCAACAGTAAATTCAAGCTCAAATAAAACATCCTTATCCCACAGAATAAAAGAATGAGGAATAATTCTAATCAAATAGCTTGAAAGCAGGGCTAAAGAAAATATTCTCATGACAAAAGGTGAATAGTGAGGGAATTCCATACAGAGAAATAAAGATAAGGGTGGCAGCAGGCTTATGACCAGACATGATGCAAGTTGGAAGTACTGAAACTTTTAAAAGGATGCTTCATTCTATGCCCAATGTAAACAGTTTTCAAAAAGAAAGGGAAAGTATTTTTCTAACCATATTAAAGTTAAGACAATTTATTGCCTGCAGAACATCACTGCAGAGGGCTTTTGAGGAAGTTCTTCAAGAGTAACAAAAATGATGCCAGGAAAAATTCTGATCTACACAAAAAAGATTGGTAAGCATGTAAACATAAATGTCATTTACATATAATTTAAATCTATTCAAACAAGTCAATTTTTTAAACAAAAATAATGGTAATATAGTACAGAATTCATAAAAAAGTAGTAAAGTGTAGAGGGGAGAATATAAGCGGAATCATAAATTGCTTTATAAATTGCAATGAAGGGTGCTGATCTGAAGGTGATATATATATGAAGGTAATATATATATCAAGTACTAAATAACATATCAAAGCTTATAGGCCAACAAAGACTGGGAGCCACATTCTTTATAAATACATATAAAATACTCAAACCAAAGAAGACAGAATACAAGTGAAGAATAAAACAGAAAAATGAGGCTAATATAAATTATTACCAAAGTAGAAAATTTATTTTCAAAATATCAATCAATAAATAAATGTAAAAGAGCCAGGAGTGGTGGTGCAAGACTTTAATCCCAGCACTTGGGAGGCAGAGGTAGGAGGATCACTGTGAGTTTGGGGCTACCCTCAGAGTACATAATGAATTGCAGGTCAGCCTGAGCTAGAGTGAGACCCTATCTCAAAATAAAAATAAAAATAAAAATAAAAAAATAAAAAATATAAAAGGTTTCAGCATTCCATTTAAGAAACAGATATTGAGCCGGGCGTGGTGGTGCACGCCTTTAATCCCAGCACTTGTGAGGCAGAGGTAGGAGGATCACCATGAGTTTGAGGCCACCCTGAGACTGACTACATAGTTAATTCCAGGTCAGCCTGGGCCAGAGTGAGACCCTATTTCGAAAAACCAAAAAAAAAAAAAAAAAAAAAAAAAAAAAGAAAGAAAGAAAGAAAGAAAAAGAAAGAAAAGAAAAGAAAAGAAAAGAAAAGAAACATATTGGGCTGGAAAGATGGCTTGATGGTTAAGGTGCTGATCTATGAAACTTAAGGACCCATGTAAACCAGATGCACAAGGTGATGCAAGTGCACATGCTCACAAGACGGTGCACACATCTGGAGTTTGATTACAGTGGCTGGAGGCCCTGGCATGCCAATTCCCCATCCCCCCTCTCTCTTGCATAAGAAAAGGTCACTCTGTTAGGCTTACCTAAAAAAAAGAAAAGAAACAGATACTGTCAGATTAGATAACAAGAATAATACTAGGGCTAACTTATCAGTTAAGGCATTTACCTGCAAAGCCTAATGACCCTGGATCAATTTTCCATTGACCATGTAAGGCCAGATGCACAAAGTGGTGCATGCATCTGGAATTCATTTGCAGTGGCTGGATGGCCTGGTGCATCCATTTTCTCTGTATCTTTCTCTCTGTGTATTTCTTTCTCTCTTTCTTTGCTTGCAAATGAATAAATAATTAATCATTTAAAAAATAATAGGGCTGGAGAAATGTCTTAGTGGTTAAGGTGTCTGCCTACAAACCAAAGGACCCAGATTCGATTCCCCAGGACCCACATAAGCCAGATGCACAAGAGAGAGCACACATCTGGAGTTCGTTTGCAGCAGCTGGAGGTCTTGGTGTGCCCATTCTCTCTCTCTCTCAAATAAATACAGTAAAATAAAAACATCCAAAAAATGAGCCTGCTCTCCCATATCAAGCTCCCACCAATCGTGGACTACACGAGAGTGCCTACAGCTATTAAATTTTCTCTAAAATAAGAATGGTTATCCCATTATCAGGCGCTGACTTCACTCTCTGTTGGAGATTTTGCTTCTTTTTGTCAGATGGATGCAGAACAGGAGGAGAGTATCAGCCCATCACACCTCACCAGGGCCCCAGCTGAAACCATAGAATAATTGGGGAAATGAGCAAGGGAGCTGCTTTCTTGGTGAACCTGACACCAGCACAAGGATGAAGGAGATAGACACAGAGAACACTCAACTCCTACTAAAACCAGAGATCTAGAGACACAGAGGCTCCCAAGACCTCATCACTGAAGTAGACCTAAAATGAACCCAACATGGTTCAGGGAAATTCTCAGAAGAGGGGCAGACAGAATGTTAGAGCCACAAGTTGAGACATTATGCACAGAAACATTGCCTCTTCCCCATAACCGATGGCTACCCCCACAATGCACGACCCATATTCCCCAAAGAGGAGGGTCCCTTTAGAGGGGGGAGGACAGGGAGGAGGCTAATGATGTTACCAAGATGACTATATACACACTATGTACATAACTAAGAAAAAGTAAATAAATAAATAAAGTCAGGCGTGGTGGCGCATGCCTTTAGTCCCAGCGCTCGGGAGGCAGAGGTAGGAGGATCACCGTGAGTTTGAGGCCACCCGGAGACTACATAGTTAATTCAGGTTAGCCTGGACCAGAATGAGACCCTACCTTGACAAAACAATAAATAAATAAATAAAAAAAAAATAAATAAATAAATAAAAACCTATTTAAAAAATAATAGATGTTGACTAATTTACACACACCTGTTAAATATAAAGACAAAAAAGGATAAAATGAAAAAGAATAAGTATGGTAACACCTGTTCCAAATTAATGCTAAATAACAGATTACTGGAGTAGCTGTGATGTCATCGTAGTTGCCTTTGCAGTGAATGGAATAACAAGGGGAAAAATGCAAGTTTTTAATGGGAGGGTTATTGCGTTATTAAGAAGATGCAACAAATAAAGTTTTTCTAAAACACATAAAGCATAAACTAATAAACCATAGGGGGAACAGATATGCATGCAAATGTCATGAGAAATTTCAGCACTTTTCTTTCCGCTATGGATAGGATCAGTAAAGAGAAACTTGGTGAGGATACAGATTACTTAATTATACATTGTTGGCCAATTTGAAGCAATGGCATTTTAGAAAAGGGACAGCATAATATTCATTCTTTTTATGTTAAAATGAAACTCTTTGTATAATAGACTATATTAGATCACAAAATGGTTAGAATAAATTAAAAGGAATTAACTATGACAAATTGAATACTTTGATCATGCTCCAACTAAATTAGAAACCAATACGAGAAAGATAATTGGAAGTTTATTAAACATTGTAAAGCTAAATACCAAACTTCTAAATAAAATATGGGTCAAAAGGGAATGCAAAGGGAAAACGGAAAGTATTTTAAAGTCCATTGACCTAGACATAAAACCTACCAAAATCTGATATCTACAGTGACTAGATTAACTATTGCCTGGATTCTCAGGTGAATTTCCAGCAGCAGTACTGCAGTTTTCTAACAAAGCTGGGTAGTAAACCAATTAATTTATTCCTTCAGAAACTAAAAGAAGACTAAATGAAACAATAAATAGAAGAAAGAAATGACAGTCAAGTGTATCTGTGATTGAAGATAGTGGTTACATTGCAATTGTATCAGTTGTCAATTTATGGCTTCTCAGTTCAAATGTACCCTTCAATAAATGCTCTGTAATAAGAAAAAAAAATGACAGTCAATAAAGTAGAAATAATTGAGACAAATAGAAAATCTATATAGAAAAAGCTAATAAAATCCTCTATAAGCATATTACAAAATTATTAAACTTCTAGTTGAATGGGGGGGGAAATGGCACAAATTCCCTGTATTAATAATAAAAATGTTGCATCATTATAGTTACTGCAAACCTTAAAATATTAGTGACTTGTTAATAACTTCATGGCAATGGATTTAACCACTTAGATGAGGCATAGGAATTTTAAATACACAAACTATCAAATTCACACAAGTAGAATTAAATAAATATTTCAGAAACATAAACTGCAGATAAAAATTTTTTCTATGTAGAGAGCTCTAGGCACAGGTGCATTAGCTGGGAATTCCATTAATGTTTAAGGAAAAAAAAAAAACAGTGTCATCAATAGATACACTGTTCCAGACAACTAAAGAAGAATGAATATTTCATTACTTTCTGTAGGCCAGAAATATTTTGAAAGTAAGCTAGATAGATATTAAAAATATTAGGCTGGAGAGATGGCTCAGCAGTTAAAGTGTGAGTGACACATGTATCTGGAGTTGTTTGCAGTGGCTGGACTCCCTGCTGTGCCCATTCCTCTTTCTGTCTCTCCTCTCAATCTCTCTCGGCTTGCAAATAAACAAATAAAAATATTATTAGAAACCAAGAGCACTTATGATGGTCAATCTCAACTGTCAACTTGCTTGGATATAGAATCACCTAGGAAAAAAATCTTTTTGTCTGACAATGAGCTTCTAGCTTAGGTTGACTAAGGTGGGAAAGCCCACCCTAATGATGGATGGCACCACCCCATGGGCTGAAGTCCTGAATGACTGAAAGAAAGCTGAGCACCAGCATTCATCTCTCCTGTTAGTCACCACAGCTAGAGTTGCTCCTGCACCTTCCTTCAACCTGTGAGCCAAAATAAACCCTTCCTACCTGAAGTTCCTTTTGTCAGGTATTTTGTCACAGCAATAAGAAAAATAAATAATACAGCACTCAACAGCTGAAAATATTTTATTTTATTTATTAATTATTGGTTTTCTATAAAAGGTTGTACTCTTAGATCCTTTTCCAATTCTACTGAGGATCTTTTTTGGTGGGGTTATTGGTATTCATTGTGGAGACCAAGAAGCCTCAGTCAGTCTCTGTAGTGTGGGAATGGGAGACATGGTGCCTCTGGCTATTCCTACCTGCCCTGAGACTCTTACAATCTTTTTGCCTCCTCTTCCTGAGCTTTGGGAGTAAGACAGGGATTTGATTCAGTATTTCTTTCTCTGTAGCCTCCGAATCTCTGTTTTGATGAGGTTTTAAGGACCGCACCATCTGTCACTTTCTCTCTGTAACTTATTTTCAGGATGGCCATGAGAGCAGTAATCATGTCACCACTTCCTCTATAATGATTTCTGGGCCTGGGCAGTTGAGGTGGAGGTGACCCATTTCATGGTAGACAGTCAGCTCTCGCTTCTTGAAGTATTGATGTGTCCTGGTTCTCCCAGTGTTCTCCTCCATCTGTAAGATAGAACAGATTCTCCAACTACATGTGAGAGCAGTTTGAACTAAAGTGAATAAGCCTGGTTATTAGAGAGATTTATTGATGTGCATATCCACTCAGTCAAAGAGCAGTGGAGGTTTCTCTAGAGCCTATTGCTTTTCTGTTCTTGGTTCCCAGAGCCAGATAAGTGATGTTTCAAGAAATTTATTGAAATTAATATTTTTAAAAATGTATAATGAATATATGCAATCATGTATAAATTTATCAAAATAAAAATAAAGTGAAAAAAATTACATGATGAACGAGTGTGATTTAACCTAGGAAGTTAAGATTGACTTAACATTTGTATATCAATCAATGTAATTATCTACATTGATGTCTTATAAATGAAGTTATATTACCATCTCAACAAATTTAGAATATGTATTTGACAATTTTTTTTTTTGAGGTAGGGTTTCACTCTAGCTCAGGCTAACCTGAAATTCACTATGTAGTCTTAGGGTAGCCTTGAAATCATGGAGATCCTTCTACCTCTACCTGCAAAATGCTGGGATTAAAGGCATGCACCAACACACCCAGCTCACCATCTATTCTTGATAGAACTTTCAGAAAACTAAGAATTAAAGGGAATGTGATAACTGATGACTATATAAAGCCCACAGGTAATATCACACTGAACAGTGACAGACTGCATGCATTCCTCCTGACAGAGAAGTAATGCAGGGGTTTCCACTTGTGTCACTTTCATTAATACTTAACTAGAGGTTCTAGCCAGTAGTAAAAAGCAAGAATCAACAAAACATGCTTGAGCAGCAGAAAGAAGGAAGTCTTCTTTATTCACAGGTGACATAATCATCTATTTAGGAAACTAGAGGTATTGGGCACAAAAATAGAAACAATAAGTAAGATAAATATGGTAATAGGATATGTGGTCAGTGTATAAAATCAGCTGTATTTCATACATTAGCAACAAAAATTACAGGTTGATATTGAAAATTTCAGTTATAGAAATGTTAAATGTGTGATAAGTCTGGCAATATATATACAAGGGTTATCTACTGAAAATTACAAAGTGTTTCTAGGGATAAATGAAAGATATAAACAAACGCAGGGATACTTGATATTTCACAATGGGAAAACTCAACATTGCCAAGATGTCAATTGATCTATAAATTCCAGGCAAACTCAATCACAAGACCAGCAGGCACTTTATGCAAAAATTGTCATGATTTTAAAATTTAAATGGGGGTACAAAGGGATGGAATAACCTATATAACTTTGGGAAAGAAGAACAAAGTTGAAGGTCTTTTATTATTGACTTGAGAAACATACTCTTCAACAAATTTCCAGCCAATTAGTAGAGAAACTGAACATCCATTTATACCCCCACCAAATTTTAACACTAGGTATGCTATATATAAATATTAAGTCAAGCAATGTCAGAGACTTGCATGTAAAACCTAATGTTATAAAACTTTGGTATGGCCGGGCGTGGTGGAGAACACCTTTAATCCTAGCACTTGGGAGGCAGAGGTAGGAGGACTGCTGAGAGTTCGAGGCCACCCTGAGAGTGCATATTGAATTCCAGGTCAGCTTGAATAACCATGTCTCCCCTTCCCACACTACAGAGACTGACTGAGGCTTCTTGGTCTCCACAATAAATACCAATAACCCCACCAAAGAAGATCCTCAGCAGAACTGGGACAGGCTATAGGGGGATCTAAGAATACAACCTTTCTATAGAAAATCAATAAATAATAAATAAAATAGAAATTTTGCAGCTGTTAATGAATGCTATATTAATTATTTTTCTTATTGCTGTGACAAAATACCTAACAAAAGGAACTTAAGTTAGGAATGGTTTATTTTGCCTCACAGGTTGAAGGAAGGTGCCTAGAATTACAATAAATAAAATCATCATATTTTATAAAATACTGAAAACTGTCAGGCAAAGCAAGAATAAAAGCAAAACAATAACTAAATAGATGAATACACAGAACATAGTTAAGTATAAAATACACTTAGCTCAATCAATGTTTAGGTTATTCTGAGTGTTAATCTAGAAATGGAATTGTTGTTCTTTTTCTTTGTTTTTACTATATAAAAGGTTAAACTCTAGATTCCCTCATGCACCGCCACCCCACCCCTTTCCCTGAGGGTGGTCCACCCTCCTTGGGGTTGTTGGGCTTCTTTGGGCTTTCTTTGGATGCTTCCATTGTGGCACAAGGCAATCTGTGGAACAATCCCTTTACTTGGTATTGTGGGATGTTTGTTTTATATTGGGGTTTGCCCATCTCCAGATCAACTCATGCTCTTGTTGAGAATGCACCTATATTTGCTCTCATGTAGCCTGTTTTGGGGTGGCCTGGTCTGGTTAATGAAGGTGGGTATTGTATGGTAATCCATCTACTGGTGCTCTTAAGTGTGATCAGGATGTAACTTGGGTGTGCTACCTCCAGGCAGGTGTAGGTGAGACCTTGGGAGGACTAACTTAATGAACAGCACGGGCCTTGTTCTTCAAATGCTGTTCACTGTCATGTGGTTTGGAATGAGCTCATCTTCAAGTCATTTCTGGGAATTGTGGCTAGGACACAGTAGCCATTCAGGCTTTTTACAAGGTAGGTGTGGGTGGTCGAATCCCTTCCAAGTGGGTAAGATGTTGCTGGCTAATGTAGGGCCGTGTCTGGAGACTGGGAACACTTCCCTCTGGAGGACATCTCTGGTTTCTTTGCATGTTTGTGCTCTTCTTTGCATATACTGGTTGGCAATTGTCCACCCCCTCAAAGACCACCCTGCCTATGGGATGCCCTTCTCCCTCCCTCTGTTGCTAGTTAGGGATTCCCTGACTGATAACTAAAACCCCACTAGGGGTCTTCCTTGGTTTCCCTTCCCCTGGATGTAGGCTCCAATTTCCAGAAGCCTCTAAATCTAGATGTGGGAGTGAGGGGCAAGCCCTCTCATTTGTCTCTGCTGTCATACTTGCCCACTGGCCCGCTTGCAGGTTGACGTTTTCCCTAGGTTGTACTTCCCAATAATAGCTGTGGCTGCCACCAAATGGGAGCCAGGCCCCCAAAGTTAGATCTGCCCACACCCTTGGTGGTTGGAACTTACCCTAGGTTGCCCTGTACTGCTGCAGAAGAGAGCAGAGAGGGCCCACAAATGAGACTCACTTGCACCTTAGCTCTCAGGGGCTTCCACAAGGATGCCCTGGGTTGCCTCTGCCAGTGGGAGGAAGCCAAGCCTCAAATTGTGGGTTTCAGCGGCCCCCCTGGAACTGAATCCAAGCTAAATTGCTGGAAACTCGTTGGTTGTCTGCCTGGGACTCTTGTGCTGATAGTTAAGTACAGACTTTAATGTTTTAAGAAGAAGAAGGGTGCATTGTGGGTTCTTTCCTTGGCTTGCCTCATGGTTACAGAGGCATGGCTCTCATTCTGCCATCTTGAATGGAACTCTCTATCCTTTTCCTTAACGGTCTTTGAGATGGGTTATTTCAATGTGTGTGTCTGTGTGTGTGTGTGTGTGTGTGTGTGTGTATCTGAGAGGGAGGGAAGGGGAGAGAGAGAGAGACAGAGAGAGAGAGAACATTAAGACTTGGGTTAAGAAACTTGTCCAAGATCGTGTAGCTGGTTGGGCAGCTGTCTGCATTTCACATATACAACTTAGCGTGATTCATAAGCAAATATATTAATTACATATTATCTAATAAGTGTTCTGACAGATGTTTACAGGAGATTGAGATCTTTTGGAATACAAATAGAAAGTAATAATTCTGACTGATGGCATAGTAACTCTCTTAAAGGAGATGGCATTTGACATGGCTAAAAAAATTGCCGTCAACTCTGCTTTCCTTATCAGAAGCTGGACTTTTGCAAAACTATAGCTATATCTTACCAACTTTTAAAAATTTCATTTTTGAGCTTACTCTAGAATTCAATTCAGTTGCATAAAATAAAAATATCTCTTGAGGACATTTATTCTCAATAGTGATATTTTACAAAGTTATATTTCATAAAACAACCATAATGCTGACATATTTCATTCTGCTGATCTTATTCTGGGTGTTGTATTTCCCCCGTCTCTCTTCTTTCTTCTCTCTCTCTCTCTCTGTGTTTCCATACAGTTTTGTCACCTGTGTAGCTTTGTGGATCTGCCATTGCAGACAAGATATTGAAGTGTTCCCAAACCACAAGGAACACGGGAACCACATGAACCACACACTGTATATGAAGCTATTTATAAATGGTCATAGTTGGTTTGCTCACATTTTGTTGAGGAATTTTGCATCTACATTTTTGAGAGACACTGATCTATAGTGCTTTTGTTTGTTTTGATTTTTGGTTCTGTGTTGGAATGTTTTTCATGACACGATAATACTTCATAAAATAAGCTAAGCAACATTCCTTTCCTTCTGATTTCTGGTGATTTAAACTTGCTGCTAGATGCTAGTCTTTAGATGTTTGGTATAATTCTCTCTTGAAACCATTGAGATACTAAGACTTGTTTGCGGATATTTTAAGTAACAAATTGAAGTTCCTTGATGGATATAGTGCTATTCAGAGCATCTATTTCATTGTAGTGTAGTTTTCATAGTTTGTCATTTTGGAGGGAATGGATTATCTGTTCTAACTTATCAAATTTAAATTATTCATTGTATTTTATTTATTATTATTATTATTATTATTATTATTTGGTTTTTCAAGGCAAAGTCTCACTCTAGTTCAGGCTGACCTGGAGTTCACTCTGGATTCTCAGGGTGGCCTTGAACTCCCAGCGATACTCCTATCACTGCCTCCCGAGTGCTGGGATTAAAGGTGTGCGTCACCACGCCTGGCTTATTCATAGTATTTTAAACGGCCAGATATGTAGTTATACTCTCATTTTTATTCCTGATATGATTGACTGGTGTTTCCTCTTTTAATTTTGGGATTTTTCAAGAGGCATATTAATGGTTTTTTAAGTTTCTTCTATTGAGAACTTTAATACATGAAGTAAATGATTTCAAGTTGCAGATTGTTAACCTGTATATTTTTAATCTGCTTTGAAAAATCTGTCTTTTGATTGGTGTGGTGATATATTTGTGATTATCAATCTTCTCACATTCAAGTTTCCCATTATTACTTTCTTTCTATTTGATTATGATTCTTCTGTTTATATATTTTTTTATAGAATACTTGAACATTTTAAGATTTCTTCTTTTTTTATTTACAATGCTTTGAACATATAGTTTTGTGCCATTTTCGCACTGGTAATTCTGAATATTACACTATATGTATATGACTTACAGTAATATATTGGTTATAATATCTTACCACTTTTTGAGTACAGTATAGAAATCTTTTATTTAGGTTCCTTTATCTTTTCTCCTGTGGGATATTACTGTTGGGGATCAAATGATGTCATTATTTTTATTTCATCCATCAAAAAGCATCTCTAAAATTGATGAGTAAAAGAGAAACATGCTGGGGAAGTGATCTGCTCAGCAATTAGAAGCCATTGCTTGCAAAGCCTTGATGGCCTGGGTTCGATTCTCTAATACCCACATAAAGCCAGATGCATAAAGGGGTGCAGACATCTAGAGTTTGCTGGCAAGATGCTCTGACACACCCATTCTCATTTTCAATTTCTCTCTATAAATGCATTCCACTAAATAAAATATTTTAAAAGAGAAATGTATCACACTTCCTATATTTGTTACCTTTCTGTTCTTTCTTCCTTCCTGAAATGGTTCTTTTGTTTAAAGTCTTCCTGTTTGAAGATCTTCCTTTAGGCCATCTATAAGAGCAGATCTGTTAGTGCAAGTTTCTCTTAAATTTCTTTATCTGAGGATGTTCACATTTTCCTGTTAGTCCTACAGTGCAAATGTAGCATTCGTGGTTAACAATTCTTTCTTTTAATGCATGAAAAATATTGTGCCCTTTTCTTCTGGCCTCCATGGTTTCAGATAAAAAACTCAATGTCATTTTCATCTCCTTGACAAGTTTAGTGTTCAAAATTTTAATTATGATTCATTTTGGTGCCAGTTTCTTTGAATTTATTTGATGTTTGCTGAACTTCTTATGTGTGACTATCAAATTTGGGGATTGCCAGTCTTATTTTCTTCTAATACTCTTCCCATTCCATTCTCTCTCTCCAATCTGCTATAATGTTGATCATAAAAATCTTTCAGCTCTTCTTTTGGTTGATTTATTTTTATTCAAATCATACTTAGTATGGGTACATCATGTTTGGTAGTATCTTTTCCCTCCTCCCTGCCCCATTCCACAGGCGACCCTCATCAGTGGGATTGCTGCTATTTCTGATGGGGTTGTGAATTATGCATTGTGAGAGCAGCAGTCAGTTATTGGGGGTAGGCCATGCTTCTGGGTATGACGTCCCAATCTTTGGCTCTTATAATTTTTCTGTCCCCTCCTCTGCAAATTTTCCTGAGTCATGGTGAGTGTGTTGTATGTCTACTTCAGTGATAAACTTTTAGAAGCCTCTGGATTTCTGTTTTGGTATGTGTTGAGTGTCTTCAGCATCTGTCTCCTTCACCCTGGTGCTGACTGTCTCTCTCTCTCTCTCTCTCTCTTTTTTATGGTAGGGTCTCGCTCTAGCCCAGGTTGACCTAGAATTCATTATATAGACAGAGTGGCCTCAAACTCTCGCAGTCCTCCTACCTCTCTGCCTCCTAAGTGTTGGGATTAAAGGCATGTGCCACATTCTTGTTTGTCTCCCTAATTCCTCTATGGTTCCACCTGGGCCTTGGCTGAAGAGTGGTGAGTGGTTTATCTCCTTGGGTATCACTACCTTCTGAAAAAGAAAAACAGATTCTCCAATGGAGAGTGATGTCAGCATAGATTAAATGGGATAAGCATTGTTAATTTAGGGAGATTATGATGGAAGTTTCTTCTTTTATAGCCAAAGATTAGAGGGAGTTATTGGAGTAAGTTATTGGAGACCATAATCTTTGTCTCCATAGGATTCTGACCTGGTTCCTAGTTCCAGCTATGGGTTTCTTTCCACTGAGTGGATCTCTTAACCAATCAGAAAGCCATTGGTTACCCACAAAATCTTTGTGCCACCATTACACTGGTGTGTACTTCTTGTCAGGCTGGCTGTGTCTGAGTAACTTAGACCCTTACTTGCTCACACTGTTCTTGGCCACTTCCCCCCAGTAACTCATGCAGTACTTTTCAGCACTAGATGGGCTGTCTAGGGACTGGTTTTCCAGCAGATTCCAGCTACATCTCTCTATGTCAGCAGCATATGGTGTCTTAGGCAATGGGGTTTTACCTTTTACCTCAGGTGGGTAATCAAATGCTTTGATAGAGCCTGTCTTGTTTTGGGGACCTCGTAGGTCTCTCCTTAGCTTAGTGTGGGTAGCAACCAATTTCTGGTACTGGGAGTTACAGGCCAGAGCCAAATACTGTTAAGGTGCTTCTTGTCCCCCAGATCTCTGAAGCTGTTTATTAGTATGGTTCAGTTTATCTTCTCTGTATTGTGTAGATTGGGTTAATTCTATTGTTGTAACTGCAAATTTACTAGACCTACCCTTGTTCTATCTACTGTGTTTCTACCACTGAGCCTATCCAATTTTTCAATTTAGGATGTCTTTTCAGTTTGTATTTTGATATGATTTTCATCGCTTCTTTTACTTTGGTGAAATTTCTTTCTTTTTTTTTTTTTTTTTGTTGTTGTTGTTTGTTTCTTTAAATTTGTTTCAAGAGAACATTTTATAGATTGTGAAAGCATTGGAATGATCATTGCTTACTACAGAAAAACAATCTTATTCCTGCTTGCAGATCTTCCAGCACAACCCATCATGTAATGGATAGCTTAAACAAAGGCATTTACTTCCTCACAGTTCTGGAGGTGGGTTCTTAAGTCAAGGGGCAAGGTGACTCAGTGCTCCTGTCCTAGCTTGTGTCTGGTTTTCTTCTGGCTGTGATTTCACCAGGCAGAGAGGCAGAGAGGCAGAGCAAGAGCCGGGGGGAGTTTCATGCAGGAACCCTACTTCTATCAAGTCAAGATCCAGCCCTTATGACATTATTTAACCTGATTTTCATAAGGCTCTATTTCTTTTCTCAAACTTTTTAATTGACAATTTTTTATTTAACATTTTTTAAAGTTTTATTTGTTCTTTGATAATTTCACATACTAGTGGTCTGCTTGAATAGAAGGAAATGACTCCCACTTTCCCAGCAACCATTGACTATATCACCAGCTCCTCAGAGACTCAACAGCCCCTCCCTATCAATGACAGAATGGTGGCTGGCCCTATCTTGTGCAAGTCTTAGCTGTGAGTTTATAGGTGCAATGATAAAGGCCCTGTTTCTAAATATAGTTAAGTAGGATGCTAAGCATCAGCATAATAATTTTGGAAAGATGTAATTCAGTTCATAGCATTCTTTTAACACTTTTCTAGGTAGTTCTAATATCTTATTGCACAGTGGCATATGTATCTTGGTACATAATTATCTTCTTTTGTCAATTTCTGTTTATTGTTATTTTATTTGTTCATTGGCTCCTACTTAAAGTTTTCATCTAAAGTTACCCTGACTTGGCTTTATATGTAGGTTATGGCCTCTTTGGAGCCACTGCTGCAGTGACAGGTTAACACTGGAATCTGCAGTGTTACTTTTCTTTGGTCTGAATGAATCAACCTTGGAGCTCTCCTGCTTCCTGCTACCTAAGTAGCAGAGATGATTTTTCCAGGGCAGGTCAGCAGGTGTCTCTCCTTTAGGTAAAAATGTGGTATGATCTTTTACTGATAATTTTTCCTCCCAGACTTTTCCAGGAATTTGAGGAAAATGGGAAAATTTCAATTCCATGAAAAAGGTGTTTTCTGGATCCAGATGCTTCCAGGGGACTGGTCCTGTTTTCCAATTCTTCACACCTACCCCATTCACACACCTTTCACCTTCTCTTCTCCTTGTTGATGTTATACCTCACAACTTGGTGCAACATGCACATGGCAAATAATTTTTAATCTCCTCTTAAAGAACTGTCTAGACAAGTGCACAGCAGAGATAAGCCTCTCAAAGATCTTAGATACAAGGCATGGATTTTTCTGGGGGTAGTGTCTGCTTTCATAGAAGTGGGAGTGGCTTGGTTATAATTTCCTATTCAACTCAGTTGCCTTTGTTTCTATCATTCAGTCTATCTTTTGTTTGTTTGTTTGTTAGTTTTTTTTCTGAGGGTTAAGCAAGAGAAATCATTGCCTTCTCTCTGCTTGGGCTTTTGTAAAAGAGTTCTGAATGATTTCAGAAAGAAGTGTCAAGCTTTTACATTGCAAAACAGGCTCTCTGGCTGGTATGAGAAGAATCCATAAATGGGTAACTATTTTATCTCTTGTCACAGAGGCTGGCTCAGAAGCAAATGTTCCTTAATTACAGTTGATAGGAATGTATAATATGAGAACTGGAGAAGACATTAGAGAACAGCTCGTCCAAAACCTCTTATGTTATCCATGCAGAAAATGGGACTTATTTCAAGTAAATGGTTTGTCTAAAAATCACAAAGAAGTTGGCAGTAAGTGGGAGTGTGGCATAGTAGTTAAGTATATACCCTCGATTCTAAGAGTCTGGGGTTCAAATCGCAGTGCTACTTCTTCCCAGCTTTATGATTTTGGATACAAATTCTTTACTTTGTCTATTATTTTTTCAGTGTATTTTGAATCATAAGGGAGATAACTTATGCTCATTACCTTGGCAATAGTAATGAGGCAGTTTAGTGCAAACAGCATCCCCAAAGGTCAAAGTGATGAATGTTGTTGAGCCTCTAAGGGGGAATCAGTTACTTTTATTTAGCTCATCTTATTTTCCCTAAAATCTCACTGGAGGGTGTGAATACAATTACTAGGTGTCTGAACACCTTATTTTCCTTATCTCTTTCTTTCCTAGAACTGCAAATTGTGGTGATTCCCTTTCCTAGAAACCTGGTGGCACCTGAACACTAGGTGAGGGATAGCCTGACTAGCTCAGCCCCTGTCTAGGAAATTCCCATAAAAGACCCCACTCAGGGTCTCCAAGTGGGCTTTTCCATTTTCAGAAACTAATTCATGCCCTTTAGTGGGAACTCTGTCTTCTTTCCTTCTCTTAAGTACTATAAGCTCTATTCTTAAAAGCTCTCTATAAAAATCTTTCTAAATTTCACTCTCTGTGGTCTGTGGATTTAATATGTTGAACTTCATCAGACAAGACAGTGTAGGTTTTGTGTGGCTGTGAATATCCAACACCCTAACTTCCAAGTTACAGCCCAACCTAAAGCTGAGAGAAGCTCCATTGCTCTCAAAGGTATCCTGCATTCTCATATCATTTTGATGCATCTTCCACCATGTCACAATCTACTCAATTTTAGTTCACAGGACTTAAGGCTCCATTTTGGCAAATAAGTTATATACTTCTTTTATTAAGTCCAAGTTCTTGTTTCATTTATAAGTTCTTTAAAAATATGCTGAGTATAGCAGGACTATAGACAGAGAGGTGGGTAAGAAGTCCATTTTAAAAAATAAAATATAGCTGGAAAGATGGCTTAGCAGTTAAGGCACTTGCCTGCAAAGGCTAAAGACCCATGCTTGACTCTCCAGATCCCACAAAAAGCCAGATGCACAAAGGTGAGGCAAGTGCAAGTTCGTATATGCCCACTAGGTGGCACAAGTGTCTGAAGTTTGATTTTAGTGACTGAGGCCCTGGCAAACCAATTCTCTCTCTCCCTTTGTCTCTTTTACTCTTGCTTTCTCTAAAATAAAATAAAATAAAATAAAATAAAATAAAATAAAATAAAATAAAATAAAATAAAATAAAATAAAATAAAATAAAATAAAATAAAATAAAATAAAATAAAATACAAATATAAAAGAAATAGAATAAATGAGAGAAGTCCACTTTGCCCTCAGTCCACTTGCTCTCTCAGGAGGAAGTTGCTCCATAAACAAGTAGATCAGGATGGAGACATGCATTAGATGTGGAGGCCAGGGGAATGTAAGTGTCTCTCTATCTTAGAAAGTACCATTTATTTTCATGTGTTCACTAGGTCTCAGCCTACATGTATTGCCTATTAGCATCTATGGTGTAGTAGACAGCTTTAGGGTTCACTGAGATGAGCTTCCAAAAGAAGCACAGTTAATGGGGAAGGGATATTTACTGAAGCTTACAGATCCAGGGGAAGTTCCATAATGAAAAAAAAGCTGGCCCTGCTTTCACAGTTCCAAGCAGAGAGAGAAAAAAAAAAAAAAAAAAGCCACAAGCTAAATCCCTAAAACCACACCACAAAGCACACTCTACAGCTCCAGGCACTTTGCATATCTTTAGATTTTCAGATGCAATCCTTTTTGGAATGCAAGAACAGACCCCTTCTTCCACCAACCCAAAGGCTAAGAATGTCATAGCATGTGAGGCCTGGGGTGATTTCCCTGCTTTGTTATAACCCTCCTACTGCCTACCTGATGGTCAGCCAATGTATTTGAAAAGTGCCTTAATTTATGACTTTCTTTTGTTCTGTAACTAAAATCTTCATGCAATTGTTAACACATTGGAACATGGAATTTTGGGGTAACCTAAATCTGTGTTCCTGTGCCATGGTCACTCATATTTGGCTCCAGAATAAACTATCTCTTAATCCCCCTTGAGGTGAGAGCTATGTCTTTTGTGTTAACAATTTCTAAGGTAATGAAATGTTTCCTTCAACAAATACGCTTGGGTCTGCCACAAGATCAGGGATTTCGAAGTTGGGGGAACTCCTCCTGAGACAGCTGCACCTTCAGAGGCTGGACAGTTAAGTGGTGGTAAAATGTAAAAATTCCAAGTTCTGATTAATTATATCAAGAAGAAGATGGTCTAAGGAGGTGGGTTTTTTGCAAAGCCTGCTGGCCTGGGTTTGATTCCTCAGTATCCATGTAAAGCCAAATGCACAAAGTGGTGCATGTATCTGGAATTCATTTGCAGTGGCAAGAGACTCTGGAATATCTATTCCCTTTCTCTCTCTCTCTCCTTGCAAATAAATAAAAGTACTTTTAGAAAAGAAAAAAAAATGTTTGTTACAAGAGAAACAGAATGATGTGGGAAAGCAGATGTAGTGGTTAATTTTACTTATTACTCAAGGACCATGGAAGCCTTCCAACCTTTGTTTAGACAGCACACATGGGAGATGACCAGTATGCTGAACAAGCACCTTAAATCAAAGACATTCTTTTAGTGGTAGGCAGGAGTGAAAGACAGCATCTAGCTTGAATGCCTGGTGCATGGACTTGAGGAGGTAAAGGGGAAAGAGATGTCTTGCTTTGCAATGAAAGGAATGAAGCCTTGAGAATCATTTTGAAGAAGATGTACTCTGAACTTCTTGCTACAGGAAACACAGAATGGGTGTTATAAAGTGAGAATTTCAAGAGCAAAGTTTTAGTCATTATTATTCTCATCTCTTTCCATCTCTGCATTTTTAAGGGACAGAGAAAGTAATGATGTTTATACAATGTCAAGTTTTTGTTGCCATGATAGCCCTTAACAAAAGAGTACTTTATAAAAGTGTCCTTGGGAAGGTTCTATATTCATAATAAGGGAGAGATCCCTATCTGACTGTGGCTGTGAGGAATGTCATCATGTGAGTAAGTACCTTGCAGCGCCCCCATCTTGATTGATAACCATTTTGACCTGCCTGTCACAGCCTTGCCTTCACATTGAATAATGATGTCTTCTGTCATTCTCAGGGAAAAAAAAAGTCTGAAACATGCCATGCTCTGTTAGATTTTTTTCTCTGCAAATTCTCCTGAGCAGTCTGGGTGGGAAATGATAAGCCTCTGTGATAGCCTTTCCCTAGCTTGGGCTGAAGTCCAGGCATGAAACCATCATTAAAGAATGAAAATAGAGTGGCTGTGTTTTGGGATTAACTGTTTCTGTGTTCTATTTGCCTAAGCGAATTAATGAGCTGGAAAGGCTCATTTTTACAAGTGCTAAATTGTAAAGACACTGCAGGGACAGACGCTCCCATGTTATTGATGTCTGTTCAAACTAGAGAAAGAGATCTCATGGAAGACGAAGGTAGCTTCCCAATTCGAACATGTTTTCTAACTGTTGGCAGTATCCTTTCAATCTCAGCACATGGGGATGGCAGCGAGTACTTTTCATTTTGTTTGCTGCAATTTTTCCAACATGCAATGTCACTTGAATTACCAGTCAGGCAGATTGTCTCATGGATTTCTTTTTTTTCTAAAATGGCTGAATTAAAAATTTAAGATGCCTGGCATGGTGGCACACGTCTTTAATCCCAGCACTCGGGAGGCAGAGGTAGGAGGATCGCTATGAGTTCGAGGCCACCCTGAGACTACATAGTGAATTCCAGGTCAGCCTGGGCTAGAGTGAAACCTTACCTCGAAAACAAAAAACAACAACAACAAAAATTTAACATAAGATCAATCCCAATTGTCTTCCTTTGCTCTTTTCTTTTTATCATTCTCCATCCCCCTCCTTCTTTCTCTTCTGTTTCTTCCCTCCTCAATAATTTTTTTGAGTCTCTATGTGTCATTCATAATTAGCAGCTAAAAAGTGGAGAAATCCAGGTTCTGTTTCTAAGGACTCTGTGTAACAGGAAATACCGAAGGTAGTCATTTCAGTGAGGCATGGTCAAGATTTGGCTCCAGGAATGTTCAGCCCAGAGGACTTCCCCTGAGTTATTGGGAGGAGTAGGGGAGCTCTATATTGTCCTTTGAAGAAGTCCAGGATTCTAGTAAGCAGTGGCTTATCATTTGATGAAAACAAACTTCTGTAAAAGGTCCAAATAGTCATCCTTCCCCAAAGCATGTGTCACTTGAAAATTCAGGAGAATGTATCATCATAGCTAGCTGACTTTTCACAGACGATTTATACTTATGCTTGCATGCATAATGCCATCGTAGAAATTCCTTGCTATTCAAAAAGAATGAATGAATGAATGAATGAATGAATGAAGGCTTGATTTACCAGAGATTGGCAATATCCTTCTCCTCAAATTTCGTTTTCAGGGCAATAGAGAGGATATATAACTGGATGGAATTTCAGGCCCAGGCATAGTACTGCCACATGGAGAGCAACTTTATGACTGAGAGAAGTGGTCCTGGATGTAGTCTACATGTTGAGTTTGAAGTATAAACCTGTAGGCTGCACTTACTCAAAAACTGCTTTTCATATTATAATTAAGCAATTAAGCATGAGACCATTCAGTTCCCAAGCTTAGGAGGAAACTTTGATTGTCCCCATTTTACTGAGGCTTTTTTTTCTTTTTCTTTTTTTTCTTTTTAACTTTCTGGGCTTGGGAGCATGTCAGTGCTCTGTTGGCAAGGCTAGTGCAGGCTGAGTTTGAAGAAATTGTTCTTTGTCTTTCATTTCTGCTACCCTCCAGGTGTACCACAGGTATAGTAGGGAAAGGAGGACATTGAGGTGGGTGATGTTTGTAAGTCACCATGACTAGCACTTGTCAGATCATTAGGTGCTGCCTAGTGACACAGTGACATAGAAATGGACTCTTCTGGCCATGCAAACAAACCACAAACAAAATGAAAACAAGCCACAAACAAAATCCCCACAATACTGTAGAAATCATCCAGTATTCATCTGCTATGTTTTTTTTAAATTTTTTTTTATTGACAACAAAATATACTTACATACAAGAAGTGCATGGTATTTCCCTCCCCTCCCCCATTCCCCTTTAGAACTCCACTCCCCATCATATCCCCTCCCTCTCTCCATTAGTCTCTCTTTTAACTTGATGTCATCATCTTTTACTTCTATTATGAGGGTCTTGCGGAGATATTGCTAGGCACAGCAAGGTCATGGATATCAAGGCCAATTTCTGTCTGGGCGGTTGCATTGTAAGGAGTCATACCCTTCCTTTGGCTCTTCTATTCTATCCGCCCCCTCTTCCGCAATGGTCCCTGAGCCTTGGAGGGTGTGACAAAGGGGTTTCAGTGAAGGGCACTCCTCCATCTCTTCTTCTCAGCACTATGTTGCCTTTTGGATCATCCCAGTGGTCATCGCCATCTGAAAAGAGAAGCTTTTCTAACCAGAAGTGAGAGTAGCATTAATATATGAATATGAACATTAAATGTATTATTTTCCGGGCAGCTTGGTGGGAATAGTATATACATTTAGATAAGAGCATGCTTTATACCCCTAAGGCTCATGACCTTACCTACCATAGACTTTTGCTTAGGTTTTTCAGTACCAGGTATGTATTCCCTCCCGTAGAGAGGGCCTTCAGTCCAATTATGGAGCAGTTGGTTACCCCATGAGTAGACATGCCACTATTGCACCCATTCAGTCTTTGGGCCCGTCTGGCCAAATTTGAATATTCAGCGTCCACTGTTTTCACTGCTGATGACTTCTGTCTCCCATACGCTGTGTGCAGTGCAGCTTTTTCCAGCTTTCAGTTGGCTGGTCTACAGGGAGAAGGTTTTCTGCTCAGCACCAGCTTGCTTTCTCAGTGACCTTGCCTCTCAGGCAAGATATTCACCTGCTATGTTTTAAGGTCCCATGACACACCAGAAACAGTATAGGCACTTAGGATATAGCAGTGAACTGAACGCACAAAATCTGCTCTTATTAGCAATAGTCCAGAATGGGGAGTCACACAACTATAACACAATAGGCAGGATAAATTTTGTGCAGAATCTTGTAGTTGCTAATCCTGTAGTATGGCAAGGATGTTTTTATTTAAGTAAAGCTAGGGAACTACAGATGGCCCTGAGAAAGAAAGGAATGTCCCTCTGGGGAAAGTGCTTCCAGGCAGAAGGAGCAGGTGGATGAAAGGCCCTGAAGTGGAAGACATCCTGGCAGGTTTGAATCCAGTAGGGGCCAGTTTTCAGGTGGAAGGAGAAAGGTAGAGGGCTATGACAGGAAGTCTGCAGAGACAGAGGGCAGATTGGTAGGGATGACCTTGGGCTTTGGGCTCTACGTAGATGAGCACAGGACTAATGTAAGCTTGCATGCATGCAGGCCTTTCTGTCTGCTGCATGGATATGAGGCAGGAAGGGGCAAGAACTGAAGTAAAAACTTGAGAGGTACCCAGGTTCTACTGAAGGTAAATGAGATGTAATGCAATAGATGGAAATGCTTTATTTCTCAGACAATGTATGATTTCATCACAGATCTCAGTTCTTCTGTCCAGAAGATTCCCAGCATCTTGTGTTCCACCTTTTGCCCCTGCACATAGACTTTCATTTGTTACCTCATACTTCACATGTAACTGCATTCATTACCTGGGCTCCAGACTCCAGAGTAAAGATCATGCAGTCTTGCATCATTGCCTTGAATGCGTTGGGGTTCTAAATGCTCATTTATGGGATGATAAGAATAGTTCACTTGGCAATTTTTCAGAGACATTCTGGGAGATGTACATGAAACAAACTCTGTGAAAACACATTACAAATTAGTGGCTTTTATATACTTTATAACATTACTCTTATTTCCTTAATGATGCTATGTTAACCTATGTTCTATGAGCACATGATGCATCTGGAACTGTAGTTATCCTGTTCCTACAATCTTAAATTTTCCTGATCCTAACTAAGATTTTTGTTTGTCTTCTGAAACAATATCTCATTAAGTAACCTAGACTGGCCTTAAATTTGGACTTTATATTTTAGCCTTCTGTGTGGTGGGATTATACTATGTCCAAATTCCATGGATCCTTTCATAGTTTCACATCCATTTATCTTTTGGCCACTGCAGTCTAAGTCCTTCTAGTATAATTTTGAGGTATTGCAATAGCTTTTGGAGAACGTTCTCTGTCTTTTCTTTCATCTCTGGATCCCCTGTTCTCCACTCTAGCTCTCATTGTTAAGTTCTTAACTGCACAATTGAATCCCTTCCTCATGCAATCAATCCTCTTCTGCCAATTTCATTTCTTCTGGTTTCAGTATATAAAAGTCATATTTCCAGCATTTATTTATAGTTATTCACCATGTCTCATGTTTTCTTATTTTTATGGCTTATATTAACCACTTCTATTTGAAGCAGTCTCACTTTATTTCCTCCTTCCAAAAACCCACCAGTCTTTCCTAAAATCTCTCTGTTAACTACTTTAATTTCACATTCAATGGGAAACTAAGTATTTGTGTCACATGATATCACTTTCGTATTATCATGTCTTATTTCCCAACAAAACTATCCTTAGGTAATCTTCAACCCTGACACAGTACATGAATTACTTGGAGGGTGAAGTTATGGGAATATTTTGGGGGGTGGTTCTTATAATTCACTACATGGTCATAGATATATTGCCTCATATCTCAGAGACCTGTTTTCACAGTTTTAGATGGGTTATAATAGTAACCATATGAGAGTTCTCTGAGGATTAGAAAAACAAGTAGTCATAGAAGTCCATGCTCAATCAATTACAGTGGCTGTTTTAAGTACTACTGGTGTCATTATGAAATGATTGGCACTTTCCATTAGGGGAAACTTCAGGACTCACTCTGCTGAAGTCAGCACCTCATTCTTGGATTGAGGAGTTGAACTAAATCAGTGTTCTTCAAATGATTTCAAAAGCAGTGACATTCACACTTCTTTTTTAAAGTGTGTATGTGTGTGTGTGTGTACATGCACACATGCATTTGGAGATCTGAGGATAGTCTCAAGATATTTGTCCTATCCTTCATCAAACAATGAAATTATATGCTGCTGGCTTGTGTGCCAGTCAAACTGGCCCATGAGATTCTGGATTCTCCTGGTTCTGCCTCTCATTGCCTTCAGCCCCTTGGGATTACAGACATTTATACTGCTTTGTATCCAGGTACACTTGGTATTGGGGGACATCAAACTCGCATCAGCAGGTTTATAAGCAACCACCTTTAACTGCTAAGGCATCTCCCAAACCCTTCCACTACTTTCACAAGCTCATGTTTTTCTTTAGTAACATTTAAAATAAAATTGATTTAAATACTGTATTCAAAGCAACAGGCAATTATTGGCTAAATCATCTTTAAACCACAACCCAAATATGGCACTTAGAGAACTACAATTCTATCATTTCCCTTCGAGATCTAAGTTGTGGCCTAATTCTGTGGCTTTTGAGGGAAAGAAATGCTCAACCAGGCCTAATTACTGTCATGAAAAACTACTAGAATGGTGTTAGACTGACTATTTTCTTTCAACACTCCAAAGTCCTTTTTATGTGAAGATTGAATTTCCGTTTTTTAAAACACACATGGGACCTGTGGAATGTGCTTCTTTCCCTCAGCTATTTGCTTGCAGTGGTCCAGCCTTTGTGGTCAGGAACTAGTCCACATTCAGCAGGTCAAGAATCTGCTCTTATAAGAAAGCTCTGAAGAGGTAACTGTCTTCAAGTTCAAAGGAGTGGGAACTGCTGGCTCTGAGGATAGGAAAATTTACACATGGTAAATGCTATTGATTTCCTTGGTCCAGAGATTAATTTAGAAAAAAGAATCTGTTATTAGTATGAAGGTGATGGGCGATGATGGAGAAAGGAAGGGGGAGGGATCGATATGTAAGAGCCAGCATTAATGTACCACCATCACTATCATTTTGACAGGTTTACAATCAAATGCTATTGATTTCTCATCAGCCTTTTCTTCTGGCTTCAGAAGGTGAGATTTCTGGGTTTGGGGAAATAAAGGGTTTTCTAATAGATGTTTCTGCTCTAGCAGTTGCACCCAGGGAAGAAGGCTTGAGATTCCCTGAGTCAGCCTTCCACTTCTTTTGTGGCTTTGTTAATTGCAGCATCGGCTTAATGGTTTCTCAGGAGATTATTAAGGAGGGAGGTGTCCCTGATGGAATAATGATGTTGCTTCTAGAACAAGACTTTCCCAAAACGACGGTTTGAGAATGTGACATGGGGAAGTTAAATTGGGGGTTAGATACCCAGGACAGGTGAGGACTTTGGCGTGGCAATGGAAGGTAGAATCTCTGGACACCCCAAAATATCTGCCAGGTGCTGACATCTTACCCAGATCTTCTCGTTTAAGTCTCATAATAAGTCTAAAAGTTGAAGTTTGTAATGTTCAAATAACATCCTAGTATTCCACATCTGAATTTGACATGAGAACTGTTAGAAATCATTTCCTCCAGACACTACCATTCATTTCCACGTTCACTGTCAGTACTGAGTGCTGAGTTGCCTGATGTCCAATTTGAGACATGAAAAGCCTTGAGCTTAGCTGAAAGGGGCCACCTTATTCCTGATGCCACCTACGTTTGCTCTTCCTGCTCCACATGGTGGGTGTCTTGCTGGAGTCAGTAATCCATCTCTCTGGGCTGCTGTTAGCAGCTTGATCTTCACTTACATACATGACAACAAGGACGACATAAAAAAATCTTTGGATTGATTCTATGAAGTTCCTGCCAGGTCATTCATGGAATTGTACTCATATTTCTTTTACTTTTTGTGTAGTTTGAAAGAAATTGTATTATATTTTGTCTGGTTTCTTATTTATTTCTTATTATTTTATTTCTTAGTTGATATATACAGAGGTTTAGACATCATTTATTCTGACCTTTTCAAATACCATTTTAGTTGACTCTCATTTCTCCCTCTTTTCCCAAACTACCTCTCCCCTCCAATTTCACTCCCCCAATACCCTTCTTCTCCCCCTTATGTGCACATACTTATGGAGATTACAAGCTAGAATCAACAGATCAGAGAGAACAAGAAGTTTCCATCTTCTTAGTTTGAGTCACTTCATATGACATGATTATTTTCAGGTCCACCCATTTTCCTGCAAATTTCATAGTTCCATTTTTCTTTCTTTTTGATTTTTTTTATCTTTTTAAGATTAGATATGGACATATTTTGTATGTAAACAACACATGTAGGTACCACCCTTTCCCTCCTCCCTGCCACTTTTTGGAAGAGGCCTTCCTCATTGGAGACACAGGTCAACACAATGGGGATTGTGGGTCGTGCATTATGCGGGGTGGGGGGAGGGAATGTTTCTGGGAAAAAATGTCCCAACTTGTGGCTCTAACAATCTTTCCGCCCGCTCTTCTGCAAAATTCCCTGAGCCATGCCGGGAGCATTTTAAGTCCATTTCAGTGATGGGCACTTAGGAGCCTCTGGATCTCTGGTTTGGTAGGTGCTGAGTGCCTCAGTGTCTGTCTCCTTCACCTATGTGCTGGTGTCAGATTCACTAAGAAAGCAGCACTCTTGCTCATTTCCCCAATTCCTCTGTGGTTTCAGCTGGGGCCGGGGTGGAGTGTACTGGGTCATTTATCTCCTCAGGTCCAGCTCCTGTCAAAAAGAGAAGCAGCCGGGCGTGGTGGTGCACGCCTTTAATCCCAGCACTTGGGAGTCAGAGGTAGGAGGATCACTGTGAGTTTGAGGCCACCCTGAGATTACAAAGTTAATTCCAGGTCAGCCTGAGCCAGAGTGGTGAGACCCTACCTCCAAAAAAAAAAAAAAAAAAAAAAAAAAGAAAGAAAGAAAGAAAGAAAAGAAAAAAAAAAAAAAAAAAAGAGAAGCAGCTTCTTCAATGGAGAGTGAAATCAGAACCAGTTAAATGGGATAACCATTATTACTTTAGAGAGAATTAAAAGGGTATAGACCCTCTTATAGTCTAAGGATAGTGGGAGCTTAACAATGGAAAGCAGAATAATTATCTGGATATTATTCTGACTTGTTTCCCTGTTCCAGATATGGTTTCCTTTCCACTAAGGAGATCTATTAGCCAACCAAGAGCAGTTGGTTACCTACCATGGCTGTGTGCCACCATTGCATTTGTATGAGCATCAGGTCAGGTTGTTTGTTTCTGAGTCTCTTAGACTTTGAGTTGCTTGGACAGATGTTGGCCACTTTACCTTGGAAGCCCATGTAACGCCTTCCAATTCTAGATTGGCTAATTGTCTGGGTACTGGCTCTCCTCCAGATTCCAATCAGGTCTCTGTATGTTCCATGCCAACAGCATTTAGTGTCTTCAGAAGCTCATGTGGAAGACAGAACCTCTGACCTGGAAGATAAGACAGAAGAAATTGATCAGGAGGCCCAAAACTTGGCTAAGTTCAAAATATCAAGTGAACAGAATACGATGGAATGGTGGGACACCCTAAAACGACCAAACATACTTTCATTTTCCTATACTGCTGAATAGAATTTCATTGTTTATATGAACCTCAGTTTCATTATCCATTCATGTGTCAATGAGCATTTAGGCTGATTCCAAATCTTAGCTACTATAAGCAGAGAAGCATTAAACATGAATGTGCAAGTATCTCTGTAGTAGAATGTGGAGTCTTTGGGGTATATGCCCAGGAGTGATGTAGCTAGGTCATATAAGAGTTCTAATCTTTTGTGTTACCCCCATCCTGATTTTCATAATGGCTGTACTAGTTTACACCCTCACCAGCAGGGAATAAGAATTCCTCTTTTCCCACAACCTTGCAAGCATTTGCTGTTAGGTTTTTGTTTTTTTAAACCATTGTTGAAATTTTAATTTTATATATTTTTAAAGAGAGTGAGAGAAAGAAAGAGGCAGATAAAGAGAGAAAGAACAGATGTGCCAAGGCCTCTAGCCACTATAAACAAACTCCACACACATGTACCATTTTGTGCATGTGGCTTTATGTGGGTACTCAAGAATCTAACTCTGGTCCTTAGGCTTTGTAGGCAAGT
Organism: Orientallactaga sibirica; assembly: GCA_036365145.1. Classification (NCBI taxonomy): domain Eukaryota; kingdom Metazoa; phylum Chordata; class Mammalia; order Rodentia; family Dipodidae; genus Orientallactaga; species Orientallactaga sibirica. Next base: position 16,988,007 of record JAEOAD010000015.1, read on the forward strand.
TCCATAACCACTGACCCATATCTCCAGCCCTTAAACAAATAATTTATTTCTGTGTGTGTGTGTGTGTGTGTGTGTGTGTGTGTGTGTGTGCATGTGCTCTTGTGTGAGTACATGAGCATGTGCTAGGGCCTCTTGCCTGGGCAAATAAACACCACATGGTGTGTGCACCACTTTTATGCACCAGACTTACATAGGTGGTTTGGAATTCAACCCAGGCAGGCAGGCTTTGCAAGCAAGTGACTTTAACTGCTGACCCACCTTCACAGCCTGCTGTTGTCAGTTTTCTTGACAATAGCCATTCTAGCTGGGGTAACATCATATATCAGAAAGATTTTCATTTTCATTTCCTTGATGGCTAAGGATGCTGAATATTTTTAAAGTACTTAGTAGCCATGTGTGGTTCTTCTTTTGTGAATTGTCCATTTCATTAGGCCATCTGATTATTGGCAGTTTTATTTTTGGGGAGGGGTTAATTTTTGCAAGTTTTTGTAATTTCTGGTTATAAGGCCCCTGTCTGAGGTATAGCTGGCAAAGATTTTCTCCCATTTTGTAGGCTGTTTTTGTTTTGCTAGTGGTTTCTTTTGGCTGCGCAGAGAGTTTTAATTTCATGTGGTGCTGTTTGTTAATTCCTGGGGCCATTTCCTGCACTACTGCAATTCTGTTCAGAAAGTTCTTACCTATGCCTGCATCTTGGAGCATGTTTCCTATTTTTCACTGGCGCAGATTCAGGTTTTAAGTAAACGTTTTTGATTGCCCTTTAATTGCTATATGTATAGAGTAAAAGACAGATCTAATTTCATTTTTCTGCCGATGGAAACGCCCTATATATTGCAGGTTGAACACATTTCTCCACATTCCCATATGCTCCTTTTCCTCATGCTTCCCCCTCCCATTGTCCCTTTGCCCCATAGACACTTTTGCCTCTACTTTCATGTCATACACACACACACACACACACACACACACACACACACATATGATTATTTTATGTCTCTATACAATCTAGGAACCTTAAAGGAAGGAAAACATATGATATTTATCTTTCTGAGATTATTTAATTCCTTTACTTATATTATCTCCGTTCACATCAATTTTCCTGTAAATGATACAACTTCTTTATATGTGAAAATTTTCACTGTGTTTATAGGTCAAATTTCATTATCCATTCTTAAGCTGTTGGACATCTAGGTTGGTTCCATAATTCAGCAGCAATAAACACTGATGTGCAAGTGTCTGTGATACCTATTTTATTTTAGTTCTATCCAAACCTTTCTCTTCTAGAATTCAATTTGAGTAGATTGCTAGTGCTTAAAGAAAATGTAAGAGAAAATAGGTTCTAGGCACTTAGGTTGAGCATTCTGTTTCTCTTCCATAGGAGTGAAAAACTCTAGAATGACAAGGTTGATATCTGATCTAGTCTCTGATATTAAATTATTATGTAGCTGGTCATTAATTTCCTTTGTCTTTATAACTGTTGCTTCCCTCATCTTCAAATGAAGGGCTAGGGGAAGAATAGTGTTCTCGGATTTGCTTGGCTAATATAACAATGTAACATTTGGGATTTTTTATCCCAAATGCAATGAAATTTTCAATTTTCCTATATATCAACAGGAAAGATTTTTCTAGAAAAAAAATCCTACAGTCTATATTTATTTTACTTATTTCTATACTCGTCTTTCTAAAAAATGGAAATACTACATGAAATATTTTGTAAAAACCACATGTGAGCAGTATAAAAATAACCTAGGCCTATGTATGACATGTACAGTAAAAGATGAGCCTGTCTTGTTGAGCAGAGACGTTTGATATCAGTTGAGATAGAATCAGCTCAATGTTCATTTAATTTATTGCCTGCCAGCAGACAAGCAAAAGCAAGAGCTAAAAGTTAAGAAAAGTTATGGAAGGAAATTTATCATTGAGAAAATTCTAGTCAGTGTTTTTCCCCACTAAAGTCCTAAGAAAATATCTCATAGGTCTGTTTATGGAATTGCAAGGGATGATGTGTATAGAGTATCAATTTATCATTTGACCTGCAGTAGAAGTTCCCTCAGGGTTGTCTTGTTTGATTATAGTGGCAAATGATCTCTGTTGAGCTCTAAATTCCTATGAAACCAAAAGATTAGAGGCATTTCAACCTCCCTGTCAGCATTTTCTCCAGGGCACTTCTCCAAGACTCTTGAGAATTTGGAAAAGAACAGTGAAGTAGGAGGTGATTTGAAGTTGAGGATGGCATGCACTGGGTTAGCAGCTGTCATAATTTTATCCATCAGGGCCTTGTCTCAGCCCTCTGATTATTTGAAGGCAGCTTCCTGACATTCTAAGTTCTGTGATGGCTGATGATGATATGCAATGCCATCTGTCATCTCTGTTGCTGAGCCCTTAGTGTATGTAGGATTACTTGAAGCAAGGGATGAAATCCCAATGACTTTGGAATGAAATAAACTTAGATGTGTGCTGTTGAATATGAATAATAAAAAAGCTTGTCATGAGATTTCTCAATTTTAAGACATGTAATCTAGTGATAGATACTCCAGTGAGTACACACACAGATCCTCAGGGCCAAGCACTGTGATGATTGTGATGCAGGTCACGCATATTTCTGACAACTGAGGAGCAGTGGTGGCTCTTCCAGGTTAATTAGTCACAGCTGTGATCCCACCTTTGGTTATCCTGGCCATGAAGGCCTCATGGAGAAAACATGTGTGAGTACAGATGTGTGCTGTGTATTGTGTTCAAGACACAGCGGGCTGAAGGTGCCTGTGCACAATTAGTAGATCCTCCTGCTGACCTGTGCTGAACATGTTGCCTGTGTGAGAAACATTAAAACCTATCCACTTCAGTGTTGTGTGTTAACACAGTGTGACATTGACTGAGCTAATTTATACAGCCATAAAGTAGTGATGATTGTTGAGGAACAAGTAGTCAATCCATTGCATGGCATAGCCACTGCTAAGTGATGAGAAGAAGGAGTGCAGTGGGCCTGAGGGGGAAGGGAGGGTGATGTGTGGTACCTATGATCAAACTGTAATATAGTATGCAAATGTCAAAAAAGCAAATGATAGCTAAATATTAAGCCTGAAACCATGCCAAAGTTAAAATTCTTTGAAGACAATATTACAAAAATAAGCCAAATCATAAACTGGGAGAATTTTTTTTTTTTTTTGTAATATACAAATTTGAGGAAAATATATATAGCCAGAATATATAAAGAATTCTTACTATTCAGGACAGGAAAGATAGGATTGTGGTTAAAGGTGCATGCTACAAAGTCTGATGACCCAGGTTCCATTCTCCAGTACCCATGTAAAACCAAATGCACAATGTGCCATATGTATCTGGATTCATTTCATTTACAGTGGCAGGATGCCCTGGTACACCCATTCTCTCTCTGTCATTGTCATTCTCTCACTCTCTCTCCACCCCTCACTCTGCTTGCAAATAAATAAATAAAATAAAAATAATTCCTACTAGATAATAAAAAGTAAATTGCTTTATTTATTTGCTCTCAGCTTCTACTTCCCTACCTTCCATTATTTAGCTTTCAGGAATTCAGAGCTTACTGTATACATCCCTTTGAAAATCTTTGAAAAATAGATCCTAAAAGTACTTTATCCAGATTGTAAGCTTTCCAGAATTTATGATCCTTACAATTTATATGAATATGATTCCTCAAACCAAGACCTCCTTGGACCATTTTCCCTATGCCTACAATAACATTCATAAAGTATTTTTGAAGAGTTGAAAATAAATCCAGGGATATTATATTCCTGTTCCTAAATAATTATAAGTGATTATATAGTCACCAGTATTATCTGAAACCAATAGATAGCCATTCCAAATCGAGGTTCAGTAGATTAAATAGTTAGGACTCAATTGTTTCTGGTAATGGATAATAGTTTAAAAGGTGTTGAAACAAGTTAAAAAATCTCATAAACTAAGTCACATATTATTTATGGCCACATTACATTTATAGACTCATTGATTATATGTGTAGCCTTAGAAGAATTACCAAAGTTTTCATTGTACAAAAGAAGTGTGAGTCAGAGAAATAAAGAATGATTTAATACTTATGGAAACTCCTAGAATAAAAGGAAGCCGAGGTGGAAAGAGCCGCTATCTACATAATACCTTATATTGAAATGCTGTTGTTCTCTCAAATGGAACAAATACCACTCCTCCCCAGGAAGACATGTGGAACTCTTATGTTGTTTGTGTGTTGTTAGACAAAACCTCAATTTCATCTTCTCTTTTAGAAACCCCATTCCTTTTATTTGGTTGGATGCTGTGGTTTCTTAAGTATGAAATTTTCCTAGTAAATGGATGTATGTATGCTGTGCCTATTTGACCCCCAAGCTCTAAGAAGGTAAAATGTTTCAGCCAAATATTCACTCTTGTCATTAGCTATTTAGTATTGGCACATATGAGAACAGGGAACCTGTTGACTGAACATATTTTAATTGCTTTTACATGCTTAATTTTTAAACAGTTAAGCTGAAACTATTATTGGACTTTCAAGGAAATAGTTTCATTTTGGCAAGACACACCAAGGTTTAGAAGTCTGCATGCCTCCAGTGCATTCTTGGCATCTACCAGCAAGATACTAAACCTTTGGACTTAATTCACTCAGGGGGGGTCTAGCTCCACTTCATTGGGTATGACAATTGTCTTGTTGTTCCTCTACCCTTTGGGTCTTTTTATAACTCTTCCAGAAGCATCTTTACCTAATTTTATCTGTCTTTTCCTCTTTGTTGCAGATTTTTAAAATTTTTTTATTTTTATTTATTTTTGGAGAGAGACACAGAGAGAGATAGAGAGGGAGAGGGAGACAGAGATAGGTGTGCCAGCAGTCTCTCAGCTGCTGTGAAAGAAATCCAGATGTGTGCGCCCCCCTTGTGGACAAGTGCGGCATTGCACCCTTGCATCACTTTGCATCTGGCTAAATGTGGGACCTGGAGATTGGAACTGGGTTCTTAGGCTTAGCAGGCAGGCGCCTTAACTGCTAAGCCATCTCTCCAGCCCTTTTTGTTGCAGTATTATCTCTGTTTAGCATGAGCTGTGCCTTCACAGGTCTTAGAGGAGCACTATCCATGCCAATGACTAGCCATATGGAATGCACTAGAAACTTCAGGCAGGCAAAGTTCATTATAGCTCACAGGAACCAAACCTGACTTAGTCACTGTGGTAGCTTGAATTTAGTGTCTCCCATAGCCTTATATGTTTGTGATTTAGCAATATTCTCAATCCCCAACTGATGGTAATTTTGGAGGTGGAGCCTTCCTTGAGGAGATGTGTTACTGGGGGCAGACCTTAAGGTTATTAGCCCAGCTCCAAGCCCAGAACTTAGACTACTACCCAGGTATATGACAGATTTCTGTTCATGCCGTTCTTTCCTTTTCATGATGAAGGTTTCCCTTAAACTGCTGCAGTAAACCCTTCCCTCCCACAAGCTCTTTCTGGTCAGGTATTGTGTCCCAGTGGTAAGAAGGTAACTAACTGCAATAGGAAAATTGGTACTGAGGAGTGGAGCAGCTGCTACATTAAAGCAGGCTATATGTTCTTTGTTTTTTAGAACTGATTTGCAGGATGCATATGGAAGGATTTGGAACTTTGGACTAGAGAAGCTTTGCAGTGCTATATGCAGAGCTTGCTTAGCATTCTGGTGAGAGTTTAAAAGACCTAAATGCAGAGATAAATGTGGATTGTGGAAGCTTGGCTTATGAAGTAATGCCCATGTCCTGAGAACTTGAGTAAGTTGAATTCAGAAGTAATGGATTGATGTGGTTGGCAGAGGACAACACAAAGCTGAGAATCTGAAATATGTAAAGTTTGACACTGAAAGAAATGTGGATGGGTTTCAACATAGCTTTTGCTTCAGCTGTAGTAGTTTGAGAGGTTACCACCATTAGATTGGATCAGCTGCTCTGTATTGGTACAGTAAAAGGAAAATGCTGATGGAGTATCTTGCTCCTCAAATTTGGCTTTACTCCTCACTGGATTAACAAAATTGGTAGCCTACCTAATACTTGTTTTCCAGGTACGATAAATGCAGGAAAGAGAGAATCATTGGATTTGGAGAGGATTTTTATATTTTTGGAGATGTTCTTAGGCAGTGTGGAGCAGGGTCATGATCCCTACATGTGGGGCCATAGCATGGCTCTGTGAAGATGAACTGAGGGCTTCAGTGGAAAGCTCTGGATCTTGGAGATGCCAGGTCCATGGGATGACCACCAAGGAAAGCTGCTCACTCTGGCTTGGGTGTATCTGCCCAGAATGCTAGCAGCTAAGGCTATAGGGGCAGAATTTGTAGTTGTGGTGGTCTGAATGTAAACATCCCCTATAGGCTCAAGTGTTTTGATTAAGATTAAGCTTCTTGCTTAAGTCTCCAGCAGGAAGAGCTCTGCTGGAAGAGGTATGCCACTGGGGGAGGGGGGCTGATACTGAGTCACACCCTAAGGTGTGTGTTGAAAATCAGCTTGAGCTGAAAATAGTCTGAAACAAACCTGTTCCTCCCATAAGCTGCTTCTGGTCAGGTGTTTTTCCCAGCAGCAGGAAGGTAACTGCAACAGTAGTTCAGAGATATTTCATCATAGATCCCAGATGCCAGGCATTTAATTTGTGTTTTGCTTTTACATGCTTCCCCTTGAAACTGTAAGCTGAAATAAACCATTTCATTCCATAAGCTGCTTCCGGTTGGGTGTTTTGTTCCAGAAACAAGAATGTAACTTCTTATGACAAAGATAAGGTTTGGTGAGCTGGAAAGATAGCTCAGTGATTAAAAGTACTTTCTTGCAAATCCTAAAAGCCTGGGTTTGATTCCCAAATACCCATGAAAAGCCAGATACACAAAGTGGCACATACATCTGGACTTTGTAGAAGCAAGAGGCCCTAGCATGCTCATTTTTCTTTCTGTCTCTCTCTCAGCTTAAAAATAAATATATAAAATAGTTATTATTATTATTAATTATTATTAATAACATATTTAGTATGTATTCATCATGTGTTGGTACCCTCTTTTCCCTTTTCACTGTCCCCATTCTGCTGGGGACCCTTCTCAGTGGGGTTGCAGGTATTCCCTGTGGGCTAATGGGTTATGCGTCATGGGAGCAACAGTCAGAGTTATTTTTTGGGGGAGTGAATGCCTCTGAAAATGATGTCTCAACCTGTGGCTCTTATCTTTCTGCCACCTCTTCCATAAAATTCTCTGAGCCTGGTGGGTGAATTTTAAGTCTACTTCAGTGATGAGCTCTTAGGAACCTCTGGATCTCTGCTTTGGTAGGTGTTGAGTATCCTCAGGGTCTGTCTCCTTCACCCTGGCGCTGATTATCAGGATCAGCATTGAAGCAGCACTCATGCTTGTCTCCCCAATTCCTCTATAGTTTTAGCTGTGGCTTGGCTGAAGTGCGAGGGGTAGGGTTAGGGTCTTCCTACCTTCTGAAAAAGAACAGATTTTCCAACAAAGAGTGAAGTCATCATAGTTTAAATGGGATAAGCATTGTTAATTTAGGGAGAATTTGATGTATGTAACCCCTCTTTTAGTAAAAGACTAATGAGAGCATGACATGGGAGAGCATAATCTTTGTCTCCATAGGATTCTGGTCTGGTTCCCAATTCCAGATAAGGGTTCCTTTACACTGAGCATAACTCTTAGCCAATCAGAAAGCTATTTGTTACCCACTAAGGCTGTGTGCCACTGTTGCACTGGCATGTACATCCTGTCAGGGTATTTTCTTAATAAGTAGCTTAGACCTTTTGGTTGCTCAGACCATTGTTGGCCACTTTTCCCCAGTAGCTCATGTAGCACTTTTCCAGCACTAGACAGGCTAACTGTCTGGAGACTGGCTCTCTTCCGTATTCCAGCCAGGTCTCTCCATGCTCTGTGTCAGCAGCATATTGTGTTTTCAGCAATAGGCCTTACCTCTTGCCTCAGGTGGGTAATCGAGTGCTTTGAGAGAAACCTGTCTTGTTTTGGGGACCTTGTGGGATTTTTTTAAAAGATAGTGTCTGTGATTTTTGGACTCAAAAGTTCTGGCTCAGAACTTCTCCTGACTAAGCCCTGATGCTACCAGCAATGAGGGCTGTTTCTTTACTACTATGCCTCCAGGCAGAGCATGGAGTGGGAGGCACATCACCCAGGATATCAGGCTCTTGCTCCTATTGGGAAGAATGTTTAGGATCTGTGACCACCAGCACATGTTGTCTGAGATAAGATTATCTCAAATGTGTTTCCTGCTGTATAGATATGTATGTGCACATTGAGTGACTGTAGATATGTTCATATACCTGAATTTATATACAAACAACCTTCTACATGGGGGTATGGAAATGTGTGTGTGTATGAATGTACGAGTGCTGTTTGTTACATGTTATAGGGAAAATACTGTATATTTGATCTACCCCTTTGATCCTAGGCTCACTTTCTCATGCTCATCACCTATAGTTCTGCATAATTGTTTTCCTTCCTTAAGTTGATGTAACTACCACACTCACCTCATGAAAGACAATCCATGCAGAGACCACTCTTCCTTATTGCCTGGCCATTTTACTCTGCAGAACTCTGTGAATGTAATTCTTTTGATGGACTTCAGCCTTTCTAGGCTGGTAAGGGGTAACTAAAGTGAATTACAATAGTGTAAGTCAGACCCTTAATAGTAGATGCTAAGTAAATAGTTTTTAGCAACCTAAGGAAGAAAAAAATCCCTATCAATTACAGGGATAGTGGTATGGTGTGGTAGTTTGAATATATGTCCCCCAATATATTCAATGTTTTATTACTCTATAGTTTGCATCTGCAATCACATTGCTAGAGGCAAGGTCACTGGGGGCCCGGGTCTTAAGGTGTGGTGATGGTTTGAGAGTCCATTGTAAAGATATGCAAATGTGTCTAGCAGGAGTTCCTGAAGTTTGCTGTGTGACCTTTTGGCGGTAGGTTTTTTACTCTGTGTGCTGTGGTGGCTGGTTGGCTTTCTCTCTCTCTGCTTGGTCCTGTGGAGAGCAGGCCGCTTCTCTTGCCATTATGGAACTTCCCCTGGATCTGTAAGCTTCAATAAATAATATCCCTTCCTCCATAACTGTGCCTGGTCTGGAAGTTCATCTCAGCGAACCTGAAGCTGTCTGCAACAGTAAAGTGGTACCGAGGAGTGTGGGGTGAGATGAACCTGACCGTGTGGATGTTCGTCTTTTGCAACCTTTGTTTTGGAGGAATGGGCATGGACTTGGTGCTTGCAACTGAAGATGCCTTCTGGAGTGGTAAGCCAAGTTTTATGGACTATTCTGATGAGAGTTTGAGAATGCTAAGTGCAGATAGTACTGAACTTCGAGGCTTGGCTTTTGTGGATTCTAAGGGGAAAAAAAGACTACAGAGGACTTTGTTGGAACTGGGCTACTGGCATAAGGGATGGCTACGTTCTGCTATCCAGGCCCAGAAAGTTTGATCAAGGTTAAATTTGTAATGGACTGATGTGCTTGGCTAAAGATATCGGACTGAGATTTTAAGATTTTGAGTTGGAAAACCTGAAGCAAGCTAAAAGTAGAGGCACTGAGACTGGTTAAGCTGCTATTGTTGACACATTAGCAATCTTAAGGAAGGTGGAAGGAAGGTGGCCTGACTTGATTTACATTAAAACAACGGAGAGGATGCCTGAGGAAAGACTGTTAGAAATGCAAACTCTTTGGAAAGAGTTGACTGGAGAAGGAACCTGCTTTTCAAGGCTATGGTTTATTTTGTCCCTGAATTTAGAATATGGCTGTGTCCTGCACACCTGGTATTAATTTTGGAAGCATGAAAAATGCATGGAGTGGTCATGAGTTGCACACGGTTCCAGGAGCCGCTGCTGAGATGCGGCATGAGGCAGGGCATGGAGACCCTCAGGAATAGGCTGGAAGAGCCTTTGGAAGATGGACCGTGGGTTGCATGGAGACCTGAAGATGTTTTGGATATACCAGGACTGTGCAAAAGGGCTACCATGGAGTGCAGGATTGGCATGGGATGAAAGTTTTCCCTGGCGACTCTGCCCAGCTGGAGGGGCGGAATTGGAAAACCTGGAGATTGTCAGTCTCTGGTTATATTGAACTTGAACTGCAGAAGTTTGGTGATGGCTGATGATAGTTGAGTTTGCATTATTCTAGTCTTTCTTTGCTTTTTACCAGTTAAAAATGTTTACTCTGTGCCTTTACATGTTGAAAGTATTTAACTTGTTTGATTTTACAGGACTCACTATCTTAAGTTGGTCAAGACTGTGAGAACCTTTGAAATTGGACTGAGTACAATTTACAATGTGTGATAGTTATAAATCTATTGGGGGCCAAGAGCTAAATATATTGGGGGCCAGGGGCGGAATGTGGTAGTTTGAATATATGTCCCCCAATATATTCAATGTTTTATTACTCTATAGTTTGCATCTGCAATCACATTGCTAGAGGCAAGGTCACTGGGGGCCCGGGTCTTAAGGTGTGGTGATGGTTTGAGAGTCCATTGTAAAGATATGCAAATGTGTCTAGCAGGAGTTCCTGAAGTTTGCTGTGTGACCTTTTGGCGGTAGATTTTTACTCTGTGTGCTGTGGTGGCTGGTTGGCTTTCTCTCTCTCTGCTTGGTCCTGTGGAGAGCAGGCCGCTTCTCTTGCCATTATGGAACTTCCCCTGGATCTGTAAGCTTCAATAAATAATATCCCTTCCTCCATAACTGTGCCTGGTCTGGAAGTTCATCTCAGCGAACCTGAAGCTGTCTGCAACATATGGGTTCCTATCTCAGGGAGATACCCATTTCTTTTTAACCTTTCACAGTGTGGATTTCAGCCCCCCATCGGGAAAACTCCATGTCTATTTTATTGGTTCCCCTCTATACGCATGCTCCTTTCTCCACCTCAGGGAACAGATCTGGGCAGATGTCTGCACATGAAGATTAATTAACCCACCAGTGTTAATTAAATAAACACATCCTCATTCATCTTTTCTTTGCATGAGAATAAACCTTGGGCTGAAGCCTTTCCTCATATCTCACACTAATCTCACAACAGATAATAATTCTCAGAGCACATGGCTTAACAAGTTCAAGAGAAACACTAAGATATATGTTGTCTGTAAGGATTGTTCTAGCTCTCAAGGCCAGTGCAGTAATTAGATAAAGAAGTAATTTGTATTTCCTTTCTTTCCTTAATTCTTTTCCTGTCATGCATTGGTTCGTGACAAGAGATCTATTTAAACATACAATGCTGTTCAAAATAGTTCTCATTTAGCCCCAATCACTCTCACAAAGACTAGGAGTATGCTTTCAATTCACAGTTTTGTCTTCCCTTTGGGCTGGATCAAATTTTTAGAAAGGCCTTCCTTCTTCAATAGTCTCTGTAAGCAAGAAGGGATAACATTAAAGATGTATTTCTCCCCCTTCTGTGAACATTGGGAAACAGAGGCAGTCTTCCTATTGTAAGACAATAATTCTTAATTCATGTAATAGTTCATAGCTTCACAAAAGCTCTCTACATGGCTTAGTGGTTATGGCTCTTGCCTGTGAAGCCTAAGGACCCAGGTTTGATTTCCCAGTATACATATAAACCAGATGCACGAGGTGGAACATGCATATGGAGTTTGTTTGCACTGGCTGGAGGTCCCGGAGTGCCCATTCTCAATCTGCCTCTTCCTCTCTCTGTCTCTCTCCTCCCTCTCTCAAATAAATGATAAAATATTAAAAAAGAAAAGTTCTCTACACCTGTGAACATTGTTTCACTTAATGAACTATGTGAACCTATTTGGCAATAGTAACTCTCTCCCCCAAAGTGCTGGAAAGATTCCTCTGAGTCCCTTGGAGGGGGTCTTGCAGGAGGAATATTTGAGGGGTGACGGCCTTTCCCATCCACTCCAGAGGACAGTAGCATAATTTCTCATCAAGTTATCTGTCCTTTTATTGGCAGTTTTGACATGACCTTATGGCTGTGCCTTTCAATTATCTTGAATCCATATGCTGTTAAGATGCTAATAAGGAAGGGAAGAAAAAGCCATTACTTGAAGAAACGACCTACAAACTGAAGCCTGGCAGTTCGTGTGCACTCCTTCTGAACCATATGTAAGAGTGAAGGGAGCTGGCTGTCCTCATTTTAATTCTTAGAAGGTCACTGGCTCAACACATAAAAGGATACATCTTCTCCTTTAAAAGGAGGCTTTAAAATATTTAAATCATGGAGGTTGCCTTTTACATGGCCCCATTATGTAAAGCAGCATTAATGATAGCTTAGTATGAAGAGGGCTGAAGCAAATCAGACACCTAGAGCACAGAAGTGGGGAGGTTTTTATGAGGTTTATAAATTTCACATCTTTAATAAAAAGCTTGTGTCTAAGTTATGAGAATGTTCTTGAGCATGAGGCATGGGTTTTTGGAACCTTTAGTATATGAGGACATTTAAACTGCAAAATAATGACCTGACTGGAACTTCTTGGAGTGGGTGAGTAGTAAAAATGACAAGGGGCATTCAGAGATATTTTCATTGTACCCATTAATCATCTGAAACTCTAATACAGTCAGGATTTACTGAAAGAATAACACACTCCTATGTATTAAATGCTGGGAGTGTTATAAGTTTGAATGTTCATGGAAACTATTTGTCCAATTACATATGCTCCTCTAGAAATTAAGCCGAGATTACTGGCATTGCACTTGATTGATGTGATTTCAGACTGCTCCTTTTTGCAGATAATGACTTCTGTGTTTCCTTTCGCCCTCTCTCCACTATAGCTTACAGATTAGTTCTGACCCTGAGTCATGTTTATGTGGGATTTTCTGGGTTAAGGAAAGCATCAGTGGGGTTGCCTGTGAGACAAGGAATGCAAAAATCTCTCTTTGGGCAGCACATATCTGAATAACATTCCCATGTCAAAATTACCTAATTAATTAAACAAATCATCATGTAGTGAAAAGACCAAGCAATTTAAATTCCAAACGACAGCAACAACACCAACAAAGAGGAAACAGAGCAAAACAACACATGGATTTGAATCTTGGATCTGCCATTTATTCTGCAGCTTTGGCAAACTTTGTTCCCCACAGATTCTCACAGTCTTCAGTAAAGAAGGGACAAATTATGCTACGACATCATTTTGAAAATAATTAAGAGAATGAATTTGCAAGCTCTGTATTATGTTACTATGCGATTGCTAATTATAATCATAATTTGCTAACTCAAGCAATAGTAATTGGGGTTTTCTGACACCAAGTATTGTGTTAAGCACTTGTCAACCAAAAAGGCAAGTTGAGGCATACTAAGTATGGGACAAAGTGTATTCAGGCCTGAGTGAGGATGGCAATTGGAAATCACAAATTGTACTTGCCCAGAGTAAGTGTTCAAAAATGATGTGAGAGAGGGGGAGAGGAGGGAACTTGATTTTATAAAGAAAGAACAAAAAGGGAGTTACAGCAATTGTGTGGGTCAACAAGAACAGATTAACATGTTGACAGGCCGTCCCACACTTTGTTATAATTTTAGGGAGGAATTGTGATAAGCAGAAACAAGGCATTCTTCAAGATATTTATTATGCTAATGGTGCCAGTAGGTCTACAAGGAACTAACTGGAAGCAATTAAAAGTTAAAATTAACCAGATCATGAAACTCTGGAATTTAGCAGGGTGTGACTTCTATTCCACAACCCATGTTGGCTTGGCCTCGTAAGAATTTTCAGCTCTTATTTCATGTATATGTCTTCACATTACACTAGAATAAAAAGATGAGACACAATTTCTGCTTTAAAAGAACTTACATTCTATGATAATATCAATGATTAGCTTCTGTAAAGAACTATGTGTCCAACCCTGCATGAGGCATGATTTAAATATATGAATGTAATGTAGTAAGGGAACTATTTGGGAAGAAGGGATTCAACAAGAGTAGGAGGGGTATAGGAGAGAGTAATAGGATGAATTTGATTAAAATACATGTCTGAAATTATTTAATTTTTTTAAATAAATAAATTATGGGGTTGAAGAGATGATTCAGTAGGTCATGTCTTCAACTCCATATTTTGCCACACAAGCTGGAAGACCTGTGTTCTGATCCTCATCAACCACATGAAAGGCTAGGCATGGTGGTGCATGACTTTAATCCCAGCACAATAGAGATGGAGGTGCAAGGACACCCAGGCTTTGCTGGATAGCTACTCTAGCCAAATAGGTGAGCTCTAGGTTTAGCAAGAGACCTCAAAAAATCAGGTTGTCAGAGGTTTTTAAGTAGAACCATGTTAAATTTGAATTTCAAATTTAGAGTAACAAATTCTGAGCACTATGAAAGCGTAACATGGAAAGCAGAGAGTCCTATAAAGCAGTGAAAGTGCCAGAGGCTATTGAAGAGATGACTGACAATTTATAATCCCCTTCTTGACACTTGCAAAATGGCATAGCCAGAGGTAGAGGTACAAACAGATTAAAGAGTGCTAACTCTAATACAGACAGGGTGATGGATTTTTGTTTTAGAATATTGGGAGATTCATTTTTATTTTGAAATTAGCTACAATGTTACTACTACTATTAGAAAGAATGTGATTTCCTTTTCACCCTCCCTTGCACACACATGTGTACATATATGAATATCACCCTGATATTCATATATCACAGTGTACACAGTACACAGTGCCAGTGTACATACAGTGAGTACTCCTCCCATAAGAGAGATTTTCTGAAGGACCTATGTATTTAACACTTTATCCAAAATAAATAAAATGAAACAAGAAATAAAAACATTATAGTGATTTTGTTTGTGTTTGATTCAGGCAGGCTCAATGTTCTTTGCATTTTCCCTCATATACTATGAATATTGAACTATTCACTATAATGCACAGAATGAATGTCAAGGATGTTTTACATAAATGGGTGGATTATCTCTCTCTCTCTCTCCAATAACTATTAAGTCCCTACTTTGTTCAGCACAACACAGATTTGCTTTCTTGAGTTGTATATAATAGGCTTTCATGGTTGGGAATGACTTTGCACAAAGGACTTCAAACACACTGTACGTGCTTCACTAAAACTCTGTGTGTCCACACTTTTTTGAGGTTTATATTTATATTTATTGAATGTTCTATATTTTCTATATTTTGTTCTATATTTTGTTCATGACAGGGATAAAAACATCAATATATTTTATCCCACTCATCAAGATATGACTTATTAATATGCTATATCTTTATCATTTCCATTAGTATTATCCATATAATTTACGTACCACAAAAAATAAAGGCCAAATTAGTTATTTTTGAGTAGCTTATTATCTATGGGTAGCCTATGGTGTCATAATACATATTCCTTAGCCTTTCCAAGCAAGCCATGCCTGGTAGAGAGTGCATATGTGTTTGTGTAGTTTGGCTGTATATGTATTGATTTGGTGGCTGATATGAAGAGATGAATGAGCTAAATATTTCCAATCTTGGCTCTCTACCTGCTACCACCTCTTTTCTCTCAATCATGAAAACAAGTCAGTAAATCAATGAAGTAGAAATGGCAGTAACCAGGATTGAAAACACACTGAGTGAAGGAGACCTAACCTACTGTTTCAGTTATGAAATATTTAACTTTTGTGACCTGCTTGGCAGGTGAAATTCAAAATAGAGCAGACATTGAAGCCCAAAATTATGCTTACCATGAATCATTGTGAAAGAAAATAAAGCTGCTAGAAATTTTATAATTAGTTGGTACAATATTTTTAGTGAATCAATGATTTAGTAATTGGTTACTTGGCAAATTGCTTAGCTAATGATTAGTGATGAATTAGTGGACTTTGATTTTAATGAACATTGTCTACAGTAGTGTTACAGTGATCTTGCCAATAACAATGCAGTTGTGGATTTACTGGCACTTTATAGCCAATTTGTAGATTATAACTATTTGAAGACACTTGGAGATACATGGATTGGAATTCTATAAATGTCTTTTATGCAAGAAGAATAATCACAAAACAAAAAAGTTATCTAAATTAGGTGACAAAAAAACAACTAAATTAGGAAAACAAAGCCTTTCCAAAAATTTTCAGCAGACTTTTGCTTACTTCTCATTGGCTAGAATTATATCACATAATCAATCTTAGCTACAAGCATTTTTGGGGAAATATAGTCCTTTAGGCCTAACCCTGGATCTTTCAGATATAAGTATAACTTGAGTTATGAGCCAAAGGAAGAGAAATTGTACACTGGAAAACCAAAATGCAATGTTTCTCTGAAAGACCTGAGAGAAAATGGGCATTCCAGGGCTTCCTGCCACTCCAAATGAACCCCAGAAGCATGTGCTACTTTATGTGTCTGGCTTTATATGGGTACTGGGGAATTGAAGTCAGGCTGTCAGGTTTTACATTAACCACTGTGGTAGTTTGAATATATGTCCCCCAATATATTCAGTGTTTTATTGTTTTATAGTTTTGCATCTGCAATCACCTTTTAGAGGCAAGGTTAACCACTAGTGGTGATGGTTTGAACTCATTATAGGACAGGCTTTAATTGGCTGGTTGTTGTTTCTTGCCTGGTCCCAACAAAATCTATTTTATAAATAATATCCCTTCCTCCATAACCACTGAAGTTCATTTGCGAACCTGTAGCTGTCTAAAATTAAAGAACCAGATCATTCGTCTTTTCTTTTGGAGGAATGGGTATGGACCTGTATTTTATTGCCAAGTTTTATGGACGATTGAGAAAACTGTAGACCCCAAAGATAGACTGAGATTTTAAGATTTTAAGTTGGAAAACCTCAAGCAAGGTAAAAGCAGAGGCACTGAGCTTTCTGCAATCCATGGCCAGACTTGATTTACAGATGCCTGAGGAAAACTGTTAGAAATGCAAACTCTTTGGAAAGAGTTTCAGTTTTGGAAATATGAAAATGGAACGGCATGAAGCAGGGCATGAAGACCCTCAGGAATAGGCTGGAAGAGCCTTTGGAAGATGGCATGGAGACCTGAAGATGATACCAGGACTGTGCAAAAGGACTACCATGGAGTGCAGTGTTGAACTGGGATGAAAGTTATCCCTGGCGACTCTGCCCAGCTCATGGAGACTGTTAGTCTCTGGTTAAGAAGAAAAAAGTTTAATTAATTGAGTTTGGACTATTATTCAGTTTTCCTAAATGAAAACTATCTTAGTTTCCAACTGAGTACAATTTACAATGTGTGATAGTTATAAAATTGGGGACCAGGAGCAACTTAGTTTTTGCACAATATGTAAATAAGTGGTGATGGTTTGAGAGTCCATTGTAAAGATATGTAAATGTGCCACAATTTCTGAAGTGTGCTGTGTGACCTTGTGTCTGTAGTTTTGCTCTGTGTGCTGTGGTGGCTGGTTGGCTTTTGCTCTCTTGCCTGGCTGAAAGAGCAGACAATCTGTACTATTTTCCTCTTACTGTGCCTGGTCTGAAATTCAGCGAACCCTGTTCACAACACTAATGTACAGGCTTTAATTAAGTTGTTGGGAGTTTTGCCAGATCATTCTACCTGAATGAAAACTGAGACCCCAAATAGGAATGCCCACAGAGGAGTTCAAGTGGAACAATTGCAGTCCAGTGTTCTGTCTTCCGAGCAAGAAGAAAAATAATTAATGGGACTATTATTCAGTTTTCCTAAATGAAAACTCTAGTTTCCAACTGCTTCAAATTCCAACTTATTTGCACTTATGTAAATAAATTTGCATTGTGGAACACAATTTCTAGCTAGACAAGTACTATTTTTCTTATGAAATTCCCTTCACACTGTGTTATGGGATTGCCAGCCTACCTGAATGGGAAAGGGAGTTCCTAGGATTTCTCTTCACTCCTTATTCATGCAGATTAAACCAATAAGTAAGGATAATCTTCCAGGTGTCATCAAAAGCCATTGATAGAAAAATGCACATGATAAGATTTTTTTAGCTTCCTAATGTTTTCTAAGGACCTTTGTAACATGGCTGCACTACTGCCTGTGTGACAGCACTGAGTGAGGACGAAGAATGGTGGGCATGGTCCTCTTCCTGGTCCTTTTAGTCTCATCAGTGCAATGAGTGATCCTAAACAGGTCACTTTCTTCCCCTGGCTCTTATTCTTTTGCACCAAAGGGCTGAATTGGAATTAGGATCTCAGCTTTGCAGGCTGTATCTTCCCAAGTCCATCTGGGTCATGGATGTGCTTGGTCCACTATGCATCACCAGCACGTCCCTTTCTGCTCAGATTTGTGTGTTGCCTGACAGGCCCTGGGCTTTTCATATTTGTGGCTAGTTTTTCTCACCTACCTTCTTAGTCCGTAAGTTCCTCTAAGACAAAGACTACATCATATTTATCCTTGGCTCTTTGGTGTACAGTCAAAAATATGGCAGGCATCCATCATCTGGGTTTACTGAAGTGAATTTTCAGTGACTTGGGGTTAGGGATAACCTTAATGGTGGGGCCTTTTCTTTGTCTTAGTTTCCTTCAAAGAAAGAGACTTTAGGTGTTTTCAGCTCCAATAGTCTGAACCTGGAGCTTTTCCTGGTAGGATTCATTTTTATCCTACTGTGGTCCCTGAATAGTGAGTTAGTGAGTCCTTGGTTCTTATGAATTTTATCAGCAATAGATGGCACATATAGTGAGTTCTAAATTTATTTAGTTAATTTACATTTTCAGTTGTTCATAAAGACTAAGAACATTGTATTAGCTTGTGTTAGAAAATAAGCACTGATCTATAGTTCTGAAGGTGGAAGAACTAGACTATTTTTAGAAGACTTGGATCACCAAAAAGGATACACAATAGCTGGGTAACCTGAACCATTAGATGGAGTCTTGCTTGTTTCCTCTGCTTGATTCTGTTTATCTCCTTGTGGGGCCTCATTCTCCTAGCTAGTAAGAGTAAATTGAAGCATATATAAACTCCTTGAGGTCTTTTAGAAGAAAGGAGGCTCAAAGAAAGGCATGCAATTTCTGATTTTCTGTCTGACCCACTGACCGGGCTGCACACAGCCTATGGTGTCAGCTAGCATCTCCTGTGAAAGGATGAGGGAGTCTATTAGAAACAGTACTGCCCATGTATAACAGTGGATGGGTGGAAATAACAAAACCCTCATATCCGAGGCTCTTTTCCATTCGTGAAGCACGCTCACATCTTTTTACCTCATTAATCCTCACAGAAAGCCTGAGTAATAGATGTCATCACCCACATGTTAGACACAATGAGATGGATGACAGCAGAGATAAGTGCTCTACTCACAGTGGTGAATGAATCAGAAAAGAGATAAGCTGCTGCTCCAATCAGATTTTAGCCCTGCTGCTGCTTCTACTGACCCCATTGGCCCTTGACAAGGCTGTGATTCACCCTCAGCCTCAGATAGCAGAAATAGGATAGCCAGGATTCAAACCCAGTTCTTTTAAACTTTTAGGACATAATGGTCTTTTTGTTTTGTTTTGTTTTGTTTTGTTTTTTTGTTTTGTTTTGTGGCAAGCCAAACAGACAGGCCTTTTATGGGGGGGGGGAGAGAGAGAGAGAGAGAGAGAGAATCTAGCTACTGCAAGCGAACTCCAGATGTGTACTCCTCCTTGTGCATGCATGTGCAACATTGCATGCTTTCATCACTTTGCATCTGGCTTATTTGTGACCTGGAAAGTAGAACATGAGTCCTTAGGCTTTGCAGGCAAGCTCCATAACCTCTAAGCCATCTCTCCGGTCTTATAACGGTCTTTTAATTTCATGAATCTGCCATGGTCCTTAAGGCTTAGATGATAAACTGTTTCCCAAACATATTTTTTTATATCAACACATATGAATTACAGGTTAGTGCATCTACCAGATAAACACACACAGCTACATACAGAACACAATGAAATATGTTACACACTCTAGTTTCTATCTAATTGTCTCATTTGTAAAATGCTCAGCATGATACTACTTTTGTTTTCCAAACCATTGACGGACCATGTCCTGTAGCTTGATAGATACCCAGTAGGTTACTCAGACACTCACTTTTGGTATTTATTGAAATCTTTTCTACAAGGTCAAAACTACAAATAGACTGAAGCAAAATGTCTGTTGGAAGCCTTAGACCTGATGGGTTTGGATAGCACATATTGGTGTGGTCATGGGGCCAGGCCACAGGCTTCTGGCCAGCTCACAGGCTGCAAAGTCAGGCTCTCTGGGCTTCTGGTGATGCCAGTCACACAGGGGCTTCTGTATAATGAGCCCATTCTTCACAGCTACCCTTTCCTTATGACTGTGAACAGTAATAAAAATGTGAGCAAACAGGGAGAATTTAGTGTGTTTATTGCTGCTATTGAGAAAATAATGTGATAATAAACAGGGCCTGTAATGGAAATTGCTTCTAAGAATAAAATTATGTTATTATGAGTTACATGCAGACATCAGAAAACATTTTGTCTCTCCAAGTGAGAACTGCCTGGCTGGCTGGAGCTACTACTCAGGGGTCCTTGCGCCTGGGAGCCCTGAGCCCTGCTCCACTTGCCAATTTGAACTTTTAGCCTCATTGACTTCTTGGCATTGCTGATCTTTGGAAACTGGGCGGCTTGGGCAGCATTGCATTTTAATTAGTGCATTTAATCCTCTGGACTGTGTGAGAAAGCCCAGTACCTTTCTTCACAGAGTCTTATTAGGTCTGAATGAAGAAGTTCTCTGTTAGTATATGATGAGGGAATTAACCCTGAGCACAGCTTAAATGGCCTATGTGGAAGAAAATCACCTTTTATATCATCTAAGCGCCACTCTTGTCATTAGCACAGACTTAGGAGTAAAATTAGGGTTTGAGAGCTTAGTTCCTCTACTAATTAGAGAGAAAATGACAGAAAAGTCAGGCTTTATAAGCTGAGTGAGCTTTGATGACTTCTAGACACACACAGGCTAAGATCAAAATGCCCTTTAATTCTTTTCTTTCTCACTTGATGCATTATTTTTCCCTTTAAACTCTCTCTTATGTCACCCTTTATGTCTATATTCTTCTGGGAGGAACACTTTCAATCAGCATGCCCCACACTGCGATGTCCTATAGGAAGCCACATGAAACTTTCCGGAGTCTTCCTTACCCATGTCAGCCCCATGGGCCACTTGTTCCTCTGCTAGAGAATTCACTATGGTATCCTGAGTATTACACAAATATTTCTTATGATACTATAGCTTGTCAGTTCAGTTTCTGTCCTTTATTCATCTCACTGTTCTTGCAAAGGCTGGTCCAGGCACACACACACACACACACACACACACACACACATACACACATATACACATTGTGTAAGTGTATAAACAAATCAAATATTTACTGATAATAAACTATAGATAAATGAATTTTAATGTTCTCTTTTTTAAAAATATTTATTTATTTTATATGAGAGAGAGAGAGTCAGACACACACAGAGAGAGAATGGATGGGCCAGGGCAGGGCTGTCAGCTACTACAAACAAACTCAGATATTTGAGACACCTTGTGAATCTGGCTTACATGGGTCCTAGGGAATCAAACATGGGTCCTTTGGCTTTGAAGACAAGTGCCTTAACTGCTAAGCCATCTCTTCAGCCTAAGAAATGCATTTTAAACAATTCTTTAGTATTGATAAAATTTTACCATTTATTAAAATGAAAACAAATTTCCATAGTAATGAGATGGATGAGTATGTTTATTTTCACATAAAGTATTAAATCTTGGGGCTGGAGAGATGGCTTAGTGTTTAAGTGTTTGCCTGTGAAACCTAAGGACCCAGGTTTGAGGCTAAATTTCCCAGTACCCATGAAAGCCAGACACACAAGGTGACACGTGCATCTGGAGTTCATTTGCAGTGGCTGGAGGCCTTGGTGTGCCCATTCTCTCTCTCTCTCTCTTTCTCTCTCTGCCTCTTTCTCTCTTTATCTGTCTGTTGCTCTCAAATAAATAAATTTTTAAAATGTTAAAAAAGAATTAAATCTTGGCTGAATACTGGCATTGCAAGTTGTAGAACATCTTCAGTGCTCTTCAGAGTTGATCTCACATTTGGTTAAGAGAAGCTTCTCTTTTCAGATGGTGGTAAATGCTGAGAATAGCATTTTGCATAAATATGTAGTGTCAGAGGTGTGTCCAGGGGCATGTCAGAAATTGTTGGAAATTATGTCTTAATCCCAAGTCAAAATGCATTCAAACTTTAAAAAACTTTTTATTTTGACAACCTCCATCCATATACACAGAGTACCCTGATCATAATCTCCTTCCATCACCCTTCTTTTTCCTCCCTCCAACATCTCTCCTCCACTGAATCCCTTATTCTTTCCAAATAGTCCATCTTCTATTTTGTGCAAACTTTTTATTGGAAAATGCCATAAGAATAGACAATAAACCTCTTCTCCCTCTCAAATCCACTCTCCATTGAATCCCTTTCCTCTTTCCAATTAGTCTCTCTTTTATTTATTTTTTTATTTTGTTATTATTATTATTATTATTTGGTTTTTTGAGGTAGGGTCTCACTGTAGCTCAGGCTGACCTGGAATTCACTATGTAGTCTCAGGGTAGCCTTGAACTCATGGCGATCTTCCTACCTCTGCCTCCCGAGTGCTGGGATTAAAGGTGTGCGCCACCACACCCCGCTCTGTTTTTATTTTTATGTCATTATTTTTTCCCTTCTATTATCCAGGTCTTGTGTAGGTAGTGTCAGGAAGTGTGAGGCCATGAATATCAAGACCATTTTGTGTCTGAAAGACAACATTGTAAGCAGTACTACCCTTCCTTTGGCCCTTACATTATTTCTGCCCCACCTTCTACTTTATTGTCTTTCCCTCCCTCATATTATTGCAGCCTCTCTGATGTCAAATGGAACAAACACATTGTGTCTAGAAAACAATATTCCATATTTATACTTACTAATACTTACATTCTTTCTCCCATATCTTCTGGCTTAGTCCATGAGATTTGGATGGTGTTAAAGAGATGTTTTTAGTACTTCAAAATCAAATGTAATTTCTTCTCAGCACTTTAAAAAAATTTTTATTGACAACTTCTATACTTATGGACAAAAAACCATGATATTTCCCTTCCCCCCATACCCCCATTCCTTTCAGAACTCCATTCTCCGTCATATCCCCTCCCTCTCTCCATTAATTAGTCTCTATTTTAATTTGATGTCATCATCTTCTTCTCCTATTATGAGGGTCTTGTGAAGGTATTGGTAGGCACTGCAAGGTCATAGATATTGAGGCCAATTTCTGTCTGGACAGTTGCATTGTAAGGAGTCGTACCCTTCCTTTGGCTCTTACATTCTTTCAGCCCCCTCTTCTGCAATGGACCCTGAGTGCTGGACACTCCTCTGTCTCTTCTTCTCTGCACTATGTTGCCTTTGGGTCATCCCAGTGGTCATCGCCATCTGAAAAGAGACGCTTCTCTAACCAGAAGTGAGAGTATCATTAATATGTGAATATGAACATTAAGTGAAGTGCTTTCAGGACAGTTTGGTGGGAATAATATATATATTTAGCCATATAAGAGCAGGCTTTATACCCCTAAGGCTCATGACCTCCCCTGCCATAGACTTTTGCTTAGTTTTTTCAGTACCAGGTATGTATTCCCTCCCATAGAAAGGGCCTTCAGTCCAATTAGGGAGCAGTTGGTTTTCCCAAGAGCAGACATGCCACTATTGCACCCGTTCAGTCATTGGGCCTGTCTGGCCAAACTTGAGTTTTCCAGTGTCCACTGTTTTCACTGCTGATGACTTCTGTCTCCCATACGGCTGCATGCAGTGGAGCTTTTCCCAGCTTTCAGTTGGCTGGTCTACAGAGAGAAGGTTTTCTGCTCAGCACCAGCTTGCTTTTTCAGTGACCTTGCCTCTCAGATAAGAGATGTCTTTAGCAATAGGGTCTTATTATCTGTTTCTCAAGGGAAAACAAGGGCCTTGGCAATAGCCTTTAATGTTTTGGAGGCTACAGGGACCTTCTTGGCCAACAACTCACTGGAAGGTATCCCATCCCAGGCACTGAAAATTTTCTAGTAACAGTCCATAGCTTTTGGATGTGCCATTATTCAAAAAAGTAGGCTTACATAAGTCTTATTCAGACTATCTTGAATTTTGATTGACCCTCACCCTGCCATTCTTTTACATATTCTTGAAAAGAGAAGCTTCTCCTAATCAAAAGTGAGAGCAATGATAATATGTGGACATAAATATAAATATTTAGATGGCAATTTGGTGGGAAGAATATATTCATTTAACCAAATAAAATAGCAGTATCTTCCCCACTAGGGCTGATGACCTTCCAATCCATAGGTTTTTGACTAGACTTTCAGTATTAGAATGGATTTCTCTCCCATGGACCAGGTCTCTAATGCAATCAGAGAGCAATGGGTTATCACCATAACAGATATGCCACTATTGGACTTGTGGACACATATTGCACCACATTGTGCATCTGGATTAATGTGGGTACTGGGCAATTGTATCTGGGCCATCAGGCTTTGCAGGAAGACACCTTTACCCACTGAGCCATCTCTACAGCTTTTTTTATGTTTCTGTAAGAGAAGAGAACTTTGTATGTACAGTGAAAACAGTGCATTCAGAGCTGAAATGTCTGAGGCAGCATTGGTTGGTGTTGTGTGGTGTAACAGAATCCACAGTGCCAAGTGCACATGTTGTTTGTCCTGAACCAAGGCTGCTCCAACATGCGTGAGCATTTTCAGAGACATCATGGATTCATTACACATTTGAATTTGAATTACTTTTTGGTTATTGCATACTCCAAAACCTGCCCATTTTTTCACAGCCCTCACATTGATCATGACCACAGTTTAGAAGCTGGGCTCTGAAGGGGACACATTTGTGGGGCTGAGAATCTCTTTTGTATTTGCATCTTGGATGCCCCATTCTTTTAAGAAAAACTTGGAGACTCGTCTTGATGAGGCACTGCTTGTTTCTTTTATGATGAAACTTGCCTGTAATGGTAAAATTCTTCCAGTCAATTGAAGAGAGAACTCTTGCTGCTGCCACTGTTCTTTCAAGGGTGGGGATTTTGCAGCTCCCCTTCTTAGTACAACCCAATAGTTGGTGAAGCAGGCAGGGTCTGCTTGACTTGAACTTTGTTATTAGAATTAAAAACATTTGACATGTGTCAGCCAGGAGGGCATCATACTCTGATCAATATTTTTTATTTTTATTTTGAGAGAGAGAGAGGGAGAGAGAATTGGTGCACCAGGGCCTCAGCCACTGAAACTGAACTCCAGGCGCTTATGCCACCCTTGCACTTGCCTCACTTTGGTGCCTCTGGCTAACATGAGATTTGGAGAGTCGAATATGGGTCTGTAGACTTTGCAGACAGAAGCCTTAACTGCTAAGCCATCTCTCTAGTCCATGATCAATATTTTAAAAGATAATTCTGGCTTGTGTGGTTATGAGTGGCTAGTGACCTAGAATTTGACATAACATACCATCACCTTACAACTACTCTTCAGATTTTAAATGTTCTTTATGACTACTGTATATTCAGTGTGCACTGTGATAGATTTAATTAAGATATTTCCATTCAAGTATATCACTTAATTTGACCATATACACCCCTTTACAGTCTCTTTTCTAGCCCTCCCTCATTAACCTTCTTCCTTTCCCCAAATCATTCCCTCTCTGTGTTCATGTCGACCACAACTATCTTTGTAGATAAAACACAAATGTTGCAGTTACCTTTTCATTGCTTGGGTTAAACATCCTACCAAAAGTAGCTTGTGGGAGGAAAGGGTCTTTTTCAGGCTTACAGAATCTAGGGGAAGGTTCATTACAATGGGGGAGATTAGTATACTTCATCATACATCCATAGCAGAGAGACAATAGCCAGTACCTGTAAGCACATGCTGACTCTGAACACACACCTATAGGATTAGGCTCAAGATCCACCCCTAGTGAAACACCTCTTACATCAGGGTTCTGTCTGCTAAGGACTAAGTAGGAAGCTTAATCTTAATCAACAACATCTGAGGCTTTGTGAGGCCATTTACAGTCAAACCACCACCAGATAGTTTGGTATTACATAGACTTTGTAGATGACCCCTTGCTTTGCATATATTCCTTCCATGTTTCTTCTTGGTATGAAACATTTATCTTTAATCATAGTTGAATTTTTTCTCTTTGTTCTAGTTTATCATCCAGTCTCCCACACCACCATGTTGCTTTATGTGTACACTGAACATGCTTGGCTCTTGACTTTGTCCTTTTCTCAGAAAACTGAATGTAAGTCAAGCAACGGAAGGAGCAGATACCATTTTTTTAAATTTGTCAAACAGAAGAGCGTGTTATTTTCTGATGTTCAATTTTATCTGGTGTTTGAAATAGCTAACATCTTTAGGAACAAGAATAAACTTTCCCAGATCTTGAACATTATATAATATAGAACATTCTCTTGGTAAATACAATCTCTTACTACTTACAACAGTGGGAGCTAGTGAAGGTATCCCTTAATGACAGTTGAATAGAATATGTTTCCTTTTTGTTATGACCTTCTATAGATCACTGCCTAGACATATACATGCAAACACACGTGCACGCGCACACACACGTGCACGCGCACACACACACACACACACACACAATTTCTTTCTTTTTTGATAAGCAAGTACACTTAGCAATACACAAGTAAAGTATTTGGGTAACATAGGAAGAGGCATATATTTGTTGCAATGGTTAAGTTTAAGATCTGTTTACGAATCCACAGACATTCCTCATAAGTGTCTCTGAGGTTGCTTCTAGGAAGGATTACCTAAGGAAGAATCCTTCCTCCAGAGTGAACGGCCCCTCGGAGGGGAGACTTTATATAAGGATGCTCTGGGAAGGAAAGCTTTCTCTCCTCCCCACTGGCTGTTGGTGCTACTTGCTGTTCGCTGCTTGGTGCTTGGAGCTAGCTGCTTTCCAGAGTGGACCGAAGACCAGTTTGGATTGAAGACCAGTGTGAACTGAAGACCAGGGTAGACTGAAGAACAGCGTCTCTCCAGGATGCCTCCAGGCCTTCAGTGCCGGGTTGGGACTGCTGAGGCATCCAGCCTCGTGGACTGAGCAGCTACTGGGTTCCTTGATTCTCAGGCCTGCAACCTGCTATTGTTGGACTGCCGTAAGCTAATCCCAATAAATTACCTTTTAATACAATTCATTCTATCATTTCTGTTTCTCTAGAGAACCCTGACTAATACATTTGTGTGTGTGTGTATATATATGTTGGTTTTTCCTGTGATGTGAATGCATTTATCAAAAACATATCTCTACTGAAATTACTGGTTATATCACCAGGTTGGTAAGATTTTTTAGGTAATTGGATAAAATGGTAGGTTCCTCCAGTTATGTATTGAATGGTGTCTCCCCCTTCCATGTTGTAGTCCTAATTTATTTTGTAATGTAACTCATTAAGCTAGGATGAAGCCAGCTGGAGTAGCATTATCTCTTATCCAACATGAATGGTGCCCTTATAAGAAGGAGAATTTGTGGGCTTGAGAGATGGCTTAGCAGTTAAGGCACTTCCCTTCAAAGCATAACAAGCTGGGTTTGATTCCCCAGTACTTATGTGAAGCCAGATAGATGCACAAAATAGCACATGCATCTTATTTGTTTGAAGTGGCTAGAGTCCCTAGTGTGTCCAGTTCTCTCTCTCCCTCTCTCTTCCTCTGTCTGCCTCTCTTCTCTGTATCTCTGCACACAAATAAATTATCAAACATATTTTAAAAAGGGGTAATGTTGGAAATGGGACCACATTTGGGGGGAATGCCTTGTGATGATGAAGGCCAAGGTAATGCAGCCAAAGCCAGTGATGCCAGAGATGACCACCAGTCATCTGAAATTGGGAGAGTGGGAGGAAGCACTCTCATAACCTTCAGAAGAGGCCAGCCCTGACCAAACTTTCATCTCAGCACTGAGACAATCAGTTCGTTGTCAAGCCATTCAGTTTGTTTCGTGCTAGTGTCCTCTTATTAAGGATTTTCTTTCGTTCCTTTTTTTGTCTACCTGTGTGGGGAGCATGTGTGCACACATGTGTGTGGGGTCTACACGACAACCTCAGGTGCCGGTCCTCAAGGGCCATCCATCTTTTGTCTGAGAGGTCTTTTATTGGCCTAGAACTCATCAAGCATGCGAGACAGACTGGCTACTAAGACCCAGGAAATGGGTTCCATAACACCTTGTATTTTACGTGGATTCTGGGGATTTGACTCAGGTTTTCATGCTTGGAAGACAAGTACTTTACCCCATGAGCTGTCAGTACAGGAGTTTCCTTACTCAGATATCAGTTACTTGTAGTCTTCAATGGTCCAAAAATATTAAACTAAAAGTTGATAAACAAACAGTTCACACTATCCATTCTCTATCATTTTGAGTATCATGATGAAATCTTTTACCATCCAGCTCCATCCGGCTCAGGATATGAGTCACCTGTTCTTTGCACAGGTATCCACTTAGTAAATGTCCTGGTTAGCACACTATTGGGCTATCACAGTGCTTGTTATAATTGCTATTAATCACTTAATTAATTCATAAATTATATTTTATCTGATGAATGCATGTATGGGAAAAGTTATGTTATTTATAGAATTTGGTACTCTTTGATTTTTATATATGCATTTTGGGGCTTGGAACATATTGTCCATGAATACATGTGCACAGTCCTATCCAGTTCCTGCAAGAAGCAATTTATGGGGATAACCCAGGGAACTGGACTCTCTAGAGCTCATTAATGTCTTCTGAGGAGAGGGTAGAGGCTGGGAAGCAGAGTTATCTAACCTTTGCCACTATCCCTCATATCTGAGTACTTGTCAGACCCCTTGCTGACTCACTCCATGTTTTCCATGGGTCTTGTGTGTCATGGGTCATTTTGCAACCACCGAATGAGTCAGGTAAGATAGGACAGTCCACTTACAAAAATAGATATTTGTTCCCATTCCTCTAGACATGTGCGTGAACACACACACACACACACACACACACACACCATTCTTTCTAATAATAACACTTGTGAAAAAGCTACAGTGTTCCCAATATCTACCCTGATACTGTCCATATGGAGATGCAAAGTTCCTAAAATGATAGTATTTCTCATTTCAAAGAATTCAAGTGTCCTTTGGAAACTGGTTCTGTGGGTTGTTAGTTCACAAAATAGAAACTCCTTTCTTTCTATGGTTCTCAATATTCTTTCTGATGAACAGCTCCCACTAGGTCCACTACTGTTTCCTGTAGAGCTTAAAAAGCAACATGGAGAAACATCTTTCTAGACAGACCCAGTTAACAGTGTACATATAGAAACCAAAGGCTGGAGGGAGCTTTTATTTTTTCTTCTGGACAATGTGACCTCTGAGACTAGGCTATTGAAGACAGCCTCAACTTCGCACCGGTCCCCATGACAGCATCCTTTTCATCATGTCAGCAGCCCGGGAAGCATTAGCATTCTTTACATCACCCTTTGTGCTGGAACTTCCCAAGCTTGTTTTGAGTCCAAAGGTGATTCTTTTTGTCCTGAAAGTTTGCTAAGTTTCTGCTCAGTCATTTTAATACTGTTGAAGCATGACACACAGTTATCATGCTCTGAAAATTGTTTAGATTCTTTCCACCCACCTCCAGCCAAATAACAAGATTGAGATTTTTTTTTTTTTAAGTAAGATTTTTCCTTGGCCTCGTTCGAGTACAAGAAGTGCTTCTCTCTCTGTGGGAGATTTTCTCTTTCACCCGAAGCAATGCTGGCAGAGCGTGGGCTGGGTAAAAAGACAGACTTAAGTTGCATCTTACTTTCCAAGCACTACTTGTATTACCTCAGGTAAGGCGTTTCACCTTTTACAACTTTACTTTCCTCCCTCCTAAATGGGATAACACTTTTAGTTAATGGTGAGGATTGGAGGTGGTACACATACCTCAACTGAGGAACTGGTACAAGTTACTGATTCTACAGTTTGGATACTGGGGAAGGTTTTAAAATTAGACTTTAGCATTTGAAAACAATTTTAGACTCACAACAAAATTAGATGGTAGATGCAGAAATTTCCAGTGTATCTGCTTCCACATGTACATAGCTTCCCCCACCCACAATGTTCTCCACAAGAGTGTATTTTTTTTTTTTTTTAGAGAGAGGGAGACACAGATAGACGGAGAGGGAGATAGATAGAGATGGGCACACCAGCAGCCTTTCAGCTGCTATGAATGAAATCCAGATGCGTGTGCCCCCTTATGGTCAAGTGTGTCACTTTGCATCTGGCTAAACGTGGGACCTGGAGATTGGAACCTGCGTTCTTAGGTTTAGGAGGCAGGCGCCTTAACCACTAAGCCATCTTTCCAGCCCAAGAGTGAATTTTTCATTGCAACTAACAAATCTCTACTGGTGTTTCATGACCACCTAGACCTCAAATCTACAAGCTAGGCCTCTGTCTTGATATTGATATTTTATAGTATAAACATTTTGAAAATATGAAATGATATGTATCTACTAGTGTACTATCATCAGGTGGAATTTCACTACCCCAAGAAATCCTCTTTGCTCTACTCCTCACCTTCTCCCCAGCAACCTCTGATCTTTCCTCCATGTTTTTACTTTTCCCAAAATGACATATGGCTGGAATGTTGTAGCATATCACCTTTTACTGGCTTCCTTCACTTACCAATGACTTTTAATTTCCATGCAAGTCTTCATGGCTAAATAACTTTTCCTTCAGGCACTGAATAATATTCCATTTTCTAAAAATATCACTGTTAACTTATCCACTAACCTGCTGAAGAATAGATATATTGGTTGTTTCCAAATTTTGGCATAACAATAAAGGAATAAAGCTGCTGTAAATCTAGGCTTGTGTAAACATGTACTTTTGAAAAACTAGTTTCAGTAAACACTAGACTGTCTAACTGCTGGATCATATGCTAAACTGTCTCCAAAGCTGCCTGTACTGGTTTGCATTTCCACCTGCAGTGAATAAGAGTTCCTGTTGTGCCACATCCTCATAGCATTTGATGTTGTAAGTTCTCGGATTTCATCTGCTATAATAGGAGTATATTCTAATAGTGATATCCTACTTCTTAAATCTATACTTCATTAGTGACATTTCATGTGGAGTAACTTTTTTTTTTTGTTTTTGTTTTTTTGAGGTAGGGTTTCATTCTAGTCCAGGCTGACCTGGAATTCACCATGTATTCTCACGCTGGCCTACAACTCATGGTGATCCTCCTACCTTTGCCTCCCTAGTGCTGGGACTAAAGGTGTGGGCCACCACGCCTGGCTACATGTGGAGTAACTTTTAAATGGCTATTTGCCATCTGTATATGCTGGGCAAAATGCCTGTTAATCTTTTTTTATTTTGTAATCTGTTGTATTATTGTTGATTTTTAAGTGTTCTTTCTAATTTTGGATAAATAGTAATTTTTATCAGATAAAACTTTTTAAAATAGTTTGTTTGAGGCTTGTTTTTCCATGTCGTGGAAGTGCTTATGTCTTAAGAACAGAAGTATTTGTTTCTAACATAGTCCATATTGACAATTTTTTCCTCCATGGATAAGACCTTTGGTCTTAAATCTAAAATGTCATTATCATACCCATGGTCACCTGGACCTATGTTATTTCATGAGAGTGGATTAAAAAAAATACCTTCACTCTAGATGAATTTTGTTTTCTGTGGCATGAGACGAAACATTTCAATAGGTTTTAAATGACCATAGATTCCAAAGCCCAGACAGAATTAAAAACTAGTAGGTTTGGGCTAGAGAGATGGTTTAGCAGTTTAGGTGCTTGCCTGCAAAGCCAAAGGACCTGGTTTCTATTCCCCAGTATCCATGTAAGCTAGATGCACAAGGTGACACATGCATCTGGAGTTCATTTTCAGTGGCTGGAGGCCCTGGCATGCCCGTTGTTGGTCTCTGTTTCTCTTTCTCTCTCTCTATCTCTAGTAGATTAATAAAAATAAACTATTTTAAAAACTAATGGGTTCAACAAAGAAGACTTTCAGATCCATTGTACTAAGGGAACTCAGAAGACCACACAAAATGTGACCTCATGAATGTTTTATTCTACAAATGGCAGAATTAGAGTGACAGAAATAAGATTCATGGTAGTCAGGGCCAGGGAGCTGAGGAAAGGGACTAGTACCAGTGAGCATGGGGGAATGATATGGGGTGAAAGTGGCTATGAATCCATTTGTCGGAGTTTTTGCACCTATCACTTTTATTGTCTGTAACTTTGTTTAAATTGTAGGAAGGGTTAATATGGTGGGTTCTCAGTAGGGATTATTTTTGATGATGGTGATGATGATGAAGAGGAGGAAGCTGGAGTAAGGTAGCAGGTGTTTGAAGACAATTTCCAAAAGTTGTATTTTTGATGGGACCAGCTTGAAACTTTTGAGGCATTATAAGATAGATAGCTATAAATTCATAATCTGAAATGTGCACATTAAAAACAATGAATTTGTTATGCTTTTAGTTCCAGATATTCAGGTAAGCATGGAAAATGGGGTTTGCTGACTCTTTCAATAACTAATGAAGGGTAAATATCAGACAGTGAGAGTGTTATTGTGGGGATGAACAATGGGGGTGTATTTGAGCTGAGTTATTCAGACTTTGTGGGGCTGCCAAGAAAACATTATGAAGAAGCACAGACTCTTGGGAAATCCTTCTCTCATCCCTTTTCTATTGGAGCTGGATAAGCAGTCTTTATAACAAATACCCAGATTTGCAAAACAGACTTTGAGAACATAAAAGATCTAGAATACAAAAACAAAAGAACAACAACAACAAAGAGAACACCAGAGCTGGTACTGACTTCAGATTCAGATGGCTTGGAGCTCTTGCTAGCTGTTACTATCCCAACAAAGGGTCAGCATCTGTTGGTGGTCAGAACTTGAGTGCCCATGGTGGTTTGGCTGTGTAGAATTGTGATTCTCTAGCACAGAACGGGCCAGAATGTTCCTCACCTCTCTTTCCAGTTTGGTAACTATTGACATGTAATTTTAAACATTCAGAATAGTAACTTCTTCAAAAGAGATCAAACTAAGAATATGTGTATGTGTAAAGTACCTGGATGTGTCTGTTGTATAGTAACACTGTCTTATATTTAATGAGTACAACCACTTCTCAGGCACTATTTCTCTTGTTTAACCTGTCTTAATTAATTATATTTTTATAGAAATCCTATGAGGTAGCTGTAGCTGTTCTTGACCTATTTTAGTAATGAGAAAAGAATGGCAAGGAAGGATTGAAGCAGTTGAACTCTGAAACTTATACTTTTGTTTTGTTTTGAATTAAGGTTCAGGCTGACCTGGAATTCACTATGTAGTCTCAGGGTTGCCTCAAACTCATGATGATCCTCCTATAACTGCCTCCCAAGTTCTGGGATGAAAGACTTGTGCCACCATGCCTGGCTGAGGCTTGTACTCTTAATGATTCAGTTCTGCTGTTTCTGGTGTCTGGGGAAGCTTACAATAAATAATGGTAATCTGCAGGAAGTTCAGTATCATTGCTTTCTCCTGGAGTAGGTTTGATTCATCATACATTACGAGTTGCCATGCTAATCTGTATGTGTATATACTCATGCATTTTCATGACTGAAACATGATGACACTCTCAAGAGAAGTTTTCATGCTAGCAAGGCAAAGGTAGATCATATATCTAGCTCAGTCTTAGACTTGCTTGCAGGTCATTAGCAACTCTTGCTCTCACCTCACAGTAGAAGAGGAAAATTGTGTGTCCTTCAAAAGTGAGAAACTTGGCCTTGATGAACAGAATAGCTCACGCCTGGTAACCAAGACCCTGAGACCTGCTCTCTTCTCAAGACAGTGACTGCTGTATTCATCAGCCTTCTCATCACTGTGACAAAAATTCCCAAGAGAACAACTCTGGGGTGCGAAGATTGATGTTGGTTCATAGTTTCAGAGGGTTCTGCCCATGGAAATCAATCATGCCTCTTTTCTGCAGGCCACATGTTCTGAGATATTGCTCTTGGCCCCTGGACATGCTGGCAAGTTTCTGAAGTTGCTTATTTATGAAGAATGGGCTGGGTGGGGTGGGGGGGGTTTCTACTCTGTGTCTGAAGAACAGCTGCCAGTGAGCAGAGAAGTCCTGCCGCTGCTGGAATATCTGGTTCTGTGCCTCACACACTTGGGAAGAGCATCATAGCAGGGGAGCCAATGGAGTGGAGCTTTAGCTCCTAGCAGACAGGAAGTAGAGGAAAGGAATGCAGTAAGGAGCTAGGGCACATATAACCTCCAAGAATACACACCCAATGTTTTACTTCTTTGAATTTGGCCCCACAACCTATTTTTACCATCTTCCCATAAAACCATCATTTTATGACTTAACCAAGGGACTGGATTAATCCACTAATTAGATCAGATACCCCAGGATTCAGTCACTTTCCAGAATTCCATCTACTTCAAATACATACTGTATTTAAGCTACAACAGTGTCTGACTCTGAAGGCATGCCAGGGAAGGAGGGGATATCAACTGTGCTCCTCAGAAACTGGTAAACTCACTGTCAGTGGCAAAACCAAGGTTGCATTTTGAAATGTTTACATGTACCTATAGATATGCATATGTCTTTGTATCTCTAGCATCTGGTCAAGTGCTGAAACACAGCAAACACATCAAAGGGATTGAATAGACATAGGTGTGGTTACTGCCTAAAGGGTTCTGCACATCTAAGGTTCAGGGCACAAGGGAGGCTCACAACTGAGTGTTGGTTTTCTGGAAGAGCTCTTGGAAATCAATCATGCCTCTTTTCTGCAGGCCACGTGTTCTGAGATGTTGCTCATTGCCCATGGACATGCTGGCGAGTATCTGATGTTGCTTATTTATGAAGAATGGGCTGAGTGGGGTGGGGGTGGGGTTCTACTCTGTGCCTGAAGAACAGCTGCCAGTGAGCAGAGAAGTCCTGCCGCTGCTGGAATATCTGGTTCTGTGGCCACATGGAAGGCTGTGGCTATCTGGGGAAAGCTCACGAGTGGACATCTGTGTCTGTCACTACACAGCTTTGTGACCGTGGGGAAACCACACTTGGTTAAGTTTCAGATGATTTACCTTGTGAACTCTGATCTGGTCCTATGACCTGCTACCACAAACTGTGTGCCTGTGTTCCAGGCCTGGTCCCAGGGAATTGGCCACATTCATTTCTTAACAGTCTCCAGACCAACACAACAAAGTCAGAGCCCCAACGTGAACTCAGGTAGAGTGCTTGGAGTGGGATCTAAGTCTTCCTCTCTACAGCAGAATCTCAGCCATGGCAGCTTTGTGGACGATGGCCTATCTGGCTATTAAGGCCTTTCCATATACAAGCCCGGTTCCTTTCACAGATACATACTTAGCTATGAGAAGCTGTCTTTTTTACATAGCAGAAGAAAACTTCTGTTTTCCATTTTATAAATGTCATTTAAGACAGCTCTGGTGGTCAGCTCAGGGAGCAACTGGACACACTGAGAAATGGTTTGCTCATCCCCTGGCTCCTATGGGCCCTGTTGTGTGAGTCTGGTTAAATCACATTCCCTCTCTAGGCCTCAGTTTCCTTGTTTATGTGATGAGGAACCTTCGTTAGTTTTTAGGGTTTCCAGGTTAAAAAAGCTGAGGCAGTGCTTCTGAAAGGACTTAGAATTTTATTTTATTTAGTTATTTTTTTAAAAAAAATATTTTTATTAATTTGCACTCAGAGAGGGAAGATTGACAGAGAGAATGGGCACTGTAAACAAACTCCGGATGCATGTGCCATTTTATGCATCTGGCTTCACGTGGGTACTGGGGAATCAAACCCGAGTCCTTAGGCTTTGTAGGCAAGTGCCACAACTGCTGAGCCATCTCTCCAGCCCCAGGATTTGGAATTTTAAATTGTCATTTAGGAATACTTTAGTATCCTGGAGAAAGGGTCTTTGTGAGCTAAAATATCTCTATCTTCTCTGTTCCTCCAAGTCTGAAGTCTCCTTCCCAGAGTGCAGGGAGAAATGAGAGTTTGGATGCCTGCCTTGCCTCCTTCATAGTGGAGGTGGGAGTTAAAACCCTGGAGGAGATGATCCTTCAGTGGTGATGTGGAAGCAGTTGCTGTGGCCTGGAGCAGAGCAGGGATGCTGTCACCTATACAGTGGATTGAAAAATTCTTTTAAAAAGCCAACCATCCATCACTAAGCCAACTATATGCCTCTTTCAATTAGGATTGGAACTCTTAGAGGACAGAGCAGATGTCTCATCTATCCCCGTGTCCTCAGCACTTAACAGAGTATCCTGCACAGTGTAGGGGCTTTTGGACAATTGTTTGAACTGAGTTAACTCTGGTGTAAGCACTCAAATGTCCAGATAGCTGCTGAACTCTGTGGTAGCAAAAGCCCTGCCAAGCCTAGATGAAGGCCATTCCTGAAAGATGGTACCTATACTCAGAGGGAGATGGAATGTAGCTTATTTTCCCTGTCAAGTAGATGGAGACTGCCTGCTTATACCCTAGGGGTTTAATCTTTTCTTTTGAATCTTGAAAGCCCGTGGTGTTGAATGCTGAAACCCATTACCAAGCAGTTGTCCTTGGAGCTCAAGTTTCCTTACAATTCTTTTCATGGAAGGCTCATATGACAAGTGCAGACATTATTCCATGAATCATAGGCACATCTGCTTCAGGCTGTTAGAAATGTTTTTCACCTGCCTGGGTCTACCAAGAAATCAAATTCTATCTCCCCTTTCTGTATTCTGTGTGCCTTTATGTTTCTTTGCATCCACTTTAGAGGAATCCGCAACCAACAGAAACAGCAAAAGATGTGAGGTACAATCCTATGAAGATTGATACAAATGAAGTAGGACAAGATTGAGTGAGAGATTCAAGGACACCCGAGGACAGGAGGCCAGTGGAGTAAGGGGCACACCTATGCAGACCTCATGCAGCTGTGTGTGAGATGCATCCACTGTGATCCTGGGATTGTGATATTTTAAGGAGTCGCTGCCTTTGCTTTCTTGCCAGTCCCACTTCTCACCCTCCTTAACTCACATTCCAGTGTTTTTAAGTACACGGAGTTCTTTGAAGGTTGAGCCCAAGCAACAAGTCCCTGAAACCTATTGCTGTCTCTGAAACAGAAACCCTGGAGCAACTTTTCCTGGGAATATACTTGCTGTTTGCTGACAATGATGATCCCTGAAAGGATTTTCACTTAGAAAGCATGAGGTTAAAGTTGATACTAAGACAAGCTAGTATGCTGGTTTTGTTTTGTTTTGTTTTTTTCCTTTTCCTTTTCCTTTTCTTTTTCTTTTTCTTTTCTTTTCTTTTCTTTTCTTTTCTTTTCTTTTCTTTTTTTTTTTTTTTTTTTGGATAAGGAAGTATGTCTATGAGCATTGAAAAAGAGATAGAAGCTATTAGAATGGCCCAAGAGAGAGAACTAGGCTGGCATGAGGATAGATAGCAAAGGGATAGAATGGGGCAGAAGAAAGGGAAGGACAAAGTTCTTCCTCCATGGTGGACAGGGCTGATGCTTCAAGAGGGAATAAATGGGATAGGAAACCTTTGGATGGTCTGACAGATAATCTGTTTGCATCAGTTTACAACAGACAAGGTCAAAACACATGGCCTCCTTTTGAAGAAGAGTGTCTTGAGCCAGGTATAAAGTGTCTGTTCAGAGCTTGACTGGTCAATATGAGGCATACATGTCTCCTTCCTTCTCCCGGGATTCCATGTGTGTCCAAACCAGACTACCTGCTATACTCCTTTGACTATGCATGGTAGGTTATCGCATCCTACCCAGGAGCCTTTGCTCTCATGATGCTCAAGGACTTAGAGACCTACTGTCAAGTTCCCACCTGTCCTTCCATGCTCAGAACCATGCCTCCTCTCCGAGAGTCAGAGTGCTCTCCCTCATAGCAAACATGACACTTATAGAAGAAGATGGATAGTTTTTGCCTGCCCTGTGATTTCAGCAAGCTCCTTCAGGCATCATTCTTCCTGTGTGGATAAGAATAATCAAGAGCAGCTTTTCATGTCTTAATGTATAAAGATGAAATGGTAAATTATGTGTGAAGCATCAAGCTCAATGCCTTTGCAGTAGACACTGGATAAAGCTATCCATTATTTGATAATCATGTTGGCAACCCCTTTCTACAGTTCCAGCATGACAGAATACCTATTCACTGTTGATGCTCAGAATCTTCAAATAAGTGAGATATGAAGGTCTAGCCTCTCTGGTATCCACAAATAGGATTACCTATTAAAAAAATCAGGCTGGAGAGATTGCTTAGTGGTTAAGGCGCCTGCCTGCTAAGCCTAAGAACCCGATTCCAATCTCCAGGTCCCACGTTTAGCCAGATGCAAAGTGATGCAAGGGTGCGATGCTACACTTGCCCACAAGGGGGCGCAAGCATCTGGAGTTTGTTCACAGCAGCTGAGAGGCTGCTGGCACGCCCATTCTCTATCTGTTTCCCTCTCCCTCTCTGTCTGTCTCTCTCTGTGTCTCTCTCCAAAAATAAAAAATTAAAAAAATTTTTAAAAATCAATTCTTAAAACTCCTGTTTTGCTAAGAAGATCTGGGGGACTTGAGAAGGTAATACAGGCATCCAATAGACTCAGGGACAAGGAAACTAATACAATAAACTGTGTGAGTGTGCATATGTGAGAGTAAGTTCATGTGAGTGCACGAGTATTTGCATGTATGCATGTGTATGTATCAGTGTGTGAACATGTGTGCAAGTATGTGCATGTGTTTACCATAGAGTGTGAGAGTGGACAGATGTTTGAGTGTATGTGATGACTGTACATATGTGGGGCAGAAGAGAGAGTGAAGGAGATTGGGAAGCACACATTAAGTGTCCTGTAGGTGAGCACACACATAATTGTCCCATTTTCTTTCTCCTTATCTGGTGGATCCTTAAGGACCAGGGCAGCAAATACATAATGCCCTGAAGACAGCTCCAGTCCAAGAGCTGATACAGGAGAAATTCAGCCAATAAAGCCTGGCAGGGGCAACGGGAAGCTAGTTGGCAGGATTCTTTGTATGCTTGCTGCCCATGTTGGCAGTGGATTTGAGATTTCTGACGCCCTCTGGACAGTGATTTGCACTTGGAGCATCATTATCCATCTTGATGCCAAACCCAAGTTTCGGAGCTCTGATATAGGCCTGGCTGACTTCTGTATTCTGGCTCTGCCAAATGACATTGTGTGACACTCATCCAAACTGATGACTCTCTCCAGAAAAGGACTTAAGAGGAGTAGCTTTACCTCTCATGACTTTAAAAAAAAAAAAGATGAGATGACTTCCAAAGCCTCTCCCACTTCTGATGATCTGGGGCTAAATCAGAATCGCTGTCCTCGAAGGCCCTTCCACACATAGGACTCCTTCCAGGAGCAGAGCCAGTGACACCACTGTGGAAAAGGACCTGGGGCCATGTGACATCCCTAGAAGCTGCTTCACTCCATGCTGTCAAGTTCCACCATCTCCATCCCTGATGAGGCTGGGGTGCATGCTGCCTGATTGTTCACAAGTTCTCTTCAGGAAAGCCCATGGTCTTTCAGCCATTCTCAGTTAAGAAATGTTGCTTTTGGCAAAGCAGTCTTTCCTTTAACCTTTTTCACACAAACAAGCCTGAAGAAGGGTGGTGGTTCTGAGACTGTACTCCCACCCTTTGGGGAAACAACAACAACAACAACAACAACAAAACTGTGTGTGACACAGAATACAAAACAAACAAAAAAAAGCAATGTGATATAGAAAGTATTTCATTCAATCTTCAGAGCCCAACCCATCAGAAAACAGGATACAGTTTGTCTCACCATTTGTGGGTTCCAGGTCCACAGAATCAACCAGCTACATATTTATTAAAAATATTTCAGAAAATTTTATCTGTACCATATTTTTTTTCTGTCATTGCCTTAAAATGCAAGGTAACACCTATTTAGATAACATTTATATTGTAGTAGGTATTATAACTAGTCTTAAGTTGATTCAGTGTACAGGGGAAGTACATGGGCTGCCTAAAAATACTACACCATTTTATGCAAGAGACTTGAGCATTTGCAGATTTTGGTATTTGAGAGGAGCCTTACCATACATTCCTTGTAAGCTGAGAGGAGCAACTGGCTTAGCAGCAATGGGTTTATGTTCTAGGTGAGCATAGAAGAATGGCTTGGAACAAATACCCCAGATATCATTGAGACTAGGAAAGCATGTTGGTGGGACTCTCTAAGGGGATATCTGGAATCTCAAGGACTGGAGCCTGGAGCTTGTGGAGATTTTGTTTCCAGAAGTGACAGGTGTTTCTCGTTCATATCAGGTTCAAAGCAACAGTGGATGTTTCTATTTCTACACTGTGCTTTGACCATCAGCCAATGATCACTTGACATCCAGTCCATATCATCTTCCCCAGGGCAGCCATGTGACCTGAAGGGTTGCCCCAACCTCAGCCCTAAGAATGGGCTCTCGTTTGCCTAACTCCAACCTAATGGCTTAAGTGTGTCACTAATGTGGGTTGCCCAGGGCTGAACCAACCAATCATCAATCGGTACATGCATTCTGGTGTGGTGACTCATTTCATAGTGGCCTCATGGTTCATTTCAGGTCAATAAGTTGTGAGGAGGCAATGTATAGGAAAATTTAGGAAGCTGCTTCCCACTTTCACAACATGGTCATCTTGTCTCTGTGAGCCTGAAAAGGGACTCAAAACACATAGAGGTAGTTAAGGCAGTAGACTCAGGTAACCAGGAAGCCTGTTCTCTCTCTCTCTCTTTGGGCTTCATATCATGTGAACTAAAGGACTTATTCATTATGTAAGCATAATTTTTCTATTATTTTATATTTTTCTATTACTTATAATAAAACACCAGAATTGATTGAATTATAAGACAAGAGGAGGAAGAATTGATGCCAAAGAAGATTGCAAGGAGGAATAGCATACACACAATGGTTTGGAAAGTTTCTAGTAGTTCTGTAGGTCTGGATAGTCCCAGTCCTGCCAGAAGGCGTGACTGTACAGTGGACATTGTACTCTTTGAATATTCTCTATCTTCTTCATGTATGATTCCTTACTGCCCTACACAATGTTTATGAATGAACAAACTGATGCTGAATCAATCAATGAATGCATATTCTTCCTTCCCCAAGCCATGCAAACCAGGTGAAAGAAAAGTTGAGAAAAGGCAGTAGTGGGTAGATGCTGGAAAAATTCTTTTTCAATTCCTAGACAGTAGAAGGCAGGGTATGATGCTTCCTGGTCCCTTTGATTAAACAGGGTGGTCTAGAGAGATTCTGAAGTAATCCGGGCATCAGAGGAGCAGCCATGGAGTGACTATTTGTAGATGTAGTGCCTACTAGCAGCACCCTCTTTGGAAGTGCTCATAAAGAAGATTGCTGCTTGAAGTAATTGCGGATTTGCTTGGAAGTGGTAGGTAGCTCAGACCCTATGAGGAGTGACAGGCTTATAAGATTGCCCAAAAGTTGGTTCCAGAGGAATGCTGGCTTCAGGACTCCTAGAGTAATTATGGTACCAACTGTATTATCAGTGCCAGGCAGACCTCCTGAGAAGACTGAAATCAATCTCTATCATTTCGCTTTTATTTCTTCAGGAACTGCAAGTGCAGAAACCAACTGGGAATAGCATAGAATTTAACATGTGCTTATCTCTTTTGTGGGCACCATTGAAATCAGAGAGCACAATTAAGTCATCCAGTTGCCAATAAAAAATTCACTGATTCCTGGAGAGAGGATTTGAGATCCTACACTTCCCTTCAACAATCTCTGGCATCTCCCTCCATTAATCATCCATTTGTCTCCTGCTTCTGAGCCCTGTACTGTCTGCTGGTTGCTTTGCTCTTGGCAGATGAACATGCACACATCTCTATACTAGCTTGCACACAAAGCCCAATTTGTCTGCACTGCATTCCCCTCTAGTCTCCTTCATTCTCCTTCTTTACACCTTGACTTAACATCATATTGATAGTATGGACCAAGACTCTCAGCGTACTGTTTCATTTATGTCCCTTTCATCTGACACTGTCCCCACCACTCTTCCAAACAGACCTCACAAGTGATGACCATGACCTCCTAACTTTCAGTCATTAGACATTAAAGCTGCTGAAGGCATTCAGATGACTGCACAGTTATCATCTAATGGAGACGCTTATTGGAATATTTTCCAGAGAAGAGCCTGAAGGTCTGAAAAAACATGTGTATTAATCACTTTTTCAGAGGAACTTAGATGAGGGATGTTGCTACTTTGGATGTGAAAAGTTCCCTAAGGGCCCATGGCTTAAAAGCCTAGACCTGAACTCATGATGTTATTGGGAGAAGGTGGGACCTTTAAAAGGTGGGACTTAGTTGAAGGAAGTTAGACCATGTGGGTGTTTCCTCAAAGGGGATATTGGGACCTAGCTACCTTTCTCTCTTTCTCTCTCTCTCTTTCTGTCTTCACGCTCTCCCTCTTCTTTCTCTCTCATTCTATCTTCACGCTCTCCCTTTTCTTTCTCTCTCTTTCTATCTTCACACTCTCCCTCTTCTTTCTCCCTCTTCCTATTTCCTGGCTGCCATGAGGTGAGAAGCTTCCTCCACCATGGACCAAAATTTCTAAAGCCACAAGCCAAATCAACCTTTGTCCTTATTAACTTGACTATCTCAGGTATTTAGTTACAGTTTCCAAAAGCTAGCATGTATGTTGTAATAATGAGACAGTTTATAAGGGCTTGCTGATTCCCAGATAATGAAAATATGGCATCTAGAGGCACAACAACCCACTAAAGGCTGTATAGCATGGGTTAGCACTTGAACACAGCCATCTTATCTCTAAGAATTCACATTTCTTCAAGGCTAGAGACCTGGCAATGCCAGAGGCTAGTCTTCACTCCAGACTCCACTGGTTAATTATTATGCCATGTTTTCATTCCACTGTCTTGCTTTTTTCCACTGTTTATTCAAGA
This sequence comes from Orientallactaga sibirica, assembly GCA_036365145.1. Taxonomy (NCBI): domain Eukaryota; kingdom Metazoa; phylum Chordata; class Mammalia; order Rodentia; family Dipodidae; genus Orientallactaga; species Orientallactaga sibirica. Next base: position 17,030,758 of record JAEOAD010000015.1, read on the forward strand.
TTTTTATAGCCAGAATATGTGGCATACCCTAGGTGATTAGAAGTGTCCAAGGTGGAGGCTGTGGAGAGGGCCCAGTTAGTAAAGTACTTTCTTCACTTACATGAACACCTTAGTTCATCCCTAGTACTGTCATAAAGATGCCAGGCATGCTGATATGCACCTGTAATCTCAGCACTGGAAAAGTAAACCAGGCCCTGGGGCTCACTGTTTAGATAGCCAAGCTTAATTGGTGAACTCTAGGCTAGGAATAGGCCCTACTTCAAAAAAAGGTGGCTGGGTTGGATGTGGTGGTGCATGCCTTTCATCTCAGCTTTTTGGAGCTAGAGATAGGAGTATCACTGTGAGTTCAAAGCCACCCTGAGACTACATAGTGAATTCCAGGTTAGCCTGCACTAGAAAGAGACCCTACCTCAAAATGAATAATAATAAAGAGGTGGCTGGTATATCTGAAGAATGACACCTGAGGTTCTTCTCTGACTTCTACACAGAAATGCACACATGTGTATATGCATCCATCCACCCACCCACCCACACACATATGAAAAGAAATGGGGTAGCTGTAGATTCTGCATTAGTCCCTTTCTACTGGAAATTGACTATATAAATGTAATCCTTCATGTTTAGTACACTGTATAATATTTAGGGAATGTTGATATTATTTTTTGCAATATGAAAAGAATTATGCAAATATTTATTATTTTATTCAAATAGCATATCGTTATCATGTTGTTAGAGGATAGCTCAAAACATATACTATAGTCATATACAAAACATATACTATAGTATACCATAAAGTCTGTAATCACAGTGGGATGAGGTGTGGGTAGAGAAGGGAGAGGCTCTGAAGAAGTGTTCATTACAAAGGAATTAGTGCTCAGTTTCTTTTTATGTAAATACCTTTTCTGAATTTCCCATAAGACTTTATTCAATATTCCAAAATGTTCCCTTGAAGTCAAAGTCACAAGTAATTATCTAGAATCCTAGTGTAAGACAAGATAGACATCTAAGGCAGGACTACCACAAGCAGGATAGGGGTAAAACCATGTACTTATTTTATAACCTGGTGTTAGCTCTTTCCCCTAAGACAAATATTTTAATAATTAAGGGTATTACTAAAGTCATAAAGTGTTGGTAATTACTGTAACATTTAATCCATCTAACTTTCCCACATTCCATGCTACCGTTACAATCATAATGCCACTTAATAATACTTAAGCCTTCAACAATGATAACAACACCTACAACTTGCATGGTAATTTGTAAAATTGAAATGAGGTTTTGGTAGCAATAGATGTTTCCCCAAATATACCCAGAAAGCAGTAAGAAGAACTCTTTTATGAGGTTCTCATGATCTGAGAATACACCAATTCAGAGCTCAAACTTGTCCCCTTCCTGGGTTACCTGTTATCTCTTTAATTAGGAGAACACTTCTCTTCTTCTTGCTCTTGAGTTTACTGAGGAGGCACAGCCCTAGGCCACAAGCTTGATGGCTTCCAACCTGATAGCACGTACTGATTGTCTTATAGTTCTGAAGTCAGACGTCCAAAGTGAGTTGTGCTAGATCAATGCCAGGAGTCAGGAGGACTGAGTTCTTTTAAGGAGATAATAGAAACCAGCTTTTTTCTTGCTTTCTATACCTTCCAGAGGCTACAAACCTTTCTTGGTTCATGGTCCCTTCAGCCTTCAAACCCAGTTTCCTTAATTATTTCACATATTACATTACTCTGACACCGACTTCTATGCCTTCCTCTTCTACCAGTTGACGGACATTCTTGCTACGTTCAGAGAATTCTACAGGAATGTTACCTTGAGCACATTGCTTATACTAGCCATGTTTTACTGGAATCCTAAGGTAACTTAAAACAACAAAAAAAAAGTATTGCTTCCACCAACAGCACCACAGACAACAACAAAATGCATTCTTCTTCCTTCCTAATCTCTTCTTCTTTCTTGTCACATTTCACATTTAGTGAAGGTACTAAATGCCAGTCACCTGGGCAACCAGCCAATAACTCTCTCTTCACTTGGATCTGTGTCCATCAGTGAAAAAGCTTGTGGTTCAGATGTCATAGCTACCAAAACTGCTATACATTGCAAAAGGCAGAATGATCTCCCTGAGATGTCTCTGCTGTAATTCCTAGTAACTATCATGCTATGTGGAAAGGATGGATTCAGATAGCAAATGAATTTAGCATCAATAATATCTGGCCTTAAAGCAGAAAGCCTACCCTGAATTATCCAGATAGGCCCAAGGTAATCACAACAGTCCTTAAAGGTAGAAGAGGGAGGAAACACGTTATCTTTTCTTTAACAGATAACACACTTAATCTTACAGCGATCATATGAGCTTGGTATTACTTCCCTATTATATAACTTACATATTCCCCTTTTACACAAATTGAGGCAATGGTGCATATGCCATGCATAGATCAATTCCTGTTCGAAGACTTCAGGAACTAGAAACAAAAAACAAACTAGTTTGCAAGCTGGCATCCAACCTTGCTTGATGCTAGGAAATGGAGGCTCACAACATCCATGGGGATTTCCAGCTATATATATAAAATCTGAATTCACAAATACCTCAAACATCCATAAAGTTTAATTTATGATAAACATGCTTCTCATAAATTGGAATTTTCTTTTTACATGTGAGTCAGAGGAGGAATCTCAGCTGGACATTGTAACACATGCCTATAATCCCAGCACACAGGAGAAGCAGATAGAAGAAGATTGCCAATAGTTTGAGTCCAGTCTGGTCTACATACTGAGTTATTGGCCAGCCAGGGTCACATAGTGAGGCCCTGTCTAAAAATAAAAAAAAAGAAAAATAAAGAAGGAAGAAGGGTACTGGTATACTTCTCAGTAAGTCTATAAGATCTACTAGGCAAGAACAATTGTAGATGAATGTAAGCAAATCAATCCACAAAGTAGTGTAAGGAGCTTTCCTAAGTAGGGGTGACTCAGAACTTACACTAAACAGTCATATGAGGCCACACGCCAAAATTTATTTTCTGAGGCAACATCATTACAGGTGTCCTGGGCACCTAGCTCTAATGCATTTGGCTGTGGGCTTATATAAACTCAGTTGTTAAATTTATATTAAACAGACAGTTCAGGTGGTAATAAAATGCTTTTGGTAAGTATAATTTTCTTTTCAAAATGCAAGTGACAAAGACTTGCAAAAGTTTGGGGGCGATAACAGACTTTATATTTAGCTAGTGACAACCCTTCAAGAAGCTACAATTTCTTGGACAAACATCTCAGAGACACAAATATTCATAATGCCCTTGAAAGGAAGGTGGAACTGCTTCCTGGGTTCCTCCTGGTGCAGTGATGCTTGAGTAGGACATGTCTTCTTGGGCAAGTCTGGGAAGGATAGGAGGAGTCAGAACAGTGAAGGTCTATATCATTGCTGTTACTGAGTGGGAGTACAGTAGGGTGACTGGACCCCTGGAAGTAAAAAACAACAAAGGTAGGGAAGTCTACACTTGCTAGAAATCAAAGATGACCTGACTTCTTATCTCTTTCCTACTTCCTTAGACCTGGATTTCCACAAACAACCAGGACCCCTCCTGGGAGGGAGGTCTTCATAGATTTAAACATTGTGGTTGGTCAAGTTTACCTCGTGGAACTTGGTATCAGGGCTAACCTCTTCTTGACCCAGCTCCTAGCCCTAACCAATCAGCTGTCCCTCTGGTTCACTTGAGCCAGAAGAAGGCCCACCACTACAAGGTTATAAATCCCTTTGCAAGGGGAAGGCAGGCTCTCTGACCACTTGGGAACTTCCATCTGTAGGAGATGAGTTTTCCCTCTGCTGGGCATGGGCTGAGCCAGCCCAGGCCCAGGCCCAGCCAGGAGCCCCCTAGCCCTAACTCTCCACATGGGTTCTTTATCCTCTCAAACTCCCCACAGAGCAGGAGCTCCTTGAACTTTCTTTCCTTTCCACAGTTTTTTAAGGTCCTCTGTGTGGGATCTCTAGCCATGTGGGTGTCTTTCCCTGCTACTGTACTTCCTTCAATAAATATAATAATTATCCTTCTCAGTCTTTTTTATTCAATTCTGTGACTAAATTAGAAACAAACCTAGGGTTTGGGGTTCAAGGACTTTCTGGACTCCTGGCACCTTGTTACATTGCTAGTACTATCATACTTACAAGTTCACATTGATATCCATGCTGTCACAAGCTTGGATAAGCTGTATTCTGTCCATTTTCAGACACTTTCAGCCCTGCCATTTCTGCGTTTCTTCAAGAATAGTTGCAGGGTATATTAGCTTTTTTGTACCATTGGTTCAAAGTGCCACAAGTTTTTGGTACCTTTCTACAACTGAAATATATGCACTGGTAGCTCGGGGAGCTAGAATTGTGACATAAACTCCCAGAGCCATGCTTTCTCTGAAGAATCCCAATCTTCCTGCCACTTAGTAGCTTCTGCTGGCAGCCAGACATCCCCAAAGTTCCTTTTAACTGCATCATTCCAGTCTTTGCTTCCATCTTCACAGGTCAAAATCCCTGTGTATCTCATCATGTCTTAATGTCCCCCTTCTCATAAGTTATTGTGTCATGCCAACATTATTCCAGTATGACTTCATCTTGCTTGGTTTTCATCTTGACTTGATTACATCAGCAAATAAAACAATCTTCACAGGTATCAGGGATTGTGATATCAACATGTCTTTTACAGTCTATTTCATTTACTCATGTCCATTCATTTCCAGGTGTCTATTGAGATAGTTTAAGACAATGATTGCAATAAATGAGATGAATAGGAATTCTTATGCTCAGTAATCAAAGATTCTAAGCATGCATAGCAATACTTCTTTTCCTGGCATTCTCTTCAGAGATGTTGTGATGCCTATACAAAAGAGAAGTTAAACAAAAAAGATGCTAGAAGAGTGAGAAGGCTAGGAGAAGGTGAGAGAAGATGGAGGGGTTGGTAGAGTAAGCGGATGAAGACAGGGCTCAATTCCTATAGCCCAGGTCTCTGTTCCCAGGCCCACCAAGGAGAAAAACAACATGTGAGATAAACTCTGCACTTTCATTCCTCCTGCTTCAGTACCAATAAACTAAGCCTGCATTGTCAGAGGAGCAGAAGCTTTAGGTCTCAAAGCCATTACTCTTACACCTGTAAAACTGCCTCCAGAGAATGGCTATTTAAGAGGATGCCCTTTTCTTTTATCGAGGGCTCATATAAGAAATGACCAAATAAAGCATATTTCTAGACCTACTGTAAAAGTGCTGTTGGAGAGAGCTTCCTTCCCATTGTCCCCTGTCCCTTACATAAACATCTTGGTAATTGTTTCCACTTAACAGTGGCTGCCAGGAAAAAGGTTTGTCTTTGCTGCCACCCCATTCTTCCTGTGAGCAGGGCACATCAATACTAACACTAGATGCTCTACAAGTTGTTTGTTGATTTTTACATTGGCTGGCAGAAAATCACCACTCCATGCTCCCACCCAACTTTAATTATTCTCAATGTTTTCATATTGAAACCTATGTGTCAGAATAGAAGTACCATGGTATAATGGTGGGGTTGGGTGCAGGCAGGCCGATGTACTACCCTGGGGCATCTGAACTTGACCCCAGCAGTCAGATAGTGTCCACCAAGTCCAGAAACCTCCACGAGACACCCTCCTCAGTGTTCTGAGTTTGACTCTGGCTCTGGGTAGAAGTGGCCTAACCCATATTGTATGATAAGAAGCACATGCCTTATTGGAATATTCATAACTTCATGAATAATAAATGACTTTGCAAAAGATGTGTAAGTCCTAAATGGAAGAATGCATAGGCCATCTAAGTATAGTGGCTTACATCTGTAATCTCAGCACTTGGGAAGTTGGGCCAAAAGGATTGTTCTACCTTTAAGTCTGGCCTGGGCTACACACATGCGCGTGCACACACACACACACACACACACACACACACACACACACACACACACACACACACGAATGTGTAGGCTAAACAATTGGCCATACATTTTTGTCATCTAGCAGTCCTTAGACACTTAATCTTCTAAGTCTTCTCATGATCACCATGTTTTCACAGAGCCTCGGGGCTTCTGCAGTTCAGAAAGGTTCCTCATGATTATAAATTCTTGTGAAAACACCTGCCCAGAGGCTGGGTATAGAGAGACAGCCCACTATCCAAGGTAGGACCTCAGTGAGGCATCAGTATGCATTCTGTTCATTATGCATTGTGGAGAAGTTTATATTCACATATCACTGCGTGAGTACATATTATAGTACACACTCTTGTATTGTGCATATAAATTATTTATCTCTGTTTAGGCTGAAAAAAATCACATAATATGTAAGTAAAATTTATTGTGAAGATGAAACAAATTTAAACCCAGAACTATGGGTTTTAAAAAATGCATTTTGGAAAGAATTCTAGAAAATATCATTGAAAAGTTTAAATAGGGAATGCTGAAGAAGAGAAAAATATCAAGTATCTTCAAAGTGGAAGCAATGAAGACGAGTTAGAATTTATTCATTCTTAACTCATTCATTCAGCTATAATTTTATTGAGCATACAGTAGGCATCAAGCGCTTTGTTACCATAAATAGATACTCAATGAGGTAATTGATCTTATTTAATTAGTTAATAAACTATAATTGAATTAAAAATGTAAATCTGCAACTGTGACTCATTCCATAAAAAATATGAGGCTAATAAGTGCTACTAAGAGGAGAATGAATTTGTGCTCAAGGCAGTCAGGAGTCTCATGCATTCACATGCACTCACTTCAGAGGTAACTATCCTGCAGGCAGAAGAAGTGCTCAACAAGTGCCACTGAAGGAAGATACCTGGTCCAACCCCTTTGTGTCACTCATGGAGGACGAGGCACAGAAATCACTCCATATTAGAAGTGTGTCAACCAACGCTTCTCATCTCCCTTCCTCATGATATGTCTGTCATCTCTGCATTCTGTATGCCAGGTGTTTGGTTGTTCACTGTTATCTGTCTCATCAGCATGTATATTCCATAAACTTAATGATATTTGTTGGTTTTATGTAGTACCTGTATACCCCCTAGCTATTGCATGGCTTGGTATGTAATTTACACTTGCATATGCTGTGCATACTTGTAATATTGTAGCCTTTTTTGAATGCTAGAACAGCTTGTCAGGTTTTCTCTCTGCCCTTGCTCACACCTTGCTGAGACGCTGAGGTTACGCTTGCCTTCTGTTCTTGGTTATCTGGTTCTCTCGGTACAATAAGGGTGGAGGCTTATTAGGTGCATCACTTGGGTGGTGCTGCTGCTGTCACTTTGGACTCTGGAAGGCAGATGAGTCAGACATGCACTGAGGTTGAGAAGGTGGAGTCTCATCATTGTGGAGTCAAGAAATATGAAATACAACACTGGAAAAAAGAGTGTCCTCATAGAAAGTGTCTTTGGGAAAATAAGACTGGGCAGAGCTCAGAGCCAGCTTTCCCCATATTCCTGGTTTTATACATGCAGATATTGTCTGACTACAATTGGGGACCCAGAAATGCCAGCCAGGATTTTCACTCACTGGTAGGTATGCATTTAGCTTCAAGCTTCCAAAAAGTATAAAGTAAATAAAAACTCCAAACAGAAATGGTGTATAAATATTCATTTTCCCCACACAGTACAAAGACCAAAGGTAATTGAGGTCTAGAAAACTTGCCAGCAAAGTTCTCAAAAATGCCAGCTTCCTCATAGTGTTGGAAAATGCTATGGGAGTTGCTAAGGAACAATGGTGCTCACAAACAGAGTGAATAAGCAGGGCACTCTGCAAGCTATGAAATCAATCATTCAGGCAAGAAGTACAAGCTTTTGCAATAGTAGCACATGGCCTTTGCAGGTAACTAACTGTTCTCTGATGGGACATGAGGCCTCTCAGTAGGGGGAGAACTCATATCTGGTACTGGAAAACAAGTCAGAATCCTACAGCCAGGAAACTCATAGACTCAGAGAGAAACCCTCACTGCTCTTTGAATAAGAAGAATGGGCATGCACACCAAAACCTCTCTCAAACAACTATCTCCTTTAATCCAAGCTGCTCTCACTCTTGGTTGGAAAATCTGTTTTATTTTATAGATGGAGAGAAGACTCAGGAGATTCAAAATCCATCAACACAACAAAAAAAGGTAGCTGATTGCCTACCATAAGATGTACCACCTTACTGTATCTGCCAGGGCCCAAGACAAATTATAGAAGAAGCAGTGCCATGAGTACCGCTCCCACTGCTAGCCTGAAAACCAGCTCTAGAGAAAGGCATGTACAGATGCTGTGGTCAGTCAAAACACATAAAATCAAAACCCAGAGGCTACAAAGAATTCAACACTAAACCAGAGTGCTAACAGACCTGCCAGGGCTAGGGGACCATTGTGAAAGAAGAGGCAGGAAGATTGTAAGAGCCATAGGGTAGGTAGAAATACCCTGAGGCACAACACCCCCCACCAAGACTGACTGATACCTTATTTACCCAACAGTAAACACACCAATAACCCTACTGAGGAGAGCCCTGGGGAAAGTGGGAGCAGGGAAGAGGGGATATAAGACTACAACCTTAGTAAATAAATATGTATATAAATTTAAAATTAAAAAATTAAAGCTATTTTTCTCTTTGTTCTCTGCCATCATAATTATAGACTGGCTACTCTACCTCAGAGCATCATGTCTATACTGCAGGCCAGAAGAAAGCTAAAGGAAAGTGATATGGGCCATATCTTCCCCTTCATCAGGAAAACAAAGTCTGTCCTGAAGATCTACCAAGTAACTGGTTACATTTCAATTTCTAAAATTTGTTACATGGCACGAATCACAAATCAAGGAAATTAGAAGTTTATGACTGATCTAAATAGTCACTGCTCCCCGAGAGGGTGGAGTAGGCCCATCCTCCTAATGATCAATGGATTCCAACCACCTCAGCACATTATATTTCCAGCAAGAGAAAGAAAAGGGCAAGGAATGGATCCTATCTGACTCCCATGTCAACCCCCATAGACAACTCCAGCTTCTGGGCTCTGCCCTTGGAAGGCGCTTGGCAATCTCCCAGGAGGCTGAAATCAAACTCAGAGTGCCAGCTTGGGTCTTCTCATCTTTTTCCATAACTCCTGTGTGATATACTCATGCTTTTGCCAGCTGTTCTCATTCTGAACATCTGCATTGTGTATATAGTCCTCTATTATTCTAATCAAATTCCAATGTGCAGAAATCAATCAATGGAGATGACGCGGGCTTACAGGGCACCCCTTCTACTGGAGTCAGAAGCAAAGACAGAAATCTGTGTAGGCATTCTACATTGTGTCCTTGCTGGCTTTGCCACACTGAATTACTAAGGTTCTTTTGAATCCTCATTCATTCCCTCATCAGATGGAAAATATTTTCAGTGGAATATGAAGGTAAAAGTACTTTAAAATGGAAAACAGCTCATACACTTTAAATTACAGTTTGCCTATTTCCTCAAATGTCCTGTGTTGAAGCTTCAAACCCTGAGGTGTCAGGGTATGACTGTACTTGCACAGAAGCTTTTGAAAGAGGTGACTAAGGTAAAGTGAGGTCATATGGGTGAGCCCTAATCCAAGACAACCAGTGTCTTTAGAAGGGGAAGCAGAGATGCATGCTTGAGCAGCAAGAGGATCATGTGAAGACATCTCCATGCAAGACGAGAGGTCTCCAAAGAAACCACCCATGCAGGCATCCTGATTCTGCACTGCAGGTGCCAGAACTGTGAGACAAACTTCCATTTTTTAAGGCCCAGCCTGTGGGGCTTTGCTATGGCTGTTGTTAGCAAATATCATGCTAAGAATTCTAGCATTGTGTTGTGCTTCTGTTTTGAAAGTGAGGGGAGGTGTGGTAAAGAGGCTTGGAGTTGTCCTTTGAAAAGTATGGGAGCAGAATGAAGGGAAAAGAGTCCTGGACTTGAAGCCAAGAAGCCAGGGTTCAGGGCCCAGCTTTACCACTGTGGTACTGTAACATCAAGTGTGCCCCTTACCTCTCAGGATCTTAGTTTCCTCCTTCCAGGACACCTGTGTCCTTATGTGCTCATGATAATTAAGCCAAGTTGATTATATGGAAGCACTTCTACCAGCATGCAGTAGGCACACAAAAAAATATGTATGGAGCTGCTAAGTGCTAATATGATGGGGTACAGTACGCTTGGTGATGGCTTAGGAAGCTGGGGGAAAAGTCACTACAGGCTGAGGGAGGGAGAGGCTGAGGGTGGCTCATCTCACAGAGAACTGTCCCGAGCAGTGAGAAGATAGACTTGGAAGAATCCATATAGAAGTCTGTCTTGCCTGGGCTGTCTGTACCATGCATGTTGCTGAGGTCTTTCAGTGCTCAAATACAATATGCTATGGCTTCTGAGGTCTTAGTCACTCTGCTCAACTCAAGTGAGTATTTACAACTTCTATGTTCTGCCTAGTAAATATTATATTAGTAATGTCATATAATAATCTTTAGTGTCTGTTCTTAGGTTTACCATGGGGCTGGAGACGTGGCAATAAGGAAAGTGTGTGGTGTGCAAGTATGAGGACTTGAGTTTGGTCCCCAGCATTCACATAAAATCTGGGCATGGTGGCATATGACTGTAATCTCAGCACTAGGAAGGCAAGACAGAGGATCTCAAGGCAAGCTGGCTATCTGGTCTAGCCGAGTCAGTGAGCTTCAGGTTCAGTGAGAGACCTTGTCTGAAAAACGATGGTGGAAAGCAATTGAAGAAGACATCTAGCGTTGGCCTCTGGTCTCCACACACATGCTAAACATGCACACATACATATGCACAAGCATACACACATGTACACCACACACACATACACACTTGCCATATATGGAGGATGCAGAAAAAAATGAATTATGGAGTTTCAACTTCTGCTTTAAGAGGGAGTGACTTGCGTCTTTGCTATAATCACTAGTGCCTGAAGTATAACAGTTGTAGGTTGGGATTAAGTAGTTCCTTTCCAACAAGCTTCAGATTCACTCTTTTTCCACCAAGTTGTTTCAAAAAAGCATGAGATCATTGGTATTTTAGATCCTGAACTAATAAGGTTCTTTTAGATGATGCACTATTTCCTGAGCACTGCCTGTATGCTTTATAAATACCATGTCTTTCTTATCACTTAGCAACATTTTCAGCAAGTGTACCTGTCCTTGCACAGGTGAAGTTGAGGTTCAGAAGTTAAGGTCCAGTCTTGATTTACTCAGTACTTGGGTGGCGACTCTCCCTCAGAGGGTAGAGGACTGGGTAGATTTGCGTCCCTAGAGCAGGTCCAGGTTGCCTTTCCTCCACTAGAAAGCCCAACTTCTCCAGCACTGCCCAGGTTGAATTAAATCAGCCCAGCCTGCTGATCCCTACCATTTTGAAAAAGCTAAGGGCAGATAAGATTATCACAGAGGCCACATACTCACTTAATTTAGAGTATATTAGAAAAATACGAAACCACTCAGCTCTTACATAAGTAATCTAAGGCAAGATTTTGTTTCCAAGATTGAGTGTGTAACAAAAACCAGACCTACATAGCTTTTACCAGTCTGAGACCATGGTGCAGATCTGGCTGTGTCTACAGGAAGAAATAGAGAGAGCACAACAAAACCTCGTGATTTGTTCCTGTCAGGATGCCAGTGGTCTGAAACTATCCCCTGAGCAAGTTCAATGCCACAGGAGAAAGAGCTTCATCAGGGATTGTGCAATTCTGTTTATATTGTGGGGTAAGCTTGCTCTTTTTACAAGTATTACCAAACAGACAAAAAGTCCTCCTAAAGTATTTGGCATTTCCTTTGGTGGCGCTTCAGGCCATCAACAATTATGTGAGGTCCTTTCCTCCACTCCTTAAGGTGAATGCAAACTTTAAATATCCTAGGCTCTACGTCCCACTTTCTCTTTGAACTCTGGATTTTTAAATCCCTGGCTGAAAACTGTATGTGGGCTTGCCTGGCGATTGGGCTTTACCCTGTTTTGAACAGACATGCCCAGAAGTGAAGTCCCAGCATTCACCACTCCCTGGTCCTCCTCCATGTGTTTCTCCAGGCTGTGTCATGGTTGTTGGTACTACTGTGCCCCTCTCCTTAGGCAGCTCCATCTTGTTGCAGCACCTGCCTCAGCTATGGACACTGTTAGCAGATCATGGCCCTTCATGGTTGTTGATGACAATATACCGTGCCCACGGTGGTTATTGAGACGCCCACATGACCAGTACGGTTTTGGGCCCATCAACATTTTTACATACAGGATAGAGGAGAACAAAAGCAATGAGACAATGAAACAGAGGAAAGACTACCTAGAAGGAGGAGTGTCTGAGTATATTGGTGGTTGGGGAGAGGGGACAAAAGAAGATATTGGGACTGGAACACAGTCAAGGTACGGTACGTTTATTCAGTAACGTTCTCAGCAAAAGAGAAATGAAAAACAAACAAACAAAAACTTATGCCCTCAGAGCCCATAAAACCCTCTGCACTTTCCATCCCAGCCCTGAAGTGGTGGTTTTTTCTCAGCTTTGAGTGTTCATGCTCAGTAACTTCCTTTTCTTGGATGGCAGTGGAAGCAGTATTCACAGCCATTACTGCCTGCTGTGTTTCACATCCAGTGATTGCAAGCCGACCATTCTAAGTTGTATAAATGTCAAACCATTTTATAAATTTAACACTTTTTTTTCTTGGAAATATATAGAATCCGTCTTCTTTTGGGTTCTAATACCTTGTTTCCTATTATATTCCCCTGGGTTCTACTTGAGGGCAATCCTACACTGAGCTCTGGAAAGTGAGTGGATTCTGAGACTAAAGTATTCAGTCTCAGATAAATTTTATTTACCTTCATCTTCCTGAGTCAGAAGTCTCCACACAGGATCTAGTCTTCCTTCTGTCAAATATATAACTTAGTAACAAATTCAATATGTCTTTAAGTAAACCTAATATTTTTTTAATCATTTCATTGAAACTGGAGAAGTAAAATGGCAATGTTTATTGGGCCTATGTCATGATGAGAATCCCACCTAAGTAGGGAAAAATGAAATGGAAGTTACTAAATTACATCATCTTATCATCTTGAAATATACCCGAGGATGCTTGACATTTTCTATGCTGTTCTCCAGCCTTGGTTCTAATCAGCTTGACCTTTCTTTCAAGTACATGTCTCTACTGATAGTAAAGGCTTGTTTTCCTAATTGCCTTTTTTTATGGACCCCCTTTTGCATCTTGGAGGCATATTTTAGTCTACTGGATGTGTGCATTCTCTGAAATTGAATCATTCCATGTGCTTCTTGAGTTCTTGTTTCCTGAGAGGGCAATAGTATTTCCCAGTGCTCCCTTGTTCATGAGTGACTGCTGACCTGCAGGAGAATGGTTAGAATAGCACTGACAGGCCCCTTGGCATCCTCTCTCCCTTCCCCAGGTTGAGGAAGACTGATCGGTCTCACTGGTAAAATGCTGGGAGACACTTCCATGGTTCAAGCACCATGTTTCCTGTAGGAGCTGTCTTGACTTTGATGAATGCTGGTTTATTTGTTGTTGTTGTTGTTGTTGTTTTATGTAACAAACTGTGCAACAGGCAGGTTCTGTCCCTGCAAGGATGGAATGAGAATCAGGGAGAAAGCCTAGTTGTACTTCATGTGCATGAGCAGGTGAATTGAATTACTTCCAGTATGGAGGAAGAACATTATAAATAGAATGTTAGAAACAATTGAACTAAGTGAGGTAACCTAAGCCCAGAAAGACAAAAATCACATTTCTCTATCATATATGGATCCTACCCTTTTTTTTTTTTTTTTTTTTTTTGGTTTTTCACGGTAGGATCCCACTCTAGCTCAGGCTGAACTGGAATTAACTATGTAGTCTCAGGGTGGCCTTGAACTCATGGCAATCCTCCTACCTCTGCCTCCTGAGTGTTGGGATTAAAGACATGTGCCACTATGCCCGGCTTTGGATCCTAACTTTTAAGAAACATTTAAAATTATTTATTTATTTAAGATAGATCCACAGATAAAGATACATTTAGAAAGAGACTGGGAATGGGTGTGTCAGGGCTTTCTGTCACTGCAAATGAGCTCCAGACAAGTGGACCACTTTGTGCATTTGGTTTTATGTGGGTACTAGGGAATTGGACCTGAGCCATAAGGTTTGGCACAAACTTCCTTTAACCACTAAACAATCTCTGCAGTGCAGTATTCTAACTTTTACTACTTCTATGTAGATAAATTAGGAGATAAGTGACTGAGTATGGGCTATGATTCAGAATAGGAGACCAGGAGAGGGGACTGAGAGGTTACAAGAATGTGGGAGGTCAAGCAAGAAAGCAGAAAGGATGTTAAGTTGTGGGGAGAGTATAAGAGGGGAAGTGAAGGGAGACAGTGTGGGAAGGGAAACAAAAATGGTTTTAAAACATCATAATGAAACCTAATTGTATGCTAATAAATATTAAAAAAAAAAGAAAGAAAGAAAGTACACAGTTAAGGGGGGGGGTATGTGGCCAAGCATGAAGCTATGTTCTCTACTTGAGGGCATCCAGCACTAACTCTACTATTTTAATATCCTTAACTGATGGCTGTTTCAGTTTCTCAGTCTGTTTGGAACTCGAAGGAGAAAAGAAGTATATTTTATTGACCCCATTAATCTGAACATCTCCTGTGGGATCTCTCTCATCTGAGTCTCTTACACTGATGGGACATGGGCTGCAAGGCCTTCTTTCTTATTATTAAAACAAGTGCCACTCAGGCTCTTGCCCCAACCCTCCATGTCTGTATAGCCTTTCCTTGTATTTCAAAACCCTTCTTAAAGGGAAATCCCTCTTGTCCTTCAGCTCAGCCATGATGTCACTCCAGCCACTATGCTACCTGCACAAGCTCGAACCCATGAACATTCCATTATGAGTAGAGGAAGGCTCATGAATCCCTCACCTCTCCCTGAGGAGCTCGTGGTCACTGGAGGAGTGGAAGACATTTTCAGCAGTTATCCATGGTCTCATAAATACCCCTCACAACTCATGCTCATGTAAGCAACCCTAATTAAACTGTGTGGGTCACCAAAAATAAACAAGAATACATGAAAGTAGGAGGAGGAAAAAGTGGGAAAAAGAAAGGGTCCATCAGGAGTGACAGGAGGATAAAAGAAAGTACTGCAGTGACTATGACCCAAATACATTACATACAGGTATGGACTGTGAAAAACAAAAATTTTAAAAGTCACTCTTGATCTTTTTTTGTTTACTCTTCCACAATAGTTGTTCTGAAGGGAGGATCAAAGACTTTTCTTTCTCTATCTATGAACCAATACTATTTTCCTTTGAATCTCTGATGAAACATGATTTCTAGATGCTGAAACTTTTAAATGTTTACATCTATGAGTTTTCCACCATCTTAGCTCAATTGGGAGTTTTATTATTGCATATAATAAGATTATCTATAATGCTAAAATACTCCTGGATGAAAACAATATTAAACCCAACTTATTATCTGAAAAAGATATCTAAAAAAGAAAGGTGGAGTTGAAAGTCATATAACCCAGATTCTAGCTCTATTCTGCCTCTCTGTGCCCTGGCTTGCTGTTTACAGTGGTTTTCTTCTTGGCCTTTTCCAATCGTTTGAGACATAATATCTGTGTATAGCAATGTCTAGATAGATAGCAGGATCACTACCTGATGTTTCCCCAGAAGAACATAGAAGAACTTTAAACCCTTTTTCAGAAAAAAATTCCCAGGTATTGAGTCTTCATGACCAGGGCCACTCCCAGGAATAGGAATGAACCTTCCTTCTCCTGAGGCACACAGGGTTAGAGTAAGGTATGCATAATTAATATGGATATAGGTTCTGCCTAGAAGGAAGGACGAACTAGATGTGGAAACACAGCTAGAAGTGCCTGCCTCTGCCCCAGTCCTCTAAAACAGTTCTCTGTTAAAATTTCCTATACCTTTGTATGTGAACCCACAAGCTACATGAAGTTATATCCAGGGCCAATGTGACCCCATGTAAGCGGCCAATCATTTTTAACATGCTATCATCAAGCCGTACATATCCATTGGACTTCAAAAGACTATAATTAGTACTGAAAATAGTTCACAAAAGATAAAAGTTGTATTTGAATTTGCTGATCTCCAGCCACTTACTTCTTTGTAGCCCAAGTATATAAAGGTAACATCATATGTTGGTGATAAACTAGTGATTAATCTAAATGTTTATAGTATGTGGTCCTAGATCCACTTATCAGCAAACAGAACACAAAATTTCTGCTGAAAACAAATGATTTATCCTTCAGAAAATGCAACCATTTTGAACTGGTCTACATTTTACATCTCTATGTATGAGAGAAAAAAAATTGAGAAAGAAAGAGAATATGGACCCCTTGAAACAGGGAGGATTCCTGAGTCTGCTTGAGTAATAACCAATTTTCAAATCTTGCCCTTCAGAAAAGATGAAATCCTGTGTTTTTTTAGTCTGGGTTCTATAGGAAATACATTCTCAAGACAGGATTAAATGTATATTGATTTACTTAGGAAAAAAATGCCTATGTCAAAGAGGGTAGGTCCAAGGTGGGTGAAAAGAACATTCAAAGCATTGGGCAACTATGAACTGCGATGCAGTGCAGAAGAGCTTGAGTGGAATTGCCCAGTACTGCTGCTGTATTTATGGAGGA
Organism: Orientallactaga sibirica; assembly: GCA_036365145.1. NCBI lineage: Eukaryota > Metazoa > Chordata > Mammalia > Rodentia > Dipodidae > Orientallactaga > Orientallactaga sibirica. Next base: position 17,047,349 of record JAEOAD010000015.1, read on the forward strand.
CTCAGCCAAGCTGACGGGTAGCCACTGCCTCTCTAAGTAGTGCATTACCCTTCCACCATGCTGGGCTCTATTACTGGATGCAGAACTTTGTTGAGACATGTTCCAGCTTGAACAAAAGGAGAAACAGTAACACTAGTCTTTATTTGAAAATTTGATATTTTGTTCATTATGGAGGTTTTGATTATTTTTGATTTTAAGATAGTTCATTAAATATTATTTATACTCTTTAATGAAGTTTTGGCAACTCTTACATGTTGTGCTTCTGGTCCAGGCTATGCTTGGTATAAAGAAGCCCTCCTGGGAAACTCTGGCCTCAGCGCAAACACTATGTTGGGTTTCAAGTCTCGGTGTTTGTGGCTCCAGATCAATAATGCTCCTTGTAGTTGGGAACCTGGATGTTCATTCTCATGGCAACCATAGCCTCTCCATGGGAGGAGATACCTCCACCCTGGAGAAAATACCCACCTAGGAAAACATTAGTTGTAGTAACCAAAACATGTCCCTAAGAAGCAACAAGGTTTGGTGACACTTTCCTTTTATGAGCTAGGACAGAAGTACAGGGAGAAAGTGAGAAATGGGCAAGCAGGAAGAAGTTGGAGTGACCCTCAAAAGAGGAATAAGTGACATTAGAGGCACATGGTATTTAATGTAACTGTTATTCGGCTACTTTTAGGAACTGACCCATCATTAAAATCAGGTGACTAGACAAATAGAACCTATAGTTGAGAATTAATCTGTCTTTGTCAGGAGTTATGTACATTTGAGGATGACTCTCCTCTATATGCAATAATTGCAGCTGAACTCTGAAACTTTCAGGAGTATTCAGCCTGTGGCCTGAAGTATTCATACACGCAGGATAGCTAAAATGCAGCCCAACACAAAAGCACAAATTTAATTAAAACATTGTGGTAATTTTTTTGCACTATATTTTTTGTAACTCAGTTGACCAATTCTTGAGTGTGAACTTTGTAGATGACAATGTTGTGTTGCAATGTCAAAAGATTGGGCATACTTGAGAGTAACAAGTGTTTGGGAATGTAGTAAACTCAATGCATGCAGCACCGCCGATAAGACAGCCATGACTTCTGCCTAGGATTATGGCAGGAATCCTCACCTGTGGAGAAAGAAGAGAGCACGTTTAAAGTGGAGCACAAGGAAGGCATGGAGAAAGCTGCTATAATTGTCTAAGAGACTAGTAACATGAAAGAGACGCCTTATAACCTGCACTCGAATAACAGGATAGATGCCCCAAGGGCAAGATCCTGCCCAGAAATAACCAATTTGTGAAAATGAAAATTCATGAAAAGAGAGAAGTAAAACTGAGGATGCCACTGTAAGGTTTCTCGGTTCCAAAATGGCTAAGTAGGAAAGTCAAAACTGTCGAGACCAGGGAATGTGTGCCATGGTTGGCTTACATACAGAGAGTACCCTGAGATGCCCTAGATGAAGTTGTGAATGTAAAGCCTATGTTCTATTGGATACTCAAGGTTGGAAATGACAAAATTGTGGATGTCTGTTAGGAAAGCTGTGGGCAGAGAGTAGAACTGGCCTGAAAGAGCGGGTACCTGTGCTGCTGACTTCACAAATGGTGTTGTAAGGCTACCCAAGGCCATTGGAGCCCTGCTGATGCCCCAGATATAGAGCTACAGTGTTTGATGTTTTCACTTTTGGATTGGTGTCTCACTTTAGCCCACTATTTCCTTGCCATCCTCATAGTCCTTTCAGAGTGGGAATACTTGCTGCATGCCATTATATATTGACATACACATATATACATATATAATGGTTTTGATTTTGTAGAGGCTCATAGAGATTACCTGAGTCTCAGAAGCGAATACATTTACAATTTTCAACAATTTTTGAACTGCTGTAATCTAAGCCATGACAGTGGGAACTTTTGAGACCTGATGAATTCATTTTGTAGATAGCCATGAGCTTATGGGGACCAAAGCTAGAAGGGTATTCCTTAAAACTGATATGCAAATTTATAAGCAATGGACTTGTGTGGGTTAATTTTGATTGTCAACTTCATGGACTTAGAATTGCCTAGGGGACAAAGCTGTGGGCGTATCTGTGAGGATGTTTTCAGACAGGTTTAATTGGGATAACTAAAACTACTTTGAATGTGGGTGATACTGATATGGGAGATGGCCCTCCAGAAATTGACCTGACACCAAGTTGGGAGGAAAAGAGATTTATTTATGTGTGGTCCAGAGTCAGAATAGCTCCTAAAAGTCTCTGGCCCCCAGCACTGTGTGTCCTTCCAATTTATAGTTTCAGCAATAAGTAGAACCAAGCAAGCAGGCAAACAGGCATTTCAGAAGCAGATACATAGTGGTTAGCGACTGCAGTTCACACAAGGAGATGGGGAGGAGCTGTACAAGGGAGAAATTCTAAAACCGAGTACATGCAGTTCTTATCTTTAGCAAATAAGACTGGCTGGCCTCATGTCCTTGGGCAGGAATGGGGTTGCCATAGCAGCCTCAGGCCTTTCCCAGCAACTTTGGAATTTTCCATTGTTCCACCACAATACCATTTAAACAAAAGCAAGAGCACCAGAATTCATCTCCATGTGCTTCCAAACTATGGATTCAGTGTGGCCAACTGTCTCATGCTCCTGCCACCACAGCCAGTGCTTCTTCACTGCCGTGAGGACCGTTTCAAACTGTGAGCCAAAATAACCCCCTCCTTCCTTAAGATGCCTTTATCAGGTATTTTGCCATAGCATAGAAAATAGTAACTACTAAACTTTGTAAGTTACTAAGTCATTCAGGTGGTTCTTAAATTCAAAGTAATGTGTTTGACATTTACATTTGGCTTTTTGTCCCCCTCTGTGCTCTGTTCCATTGTTTGACAACAAGGGGCATACTTCAGGGAAATATATCTCCATTGAGCCTGCCCAAATAGTATTAAGTTTCAAGGGACAGACTCGTGTTTGCTTCACCTTTGTAAACCAGATCACTCAATCAAGTTTTACAATAAATTTCAGTTAGCACTTCTGTAGTTAGCTACAAATTCTTCTGTCTTTTTTCCTGTTTTGTACCTCAGCTAACAGTCTAAGATACACTTGATTTCATAAGAATCAAAGAAAGAAATTACCATCTTGGTCATTGGTACTAAAAACCCACTAAAGAGGCAAAGCAGGAAATTAACCTCAGAGGTCATATAAAATAATACTTTTTGTGAAATATAAACAAAGTCTATACCTTATTGTAACAAGAGGGGATATGTTCTACTTTGAATTAAAGCTATGCAAACTGGGGTCTTTCAACCTTGACTTTATTTTACATTTCAAAATGTTGTTCTTAGGCTCATTTAGGGAAGGCAACATATGGGGGATGATGTCTCTTCTTGGGCTTCGTGAAACTGGTGATGAGTAGTTGACTATGTGATAGCTTGTGCTATTAAAAACTATATGCTCTTAAATATTTATAATGAGAAAAGTAATATTCAGCATCTTACATGCATTATTAACAGTCTCTAAATATATCTTCTAAATCAATTACAGTTTGTATTGTACTCTTGCCATTGAAATCTACCTTCTTGTTTCAGTTATTACGACTGAAGACAAGAAATGATGAGTCCTGGAGGAACCCTGTAACCCAGATTCAGTTTCCATGTGTTCAAAGCTTCCTAAGGTTTTCATAGCTGTTCAGTTGCTGACTATTCATATGTACATTCATAAAATACATAAATGTACATGAATAAAATTCTTATGTACATACATAAAATTAAAATTTCTCATTATTGAAATTTCAGAAGCATATTAAAGAAAAAGCCTTTGACTGGGGTTTTAATAGCCTGCCTTTCTACTCTAGCTTTGCTGTTGATTTGATGTGCACCTTGGACAGGTCCCTTCTAAGCTTTATTTTCCTCAACTATAAATGAGGATTGAGAAAAGAGGTCTGCCTCTCCCTCCTCCCGGACATGGTGGGGATGGGGCCCACACCTGCCTGGCTGCAGGAAGGGCATCTATCAGGAAATTGACAGGAGTTTGTCTGGGAGAGCATGGTGCTGTGATTGAACCACCCAGCATCAGGAAGTATCCTTTAGACAAGTGTAACTGTCTTTCTTGGGCAACAGACAGATTACAACTTTGTGCAGGGCTAACTCAGAAAGAACACCATCCTGGAGGTCATCCTGGAGCAAAAAATGATATGGTTCATAGAATTAAAGAGGAAAAGTTCTCCTAATACACTTGGTGAAAGAATTGGACCTAAACTCACAGATGTAAAGATTCCTAGAAAGTGTGTTTAGTGAGTCAAGTTGGGTCTAAACAAGAAGCTAAGTGGGACTTTGAGTTTGACATGTATCTATGAGAAACCACTTTAAAGAAATTAATTAAGTAGATTTTCCAGCTTATTTCAGTCCTTGACCTTCAATGATATGTGCTTAGCATCACTCGGGTCTGAGTTCTGCTTTGGATCTCTTCCTCTGTTCCAGGCTGAGGTATAAGGGAGGCCAATACTGCTACTAAATGCCAGTGGACAAGATCATGAGCCAAACCCAGGTGTCAGATAAAAGTATGGAGGGATGTGTTCCATTGTCCATGAGAATCAGACTTCTGGAACAGTCTTAGGCTCGATGAATAGGGAGGGGATAAAGATCTGGGGAAGATTAGAGGTAAAACCATCACTTACACAATACTGGAAATCAGTCTTCATCAAGAGCATGAAAGGCTGTTGAAGTGTTTTGAGCCTAGAAGCGGCATCAAATGCTTATGTTTCATTGAAGAAACCTTGGAGACAGCAGGGGGATACCTAAACTATAAGAGGCAGAGGCATGTCAATGCCACTCTATGCGTGCTACGCCAGATTTAAAGAATTACAAGAGCTCAGTTGGGAGATGTATATGTCTGGAGCAAAACTGTATATCTCAACTCTCATCTTTGGCCTTAAGTAGTTCAAAGTTTCTATCCAGAACTCTTCCATAGAGCATAGAATAAAGTCATGGCTTTAGGTCTCATTTGACATATTGGTAATTATTACTACCCTAAAGCCCTCCAAAATGACAAAGAGAGAATATATAGTTATATATATGTAACATAAAATGTAACATTAGAGTAAAACACATAGAAAATGTGATAAAACTGATAATTTTAGGTGAATAATATATGTGAACCTTTGCACTAGACATTATTTGGGAAGCTGGTGACACATGAATGGAGGTGGTAGTGATATAATCAAGGGTAGTTTCCTGACTCAGATGCTGGTATTGCAAATACACCCTTGATTGTTGAAAATACATGATATGCTGTGATGTGGGTGGCTAAGGGTATCTGACAACTGGAAGTTACTCTAGAACACTTCTTTGTATTGAATTTTCAAATTTTCTGTAAGTTTACAGTAATTTTAACAACTAAAAACTTTAATATGCATTTTTGAACTCAGTAGCTTTACTTCTAGGTACCTGTTGTAGAATGATATTTATAACATGTCCCTAAAGAAGGATGCTAAAAAAAATGCCCATGGCAGTTCTGCTTACAATAGCAAAAACAAAGAAAAGCAGAGCAGTGGTTGGCACAGGGGAATGGTTATATGAAATACAGCTCTTCCATACAATGAATCATTATATAGCTATATTAGCAAAGAACAAGGAAGGCCTGTGTACTGACATGACATACAGTTTTACAGAAAACAATACACAGAGAAATAGTCTTCCACTTGTGTATGCATCTATATCTATATCCATAAGATATTTTAAAGTTTATGTTGGCAAGCTGGTAATTGTGGTTATATCTAGAGGCTGAAAATAGGGGTCAAGGAGAAGGAACAGTTTGCTATTAATATAAGCCCTCTCGAATTTTTGTTTTTAATTGTATGCATTTAGTTTTCTTATAATTGTAGGTTATGCATTAATGTCTCATATGTATATGTATACACACATATATACATACATATAATATATATACATATACGTGTGTGTGTGTGTGTGTGTGTGTGTGTGTGTGTGTGTGTCTCCTATGTGTCTTCATGGCCTAACATGTGTGTTGACTAGATTTTACAAAATGAGATCCCAAGTACATACCAAAGTAAACAACCCAGGAATCAGAGAATCTGTGCTCTTGGTCCAGCCTTGTGCCAAATTGTTATTTAAGTTTAAATAGACAACAGTTCACCTGGGTCTCTATTCCATATCAAATGGAGATGAGGAATAAACTAGACCTCTAAGAACCTTACCATATCTAATACTTTTGTCTTATTAATAATCTCTCCCAATATCATGTCTTAGGTCTGGTTTATATTGTACAAGAATTGCAAGTTTAAGTTCCATGGCATACAGTATATTATTGTAGGAAAAAATATAAGAGAAAAAGGAAAAATATATTAAATTTGACCTTGAAGGTCTCATTTTAAAAAATGTTTTCAAAATGGTATGAACAAGAACAAACTAATTTAATCAGATAACAGATGGACCTCTTACCATGGAAACCATTAAACAATAGACATTGTATTGTGGAAATGACAGAAATTGATGATAGAACATGTGAACACTGGGGGAAATTTTCTGCCTTACAGGAAGATCAGAAAAATATGACCCTTTGACATCTAAACATTAATAAAGGATGAAGGTCTGAATTCTGAAATATGATGGGATTGCATTCATGTCTATTAATACTAGACACATTTTAATAAATGCCAGAGCAGGGTTTTCCAACAGCAGCTCTATTGACATTTCAAGCCAGGTGATTCTTTGTTGTGAGCAGATGTCCTATGCATTGCAACATGTATAGTGCCATCCTTGGGTACCTACTGGATACAACTGACATTGAGCCTCATCCCTTACATTTTTGAGGACCAAACATATCTCCAGATTGCTGAATAACTCATGAGTCTCAAAGTTGTCTATTGTGCTGGAGTAAAGATATCTATAAAGAGTGAGGAAGCCTAAGTTTTAAAGCCAGTAGTTCTGGTTTGATGCATGGCTGTACTGTTTATAAGCCTTGTTTTCTACATCTGCAATATGGATACAATACTGATAACCTCATGGTTTAGTGTAAGGATCAGATTCAACATAGATTACACATGCAAAATGCTTAGAATACAGGTGGCCCTGCATGCAAGTCTTTCTAGTGATTACTAAGAGAACAGAGAATCTGAGCTTAGCTTAGTCAGAAGGAATAAATCATACAAAATGGTGTGCATTTACATGTGGATCAAGGAACTACAAAATGCTCACAGCACTTTTAATTGCAGAATCAAGAGAGCACAGAGGCCATAACATCAAGGACCTAGTAGACATCAGATTACATGGGTTTCCTTTTATACTTTAATCTCTCAGTACCCATGTGTAAAATTTGCTGTAGCACCAGTTATTTTGAAACATTTTTATATATGTGTATATTTTGGTCATAATGCCTTCCTATTACATTCTCTTGGCCCTCTTCCCTACCCCTGCCACTGGATTACCTTTTCTTTCTAATTAGTCCCTGTTTTCATTTGATACTTTTTTTTTTTCCTTTTGCATGTCTGTATGTGGCTCACAGAGTGTATTTCGAGCAGCCTTCATGAGCATAGGTGGGGGATTATTTACTAGAGCATGTGCAATCTACTGGTAGCTACACCACTGCAGAAAATTTATCTTGTTCTCTAAACAACCATTAGCTGCCATTAACTTCTCAGGCAGAGAAGGGGGTCTCATGCAATGTTTCACAGATCTTGTGCACATAACAATTATCAATGTAAGGTAATAAGTGCAAAGATCATGTCATATTTGGAAGACAGTATCCCACAGTATATCTCTTCATCCCTGGCTCTTATATTCTTTTGCAATATTCTCTGAACCTTAGAGGGAGTGAGTTATATATGTCACACTTAGTTTTGAGCACTCAAAAGATTCCCAGCACTTTGATGATTTAAGTATCCCTAGTGAAATCCCAAATGAAAAAAAAAAAAAAAAAAGGAGCCAGGTGTGGTGGTGGATATCTTTAATCCCAGCACTTGGGAGGCAGAGGTAGGAAAATTGCTATGAGTTTGAGGTCATCCTGAGAAAGAATAAAAAAAAAAAAAAAACTTTTCTGACCAAAGTTTACAGCAACATTAATCTATGGGCATAAACATAAATATTTAGAGGGCAATTTGGTGGGGACAACATTTCCCTTTAGCCAAACAAGAGAGTAACCTCCCTCCTATGGCCTATGACTTCCTCAACAATCGGCTTTCCTCCCAGTTTTCAGTAAGTAGAACCAGTTTTCAGATGATATTACAGAGACTTAGAGAGAGAATGCATTCAGTCCAGAGCTGTATAGAAATGTCAGGTTTGCTCAATTTCAAAGATAAGATTGGCAGCCAGGGTAATAGAATTTAAAATTATGCTTTTGAATCAGAGGATAATTAACATGAATTTGAAAGAGAGTGACTTTACCAGTATCTTGCTTGCATATAAATAATTGTAGCTCAGTGAGTTTACTTCAAGCCACCGGGTTATAGGGGACCATTATAATAGAGCAGAGGCTCATGGCTCAGATTTCAGAACACAGATTTACTAGCATGTACCTGCTGCATGAGAAAAGCTAATGCCACCCATTTAATTTATTATATTTTTTCAATTAAAAATGTAGTTATGAAAATTCTCCTTTGCCAGCTTTCTTCTGAAAGATCTGTGTGTAAGAAAATCTTCCTTACAGTCCTCTCTGGCCCCAATCTTTCATGCTGGTAGAGGGGAAAACCCTGATTCATGGGTCAGAGAATTGGGTTGTATTGCTTTTGAAATATTGGTGCATGGTAGGAATGGTTTCCAATTACAGTGAACTGAGTGCACAATCCCTGCACTGTTCTATTTAAATAACTGCTGAATCGCCAGGACTGCCTTCCTGTTTCTAGCTCCCTGAACAAGTAAATAATGGAAACAGAGGGGGAAATCAGCATTTGTAATAAATAACCATACAACCTGGTGGTGAAACCTCATTCCCTGTTTTCCCTTTCCCTTATTTCCTTCTCTCCACCAACTATTTTCTAATAGCTCTTCTGAAAATATAAGTGGCCTTTTTCTATATAAAACTTCGGTTCTAAACTAGTTGTTCATTTAGGGATGTTTGCAGCAGCCTGTTGCAAAGGGAAACAGCGTAGATTTGGGAGTCAGGTAGACGTAGTGTTGAGCTCGGGCTCTGTTACTAGCCAGGGTCATCAATGGAAATAGCTCTTAATTTGGGAAATTGAATTATATGGGATTGGGAGTCAGAACTTAATCTCTGTATCTGTCAGATGAGTAAAGTAACCTGTAATAGGAAGGATAAGGATCAGGCAAATGCCTCTGTACAGCTCTCAGCATAATTCCTCATGTGCAGCATGCATTTAGGGCAGGGACAAGTAGTATTACATCATTAATGTTAATTTCCTTGCTAGACATTAACATCTAAAAGGGTGTCATTCAATTTATGCTGTAAAATATACAGAGCTGACAGTACGCAAGTTACAACAGGTTTACAGATGAGTGTGCCCTAGTAGGAGAATACTAAGTGGACCAGAGGTTGACATTACTTTAGGAATGGCATATTGAGTTCGTGAGTTATATTATGATGTGGGTGATGAAGCTTGGTATCTGTAGTCTCATACTTAATGACTAGGGGGGAGGTAGAAGGTGTGTGATAGTATGAATGTGTGTGTGTGTGTGCATGTGTGTGTGAGAGAGAGAGAGAACATGCACACAAGAAAGTGAGATTGCCTCCACTTGCCTCCCAAGTCACCTATAGTGAGATGAGGAGATGTCCTGCTCCTTGGACAGGCCTAGGGAGGTAGAGGAGACATGCTCTTGGGCAGTAGGATCTAATAAAAGGATATCAGAATCCCAGAAGAAAATTAGATTTATAAGGAGTCATTGATCCAGGCCCAATGCACACAGTTGTCTGCTACAGGTGTCCACTGAGATGCCTCCCAGACCCTTCATTCAATGCTGTGAGCTCACTGTGCCCTGAGGTGATCAGCTGTAAGCAGAAGAAGAGAATTCATCTCTAAATAGAGCCTGACCTGCTCTGCCTGGCACTCTAGCTCCCGTCAGATAGCTCTGTCCATGTACGTGGAACCTTATAGACCTTTTGAAGGCAACTGTCTTGTCCATGGATTTCAGCACTTCAGCTCTTCTTGGTATCTTGTCAGGGATAGTGCTAGAAGTGAAAATGGTGCTCAGAATTACAGAGAAGAGGTAGAGATATTGTAGTCTTGATTGACATTGGATATGGGAGGTGAAGAATCTGTCATATACTCACCCTTAAACAGACAGGTATACTCTGATTGGCAGAAGGAACATGGCCTTGCTCTCCTCCCTTAACCTGGCTATGCGCTTTTTCCCTGTGAAATGGGAAGAACACACACTCTCTCACTTTCTGTCTCTGTATGTGCTTGTGTGTTTGTGTGTGTGTGTACATGTGCTTGTGTGTGTGTGCATGCTTGTATACCCACTCATTTATGTGTGGGCACATGTGCATGTGGAAGTCAGAGGTTGATGCCAGTTGTTCTCTTCTATCACTTCATCTTGTTTTTTATGACATAGGATTTCTCACCAATTCCACTATACTAGCTGGCCAGCAACCCTCAGGGATCCTCTTGTCTCTGCCGCCCATCCTGTGATTGAAGTACTTGTTTTGTTATGTGGATGCTGGGGATCCAAACTTAGGTTCTATGTTTGTGTGGCAAGCACTTTACTGGCTGAGATATCTCCTCATCCCCAAGAATTGTGCTCCTCAAATTTTTGAGGGATAAACATTTTGTGAGAATACTTTTTCAGTTGTTAGTTATTATGCATGTTATAGTACACATGATGCCAATGGCTGAAATAATTTCTTGGTCATTGTTTTAATCAGGCTCTGAAAAATTTCACTGAAGTGTTGTTTGTCTGAGGAGTAAGTGTCCTGAAAATTTTGCTTTTGCCAATTTTGTGTTTGTACAATATGTCACTCCACGTAGTTGACACAAGAAACCTGCTGGCAGCAGACATGGACCTGTACAGGTAGATGGCTTCCTTAAGGCCATGGCAAATGTGCTATGAGATCATGTACATATGAATGCAGGTCATTCTTTTTCATTAATTGTTAAAGAAACAGATTTTCTGTTTGAACCAACCTCCCCTCCCTGCCAAAATGAGGGTTTCTATCATTGGCTATGCTCAGTTTGATAAATACTATTGTTAATTCAAGTGTGAAAGCTTTTCTGTTGACCTAGAGGTTTTCTGTAGCCAAGCATCAGCTCTGACACTTTTTTGTCACTAAGAGACTCCTTGACTACTAAGAACAGAATATTTTTAACTCATTCTCAGGCCTTGTGCTATAGGCAGCGGAACAGAGGAATGAACTCTGGGAGTCCTCCTACCTAGGAGAGGTTCAGACACTTATACAACCACAGTAACCAGACCAGTGATCAAAGAGTTCACAAGATTCTCTGGGAGGGCATAGGGGAAGCTCAGAGGTGTGGGAGAGGGGGGGTGTATGCTATGTAATTATGAAGATCTAAGTTCAGATCCTCAGTTCCTACATGAAAATGGCATAGTTGTGCTAAGAAGGCAGAGACTTATTCACCAGCTTGTATAGCCCAATCAGCAAGTTACTGATATTGTGAGAGACCCTTTCTCATAAAAATAAGGTAGAGAAGTGATAGAAGAGGACATCTGACATCAATCTGTGGCCTATATACACCCACAACCACATATATACACATACATTTGTGCCACACATAAGGACATGCATACAAACACATACATACACATGTACCACACATCCTCACATACACATACAAATCAAAAGATCCTGAAAGGAGGAGAGTAAGAAATTCCATAGCAACCCAAAGAGAGTTTCTTCTCTCCCTCCTGGGCCCCACTTTGATAATATGTAAATGCTCCTGTTACTGTGCACTTACCATATGGCATTTAATGAGTGTCCACAAAATCCTGTCTCCCATCAGACTGAGCATCTCAATTGCTGGGACTGAAGTTCAATCATTATATCTTCCTATTAGCAAGAATGGCTTCTGGCACAGAAGGGAGTAAAAACAATGTATTGTATAACTGAATGATGAATGAAGTCATAATTGAGCTTGAAGAAATATTTTAAACTATCTCTGAAAAAATAAAATTTCCCTTAATTTAAAAGGACAGCAATAGCCTTCTGGGTACAAGCTCTTTGAGCCAATACTGGAAATTGAGAGAGACTGGTTCTCAGAGAAAGAGTAGCCTGGAGTGGTAGAATATGGGTGAATTTGGAGGTAGCCTTAGAGCTAAGAAGTTCTCAAAGTACTTTGTCATACTATGAGGTTAATAATTTATCATGTAGTCAATGAGAAGCTAGTGTAAAGTTTTAAGTATATAATTTGAAAGTTTGCTACATAGAATAGATCGGGGTTGTATGTGGTTCCATGGTGTAGTGGAGAAGGAATGGGGTAGGAGAGAGCTTAAAGTTAAAGTCTTAACTAGGAGGCTAATACTGCCATAGTCTATGGAAGAGGCCGTGCACATCAGGACTGGGGCTGATTGAGAAGCATCCAACTTGTCACTAAATCCGTCACCCTTGTGATTTGTCCAGTACTTGCTGTGTGATGTTAGCCATCATTCAAGACAATGATTATGATAATAATTGTGGTAAATATCCCATATATCATGCCCGTTTCTTAAATTTTTATTAATCTTTTCCATTTTTGATAGTTTCATACTTGTGTATAATGCCTTTTGGTGTTGTTTCCTGTGGTGACTCCTTGTCACCCTCCCTTTCCATTAATACACTTCTGCTCCTCCATCAATCTCCAATTTACTGCCATACCTTTCTTTAACCCATTAAGTTAAATTAGGGTTGTTTGAATAATCATGGTTGGAAGTTTTATTACTGTGGAATGGGCAACTTACCAGTGTCTACATCATTGAAAAGGCTGACCCTCTCTCTCCCTGCAACCATCAGCTGCCATTAGCTAGACCAGGTGGTATGCCAAATTTTTAAGATATTTGCTAATGCTCAGGGAGATTAAAAACATCTCCAACTTTCAAAAGGCAAGGAAGTGACCACAGAAGGACTTGAATACTGGTCATTGTGTCCCATGGTCACTGCAAAGACATCTGAGCTGCATTCACTGGGAACCCATTGTCTTCTCTAACTTTGCAGTTTGAGAATGTGATGTTCAGTCATTGCCTGGCTGGCTCTGTGAACTCAATCTGAACTTCACATGCTTCTGAACTGTCTCCCTTGAACACACAATCCTGGTGCCCCTACAACCACTCCAACTTTACCTACTCAACTCCTGAGGGACCATTCAGAGGGATATTTCTCTGAAAATTGTGTTCTTTTTCAGTGTCACCTTCATGCCATGGATCCCAATCATAGTATTTATTTTTACCTGAGGAAATGTGGACTGAAGTAGAGAGTCCTCTGGTGAGAGTCAGGGCAGAATGAACTTCATGCCAAATTTCCTCACTTGCTTAATTGTCTCTGCCCAGAAAGAATTTTAATGGGTGTGTAATTTCCCTTAAAAGTTGCCACAAAAGACAGTTTAACATATGGCAGGTATTTTAATTATAGAAATTAAAGGCACTATCCTTGGATGAGGAAACTAACTTTGGAAAAGTGATTTCTATGTTGACAAAATTTCTAACTCTACACATCTGTTACTACATTTATTTACAAAGCACCCATGCTTGTGTTCCATAGTATTTTTCATAGGCATGTAGTGTGTAGGATCAATCCTGTTATAGTAGGTCTCAGACCACACATGAAGGGGAAAAAAAATCTAATGAATAATTCTTGAGCATCTCTCCATAGAGGTTTCAGATCAAGGGCCATAAAGGTTGCATAATTCATGCAGCCTACCTGTAACCCTCCAGGACACAATGCATGCATGGAGTAGCTACTGCAGCCTGGATGCTGCATTGATGGGCACTCTCATATTTGTTACCTAACTTAACTAGCCAAATGACTCTGTGGGATAGATATTAATTCCCCTATTTGCAGATGAGCACAGGTCATTAAGGGAAGCTAAAAGATATGCCCCAAGTACAAAATTTAGAATGTGGTAACTTTAACAGTTTGGTACAGGATGAACAGAAGGTAAAGAAAACAAAACAGCTCCTATCATAGTCTATATTTAACTTGATGCCCATATTTCCTGTTTCTGTGTTACATACGTTCATTCTTTCAGAACTCTCAGCTTCATCTCTCCCCTTTCATTCATAATGTATTTAATTTTTCATTTTATTTATTTCTGTTTTTATTATTTATCTCTGTGTATGTGTATTGTGTGTGTGTGTGTGTGTGGCTGCATTTGTGGAGATCAGTGGATAACCTCAGGGTGTTTCTTTATTTCTACCTTCTTTTCAAACAGGGTCTCTCTTAGACCTTCAGGATTCTCTTGGCTCCACCTCCTGTCACCATAGATACATGGGGATTACAGATATGTGTGCCACTTTGCTTGTGACATTACGTGGGTGCTGAGAAACAAATCTGGGCTGGTAGATTTGCAAGTAAGAGCTTTTAACCAGTGAGCCATCTCACCAGTCCTGACAATATTTTATTTAAGAAGTTCTGAAAGTTGCAAATGACTAAACTCCAAAGAAACAAGCCAAAAAAGAAGAAGATGATTAGGCCATGTTTTCCAGGCTGAATTGCTTTTATGAACATCTGGAATTGCAGAATCTGAAACCAAAACATTTCTGTTCATTCTGTGTCACTGTTTTTTTTTTCCTTCCATTTTCATTCTCACATTTTGTAGTAAAGAATAGCTACTGAATTCTCTGCTTATTGATGGGTAAAGGAATTTCCTTATGCTTTCCCAAGGTTGAAAAGTCTTAGAGGAAGTTTGGTTGTCTCATTTCAACCATATGCCCACCCCTATAACCAATCACTGTAGTCAAGGATGGAAGACAGTGAGACAGCGACATTGATCCACTTTGGCTCCTGGGGCTATGCTCTGCCAGCAGAAGAAGGAATGTAGCAGATATTAAGGGATGTGGAGCTATACTGCATTGACTATCACTCAGAATTGGGTGTTGGCTTCAAACCCTTAGCACGTCTTCACATATAGAACACAGGATCTCCTAGTCTCCACAGTTCCCTTCTTCTTAGGCTCTGCTGCTGGTGTGGCTTCCCATGTGCAACTGGACCACACCCCTTAAAGGAAGTTTAACATATTTACTTTTCTCCTAACCTAACCCCTTTTCTCATAGTATAGTGACAAGAGGCAACACCTCATCTCTCTAGTTCCTGCATATCTTATGAACTCTTAGTACTTCTTTGTCCCAGAAAAATAGAGCAGACCAATTGGAGCTCTTGCATATACTACTTCCATGAAACACTTACTGCTCTCTGAGCCCAGAATATTCTGCCACCTATTTATCCAGCTCACTTCTAGCTCCTGCTTTTCTTTGTCTTTGAACTCTGGGTGGCTTTTTTCTACCTCACACTGTCCTCTGTGTCACTGCCCCTGGCCACAACACAGAACACACTGCTCCATAATGGTCTGTGGAATGCTGTATTACTATATTTGAACCCCAGAAAAGAAAGATTATGCTTCATTTATTGCTATGTTCTCAGACAGTACACCAGGGCTGCTGTAACCACAATTTGTAGGTTGAAATCTTTGGCAACTCCCTCCTTCACAGAACACCTCTGTGGTCCCATCCTTGCTCCTGCCCCTCAAATCAGTAGGACTGCAACAGTTTTCTCCTTTCAGTTCTTTTTATGTTCACCTCCAGTTGAAACGGGAAAAACTTTACTGGATGTGCCAGAATCTCTGAAGAAGATCTAATCAGATAGCTGGTACTCTGGATCTGGGATTCTTTCCCCTAAAAATATCTCACCTTCATTCCCAAGTACTGCTCATATTCCCAACTTGAATAAAAAAAAATGTCTATTATACTTTTGCTTGGTGAAATTATAAAATGTGCACCAGTTTAATATATACACACATGCAAGTGCATACATGTGGATAGACATTAAATAATATGCAGGCACCATTAACTCTTGAATGTTTTCAGGTAATAATTAGGTGTTTCCAGGCTCATCTTTGCATTAAAATGTTAGGCCTAGAAAACATAATTGGGATTGGGAGCCCCAATCACTGAGCTATGGCTTCTTCTTGCTTAAACCTTGTACTTTTCATGATTTGAGTAGAGTAAGATTTGGAATCTTAGGCCCCAGATTTTATTTTTTTTTTTTTTTAGTTTTTCGAGGTAGGGTTTCTCTGTGGCCCAGGCTGACCTGAAATTTACTATGTAGGCTCAGGGTGGCCTTGAACTCATGGTGATCCTCCTACCTCTGCCTCCCGAGTGCTGGGATTAAAGAAGTGCACCACCACACCTGGCTGGCCCCAGATTTTTATCTTGGCTCTTCTCTTTATGAGTAGTCACAAGTAATTTGAAATTAATTTCTTGATCCTTTACTTCTGCATATATATGTACATAGATATCTTTCCATATATATATATTTCATTATATATTTCATATATATAATCACTGGTTAGTGACCAACATTAAAACACAACGTGGGGGCTGGTGAGATGGTTTCATAGACAGAGGTACTTGTTTGCAGGCCTTTCAGCTTCCTAGCACCCACATAAATCCAGACTCAATGTGGCAAATGTGTATATAAGAGATAGAGCAAGGAGAGTTTGGAACCTCCTGGGCCAACTACACTGGCACACATATAGTAGCAAAACCAACAAGGGAGATCCTGTTTCAAGCAAGTTGGAGGGAGAGCACAAACACCCCAGGGTATGTCTTGGCACATGGATTCCCCCATACATGTACATTATGCACACACACACACACACACTTAAAAAGTCAATATATAAGGACATGATTTAAATACTGTGAAATATAAAAAAGTATCAGTTATAAAAATAGAAATCTAACTATCCGATATGCGACCTCTGTGGGAAGAAATATTTAAATATTCTGCAGCACTTAGCAACTGCCAGTGGAGGACCCTGGAAGGTTTTCTATAGAAATGAAATGGGTGCTAACAGATGTGCCTAACACTTCCTGGGTCCTGTCACTGGAGATGTGCAGCTGCCTCTCTGTCTTTATCTCCAGTAGTTTGGCTTTGAAATGTGGCTGCACTTTTGTGAAAATTCCCCACAGAAGCTTGATTGTCTTCACTTCTCCTTAGGATGGCCATTTTTCTTGACAACTCCATGCTGATATGCAATAACAAAGGTTCTTTGTGGGCCATTATTGGTGCTGAAGGAATGCTGGTTAGGGTGAGAGTGCAGATTTTAAAGGTGTGCACACACCTGGGACAGCCAGCTGACAGGCCCTCACAGTGAAGTCAGCAGTTGTCAAATCTGAGATGACACAATTAGTCATATGGTTTAGTCAGCAATACTGGGATATTTGGTGAACTGAAGCTCTCCATTTCCCCGGCTTGGAAAAAGAAAATTAAGCATTGTTTTGAAGATAATATGCATTAGGTAGCAGTAAGCTCAAGCTTACCAGACATTTCTGGTGCTCACATTCACTTTTGACTTGCACATGCAATAACAATATTTATAAATAACCTATGTTGCATAGCACTTCTAAATCTATCATGCATAGGGCAATATTTGGAACTAACCGTTTGCAAGGTGTTTTGGGAACAAAATGTTCTCTGCCTTTTGAAAATCAGAGGCTTTTCAAGTGACTATCATTTCACATTTTGAGCTCCAAGAAGTAAGGCAATAAACCAAGCCCACACATATGGTTGGTGCCCAGTAAATATTAAAAATGTATTAGTCAGTCTAAATTTTCTCTTCTGTATTTCCCAAGAATTGTCAATCACAAATGAATAGGTCTTATTTGTAGAGAAAGAACAGATTTAAAATGACAAAATCAGAACATTTCTCAGAATTCTGGGAAGGACTGGCACTTTAAAAAAAATCGATGACAACACAATTTCAAGCAAGTTGTCTTGGCTGTCTGTCAGATGTGAGATGCATTGCTCTCTCTGAGTCTGTGTATCCCAGATGGAGTGGCTTCCAAAGAAAAACAATCATGGTGATATTCAGGAGAGCTTACTTGGCAAGAAAATTATGATTGAACTCATGGTATTGTAATATACTGTAGGAGTTTATAATTGTAATTTGTTATGAAACAGTTGGATTGAAGCCCAATGATGGATATGTTAATGCTCTGTGGAAACACTGGAAAAGCACACTGGCAGGACAGCTTTAATCGGAGAGTATGTCTAGGCTGGGAGGCTGCTACTTACTTTAACAAACCCATAGAAGTCCCCAGTGTAGCTCTTTATGCCACAGGTCTAGAAACTTCACCTTACCAATGTCCCAAAGCTGATTTGTTCTTCGGAAGGCCAATTCTTATGAAGTCCACTCAGGTATGTAAGCCAAGAACAATGTGTGTATTACCAAGAGGACCAGACACCTTCCAAGGCTCAGGGTCCATTGCAGAAGAGGTGGACGAAAGACATTGAGAGCCAAAGGAAAGGTAGGACTGCTTACAATGCAATACTCCAAACACAAAATGGCCTGGATATCCATAACCTCGCAGTGCCTGACACTACCTACATAAGACCATCATAATAGGAGGAAAAGATGATATCAAAATAGAGACTGATTGAGATGAGGAAGGGGTATGATGGAGAGTGGAGTTCCAAAGGGGAAAGTGGGGGAGGGAGGGAATTATCATGGGTTATTATCTATAAGTATGGAAGCTGTCAATTAAAAACTAAATTAAAAAAATAGGTTTAATGCCTATAGGTGAACTATAACAGTTCATGATTATCTGCAGACTTAAAATTATGTAAGGACAGGTAGTTGTATCCTTAGCCACAGTGTTCATTGTCAGGAAAATATAAATACTCTTCCAGGTGTTGTGTAGCTGATTCCTCTTGGAAGTGAAGGAGGGAAGGAGGCTCTGATTCTGGAAGTCAAGTCTCAGAGACCTGAAACTTAAAGGTCACTCAACACTCCCCAAGGTTATGTTAATTAGAAATGGAGACATTTCTTCCAGAGGAGGAGAAAGGATGTTCCCCAGGACATGTCTAAGAAAGAGTTGCAAGACCCTGCCCTAAGGCTCTATAAACAACTGCTTGGGGACAAGGGTCTCTGATTGAGCTGCCTGCAAGTGGTGGCAGTGTGCTCCAGACTCCTATTGAGCTGTCTGCAAGTCATGTAATGTGCTGGAGACTCTCCAACTCACAACATTCTTTGTGCAGTGTGTGCCAGAGACAGCTTCCATGAATTGTCACCTATGCTAGGGTGGACTTTTTGATGATGCAGCTGCCTTTGAATCGTTGATTGCCCTGTAAGCAATCCCACAGCCAGCTCTGTAAGTAACCCCAATAAAATTATTGGTTCATTAAAACTGGTTTTGGTATAATCATCCTTTGTTCTGTAATCTGTGCCCTATCTGGGGGAGAAACATGTGGCCTCATCACCCTAGAGAAAAGGTTTCCCATAACACACCACAGGTTGTATCAAGTTGACTTTTGCTCCTGGGAACCCTTGTATTTCCACTGCAGTATCCCCCTCCCAACTCTTACTTTCTCTACCTTCTACTATTACAGATCTTCACAACTGTAGCTCACATTTCCAGTTACACTAAAATTAGGACCAGGCCAATGATTGGGCTTCACTTTAAAGTGATAGTCTTTAAATAGTTACTGATTAGTTTGAACTATGTGAGATCTGCATGGTGGTACCAAAGCATAAAAGTGGAGCCCTGTGGCTGTGCTCAGCCTCTTATGTTCCAGCTTGACCCACTCTGGCCCAATTTCACACCTCCTACTTAGCTAAACAATGCTCTGCGGGACACTGAATTTTCCTTTTTAAAATAGTAGCTTAAAATTATGTGTTATTACTTGAATATGAACTTAGCTTAGCTGCTATATTCTCTAATCACAAATTCCTCCATGAAATAGGTTCTTGTAGATTAATTTCTCATACACACCTATTTATCTGGAGATGTTTCAGAACACTTAGAAATAATGCTGTGGGCAGGTACCTGATGTCTAGCTCCTTAGTCTAGCCAGTTTCAAAGACAATATTTTTCTTGGCTTAGAATCTATTTGTTCAACTTATAACTTAAAGCAAACATAATTTGCCCATCTCACAAGCCTGTAAATTCACTTTCTGAAACCATCCCATCACCCATGTTTTTCTGTTTAATAAATAGTAATTTATAACCTTCTAGGTCATACACTGCAAAAGTTAGTAAGTAAATAAAAAGATGAGTAAGACACAGTCACTTCTCTAAGATCCATTTCTATGGGGGGTGAGATGGTTGTGAATGTGTTATTGCATCATAAAATAAATGTCCAGGGAGCTTGGGAATATAGAAGGGAGAAATACATAAAAGGCTTCTTGGGAGGAGACAATTAACAACAACAACAAAAGGTGTAGATAGCAGTTCCTAGTCAGTGACCATGCCATATTTAAAAAACTAATAACCTGGCCAAGGTGATGAATCAGTGGGTAAAAGCACTTGGTGTGCAAGAATGATGACCCCATGACCCGTGTACAGCCAGGGTAAGTATAGCACAAGTATCTGCAGTCCCAGTGAGCCTATAGTGAGATGTGAAGTAGAATCAGGAGAGTCCCTGAGAGCTCCTAGGCCAACTAACATGTTGAATACAAGGGGTGACCAACAAGAAACACTGCCTCAACACTAGGTGGAAAGTGAAGGCTGATATCCAAGATTGTCCTCTGACCTCTGCACGTGTGCAGTGACATATGCCAATACACCCATACACACAGATGATAGATAGATAGATAGATAGATAGATAGATAGATAGATATGATAGATAGATAGATGATAGATAGATAGATAGATAGATAGATGATAGATGATAGATAGATAGATGATAGATAGATAGATAGATAGATAGATAGATAGATAGATAGATGATAGATAGATGATAGATAGATAGATAGATAGATAGATAGATAGATAGATAGATGGATGATAGATAGATAGATGATAGATAGATAGATGATAGATAGATAGATAGGATAACAGCAGTGGATGCATTCTGTGAATCATCTTGAAGACGAGTTCTCTTATTTTAACTTGAAAGATTAAGACATAGAAGCTTAGAGAAATCAAATAACTTGTTTTGGTTGTTTGAAAACGGAATACATGTCAGGTGTGGTGACACATGCCTTTAATCCCAGCATTCAGGAGGCAGAGGTAAGAGGATCATTCCAGGTCAGCTTGGAAAGGAATTTATAGCTGGGGGGAGTCTGAGGGGTCTGGCATCAGAGTGGCGGTGGGGGAAATGAGACCCTACCTCATAAAAGCGGGGAGGGATGATAATGAAAACTTGAAAAACGATGTGAGTGTTTCATTGAGTACTATCTAATTCATAGTCCTCATGAGACAGGAGCCAGGATTTTGCTGATTTGCCTTATGGGGCATTGGACTCACATCCAATCAACAATGAAGCAGTGTGGCATGTCAACAAAGTCCAGCTGAGGCTGAGAAGATGGCTTAGGGAATAAAGTGCATATTTTGCAAGCATCAGTACCTGAGTTTGGATCTCCCAAGCCCAAGCAAAAGTTGGACTTTGTAGCACCAACATGTATAATCCCAGTATACCTAGGTGGAGGACAGAGGCAGAGAAAGAGTTGTTCAGAAGCTGAGAGCAAGCTGGCCTAGTGAACAGTGAACCCGGCAAGCAGCAGTGAACAAGAGATTCTGCTTTCAACAAGGCAGAAGGTGAGGACTGACCCTGGAAGGAGCCTCTCACCTCCACACATGTGCTGTAGCACTTACATGCTTGCAGTCATACACATGCACTCACACACACATACACCGTACATAAACACATACCATACACAATATACCATCCATTACCATCCATACACACACACACACACACACGCACGCACATACACACACACTCCAAAAAGAAAAAGAAAAAGAGTAGCCTTTGCAGTCCCTTCTCTTTATTTACAAAACCCATGTAGTTGTTCTTGATTCACAAGTTGAGTGAAAAAACTTTTGTTGAATACAAATTATAGTGGCATTATTACCATATATACTCAATAAATAATAATAATCATTATTGGTATGCACTCAGTGCACATGTGCACTGATATCTTCAGGATTAGAAGATACCTTCAGAGAAACCTGAAGAATGTAGAGTTAAAACATTAGGATGCTCAGCACCAGCATATTTTATGTGATGGATAATTCCATTTAAATTCCTAGTGTGGTTGGTCAGTTCTCTGCCTTAGAGAGTTTGTTCTATGAAAGCTGTTTGGTAAAGTCTTATTCAATTGAAATAAAAAAAAAAAAAAGTTTTTTTTTTTAACCATGTTATCTGCCAATTTATTCAATTCTCTTTATTCCCATTCTAAATTTATTCTTGAAGTAAATGTTTCATATTTAGATTTTATAAAAAGAAATCTAGTCTTTTTTTTATCTGTATTAGGTACCGTGTGAAGCATTGTCATTCAGTGCTGGGGTTCCCATGGGGATACTTCCAGTGGGACTATGCAATCAGAACTCTTAGTGATCCCTGGCAATTTAATTCCTCCTTTGAGAGAGAGCATGAGTGACATCAGTCTCCCTCTTTCTCTCTCATTGCTGCTACACCAAAAGTAAAGGCCAGTGGAGATAACTAGTCTAATAGAAAGCAATGGATTTGGGTCAACACACAGAGCTTAAGAGACCTCAGCACTAAGTATGTTCCAGCTACTCAGGTGAGGCCTTTTTTTAAATGAAATAGTAATTGCTTAATATATCCAAGTGGTTAGAATTACACTGGGCATATCTTCTATTTATCCTTTTCATTTTTCCCAGGAAAGGCTTTATTGGCTTGAGTCATGTACTACAAAATCTATGACCACCTCAGAATCTCAGAATTATTTGAAATCTGGGTCTTTGAATATGTAACTTAAGATCTTACTGAATAGAGCAGGGTAGAACCTAAATAAAATAGGATGGTGTAGCTGATACCTTCCTGTTGCTGTGGGGAAAAAATCTGACTGGAAAAACCCTATAGAAGAAAAGGTTTATTTCTGGCTTACAGTTTCAAGGGGAAATTTCATCATGGTGGGGAAAGCACACCTGGAGTAGACAGCTAGACATCACATCTCCACAACAGCAGGGTGGAGGTGGAAAGTGTGAGCCAATGAACACCCAGTGGGCTGAACTAATAAATCTCAAGGCTTACCCCCACGTGACATACTCTTCCTGTCAGGCCCAATTCTCAAAGGCTACATCAGCTGGGGATTAAGTAAGAGAATTAATTACAGACACATGAGGTTACGGGGGACATTTTACACTGAAAGCACCACAGCCTGTGACCTTGTAAGACAAGGAGAAGATACAGGAAGTAGAGAAAGCACACAGGCAGAATACCATGTGAAGGTGGAGGCAGACATTGTAGCAAGAAGCTAAGGAACAGCTGGGCTTTACTGTAGTCACTGGGAGCTGAAAGAGAGACAAGGCAAGGATTCACTCTTAGATCATACAGAAGGACCAACTAACCCTGCCCACACTATTTCAGTCTTCTAGCCTCCAAAACTATGTAGCAATACCTTTCTGTTGATTCTCCACTGGGTTAGTAATAATTTGTTATGGCAGCTTTAGGAAACTAGTATGCATGATTTTTGTTTATCATTATAAAATATCAGTGAAGAAAAAAAAATAGAGGTGCCTTTGAACCAGAAATAGTCCTGGATAGACCCAAATGATTATCCAGAATTCAGTGTGGAAGTATTATTTTTCCTTAACTTTCTAGGACATCTGGAATATAAAGCTGTCCCCGACATTGTTGAGAAGAGATGAAAACGTGGATAGAAACTGCCAGGCACCAAGAAGTTAACATAGCATGAGTTCTGAGTTTAGAATTCTCTTTTGGTCTTCATTTGGCTGTTGTTTCATTTTGCTTTTTGATTGACCTTTGTTCTGAATTGAACTTGACCAAAAATAATAGGATTTGATATGACAATAAGTTATTGGTTCATTTTTCTATTACCAGGAGAATTCCATTCGTAGTGTGAAGGATGTCAGAGGGTCTTGCTGAAAGTGTTTCAATTTATGATTAGTATTTTAAAGGAGGTGCTTTAGGAATAAATCTTCTCTAGCCTAAAACCAAGTGAGAGAATTGCAAAGCTACTCTGTTTCTTTCAGAACCACCAACCTAGTATTGGGCTTCAAATCTTTGTCACATTTAATTCAATGGGAGATACAAAAGGACTGTAAATAATTTAAAACAATATAAGGTAGTAGGAAAACATGTGCAAATAACAAGTTCTTGAGAGAGAATGGTTGTGGTGGTTTGAATGGGAAATGTCCCCTAAAGTCTCAAGTGTTTGTGATTGAGCCTTCTGGAGACACAGCATTGCTGGGAGAGGTGTGTCACGAGGGGAGGGCCAGACCTTGAGGTTTACTGGTCTTGCCCACTACGTGCTGAGTGAGTTCACTAAGACTGCTCCCTCTCTGCTGCTGATGTACAAATAGGTAAGCCAGCTTTCTGCTGGTGCCATGCTTTCCCTGAAAATATAAACCTAACATAAACCCTTTCCTCCTTATAAGCTGCTTCTGGTCAGGTGTTTTGTTCCAGCAATGAGAAAACAACTGAACAGTGATCTATTTGGAAGCTGATAATCAAGAAGCATGTGGTCATGTTGGGACTGCCATTTGGCAGAGGTGAAAAGTCCAGGGGTAAGGACCATTCAAAGTAAGACATTGCCTTTATCTCTTTTTGTGAGGCTCAGTGAACCTGCAGAGGTAAACAATACAAGGAGAAGAGCAGACAGGGGATAGATTATGTACATCTCTCCTGTTTCTATCTGGGGTGTGAACATGGAGCAAAAATCAAAAGGGTCAAGAGGGTCTGCACACATCCTTACTTCTTCAGCCAATCAAAGTGCAGCTGAACTTGACAATCATGTCTCAGATCTTTTATCACCAGGAATTACAAGTAAACTTTGGGCACCTGTGTGAAGCATCTTTATACTCATAATTTCATGTCACACATCTGTTAGCTACTCAGGGAAGGGAATGGTAAGTGTCTACCCTTAGTTTACCAGAGGCTCAATGTAGTGAAAATAATTTCCCGACAGCTCATAGCAAATACATAAATCATCTGGGATTTAACAGTCTAATCCCAAATCCCAGTTTTTCTCCAATATATTATGTTGTCTTTTTGAACAAACCCTTTTGCAAACTAATTCCTTCAACTGAACTGAAAGGTGGATTAGTCTGAGTCTGATCTCTGAGCTCATCATTAATGATAATGTAGCACTAGGAAATAAGCTAGGTGTAGAAATTCTATATTTATCACAGTCCATCAGTTTGGTAATTTTTTCTGTATTCTGTGTTAAATACATATTTTATTTCTGAGAAAGCTTCTTTCTTCCTGCAGACAAGCACATTTCTTTAAACCAATCATTTAAGGAAGATAGAGTCATTCCCTGAATAATTTTCATGAGTGTGCTCATATGGGAATGAGAGAACCTGGAGCTGGTATGTTCCTTCATGTCAATTAATTCATAGTAGTTATAATGGTGTCAAAATCTTGAAATAGCCAACTGATTTTCTATTTCTTTTTCTTAGTTTTTCTATACTTGCGTAATTCATTTAAATAAAATATCTTCAATTCAAGAAAGATTGCTATATATATGAGACCAGCCAGGGCTTTATATGTAGTTCTAGGGCAGTCTGAGCTATAGTATAAGACTCTGGTCACAAAAGACCAAAAGAAAGGAGAAAAAAAAAGAAAGAAAGAAAGAAAGAAAGAAAGAAAGAAAGAAAGAAAGAAAGTGAGAGAGGAAGGAAGGAAGGAAGGAAAGAAGGAAAGAAGGAAGGAGAAGGAAACATGGGAAGAGAGAAAAACTAGAAAGATAAAGGGGAAGGAGGAAAATGAAAAGAAATGAAAAGGAAAGGAAAAAAGAACGTGGCTTATGGAAAGATGAGATTGAACATTGTGTCAATTCAGGACACAAGACACAGAGAGCAGTATGTGTAGATAGATCACTGCCCCCCCCACACACACACGGAGAAATCAGTATGGCAGACCACAGGAACAAAAGCAAAGCTAGCCGGGCGTGGTGGCGCACGCCTTTAATCCCAGCACTCGGGAGGCAGAGGTAGGAGGATCGCCGAGAGTTCAAAGCCACCCTGAGACTACATAGTTAATTCCAGGTCAGCCTGGACCAGAGTGAGACCCTACCTCGCAAAACCAAAAAAAAAAGCAAAGCTAGCTGGGCGTGGTGACACATGCCTTTAATACCAGCACTCGGGAGGCAGAGGTAGGAGGATTGCCATGAGTTCCAGGCCACCCTGAGACTACATAGTGAATTCCAGGTCAGCTTGGGCTAGAGTGAGACCCTACCTCGAAAAGCAAAAAAAAAAAAAAAAAATAATAATAATAATAATAAATAAATAAATAAATAATAAACAAACAAACAAATAAATAAATAATAAAAACAAAGCTACTGTCATTGTAGAGAAGGAGGGTATGAATGTAGCTTGGCATGGGATGAAGGGTTCACTGGGACCCTGCTTTTCTGTGGATGGAAATCCAGGTAGCAGTGAGAAAGAATGTACAGGAAAAGGAGGCTGAGAGAGGATGTCACCACAGCCTAACCCTGCTGGTTTTTGTGATTTGAGGAGTAGGTTGATTTCTGCTGCTGAGCTCAGGAAATCTCTTCTTTCTCCAAAATATGCATAAATAAATTTTGTATGTAAGGAGCTAGAATATAGTGAACCCATGTGCTGTGGGCCACATATACACTCAACTCCATATTTTTAGTACATATTGTACAAATTAGTGGATATCATTATGACACACATATATATGATAGTTTATCATATTTATCTCCATTACCCATACTTCTCACTTCCATGCTTATCCCCTTCTATAAACGTCCCTCTTTTGCTTTCTTGTCTTTTCTTTTGGCTTCTAAATATGAGAGAAAACACTGCCTTCCTGAGTCTGGCTGTTTGCTTAACACGCTGATCACTTACATTAATCTTTATATAAATAACATTTCATTCTTCATAATAATTAAATGATATTCCATTTTACATCTCTCTCTATATATATTCTCTCCATATATATAATCTCCATTGATCTGTTGATGGACACCTAGACTGATTCCATGATCTAAGCACTGTGACTAGAACAATAAGCACAAATGCCAGTTTCTCCATGGTATGCTGCCTTTGATACTTTTGAGTAATATCCAGGAGTAGTATAGCCAGAATATAAGGCAGTTCTATTTTCAGTTTTTCAATGAATCTCCATACTGATTTTCATCATGACTGTACTAATTTACATTCCTACCAGCAGTGTTTTAAAGATTTCTCTTTAAGAGCTATTTTTTCATATGTTTTGCAACCTTCATTTAAATGGAAAAAAAAAAGGGTAAAAACCATCCTTAGCTTCCAGTCCATATAAAAACTGGTCAGGGACTAGATCTGGCCCATATAGTTTGCTCACCCTTCTCTAGAAAGAGGATCATATGCTCTTGTTTCTTTGTGTGTCATTTTTTTTTAACTGGTGAATTTGGATTTTTATGTCATGAGAACTATATTATATAACAGCATGCCAAAAACCTTTTGGGGAGGGCTGTTTTAAGAAGTAGGCTTTAGCTGGAAGTTTATGAATTTATGGAAGTTTGTCTTACTGTTTGCAGCTCAGCCTCAGTTCAGTTCACGTGTCCTTATCTTGAGCCCTTGAAGTCAGTTCTATACAATACAAAGGTTAGGATTCAGCAAAGATTCAGGGTAGAGCAGATGCAGGTAATGTAGGTTTCTTCCTCTTTTCTGGAATGTTCACTTCCCTTTCCAGCTGATGTCATTCATGTCAGTTATTTCCTTCCATTCTGTCTAGTCATGTGATGAGAGGTTTTTGTCTAATACGAACCACCATAAATGCACTAACCGTAAGACTAACAATTTCATCCTCTGTTATCAGGTTCTTCCAAATGTCAGCTCCTCTTCAGAACTTACCTCATTTTGATCATTCTCCAGTGACATTGATTAATCCTTCAGTGTGCACTATATTTTCTCAAGTTCATCCTACTATTCCTTGGAAGGTTGTTTGGGCAGAACCTCATTTAGCTATATCAAAAGTGAAGTCAAGTCATGTATTTTTGTATTAGATATCATTTTATAATATGCGGTAAGTAAAATTAGAGAAATTAATTGTCTAAATTATTTCCAAAGCACTCCACACTTAAAGTCATGTTTATTGAGTCAGTTTCTGACTCACTTGTAGTTGTCTGTGTTGTTCATGATATCTCATGTTCTGTGTCATCAAGTATTAGTGGTGTGACATTTTGTTAAAACCCAATATTACCTCCAGGAGTTTCTTGCAAGTTAACTCCTCTCACTTGCAAATGCTCAGATGAGTTTTATCTGTGCTTCTTATTTTAAATTGTCATTAGTGGTTTGCTTATTGAAACATTTAGGATATCTGTGATCTAATACTGCCAAGGTATAAGTCCCAAGTTTACTTAAGTGCATGCAATGGCAACTATGTCAAAGTTGCCTTCCGGGCAGTACCATCTATGAGATGAATGGGATTATATGGCACACTCTAATTTCAGGTATTAACAATTGATAAAAACGTGGTATTTTAGAACTAATGGAGTTAACTTTTCCAACTCTCTAAGCTCCAAATCTCTGAATATTCTAAATTATTCCTGATTCTAAATTAGCCAATTCTTATATGAGCTCATTTCATTGGCATATCTTTTCAAAATGTAACTAGCACTAGCCAGCACCAACTGCCACTCTGACTCGGTGATTTCTTCTAGAGTTGCAGCATACCTCACTTCTTTTCACACATTGGCCAGAATGCAGCCATATGACCAATGCTAATTGCAGTGAATGCTGGAAAATATAGGTTTGAGGTGTGTTCATAGTTGTTGAAATAAATAAGGTTAAAGTTCACCTAAGATTTGGCAAGCAAATATCATAGTTGAGAATAAAGCAGTGACTAAGAGAATGTGCTTTGGAATTAGAATTTTGTTTCAGTCCTGACCTCTTATATCAATGTCATCTTGGAAAAAGTATTTTTATCATGGGAAATATAGAAATAAGTGTAGTATATAAGCCAAAGGTCTGCTATAGGGATTGTCTAATATAGTATATACAATGTACTTTGTAGCAAGACCAGCCATACTAAGTTCTATAGAATATTAATTAGATTCAGCTAAAAATCTCCTCAACATTCAGTACATCAGAAATCTACTCTTTTGCTTAAAATATACCATGGCTAAGACTTTATTATGTGCTATGCTCTGAATTGTGGTTACATTAGTAAGGTGCCTTCAAGCATTTACTTGCAACAATTGCTTAAGGCAAGCTTTATGACCATCTGCATGTCACAGATAAGAAATCCGATGTGGAAAAGTTAGATATTCAAAGTTCCTTTCTTTCTCAGAATTCTTCACAGCAAAACTCAATTCCTTGTGGAGCATTACATTACCTGAATATTCCTTCCTGACTTCTGATAAATACCTTCTTCATTGTATACATTTCTACTTCTACGTTTGATGCTTAAAGGACTCACAACTACTCTACATAGTCATTGTCTTATCAATTAACAGAGCAGGATGAGGTAGCGACTGCTTGCATTTCACTGCAGTCTTTCTACTACATTAATATGCGCATGCTATTTCTGGTTCAAGTCTTTCAGTAGATTTTTATGATCTAAAGGCCCTCCATGACTTCATCCCTGTCAATCATGTCAGCCTCACCTCTCACTGCTTCTGCCTCATTCAGCTAAATTAGTGGTTGCAATTAACACAGCACACCATTTCTTTGTCCCTGCTGCTCATTTGCCTGTTAGGTCATCGTTCTCAATATTTGCCACCAAATGGGTCCTTTAGAACTCAGCACAGGGTCCTCATCTCCACACAGCCTCTGCTGATATTCCTACGTATTGCTGAAATTTCACTCCACTATGTGCTTCTCAAACCCATTCAGATATTTATTACAGCTTCCAGGAAAGTTTATTTCATTTAGTTAAATGTTTATTTTTAATCTATATTCTATATTGTCCCTTAACTTGCACAGCACTTCATCCAATCTTCATCCAGCTCTGTGTCAGTTAGGCTGGTCGCCATGTTCATCATATCATTTGACACAGAGCCCTGTATGCATATGTGCCTCAAACTTGTATTTCCCTCACATACTCATTCCCATTTTGTTTTTGAATAGGTCCACTTCTTCTGATTTCTTTTAGGAGCTTTCCTTTTCTAGAGGACTGCAAGCATCTGCACAGTTCTTTACAGGTCACTCTTGTGATTAGCCTTCTCATTGTGGGGACTGATATCTTCTAAACAGAAGTAAACAGCACTTCACAGAAACAGAAGTTTCAGAAGAGGAGCTCAAAATAAACCTAATGAATGTTTCTTGAGCACCAAAATATGAAAATCAATAAGCTTGGAGCTGTAGGACCTAGAAATATCATTAAGTTATGCTACTTGGACTCAGAGACTATTCTAATATGAGGCAATAAAAACATTGTAGCAGTAATAATGACAACAATGAAATGTAATTTTAAGTGTCTGTGTATGCCATACACTTTAATATATGCAAAAATTATTTATTTTGATTCTGATGATTATTCTATAAGGTAGGCATTTCTATATAATTTTGTACACACACACATATGTGTTTTTTTTTTTTGTGTGTGTGTGTGAAAGCCAGAGGACAACTTTGGGTGTCATCCTCAGGAATACTGTCAACCTTTCTTTAAAAAAATATTTTGAGACAAGGCTTCTCATTGGCCTGGAGCTTGCCAGTTAATCAAGACTGGATGGCAGGTGAGCCTCAATGATATTCTTGTCTCCATTTCCCCAGTATTGGGATTACATACACATATCATTATGTCCAGCATTTTTAACAGAGGCTCTGGGGATCAAACTCAAGTCCTCATGCTTTCAAGGCAATTACTTTGCCAACTGAACTATCTTACCAGCCTCAACCATTCTATTCTTTTACTTAAGGAACCCAAATTTCAGAGGGGTTTAATATCTTTCTCAGACTTTGACAGCTTGTTCATGGAAATGCTGAGCCTCTAACCTGGCTTATTTAGCCTTATCATGCTATCTCCTGAATGCAAATAACAGTTACAATGTAACACATATAATGAAGGATAACAGAAACAGAAATTTAGTTCTTTATAATAGAATTTAGAATTTGGGCTGAAACTTGATGCATGGGTCACATTAAATAAGGGGGGAGGAGAGAGTGAAAAGGAAATTAGCTAGGTAAAGAAATAGCTTGGGCTGCAGTCTAGGTGCCTAGAAGAAGGGGTGATTAAGAGCATGTGAAATGAGTCTGGAAAGGAGGATAGACAGCAGACCAATTAGAGGACAAAGGGACTTGAATAACACTGGGTGAAGGATGATCAGCCAGAATGAGCAGTTGATTAAATTTTAAGTAATGATGATGGAAAGAAAGGATTCCATGATATTTTTCATTTGGAAAATGGGGAAAGAATAGATAGATAGATAGATAGATAGATAGATAGATAGATAGATAGATAGACTATAGGGAGCAAAAAGACAATGAGTTTTGCTAGGGGAACTTATTAAGGCCAATGTTCATGCTGCTAGCAGTATGAGATTGAATGTGCCACACAGCATCCTGTACTGTTAGGTGACCTGTTCTGATCTGTCCTTCCTTTACTTTAACCAGAATGAGATGGAAATTTCACTGCTGTAATGTCAGCTCAAGGTTGAATTACGACCTGGCCCTTCTCCTCTTCCAGTGTTTTAATAAAGGTACCAGGCTGTGCAGAGATTGGAATCATGCTAAGCAGACCTGGGGCTGCTTTTAAAACCATGGAAGTAATTGAGATTTATGAACTTCTTATTAGCTCCTTAAAGCAAAATGAGGAACTTGAAATTCCCATCTGTCAAGATTAAGGAGGAGAGAATTTATTTTTTGCTCTTAAATTCTGTAATGATTCCTTTTCACCTTTCCCCTTTTATATCACTTGAGAGCAATATCCACGTGAAGACTTAAACATGGGTTAGGAACTTAAAAATGGAAGCCTGAGTCTTTATTTTCAATTCTTAATATAGTTTTAGCATGTAGTACATTATAGAAATCCTGCTAGATGCTACAAAGATAAGCAAAGTATGTCTGATTTAAGTTCTAAGCAGACTTGTACTTGTTTAAACCATCCTGATTGGTTACCTACTATGTGTTGATATATTCACATTCACTCACTAAGTCTAAAATTATTCTTCAAGGCTATGTTAAAGAAAGATTAAAGTTAAACAGTGATAATTGGGATTGAATCCCAGATCTCATGCCAAAATTTTTGAGATCTGGACTGTTCTTTTGTTCAGTGTATGCATTCACAGATGGCTGCTCAGATCCTTTGGACTTTGGCTCCAGTTAAACTAAGTGTTGCTGGCTGTCTACCCAGAGGAAGCCACTGCCAAGGTTTTCCTGGGGAATAAAGTGTCTAGTCAGATCAACAAAGGGCGTGTGTGTGCGTGTGTGTGTGTGTGTGTGTGTGTGTGTTTTGATTTTTCTTCACTCTCAGCCTGCAGTGGGTTGTGGTCTTGCTTATGCAGTTTTTCCCTGGAGTCTATTTTGTGAAATATAATTGAAATCGAAACACCAGTGATTTTTAATCATACTCCCAATTTATATCTTGTGTAACCATATGCCAGTGTTCTCGGAGTGTTACAGGGATATGAATTATGTTGAAATTGGATTAGGCAAATACACATTTTCCTTAAAAAATAGATACCCAGAGCAGTAATTTAATTCCACCAACTCTAAAGATTTTCTCAGAAATATGCTGTGTATCTTATCAGCAGCTCATTGTGAAATTTCTTCTAGGCTACTCTCCCTGCCTTTTCATTTTCTTTTAGAATCCACTGTATTTAACAAATATTAGCAACCATAGGAAGTCAATTTATATCAAAACTATCCATAAATGTAAGGAAATCAGCATTTCAAATAAAATCATTAAGACTTTTCTTCCAATTCTCCACTTTTGAGGAAGCAAAACAGAATGCAATTGACTGCTTTTCTCTTCAAAGTAGATGTGTTAGGATGCATCACAACCTGAGTATCTGAACAGTTATTATACAAGAGCTATAGATTCTAATAGTTGTGAGGTAGGCATGGGCTTATTGTTTGTGGTGGTTTGATTCAGGTGTCCCCCATAAACTTAGGTGTCCTGAATGTTAGGTTCCCAGCTGATGGCAATTTGGAAATTAAAGCTTCCTGGAGGCAGTGTATTGGTGGGGGCAGTCTGATGGGTGTTATAACCAGCTTCCTCTTGACAGTTAGGTACACTCTTCTGTTGCTGCTGTCCACCTGATGTTAGCGAGGAGGTGATGTGCATCCTCTGCTTGTGCCATCATTTTCTCCTGCCATCATAGAGCTTCCCCTCGATTCTGTAAGCCAAAAATAAACCTTTTTCCCCCATAAGCTGTCTTGGTTGGGTGTTTTCTGCCAGCAATGAGAACCTGAATGCAACACTGTTTTTAATAGCAACATGCTTTGCTGAGGATACTAATTTGACAAACAATATATTCTGTCAGAATGATTTCTCAATACTAATAAAGACATAAATGTAAACTTATAACAGAAGACAATTTTTGAAAAGATTGGAGCAATGATTTTCCTGAAAACAATTCACTAGATCTCTTCTAAATTCCTGCTGAAATGATAGTATAGTGTGGGTATAAATGTAACTTCTTGCATATAATGGTCCTGGTGACATCCTTGTTCCATTCCTTTTTTGCTATGTGGCCTTAGATAAGTCATTTTAAATCTCTGTGTCACAGACACTTCAAATGTGTTCTGTAATAATTAAATGAGTTGGCATATTTAAATAATTTAGAATAATGCCTTGTATAGAATATGTATTCAACAAATTCTTGCTATTAATATTATTATACCACATTTAACTGCCTAAAATTGTCATTGAATTAGAAAAATAGCCCTCACAACCCTAGGTATGAAGTTCTAAAATTTATGAAGTTTATCTTCTCTCTAGTAAAAGAGATGGGATTTTATTGAGAGTTTTGAGATGGGAACATTATCTGAGGAAGTATAATGTAATTATGAATCCCTATAAGGGAAGGAGGGAGGCAGGAAGTCAGTCAGAAAGGATGTAAAGAGGGATGAAAAAGGGAGAGGGAAGCATTGATGGGCTCCAGGGAAGAATAGGAGGCACTATGAGCCTCTGAAGCAGCATGAAGCATGAGATTCTAGTCAGTGGAAAGAGTCAGGAAATGGGTGCCCCTGGAGCCTCAGAGGACACCCATCTCTACAAGCACCTTTATTCAGTGAGCTGTCTGACCTGCACACTGGAGATAACTGCTTTGCATCATTGAAACCACCCGTTTTACTGGTGGGACTCTTCATAGCTACCTAATGGCTCCTCATCACTCCCACAAGAAGTACATGCTGTGTAGCCAGGAGTTCAAATTCCTGCACACGAGTTTTCCTCTATAGGAAAATGGGTAGGTTTCTTTTCTTTCTTTTTTTTTTTTCTTAACCTCCTGACCCAACATCTCTTTGTGGCTATATATGTATTTTGGTTTACCTGGAAAGTCCCTTAACTTCTTTCCTTATATG
This sequence comes from Orientallactaga sibirica, assembly GCA_036365145.1. Taxonomy (NCBI): domain Eukaryota; kingdom Metazoa; phylum Chordata; class Mammalia; order Rodentia; family Dipodidae; genus Orientallactaga; species Orientallactaga sibirica. Next base: position 17,081,832 of record JAEOAD010000015.1, read on the forward strand.
GGAATGATTTCTTATCCTTTCAAGACTATTCCCAAATGATTCCACAGATTTGTGATTTTCACTGGCCCTTAGTCCTGACTTCAAGGTCTGCCCTTCTTAGTCTCATGCAGTGGCAAATGTTCATGAGCCAAACATGAGTGTATCCAACACCTGACCTCTGTCTTTGCTAGTCTGGTAGATGCATGGGAGCCTATTATAGGCCTCCAGCTCCTAGAAGTTCTCTAATCCCCAGAGCCAAGGGGAAACTGGCCTTTCTGGGATAGGTCTCTTGCTTTCATGCTCAGGCTTACTGGAAGGAGAGGGCCTCTTTACAGACCCCACCACCAATTCTCCCCACCCATAGATCCCCCTCACTGATCCTGCCTACTTGAAAAACTTAAAGCATCAAATATCATATTTATGTCCTATAGCTACCCCTTCATGATTTAAGCCCTGGCTCCTTCCCAGTTTTCCTGCTTTTTCCTTCTTTGCTTCCTCTCTTCCTCCCTCATGCCTGACAAGCTCTGTGAACTCTTGCATCACTACTTCGTATTGAGGCAGAAGTAATCACATTAGAAAAAAATTTCAATGGATTTGTCATTAAGCCTGAGGTTTTTGGAGGATAAATAATGTCAGGTTAGGACAAAAAAAAAATACCCCCCCCAAAAAAAACCACAGTGGATTAGGAATCAGAGTGAAGATATGATGTAAGTTGCATTGGGAATGGTACACCAAAATTCTTCATGTTGGAGCAAAAGTAAAGCCATAAGACTGCTACAGGAAGAGGAAAGTGTGTACCTACAACATGTAACAAATTACTGTTTGGATTTCTCACTTGATCTGCAGTGCTTATTTCTGATAGTACATAATGCCCTGTTCCTACCCACTTTTCTTCTCTCTGGTTCTAACAACTCTTTTCTAAGTGTAGGCTGAAAATGTCTGGTAATATAGTGCTATAATTCTGGATGTGGAAGTGATAAAGAAGTTCTCCATTTTGAACAAAATCAGGTATCAAAATTATAAACCATGTTAATTAAAATAAGACTTTCATAAAGTTTGAAGAAATTCCTTTCAAGATAGTACCATGAATAACTATCAATTGTGTTTAGTTCTTATCCAAAGATGTAGAAAATATTGTATACTATTTATAAATATATCCAAAGTAGATGCACACATATTCCCTTATGCCCACCTCCCCCACTACCACATTGTGATACACTGTGATCAGTGAGTGCAGAAAGCCTTAGGGCTGTTATCTGTATAGAATTGAACTATGCTTGTGTATCACTGTAAGGTAAGGCAGAGGGATATTCTTTGAAAGGGAAATACCTTGCAGGCTGCTCCCCAGAGAGCTGACTTATCTTAGCCCAGGTGTCAATAAAAGGCTTTATGCACATGAGACCTTCCAATCTTAACCCTCTTTCAGGGTCTTCCATCTACTCCTTAAAATGTAAACTGATTGCTTAAAGATAAATCAACTAACCTGACTGTAATTTGGTATCTTCACAACTATGGATGGAAATATAAATATGATAGATTATACCAAGTATAGTGGTACATGCCTTTAATCTTAGCACTGTGTAGGTAGGCAGAAGTAGGGAGGTTCACCATGAGTTCAAGGCCAGCCTGGGTCTACATAGTGAATTTCAGGTCAGTCTGGGATAGAGTGTGACCCTACATTGAAAACAAAAAAGATAGATTATTGATCTATACCACAACATGTCATTTAAAAAATATTTTATTTATTTGAGAGAGTGAGAAAGAGAGAGAGAGAGAGAGAGAGAGAGAGAGAGAGAGAATGGGCATGCCAGGATGTTTAGCTAGTGCAAACAAACTCCAGACACGTGTGCCACCTTGTGCATCTGCATATTGGGGAATTGAACCTGGGTCTTAGGTTTTGCAGGCAAGTGCCTTAAATGCTGAGCCATCTCTCCAGTCCCATACCACCTTTATAGTGAGATACCTATGGACTATGGAGAGGGGAAGAAGTGGTCTGCAGGGATAAGGAACAATAGAGGGTAATGAGATATATAGGGCATGAAGGCATAAGAGGGAACTATGAGAGGAAGACAATAACTAGGAAGTGGTAAGGAGAGGGATGGCAGGCAGTGAAAAGGTGAAAAAACAGGTGTAATGATATATATGTATGAAAATACCACAAAAATTTGATTAAAAATATATCTACAAAGGAGTGGCTAAATGCATGCTAATGAGAAAATATATTCAGAATTTTGCTTCTCATAGATATTGATTTATATTTGAGGAGTTTAGGCACCAAGCACATTTCTTTTCTGACATTATCTGACTTCACATACAATGGAAGCCATCTTACGTATGGGCAAACAGAGACAGCACAGGAATTCAACTCAACAAACATTTGCTGCACAGGAGCCAGGCACTGTAGTGAGTCTTGAATAGACTAAAATAAGGAAAATGTATGTCTATTCTCAAGTAGTCAACAGGGCAAGCCTAGAACTGCAGGTGCTTAATAAATGTTTATAACATGAAGGAAATTTGAGAAGCAAGCTTATGAAAAGAACCATAATGCCATTTGGTGAAACCTTTGATTGAGAGATGCACAAAATACAAGTGTAAAATGGAATAGAAGAATAGAATTCAGAGGAAGGGGTATGGAGGCCTGGAGAGCCTTCAAGAGGAAGTTACTAGTGAGTTATGCTGTAAAAGATGAAAAAAGATTTTTTTTTAATGTTGGAAAAAGAAAGATGGCATCTAGAACATTTTGGCTTTCTGCATCCTTGAACTAACTTAACATGCCCTCTATCCCTTTATGCCTGTGTTTATAGGCACATATGCCACAGCCTCATCCCTATCCATGCATCTAAAATGGGTATGGCACACTTCTTCCTGCAGACTTATGAAGAAAAATGTCATGCATACTTTATCAATTAGATTGTAAGACTTCAGGTTTCTTAAGCTTGAAAAACTGTAAAGTTTCTCAATAAATTTATTTTTACTCCATTTATTAACAACATATATTAAGAGATGTGTATATATATATATGTGTGTGTGTGTGTGTCTTTTAAAAATATTTTACTAATTAATTTATTTATCTATTTATTTATTTATTTGAGAGACAGAAAGAGGGGAAGACACAGAGAGAGAATTGCACATCATGGCCATTAGCCACTGCAAGCGAACTCTAGATGCATGCACCGCCTTGAGCATCTGGCTTATGTGGGTACTGGGGAATGAAACCTGAGTCCTTGGGCTTTATAGACAAGTGCCTTAACCACTAACCCATCTCTCCAGCCCTGTATTTTTATCTCTATAACTTTCTAGTCAATTTTAGACCAAAATAAGTCTAGCAAGAGATATATAAACTGGTATGTCACCAGTTGTCTTATCTCTCATTGCATTTGTGGGCCATGGAGCAGCAAAGTGATGGCATAAGGGGAATGCTATTAATCATGATACAAAAGGTGAGAGTCAAAGTAGATTACTTTCTTCAGAGAAATTAATTCCTGTTTCTTTGTAAAATTCCTCTGGGCAGCTTTCAAATTAAATGAATGCTGAACTAAGCCAGTTGTATTGTCTTTGAAAACATTTTTAACCTTGATAGTTTAAATTGTGCTGTCTGATGTTATTAATGTTATTAATGGAAAATTTGGAATCTTAATACAAACACTCAGGAATCCATTGGATTATTGTCAGGTAGGGTAATTTTAAAAAAGCGAGTTTTCTAGACCAGAGAGATAGCTCAGTGATTAAAGGTACTTGCTTCTGAAAGGCCTGATGGCCCAGGTATAGGTCACCAGATGCACAAAGTGGTACATGGACCTGGAATTGTTTGCAGTGGCAAGAGGCCCTAGTGTGCTCATTCTCTCTCTCTCTCTCTCTCTGTTTCTCTCTCCCTCTTTTAAGATTGATTTTTATTTATTTATTAGAGACAGAGATAAGGGAGAGAGATAGATAGGTAGAGAGAGAGAATGAGCACACCAGGGCCTCTAGCCATTGCAAATGAACTCCAGACACATGCACCACCATGTGCATCTGGCTTATGTGGGACCTGGAGAATCGAACCTGGGTCCTCAGGCTTTGCAGGTATGTGCCTTAACTGCTAAGCCATATCTCTAGCCCTCTTTCTTTTTCTTTCTTTCTGTCTCTCTCTTGCTGCTTACAAAGAAATAATAAATAAATAATTCTTGAAAAAGAGATTTCTTATGAATTATGTCTTTCCTGAATGGGGAATCATCTTAAGTTATTATGCTTAAATATGCTAATGCTTGACAAAATGTCCATCTTTTTTCTTAATATTTAGCATTCCATTCTTGAAGTAAAGGTTTGTTCTTCCTGGAGTTCTAAGTATCTTACTTTAGTCCTGCCTCTTTTTTTAGAGTCTTGATATCTCAAAATACCTATACCCTTTTTATTGTACATCATTTAAGAATATCTAATCTGAATACAATGAGGAGTGGCACGTGATGGTTGATCTGTACTTATCAACTTGACAGGATTTAGAATCAGCATGGAAATAAATCCCTGGTCATGTCTTGAGAGATTTTCTAGATTAGGCTAGTTGAGGTGTGGAGACCCACCCTACCTGCGGGTGGCACCATCCCACAGACTAGATTCCTGGGCAGTACAAAAAGAAGAGAGCTGGCTGAGAACCACCATACGTTGTTCTCTGCTTCCTCAGGGTGCTAACATCACCTCTGCCTCAAGCTCCAGCTGCCATGACTTCTCTGCCAGGATGGACTGTAACGTGGAACTGTCAGCTGAAGTAAACCCTTCCTCCCTTGAATTGTGATTTTTCAGGTATTTTGTCCCAGCAATAAGAAGTTGGTTTATAGGATATTTTTGTAATGAAATATGATAACTGCATGTCAAAATCAACTTTATAACTGAAGTATCAATAAATTATTATTGGGAGATTTCCTTGAAGTATATCTCATAGTAGTATTGTTTAGTATCATTAAATTATTTAAAATAATGCATTACTTTAATCTTTGAAACTTATTTTCTTTACTTCCATTCAGTTTTGCCAACAGTTTTTCTAGTTGTAACCGGAATATATGTATCTTATTCAGTGGAAAACAGGATGAAAAAATATTTTTCCTTTTTATATGCTGGCAGCTTATTGCTATAAGAATCATAGCTATTTTGGGCAAAACACAATGTGTTTAAGATAGCTAGTGGTAGAGCATTCTTGTTATGGCAGGTTCAAAAAACTTTTAATTTTTTGGGGGAGATTAGGGAAGTAAGTCACCCTCCTGGGTGGATAAAAGTAAAAGTTTTTTTTTTAAATGTAAATGTACTTTATATTTTTTTAAATGAGGAATTGAAATTTATAAGGGAATATTTTTAAACCTATTGCACATATTGAGAGCTATGGAAATCTATTTCCATTTTTGACATGTAAATTTTGTGAATGGGCTTAAAGGCCTTTATTCTGAAATTAGAGCCAGGAGGTGTCCTTACGATAACATCAAAATCCAATCCACAGGATGACACTGCCTCCATAAAGAGGGGACAGGTCAGGAGAGCTGAGTGAGAAGATGCATGGCAGGAGACGCTTCAAAACCCAGTTTCCTGCCAGCTCTGAAGGATCAACAGGGAAAGCAGTCTGTGCTTGGGCTTGGAATTTACAATGAGAATGTGTTCTTTCATCCCCAGATATTTCTAAATATAATGCCAATGACTCCCACACTCTTTGTTGTATTTCCAAGTCCCTATTCATTTTCCAGGCAAACATTAATTTGGACCTGTTCTACTTTGTTATTGGGGTATTGTTTGTCAGCCATTTTTTTCATTTTTATTTTTTTATTATTTATTTATTTATTTATTTATTTTGAGGTAAGCCCAATAGAATGGACTTTTAAAAAATGCTATACAGCAAAGAGCAAGGGAGAGAGAAAGAGAATTGGCAAGCCAGGGCCTCTAGCCACTGTAATTGAACACCATGTGCCACCTTGTGTACATATGCGCTCCTTGTACAGTTGTGTCACCTTGGCTTATGTGGGACCTGGAGATTCAAACATGGGTCCTTGGGCTTCAGAAGCAAGCACCTTAACTGCTAAACTATCTCTCCAGCCCTGGCCAGTCTTTTCAAAATAAAATTTTTGAGTGATTGGATGCTTTGGACAATGACCAGAGACAGGTTTTAAATCCTGTTCTTTTATCTGGAAGCAAAATATTATACATGGATTTAGGAAGCAGTCAAGGCTTATTTTAAATGGTGGAAGAGGGTGGAGGTATTAGAACTTTGTTAGGGAAAGCTACTTCCTCTTGGTCAAATGAACAGAATTTGAGTTTTATCCTGGTTGGGGACTTGATATTCTCAGCTACCTAAAATAAAAATTATTGTTCTCTGCCTAAAAAGTTAATCCAACTGAACCTAATGATCACCAGGCCAAGATACATTCCTCAGCAAATGATGCAGGAGAAATATTTATCCTATTAATGAGATAGTATACATAAACTCACAGAAGTTCCTCCCTCAATGCAGTTGCAGAGACTCACTTCTAAGCCTGCCCACTTATCTGAATTCTAATTCAAAAAGCATCATTTTCCATTTTCTCCTTTTCTATCCCTGACCAAAATCATAAGCATACTTGCCCAGACACTCTGGATTTTTTCATTGTTTCTCTGAAAATCTCCCACTAACACATACCTGCTGAACTTGCCTGTTTTCTGGACCCTAACTCAACAGGCTCGACTTGCTCTCTTCCTGTTTTCTATCTCTCTCATCCCAGCAGTGACTGTGAGATTTACAGTTTGCCTACATTTTGTTTTTTTCAACATTTTCTTAACTCAAGCACTAATAAACTTGTCTCTGAACTTTCTTCTGATTTGTTTCTAAATTCTTCTATTAATGAGACTAAGATCCCACAAAAGGGAACCTCAGTTCTTTGGTAACACTCAGGTACTTCTTATATGTCCCAAAGACTTAGTTGTTTAGTCTTTACTGTTTAGTCTTACTGAGTATAATTTGAAGATAACATATTAGAATCATGATATATTTCAGAAATCTTCAAAGTCGGAAAATCCTCTGAGAGTTGAAATGTAATGGAATATCTATCTTTGTTTAATTGACTTGTCAATTGGTCTTTGGTGGGAAATGTTTGACTGGTAAGGCAAACTTTAAACCTTTTCATCTTAAAAAAATAGAGATATTTGCATTCATATACATGGGTTTTAGAGTATTCAGAAACCTCTAAATTCTTTCATGGATCTCTTGTTATTCTCAAAAGACTCAGGTGAAGGGCATCTCCTTGTGAACAAATCCCCCACAAACTGGTTGTGTTATGGATTTTTTTAAAAGAAATAATATTATGCCTTCCTTGCATCCTGTGTTTCCTCTGCTCTACCATTCTAAATGAATGCTTTCCCTGAGTTGAAAGGTATTTCCCATCAATTCTGCTATAAGTCCCTTTTCTACATTTTGGATTCTTACAGCATAGTTGCTTGGTCATGGGCTTATAATTTTAACTTCAAGTTTCTTCAATCCTCATGTTACCTGGTGCCCATTTTTTTTTTTTTTACTAACCTTAATATTTATCACAGGAAGAGTTGGAAGCACCCATATCCATTTGATGAGCTGTGGGAGGTAAATCGCAAATATTATATTTTGATGTAGAGAAAAGTCTTTCAGAGGTCTTAGAACTTAAAATAAGCAGTGATCTGATTTCTACTGGAAATGTTTCAAGATTTCCTGCTAAGAAATTTAATAAGAATTATGGGTTGGCACAACTATAATTTGTTAACCACTATTTTTGGGAGATGAAGACAAATTTGTGACAATAGTCATGTTAAAGGTGGGAAAAAACAGAATAAACTACAATATATTTGTGGACATTCTTACACAGATATACATATATATCTTCTACATATTGTACATATTGCAAGGCTGGCATTCCAATTGGTCCATAAAAGACTAAAAATGACATCATTTGGAGGTAAAGGAGAAGCACTTCATGTCAAAAAGGTAAGTTTTAAGACAAAGCAGCATGACACCATGTTCAAATCCCAGTTCTGTACCTTAGTAACTATGTGAAGTACAGTAAGCTGCTTTATCTTTCATATACTCATCTTATATATTACTTAAAAAACAAAAAAGTAGATGACATAGCCAATTTCTAAGGTAGTCGTATGTTTGTATCAAATAATATATGTTAGTTAGTTATTGGTAACTGGTCCATAGGCATGGGAAGGGTTACATTCCCTCCTCACTCTGAAGTGTTATGCCATCTTTGCCTTCACTGATCTGTATGAAAGTTGTGGGCAGGGAAGGAGTTATATTCCACATTTCCTTTTTTAAAAAATATATTTTATTTATTTATTAAAGAGAGAGAGAGAGAGGCAGATAGAGAGTGAGAATTGGCATACCAAACAAACTCCAGATGCATGCACCACCTTGTGCATCTGGCTTATGTGGGTCCTGAGGAACTGAACCTGGGTCCTTTGGATTTGCAGACAAGTGCCTTAACCACTAAGAAATCCCACCAGCCCATATATTCCACATTTCTTTATGGGGAATCTGAAACTCATAGCTGAACTGCAATATGAATATGATCAGGTATGTAGAAAAGTAAGAATGATAGTAATAATAATAATTTCATGGCTCAGGAGATGCTCAGTAGTTAAAAGTGTTTGCTTGTAAATACTGCTGGTCTGGGTTAAATTCCCCAATACCTATATAAACCCAGATGCACAAAGTGGTGCATGTGTGTGGAATTTGTTTGTAGTAGTAGGACGACCTAGCATACCCGTTCATTCTCTGTCTCTAATAAATTGATATTTAGAAAATAATAATCCAAATATAGTAGGTAATAAATATCATTGCTTCCATATTAGTGGCTCCAGAGCTGTTATAAAATTAACATTTCTCAGGATACATTATGATAAAATAAAGCACAAAATCCCCAAACTACTCTCATGCAGAGCTTTTAGAAAAAATGTCTGGCTTCATGGATTCTTGGACTGAGCAGTTAGATCAGACACATACAATGGATTGGGCATGGCTCTCTTTCCTGCCCAGAGGAAGTGAACACTCTGAGAATTGTTTGCTATTGTAATCAATTACAAATTGATCAAAATATGTGTAGTGATCACCACAATGAACAACTAAACTATGCAAGATCACATGAGTCCCACAATCACCCCAATTTTCTGCCAGGGTGCATAGAAGAAATTCAGACAAACTCCAGGGTTTCCCTAAGTAGAGAGTTCCAGAGCCCTGAAAGATCTGTATGGAGAGGAGTGCCTAGAGTCTCCATGTTAATATCAAAGTGCCCATGCATGGGGTAAAACTCCATAAGGCTAAATAACTCCAGGGGCTCAAAGGAGTTTGCATTCTGATTGGCAGAATGAAGATACTATATCAAGCACCTGTGATGTGGGTAAAGTGCTTAGAAGGGCTTTGCCTTGGTACTTACCATGGCCAAGTTACTTAACTTTAGACTGGTTCCTGATGTGGAGGCTTTCAAAAAAGACTTAAAACATCTATGAGATTCCACCTTACCCCAGTAAGGATAGAAAACATTAAAAAAATCTAATGACAACAAACGCTGGCCAGGGTGTGGAGAAATAGGAACCCTCATTTACTGTTGGTGAGAATGTAAGCTGGTATAACCACTATGGAAAGCAATATGGAGACTCCTAAAAAGGATGACTGTAGAGGTACGAACAGAGCAAGGTATCCCCTTACTGGGCATTTACCCTAAAATCTCCAAGCCTCAGTTCAGAGATATTTGCTCAACCATGTTTATAGCTGCTCAATTCATAATAGCTAAGGGCTGGAATCAACCCAGATGTCCATCATTAGGTGAATGGGTAACTAAGATGTGGTATATCTACATGATGGAATTATACACAGCAGTAAGAGAAAGTGACACAAAGCAATTTGAAGAAAAATGGTCAAACTTGGAATAGATCATTCTCAGCAAACTCACCCAATCACATAAAGATAAGCGTTGCATGGTCTTAGTCATCTGTGGATCCTAATTTGTATTTTCCTGAGATGCTGACACACCTAGTAAACATCTTGAGGCCTGGACAATGGGGATGGTGGGGTGGCTTCCAGGGAAAAGGTGTGCGGGGCGGGGGGGCAAAAAACTGGACCCAGATGGAAATGGTACTGTAAAATCCTATCTCCTGAAAGACATACTAAAAGGTCAAACCTGCATCAGGTGCTTGGAGAGAACACCTGAATCACAGGGGCCTGGAGAGGGTATAATGACGATTAACTTGAATCTTCCCTGTTTCTCTCTCTATCACTCCCTCTTCTCTCTCTTCTCTCTTTCTCTTTCATATTACCTATATTTTTTCTTCCTTCTTTTCCCTTGGCACTGACGTGTAACTCCCAATACCAGCATGTGGTTAACATCTACAATGAGCTGTTGATCAGTGAGACCTACAAGGTTTCCCAAAAGAAGACAGATTTCTGTCAGAGTACTTGATGACCCAACAAAAGTTATTGGTAAGACCCTACTGCTGAAGACACCATATGCTGTTCAGATGGAACATGGAGAGACCTGGATGGAACGTGGAAGAGAGTCAGTCCCCAGACAGTTAGCTTGTCTAGTGCTAAGTGCCAGAAGGTGCTACATAAGTGACTGGGGAAAATGACCAACATCTGTCTAAGCAACTCGAGGTCTAAGCTACTCAGCAGCAAACAACCTGATGTGAAGCTCACACAAGTGCAGTAGTGGCACCCAGCCATGGTGGGTTACCAACTGCTCTAGATTTGGCTAACAGATCCACTCAGTGGACTGGAACCCATACCTGGAAACAGGAAACAAGTCAGAACCATATCCAAAAACAAGCCCGCTCTACAATATCAAGCTCCTACCAATAGTGGGATACAAGAGGGCCTACACCTATTAAATTTGCACTGACCTTACTCTCTGTTCAGAATCTGCTTCTCTCTTTCAGATGGATGCAGAACCTGAGGAGAGAATCAGTCCATCACACCTTAACAGGGCACCAGATGAAGCCATAGAGTTACAGGGGAAATGAACAAGAGTGCTGGTTTCTCGATGAACCTGGTACCAGCACAAGGGTGAAGGAGATAGACTCAAAGAACACTCAACCCCTACCAAATCAGATATCCAGAGACACAGAGACTCACAAAACCTCGTCACTTAAATAGACCTAAAATAAACCCAACATGGCTCAGGGAAATTCATGGAAGAGGGGCCGGAAAGATTGTTAGAGCCATGTGGTGGGTCATTATACACAGAGTCATTGCCTCTCCTGCATAACTGATGGCTACTCCCATAGGGCAAGACCCACATTGCCCATGGATGGAGGACAAAGAGAAGGCTAAGGATGGTACCATCATGGCTGTATACATACTATATACACAACTAATAAAAATATTTTTAAAAAAGACAAACATGAAGGTCTATTGGGGTTCTCTACTCTCCATGTTACCTTCAAAGGACCTGGTAGCAAAAGTCCTCAATTATTCTAAAACTCCACATTTGGCTATTGTTTATTTTTATTGTTTTTCATTCAGTTCTGTTTTCAGGATATGAGCCATATGAATAGGGAGTCTTTGGTAGTGACCGAGAATATGATTCTTCCAGCATCTCTCTTGGAGTAAGCCTTCGGGATCCACTAGAAGGATCCACTTCAGTTCTCATGAGGCCCTTCATTCTGAGCTCAGTTTCTGATAGCTTGACTTGTTTACCCTTAGGAACAGTTTTCTACCTGCACTTCACCTTCATGTTTCTGCTTTAAAACCTTTCCCTTTTCTTGAGCCACACTCAGATGGTATGATAAATGAACAAAAGTTTGGAAATTTAAAATGTCCAGGGAAATGCAGAATACATTCTCACATTGATTACACAGAGGGAAAAAAAAAACTAATAGTTTTAACTAATTTGTATTGAAGAGCTATTAGAGAATTTTGTCTTTATATAGCTCAAAATAGCTCTGAGACTTATTATAAAAAGGCAATTATGGGCTGGAGAGATGGCTTAGCAGTTAAGTGCTTGCCTGTGAAGCCTAAAGATCCCAGTTCGAGGTTCTATCTAAGCCAGATGCACAAGGTGGTGCATGCATCTGGAGTTCATTTGCGGGGCTGGAGGACCTGGTGCACCCATTCTCTTCTCTCTCTCTGCCTCTTTCCCTCTCTTTGTTGCTCTCAAATAAATAAATAAAAATAAACAAACAAAAAGGCAATTATTATCAGTACCTTTATTATTTTATTTTAGGTAAAATGGCTTATGAAATAACATTTTAATATGTTACTGATATGCTATTTTCATTTTGGGTTTTGTGGGGGGTGTTGGAACTCAGGGCCTTGAGCAGGCTAGCCAAGGGCTCCACCACAGAAGTTCACCTATGTTCTTATTTGTACTCTCCATGAGCATGTAAACTTCAGAAAGTACAGACTGTTTTCCTTATAGCTGAAAGTAACAAACCTGCAGACATATTATGTAGAAAATAAGTACTAAATTACTATTTGCAAATTAATCCATGAATAAAGAAAACTACAGGATTGAAAAAAAAAAAAAAAAAAAGACTTAAAGGATCAAGCTGTTTCCAGGTAAAGAACAGCTACGAAATCAGCTCTCTCTCCCTCTCTCTCTCTCTCTCTCTCTCTCTCTCTCTCTCTCTCTGAAATCAGCACCTAGCAGACTTAAAACTCACCCACCATGGCTTAGGGAGTTTTGCAGAAGAGGGGATGTAAATATTGTAAGAGTCACAGGTTGAGACATCATGCCCAGAGGCATTCCCTCTCCACCCCCCAAAAATAACTGACCGCTGCTCCCATAATGCATAAACCACAACCCCATAGGGAATACCTGCAAGCCAACTGAGGAGTGTCCCTAATGGAATGGGGTACCAAAACATGATGTATCCATACAAAACATTATACTACTACTAATAATAATAACATTAAAAATTTTTAGGGACTGGTTAAGGTGTTTGCCTGCAAAGCCTAAGGACCCAGGTTTGATTTCCCAGTAACTACTTAAGCTAGATGTGTAAGTTGGCACATGCATCTGGAGTTTGTTTGTAGTGGCTAGAAGTCCTGGAGTGTCCATGCTCTCCCTCTCTATCTGCCCTCTCTCATAAATAAATAAATAAAATAAATAAATAAATTTTAAAAAGTTTAGCAAAAACCGCATCCACCCCTTGTTTGTAGGGAGGACTAGTCCTTAGAGAAAAGTCCAAACCAGTTGCACAAGGAGTCTGAGGTCTAATGAAGAGGTGAGGGGAATTGCTACTCTCTTCTCTCCACCCTTCATGCTGGGTAAACTCTGGTGTTTGTGGAGAGTTAATGGGTAGTAATGGGGTAAAGAGAGCAAATAAGAAAGGTAGGAAAAACCTTAAGTGACAGACTTTTTTTTTCTGAAGGAAAATTTAAGTGGCTGGTGGGCAAAATACTAGAGATGTGACAGGAGCTCCATCTTTGTTGACAAGTTTCTCTGATGAGTGCACTTTTTTTCCTAAAGGAAAATTTAAGTGGCTAATGGGAGAAATAATAGAGATGTGATTGTATTTGCTTCTATATCTGGAAGTAAGATTATTTCTGCTATAAACTGGAGAATAGGAGAGCACAAAGATAGTGTTGTCCATTGGCTTTCAGCTTCCAAAGTATATATAGTCTGAATAATCATTAGATTGCATCATTTTGAAGGCAGAATCTGGACCATGTCCTGTTGCTGAGAGATATAGCCAGTGTCCAGGATACAGCGGTGGTAAACTTAGATTTTAATCCAAGCCTGAAAGAAAAACTCAGAGATTCTGTGCAGAAAAGAAACCTAATTATATGTATACTTTAATAGTGATTTTACAAAAACCCTCTTAAGTTGATAGTAGATTTTCAAGGGCAAGGCTGAAACCATTTAGAATCTCTTGTATAATTCTTAGTAAGGGATTAAAGTTAGTGCCTTAGCCTAGTTATCGATTGTGTATAATTATCAAAGATCAAGAAGTTGTGGAGTTAGGTTATATTTTATAGGTGACTTTTATAGTCAACTGATCAGAGGAGAGAGATAAGTCTGATATAGTGATCTTGGGAAGGGAGAAGGCAAATGGAAACACACTTGCATTTTGGCATTTCATTGAAGGCATATTTGAATGTAGGGTCATTGATTTCTATTGCTTTTGGTATGAATGTGTTAGTGTTGATCACTATTCTCAGGCTGGTCTTGCTTAGCTGATTAAACATGAGTGTAAAAGAAGACAGGGAGTTTAGTTAGCCGACATAGCATATTTCAAGCTAGAAAGAAAAGTGCAACTCAGTTGAATATTTATACAACAAAGCAGTTAAGTTGATGGAACAAAACTCAAGAAGATAAGTGAGCAATGTGGCATGAGGGTAAGACAATGGAAAGGTGGTGAGACTTTGGGCTTTTGCTGGGTCAGAGCACCTTTGGAGTCAGGCTACTAAAGTATGTCACTCACCATGTCAAGGTATAAGAGTATAACAATGAGGGTGAGTTATAATTAGAGTCAAAGTAGAGTATCAGAGCTAAAATATTGAGAACACAACTCATTATTAGCTTAATTACTCACATGGACTTTGAAATTATCCTTAATGAAGATAAGAATAAAGGTGTGAGGTAAAGAGGGACCAGAAGTCCTTGGTGAATTTAAAGGATGGTATAGAGTCCATAGATAACCTCACAGAGGCCTAGACGGTGCTGAAAGGTCTGTCAAAGGAGCTGTAAAGTTTTTAAAATTTATTTATTTATTTATTTACTTATTTATTTATTTATTTATTTACAGAGAGAGAGAAAGAGAGAGAGAGAGAGAGAGAGAGAGAGAATGGGGACATCGGGCTTACTAGCTGCTACAAACAAACTCCAGATGCATGTGCCACTTTGTGTTTCCAGCTTTACATGGGGTACTGGGCAATTGAACCCAAGTCATTAGGCTTTGCAGGCAAGTACCTTAACCACTGAGCAATCTCTCCAGCCCCAAGCTGTAAGTTTTTATCAAAAAGTGAAACAAAAATACCAAGGAATTTTCATGGAAGGTTTAGGAAATGTTTAATCCTGACTTTATACCATTTAATAGAGTATAGGACAGAAATGGTATCAGCAGCTAGTTGGTGCCATAAGTCAGTAATTCCTCACAATGTGTTCAGTAAATTACAGAGTAAAAAGGAAGTTGAAACTGACTAACTCGAGTTCATATTCCTCATCTAGTCACTAGGTGTGTGCAGCTTACTTGACAATCTCACTGAGCACCAGGCAGCTGCTCTACAAATGATGAGACCTTTACACAGTGAGATTTTAGGCACCAGAATCCTCTTCACCTGCTATCCAAATCGTGTTCTTTCAGTACCTTCTCACTAGTCAATGCACATATCATTTGTGCATTTGATCATTTATTCACTCATTTATCTGGCCTATTTTAGGTTGGGTCTTGTGGAGATCAGTGAAGTCCAAGACTTCAAAGGCCCTCTGTGTCACAGATCTTGTTTGTGAGGATGTTAACTCCTGATATGTATGATATGTTCTTATAAATATTGTCACATCTACAGCTTCTTTAACTTCATTTGATCTCTATGAGGTAGCTGTAGAGAGAGATCCGAGAGGGACTTGTCCACTGTGAACAGTGAACCTGGGGTTTCATCATAGGGTTGTGATTCACCAGCCACTTCCATAGCTTCTGATAACATTAGCATTCCTGTATGCTTTGCAAGCACAGGCTTCTGCCTTATGTGCTCATCTTGTCCCTGGTTTCATTATAGTGAGTCTAAGAGAAATATTAGAGATAAGTAGAAAAATGCCACTCAGTTGGCTAGACTCAGTGAGGTTCTATGTGAAAGCTTGGCCAGCTGAGTAATAGTATAGAAATGTGAGGTGGGCCTTTCCATGTAGGATATACAGTAGAGGTTAGAGAAACCCAAACCAGCCATTTGTGTAGCTTGTCATCCCAGTGAGGCCCTCTTTTTTGGAACCGTAAAATGCAACCCATATACATTTTTCATAGAAATCTTATGTGGCTTAGATGATAGAATAGAATTTTTTAATTAAAAAGTAATTTGGGCTGGAGGGATGGCTTAGCAGTTAAGGCATTTGCCTGAAAAGCCAAAGGACCCAGGTTTAATTCCCCAGGACCCATATTAGCCAGATGTACAAGGGGGCGCATGCATCTGGAGTTCATTTGCAGTGGCTAGAAGCCCTGGTGTGCCCATTCTCTATCTTTCTCCCTCTTTCTCTGTTAAATAAATAAATAAATAAATAAATAAATAAATAAATAAATAAAACTTTTTTTAAAAAAAGTAATCTGTCAAAAGTTGACCTCACTTTTGCTGCAATTCAGGAGGACCAGCCATCACAGTGCCATCACCAGGCATTTGAGGATCCCCTGGAGGGAAAGCGTAGGAGGAACTTTTCAGCTGTCAGTACCTTAGGAGACTGCTGTAGACACACTCACACTATGATGGTCACCATCTGGAGAAGAATTCTTCTCCTGAAAACTGGTCAGCAGAAGAACAGGTCTAATGTCCAGGGATCCTAGTTGCAGCTCTGACAGGCAAGAAAGCAATGTCAGCATGGGCCAAGACTCAGGACTACAAGTGAAGGCATCAGGGATGAGGTTACAGGGCCAGAGGAAAGGTGATGAGGCACCAGGCCCCAGCTCCTCAGTTCTGTGCTGTGGCATACATTAAACTATTAATACATTAAATTATTGCTTCTTTAGAAGGAACAGTTGAAACCAGGGATTAAAAGTTGGGCAAGACTTTCTGAAGAAGGGTTGGTAGAAGAAGGGAAGAAAGATTTCTGATTATCATACTGCTGATCTGTCCTCTTCACCCAGCCTGAGGAGGGTGAACCACAGGTTCTCACAGAAGGCCATGCTGTTGATTCTAAACACAATAGAACAAGGAAAACCTCACAGGCTCATTCAGTCCCAGTATGGTTGAAGTTGCATGTCTGTGGAACAGGTCAGGACTGGTCGTTATGACTTGTAACCTACAACAAGAGGGTCTTTTTGTTTTCTTTGTAAACAACATTAATGTCTTCAGTTCATTTAGAAAACATTCCTTTTTTTCTTTTCTTGGTTGCTTTCATGACTAAGCACAGACTACCCATGACATTGATGCATGATGCTGGAGCGTATGTTTCTCCCCACCTTTATATTTTTTTTTCTTTTTCTGCATTTCCTTACTTACAGGATAAATTTAACTTTCTCTTCCCATTCCTGTGCCATATGTAATTGAGCTTAGCACTTCTGCTGACAACTATGAGTCATTTTTCATAAACAGGGATTGTCAGAAGTGCTTGATTCACATTATAAGAACAACAAATACAGAAAAAGCCCCAAACTAAAGAGCTCCAAATTTTTAGATGTTCTGCAAAGAGGGGGGTGGGAGAAGTTGTCTTTGAAGAAGACTCTTGGCTTTTTAGTCTCAAGTTTTTTTCCTCTTTTAAATTGGGAATTTAAAGCTGTGAAGCTGATCTCACAGTAGCCCTCTCATGGTCACTGTACAGTGTTATTTGCAGGGCTTGAATACTTTTCTCCCGTTTCTGAAGATATATATGACTTTTAATATAGTCTAGTTTATAGGCTATTTAAGTCATTATACTTCAAAATGAATTATTTTGAAGAACACCATTTACACAGTGGTGAAAGTCAAATATTTTAAATACCAGAAGAATTATATCCAATAGAGTAGCTTTATAACGCACCCAGAGGGGGATCCAGAGAAGACTGTGTTGGATGACTGTACTTCTACTGGGATAGGAGTTTTTATTTTTAATCTCTCTCATACATATATATATATATATATATATATATATATATATATATATACACATATATATGTGTGTGTGTGTGTGTGTGTGTGTGTGTGTGTGTGTGCTGGTCATGTATGTGAATGGGGCATATGGGGCATTTTTTAAATCTCTCTCTCCGTGTGTGGTGTGTGAGTGTGTGTGTTAATGTATATGAATGGGGCATATGTGAATCAGGGTACACAAGTGTCACAGTGCATGTGTCAGTCCAAGAACAGCTTTGTGTACTTCCTTGTCCTCCATCTTGTGGATCCAAAGTCAGGTCCTTGCTTGTTCAGAAAGTCCTTTAACCAATAAGACCTCTCTCCAGCCCTGACAATATATTAAGGTAAAGAACATTTAGCTTAAATGATTTCCATCTGCAGGAGGAATCAAAGCTGACATTGCATGATAGCTACTTAGAGCAAATAAAAGAATGGATTTTGTGAGCAATCAGTTCATATAGTCTGCATCTGTACAAAAGTAGAAATATACAGAATGTGATCCAATTCACATGCAATTATAATCCATTTCTAAAGAATGAAGCTGATCAAATTTTAGCTAATTCTATGAAGGTATCAGGATATGGTGAACCACTGTGGTAATAATAGTAAGAAACTGTTGTGGTATTTTACAAAAGCAAATGGGGCAGCTTTACCTATGAAAAATTAATAATTTAAGGATCTCCAAGGCTATGTTATGAGACAACAGCCACAATTGCTTATTCTATTGTCTCTTCTTCTTTCACTGCAATGGAACTCTTATATACAGAACATCAAGCATTGCAAGCAGTTTTGCACAAAGAGTATGAGATGACTACCCTGAGATCCATTAGAAAGCAGGAATGTCTAGTGTCTATGAGAATGACTGGCAGCCTTTCCATTCATGAGGGAACTGAATTACTGTATAAATTTCTGCTTTATTAAGTATAGCTAAAGCATGTAAACTCATGCACACCAGTGTACACAGAAAATTAAAAGTAGACAAACATTTCAAACGAATTATTATTAAAAAAGAAGACAAGTGGGAGGTCTCAGATGAATGTTGTTCCAGTTCAGAGAGAGAAAAAGAAGAATGAGGAGGAAGAGTGTAATGAAAGAAAAACTAAATAAGGAAACAAGGATCAAACAAGGGTCTCTGTCTGTCTTAAGTATCGGTGTTTCTTAGATATTTATTATTTTTAGTGTGCACTTTTTTTTCCGTGAGAATTTCTTGTGAGTGACTGCTGGTCAAAGGCAGAATCAGAATCTATGTTCTTACTTAACACCAACGTAGTAACACTTAATAACATATCTTTAATAAGACCTGCTGTAATGGTAAATTTTGTCAACTTGATTGGATTTTATATCACTATAGTACAAAAAAATCTCTGCTTATACCTGTGAGAGATTTTCTAGATTGGGTTATTTGTGGCTGGGAGACCAAACATAATTGTGGGCATCACAATTTTATGGGCTGGGTATTATGGGCTTTATAGAAAAGGAGAAGGCTGGCTGATCATGAGTCAGCATTCATCTCACTCTGTTTCCTGGTTGTGTACTCAATATGACTAGTTCTGCTTCCTGCTCCTACACCATGCTTTCTTCACCACAGTGTACTATATACTTGTCTTTTAAGCTGACATAAACCTTTACCTCTTTAAGAAAATCTTTGATATGAAGATTATAGTCTTCACTCAGCAAATAATCTTTACAAAGTGAAGACTATAATCTTCATATCAAAGACAAACTGAGAACCAGAAATTCTAGATACATTATTTCTTGTTAGCATGTCAGCAAATAATAGATATAGAATCAAACTCAGATATTTGTGAGTCTGAAATCTGTGAATTAGTGGTCTCAATATGTCATTGATAACAAAAGAAAAAATCTGGCAATTATCACATCATGACTATAGGATCAGTACTGTGCCATGCACACAGTACAATGAATCTTTCAATCCTTCCAAGAATGTTAGAGGTGATAAAATTGAAGGCCATGGGCATTAGGTTATTAAATCAAAGTTGAATTTTCAGTATGTGGGAGAGCTGTGATTCAAACTCAGGTCTTGTTTAGTCCAAAATGAGTCCTAGTCCCACTACAAAAATATGAATTGTTACATGGAAGTCTAGGCAGCATACAGCTTGAAGTTTGGGGGAGGATTTTAGGAATTGAGGCAGGCATCCAGACATGCTAACTGAAATAAGATGAAGAAACATGCCCACTGGCTTTGAGATCAGTATAAGTAAGAGAAGCTATTGCATGCATCTTTCTGGTGCAACTATCTACTGGAAGAGCTACATGATGATATCACTTAGGGGAGAAGAGGGCAACATAATTTCCTTTCAGTATGAGACAGGTGAGACAAGTGCCACCAGGCTCTAGATAGAGGCAGTCTCCTGGGCCTTAAGATTTTAGGGAGGAGAGATTCTAAGATTCAAAGTAGGATTGCATGCTTTGACTTCAGTGAGTTGCTTTAGGAAAAGGACCTTTGGGCTGGAGAGATTGATCAGTGGATAAGGCACTTGCCTGCAAAGCCTAAGGACCCAGGTTCAGTTCCCTAGTACCCATGTGAAGCCAGATGCACAAGGTAGCACATGACCCTAGAGTGTGTTTGCAGTGGCTGGAGGCCCTGGCATTTCTATTCTCTCTCTTTCTCTCGTTCTTTCTCAAATAAATGATAAATAAATAAATAAATAGACATTCATGGCCCCTACTCTGTAGTGCATCTCTAAGGCTGTTCAAGACTAAATTTGAAAGCCTGCTTGAATAATGTGACTAATAGACACTTATGGTAGATAAAGCTCTCTGCCACCCTGCAGAAAAGACACTAGAGTGAGAGTTGAGAAGCCTTTGTGCATCCTAGCTTGCCGTTGATTTCTGTGTTGACCTTGGTGTATTCATATTCCCCTGGAACTCATTTCCTCAATTTGTAAAATGTAGCATTATAGATACATTGCCTGTCTTATTCCAGTTTTCTTAGTACAGTTTCAGTTTTAAAGTGGAAGGTCATTCTTCCTGGGAGTCTTGCACTGTTGGGAAAAGCAGATTGATTGGTACCTCTCACATCAAGCTTAGACTGTGATGCTAATGTCTGCTATCTGTTTAAATCTTTGACCCCAAGTATTGCCTTCTCTCATCTTGGGCTTCCCATGTAAACATTTTAGATTTTGATTAAAAGAAGGGATTGAGGTTTGTAGATGGACTGGTCACTCTGATATTCCCAGGCTCTCTCGTGTCCTGGGAAATCCCTCATTCCTGGGCAACTGACACAGTTGGTGACTTTATAAGGTAACCCTTTCCAGCACCTACTTTCTCCTCAAGCTCTGTGATACAGGCCAAGCCTGGAGAAAGCTTGACCTATCCAGGCCTGACCAGTTAGCACCTGGATCCCAAAGAGTTGGGAACAGGAAGCAGAGATGGCAAGATTAAGAGGCCCATGGCAAACATCTTAAAAGTTTCCTCTTTCTTGTCAAATCTATACAAATCTGTTTAACACAAAATAAAAAACAAGAGCCAGGCGTGGGCATGCCTTTAATCCCAGCACTTGGGAGGCAGAGGTAGGAGGATCGCAGTGAGTTTGAAGCTACCCTGAGACTACAGAGTGAATTCCAGGTCAGCCTGGGCTAGAGTGAGACCCTACCTCGAAAAGCCAAAATAAATAAATAAATAAAAAATAAATAAATAATAAATAAATAAAAATAAAAATCAAGCCCATGCTTTAATTTCATACATATATTTAAAATAAACATTTATATAATACTCTAGGTATCTATGCCATCTTAAAACAGGAATGAGTTTTGATTATGATATGAGTTGAATGGTTTGATTTATTCTTTCATGTGTATTCAAGGTGTACAGTGACACGTGTACATGTGTGTTTATGGGTGTCTGTGTAGTCCAGAGGACAACTTGAGGTATTGTTCCTCAGAAACAGCATCCACAAGACTGGGGTAGATAGCTTAGCAATTAAGGCACTTGCTTGCAAAGACGAAGGACCCTGGTTCAGTTCCCAGGACCCATGTAAGCCAGATGCATAAGGGGGCACATGAGTCTGGAGTACATTTGCAGTGGCTGTAGGCCCTGGTGCACCCATTCTCATTCTCTCTCTCTCTGTCTCTCTCTCTCTGTCTCTCTTTCTCTCAAATAAATAAATAAATAAAATATATTAGAAATACAAAATCTTTTAAAAAAAAAAAAAAAAAAAAGAAAGAAACAGCACACACTTTGAGACAGTTTTCCTTACTTCTCTGGAGCTCACCAATTAGGTTAATGAAACTCAAGGATCTTTCTGTCTCCACCATCCCAGACTAGGATAACAGGTATGTGCCATCATGCCTGGATTTTTAAAAAAATATTTCATTTTTGTTTATTTATTTATTTATTTAGAGACAGAAAGAGGGAAAGAGAGAGAGAGAGAGAGAGTGAGAATGGACACACCAGGGCCTCTAGCCACTTCAAATGAACTCCAGATGTGTGTGCCCCCTTGTGAATCTGGTTTGCATGGGACCTGGGAATTGAACTGGGATCCTTAGGTTTCGCAGGCATGTGACTTAACCACTACACCATCTCTCCAGCCCTAGATTTTTTTTTTTTTTTAACATGGGCTCTGGTGATAAAACTCAGAACCTTATGCTCACAAGGAAAACTTTACCCACTAAGTCATCTCCCCAGCACCTATATAACAATTTGAAAAACAATCTTATAAACCTTTACAAAGGAATTAATATGAAGCAGAATTGCATTAACACTTGTAGGACAGAGATCAATACTGGCCAGCAGAAACAGTAATGCATTTAATCCCTCAAGGTTGTAATAGAAACAGCCTAGGATTTGGAACTGAATATCTGGAGCAACATAATTGTTCCACCAATGATTGTCTTTGGGTTTCAGTTCAAGGATCCTCACTACCCATGTAGATACAGTGATGACAATACTATAGTAATTATTGCTCAGAATCTTCCCTGCTCCTACCTATGTGTTCTTCCCTGAGAGGCCACTACTCATGTGAGGAAGATCTTCTCCATCCCCTTGACATAATGCTAAACTGGATCATTTGCTTTGGCCAATGTGGGCAAGGGATTTGGAAGGTAGCATGGCTTTGCCATCTCTTCTTTTCTCTCAAAGCAAGACCAGTGTATGATTCTCCTGGGACTGCCCTAACAAAGCAACACACCCTGTGAGGCTTAAACAGCAGATACTTATTATCCCACATCTCTGGAGGCTAGAAGTTCAAGATCAAAATGTCTGTAAGGTTGTTTCTTTTTCATAGATCTGGCAGAGACAATCTGTTCCATGTCACTTCTCTGACTTGATTTCTTACACTATTTGCCATTCTGTGGCTTGTATCACAGCAACCCAGTCCCTGCCTTCATTTTCACCTCTTTGTGTCTGTCTGTATGAACAAACTTCCCCTTATTATAAAAAAACAAACTGAGTTCAGCATCTAGACTAATGATCTCATCTTAGCCCAATCAACTAACCATAACGATTATATTTCCAAATAAAATTACATTCATAGATACAGAGATTAGGACTTTATCATTTTTTGAGGGGGTAAAATTCAATCCATAACATCCAGCTATGCTTCAGAGAAAGCTGCTCTGTCAGCCTGTGAGTATATTCAGCCAAACTAGACTGGATATGTACATGAACAAGAAAGAAATCTTTGTTGCTGCAAGCCACTCTGATGTAAGTATGGCTTACTGCTGCAGCAGAAGAAAAAGCCCATGATATGTTTATGAAATTAAATCCAATAAGGTACAAGAGCTTTGGAATTTTTATGTCCAGTGTGACAGTTAATGTCTGTTGTTAGCTTGATCAGATCATTAATCAAGAGACATGCTTCTTAAGCGTGTCTGTAGGGTCTTCCCAGCAAGGATAGAATGAGGGTGGGAGACTTAAATTTCAGAATGGGAAGCTCTTCCAGTTGCGGACTATATGAAAAGCTACCATGAAAAGCCGGTTCCCCTTGGGCTGTTCTTGCTACTTGCTTGTGAGTGCCTGTACCCTGTTGCTGCCATCATTTGTGGACATTGGGACCCAGTTTCTTCAGACTTCCATTGTGGACTGAAGAGCAGCAGCTCTGCCGAGATACTCCAAGCCTTACAGTGCCACGTTGGGACTGCTGAAACATCCAGCCTTGTGCACTGAGCGGCTACCAGGTCAGGAATCTCCAGCCTGCAGACTGCTATCATTGCACTACCTAGCCTGTAGTCTGTCATCAAATCTATTGAATCTTCTTAATAATTCATATTCCTTCGATTGGCTCTGTTTCTCTAGAGAACCTGACTTATACTTTGCTATATGGATGTGGATAGTGGGGACGATTAATTGTTCTAGTTGCTGCCCAAATCACAGTGCAACGGGATCTCTTTGTTTTGCTGAGGTCCCGGTGACTAATGAGGTAAAATCCTGAATTCTAAGCCAAAGGTCCTTCCTTCCCTGGCTCAGCTAGTTCCTGACTTGAGGGTATCCTTTCTTCATTCTGTGGTTTGTTTTCCCCAATAATAAAATGAGGAATTGATATTGCTCTTGACTCCAAAGGTGTCTTCCTATTCCGCTGTATTTTGCTCACATTCCCCACTGTGGGATGGGTTCGAGCATCATGGTTTGGCCCTGAGTCACTTAGCTGCTGAGCGCATGCTTCTCTCAGTCGTGCTGCTTCCTGAAGGGCAGCTGCGTCTGAATAGCTAATGGATGTCATCAAAACAGCAGCAAATACTGCCTCATGAAGATAGGGTTGTGTCAAAGAAAGGGAGTTATTTTGGAAGTCTCTATCCCAGGAAATGAGTGGAATTGTCTGCTTGAGTCAGAAGTAGCTGCAGAATGCCTGCCCTAGTGATTGGCATTTCTCTGAAGAACAATGGG
This sequence comes from Orientallactaga sibirica, assembly GCA_036365145.1. Taxonomy (NCBI): domain Eukaryota; kingdom Metazoa; phylum Chordata; class Mammalia; order Rodentia; family Dipodidae; genus Orientallactaga; species Orientallactaga sibirica. The sequence continues at coordinate 17,106,364 of JAEOAD010000015.1, forward strand.
CTCTGGGAGAAGTGGCCAAGTGTGGTCTGCCTCAGAGGAAATAAGTGGCCTTACAGCATTTAGCAAAAGGGCCACCTGGAGTTTTAGCCCTGATTTCAATGATTCCTATGACCTTGGACAACTCTCCTTCTGGGAGCTGAAATGAACTCATCTGACAAGTACTCCTCAAAGCAGATCAACATAGGCCCACAAGAATTCAGGTGCATGGCATGGTTTTAAAAATGTAACATTTATCGGGGAGTGGTGGCACACGCCTTTAATCCCAGCACTCAGGAGGCAGAGGTAAGAGGAGGATCACCGTGAGTTCAAGGCCACCCTGCGACTACATAGTAAGTTCCAGGTCAGCCTGGGCTAGAGTGAGACCCTACCTCGAAAAACAAAAAAAAAAAAAATTGTAACATTTGAATTTTAATCCTAGTTTTCTTACCTTGGGTAAGTTGCTTAATACCTGGGGGCTCAAGTGTACCCTGTTTGTAAGATGGGAACAATGTCTCTTACCCCAAAGGGTAAGAGGTGAGCATGTGTAAGTCTTTTAGCAGAGCTCACACATAATACATGATACAGTGCTTATTTTTTATTGACTTTTGATATATTGAATATAAGTAATACATAAAATTAGGAAAGAATTTCTGACACTTTTAGGTCTCTGGTTTTACAAATGAGATAACTTAACTGTAAAGGGAAATTAAATGTCTTGTCCAAGCTAGAGATATGAGTGACATTTCAATGATGGTGTCTCGATGTCTCTGTTGAATTTCTAACCCAATAACTTTCCAGGGAACATATTTTTTTGGCAAAAATGTAGACTACAAGAGATGTAAAATACCCTCTACAAGGGCTGGAGAGATGGCCTAGCAATTAAGGCTCTTGCCAGGGAAGCCTAAAGACCCACGTTCCACCCCCCATATCCCATATAAGCCAGATGCACAAGGTGGCATATGTCTTTGGAGTTCAATTGCTGTGGCTGGAGGCTGTGGTGTGCCAATTCTCTCCCTCTCTCTTTCATAAAAGAAAAAATACCCTCTACAAGCTTGAACCCAGTCTCTCACTGGTGGTGCTGTTGTAAGAGGTTATGGGATCATTAGGAGGTTGAGCCTTGCTAGAGGGTATGAGTCACTGCTGGCGGGGATTGGGGGAGGTGAGGGTAATACCACAGCCCTGCTTCGGGCTCCAGTCTCTTTCTCTGCTTATTGGTCTGCCAAAAGTGTGTGAACAGCCTCATGTTCCAACCACCACAGCTAAGTGTGGATGCTACCACCTTACCTTCTTCACTATGGTAGATTTTACCATCAAACCATGAGCCAAAATAAATATTTTTGTCCTTATGTTACTTCTTGTCAAATATTTGATCACAGGGATGAGAAAAGTCACTAACTCACCAAGTGATGCACTACATCTAAACATCAACTCAGGATCGCTAGGCCAATCATCTACTTATGTTCATCCCCCCTTGTCACTCCAATAGCTGAAAAAAGGGACTAGGCAATATGACAGAGATGGAATTCCTCCTGAGGTAGTGCAGGTAGTTTATCTCTGTTCTAATTTTAGTCTTGATAAATAATATGTATGCACCTTATCACAGAAAAGATAGCTTGCAATCTGTTTATGTTTAATAGTGTTTGGCATTTATCTTTGTGACACTGAATCATTGCTAAGATACCTGGCACTCAAGCAGGGAGGGTAGGGCTGGGGTGATGGAGGAAGTTACCCCTCACTGAAATAATTTTTAAGAGGCAGATGAAAATTTTTTAAACTTAACCATCACCACAACTTTCTTAATTCATTATGTCTTGAAAATTTCATAAATGCTTATGCTTTTTTTAGAGACATTCCAGAATTTGCTAAAGGAGTCTTTAATTTGGAGGTGTGTGTTAAGAGAAGAGAATGATTATAGAGAATAATGCTCACTATTTTTTTTTTTTTTTCTGCCTTGCTCTCAGTTTCTGAAGCCTGGGAGAGGATGTTTGTCATTTTCCTTACTCTCTTATCCTGAGAGGAGAAGAGGCTGACCTGATTAACATAATTTAGGAAAAGGTTCTTATAGATACACAGCCTCCCCTTCACTTTTTCTTACTTGCAAAATATATGTGTCTCCAGCTTCTTTTCCATGTGATGAATCATCAAGAGAAGCTCTGCCCTGCGTGGGGAGTCCTAGATGTCCTCAAAGCTGTGTACGTTACTAAATTCAGCTGCACGGGTGTGTTGGGGAGGAGTTGGTAGAAGAAGGAGTCTATGGAGCACATAATAACCTTTTTTCTAGACCAATTTCTCTGGTCCAGTTTTATCTGCAGTCAAACTGACATTTCCCCCCAGCTCCTGTTTATTTTCTTTTTTTCTTTTGGGTTGGTTCAGAATGGATTGGGGTATATATGGTATATATGATATATATGGTCTCATTTACATTGATATATGGGTGAAAGAAGAGAGCTTTCCAAATCTTTGAACTTGCCGCATGAGTGATTTTTCACACTTTCAGACCATTCGTTTTGGGCAGTTACGAGATAACCAGAAGAGTCGTTAGATACAAATAGTAGTCCAAGTGGCTTAGATATGAGCTCTGGGTCCTGCCCTTGCTCAAGCCTTAGCTCAGAGCAGCTCTCTGATTCCTTGCATGACCAGGGCTCTGTATCTGGACCCACAGTGTCTTGTCCCTTTCTTCCCTATAGCTCTTTTCATTTTCTACCATAATGGTTGGCTGGGTCCTTTCCTAGAGACTTGTGTGCACCTGGTGGTATATTCAGTAGACAATGTGTTTTTCTATAAATATGATCAATACACAACAAAATTCAGCATGCAATTTTATTTATAAATTTAGATTAGACGAGGATAAAAGTCACAGAAGAAACTAAGATACTGCTAAGGCAAATAATTTCTTATCTAATTGGGAAAATGGTAATCTAGTGCCCTAATATTAGTACAATAAGAAATACATATTTCTTTGTTCTCATTCAATACAGCAATGTTAGATAATTTCTTCATTTAGAATCAGTTGTGTAATTCAACTTTCATCCTTTCTTGTAAACCTTCCTTGCTTTTTCCCTGTCTATTTGTTTCATTTTGTAATTTTTTTGCCTAGAAATAGAGAAAAAATATATAATCTTGACCTTGCCATGCTAAACACACACACACACACACACACACACACACAAACACACACACACACGGTAGGTAGGTACATATAGATAGATAGATAGATAGATAGATAGATAGATAGATAGATAGATAACTGCAAAGGAGGTTCAAGCATTTGTACAGAATGCTGGAGGTACATAGGGAATGGGATATTTAGAGCAATTTCAAAAACTAGATGAAGCTTCTTTTAGGAATCCATGTGGAAGATAAAGCAGACACAAATTAGTAGAGCCATAGAGCATCTCTTTGAAAGAGGTAGCAGTGTGTTGGAATGATAAAGGGTTAAAGAGCACCATGTGTTTACCTTATTGCTAGTATCTTAGCAATATAGAATCTGAGACTAGATAGCCTGCCTTAAAAATCACTGTATTTTAAATTCAGTTTAAATACTTGTTATTTTTTAGAGGATAACTTATTTTCTCATCCCCAAGCACCTCTCTGTGTGTATCATCTTTGCTCTATTTCATCATAGTTAAGTTTATAATGTTATATGAAATATATATGATCAGGAGCCTTTTTTCCCCCGAGCATCCAAATCTCACTGTTGGTTGAGTGAATTGCTGACTTTTTCACCCTTTCTTACATTCCACCTTTGCTGTGTAATTTTGCAGTTCCTCTCACAAACTGGTGTTTTTCATTTTGACTTCAGGTTTGACTGTGTGATTCACTTTGGCTAAGCAGCTTTTACCAGATGGATTGAAGCAGAGGCTTGCTTGCAGTATGCTTGTGTGCTGGCCTTGCTCTTCTGACTCCCAGCATGTCTCTCCTCACTCCTCACCAGGTGGCTGCATAGTGGGAAGTGCAACATAGATCAGTTCAACTGACCTTTCGAAGAGAAGCAAACCCTACTGAAATATGCAGGGCTACCTACAGCTGACTCAGAGTGGAAAATGGTTGAAAAAATACTCTATATTTTCTTGATCTGCAATGTCTAAAAAATGGGGCCACAAACTTTTGAAGAGTCTACTGTCATGGCCCAGGTTTCCACCAACCCATACATTTTCTGTCCATGCTTTCCTCTGCCAGCTATTCTATCCATCCACCTCAATAATTCTCTAAGAAAACCCTAATACAGAATCACAGGGAGGACAACATCATCGATGAAGTTCTCTTTCTGGGGAAGACATTGAAAATCACACTAGACACAGCAAAATGCTCCAGGAGTGCTGTCAACAATGTGTAATAACCGGGGTTACTGTGTGTGGGTTGAGATTCATACCTAATGAGCACAGGCTAGGTCAGGGCTATGGGCAAGGCTTGGGTTCTTTCAAAGAGATGGCATTACAAGCTTGGAGACCAAGCTCACGCTTTTTTAATTTTAGCTGGTTTTATTATCTTTATGAAATAAAACACAAAATCTACTCTATTGATCCTTAGTAGTTTGTGTTATCTTATGCTTTATTATTTGATCTTTCAAGCTAGGCATATCCTTCCAGAGTACAATTGTTCAATGTACTTGCATGAAACAATAGATGACCAAAATCTTTGGGAATCTCTCAAAATCATAATAGTAAGAACTAATTAACAGTATTCTTATTAAAAAGATTTAAAAAGCATTTGAAAACCATATTAGATTTTAAAATAGATATTGTCTTGTTATAATTTATCAAGTTCATTTTCAAAGAATATATTTGGTATTACTAAAATCTTACCAAATTGCCTCTTATCGATTATTCATTTTTATCTATTTGACATTTATGAAAGGGTCTAACTGCACCCAGACAGAGCAGTATCTCTTCTAACCATTTCTCTTGGGAATAGGCAGGTACATCTCCAGACATGGGAAGCAACTTGTAGCTAGTCATCTGCCATTTTTGAAGAAGTCAATTTCTCCAGGCTCCTCTAGTCAGCCACAATATGTGGGTGCTTACAGAGTGGGTTTGAGGGAGAGAGAGGAGAGAGAGAGAGAGAGAGAAAAGAGGTGATTATTTGGGTGAGAAGTAAATCTTTGAGTCTTTGCTTCCCTTCACAAAAATGAAGACAATGAAAAATATGTTTGCAAAATGTCAGTCTTAATTTTTCCTCCCAAGACATTAAAAGGTTTAGCTTCAATATTTATTGGTGATCAGTTATAACAACTTAGCAAGACATAAATAAATTCTTGATAAGTTTTCCCAAGAAGAAACTAGACATGTTATTATCTCTTAACCTAATGGTCTAGCTCGAGACATTAATCAAAAGTCCAACAACAAGAAATGCAAAGTCAGTGCTGTTTAAGAGCACCACCAAATGACACTCATGTTTAAATAAAAATAAAACTACAATATGCTCAATAGAAGCAGTAAAAATAAAGAAAAATCATAAGAAAAGTATGGAATGTGACCAAAGGAGAATTTAGAATGAAAAGAGTGATATTGAATAGTTTTCTTATTAAAAAGACAAAGACAAATTGAGTTAATTAAGAATGAAATTTATGCCTGGAGATATAGCTTAGTGGTTAATAGATTGCCAAGGCCCTTGCCTGCAAAGGCTAATGCCCAGAGTTCAATTCCACAGTACACACGTAAAGCCAGATGCACAAAGTAGCACATACATCTGGAATTCATTTGCAGAGGCTGGAAACCCTGGCACGCCCATTCTCTCTGTCTCTTTTCTCTCTCTTTCTGATTACAAATAAATAAGTAAATAAAAATTTAAAAATTATATTTAGTAGATATAGGAATAAAAACAAAACCAAAGAAATTGTAGGAAAAAAGGCAACACTAACCAAAATTAACTAATGTATAAGTTGAAAAATAGAAATGACAAACTCAAATGCAATTACATCATATAGAACTCAACACTAATACATTTTCCTAGTTAAAAACTCCAAATAAATTTTTATATTTTTGGTTGAAACATAAATAATCAAACATGTTTCAAGAATGAAAAGCCTGAATAAAACATGGAATTTAAAAAGACAAAAAAATGTTTCTAATGTTTCAGGCTCAGACAAGTTAGCATATATTACATTTTCATAGAATAATCCCCATGATATCAAAATTAAATTATTCTAAGGCAGAGAAAAGCTAGAAATATCCACAAGTTTATTTCACCCAAACTTCACAATTATAGCACAGACAATTGGATGATGATTTACCTGTAATTTTGAAAATAAATGGGAAAGAGGAAATCTTTAAATAATGCCAAGGAATTCATATCCATAATTATGTTGAATATGACTATATCATTCACACATAGGTTTTATTCTTGTAATATATGGCCATTTAAATAAAATTAATTGTACTTTTTTAATGTACCTTATTTAGTGTATACCTCATGCAAAAATTAAAAGAAAACACTGTTAATCATCCCCCAAAGTACTGAGAAATCATTTAATGAAATTCATCTCCCATTACTTACAAATTAATGAGAAAAAAACACACACACAACAATGTGTTATAAACTGAGAATATAAAGACACTTCCCAACTATTATAAAGAATGCGTAAAATCAATAACAGATGGCATATTATGTCTGAATCATTACAGGCATTCCTATGAAAACTGACAACAAATCAAGGCCAAGAAAGTCCATCATTGGAGTATTCCAAGAAACCATAGATAGAAATATAAAGTCTTACTGGGCTGGAGGACATATAGGTTGTGGAGCAGTAGTTATGCACTCCTGTCTTCCAAAGTTTCATTATTCAGTTAATTTAACCTATAACTATCTGCACTTAATTCTTTGTAGACATACAGCATTAGAATAACATGCTTTTTAAAGTTCTTATCTGAAATATATAATATGCATAGGAGATGACCAATCACTTTTCTGTGTTATTCTTGTTGACCAATGTGATTTTAACCAATTTTCCCTAGCCATTATTTTTAAATCTGTAAAACTTGACTTCTGGTTCACTTGTCTGAGGGCCTTTGTTCTGGGAAAGTAGGATGGGCAAACTCTTTGTTCTCACACTAGGTGTACCTCAACTTGCTTTTTAGTTTGAAAACACCTAGGCTATTCATTAATGTGTGATACTAAAGTTTTCGTGATTGGATCTGATATCTTGTAACCAAATAGAAATAAATTAGCTATAATATCCATGACAGTGAGCAACCTGGCTAGAATAAACAGAATTTTAGCAACATGGTTCGATTTAAAAGATGGAAAAGTATTTTAATCAATTTCAGGTATAACTATATTCTAACATCTAAATTTTAATATATTATTTTTAAGGCATCAGAGTGGTTCTAACCTAGGTTAACTAGCAAAAGAAGAAATTTTGAATATCATTCCTACCAGCTCTTAAAAAACATGTTCAAGAAAAGTCAGTGCTCCTTCCTCTCTATTGCTTGAGTCCAATCAAAAAATAGGGAGTAAAAAAACCCATTATACAGTCTGTACTGGAACAGCAGAAGGGGACTGATCAGATGAGATAAACTGATGGATCTGAGAATTCTTCCTGTAGAGCAGCAGACACTATCTCACGAAGTGTCAGATTGGCAAAGGTCCAAAGCTGAGCATTCACTAACTAAAGGCAACATATTCATTGATTCAACCAATATTCACTGAGTGCCTATTCATTGCACAAGGGCATTGGTATGTGTTACATCAACAAGGAAAGCAAAATTCTTGAATGCATAGCACTAGAAAATTGAGTATCATTTTTGGAAAATTAGATAAGAGACTGTGCAAATGGATTCATTGAGCCCTCACTCCCAGCTCCTTCTAGCTTGACTGTTGGCTTGTGTCATAAAGGGAGGAGCCTCATCCCTAGGATGCACTGAACAGGGTTTAATAGCACAGACTCTGGAGCCAGGAAATCTAGGTACCATTTCTAGCTCTGTGATATTAAATAATTACTTAACCTCTCTGTTTCTTAGTTTCCTTATCTGTAAAGTGGCAATAATGGTAACACTTATCTCTTGGGAAGTTGTAAAAATTTAATTAGTTATATCTATAAAAGTACTTAATGTTTTGCATATGCTATACATGGACCAGGTTTAGCTATTATTAGAAACTAAGACACAGGTTTTTCCCAGTAGATATAACTATTTATCAGACCACACAGTGATAGCTATGTCAAGAGAGTGGGTCTTGTGGCTGGGCTACTAATGTGGGTATTCTACTCACCAGACACCAGTGGCAGCAAAAGGTTTCCATAGCATACTTCCATAGTGTGATTGGGGAGTCTTTGCTCTTGATTTTGTACTATCCAAATGCCTTGGGTACCCTGATCCTCCTGGCAAGTTAGTAACTTAGCTTAATTCAGCTTAAATCATATAAAATACAAATACTGGAAAAAATACAGGTAGTGGGATTGAGAGATGGCTCAGCAGTTAAAGGTGCTTGCTTGCAAAGCCTAATGGCTGAGATTGAATTCCCTAGTTCCAGCTTAAAGCCAGGTGCACAAATTGCACATGCATCTGGAATTCTTTGCGTGGCAAAAGACCATTGCACTCCATCTATTCTCATTTTCTCTTGAAAATAAATAAAACTTTAATATATATGCATATAAACAAATATATGTACATACATTTACATATACTCTTTGACCAGCACATATCATTGCCTCCTGTCAAAATAAAACCCAGATAATTAAGTACTTGACTTTCAAAAATAAAGTAAAAATTTTTAAAAGTAATAAAGAACTATTAAAATATATAAAAAAGAACTAGTATAAGTTCTTTCTTTATGCATGTGTATGTGTGCATGGCATATATACATTTGTGGAAACACATGTTTTCCCATGTATGTGGAGACCAGAAATTGATATTGACTCTTCTCAATCCTCTCCACCTTATTTTTTAATATTTATTTATATATTTATTTAAGAGAGGGAAAGAAAAAGGGAGGCAGATAGAGAAAGAATGTGTGAATGGGTATGCCAGGGTCTCCTAGCCCCTGAAAATGAACTCCAGAAGCATGTGTCACCTTGTGCATCTGGCTTTACATGGGTACTGGGGAATTGAACCTGGGTCCTTTGGCTTTATTGGCAAATGCCTTAACTACTAAGCAATCTCTCCAGTCCATCTATTCTGTTTTGAGGTAGGTTCTTTCCATAAACTTAGAGCTTACCCATTTTGCTAGACTATCTAGCCAGTTGGCTCTAGATTCTTTCTCTGCTTCTTCATCATTGAGACTTACAGGCACACGTCATTACATCCAGCACTTTAGGTGTGTGCTGGAGAACTGAACTCAAGTCCCCCTGCTTGTGTGGCAGGCACTTTACCACCTGAGTCATCTCATCAGTCTACATATAAGTTCTTAAGTAACCTCATCTTGGAAAAAAATCTGCCCGGATAACCACTAAAAGAAAATCTTGAAAGATATGATAACATTGCTTCTATGTGAGCTGGGGAGATGGCACAGTGGTTAAGAGAGGTGGGTGTGCAAGCATGAGGGCACCCAAGAGAGCCTGATGCTGCCATAATTTGCTTTCTTAGCACCTACATAAACATCTGAGAGTGGCCATGCATGTCTGTAATCCCAGTCCTGTGGAGAACAGAGGCTAAGAATCACTGGAACTTGCTGACTAAAATAAATGATGAAAATGAAAGTTCTGGGTTGACTGAGACACTCTATCTCAAGGAAACAGGTGGGTGAGTGACAAGAGGAGGATATTCCATGTTCTCCTATGGCATCTGCATTCATGCATACAACGCACACACATGTACAAGGAAACAGGTAGATGAGCAAAAAGAGAATACCTGATGTTGCAGTTAGCTTCTCGTTGCTGGGACAAACACCTGACCAGAAGCATATTACGGGAGGAAAGGGTTTATGTCAGGCTTATGGATTCCATGGGAAGCTGGCTCACTTCATCATATACCAATATAGCATAGAGAGAAAAAAGTCAGCACCAGTCAACATGAGCTGACTCTGAACACACCTAGTAGGACTGGACTCAAGATTATCCTCCAGTGACACTCCTCCAGCAGGGCTGCACCTGCTGAAGACTAAGTAGGAATCTTTTATTTTTTGGTTTTTCGAGGTAGGGTCTCACTCTGGCCAAGGCTGACCTGGAATTCACTATTGAGTCTCAGGGTGGCCTCAAACTCACAGCGATCCTCCTACCTCTGCCTCCTGAGTGCTGGGATTAAAGGTGTGTGCCACCACGCCTGGTTTAGGAATCATAATCTTAATCAAAAATACCTGAGGCGATTGGTACAAACCACTGCACCTGACATTCTCTGTACATTTGCACACACATGTGTATACATTACACACACAATACTACACGCATGCTAAAATAATTTACAAACATGATAAAAAATCATACCAGGAATTAACACACATACATAAGACCAAAAGTAAAATTTCATGGCTGGAGAGATGGCAAAGGACCCAGGTTTGGTTCCCCAAGACCCATGTAAGCCAAATGCAGAGGTGGTACATGCATTTGAACTTTGTTTGCAGTGACTAGACACCCTGGTGTTCCCATTCTTCTCTCTTTATCCACCTCTTTCTCTCTTTCTAATAAATAAATTAATATAATTTAACTTAAAAAAGAATAAAATTTCAAAATTTAGACAGTGGTTATACTCTTAATATAATAGAGTTTATATAAATTATAAAATTCTAAAGCAGCACTATAAATGAATATAAGAGACACAACCAAAGTGTTTATATAAAAGGCATATAAGAACAATATTTACTAGTAACTGGACAATTGTAAGCAAATTAAAAGCAAAGCATCAGTTTTCTTCTTGGCCAAAAAGTTAGCAAAAAAAAAAAAAAAAAAAGAAAGGAAAGAAGGAAGGAAGGAAGAAAGAAAGAAAAAATCATGAAAGGATTCATCTTTATGCTGCCAAAGGGGTTAGTGAGGATGCATGCTTATTCTCTGTTGGTGGGAATCTAGATTGGCAAAATCATTTTGGAGGACAATTTGGTAATATTTACCAAAGCTTTATGCAATCTACTCCTGGCTCTGACAGCAGTGCTTCAAGCTGTGGCCTGAACACAGAAAACAGCTTGAAAACAAATTCTATTTCAGGCACTTGCCCTCAGCCACTCCCTGACAATTCATGATTACTGTTCTCTGCAAATCTCTCAAACCACCCAGTCCTAGCTTCAAGCCAGATTTTGGATTGGAGAACTTTTGGACCCTTAGCAGTACTAAACTGTTCAAACTTCCCTGTCAGATTGCATTCTGTAATTCTTAAAGATGTCAGTTTTCTGGTATCATTTTGACTCTTAGTATGAGATCCCCTTCACATCAGCCAGGTCTGGCCCAAGCCCCCTCCTCACCTGGCTGGTCCCAGGAGGGCTGCCTCCAAACCTTGTATCTCTCTTCATCTTCCTCATATTTGACAAAGAAAATTTGAACAGCCCTCAGCTCTCAACCAGATCCAAAGTTGATTCAGCTTTGCCCAATGCAGAATTATATATAACCTTCAGAAGAAGTGTAATTGAAGGTTTCCTTACATGTGAAATTGTGGTTGTCTTTATTTGATGTCATTGCCTGTGACAGAATGAGTTAGGAACTGTCTTTTGTTGATCACTTTAAACATATAATTTCTCTGACTATATTTTCTATAGCTTTGCTATAATCTCTTTTTAGGATATCTATTCTTTTCCAATAATTTTTGATCCCCCCCATTCCATAGAAGTAATTCCTCCCTTCTCATTTAAGAATCAGTGGAGTTTGTGAATCAGGCCTTCAGCAAATTTGAAACTTCTTACCTTTCTTTTGTCCAAATTTTGAGCAAAATATGAGTTGTATTTAGAGAAAAAAAACGAAAAAGCTGCTTTTTATATCCCTTTTCTATTCTTTGCTATAGCTCCACTTAATATGGGTCATTTTGTAACAGTTAATTCTCTGTGGAAATCAAAATGAATTTTGAAGAGATAGTGAGTGGGTTAGATGAAATGGCAAGTGTAGCCAGGCAGCCAGGGATCTTGACTTTCTCATTTCACCACTGTAATAGCCTTTCTGAAGTATTGTATTGACTGTCCTGGGGGAGAGGCGGCAGTTGGATATTTATCTGAAGATTGCCCATTTTAGAAGTTCAAATAGAATAACAATACCTTAGAGGTGACTTACTTTACTTTTTTAAAAGTTTGCATGTGCATGTGTGTACATGCATGTACACATACACACACACACACACAAACATATACACCACACACACTCATACACATACATACACACATACACACACACATACACACACACACCTTGGTTAAAATTAGCTCAATTTATTAAATATCCTCATGTATCACAGTAGCTAGATAAGATTTGTATTTATCTTTTTTGATAACTAACCTCCAATAGAATCAATTGCATAAGACAAAGAAAGGAAAATCTTAAACATAAACATAAATATTAAACATAGCCAGACTGTCAAAATCAGGATCTGCTCATTACCACTAGAAGAATATGAAGTTCAGTTAACCTGTACTTATCAAATGTCTCCTCTGTGTTACTCACTGGGGACACTGAGGGTCTAATACAAGTCTAGACAACTACCTGAAGTGGAAAGAGCAGAAGTGTTACAGCTGAGATGTGCAGAGTATTGCCAGAATGGAGTAGGATGGTTACCAACACCCCTGGGAACACTGTGGAGCTTTATAGAGGATATTTGAGTTTGACTGTAGCAAAGTCTATCTGGACAATTAGAGAAGAGTGTTTACTAAATAGGACAGTCTGCAGGGGCGGGGCTAGAAATGGAAAGAGAAGTGATGGAAAAATTAAGACAAAGAAAGGTTATTGGGTTAATTGAGAGTAACAGTAATGACCTTTAGAAATGGCTAAATAGATTCACAGCCAAAATGAGTTCAAACCTATTTAATCCATCAGTATCATTCTTGGAGGTGAAGAAAAAGTACTAACATATTCATAGCAGATCTTTATAATGTTAATATATGAAAAATAATCTCAAAGTCTATGTAGAAGTCTATAAAATAATTTTATTAATGTCAAATTTAAAAATTAAAATTTCATTAGGAATAAGAAGTGTTTTCCAACATGGGCCTAAAACAATGTGCCTTCTATTGTAGCAAAAGCATTTAAAAGTAGGAAATAATCACACAGCAAGAAATAAAAGTAATTTCTTCTGTTTATGAGGTTTTAAATTGATTAAATCTTCTTCCAAATGATCATAATTCACACAGAGGATAAAACTCCAACCTAAGGAACTTTAAATATCAGGGCTTGGACTTGAACTTGCATCATGAACTTAAATTTCTCAGTTAATAGTCTATAACCTCAGGATAGCCTTGCAGAAAATGTAGGTTTGAGAAATCAGAATTTAAAATTTTAATCAAAATGCACAGAACCATGATGGTTTTTGTCTGGCACAGAGTGTCATATCCTGCTAATCTGAACAAGGGCTTAAGCTGACTGCAGGTTTGCTGTAAGGCACTGATGTGAGTGCATCACCATACTTAGACGGCAGAAAGAGGCCAAGCCATAATGTGCTTATAAGAGCAGTCTCTCTTCAAAAACTTAATGGAAGTGATCTTGACCTTGCTATTTTAACACCTGGACTTACATAAAATCCATTCTGGAATTGTCTGAGATACCATGGTGAAACTCTTGGAGTTGTCACAGGAAATTTATGACAATTTGACAAACCATGCCCAACTCACTCAGAATGCAAAGCTGGTATCTTCAGAGAACTGGATAGTCTAGGAAAGGAGCCTGGAACCTGATCTTTTAAGAACCATTGCCAGAGGATTCAAGACGAAAGAAGAAAACCACACAGAGCAAAATCTAAATTTCTATCATGTTTCTTTTGATGCTGGACTGGGTCTGGATAGTATGTAGGTGTAGAGGTCAAACACAGTATGGCTGCATTCTTAGTCTCAGAAGTTAGCATGTGAGGTTATCATGATTGCTGAGGACTGAGAGAGAAACATTAAAGAAAAAAGTGTGCATAAACCAGGCATGGTGGCACGTGTCTAGAACCCTAGAACGTGGGAGGTGAAGGGAGGAAGGTCAGATAGTGAGTCTGACATCTTCTTGTATCCACAAACAAAGTAGGATGGTGTTGGGGGGGATGTCTCAGTGGATAAAGCACTTGCTCATAAGCATGAGGACTGGACTTTGATTCTGAGCACCAATGCCAGTTGGGTGTGGCAGCCTGACTGCATTTAGGAGGAAGAGACAAGGGATCCATTTGTCAAGCAGGAGAGCTAGACTATCTGAATCAACAAACATTGGGTTCAAGTAAGTGAGAGACCCTGGCATGATCTTGCATGACACTTTAACCTCTGGCCTCCACACACATACTCACATGCATATGCATACAAGTATGTGACTCCATGAGCATGTACATACATGCAAGCACAAATGAGGAACTAAAGGAAAAAACATACAATTTTCCATTGAGTTCTTGGCTATACACAGTATGTTCAATGTGTTGGTGATATTCCAAAAGTCTGGAAGGTGAAAAGAACCCATTAAAAAGTTCAAAAGCTGAGCAGAGATTTTAGGAACATCTCCTTGTGTTGTGGACAGAATTTGGAATTAGGCACTAGCAAGCCAAGGCTTCTAATAGCTATAATGCATATGTTAGATGCTATACAGAGAAAATCAGATATAGTACACAAAGAGATGAAAGACCTAAGGAGACATAAAAACTGTAAATAAGAATCAACTGAAAATTCTAAACTAAAAGTATAACTGCATTTTAATTAAAAGTATATGATGACAAAATTAAAAAATTAAATGGGTAGAGGTAATGGCCAATATCAACTACACAACTAGACTTGAAGAAAGAGTAGTAAAAGTTATCCTAATTAAAGATTTAAAAAACTTAAAAGCTATGAGCAGGGCAATAATAACCTGTGCAATGGAATCAAGTGGACTAATGTATGCAAATTGAAGTAGAATCAAGAAAAAAATAGAAAGTGATAAATTAATATTTGAGGAATGTTGGTAAAAATGTCCCAGTTATTAAAATTAGCAAACTTCAGATAAAGTCTTTGAAGCCTACATAGGATGAAGTCATATTTATTGTATTTTCTTTACACATTGAAATTGAAGGGGCAATCAGGAATAGCAAGTTCTCTATAGGATGCTTGAAAATTAGGAATATATTCTTAAATATTGCTTAAGTCAAAGAATAACATTATATGGGCAATAAATTATGAATTAGGTATATCAAATGAAAAGTACAGAAAACAAAACTTATCATTAGCTCTAAGCCTCAGTTCAGAGATATTTACTCAACCATGTTTATAGCTGTTCAATTCATAATAGCTAATTGCTGAAATCAACCCAGATGTCCATCATTAGATGAATGGATAAGTAAGATGTGGTATATCTTCACAATGGAATTCTACACATCCGTAAGGAAGAATGACACAAAGCAATTTGAAGAAAAATGGTCAAACTTGGAACCGATCATTCTCAGCAAACTCATCCAATCACAGAAAGATAAGAGTCACATGGTCTCACTCATCTCTGGCTCCTAATTTGTATATTCCCAAGATGCTGACATACCTAATAAACATCTCAAGGACTGGACAATAGGGATGGTGGAGTGGGAGGACAGGGAAAGGGTGGGGTGGGGACAAAAATACTGGACCTAAATGGAAATAGTACCATACAATCCTATATCCTGAAAGACATTCTAAAAGGTCAACCTGCATCAGGTGCTTGGAGAGAACACCTGAATCACAGGGTCCTGGAGAGGGTATGATGAAGACTAACCTTAGTCTTGCCCTGTTTCTCTCTCACACTACCTTTTCTCTCTTTCTCTTTCATATTACCTATGCTTTTTCTTCCTTCTTCTCCCTTGGCACTGACCTGTAACTCCCAATACCAGTATGTGGTTAACATCCACAATGAGCTATTGATCAGTGAGACCTACAAGGTTTCCCAAAAGAAGACAGATTTCTGTCAGAGTATTTTATGACCCACCAAAAGTTATTGGTAAGACCCTACTGCTCAAGACATATTCTGTTTGGACTGAACATGGAGAGACCTGGCTGGAATGTGGAAGAGAGTCAGTCCCCAGACAGTTAGCTTGTCTAGTGCCAGAAGGTGCTACATAAGTGACTGGGGGAAAACAACCAACATCTATCTAAGCAATTCGTGGTCTAAGCTACTTAGCAGCAAACAACCTGATGTGATGCTCACACAAGTGCAGTAGTGGCACACAGCCATGGTGGGTTACCAACTGTTCTAGATTTGGCTAATGGATCTGCTCAGTGGGACGTAACCCATACCTGAAAAAAGGAAACAAGTCAGAACCATATAGAGTTCAATAGTTCAGCTAGACTATCTAGATAGCAAGCCCAAAGATCCTCCCATTACCACTTCCCCAGCACTAGGATGAAAGACACAAATCATCTGCCCAGCATTTATGTGTGTTCCTAGAATCTGAACACAGGTCCTCATGCTTGCCCAGTAAGCACTTCACAGATTGATCCATCTTCCTAGCCCCATATACACAGGATTTTATCTGTCTTGCTTCTTTCCCTCTGTTTTGTGTACCTGGTGATATGATCTCTTGACACATACATTGTTTGTATATCAAATTTTCCTTCTCAAAATCATAACTTAGAATATGCTATTTTGGTGTCTACTGTGTGTCATGTTCTATTTTTGTTTTCTTTTGGTTAACATTATGCTTCAAAGGTCTCATAGTTAGTTGAAAAGCAGCTCACGTGGGATAGAGCATTCACCTGTTTGTCCTTTCAAGCTTTGTGCTTGCCATTTCCTAACAATGCCCTGAAATCTGTCATACTCCTCTCAAAGTACAATACCTTTTCCACCATACTGTGACAATTTCTTATATATGTTTCTGATCTCTGAGGCAATGTAATAATTTATTCCTTTTTCATTAAGATTTGGCAGAGTGTCTGTTGAACAGGAATACTGCAGAACAAATAGTCTGATAAATAAATGGGCAAGCTATCCCTGACAGTGCGGTTTTCTGAGGTCTCATGTTCCTTCCAAAAATATCCACAAGAGACAGTATCTGTGATAGTGGAAAAGTCAAACAATCTAAGATAAGAGTACATGCTGGCAGTGAGAAGCCTGAACTGTGGGGAGGTATGACACCTGGCTTCCATACTGCACTTGCTCTTAACTCAGTGAAAAGTATAGGGGTTAACACCTACATTGTCTTTCTTGGCATGGGAGGGGCAGGACACAGAAGTCCTGGCATATGTGCCATTGGCACTTGAAAAGGTCCACTCCTCTCCATCCTCATGGACTTCACAATTGTGATTATCTCTGTTTAGAGAGGTCTTCCCCACATGGCTCTCTGTCACTCCTTCATTTTTTCAGATTCATGTTTAGATATCATTTCATTTCTCTAGGACAACCCCCACCCTCTGATCAAAACTGTCACATTTCTCAGCTGTAATTTGTTTTACCTTTATTGCACTTTGGGATTATTTATTGCACCTGTGAATGTATTCAGCATTCACCTCTCACATCTTTACATGATACAGTTTTGTTTATTCACTCATTGATCTCTCCCATGGCATTATAATGATGGCAAGCTTTTTTTTATCCAGTTTATTTGGCCATCCAATGAATGTGCAGAATATAACAAATGCAGAATCAATAACAAATGAGTGAGCACACTATCCTCTCTTTCCTCTTCTCTCAATGGCAATGGTAGCAGAAGGTAAATATGGGTAAAGATACCTACATCCTTCAAAATTTTATTATACATAATGTGGATCAATTTGGTAAATGCCACAGAATTTGGGCTTAATTTATTCTGTATCACTATTAATTCTCTTGTTATTTTGTAAACCTTTCAACCCTCTGCCTCCATTTTTCCTGGTTTTTATCATTAAAGGAATCTAATGTTTCTGTAAGGGAGAATTTCAAAACACTTTTAATGGTCCAGTGCAAAGTACTATGCTCTTTCTATACTTAATGGATGACTTTAATGAATTCAGATGATTAACCTCTATATTTTTAATTGCTCTCTTTCCCAAGTCTTTTTGTCACTTCTCTGAAAAAACGTTGACCAGCCAGGCCAGGGTATGTTAAACTGGCTCATTTTCCAGGATTTCAATGTCAGTTTCAGTTGTAGCTCTGGTGTTTTCTTTCTCGCAATGTTGGTCCTCCTGGAAGCTGCAGAACAAAGTTAAAAAGAGCAGGAAAGCATTGCTTCTATGCATATTAACCTTACAGAAAAAAAAAAAAAAAAAAAAAAAAAAAAGCTTAGCCAAGAGGACATTGCCTAGTTTAGTACCTGCATTATAGATGCTTGCTAGTCATGAGGCATGTCTCCAACAATATATGAAGGAGAACATTAGCGTACACTTTTGGTGTTTGTGACCATATATATATATATATATATATCAGTGATTTACACAGAAGTTGATCATACTTCATCCTTCCTTTAGGTTTAGCCTTCTGTGGTGACTCCTTTTATTCAGTGATGCCAACATTCCCAGTGTTTCATCTTTCTAAACACAGTTTTAGATTATGTACTCCTCATTTCCATTTGAGACAGCAGGAAAGGAGAAATGTGAGGGAAGGTCAAAACTATCTCTTTAAAACAGACAGGGAAGGCTCAGGAGAAATCTCAGTTAAGTACTTGCCATGCAAACATGAGAACCACTTGTGGTAGTATGTGCTTGTAATTTCAGTGTTCGGGAAGTAGAGACAGGTGGATCTGTGGGGCTCCCTGTCCAGCAAGTCTAGCCTACTTGATGAGTTCTAGGTCAGTGAGAGACTGTTTCAAACAAAGGTGAACAGTGTGGGATGACATGGGAGGTTTGTCTCTGGCTCCACATGCATGCATACATACTATATATGATGCATGTGAACACCTACAGAGAGAGAAAGAGAAAGCTGAAAGTTATTTCTACTAACAAAAGACAAGGTTAGACAAAGTATTTGTTCTTGGAATAAATGTGGATGGCTCAACGTTAGTATTGCTTTCAATATAGACATGCAGAATGGCTAAATACAACTAGCAGATTTTCTCATGGTAGAAGAAAGTAGATTTGAGTCTTCAGAGCCATCCTTGAATGTGAACGCTAGTAGAAGCCTTGATGTTATCACTAATTTTCCTTGTGGCCCAGTGTGTGATTTTCTAAGATAATTAGATGATCATTTACATAGGGTCACAGGGAACTGCTTCTCAGATTTGTGGGTCCCACTAATGTATGGGCACAGATTTACATCAAAGAAACTCACTGTCATAGTCTAAGTGTTTATGTCCTACCCTCCATTCATGTGTTCAAATCCTTACCCCAAGACATGGAGAAATGGGGCTTTGGGAAAGTGGTCAAGACTTTGTGGATATGAATGGCATTAGTGTTTTTTAAAAAAGAAGCCTCATGGACCAGCCTCCTCCCTTCATCCATGGAGGTTACAGTGACCAGACAGCTGTCTGTGAGGAAGCTGATCCTCACCAAACATTGAGCCTGCTGATACCTTGGTTTTGGATGTCCCTGCCTCTAAAGGGCGAGAAGTGCATTGCTGTTCTTTACAATCTACCCAGCTTATGGTATTTGGTTGTACTATTTGTGATACACTACAATACTCTCAAAAGACAAACCAGGAAAAACACGTCCTTTAGAATGAGAAAAGTGACTATTGATTTTGCCTTGACAGTCTATGTTATAGAAGCCATGAGAAAATCCAGAAGAAACTCAAATAGTTGCTGCAGAAAGATTCAAATATTCCCAATTTTCAATACAAATTCACCAAAAATAAGAAATTTATGTTACTTTGGAACAGTTCATATTATACAGAGTTGTAGAACCCAGAGAGTATTTAAGAATTATTTAGCTCAGCCTTCAAGTTTGAGACATTAGGAACAGAAATTCAAAGTGGGGAAGTGACTTGCCAAAAAAATCTAATAGCTCATTAGAGGGAGAACAGGGAAAAAACAAAATAAAGCAGAATAAACACAGATCTTCATTTCACACAAGGATGAGTCTTTTTCAGTTTAATTTCCACTTGATTTCACCCATTCGGGCATGTATTTTGTCATTCGTTCAACAAGTTGAAACTTTTAAAATGTGTATATTTGAGTAGAGAAAAATACAACCTTATAATAGCCACACAGTTTAAGAATATGATTCCATCAGTGCCTTAGCAGTCCTTCTAATGTCCCTCCATTAAATAAATAAGTCAATAAAAGAGTTGAATTCATTGTTTAAGTACCCACTCAAAGGTAATCATTGTCTTTTATAGAGAGAACAATGAAGAATAATCTTGTCATTTGCTGCAACATTCATCTTTATTATTGTGTGTAAGAATAATTCATTTCTCTGGCTCTGGTGCATGCCACTCCTGAATATAGAACAGATTATCCATGCACTTTAATAGTGTTATATTGAGGATTGTTGTCTCCAGTTTCTTGCCATCACTAGCAATGCTACTTTTATGATCATTACACACACCTTCTGTTATGTGTATGATCACATGCGCTTATACCTGAGTGGACCTTTTGTGTCATAGTGTAAGTATTTCTGAACTTTTTAGAATGGTCCAAAGGGATTATATCAAGCTAAATGCTGTTAGTAGTATGTAACATTTCTAGGAGCTTTTCATCTTCCACAGCACTTGGTAGTGTCAGCCTTTTAAAAATTTAATTCGTGGTTGGAGTGCAGGGTGAAGTAGAAATAGAAACAATTACCTTAATGAAGTGTTTCTACTAAAAACCACAGCAACCCAGAGGGAAAGTTTTACATGCTGTTCTGCTTTACTGTCAAGAACGATGTGAAAGTGCTTGTTAGCATTGCTTTTACTTAGTCTTGCTAGATGTTCTAGCTGGGATGGATAAAGTGAAATAAAACCAGTCAGCAAGGGTATTCAGACAAACATCTGCAAAGGAAGTCCTAGAGATGAGTCTTGTTAGCCATTAAAATCACAGTTAAAGATATTAATAATTTATGTAGCATCTATCTGTAGCATTAATATAAAGATAGCAATGACAAATATATAAAAATAAAAATATATACCCATGTAAAAATGTATACTGGGATACAATGAAAATTTCAAAGTGATGGAGAAGGATGACTATTCAAATGTGTAGCTACTATAATAATAAATAGGTACTTATTCTTCATGATTTATACCAGTATAATTATTTGTTGAATATTTAAATCTCAAATAAAAAAGGATAAAAAAAGAAAGTATAAAAAATAGATATTGTTTTCATAAAAGTTGGTCTTTCTAAGTAAGATGTTTGGTGAAAGAAAAGTTTGATATATTCCATCCCATAATGATAATATGGCAAAACTCACCACAATATAGAGAAAAGTATGTACAACTCATTCACAAACACAGGCAATTACCTCTTTGTTAAGAAGCAAGAGCTAATTTTCCCAAGAGGCAAGGAGCATCTAGAAATTTCTAAGGGAATAAGACAATCTTATTTTTTATATATGATTATCTCTAACAAAGTTTAGAAATAAAAAGAAAGGTCCAAGATTTTTATTTAATATCAACAAAAAAATCCATAGCCCTTATAAAAAATAGAATTTGGGGCTGGAGAGATGCTTTAGTAGTTAAGGCACTTGCTTGCAAGCCAAAGGATCCAGGTTTGATTCCCCAATACCCATGTAAAGCCAGATAAATAAGGTGGCACATACTTATGGAGTTTGTTTGCAGTGGCTAGAGGCCCTAGAGTGCCCATTCTCTCGTTCTCTACCTGCCTCTCTCTTTCTCTCACTCTCACTCTCTCAAATAAATAAATAAAATATTTACAGAAAGAAAACATAGAATTTATCAACAACTCACCATAGGTACATTCACATCACATATAAAAAGCACAAAGATCTATGAATCAACATATTAAATAAACCACAAGGTTCTTTTCAGAGAAAAATACAAAATTCTTTAAGATATAAAGACATTCTGAATATTTAAACTATAAATGAGTTAGATTTTTTTCAGGGAGAGCAAACTTAGAACCTCATCAGATAAGGATAGTGACATAAATGGGCAAATCAACTTTGTTAAAAAAAAATTAACAGCAAGCATAAGAATACATGCCCACCCTCACCGGTGGTTAGGGAACTCAAAATGCACACACCCACCCACACACACACACCACCACCACCACCACCATGTGACTGTCAAGGGAGGAATAGTAGAAATGTTAGATAATGCTAAGGGTTGATTGTAGTTCTGGGCACAGGGATTCACATGTGACACTGCTGAAAACACAGCTGAAACAATTACTATAGAAAGCAATTGGGCAGGATTTACCTCGCTCAGTTAGGTATGCATATGTTCTGTGATTCAGCATTCTCTCTCCTGCATTGTTTTAGTCTGTTTCCTTTTGCTAAATAAGAGAACAATTTATTAAGGAAAAAAGTTAATTTAGGGTTCTGGAGGGCAGAAAGTCCAAGATTGGGGTCTGCATGTGTTAAGAAGACACCTATTAAGTGTCATGCTCTTCTCCAGCCCAGGACAGAATGATAGCAGACTGCACAGAACAGACAAAACCCTAAGCTTAGTCTCTCTTTACAACCCATGGTAATTCAGCTCCTTAAGCCTAAGCATTCACTTCATGTGATAGGCATTAAGGCATTTGAGTGGTCCTGGCCCTGAACCTGTCCTTCTCACTGGGCACTATCTCCCAACACTTCCCCATTGATGAATTAAGTTTCAACACATGAGCTTTTGGGAGACACTCAAACAAACCATAGGGGTACACCTTCCAGAAGTCCTTGGGTAGGGGGACATTACGAGGAAGAGACACTCAACACAAACCACAGGTATATACACCCCACAGAGGTGGGGGAGGTTCCATGGATAGGAAGGATTACCTCAGCACTGGGTATTATGCAGCAGAGCTTGAAACCCTCTGCAGAAATCCACTATTTAGAAAACAGATAAGTGCAATATGATGGATGCACATAATAGAGCATGTGGAGGGCTAGAGATATGGCTCAGTGGTTAAAGGCACCTGCTTGCAAATCCTGCTGGGCCAGGTTTCATTACTAGTACACATGTAAAGACAAATGCACAAAGTTGGGCATGTTTGGAATTCGTTTGCAACAGCAAGAGAATCTGACGTGCCTATACACACATATGCTCTCTGTCTTTCACCTTTCAAATACATAAAAATATTTCTTAAAAAAGTAGAGCATTAGCCGGGTGTGGTGGTGCACGCTTTTAATCCCAGCACTCGGGAGGCAGAGGTAGGAGGATTGCCTTGAGGTCAAGGTCACCTTGACACTACACAGTGAATTCCAGGTCAGCCTGAGCTAAAGTGAGACCCTACCTCAAAAAACAAAACAAAAAAAAAAATAGAGCATGTAAAAATCTTAGACTGCACAGAAAAATATGGACAGGTCTTAAAACATAGTGTTGAGGGGAAAAACAGTGTTGAGTGAAAAAGAAAGAAACAGGTAAAATTTGTATCCAGAACATTTAAGTGCTCACATAAAGGGATACCTGCCATTAGACTGTTGTTCTCTAGTAGAGTTAGGATGACAGAAATAGAGATAGGAAACAGAAGCCAACCAATACTGATTAGGGGGTTACATGGATCAGTGATGAATGAGTATGTGTTATGAACATAGGTATATATTAATTAGTGTATCAATCAAAGTTCTCTAGGATAGAAGAACTGATAGAAATAATACAACTTTAAAAGGGGATAGATTAGAGTACTTTATATATATAATTAAGGTTGGTCGTCCAACATTGGCTGTTTGTAGGCTAGAAAGCATGAGAACCTAGTAGCTGCTCAGTCTACAAAGCTGGAGACCTAAGCAGCCTACTCAAGGCCTAGAAGTGCAGCCACCAGGTGGATGCACTCATCAGCAAGCAGAGAAGATGCACGGGCAAGCAGCACAGCTGTTCCCTCAGACGTCTTCATATCTGGGCTGCTGCTGGAAGGGCTGCCCACTCTGGGAGAGGGACTTCTTTCCCCAGTCAGTCCTCTGTGGAAATTCCCTCAACCACTGGTTTCAGTCATGTTTCTTAGATGATGACACCTATTAAGAGCAAGTGGACAGTTGAGATCGCCATCACTACCAGCCTTTTACAAGAATGTTCATATGTGTGAATGTCCTCAAATCTTTCATCACTCGTCACTCAGTAAATCTCCAAGAAATAACTGAGAATAAAGGAAAATGTTTATATAAAGATATATAATGCAGCACATTTTTCAATACTAACTGGCATAAACAATAAAATACAAATATTTAGTAATGAACATAAATAAAGGCATGACCATTAATATAAAACTAAAACACTATGTTTATGTGTGGTAGTTTGAATATATGTCCCCCAATATATTCAGTGTTTTACTAGTTATAGTTTGCATCTGCAATCACCTTGCTAGAGGCAATGTCACTGGGGGCCGGTCTTAAGATGTTAATGGTGGGTTTGAGATTCCATTGTAAAGATATGCAAATGTGCCTAGCAGGAGTTCCTGAAGTGTGCTGTGTGACCTTTTGGCAGTAGTTTTGCTCTGTGTGCTGTGGTGGCTGGGTTGGCTTTCTCTCTGTTTGGCCCTGTGAAAGCAGGCTGCTTTTCCTGCCTTTATGGAACTTCCCCTGGATCTGTAAGCTTCAATAAATATCCCTTCCTCCATAACTGTGCCTGGTCTGGAAGTTCACCTCAGCGAACCTGAAGCTGTCTGCTACATTATGTTTATTTGGAATTGATATTGATAATTAATGATACTAGCAACAAATCAATAAATAATAAGTATAGTATGAAATTGTATTGTTTTGAAATTAATAAGTACTTTGAAATATTTTGAGAGGAAAATCTACATATGTGAATAGTGGTTTTATATGGATGGTGGGATTATAGATAACTTTTCTATGTCCTGTATTTCCAAATGTAATTTAATGAACAACTATTACTTCAAAAAAGGTAAGAAATTGTACTAAGAATTAAGCATTGCCCCCAGCTTTAAATGTAAATATCCTAAGTAATACAGCCAATCATGAGATATTAGTACTTCCCCTAATTGTAAAGAGTCAGAACAAGTTACAAAGCCCCTGTGCTCCCAGGCTGGTGATCAGCCAATGGAAGCTAGTTTCTTTAACAAACAGGATATTAAAGTAGGTGCTTTGACTAAGTCATTGTGATAGAAAAGAGATAGGACTCTGGTAAGAACCCAACATCATGACAAAGAACTTGTTTAGGCAACACTCAAAACAATGCCTCAGCTTGTGTGGGTTGATCATATATATATATATATATATATATATATATATATATATATATATATATATATATATATACCATAAACTGTGTAGCAGAAACCTTGCTTCTCACTTTACCTGGTAATGAGAAGAGAGTGTGTGGCTGCTCTCTGGATTGAATTCAGAGCTGGGGAGATGAATCAGTTGCAAGCATGAGGGTCTGAGAGGGCCCCAGATCTCCTGCGTTCAATTCCCAAACACCCATGTAAACATCTGACTGTGGCCACATTGGCCTATAAGCCCAGTCTTGTGAGGAGCAGAGGCTGGAAAATACCTGGGGCTTATTAAAACAGCAGCTTCAGGTTCAGTGAGAGACTGTCTCAAGAAAACAAGTGGATGAGCAAAAAAAGTGTGCACGTCCCCCCCACCACGCACACCATACAGATACACCACATTATACATACTACACACACACACACACACACACACACACACACACACACACACACACGAAATAAAATGCAGAGTAAACTCACCTAGGTCAAGGGCCGAATAGTTCTAATATGAGGGAGTGAACCTTGCCTATATCTCTCATGAGCTTTCATGAATGAATGATTTAGCTGTAATAATCTCCATCACAAAAGGCATGGACTTTTTTTTTAAAGATTCTCACCAATTTATCAATGACCCTACTACCTTACTAACTGACCTCTAATATTTCCTCCACCTACCAAGCCCACATCACTCCCCACTCACACGCTTACACTCTAAAGGTATTGAGCACTATTGTTATCAATCTGGAGCAACAAATGGAAGACATTTTATGTACAAAATACTGTGAATGGATGATTTTACAGATATTCAATTCAACTTCATCCCTGTGAGTGACAGATCATGATTCCCTTCTCACACACTAAGGAATGGATGCTCAAGCCAGTTTTTCTAAGAGACCTTAGCCTATAAGCAGTAAGTTATATTTGTAGCTATGTGGTTTCCAAAAGCCAAAGTTCCTTCCATTATACCACACTTTCCTTCCTTAGTGGTTTATTCACTGGGTTTTCTTCATTTGGTCTATTATAATCACTAGTCAGTTCATGTTTACGCAGAATAACGAATCTCAGAAATGGCAATCTCATGTGTTGAGTCATCAGATAGTCTTTCAAGAGAATGGTCATGGGTAAACATTGATTCATTGCAGCCTCTTGTGGACTTCTCTTTTAGCTAAGTTAAACAGACTCTTTATGCATAAAGAGGTCCTTCAGCCAGATCTATGCCAGATTTGGCTCATGTCATTGCCCTACTGTTACAATTTGCCAGACACTAAATAGAACTGTTTTGTACATGTTACAGTATGTTGCCAGAAAAAAATAATTAAAGTCACATAATACATTTTTGCATTCAGAACTATTGATTTCTTATAAGAAATTAAAAATATTAACTTAATATGTATTTTTTTTCTTGTTACATTTGGTTCTTGTGTGTGTGTGTGTGTGTGTGTAAGGTGTATGTGTGTACATGAAGAGGTAGGAGGTCAACTCTGGGGGACTACATTACTCTCTACATTATTATTTTTTTTTTTTGAGAGAGAGACACAGAGAGACAGAGAGAGAGGGAGAGGAAGACAGATAGAGATGGGCATGCCAGCAGCCTCTCAGCTGCTGAGAACAAAATCCAGATGCGTGCACCTCGTTATGGTCAAGTGTGGCATTACGCCCTTGTGTCACTTTGCATCTGGCTAAACGTGGGATCTGGAGATTGGAACCGGCGTTCTTAGGCTTAGGAGGCAGGCGCCTTAACTGCTAAGCCATCTCTCCAGCCCATCTACATTATTTTTTATGCAGGGTCTCTTATTGAACCTAGAGCTTACTGATTATGTCAGACTGGCTAGCAAGCCTGAGGGATCCTTCCATCTCTACCTCTCCACTGCTGGGATTACAGGCATGTGCCTGATTTTTATGTTGGTCCTGAAAATTCAAACTTAGGTCCTCATGCTTCTACGGCAAACTTTTCACCAACTGAGTCATCTCCCCAGGCCATTTCATTTATCTTTAAAGGATGTTTGTTTTGTTTTGCTCAACACATTATGAAAAACATACTTATTGAATGAAACATGAGAGGCCTTCTGAGATCTAGTTTGGACCCCCAATGATAAGACACAAACCTCTTGAATGCTATCCAATAGGCATATCTCTATTTCTAAAGATCCAGATGCAAAATAAAAGAATCTCAAGATAGAAGCTAGATTCCATTTTAACTTTTTGACAGATATTTGAGAATTTCATTCCAAGATACTGGCAATCAAGTTGAGTGGATTAGTTTATATGACACATAGCCCAGAGTTGGGCTGGGTTTTCTAGCTTTAAATACTTTAATGCCTAATTCTTTCAGGCACATTCTATTTTAGCTCAAAATTAAGAATTTATCTTTGTTAACCAAATACTACCAGAGATTTGGTGTAAATACTCTCATATGTGAATTGGACACTTTTAATGGGTTTTCTCTAATGATGTAGGCATTTGACCATTCCAAGAAAACCATAAAAGACAGAGGAATCGAATAGCTTCAGATTAGAATACCTGAATTAAAGTGCTGGTTTCATTAACTGTAAGATATGCTCTTGAGCTAGTCATTTGCTGTGTCAAGCCTCAGTGCTCCCATTTGTACAGTGGTGACAGTAAGATCTGGCTTATACAAGGTAGACTGGAAAGATGACAATGATGTGAACTATGTGTCTCTGAGTAAAGGTTCATTGTTAACATTCTGATGGTATGGACTTACTTGCCTGCTTAATTTTTTTTAGCATTACAAACAAATATATTCATGACACCCTTGTAGATAATAAAAGAGTTTTAAAAGAAAACAAGATCACCCTGGCCCTGTAAGGTTAGAGATCATGTCAGCATTTTGTGCTTAAAATTACTCTGATGGATGGATTTCTCTTCTAAGCATCACATATTAAATTCCAAATGAAATCCTATTGGAAAAATAGAATTACAGCATCAGCAGTCCTCCTTGAGAGTTCTTGTCAATTTGACAGATTTGACAGGTTGACAAATTTAATTTATTAAAATATTCTGTCTAGCATATTTAAAAGACAAGGGGTTTTTACATGGCAAACGGACTGTTTTCAAAGCCTTATTAAAATAAATGTTATAAAGTCAGCTGATTTTCTTTGGTATTAATTAGCATGAACTTCCACATTCAGGAATTGCAGTCCAGTCACTGACACTTGCATACCTGAACATCGTGGCAAATTTCTCTATCTTTGCATAGAATCAGGAATTTTCCTCTCTTAAAAGAAATGGGAATTATGCACAAGAACCACATTTTAGCTTGGGCAGTGTGCCGGTTTTAAGGAGATACTGCAATCTGTAGAGACTTTTTGAAAGCCAGTGCTTTGTGCCAAATGCCATTGTCAACAATAAACCAGTTCAGAGTTTCTTAAGACAAGAAGCTTATATTTGGCTTTCTTCAAAGAAATTCCATTATTTATATTGAAAGAATATTGTCAAATTTCATAAATTTTCTGGTTTTCACCCCAAAAGCATCTTTAAATTAAGCATGATATTCTTTGCATTTGAAATATTTTTATAGACTGTGAGCCAATTTTCCTTCTTAGAGTTTTCTTCTTATCAAGATTTCCACCTCGACAGCTAATTCTTCTTTGGATAGAGTCATAGCCCTGGAATGCTTTGTACTATGCTTCTGAACAATGTATAGAGTCTGACATGCAGGTTGTTGTCTCCTTTGACACCTCACCTAGCTTCTTAGATGTATCTGTCCATGACCATTGCCTCTCTCCTAGACTGAATCTGTCCCCTCCCAATCAGTTCATTACTGCTGTGGCCCCATCCCACTTCAAGATTCTCTAATATTTACACAACTTTCCATTACATAACTTGTCCTAACCCTTTGAAATGAGTCTCAAGAAACAATTAATCTATCAATCAAAGTTCTTGTCAACAGTGCAGGGTGACGGATTTGTAAATCATATGCTTAATAGCATGTTAATTTTGGTAGTTTAATAGCAAAAGGGCTATGCTTCCACACATTTAAATCTATGACTTTTGGGACCATAATTACTCTAAAAATATATCTCTATATAATAATGACAGAAGATAGGATATTAAAGTAGACTATTACACTTAATAATAACAAACACTATAACAATATTTATATGTTCAGTTAGTAATAAAAATACAAAAAAACGCTGGGCATAAGGCTCAGTGGTTAAAAGCACTTGCTTGCAAAGCCTGAGGGCCTGGGTTCAGTTCCCCAGTACTCATGTAAAGCCAGATGTACAAAGTGGCACATGAGTCTGGAGTTCATTTGCAGTGGAAAGAGGCCCTGTTGTGCTCATACTCTCTCTGTCTACCTCTTTCTGTCTCTATCTCTCTGTGTCAAATAAATAAAACTATTTTTTAAAAATCCAGCAAATATGTATCATTATTTTAGAAACATCATTCAAATACTCCATGTCAGTCAATGCCTTTGAAGTATACTTTTAGTTGTCTGTTCCTTAGACTCTTAGAGTGTTGTCTTTTCTTTAATTATACATGAACAATGATCTATATTTTAGGTGGTAGTGAATTAGTGAGAATAGTCTGCTGTCAGTAACTCTGGTTCTTGGAAGTGAGACTATGCTTTGTAACCACATATCCTGTAAAAGGTTTTAAATTTATATAACATTTTAATAGTGACCCAAGGAGTTGATGTGGCATGAACACATCTAGTTAGAAACAGCATTTACCATTCTTGTAGTAAGATAGTTACTTTTGAATTAAATTAACTGAACTGAATTATATCAGCTTTGGTTGAGCATCAAATATGAACAGATACTAGCTTCTAATGAACCAAAGATCACAATGCCAAGATCCATGCCTCAAGATGAAAACCTGTTTCAGAAGGCAATTGGGTTCCCATTAACTTAAACAAATTGTGTTTGACATAGTTTAGGGGCTGAAAATCAGAATATTAAATGGACAGGGTGAATGTTAAATGTTTGGATAAAGGGCTCTGGGTGCTCAGTGTAAGATTTATTTGACTTGCTGGGTGAATCGAGGGTTGAAGAAGTGAGGCTTTGTAGAGTAGACTGTAAATAAGTTTGGTCCCTATCAGAACGTAAGATGGGTATAATTTTGACATGTGGCCAAGTAGAGGAGTATGTTCCAAAGAAATGAAATATTTCATGCAAAGCAACACAATGACAAAGCATTTGGAGGCAGATGAGGTCCAGTACAGTTAGTTCCCAGTGAGATCATTGTGATGGGTCAGGAGTAACACTCCAGAGCTCAGAGCTCTTCAGGGAATTGGGAGGTGGTTGAGTGGGACAGACTGGAGCAAAGTTTGAGTGCTGTAGAGGAGCCTGGGTTTTATCCAGTAAGTTATGGAAAACCCACAAGGCTTTTGGAAGTAGCAGGGACAGAGCAGATTTGGTTTGGATCACTTACTTTGTTGTTCTATAGAGGATGGAGTAACTTGCTGTGCTGCTGATTTTGTGTGTAGATCCTGTCTCATGAAATTATACACAGATAATGTATAGACTTGTGTGTGAACTGGAACCAAAAATTGGTACCAGAAACCAGTAAACTGGTAAAAGGCTATAAGGGAGGGACAGGAGGAAGGGCTTAAGTGTATGGTCTTGCACATATGTAAGTAGAAGAACAGATTACAGGGAGGGGAATGGCCTAAGCAAGGCCATGGGAAGAGAATACATAAAAGAAGGGCAGGGGGAGGGTCAATCAAAATTCAAGATATTGAGGGCTGGAGAGATGGCTCAGCGGTTAAGGCGCCTGCCTGCTAAGCCTAAGAATCTGGTTCCAATCTCCAGGTCCCATGTTTAGCCAGATGCAAAGTGACACAAGGGTGTAATGCTGCACTTGACCACAAGGGGGCACACACACCTGGATTTCATTCATAGCAGCTGAGAGACTGCTGGCGTGCCCATTCTCTATCTGTCTTCCTCTCCCTCCCTCTCTCTGTCTCTCTCTGTCTCTCTCTGTGTCTCTCCAAAAATAAAAATAAAAAAAATTCAAGATATTGTGAATAAGACTTATGTAAACCTACTTTGTTGAATAATGGCACATCCAGAAGCTGTAGACTGTTACTAGAAAATTTTCAGTGCCTGGGATGGGATACCTTCCAGTGAGTTGTTGGCCAAGGAGGTCCCGGTAGCCTCCGAAACATTAAAGGCTATTGCCAAAGCCCTTGGTTTCCCTTGAGAAACAGATAGTAAGACCCTATTGCTGAAGACATCTCTTGCCTGAGAGGCAAGGTCACTGAGAAAGCAAGCTGGTGCTGAGCAGAAAACCTCCCTGTAGACCAGCCAACTGAAAGCTGGAAAAAGCTGCACTGCATGCCGCTGTATGGGACACAGAAGTCATCAACAGTGAAAACAGTGGACACTGAATATTCAAGTTTGGCCATACAGGCCCAATGACTGAATTGGTGCAATAGTGGCATGTCTGCTCTTGGGGTAACAAACTGCTCCATAATTGGACTGAAGGCCTTCTCTATGGGAGGGAATACATACCTGGTACTGAAAAACCTAAGCAAAAGTCTATGGTAGGTGAGGTCATGAGCCTTAGGCATATAAAGCCTGCTCTTGTCTGGCTACATGTGTATATTATTCCCACCAAGCTGCCCTGAAAGCACTACACTTAATGTTCTTATTCATATATTAACGCTACTCTCACTTCTGGTTAGAGAAGCTTCTCTTTTCAGATGGCGATGACCCCTGGGATGACCCAAAAGGCAACATAGTGCTGAGAAGAAGGGATGGAGGAGTGCCCAGCACTGAAACACCTCTGTCACACCCTCCAAGGCTCAGGGCCCATTGCGGAAGAGGGGGTGTATAGAATGGGAGAGCCAAAGGAAGGGTACAACTCCTTACAATGCAACTGTCCAGACAGAAATTGGCCTTGATATCCATGACCTTGCAGTGCCTAGCAATACCTATGCAAGACCCTCAAAATAGAAGATAAAGATGATGACATCAAATTAAAAGAGATACTAATGGAGAGAGGGAGGGGATATGATGGAGATTGGAGTTCTAAAGGGGTATGGGGGTAGGGGAGGGAAATATCATGCATTTTTTTATATGTAAGTATAGAAGTTGTCAATAAAAAAAAGAGAAAAAAAGAAATTATACATAGATAAAACAGACACACGCACATGGGGAGTGGATTTCTAAAATAAACATAGTGATACTATATGACGAAAAAGATACTCTGCTGTTTCCTTTGGAAATTGCTGTCTGGGCAGAATTACCTATTTATCTAGATTCTAATCACAAGTTCCTCATCATATTTCATTCTAAAATATGCCATTCTTAAGTGTTTAAACTTTTTTTTCTATAACAAGATATGGTATAAAATCCCAAGTTAAAATGACTTCTTTTAGGTACCAACAACCATAACAATGACCCAAACCAGATTAAATTCCATTAACTCCCCAAGTTGCGTAGAGAATGTCAACTCATAGGAAAAGTATAGGACACTCCCCATAAGTGTTGAAAATATGAAATAGAAAGCATATATATTTCATAAGACATTAATTTATATAAGTTTATAGTGCTCAACTGCATTTCAAATTATTCTAGTTGCAAAACGAGCCTGGAGGTCCAAATGCCTTCAGTCAAAGGAGGCTGATTTTCTTCACCCCCATCCTGTTTGAATGCCAAGCGAGCTGATTTTCCTTCTTCCATATATACTAAAAGTACAATAGCTTAGTAGTAAAATTGAAGAGAGATTTAACTTTCTGAAAGGCAAAAAGGACATGGGTTTTCAGTAGATTCCTTCCGTAGTGACTGAACTTATCTGGTGGTTTATGGCCCATGCTTGGGATATGGCTAAGTGGTAAAGTACTTGTCTAACATGCACAAGGTCCTGGTTCCAACTTTCAGTGCTGGAAAAAAGAGAAAAGAAAAATAAAAGTGGACCATGTCTTGTCTTTATTTTATGCTAGTCAATCTTCAGCCATCTTTGAAATTTGTAAAGCTCAAAGCTATGTCACCTAGGCAGAAATTAAATTACCAGGAGAAAAAAAATCTTTCCATTGTAATAAAATTTATAAAGTTTGTTATTGAAGAAATGCATGCACCAATATACACAAGGTACAGAAAGCAGTTAAACTATGTGAGGACAGTCTCCACTATTTGTGACATAATATAATGTGAAACCTTCATCATTCTAGCTTGTTGTCTAAACAGAAATGAGTTTTCTACTGTATGGTTCTTAGAGAGAGCCATGTATAAGTTCACGTTCCATTTTTGGTCATTTCTACTGTGTGAAGCCAAGTCTTCACTTTCCCAGTTCGTCCAATTGCTCATCAGACCCTCAGTATTTACTGCAAGTGCTAGGTTTTTCAAAAATGAGTAAGCCAGGCAAGGGAGACAGCTCAGTCAGTAAGCCAAGCCACTTACTGCATAAGCATGGAGATCTGAGCACATCTGTAATCCCAACACTCAGAGAGTTGAGGCAGGGAGATCCCCAAGGTAAGCTGGCTAACACGTGATTTTTGGTTCAGTAAGAAACACTTTCTCAATAAATACGATGGAGAGGGATTGAAGAAGAACCCAGCATTGACCATTAGCCTCCACATGCAAACGTGTGTACCCACACACATGAGAACATGCACCACACATACATACACATGCAACCAAAAAAATCACTAACTCACAGAGACTCTTATCATCTCCAGACCTAGTAGACCTGGCTGTGACACAAAGGACAGATATAGCAGAATAAAAGTGTGGGGGTACTATAAAAAATAGAGAGGGCTGCAGAGATGGCTTAGCAGTTAAGGCACATCCCTGCAAAGCCTAAGGATCCTGGTTTGATTCTCCAGGTCCCATGTAAGCCAGATGCACAAGGGGCACATGCGTCTGGAGCTCGTTTGTAGTGGCACAGCCATTCGCACTCTCCTCCTCTCTCTTTCCCTCTCTC
Organism: Orientallactaga sibirica; assembly: GCA_036365145.1. Lineage (NCBI taxonomy): Eukaryota > Metazoa > Chordata > Mammalia > Rodentia > Dipodidae > Orientallactaga > Orientallactaga sibirica. The sequence goes on from JAEOAD010000015.1 coordinate 17,140,416, forward strand.
TATCTCTAATAAATAAATGAAATAAAAATCCTTAAAAATAGAGAAGGAACATGCAGAAAAAAATGATCATTGGACTGGAGAGATGGCTCAGGAGTTAAGGCACTTGCCCATAAAGCTTAACCACTTGAGTTCAATCCCCCAGTACCCACGAAAGGCCAGATACACAGTGGCACATGCATCTGGAGTCCATTTGCAGTGGCTGCAGGCCGTGGTGCACCCATTTTCTATCTCTCATTCTGCTGGGCATGGTAGTATACACCTTTAATCCTAGCACTCAGGAGACAGAAGTAGGAAGATTGCTGTGAGTTTGAAGACTAATTTCAGGTCGGTCTTGGATAGAGCAAGACCCTACTTCAAAAACCCAAAAAGCAAAAAATCAAAACTGCTTTATGGAGTTGCATGTGTTTGGTTATGAAAGATAGAAAAATAAGGATTTGCCATTTTAGAATTGAAACTAGCATTTGGTTAAAAAGGGCATGAAGGCCGTGAAAGCCTGAATAAAAACTATATTTCATACAGTATTCCAGGTGCCCTGAGTCTAAACTGAGAATTGTGGATTGTGGACAGAGTTACACTATAGAGGACCATGATTACCCTGCCAAGAATTTGGTCATGAGTATTGTGAGGGATAGGTCTGAATTTAGAAAAATAACCATGGCCACAGGTGTTTTGATAAAGGAAGTACAGGGTGGAGACTGGTGAGATAAATCGCACATATGATTAAAATAAATGGTCTTCTGTACTTTTGTTTGTATCTAGGAAACTATCACATCCCCAGAGAAATTATAATGTGCCCCATAAAATACAATCAAGTACATGGATGAAGATGCATGGAATGCCTGCCCATCCTCATCCACACATAGACATGACCTTCTCCCAGTGCTCACAGGGCTGTGCACTGTGCTTCCCAAGGCTTCTCCTGAAATCCATACCTTGTCATTGGTCTGAATGAAGCTTGAGTTGACACACAATCAGACAAATCCTCAGAGATGTGGGAAGAATATGTGTCTTAAGTAGTACATTGTGGCTCCTGAGAGATGGTGGAGTTCTTCTTGAGTATGATTGCCAGATCATGTGTCAGCTGTGCTCCTCCTACCTCTGCCTCTCAAGTGCTGGGATTAAAGGCATGCACCATCATGCCTGGATGTATAAAATTCTTTTTATTTTTTATGTATTTATTTGAGAAAGAGAGAGAGAGAGAGTATGGGCATGCTAGGGCCTCCTGTTACTGTAAACGAACTCCATATGCATGTGTCACTTTGTGCATCTGGCTTTACATGGGTGCTGTGGAATTGAACCCTGGCATCATGCTTTATAAACAAATACCCCTAACTGCTGAACTATCTCTCCAGTCCCATTTATCTGAAATTCTAGTGCTGTTGCCGCCTATATTTTTATGGTCTATATCTAGCATCTCTATCCCTAAGAACTGCTTCCCTTAGGCTCAGACCATTCCAGAAAGGGTAACTTCCACTGGGAAGCAAAGGACAAGGGGAAACTGTATCCTATTGGGAGTTGGGATGTGTCATGAAGACAACTTCATTGCCCAGATTTATACATTATTTAGAAGAGTTTGAAATCTGAAGACAGTGGCTGGGGCAATGAGCTAAGAGCAAGCATGTGCAGGACTGTTGGCAGGGAAAATAACTGGATTTATAATAACTTACTTTCAAAGCTAGTATCAATATACTTATAATAAAAGGCACTTACGTTTCTTATTGGGTTATGAATAGAACATTAATGCCTAGATTGATTGCAAAAATAATTGCTTTATATGATCATACCTTTTTTTTTGAACATTGAATTAGCCACAGACGAACAGTTGTGTTATTTCTGTTGCTTTGAGACAGGCTGGTTCCATCTCAGGATCCTCCTGTGTCAGCCTCCTGAGTACTATGATTAAAGGTGAGTACCACCATACCTGGCTCAAATTAACTTTTGGAACATTTATTTTGAGCTTGGGATTAAGGAGACTAGCTCAATTCATATTTAATATTTTATAATTTTAAACAAATTTAAGTCCACAATTTATATTCACATAAAAATAATTGGATTATAAAAGCCAACTGTCATAGCAATTATTTTAATATTATATCGATGAGTAATGTTGATTTAGAGAAACATCCGTGACCAAAGGCATAAAATCTAATTTTCCCAGGGTATGAAGTGTGAATTCCAGTAAGTATTTCTCTACATAGCAAAGAAAATTTTTAGTAAGAACCACAATAATAAGCTTCTTTCTGAAGGAATAATCTTGTGGTTTCATGTAAGAAAAATCTCTCATTGAGGTGAAAGAGAAACTAAGTTGTGAGAGGTTATAGTTGAAATTTTTAGTTTTCTTTCTCCCTTCTGACTGAATGACAGGAGAATCTTTTCTACTTCTCTTGGATTCCTTGATTGATTTTTCTAGAAGCAAGCCAAAAATTCCAAGCACCCTTGAACTAAATTCAACCAGTTTTAAACCTATAAACTCTGTTTCCAGGAGTGTTCTGAGGTGTGAAAACTCAGCCAATTTCAGGTAGAGAAATGTCTTTATGTTACCCTTAATAGAGAAGTCAAATGATGTTCTTTCTGAGCCCTGGCTGTAGAGAATTACTGTGGAACACCCGAACCAGACACCTAACATATGCAATTTGCAAAGTCCCTACTATGTGCCTTGATCCATCAGCCATCTGAGAGACTGGTGAAAACCCATAGCCTGGGGTTCTGGCATTGAAAGCAAGAATTTTGACTGACCTTCACAAGGGCAGAAAAAAAATCATTATCCTTCTCCCTAACATATTAATATACTTTAAACTCTTAAATTCTATGTTCAATCAAGGTAAACCTGCAACCTCACAAATAAACTTTGAGTTATAGGGTCAGAAATGCTTATAAATTATTAAATGGTTGGAAATAGGTGCTAGCTTTCCTTTGCAGTAAGGTGGAGTGCAGACATGGTGGAGGCAGAGTAGGGGGCAGTTTGAATGGGGGCAGCTAGAGTTGGAGGTAGTTAGAATGGGGGTCTGCTTGAGTGGGGAGCAGCAAGGATGGGGAGCAGTTAGAATGGGGAACAGCTTTGAAGCTTATTATCTCAAAAATCAGCTGAAACCTTCCCAGCTCATTCTACCCTTATTTTTTAGTTACTTTTTAATCTTTTTAGGTTTCTTTTGGATCTGGCTTTTACTTTTTTCCCAAATAAACCATGAACACATACCAAAAGTGTGATTAAGCAGGGTGTGGTGGTGTACACCTGCAGTTCCAGCACTTGGGAGGTTCAGGTAGGAGGATTACTGCAAGTTTGAGGCCAGGCTGGTGTATATACTGAGTTTCAAGCCAGCAAAGCTACAAAGGAAAGGAAGACACAGAGACAGACACTAATGCTTATTAAGCAACTCTTACCTGAATTTACTTATGCTTAGTTCTAGGCCTTGATACTCAATAGCTATTCTAGCTCCTAGATCTTTCTGTCACATATATATATATGGGTCTAGGTAAAAATTCTGAAACTTCAGTTCCATATATTTCAAGAAACATGGAAGGCTGTATTTTTCATCTGTAGATTTTTATATCTGTGACACGTCATTTCCCAAAGGCAAACACAAAACACAAACCAGTATTTTCATTTGTCTTAAAGAGAAAGAATGACTAAGGCTATAGCTCTACTGTGCACAGGGCCCTGAATTCAGATCCAGTACTAGTAGGGAAAATACAAAAAAAATTCAGGAAGTTTTGAAGATATACATGTGGACAAAAAATTATTAGCTGTCTATATTATTGTTGTGTAATATAGTATTTGTTTTAGTTAAACTTGACCTTGCCCCAGTTATTAGGTGACTAAGGCATTTCACTCTTAGGGGGGTTGAAAGCATAGCTGCAAACAAAAGTAATCACTAAAAATGCTTGAAGACTGACAGGATATACTGACCATTCATATAATTAATAATTTTTTTGTAAACAGCAATAGCATAATTTTCTGAAATAAAAGCTATTATTCAGTCAAAGGGGTTCAAAGAAACATGATACATAGGGGGAAATGTAAAAATCAAAAAAGAAACAAATCTTTTGAAATTATATAACATCACTAAACTTCAAACTTGCTTCTATTTTAGGCTATATTTGATACAAAGACTGAATTTTCCAGGTGCAGATTAATATATGTAGCTCTTAATAAAATGCCAAAATAGCAAGTTAAAAGTTTTGAACATAGAGGTATTAAGTGTCAATGCTCATCAATCTGGCTCATTGATAAACTTGATTTGAATAAACATAGATGAATCATATACAACTTCTATAGGATTTCTTGTTTAGAAGAAAGAATATACTTTTGGAATAATATTTCTTTGAACAAGAAAATATGTAGCATCTGATTTTTATGAAACTTTATTTTTATGACATTAGTTTGCAGAAGTGATCCTTAGGAATCAAGAGGGTATGGAGAGCTTTCCTCCATCCTGGAGAAGGCTGGACAGGATATAATTTGTTCTCCCCTCATTGTGCCAACCCCACACATGGTGGATGTTACTTGGAGCTGTAGTCTCTGTGGAATTACTAAATCTAAAGTTACATTTCTGACACTTATGCAGATGTTAAGAGGCTCATGTCTTAATCTCTATAACTCTGATAGAACCTTGAGATTTGACACTCGTCCATAATCAAAGTCAAGGGTAGTCTGTAGCCATACGCTCTAAGAAAAGAACTTCTTCCTTTTAGTTTTTAGTAACATCATTAATCATGCCCTAAAAAGAGAAACTTTTTTTTTTTTCAGAACAAAGCAGTGAGAAAATGTCTTGGTAATCTTCTTTCTGTGATGTACTATATTAGAATGATCCCAATTTTTTAAACTGACATTTACCAAATTATAATAACCATTTCTATATGAGCATGAGAAACCATACAACCTTCTCAATTTTCTGTAACCAGTGTTTTATTATTGGGAAATTGTATAAGTATTATCAACAACCAAATCCTTGATAAACCAATATATTAATAAATGCTATTAACCTGCCCAACTCTCATCTTCATTGACCTCTAGTTTTAGCAAGTATAAAAGAGGCTATTTCTTCATTAAAGAAACCCTCTCAAAAATCAAATGAAGTACCATCTGAGGAAATAATTCTCAGTATTTGGTATGATAGAGATGGGTATATTTCTTTTTCTGAAGTTCCCCTCATGGAATGACAGTAGAAGACCAGATGTCAAGAAGGAGTCCTGTTGAAACGAGTGCTTAGAATGGTGTTTAATAGAGCAGGGGCCAAGATACAGTAGTAGGACACAATAAAATATATGGAATGTATAGGTACAATAAAGAATTTCAGTTTATGATCTGCAATCTGTTATTTGCCAGAGGATAAGTTAGAGAAATAAATGACTTTCAGTTCTCCATACATGCAAAGGCAAGTTAGTTGTTACAAAAGTTTTGCTATTGTATGTGCTGAAAGAAAAACATACACATTTTCCAAAAATAAATCACTCAATTGGCTTCAGAAAAATACTTTAGTTCATATTTCACTGATTTGACTTTTTGATTCAAGACCAGGGAATGGATCTAGAATAAAAACCAAGAAATAAAAATAAAACAAGAACAGAACTCCACAAAACAAATGAATCATTTACCATATGAAAAGGCATTTTCAGTGTCAGCTAACCTCGACTAGTTTTTATTGCATTATTTTTGAAATACCAAGAAACTGGCTTTGGCCATAGTATTTTCTATCCAACTAAAACATAGCTGTCAATATGCAATGGCAACAATTAGCCAGACACCATTATTTGACAGATTCTCCCAAGAGAGACTTGGATGCTATAAGGTGTCTAGCACACAAAGTCAAATTACAATCAATCAGGCTGGGCCTGGACCCATGGGCTGGGCCCATGAGAAAAGTCTATAAATCCTTGCCCAGGGAAAAAGCTTTATAGAAGTTTAACATTTTGAAAACCAAGTGTTTTGTCCTGATCTTAGGAGTGCTTCCCTATTTTCAGGGATAAATTGCAGGACTGGCTAAAGGAAGGCAAAAAAAAGTCGACAAAGTCTGGATTCTTTCTCAAATGCAAAGGTGAAATGGTAATGATATACAAGATGAAGAAAAGAACCCTCATGGAACCTGCTAACGATTTCCACCAAGGCGGCTGAGCCTGGGACTGACAGAAACAGTACACTAGACGTTAATGAACACCTCCATCACTACAAGGCTACTTTGTAAAGCCAAAAAAAAAAAAAAAATTGACTATATAGTACTCAAAAACAGAGTCGAGAAAAATAGAGTGAAAAGGCAATGTTAGCTAAGCTCTTAGCTAAATCCACTTTTAATGGCCCCAGTATTTAAACTATCATGGATTAAAGCCATGAAAATAAAAATTTCAATTTGAAATTTTATTAGCATGTTGCTAGAATGATCAATAAAAGCATCATCACCATAGGCTTTGTTGACATCGTTGGAAAAGTGCTGCCTCATTTTTAAAACTTAATTTCCACTTCCCCCACCTTCTAAGGTCTCTGTTAGGAAAAGCCAAACCACATACATTGGCTCTGCGTTGTCATAATGCTGGTTTCTGGAATGTTGCTGGGTTTTCCCTGCCTCCAACCCTTTTGAAAATAGGACTATATATTTATTTTTTTATTTTAAATCCGAGTGAAGGGGGCAGTCTAGGGTTCCTAGCAAAAAGCCTCCTTCTGCCTACATTCAAGTTCCCACACACCGGGTGAACTAGCATAGCTGGCCCTCCTCACCCAGTGATCGATCTGCTGAGCCATCTTCCTCCCAGGACAGGACGGGATGCTTTCCTTTCTGCCTTCCAAGAGGCTCAGGCAACCGCGGATGGAGGTGGCCTCCGCTTCCTTCGGAGCACGGAACAGGAAGGGAAACCTGTCTGGCTGAGTTCAGAGAGCCTGGAATACAATGTCGTGTCGGGAGACCTGGGGCTGGAGAGGTGAGTTCCAGGCAGCCTGGGGTCACCTAGCGTCCCTCCTGGAACTGTTCACAAGTGCACAAGGGACAGGATGCATTTCTTGGAAATTCTGCGATGTGGAGGCACCTCCACACAGGAGCCCTGAAAAGACCAATCCTCGCCGCCGCTTCCTCCTCCTCCTCCTCCGAGTGGCCTGTGTGTGCACTTGTAGGGTGGTGACAGTCCCCGTCTTAGTGTCGGGCAGTTTCCCTGTCGGGTGAAAGTCAGCGACCACTGATCCACTGGAAAGGTCATTGTCCCGGCTCTCCTTTGCCCACTCCCTGGTTCCCCTTGATGCCCCACCCCTGGGAAAGCGCACACTGCACACTGAGTCTCCCTACCACCGTCTCCACCCCGGAACTGTCGGCCAGCAGCGCGCGTCGTGGAATCAGTTCCTGAGACTTCCTTGGCGCTCGCCAGGGCGGTGCGGCCGGCGGGTGCGAGAGGGAGCGGGGTTCGAGACGTGCGCGCCGGAGCCGGGCTGCGGGGCCCGAGGGCAGCCGGGACGGGGGCCGGGGATGCGGGGAGACCCGGGGTGGGAAGGAGGGGCGGGCGGACGGTCCCCCTTGTCGCCGCTACTCCTTGTCGTCCACGAAATCCGCGAGCTCCTGGAGCACCCGCAGACGGCCGCTGGCGTCGATGCGGCGCCTCTCGCGGATGAGGTCCTCCAGGCTGTGGAACCGCGCCGTGTGCACCTTGTTCTCCCCGAGATGCACCTTGAGATAGTACTGCTGCTGCGAGGGCTGCGTGCCCGCCGGCACCTCCCCTCCGGCTTTGAACTCCCTCTTGCCAAAGCGGCACCAGGCGGCGAAGCTCTCCGAGTTGGTCCAGCAGATCTCCTCGCTTTTGAGGCCCAAGTGACCGCAGGCGTTCTGCACCACCAGCTCGGCCACCAGCGGGCGGTAGCGGTACCAGCTATTCACCACCCGACCCACGTTGGCCGCGCCCGCCTCGTACAGGCTGTCCTGGCGGATCTGGCCCTGGTGCAGGTGGATGATGTGCCCGCCGCCCACGTAGACGGCCCAGTGCGGGGCGGGCGCGGGCGGCTCGGGCTCCGGCTGCAGCCACAACAGCTCCAGCAGGTCGCCCGGCTCGCAGAGCGCGGGCAGCGCGGTCACCGCGTACACGCTCAGGTCCGCGCCCTGAGGGCCGCCGGTCACTTTGGAAAAGATGCATTCCTGGCCCCGAAAGGCGGAGAACTGAGTCTCGTTGAGGACGAGCTGGTGCAGCAGGTGGTGGTGGTGATGGTGGTGGTGGTGGTGTTGGTGGTGGTGGTGGGGGCGGCTAGGGCTCTCTGGACAGGGGTTGCAGCCCGGGGGAGCCTTCACACCAAACTTGTCTGGCTGCCCGCGTTCGTCCAGGTCCTCCTCCTCATCCGAGAAGAAGTAGGCGACCCCGACCCGTAGTTCGTCCTTTTCAATCCCCGACGGGTCCCCGGTGGGCAACTCGCTGTAGTTGAGGTGGGTGATACGGTCCAGTTGGTTGCCCATCAATGACGTGACGAGGCGAGGGCGGCCAGGAACTGGGATCTGCCAAGGGAAAGAGGACAGACAGAAATCATCAGGGGTTGGAGTGACCCTCCTGACCTCCCTCCCTAGGACAGACAGTTCCTTGTGGGACGTAATGCTGGTCCAGACGTCCGCACAGGAGTGTCTTGCCTCAGCCAACTTCCCCGACCCTCTCGGGTAGGCAAGGGGCTGCAAAAGAAGCCACCAGGCTGGCAGACCACAGCAGACGCCACCACTCAACCTCCCACCCAGCCCTGTAACTTTCACAGGATAAAAAGCAGGAGGGCTGGAGAGCATTCAAGGTCCCCGTGGGAAAAAGAAGGCGGGTTGTGGCAGCGTGGGAGCCGGGCAAGCAAGGAGGGACCAAGGAATACTTAAGGCCTGGACGCTCCAGCCAGCGGTGGTTCCATTCCAGTCCCCCATCCTTTCTGGCCTACCTCCCCTCAGTCACACCCCGCTCCTGACAGCAGCTCGCACAATGACAATCAGATAGATTTGCAGGCATTCACTTGACTCCAGCAACGATGTGCACACTTGGACTCCAGACACTGACAGGCTGGTAATACACCCACAATGATCATGTCAAACACACCCACACTGTCAAATCTTCGCGACGACACATGGGCACACTGAGACACCCCCTCATTTGTACCCAATTCCGGAGTCCGCTTGCACCCTTGTCTTAGCATGCACAAGCCCCCGGGCACACCTGCCCACGCAGGCAGGTGCACTCTGCTCCGCACTTTGCTCGCCTTCGGACTACACCAGGGCGAGGCTGCTCGTTCTAACATAGCTTAACAAAGAGCCAGGAAAGGGTCAGGAGGATACAGTCCAGGGTACTAGTGCGGATGTGTGTGTGTATGGGAGGGGGTGTAGAGGTCCACTTTCAGCCAAAAGATCCCCTCTGTTTCCTACCCAGCACACGATCCAAACAATAGGGTGAAGAAAAGACCATCTCCAAGGCAAAGAAAGCTGCTTCTCCGTACCCGTGATTTCCCTGCTCCTGAAACCCCAAACTCCTTTAAAGTCTCCTGGTCCCCATGGGTGCTGCGGAGGCGACGGTAACGAGAGGTCCCGGGTGGCGCGAGGAGCTGTGGCCCGGCTCTGTCCCGAGGTCCACGGCGAGGTGCGGTGCCCAGCGCGGAGCGGTGCGGTGCGCTGCGCTGCGCTCCGGTCCTCGCCCGCTGGGCCTCTGCTCCACCTGGGCAGTCCTGGCTCGGCTCCGCTGGCCTCCAGCCGCTCCGACGACTCTAAGTAGCCTGAACAGCTGGTTCCAGGGCCCGCCCCGGCACGCTCCTATTGGTTGGGACAGATGCCCAGGGTCTGCCAATCTCAGCCAGGGGGTGGGGCCGAGGGCTGCTCCGTCGCGCGCTGCAGCCCGCCCTAACCCCTCCCTTCCCCAGCTAGGACCGCTCGGGGTCGGGGGGAGCGTGGGTGTGAGCGTGGCGGGGAGCACTGGAGGGCCGGGGTGCTCTCCACCCGCGGCCGCCAGCTCCTCGAGATGATTGTAAATGAGGATGCTTTCCGCGGTCCACGGTCCGTGCTCCAATAGGAAAACACACACACACACACACACACACACACACACACACACACACACACACACGCACCAGTGGACCCAGGCAGTGCGGGTGGCTGGGAGTAGGGGGGCAGGAACAACTGGTTCGAGGCTAGCGCTTGGGGGTTGCGCTGGGATCTCATCCGGGAGTCTTGCTTGGCTCCTGATGGTCTCGGAGTTGGTCCTTGGCTCTCTTCCTGCCAAGCATAGGCGCCCTAGAAATTGCGAGATGGCGCTTAGCGCCTTTGATTTAAGCCAAGTGAAACTGCTGAGCCAGCGCCGGCGCTTGATTTAAAAGCAGAGCCCAGTTACAAAAGTCTGAGCCTTGGCCCGCCTCTTCCCCGAGTGTTCCCACGTTTTCGTCCTGCAGTTTTCTATGAGATCGCTGAATCTCCAGCGTTTGCGGATAGAACAAGAGTTTCCCAAACCATGGAACAGCCAGCTCTGAGGGGAGTTTGATTTTGTCCTTCCTGACTTGAGTTTCTGGATGGAAACTGAGTAAATGTGCTCTGGACCCTGGATGGTCAAAGATGACTACCTTAACACAAAGTTCTAGGACAACAGTTCCCAAACCTTATTGATTAAGCTCGAAGGGTTCTTAGACTATCTGGGTCCAGTCTTTGTTCTTCAGGCCACTTTTTGGGAAAGACTTCTGCAATATTTATAATGTCTCTGTTCTCTATGGGCCTCTTAGCCCATGCCAAACAAGGTGGGCCCTGTCAGTAGCAATCCACTACTGTGGCCAAATGGGAAGTGCTGGGAGGTGTAAGTAGGTAATGTACTCTCCACGACTCTAGAATATTCCCTAATATCTAATGCATAACCAACAAGGAAACCAAGGCTGCCAGGCCAGTGCCAACAATCATTCCAGAGCTGCTACGAATTTTAGCCAGTTGTTAAGCAGCTGAATTGCTTGTTGGCTGAATAAAATCTCATTTCACAACATGAGAAAACCCAACATTTCTGAGACGTTATCTGAAAGCTCAAGCCTGCATGGAGAATGATACCTGTTATCAACCCCTCCCCACCTTTTTTTTCTTTTCTAGACTGTAGACTGTTTTCAGACTGCTAACACTTCAGTTCATGTTTGTATCCTGCAGGACTCTGTCAAGTCCACAGCCACCAAAGACAGCATTTGTCAAAGTAAATACTTAATAATATTGCTGAAAACATGGTTTTAAACGTCCATCTGGAAAATGTGAATCACTTCTTTTCAGAAACTTGGCTATTGTCCATGTGCCAATTGTTAGAAAACAACTTTATATCCTTGAAACTGACTGAACGTTGGCATAGTCTTTTATATTCACTATAAATAATGAACAACTCATTTTGGCCCTGAAATCAAAAGGAATTGAATTAATCACTTCTAAGATTAAGAAGTGTTAGTGGCCTTTACCAACTAGATTTTGGGGATGTCTGGGAGGAGAGTACCTGAAGAGCTCATTCCTGATGTCTGAGAGGGTTATTCATTGAAAGCAGCTCAGCACTCAACTCAATATTTTTTTTTCTAAACTTTCCATTCTCATGATCAAATGTCACAGTCAACATGAAAAGCCCATTGGCTGTTCAGTCCTAGCTGTGTTGTTTCATACTTTTCTAGGATGCAATGTGTGTAGGATGCTCAAGTTAGAATCCTTACACTTTCAATGATAATGCACATAAAATACTGTTAGTGCATGAACATACCTTCCCTAAAATTTACAATGCCATATGCAACTTTTTGATGCTCCCTTTAATTTTTTCTCTCCTCCCAGAATAAAAAGGTTAAGGCTTTAATAATTACAAGGAAGAAGAAATACCCTAATTCCTTGAAGTATAATAAGGCTCAGGAAAGATGGGACTCTGTATTAGTTACTTCTCTGTTGCTGTGACAAAATACCTGGCAAGAAGCACTTGTAGTCTAAGGTTACAGTGGTGAGGAAAGGATGTCGCAGGAGTGTGGGGTAGCTAGTCCTATTTGTTCCAGTAAGGAAAGAGAGAGCAATGATACTGGTGCTAAGCTCACTTCTTCCTTTTTATGCAATCTGGAACTTCAGTCAAGATAGGTCTTCCCATCTCAAATAACAGCCTAGAAAATCCATCACAGACATAACCAAAGATTTGTTTCTATGGTGACTCCAAATCCCATAAAGTTTACAAGATTAATTTGTCAGAGCCTAAGCACAAACTGAGGATAATGCAATTGTACTTTGCAACTTTTTGGCAATTAAAAAGGGAAGGAATAGAAGGAAGCCATTATTAGAAAATGCTTATGTCATTCACAAGATATTGTTTATAAATTGTTTCAGGTATTATTATTATTATTAATTATTATTATCATTGCCCAGTACTGCCTACTTTTACACAGAGGAAACATTACCTCATCAAAACTAGAATAGTCATTGAAGGCCTAATTGGAAGCCAACTAGTTTGAAGAGTGCATCAGTGTTTATGAGCTAGGTGACCTTGCATAAGTTACTTAACCTTTCTGTATCTTAGGCTCTTGAATGAGAATATATAGACAGAAACAGTGTCTGCCCCATGTGGTTTCTGCGCGTTTGTGCTCAGTGCCTGGTACACAGTGAACTTTCAGTGAATGCTACCTGCTCTTATTCCAGGTGAAAGAGGGAAAATGAGTATTCTAACTGCTCTAGTTAGGGTATTCAACCTGTCCCTCTCTGGGATTGCTCCTGAGACTTTGGAGAACCCTGTCCATCCTATAAGTACTTCCAAACCTAAAAATTCCATATATTTCTGCATGTGACTTCAGGAGGATATATCACATTTAGGATCCCAGAGAATTTTGGATCATTTTAAATAGAAATTTCCTAGTGCCTTGTAAAAAGATTAGGGAGTCAGTCGGCTGTATGTGACCTTTTCTTTTGATGGCACCTGGATATTAACTTCCTTCTTTTCATCTTGGTTCCTTCCTCAGCACCATAGAAGAGACTATCTCTGATTTACCTAGAAGACCCTTGGCTCAATGTGTCAGCCTTACACCTGGCCCTGGAGGAAAAGATTGGGAAGAAAAGAGTATTTCCCTTCAGCAGTGTTTTAGACGTTGTTTGCTAAGCAATGTTTCTGCTTTTACCTACTTGCCCTACTTCAGCACATGTTCTTTAGTGGAATGCACTATCTTATTTCCTGACCTTGGCTTCCTCAGGCATGCTAACTTTGATCTGTACTAAGAACACTGTAACTGCTTGGAGAAGAGACTGTACTATGGAAAGAGAGTGCTATGATTTCATAAACCCTGCATCTTTTTCTTCAGTGCATGCAGTGAAATTCCACATCCTAGCATACCTGCACTTGGGCCTATGTCCTGGGAATAACTTCTGCTGAAGCAATGCAAGTGGAAGGAGATTGACCCCTTTAGTCCTAGACTGAACTCCTGAAAGGCTAACATCCATGAAATTTGTCTTCCCATGTGGTCATGTAGAACTGATCTATAGTAACACTCCTAAGGTCACCTAGATGGAGTTTTTACTAGATGGAAGGAGGCCAAGTGCCCATGTGACCATGTGAAGTAGGTAATGCCTCTCCCAAATAAATGCTTTTGGTTGTGATAGGAAGAAATATCCATCTGAGTTAAGCCACTGGAAAACTTGTGGTTATCTGTTATGGTGGCTAATCTTTGCTAAATTCTCCATTTTAGGTGTATTTCAAAATAACAAATGCCCTCCTCGTTAGTACCTGATCTCATTGTAAAGGTTTACATACCTGGAGTCCCTGCAATACTTCACTAGACTCACTTTACCCAGATTTTTGTTGTTGTGGTGGTGGTTATGGAAAGCAAACCCAGACCACCATGCCAGTGCTCTACCCTGAGCTCCACCCACAGTCCGTCACCCAGAGATTAGAGAAATCAACAGTGGATATATTGTTTTCATCAGATACCATCCTATATCTCCCTACTTTATTCTCTCAAGTCTCACAGCTTCCGTGTGACTCACGTTAACCAGCTCCTAAATGTTTTCCCTGTGGTAGCAGTGAAGACAAAAAGAATTGTGCTTACCTTTACCTGTTTGCATGTCTTGATGCTCAAACTCCTCACTTTTTCCTTAAGTGTTCTCCTACAAGTATGGCTTCCAACTTTTTTTTTTTTTTTTTTTTTTTGCATTTTCTTAGTTCTTTGCTTTAACTAGTTCTTATTAAAACATCTTTAGTGGCTTCTTATTGAATCATTAAAGACTCATGAATGCTCCCCAGGAGAAAGCTTCAGCAATTATGGGCTTTAGACTTTTCTTTATGAGGATTATACAAAGTTGTCTACATCTAGCTTTGCTCTTTCTTTGGGCCTCTTCCAGTTTTAAGTGTATATGATTTTGGCATGGTTCCATTGTCACACCTTGGTGATAGGTGAGCTTTTTGATTGGGGCTGAGTCACTTTTACACCAATACTAATTCTCCTTTGTCTTGTCTGGGATGTCTTTCTCTTCCACTTCTAACTTCCACTCAAAGTGTTTAACACTTCCAAGTCCCAACCCTTTTATTATACCTTCCCCAACTCTAACTGCCACCAATGTTTATGGTCTATACCAATGCATGTTTATTGGCAATGAGATATGTGAGAGGTGTCTAAATATTTATAAAACTGAATTATCATTGTGGCTTAATTTTCTTTTTCAGTTTGTTCCCAGAATAAGAGATGCTTGAGGAAAACCTGAGAATCTAGTAAAAATTGTATGACTTCTTCCAAACAGGAGACTTGGTGTCTATTGTACTCAAGATATTCACTTTACCTGATTCAGTGTAAGCATGGAGCATCACTGTTTTCCTTAGCACACTTGCAGTGTTTGTATTAATTTCACTAGTTTCAGCACTCTAACTCTCAGTACCTATATTAAGTTAGATCCTGTGCAAGAAGATTTTCTATGGGATACACTGTATTGGCTTCACAGTGATCCTCTGGCATCATCAAGTAATCAGATAAAAATGCAGATTTCTTCATTCAGTCCCTAACCTGTTGAAATGATTTCTGGATTGGTTCTAGGAATCTGCATCTTAAATGTTCTCCCCGGGCACCCTGGATGCAATTTACCAATCTCTAACTGTGATGACTAATCTTAATCATCAAGTTGATTGAATCAAGTAAGAGACACAACTCTAGGGCAAGTCTATGAAGACATTTACCAGGAACATTAACTGAGAGTGAAAGATGCTCCATGAAAGAGGGCAGCCCTTCCGACAGCAGCGCAGATGTAGTCTGAGGGAAAGATAGTTTTGTTGTTGCCTCACTGCCTTCCTCCTTGCTGCTGAATGCTTCGACCCTGAGGCTGCTGCTGTTGTAACCATGGTTTGCTGACCTTGGAAACCATGTTCTCTGGCCTTGCAACAAGAACCAATTCCAGTGGCTCTCTTGTAATCCTGAAGACTCAGGCCTGCAGCACCAGATTGGGACTGCTGAGGCATCCAGTCCAATGGACTGAGCAGCTACTGGGTTCTAAACCTCCCTAGTGTGCAGTATGCAGCCATTGTTAGACTGCTCAGTCTATATTGTGCAGAATAATCAAATAAATTCCTTTTGCAATATATGTTCATTCTGTTCCTCTGGAGAATACTGATTAACACACCACTAGCCAGGACTATGCAAATGTGACAATGTATGGTGACAAGCCTTGAGGAGATGGTACTTACTAAACACTTAGAATTATGCTCTCCAGACATTTTCTGGTCCACTTCAACAGAAATGAGAGTTGTGCATGGTTCTTTTCTTAGCATATTGCCATTTCTCAGCTATATCAATGTGCTATGAGACCACAGGCTCTTTAGAAGAAGGACCCATATTTGTGATGCTCCCACCAGTAACCCCGTAACTGTCTGTGATACATACTGTCAGGTAGTTTAATACTAATTGAAGAGAATTTAGCTATAATTCTTTTGTCTCCCTGTCTTCTTCTTTCTCCTTTCCATGTACCACTTCCTCTCTCCCTTTCTTTCTTTTCTTCCTCTCTTCTCCTTCTCCTCTCTATTTTCCCCTCCCCTCCCTTTCCCTTCTCCTCTCATCTCCTTTCTTATTCTCCTCCAACCTATGCCTCAACTTAAATTGGTTACAATTTGAACCACAGAGTAGAGAATTTATGTCAGACTTTAATGAATGTATTGCTTATTGACAGAAACACTTTAGTACTTAATAAAAATGCTGTGTGTTTATTTTAACACAGCAAAGAGTAAAAAGAATCTGCTTACTTCAGGTGCCACTTGTTCCTGCAGGTGTTTTCTTCTTGTGCCTGGTGTATTTTTATGTCTCTCCACCATGACTTATTTTGTTTCCTTGTTGAACCTTTATCTTTTTCATGATGAAATAATTTATTTCCAAGATGCCAAAAGTTTGATTGAACTACAGACATAGCACATAGTTAATAATGTATAGTTTCTCTTTAAAAACGTACTTAACAACTATTCCTATATACGCACAGCCTATTTCTAAGCTCTACGGGAGCATAATTTATGCATGTCTCTCACTTCCTTCTCACCATTTCTCTTGCCTTAATGCTACCTTAATCACCCTGTATCTTTACTTTGATTCCAATATTGGAGTTGGCTCTCTTATCACAAACCAGCTTCAGTATAGAAGTTCTGTGTTTGAATGACTGGATTCAAGTAGTAGCTCTGCTGCTTAGCAGATAAATGGTCTTGTATGAAATGTTGATTCCTTTCCAACCCAGCTTGCTTATCTACAAAATGTAGAGAATAATGTCCTTCCTTAAAGTTTTGATCAGCATTAATATGTTCATTTATTGAGCAAAGAATCAGGCTCAGAATGAGGTGTTAGTAAATATTAAGTCTAATTAAAGAATTTGGCCTTATTCCTCTTTTTAATGACCTGTATTATTCTATCATCATTAATGCTAATAATAACTAATAATAATTCCACAGTGAATAAGGCATAAGCTCTGTTCTCTATGGAGCTTACATTGTATGAGGAGAGATAGCTAGGGCATGAACAAATGTAGACTAATGGAAGCTAATGGGCACTAATTTTTTAAAAGCACAGAGAAGGAAATTATTACTTTGGGAGGGGACAGAATGGGTTGTTTGGCACAGAGGACTTGCAGAAAAAAAAATCACTTTTCTGGGCAGGAAAGAGTAGAACGGTGCTATGGTGTGAAAGTTCACTCCAAAACTCACGTTGAAATTTAGTGGTATTTAAGTTCCAAGGTGAGACATTAATGAGTACTCCATCTTTGTGAAGGGATGGATGCCTCCGGAGAGGAAGTAACTTGGTTGCCAAGGCAAGCTCCTTCCTGTTCTTTGTCACACATTTTTCTTATTTCCTCCCTCTGTTGCACATGCTTGCTTTGCCCTTCCACTGTGTTATAGGATACAACATTGGAGGTCCTCACAGATGCTTAGTCTTGTTGGACTTCCAAGCCTTTCGACCATGAGATAAACAAAGTTTATAGTTTTCCCAGGCTAGCATTCTATTATAGTAGCAGAAAAGACTATAACAGGAGGGCTTTTGTTTAGGAGGAGTGCAATATATAAATGTTTGAGTGATAAAAATCTTGCTATTTTCGCTATTTTCACACACACACACACACACACACACACACACACACACACAAAAGTAATTTGGTACAGTGTAACATAGTCAAGGAAGCAAGGCATCTGAAACTCCAGTAGGGCCAGGATGCCAGGTTTATATTGACAGGAAGACCAGGAACTCCCTAGAAAAGGTTGTGGTAGGATAGCAGGTTTCTGAGTCATTTCAGGATTCTATGAGACATACCTTGTCTTGGGTGATTTCAACAACAGAGACTTACCAATAATTTCTCAGAGGATCAGAATCAAGAATTCCAGCACTAAACTAGTGGCCTGTGAGAGTACATAGCCTGGCTTGCAGACAACTACCACCTTGCTGTATGTACACATAGGGAAGAATCAAAATGAGGAGTTCCATACCTTCTTAAAAGGATACTAATCTCACATGTGAGCTATACTTTCATGACATAATTATCTTCCAAGGACCATTTATCCAAGTCTCAAATACCATCACTCTGGGAAAAATTCTTTCAATATTCAAATTCTGCAGGGGCTATAACATTCAGAACTTAGTAGCAGATAAGCCATCACAAGAGCCTGGAAGAAAACACATGTGGGCACAGAAGAAAATGTGCATTTGACATTTATGTAGAATATATAATTAATAAAAAGTAGAGACCATCTGAGATATTAGGATGAAGAGATGAGATTAGGAAAGTGAATGACTTCCAGACTTCTGGGGATTAGGGTTCCCCAGTGTCACTCTATAGAAATATAATTTTATTCTTTTTCCTATAATTGAAAATATGATCCACCCCAGGTGTTTACACATACTTTTCTTGCATATTCTCCAGGTGTTCTGAAGGGTTGTTTTTCCTGTTGTTGGAGAAGGTAGCCTTACTTCCCACCTTCAGCTCTCACTGCCACACCCCTTCCATGTGAAGTGGTTCGGTCATCTCCACATCATCCATTCTTAGAAGCAACTCCACCCCTCAGGATCCTTCCCCTAGGAAAACATTCACCAGCCAAGCAGAATAACAACATCCTCTTTTATATCCGATTTGTCAATACATTTAATTTGTCCATTGTGGCAGATGTTTTTCTTTCCTGGACAAAGGGATTGTCTATCTCTGGATTCCTGTACTTAGAATTGAAACTCTTTGTACCTCATAACTGGGAATATCAACAGATGTGTGTATATTTGCACTGGGAGAGTTAGGAGCTCTCCCTGTTTCTCTTCTTTCTGACCTTGTATTTTGTAAGAAGAACTCCAACATGATGGGGCTGAAGGAGGGAAGTAACCAGGGAAAAAGTCTCAAATTTAGACTTTATATGAGTGATACAAACTATTACAAGGTAGAAAATATTATTATGGTCAACTCTGGGGAATTGGGGGCCAATTTCTTAACACAGTAAGGTGTAGCCTACCCTGAATAATCCCACTAGTTGGTATACTATTACTTCTTAGGAACAAAACTAAATCATGGGTCCTCTGTTTTTAAAATCATATTTGTCTTTCTTGATTTTTAATAAATACCTTTGGAATCAAATTATAATATTTAGGATTTAATAAAATATATTTCCTTAGATGTATAATAAATTTATAATCAAGTGTTCCATCCCACTCCTGTTTTAAGTTTAATTAAGCTTATTGGCCTATGCACCTGACTTAATTTCCTCGGGCCAGTAAATGGACCATGTTAACTGATCAGAATTTGAGAGTCTTTCAGTGATGCTTGACTGAATTATACTTTGTATATGTGAGTAGAAAAAAATGAAGGACAATTGCCCGCTTCTGATTATTGAAGACATCTAGTAGAAGCAGGTGTGCACCTGTATTTTCAAGGGACACAGGAACGTTGATCCCAGCCAATATGTTGTTAAGTGTACCTATGCTATCATTGAAACTTGTTTCTCCCACTCAGTAACACAATCTTTTATTGCATTTTTCCTTAATATCTCTGTTTTGGTGCAATGCCACCAATTTGAAATGTGTATATATTGCCTGCTGCCCTTGAGGACCTTATCAAAATGAGATGACTTAACTAAAATGAAACACCAGCAATTGCCTCCTGCTCTGTTGTTTATTTTACTATAAAAAGCCATGCATCCACGAGATTTTGATTTTTCAAGTTTATTATCTCAAAAGTGATTTTAGAAATACTACAAATAATAACACATGATTGGAAATCAAAGGGGAAACTCCATCTGGATGGCAGCAGCTATTCATAAAATTCTCAAGAAGTCTCCTTTCAGGATGAAATATTGGCAGACTCTCTCATATAATTCACAGTGATGTGTTAATAGAAAATTGGAACCATTGCACTTTCTATTTCTTTTTGTTTTCTTGCTTTCAAAGGGAAATTAAATGTTCAAGCCAAGTCTTCTCTCTTGAGCATGGTAAAAATATGCTTTTCAGATAGTGAAGTATGTTTTCCTGCTATGGCTTCTGTTTGGAATGAAGGAAGCATGCCTAGGAAGAATTGATTTTGCTTCCTTTTGTCCAGTCTCTTGTAGTAATGAGGAAGGGTAAGAATCAGGAGATTTGAGCCTTTCTCAGTTATGAAATCACTGACTGGCTTTTAATTAGTAGGTTCCTTTTTTATTGGACCTCTGTTTACCATCGCATTAAACAGAGGTCAGACTCCATCATGGGTCTCACTAAGAGCACACATTGGAATCATCCTTAAAATAAATTACTGACTTCTTTTCAGAATTGAATCTAAGGGAAAGCTTCAATGTATTTTTCAGTTTCAAAGAATGAAAGGTATCCATATACTATCATCCTATGGATAAAATCATCCATAAAGATGAGGAAGTATGGAACATGCTATGAGACAGGAAAAATAGACCATCATGAAGTTTTCCAGTGGGAGACAGGAATTGCTGGGCCAATGTGGAAATGGAATGCCATACTGCATACAGGGTCTGATGAGAGGATTTCCATGAAAAGACACACCCCTGCACCATTTCACTAGGCTTTATGCTTACTTGCTTTTGGGTGATTGTTTTATCATGTTCAAGTTCATGTCTGTGTTTGTAATGAGGATTGTTGATGATTAGTGTAGCCTTTCTATGGCCTCCTAGGAGCTCTGTCCTATCCTGGCTTCACTCAGCCACTTTACTTAGTTTAAATCAATCCCTGATACAACTGTAGGGAATGTCAAATTTGAAACCAGACTGTAAAGACTGACAAACCTATTATTTGTCAGGCAGTCAATTTAATTCAGTCTATATTCATAGTATGTCTGATGCTATTATGTTCAGTTAGAGTATAAATGTAGATGGGAGGAAAAGGAAGGAGTAAAAAGTTAATGGCAGAATGTCTTTCTGAATAGCCACGAACAAAGATAGCTTTACAAACAACTGTAAGATAAGAAGAGAGACTGTATGTACCAACAAAAATTTAGGTGGAAAAATGTGATTCATAGAAGGTGTTAATAGTGGCTAGGTTACACAAGGAAACTTACCCTACTTCTGCCTCTGGGAGGCTTTCTGGAGTAGCAGGCAAAGTAGTATTCCCTTGTGCTGATTTTGGAAGGAGAATAGAAGAAAATCCTAATTCTAATTATTGTTTCTCTTATTCCATTCTGTCCCCAAATAGTTAGTGGAAAATAATTTGCCCTTCAAACAGACTAATCAAAGAATGAGATGTAGTCTCCTACAAACTTGGAATTGCTTGTGGGTATCCTGCTAACATCTTTCTATTTTATTTAGGTCTATGGTCTTTAAAAAATAATTTATTTATTAATTTGAGAGAGAGAGGGAAGGAGAGGGAATGAGATGGAGAGGAAGAGGCACTTAGAGAAAGAGAGTGAGAGAATGGGCATGCCAGGGTCTCCAGACACTGCAAACAAACTCCAGATGCATACACCATCTTGTGTATCTGGCTTATGTGGGTACTGGGGAATCAAACCTGGGTTCTTAGGCTTCACAGGAAAGTACCTTAACCACTAAGCTATCTTTCCAGCCCTTAAAATTTTTGTTTCTGTAAAAGATATTTTATTTATTTATTTGTTTAAGAGAGAGGGGGAGGGAGGGAAAGAAAGGGTCTATGTCTATGGTCTTTTATTTGGCAATTTTCTTTTTTTTTTTTTTGGTTTTTTGAGGTAGGGTCTCACTCTGGCCCAGGCTGACCTGAAATACACTCTGATACACTCTGTATTCACAGGGTGGCCTGGAACTCACAGTAATCCTCCTACCTCTGCCTCCCGAGTGCCGGAATTAGAGGCATGCGCCACCACACCCAGTTTAATTGTCTGCTTCTTGAGGGCAGGAACTGGGTCATCTGCTTCCAACATTTTCTTCTTCATTGTGTTGGGTTCACAGTAAGTGCAAAAGTAATGCTAGTTAAATACACAAAAGTACTATTAATGTAGGTCAATTAAGTAGTAGTGAGGGAGTGATAAGGTTATTGATAACTAGTATGTATTTTATGTTGCTGCGATCAGGATATGTTCATATCTGCAAATGTCATTATAGTGTATGTCACTGAGCTCTGTAAGACCTTCTCCTTTTTTCCAGGTAGACAAACTGACACACACAGTGGTACAGTAAAAGTGCCCAGAATGCATACCAAATAATAAATGTTAATAATAACTTCCATTTTCATATCTGCTTATAATTCACAGCCATATAAGCTGAGAGGCACCAGGAATAATCTATGTTTTCAAATAAGGTCATATGAGGAAACTCCAGGTAAAGGTTACTGAAGGAGAGGGTGGCTTCCAGTGATAACATTACAGTAAATAGAACACATTTTCAAATACTGACGGCCCCCAGGGAACGTGCTTTGTGGGAATGTTCTTACAGAAGACAAGAAGGTTAAAATGGGTCAGTGAGGTAGAAGAGAGGCAGAATTGGATTTCATGAGCATCAGTGTTCATTCTGACTCCTCCATAGATTTGTGTTAATTGGAAAATTGGTTTTAATTTCTTTATCCTTAACCCCAAAATGAGAGAGAAGGGCCAAGATAGTTTATAAAGGTCCTTATAGCTCTATCATGCTTACATATACAGAGATACTATACTAAGAAATAATGGCAGGCTGAATCAATTTTTGAATAATGGGTTACTTATTTATGATAGGGAAGGTAAATGAAATCCTTTATAGAATAAATCGTGCTTCAATCTAAATTTCTTCATAGAGTAAATTATGCTTAAATCTAAATTTCTCTAGAGATCTTATGATGTTGGAAGTATTTAAAGGAGAGATGATTGAGACAAAGTTAATAATTTTAGTGTTTATACTATTTCTCAATTTCACCTAATGGTCAGACACAATATGGAAAATGTAGCCTAGTCACTCACCTTTTTCCTCTTGTATCACCAAGTGTGATGATGGAACAGTGAGACTCCATGGATATGATAGTTTCATGGTCACAGACTAATTCTCACTTGTTTCTTTTAAAAATAATAGAACAAGAAGCCTAGCCCTTTCCCAAAGCACTTTTATGTTGGTGATGCAAGATAAGTTATGTGAAAGCCTACTGCAAACTTACAGGGATTATTACTAACACATTCCAGTGACTTCTGGTACGTTCATGTGGGGATGTGAGCTACTCATGCCTGCTTTACTCAATTCCAGCCTCAAAGAAGGTTTAGGGAAAAAAAGCGCAAACCTATTTCTGTTAACTTTATCTAAATCCCTGGAGTGACCTGGCTTGCTTCCCAGAACCTCATCAAAACAGAATGTGAACCAACAGGAGTGACCAGCCTGAAATAAGAAGGAAAACCATTATGGCTTCCCCTTTGCTGGGTGCTTGACATGTTTAGGGGATTTTATTTACCTGCCCCATTTGCTGCTGCACATTACCACAGTTGTCTGACCTTGGAAAGTCACTTTGCTTCTATAAACCTGAATTTCTTGCTCTCATATTTTAGCTGGGTTGACAGGATGATTTCTGAGATTCAGTTCAACATCCTGATTTAACAAGGGTTTTAAACCAAGGGTTGGTTCACATAGAAATCAGGGTTATGGCTTCTCTAGTAGAACATGTTTAAAGCCTTGTGCCAGCAGGTGAGTTTTTCATGGGGTATATTGCTAATGACTTTTATTTTGCTTCTCCTTTTCCAGCTAATTAAATGGGTATTATTGAAATATAAGTCTGTTGCAGATGTGAACATGAACCAAACATGCTCTGTGAGAGATGACACCAACTCAGAAACCAATTGTGGGAGCTACTTCTCAGCTTCACATACTTGAACACTGGGCAAAGAGTGCAGTCAGGAGCAACATATGTGGGTGCTCTGGGCCTTTAGACCCACACTGTCTGGGCCATGGTACTGAATGATGTGCTCCATATTTCTTGTCTCAAGACTTGGTGATAACTATATAATAATTGTTTAGAGAACCTAAAGAATCAGGCAAGACATTGAATGCATGGGTATAGAAGGTAAAACCACAAACCAGATGTTAACATGATGACAGAATAGACATTTCTACTGGTTAAAGAGAGGGAGAAGACACCCAGGAGTTTCTGGCACTCATATCATGCACACAGAGGGTTACTTCATAATTATTTATTAAGTGCACACTTACTTATTTATATACCATTCTTCATCCATATTCACAGCATACTTTTCAAATGTTAAAATATTAGAAAATGAAGGTAAACATGGGCCTGGAAACATGGCTTAGCTATTAAGCGCTTGTCTAAGGACCCCGGTTCAAAGTTTGATTCCCCAGGACCCATGTAAACCATATGCACAAGGTGGCACATGTATCTGGAGTTTGTAGTGGCTAGCGGCCCTGGCATGCCCATTCTCTATCTATCTGCCTCGTTCTTTCTCTGTCTGTTGCTCTCAAATAAATAAAAAATAAACAAAAATTAAAAAAAAATAAATTGAAGGTAAATGTGGTTGAAGAAAAATAAGCACATAGGACATGTTCTTATTGGGGACAGTTGCCATTAGATGACTCAGGCCACTTAAGAATAATGTTTCCCATTTCAAATCAGACTACATGGGCTAAAGGAGCTCAAAGTCAGCAAATTATGCATTCAGAAGCAGTCTTGTAGTCAAAGTTCCAAAGCCAAAATTTAAGGTTAGCATAGAAAATTTCCTCCTGTCTGATCTAGCTTCAGCTGTGGATTCTCTTCCCTGTCCAGAAGAGAGGTTCATGCGATGTGATGGGGACACACAAAGGGACTAGATTTCATTGCTGAGCATGAGAGTGTCACTCAGAACTACACTGGAATTTCCATGTGTGAGGCATTAGCTCATGCCCTAGAGGTTTTGTAGTCTTTTAGTTCCTGTTTGTATCCTGGTTTTCTCAGGGTGCTGGCACAGAGGAAGAGAAGCTAGGTGTTGTATATGATCTTCACTTTGCAGAATCCATGGCTCTGAGCATGACGTTCTTTCCTGGTTTATATCCCTTATTGTCCTCCTCTACAAAACCTAGAACAGAATAAAAATGCCAGCCACATCCATATGTCAAAATAAAAATGGCCACATTTTGACCTCTCTTGTCTGAGATGTTGGTGACTCCAATTTTAAAGGAATAATTGTAACAAAGTGGCTTGTGGCCATCTGTAGAAATATGTATTCCTGTTCTTTCCCCAGGAAACTGCATAAATGACACACAGGAGAAAAGGAGGTCAACACATGACCGCTAATGTGATTAATTAAAGGGCTTAGTAGAAATGACCGGTAGTATTTAGTGGTACCTTGGAGAGATTAATGCTGTTTAAACACATGGGTGGAGGGGGCAGATTAATGAATGATTCAGTGGCTGTGAAAAGGGTTGGATTATTTTTCAGTAGAGCAGTTAATAAACATCTCTACCTTCACATTACATGTGAGGGATCTCAGTTTAATCCTTTAAATGCTTTCACCAACTGTAATTAGGTAATTAGTTTAGGGAGAATTGTAGCACATGCATGAGGAGAGAGGAAAATAACAACTGCATATGAATAAATGAGAGCTGTGTATTTTACATCCAAACAGTACTTCCCATTTCTTTTTTGGTGAGGTGTATCAATGTTCCCAAGAGCAATAGTTTGCTCTCATGAAAAAAGGAAGCCTAGTATTGCACTCTGCACAAAACACTGCAGATAGTACAGATCGCTGAATGAACTCCTGACACAGCATCAGGTCTATTTGCACACATTTCTAAGCAGGTGTCAGAGGAAGATTTAAAGCTAGGCTTTGGAAGGCCTTCCATGAGCCACTGGATCTGAAATGAGCCTTGGCCAAGTTTTTTTTGGGTAAAGAATGCCTCACTGTACTCTTAAATCCCATTACATTTGATTCTTATCATTTTTCTCTTCCTTCCTTTAATTATTCCCCTTCTATATGTGTCCTTGCTCTGGATCTTTTCATGTGTTTGCAGCAATGGGAGGTACAATAAGTTAGTGACCTTGCCTTTGATAAGCTTGTAACTTTTATGAAGCTCCATAAACAAAACATAGATTGATGCAAGTAATCATAAGGCAATGAGAGCATTTTAATCAAATAAAAAAAATGAGGTGCCCTTCTGGGGCACTGATTTCCAAGTCTCTTTCCTTGTTTTGTTTTCCAATTCCCCCAACATATAGTTTTACTTTCTTCACTATGTCTATAACTAATCTATGCCTGGTACACTATAGCTTTGTCTGGTGATAACAAGGCTATGCATCATTTTAGAAATACTTTATTGTATCTCTGTGATATGTCACAGAAGGGTGGCCACTATCTAATTGGAAAGATAATTTTCAAGTAGGTTCAATATCATGAATAAGGAACAGAGTATTCCTTTTTTTTTTTTTTTTTTTTCAGTCTCAGGAGAAGGAACATCTTACTTGGGAGAGTGAACAGAAAGGCTAAGAGAATCTATAAAATAAACAGATTAGAAGAATTAGAAAAGTAATGAATAAATACCCAATACCCAGAACTAGGCACTCAATATTTTTACATTAAATGGACACTAAAAGTTACTGGTGTGGGAGAGAAGAGCCAATAAGCTCATGGGAGTGCTGCTGGGGCTGGGCCTTGAGGTATTACAGCCTGGCCTCACTTGCTGTTCTCTCTCAGGTTCCTCCTTGCTGACCTGAAGGTGTGATGCTGGCTTCCTGCTCCCGCCTTGCTTTCCCACCATGCTGTTCTATGCCTTCTGGAACTGTGAGGTGAAATAAGCTCTTTTCTTCCTTATGTTGTTTCTGGTTAGGCAATTTGTTCCGTTAGTGAGAAAGTAACTGATACCCCATCATAAATAAAAAATGTCCATATGCTACTGAATATCTCAGTTCAGCAACTGAACAGAATGTGTGGAAGAGAGTGGGAGCTGCACGTCATTACCCTTGTCTAGCACTGAGAGAGACTATTGATTCAAGTCATCATCATGAGAAAGTGTCAGACTACATGGCACTAGTCTGGCAAAAGATCACAACTCTAAGTGTGGCTTATATTGAATGTGTATTAATTGTGTACCATCATATAGTCAAAAATGTTCAGTCTAGCCCTCATTAAGTCAAGGACTATTAGGACTGTGATTTTTGTATTGTGTTGATGTTGGTGGTCAACTATCTTCTTTTATTTGTTTCATTTTTAATGTGATATTACTCTGAAATGAGTTCATATAGAATTTCAAGGTTCATTTGATTATTTTAACATCTTTATCTGCTTTCTCCAAGTCCCATAAATTTGCTTCCGTTTAGTCTTCCTTCCTTTAGTTTTTGGTGATATAGCACTGCATGGTTACATGCCCACTGATTTTGGTGGAGTGTCTCAGGTCTGCAGTCTTCAGCTTACATCCTGGAACAGTAGGTGAAAATCCCCAGTGCCCTCTGCAGGGGGGCTTCCTTCCCTGAAGTTCCATGATCTTTGTTACTCATTGCTTCTCTGTTCCTTTGAAATACATATCTGCTTCTTTGTTGTAATTTATCTGGCTTTTCTGAGTGGTTTTGTTGAATAATTGTTATATTGTAAAGAGCACCGTCCGAAGCCAAATTCCTGAAAATATATTTTTAAATTTATTAGGTGGGTCAATCTGAGAATATCCAGCAAGATAACTAACCAATCAACCAGCCAATAGACAACTTTGGGAGGGCAGGCAAGATTTTATAATCTGTTGCTATGCAGCTCACAGGCTATTTCAAGAGCAACAAATCAACACAGTGTATTGTTTAGATGACACTGAATTTACTTGAACCCAGTGGGAAGGCTGTTTTTTATTTTCTTCTGTGTTTGGATAATATTTAATTTGTTTGACAACAAATACCACTTGTTTCCCACTGAATTTTAAACATCCCAAAGAAACAATCAAACACAAAAAAATAAGCCACTACATATTTCTTGGAGGACAACAATCCTTTTTATTTTCTGATTTCATTAAGACTCACTTCTTAATTATGATACTCCTCCAACTCTGTGATAGATGGATAGCAATAACTTTTTAGGACAACTAATTTCATTTTTCCAGACTAGCCTCAATGGCCCTGCAACAAAAATGAAGGAGCTGGTATCAATGATAACTGACTTGCCAATTTTCTGACTCCCTTCTGTGGTAAGGGAGATTTGTACCTTTTCCTCAAGTAGAGTTACTCTTTAAAAACGTTTAGTGAGTATAATGCTTTCTCCCCTCACCCTAAGGTTTATGTATTATCTCGAATTCCTCTAGCATGAGGAAGCTTTGGGAGTGCAGACCTCATACAGAATAGCATCATTATCTTTTATTCTGCTCTGTGTGGCAAGAACCATTTCTGAGACTCTTCTAACCAACAGCAACAATTGAGCAAAGCTTTATTCATCCAGAGGAAAGCTGAAGTGGATCCTGACTTCAAGGTTAAGTTCATGCACAGTTGTTAGATGAAACAGGCACTGAAAAATGCATACTTTAATGTTTAAAATTATAATTTACTTGGAACCTCATATTGTATTTTTTCTTTAAAAGAAATTTTGAAGTAGTTTTTGAACATCAGAAAGGAACTTTTTTTCCCATCCCCTGTGACCAAATATTCAGACCTTTCATGTTCTTGTGTTAGATACTGTTGGATGCTTCCTTTCAGCGGTCCAGGTGCAATGCAGCCCTCCAGATAGTCTGGTGACTTCAGGATGGATTATGAACCTCTGTCACTTTTTGGAAGAAATCCAAGATAGTTTGCACTGGATTAGGAGTTACAAGGCTTAGACTCAAGCTGAAGTGTACCGCAAGGTAAATCAATGACTGCTGAAATCACTATATCATCATTTTTCTGAGGGCCTGAATTCATCTTATCTGTAAACATGAAGTGGAATTTGTGGAAGAACTATCGTGTCATAGTCCATGTGATTCTCAGGAGGTAACAGGAAGGAGGCAGGGACATTTTCTTGAGTGCTTTGGAAAATTATTAAGGTATTTTAAATGTTACCATTACTGCGGGAGGGTATTAAAGGAAGTCGAAAATCCTAAAACAGGTTTCCATGTTCCTGAAGGAGCTTACCAACTGATGTGCTAATGAGTCCCTCCTCCACTAGGAAATACTAGTAAATGATCGCTGTACTGTTTCCTCTGTCATTAGTATTCTGAAAAGTCTCCTATATTACCTTTCCTAAGTAAATTCATAAGATTTTCCTCATTTCTATTTTGAACAAACCACTTTAGAAGTCAGCTTCAGGATGCTAGTCTATGAAACTCTCATCTTTCCTTGTTCAGACATTGCTGACATTGTGTCAGGAATGCAAAGTACCCCCTATAATTATGTGGTGACCAAATATGTAAAAAAGCTTCCTTGGTCTGAGAATTTTTGCTGCACTTTTGTGAAGTCTTCTCTTGAGTGCCTGCCCAGGGGCGGGGGCTTAGAATGAGGTTTGAGAAGGATGGGTGGGAGCTTGAGACAGGAATGCTTCCTCCATTTCCTCTTTCTTAACCCCTTACCTTTTCTTTTCCATTGATGTTGATAAACAAAAAACCTTTCCAAAATTCACAACAGAGCTTCCTGCTTACAGATGCCAAGTACAGAAATCTATCAAAACTAGCTGGTATGGATTTTATAAGTATCTCCCAAGGGCCCATGTGCTAAGACTTAGCCCCAACACATGGTGCCCTGGGAAGTGGTAGAAGGTTTAAGAGGTGGAGCCTATTGGGAGGAAGTGAGCATTGGGTATATGTCTTTGAAGGGATTATTAGGA
The DNA here is from genome assembly GCA_036365145.1 of Orientallactaga sibirica. Classification (NCBI taxonomy): domain Eukaryota; kingdom Metazoa; phylum Chordata; class Mammalia; order Rodentia; family Dipodidae; genus Orientallactaga; species Orientallactaga sibirica. The sequence goes on from JAEOAD010000015.1 coordinate 17,169,959, forward strand.
CCTCAGGTTTTTCTTTTATTTCTTTGTTTCCTAGTTTCCTAGCTTTCAGGGAGGCTGGGAGATGCTTGTTGCTATGTGTTTTGCCATCATGTTCTGCCTTTCCAAAACTCCAAAAGCAATAGGACCAAGCATAAATTGACACCATGAGCCAAAATAAATCTTTTCTCTGTATACATTGATTACCTGTGGTATTTTGTCACTAATCCTTGACATTATTGTGAAAACACATTTGTTTTTTTCTGGTTGTTGATATTTGATAATTATTCTCAAGCATAGGCTAAGACTTCATCACACCTTCAAGTCTTACCTCATTGTCTCAGTATTAGCCTTTGGATTTCTCAATACTATACTTTCTCCTAGAAAGATGCACATTTTAATGCCACTATCCTGTGTGCTAATTTATTTTTGACATTGGCACTAATAAATTATGTGCTACAGAAGAAAATTTTAGCCTCTCAAAGTGAGATTTTAAGATGTGAGCACTTATCCAGAATTTTACTGCATGTCCCTCCCCTAGATCCCCTCCCATCTACCCCTCCCACTACCTTCATCTCTCTTCCTCAACCAACTTGCCTCTTTCTTTATCCTTTACTATCTTTTGATCCTGACATAGTCTTTTGATCCAGTCCAACCAAATTTCAGTGGGTGCTTACTCTTGAAAAAGGCCTGTGCTAAATGTTGAGATCAAGAAGAGTTATAATTTAGACCTGGCTCTCAAAACTCTTGCTTTCTGGTAGAAAAAGTACAGAGAAAAAAAATATAAGAGTAGTTCCTGGAATACTGAAATCCTCTGAAAGTTATAGGACATAGACCTTGAGATGGAGTGGTTCAACTTTGCTGGGGAAGGTGGGAAGGAAAGTTCAGTAAGTGGGAGATAGTCCAGCATAATGAACCAGTTTTGCACAGAGGACAGATGGCAAAATAGCCTCTGAGGCAGAAAGGAATTGCAAGGAGAAAAAAGAGGATATGCAAATTATTCAATATGTGTCAAAAATATGGAGGGTACCTTAAATTCCTAGTGCCTGTTGGGCAATGCCTTTCCAGAAGTTTTAAGCCATGGAAATTCCTTGATGTTTTGTACCGATATTACACACAGGAGGTCACGCTTATTTCATTTCCTCTCTTGTTGAAACAAGGGTAGAGAGCATCTGCCAGTGCCATGTGAACTATAGCATGTGGCTACAGCAAAACATGGTTGTATCTGTGGCTTCTACTCACAGTCTTTTGTATTTCTGGCATGAAAGGATACAATTTCCAAAAACCTAGAGAAATACAAAGGGGTAAGTGAAAACATTTACTTTATTGGATGCTATTTTAATGAAAGGCCAAAATCCATCTTTATATTCAGTAACACACATAATCAGCTTTCAGAAAAAGAAAGTGCTGACAGACATCAGCTCCTTGGGCTATTAAACATGCTGGGACACATTTCAAAAACAGTTTAGAACTAAAATCATACCCATTTATGTTTTCTATTCCTCTGAGGCCTTTTAGAGGTAAACAAATCTGAACTGCATTTATTCATGTGTGTGTGTGTGTGTGTGTGGAGGGGGGTTATCTTTGATTAAAATGCTTTCTGCTTGCATAAAAGTTATAATAAACCACTTCAGCATATGCTGGGGTTAGGTATGTTCTTTTAAAATAAAAGATGGAGAACTTTTGGATGAAATAAATTTCTGATATACATAAAATGTGGTTGGTTTCCACATCCCTTTTTAAGCCATGGCTCCAAAATGTAACATGTAATCATTAAAGAGGATGGTCTTGGGTTACTTTCATTAGATTCTTAGGTTAGCATACTAAATGGACATCTTCACAATTAAGCATGAGTTTTCCATAAGCTCCCACATAGTTAAGGAGATATATAAATCTTAAGCACTACCAAGGTCAATGTTATTGCCTTGTGACATGGGAGCTGAGGAGAGAAGTGGCAAAATATGAATTAACATTTTCTCAGCTTTTTAAATTCATATCTTGCCTCTTCTTTTCATGCAGATGGATGCAAACTGAGTTTTTTACATAGAATGTCTGTTTCTTTGTAAATTATTGTTCTTTATTCACAAACTAATTCATGCTTATTACAGATACCTTGAAAATATAAATAGGCCAAAGGAAGAAATTGAAGCTTTTTTTCGTAGCTTTTTCTAGACCCTTCTCACATTTTGCAATGCTAAAGAAATGAAATCATGTGGGTTGGGAAACTGTCTTATTTGGTAAAGTGCTTACTAAGCAAGCACGAGGACATGAGTTTGGATCCCCATCTTAGTGCTGGGGAGACAGAGCCAGGAGGATCCCTGGTACTTGCTGGCTAGCTGTTCTCGATGAATTGGTATGCTGTAGGCTCAGTGTAAGAACCTATCTAAAAAATAAGGTGGTGAGCAATGGAAGAGGACACTTGGCATTAACTCCTGACCTCCACATACATGCACATACATGTGCATAAGCACACAAACATACACTCCTAAAGTGAAAGAAGACCATGTTACATGGACTATTTTGTACCTTAATTTTAAATGTTATATATGTAAAAACCTACTTGAAAGTTACTCAGTATTTGACAACATAGATTGGACATGGACATATTTGATTTCATTATAAAGATAGATCCCAAAGTCCTTAAACAAAATCTTACTTTTGGACATTTGTTTTCCACTCTTGCCATACTGTAATATTGCAGAAAATAACTTAGTCACTACATTTTGAACTCATTTATAATGACACTTAATTTCTTCTAATAACTTATTGAAGTGAAATTTCTGGGTCAAAGGCTATGCACACTGTCATTAATGTTGTTCCCAAGAATAAAGAGTCATGTTTGTGATGCACATGTGAATGCACACTAATGCTTTTCCACATGGACATCACCTGTTATAGTCAATATTTTGTCCTGGTACTTGCTATATGCCCCACTATGTACTGGGCATAGTAAAACATATGCTAAGGGAATGTGATTAGGGTTAAGTGTTTAAAAGCAGAAAGAGGAGCCTAAACTATAGTTAGGACTCATTAATGTAGTCAGAATTTATTTAAGTTTGCTTGGAGAAGTTAATTAGACTGGATGTATCAGTTAATTTTGCATGGTTGAAAAAAATACACAACTAGCATTAGTTTATGGAAGGAAAATGGTTTAATTTGGCTTATACTTCTATAGGCTAGAGTCTATTATGGTAGGGAAAGAATGGCAAGAGGAGAAATATGTTGTTACATTAATAGGGAGGATGAAAAGAGAGAGACCGGAAGAGAGAGAAAGGGAGATATCAAGTGGGGCCAGGCTAAAAAACTCAATGTCATCTCCCAATACCACACTTCCTCCAACTAGAGTAAACCTTCTAAATTTTCTACAACTTTCTGTAATAGCATTGCCAACTGGGGATTAAGTATCCAAACACTGAGTCTATGGGAGACATTTTACATTAAAGCCCTGACAAATGGCTTGTCAATCAATGTCCTTACATTTTAACTGGAGGCACTTTATGATAAGATGATATCACTTCTGTGTACCTGTGTCCCCGATCAGGTGGAGAAAAAGAACTATCTCAAAAACTCTTAGAACCAACCTGAACTCAAGTAAAGTAAGTGGGCTTGAGCAGTGCTAGGACTCCAAAGGCTGGATAATCATTGGCAAAAGCTTGTAAATACTGAAACAAATTTAGAGGAAAGCAATCCTTCATGGAGCTATTTTCACTAAATTACAGTTTTTCATCATGCCATTGACCTGTAGAGAAAACCACATATTTTTTTTCCTGGACTGGAAAACAATAGAATATGGTAGTGATCTGTGCTGGGTGTGTGACCCCACCATTTTGTAGCCAATAAAATTTGAGCTATTCCCTAAACATGTAACTGTGCTTATAAGGGAGGCTAGTTATATTCTGTAGAGTGTTTTAAGTATTAGATGAGGGAAGGTAGGTGAGTCACAGCACAGAGCCTGAGAATTGGTAACCATTCAACTTGTAGCTGTCCTTAACTTTTCTTGTACTTTAGCCCTCTGCCCTCAGTTTATGCAGAGGTGAGTGAGACTCACTGTAGGCTGCTCTGTGGGCCATAGAGGCCAGCAATCATTGCTCCCAACATTCATCATTGTCCACAAGGTCCTCTTGAGTAGGGAATCATGGGAAAAAATTCATTCCTGTTTTCTTAGATCTAATAATGCGGCCTGTTGTTATTTTCTTTTTAATGCATTATTTTGTCCTCATAAGTCACATACTCTATCCTGTCTCCTTTTTTGTATTGGTGACTGGGAAGCTTAAGGGTGAATTTATGGTTGATCTCTATCTAATATACAGGGCTTTGAAGAATGCATTTCACATAGCAGCCACCCTGCTGGCTATATCTTATCTTTCTTATATTCATTCCTCACCTGCTTACATTTTCTCAAATTTAATTTTATCTTGTATATATTTTGTAAACAACTTTAAATTGCTTTTAGAACAAGGCAGGGTAGGACTAAAGAAATAAAAGAGAAAACAAACCAGTTCCATGAAACACCACCTCTAAGGTAAATCCTACTCATATATCACTGTAATCGCCTTCCTCACCCTCCTTTCCTGTGTCTGTCTATCTCCATTCATACATCTGTCCGTCCATCCATGTACCTTACCTGTGGGTATAGAATTTAAAACTTTCATATAATATTATATCACAAACACTTTCTTTTACATTAAAAATTCTTCATAGCCAGGCATGGTGGCACATGCCTTTAATCCCAGCACTAGGGAGGCAGAGGTAGGAGGATCACCATGAGTTTGAGGCCACTCCAAGACTACATAGTGAATTCCAGGTCAGCCTGAGCTACAGTGAGACTCTATCACCAAAAAAAAAAAAAAAAAAAAACTTCATCAACTGATTTTTAATGACTGCTTCGTCTTCTCCCATATTGACTGCCTAGTCTTCTGTCATATTGATTAACCATAATTTACTTAATTATTCTCTGTCATTAAAATTTGACTTTGTTTTACTCATTTTCCATTTACTATATAACATTTATTTTCATTACAATTATCACTATTTATAATACATTTGTACAATTTACCTTTGTAACAAAATTGTTTTGTAAGAATTATTGGCAACGATCTACTTCCTATTAAAAATGAAATCAAGGCATCAGTTCTAAAATATTTGTTCAAGAAGCCAGAGAAAGTTGACATTCCCTGAACCACCCTCTATAAATTAAGAAAGTACATAAAACATGTGATCAAAATATCTTCTCCTCTTGGAGAGTTTCACTAGAGAAGTCCATGAAGAACAGACAAGGCTTAGCAATTAATCCTTGCTTCATCTCACTGCTTCTTTTTCAAGTCCCCATAGACATGCTGGGGGCCATCAAATCTGCTATTTGAGGAAAGAGAGCAGTCCTTGGTGCTGGGTTGTTCCTGAGGTGCTCAGTTCACAACATCACTAAACATTCCTGATTGGTTCTGTCACCATCTAGTTTTCAGTAAAAATACAAGAAGAACTGATATCTCCAGGTATTTTGAGTTGGATCTTTCTCAAGTTCACTTGGCAATGTCTGAAGGGCTTTTAAATATAGAAGTTTCTTGAGATTTTAGCTTTTATCTTTAATTAAGGATTAAGAGCAACAATAAATTCTTCTAAGAACTCCCAACTTCTAGTTTCTCCACCTTGTACACACAGGGTTTAAGGCCTTTTATTAAATGTTTCTGTGCTCAGTCTTAGTCTTGATGCTTTGCTTCTAGACTGTTGTTGGTGTTGGGTTCAAGAGGACTTCCTTCAAGAGGACTATATTGTCTGAGTTGAGTGTCTATGCTAATAAGCATTGCTTTTGTCTGGGCTGCTTTCTGAGGAGCTCTCTGGGGTGACTACATACCCCAGTATCTGCCATTGTGATCACCAATTAGAACTTCTGTTGTCATATATGATAACAGGCTCACCATGTAAGTGTACCATAGGAGTTTAGATTGCATATCCTTTGTAAACACTTAGCCAAGGACTGTTTAAGTACAATGGCTTGATTTAAGGATTTACCTCGGGCACAGTTGGAGGGACACATGAACTCTCACCAAGTTTTTGATATGGTGCAGACACAAAGAAGTTAAATGGCTGGTTTAGGTTTAAACCTACAAAAAACTAAAGCTGTAATTGGAACTAAGGCAACAAGTTGTAGGGAATCTGTGTTCTCAGCTACTCAAGTATATTGCCTAAAACTAAAATAATTGGTTGTTTCTTTCTCTTTAAAGATTAATTAAAGACATAAGATCAGTTATATCCTACAGTCAATAAATTATCCACGATCCCACTTTTGTATCTCCCAGTCAATTGCACTCCCATCCAACATCTCAGTCATCTGACTCCAACAATGATTTTTTAAAAATTATTACATTATTATATTTATTGAGGGAAGTGCAGAGCCAAGGAAAGGTGTCCACGTGGCTAGAGATCCCACATGTAGGGCCTAAAAAAAAAAATACATGGAAAGAAAAGAGAGAAAAGAAAATTCAAGGAGCTTGTGCCATAGAAGGAATAAAGGAGCCCATGTGGAGAATAAGGGCTAGGACACCCCAAGAGATTACAAAAACAATTCCTACATTCCAGAACTGGCTATGACCAACTACATGGGTCCAATTAATTTGTTCATACTTGTTTCTTAAGGGAAAGTCCTATGTGGACATGTGGATTCTTATAGAAGAAAATTGCTTTTTTTTTTTTAAACTGAACTTCAAATGATGACATTTCACTTTAGTTAACACAACTCTTATACTTACTCAGGAATGTGCATCTTTCCAAGCAGTTTCACTGCTTCACCTTGTGTAGTCTTGAAAGTATTTTATGGGGGAGACTATTGGGTCTCTTCAATTCCTAGCCTGCCCGGCCCTGCACCCAATTCTCCTCTTTGTTTATTGAGTTCCTTCAATGAACTTGTTGAATTTTTTCAGGCATTTAGAGTCTGGCCCTCAGTGGTCAATTCAGGACTTACTATTCATTCAACATGCCTTTAATATGATGTGAAGTACTGAATAACACCACTGATAATACAGGGACTGTGGAAACACCTGGCCTTCTGCATGCTTAGGGAACAGCTCAGGTAAAATAAGCTTGCATTTGTAAAAGTGCTCTTGATGTCCTAGCTAAGGATAGACAGCTAGAGGTATGAATGCCAATTCTAAAAGAATCATAAATGCTTAAACTTAATGATCATGGCAGCTTAATGCTGCTTGGAAATTTGGAGAAACCAGCTCTAAATATGATTTATTCATTTATCCATTGACTAATTAATTTGTTCATCCTAAAGCAGAGGTACACTTGTGTGATCATTATGTCCATTCTAACTGTAGAATAAAAATATTCAACCACACCACACCTCAACTCTACTCCTGCATTGTGAGCATCAACTCTGATGATTGTTTAGTGCTCTTAGGCAGTGTCTTTCTTCTCCTCTCCAGGTTCTGGAGATGTCTGTGGGAAAGACAAGAGAATTTATTTCTGCTTGGAAAAGTGGCACAATAATTAAACAAAGTCCTCTTTCTGCAATAGGCACAGACTCAGAGCATCACCAATTTCAATAGCCGTGAGCCTAGTTTGGAATTTCTCAATTCCCATGCTATATTTAGAAATGGTCTAACATGCAAACTGCAAAAGGCATTTTAATTTATAGCCATTCAGCCCAGATTTAGAGTGAGGCAGGTCAGGGTTGTACTGATGACACTTAAGGTGGGCATACTGTTTGATCCACCCTGGTGTTCTAATATACTTATCTGTCATGTTACTGGGTCAGAAAGCAGTTTGAGCTCTACCAATGAAATTTGGGGTTTTTCAGCACAGTATCCTCTTCTATGGGCTATGTTCATCACTTTAGGAGCCTATGTTCTCACCATTTCTCCTTCTGTAAGTGAACTTTTCCTTTAAACATTAAAACACAAAAGGCTCAGTCAAATATTGTTTCTTAAGATAATCTGATTGAGGCAGTTAGTGTGACTGGGCCTCACATGGGCTTTCTACCTCATCCTGTCCTCTACATGGCAGGATCTCTCTGCACTTTCTTCTCTTTCCTTCTCCTAATCTAATAAAGTCTTTTTAAACATTACCCTGTGGTCTATGGATTTTAATTATTTAAATTCATAAGATAAAAATCTGGGGTAGCCTCAATTTATTGGTGTGTTGGCATATTGGAGTATTGGCAAGGAACCTCAAAATTCCTGTTTCATGGGCTGGAGAGATGGCTTAGCAGTTAAAGCACCCACCTGCCAAACCTAAGAACGCCTGTTTGATCTCCAGGTCCCACGTTTAGCCAGGTGTATAAGTGACACAAGCGTGCAATGCTGCACTTGTCCACAAGGGGGCGCATGTGTCTGGAGTTCGTTCACAGTGGCTGAAAGGCTGCTGGTGTGCCCATTCCTTCTCTCTCTGCCTCTTCCTCTCTGTCTCTCTGTCTGTCTCTCTCAAAAAAAATTCCTGTTTCATGGTGACCACATTTCAAGTGGCTACTCTTAGTATTCCAAAGTGTCTCCCAACCCTCTTAATAGTGCAATTTGATTTGTAATAGACCTCTTGAAACAGAGCAGAAAAAAATCAGAGATAATTTAGCTACCTTTACCTCCCTGCCATTCATTCCTGTGGTAAACTCAAGAGGCAAGCACAATGTGAATAAACTATGGCTCTCAACTTGGGTCTCAAGATAAACTTAACTTTTTCAGATTCTTTTAATTCCTCAGGGTCTGCCTGACCTCTGCCATCTAGAATTTGTTTTCTAGTGATTTTTCTGCATTGATGCTGACACCCTAGAACACAATTGTACTTGGTTTCCTTGATCCTTGATCCTCTATGCACCTTTTCTCCCCTTCCATAGAGTCTTGGGGCCTGGAACTTCACTCAGGGAAAACCAAGCCCTATCAATGCTCCGGCGGGTGCAGAGAGAGGCGTGCTTGCTGGATCTTGCTATATAACAAATTGCTCAGAGTACCATAAACCCTAGGAACAGATTTTCTGATCAAATTTATGCCAGTCCTATAACTGTGTGTCTTTGTAAGTCATTGCTTCATAAATAACAGGGCTGGAGTTTACCTTGGCTTTTTTGTAGATGATGGAAACTAAATAAACATTTGAATAATGTTGTTGTTTTTTTTAAAAAGGACTGTCCCTCTTTCTTATTGACATTAGCCCACTCATGTCCAATGTAAAAACTGCCCTTGACCTTAAATTAATAAACCAAGAGCAATATAATGGAAATAATTTCTCCACATGAAATGAATATGGGATGGATGATATACCTGTTCAATGACTAATTGGAAAGAGCACTAACCTGCCCCCAAAGCTTCTTCAAGATCTGTCTTCATCACCAACCAGCTGGGCAACCTGCAGTCATTAACCTGTTGTGGCCCTTTTAATCCCCCTTTATCAACAGAGGCCACCACATGAATATTTTATAATCCTGAGGATGTAGTGCCATGAACAATGTAGCATAAACAAATAGTGAGACCTTCAATTATATATAATTTTGTCTTTACAATATAGATAAATCTTGATATTTAGAAAATAACAGAATTACATTACTCTCTGTATAGCCATTTGAAGTTAATTAAGCAGTGAATCTTAATTACCTACATTAGTTGAGCCTGGTAAAATAAAATGAAACAGTTTCTGCACACTGTCTTTATACCTGCCATTTAAGAACATAAACAGAGTCAAAATCTTACTCTTGGTCACCAACCACTGACTCTGGGGTGTTTTAACTCAGGGTCACATTTTCATCCCAGCCTGATAGAGTTTATGGATCCAAAAGAAGCTTTCTTGTTTGAAATGAGAATGAGAGAGGTAGAAAGGCAGTGTGTTTAGACAGACTAATAAAATACTTAGAAGTGGTAGCCTATAGAAAACAGGAGCCTATTTTCACAGTTCTGAAGCCTGAGAGTTCTAAGATCAAGTTAGTGGCAGATTCAGTGTCTGGCAAGATCCCATTTCTTGGTTCACAGAGCACACCTTTCTGTGTCCTCATTCCACAGAAGGGGTAAGGTGACCATCTGGAATCTCTTCTACGCGGCCTTAATCCTATTCTTGAGGGCTCTGTTTCTTTACCTAATTATTTCCTTAAAGGCTCCACCTCCTAATACCAAAACATATGTGTCTTCATGTGGACTTGGGAGAAAAGGCATCCAGGGAATGGCAAGGGTGTGATAATGTCTACAGATTTATCTCTTGCACAACACAGAAAACATCAGTTCTTTTTAAAAATTATATTAATTTAGTTAGTTAGTTAGCTGTTTGTTTTTTCAAGGCAGGATCTTACTCTAGCCCAGGCTTGGTACTCACAATGTAGTTCTAGGTGGGCCTCAAACCTGGCAGAGTATCACACTCTGTGCCCTGAAACTCACTTTGTAGAGCAGGCTTTCCTTGAACTCACAGTGATCCTGTTATCCCAGCCTCCTGAGTGCTGGGATTAAAGATGTTCACCTGCATACTTGGCTCTCCTTGAGTTTTAAAATATTTTATATGTAAATATTTAAGCTTTAAATCACTATCAGAGTAGTGAAATGTCAAAATATATGAGAAACCACATTGAAAAAGATCCATTTCATACTTCCTGGATTTCAATGTGACATTTCTAAAGCTCCTTCTTATGTGGAACAACCAAAGGATTTCAGAGACCTCACCTTTCTCCTTATTTGGCCTAATTTGGGGACAGGAAAAGTGAGGAAGGGAAGTTTGTTTTTTCAATAGCTTCAAATGTTAACAAAAATGATTTTCTCTAATGGTCCTTAAACCCTTTGATGCAGAGAAAAACATTGGAAATGAGTGAAGTCACTGGTCTCCTTTTGTTATTGTGTGGACAGCCTGCTCTGTTGTACCAGGAAACATGCTATAACGTTCATTCTTTTCAGGGGAGAAAGTACTCACTACTATACTTTGACAGGGCAACCATAAGTAGCCACCCAGTTAGAAAGGGAAGCCTTACTTGGGAAAGGCTTTCAAATGGAGACCTTAATAAAAGCAGATACTTCCATAAGTCTGCCATTCCACTGACCCAGCTTCTCTAGTGCAGGATTGGGCTATTTCTGAAATTGCTACCTTTTAGTTTTCAGGCATTTATGAGCAACCTCAGTACACACACACACAAAACTGTAAAATCCACCATTGGTCATCACCATATTTTTCAGAAAATAAAATTTTCATGCTGAAAGATGTGAGAATGTTTTCATGAGGGAGGCTAGGGAGTTTGATGGAAACATCTGCCAATGGAAACTATTACCTTGGCATCACTCATTAGCTAATAGGCACTTGCTTACAGCTCCATGAAGCCAGGAATCACATGTTATTATACATATAGGGCAGGACTTACATTTCAACAGGTGATCTGTAGACACTAAAGCTGATTTGCTCAAGTCTCTTGACAAAATATGCATGCATAGATCTGTTCCAGGGCTGCAATGACTGAAACTCAGGGCATACACCTGAACATTTGTACTGCTAACTTCCTTCACGGGACTTCTTATACAAGAAGAAAAAATAATAAGAAAATGGAGAGTCCTTCACTTTATTCAAAGTGGCTCACTCCATTTGATTCACAAAATTCATGAGATGTTTGGGGGCAAGTTCATTCCTGGCTTAGCTTTTCATTCCAGATAGCTTAGACTTTACCCCATATGAGTAGCTGACCACAATCTTGGAGTTATAGAAATATAGAAATAGTAGGCCTGGCAGCAGTGGGAGATAGACAGCACTGAGGAGACTGAGAGAGTAATTCAGAGTTGCCTGTAAATGACCATGTCTCATTTTTTTATACTCTCAAAAATCCATCTCATAGGAAGGAAAACATATGGCATTTTGTACATAATAAAGACATGGAGGCTTCTCTTTCTCGATGAAGAGAACATTTTGGAGTAAGTTATTTTTTCTCTGGCTTGTTTGTTCCCTCCTATTTGTGAAAACGTAGTTAACTTTGTTACTGTCATGAGGACCATGAGCCCAGTTGGTTCTTACATTTTAATATTTGTGACAATTACCTATAGTGGTTGTTAAAACAGAGACTGCTGGATTCCCACTTGGAAGTTTTGACTTAATGGATCTGGCTTGAGGCCCAAGACATGTGTGTTTCCAACAGGGGGCTGAGTATTGCTTGCTGATGCTTCTTTATCAGTGCCCACACATGGATAACCACTGCTTTAAGCCAAGTTCTTTCCCTGGTAGCCCTTTCAAACAGGATGCTGCACAATGAGTTCTTTTTGCTTTCTTTCCAGTAAATCAAATAGCCTTAGTTGGCTCTATTTCCACTGTGGGACAACACTGACTCTATCATTTTGGTCTTATATTGCAGGTATAAGTCAAGGTGGGCCTGCCTGCAGGTCCAGCTGCTTCATTTGGATGGGGGCTCAGTTAGGATGTGCTAGGACAAAGGAGCACCAAAGAATCATTGATATGTCTATTTACCAGATATCTAGACAGGAAGACAGGATAAAGGGAAAGTAGTGGATATTGATACAGATATCATGTTTCCTATCTTGATGTTCATTGGGAAGAAAGCTACTTATGGAAAATAAGAATTTCAAGCATGTGTAGCACTTTGGTTCAGAAATTTGCATCAGATGGTTTGTGGATCCAAAGACACTGCAATGACAAGATGACAGTCTGTTAGTCAGACTTGTAGTCACCAGAGAATCAGCTAAATAACACACAGAGGACACACATGTGTCTTGTATTTTTCTAGAGATTTTTATTTTGGCATGTATGTGTATGTTCATATATGTGAGTGCAGGTGTGCATGTGCTATGTTTGTGTGGCTATCAGATCAGAGGACACCGTTGGGTTTTGGTCTTCATCTTCCTCACCTTATATGAGACAGGTTCCCTTGCTCGCCAGGCTGTCTGGCCTATCAACTTCTGGGCCATTCTTTTGTCTCTGCCTCTCTCATTGCCCTAGGCTCACTGGAATTACAGACACTAACACTACAGTGTCTGGCGTTACATGGGTGTTAGGGATCTGAACTCAGGTACTCATCTTGTGTGGTAAGCACTTTATCCACTAACCCTATCCTTAGCCTTGACTGGAGATGTTTTAAACCAGAGTGCTTATGAATATACTAAGTGACTATTCCTATATTTTGCCTGTCATTTATTTTTAATTCCTCTAGGATAAAGAGGGACTCCCAGAGATGTGGAGTTATTGAGCTTTCAGAGTCTAGTAACAACTCCTTGGCCTGAAATTGGCTCTATGTTTTTCCCTTTATAAACCCTGAATCAGACTGTGAGTTTCAGAGACTGATCCTGATGTCAATGGCAAAGAAATGCTGCATTATTAAGCAATATACAGATAAGAAGGAACATGGGCTTGTTCTATTGGCAATATGCCATCCTAGTGGATTGAAATAAATGTTCTATAAAATGGACAAAAGTCATTAAAACATCCTAAGTCTGGAACGGACTATTTTCATAAATTAGGTTATATCAGTTATGCTGGGGCAGGGTTAACTTTTTTTTAAAGCCTTTATCATCAAATCAGTGAGGAGCAATAAAATGTATAAGAAAAATAAGGAAGTATATAGATTAAGATGGAAAAAGGGAAGATTTTCTTCACTAGAAGCCTGAATGTGCACAGAGAGAACAAAGATGCACATTCACATTCATCTATCTTGAGAAGAGGAACTGAGAATGCCAGGAATGGTTAGGAGACTAATTTCTTCCTTAAATTTTAGTTAGGCCACATAGCCCATACTCAGAGAGTGAACCCGAATGTTTCCCCAGAGGATGGATGGTGTGGGCAGCATTAATTGATCTCTTAGCATCATGGGAGGTGCTAACTGTAAGAGCAAATGGGGACCCACCTAAAACCTGGGACAGGTGCCAAGGGGGTTACATGAAGTTTGATCAGATTGGTAAGGGCAATACCATTATAGCATTGGTTGCTATTCTTTCAAGATAGCATGTTTATGGGAAAACAGGCATGGTGCAATATGTTACAAAAGGAACATGGATAAGAAATTTATACATTGGCCCAGGGCATATATCCTAAATGTCTTCCAGAAAGGTCAATGACATTGAATAGAGTTCTGGATTTGTTGTAAACAGCTAGTTAGGAAAACCTCTGGGTTGGTGGGCTGCAGTTATGTTTGGTGTATGTCTAGAAATGATGGAATCTATATCTCTCCTGCTGGGAACATTGTGAGGCTCAACTTGAAGGCACACACACTTGGCTCATGGGCAAAGAGAAAAACGAAGCAAAACCTAGCAATCCAGCTGACATGGTTAGCTCCACATGAGTTAAGAAGAGAGAGAAGCAACTTACAAAGTAGGCTAAAGCTTCCTAAACTTCACCTTCTGCTGAGAAAGAAAACAAGATACAGAGGAATCAGAGAACCAAGATTTACCCCTGTGTGACAGAAAAAGGATAAAACAAACAAACAAACAAACAAAAAAAAAAAACACAAATTTTGCTGCTAAAGAGCTGTTCAAGACCTGGAAATTCAAACATTGAGGAATGGGTAAGGTTTGCAGGGGAACACATAGTTTGAGGTATATTGATTTCTATTGGCCTCTGGAGGTGCACATGTTCTTGAAGATTCAGGAATTTGTTAAAGGTGACTTTTAAACAGAGAAAAATAGCAAGAGGAAGATTACTGGAAAGAGAGGAGTTTCGTAAGCCTTTGGCACTCATTTGCAAGAGAAACAATCTATAGTCACTAATGTTTAGGAATAAAATATACATTGGACTCTTGCTGTGGGGGAAGAACACACAGTCCAGGGAAAGCAAGAGGTGAAGGTAATTTGCAAGAGCTGCCCAATTTTAGACTAATAATGTGAGTAAACTTCCTCAAAAGAGACTTGATCACTGGGCAGAGTCCACACTATTCAAACAGAGGTTAAGCAGAGTCTGTAACTGCAATTGTGTAAATCTTGAAGGAAGGTAGATTATCCCATAAACTATTCTCGGGGAGGTTGTGTGATAGATCTCATTCTCTTCTAAGAAACCAGAAGGTCAAAATTCAGCTCTCAATAGATCTACAGTTACTAGCTTTAACTGGTGACTCCTGGGCAGAGAGAACCTGCAGAAGTGACTCTTCCCTTGTAGTTTGTGGCTGGCAAGAGTAATCTCTGAAGCATTTATGAAGATCTAAATTTAGCTACATGCATGGGCATTCCCCCACAGTGAAGGTTGGGAGGAATATCAGTTTATGTGATCTAAATGCTGTGGGTAGGAGTTGGGTGCTCTAACCCAAAACATTTAGAAGATGTTATGAGTTCTTTCCGACTCTACAGAGAAATCTGTTCTAAGAAAGTTAGTATTGTACTACTTCTGTTTTGTAGGCACTAAAAGTTGTACCCATTCAATATAAAGGGAGCCAGAAAGGGTCTGAGGGAGGAGAGAAGGAACAGAAGAAAATACATTCATTTCTAGGCAGCTGTAAGACATTATCACAGACTCTGGGCCTTAAAACAACTCAGATTTATCTCATGTTTCTACAAATTCAAGATGGACCTCACTGGGAGATATTAAGTGTCAGCAGACTTGTCATTGCTTTCTGGAGGCTGCTGGGAGAATTCTTTGTCTTTCCAGCTACCTACATTCTTTGACTCCCTGTCCCTGCCACCATCTTCAAAGCTAGCAACCTCAGGCCAGGTTTGGACACTGTCATTCTTTAGTTTTGAGTTCTTCCTTCCCTTTTACAGACCTTAATTATTACACAGGACTCACCCTGGTGATTGAGATAATCGCCCAATTACAATGCCAGCTAATTAGCAACCTCAACTCTACCTGCAACCTTAATTCCCCTTTACTATGTAAGAAAACACTGTCACAGATTCCACAAACTTGGGGGTGTGTCATTATTTTGTCTAACACAAGGAATGATAAGTTATGACTTGAATTATATATACTTTAATTTACCAGGAAAAAGAGGTTTGTTTATTTATTTATTTATTTTTAGGAGTCAGGCCTGTTTAAGCATGCCTTTAATTCTAGCACTTAGGAAGCAGAGGTAGGAGGATCACTCTGAGTTTGAGGCAAGCCTGGGACTACATTGTGAGTTCCGGCTCAGCCTGGGCTATAGTGAGACCCTACATTGAAAACAACAATGACAACATCAACAGAAAGTAACAATGGGGAGACTGACATTAAAATTTGGGACATGGGCTAGAGAGATGGCTTAGCTGTTAAGGCATTTGCTTGTGAGGCCAAAGGACCCAGGTTTGATTCCCCAGGACTCACATAAGCCAGGTGCACAATGGGGCACATGCATCTGGAGTTTGTTTGCAGTGGTGTGCTCATTCTCTGTGTCTGTCTCTCTTCTATCTTCTCTTTCTGCTTGCAAATAAGTAAGTAAATAAAATAAGGTAAAAAATATTTTTAAAAAACTCAGGACATTTTCATGTCAGTGTTCGTTGTATATTTTGTTAAGCATATCTCTATGATGTGGTTGGGCATAGTTTGAAATGGTGTGGCTCACTTTATACTTCAGTGGGCAGGAGTACATGAGGGCCTGAGAGGGCCTGATTCACCCTGAGTTTGATTCTCCAGATCACCATAAAAAGTTGGGTATGCCCATATATTCCTATAACTCCAAAGAGTCCCTAGAGGGGAGGAGAAAGAGAATCCCAGGGGCTCACTGGTCAGGAAATCTGATCAAAAATGGCAGCTCCAGGTTCCTCTATCTAAAGGAAACATGTAGATGAGCAACAGAGGAAGACCCTCCACACTTTCCTCCGACCTCTGCAATGCATGCACATGGGACACGTGCATCTGCACACTGTCCCAGTGCAGCATTAGGCTTGGGACTAGGTGAGAAAACCTGCAGTTCCCACTATGATAAATGGTGTTGTGTGTGAGGGTCTACCATTTTTATTCCTCAAATTTATTTATTTATTTTATTAACAAGAACCTCCATGTTGATGTTTTTCTTTTTATTTTTCTTTTTACTTTTCCTTTTTTTTTTTTTTTTTTTTTTTTTTTTTTTTTTTTTGGTTTTTTGAGGTAGGGTCTTACTCTAGCTCAGGCTGACCTGGAATTCACTATGGAGTCTCAGGGTGGCCTTAAACTCACAGCGATTCTACCTCTGCCTCCCAAGTGCTGGGATTAAAGGCATGAGCTACCACACCCAGCTCATGTTCATGGTTTTTATGTAATAAATACAGCTGTTATTTTGTTCCTTTTTGATACTGGTTCATTAAAATTACCTTCAAGGGTTAAGTAAAGTGGGGGAAGAGTGAGCTCTTGATACCTCAAAACCCACCTGACACCTAGAAGGGAAGTGAAATCCTTGTAAGGAGAATCATAAAGATGTTAAGACACTTTCCTTGTTTTGCCAAAGCTGTGATCTACATTACTCTTCACACCTTTGCAAACACATGTTCACATTATGGATCTTTATCCAAACTGCTGACATCGTTGTCATTACCATCCTCATTAGAAGGAGAGAGAACAGCTCGGTGTTGCCTCTACATTTAGAATAAGGTTTAAATAATTTCTTCGGGTGGCCCAGACAACCTAATCAATCTTTTGCAGTTCTGTGTTGAGGGCAAAGGATTATACGGTAACACCAAGAAGAAGTATAAGGACTGAAAACTTTATTCAGTGTTACAGTTTCAAGGGAAAGTTTCATCATGGTGGGGAAGACATGGTAGGCCTGTTGGGCCTGTATTACATCTCACCAGAGTCAGGAAGAAGAGTAAGCAGCTAGAGTCCAGACTCTGATATCTAAAGGCCTGCCCACCACCCCCGCACACCAGTGACACACTTCCTCTAGCAAGGCTCCACCTCCTAAAGGTTCCACAGCCTTCAAGTGTTCAAGCACATGAGCCAAAGGGAACACTTTACATTCAAACCACCACACTACCAAAGAAAAATTGTGACTGAGAATTGTGATTTTGTGTTATTGCATATAAACTGGTCATTGTCTCTCTTCCACAGTGGACCATCTCCAACCTTGTCCAGAATAGGCATTCTGGAGCCTGTTGGCATTGACAAAGGACTGTGCTGTTGTTTGGAAGTCCTGTCCCAGTATGGGCTTCCTGTACAAGCCAACAAACTTTGCTTTCTCTTTGAAAAAGAAAATGCCAGAAATCCCAAACAACTGTTACACTCTTGTGCATTCCTTGGGCCAGGTGACCTTGAATCCAGGTGACCTTGAATCCAGGGCCACTTTCCAGTGAGGTGAGACAGCAGGAGGAGGGCTCAACCTTGCTGACCTACTGAGTATTTGTGTTATTGTCTTTATCTAGCATATTTTAACTTACTGTTTCTCTTCCTGATAAAGTAAGATGGTTAGTACTCTATGAAACATTTATTTTTGTTTGTGAAAATCAAATTGACATTTTTAATCCTCTTTTTTCTACAAAAAGAATAAACATAACACTGAGTTTTCCCTCCCCTTCCTCATCACTATTGTGTTTTTTTCACTACATGTGAAGAAGTGATCCATGATGTGTGTGTGTGTGTGTGTGTACAGTAGTTTTAGGGTTCAAATATGAAAGGGTAGCTTTTGCAATAGCTGAACTTTGAAATGATATTCCTATGAAATATTGAAATGAAACACATTTAAATTTTTTTCTCAATTCACACTAATCTTTTTCAGTTTCTTTATTATTATTCAAGTATTCCAATCCCTTCCTTTTCAATGGTTTTACAAATTCTTTGCCATACACTATTACTGAAATTCAGTGCATTATCCCAGACATTATGTTATTTTGTGTAGTAACCATTTTCAAGAGCTTTGATTTGATCTTTTCAGGAACCTTAGAGTGTACAAATTAGAGGTTATTTCTTTCTGTATGGAAAAAAAAAACGAATATACCATTTCATAACTCTTTTCCCTTTTTTTGTAGAGTATATCTCTGACTTCTCATAACCACATAAACTCTTGAGATACATTAGTTGTTGGTTATTACAGTGACCTCAAGGCCACACAGCTGGTGAATAGCCAGTCCAGCACTGGTGCCAAATATTTAGTATAGTAGCTTTTGGCACTGACTTCACTTTCTATCCAAGAAGACTAAAATAGTTTCCATTTTGGTGACTAAGGAAACACACACAAAAAAATCCTTGACTGGAGAGCTTTTACCACACAGGAAATTCTTCTTCATGTTTGAAAAATGTAAGCTATAGAAATGGCTCCTTGGACGGGGAAGAAAAAGAGGCATGATGATCTTTCTGGAGGGACCTTGTTATAGTGCATTTTCCTAGGGCTGTTTTATAGAGTGTTTATTAAGCCCTTTTGCTGAGTCAGGACTGTTCTTGTCCTGGAGATACAGGATAGAACAAAAGAGATACAGGGCCTTGCCTCCTGCAGCTAACATTGACCAAATGTTTTACTATCTTATTTGTTGCTGATATTTCTGTTTGAGGCCCCATTTTCTAAAATGATAGCTCTGTAATGAATGATTTTCTTGGTGGGACAATTGTTGTTGTCTGCTGGATGTTTGTAGCCCACCAGGAAAATCGTAGATCTATGTGTGTCACATATCATTTGATCTGAACTCCCACAGGCCAGGCTGGCATCATAATTTTTCACTCTACATGATTAGCACACAAAGATCCAGAATTTTACCTAGTTCTGTTTGCTCCACAGCACTGTCCACATGGGTTACCGTAGAAATTTTTGTCTTAGCTCCAAGGCCCAATAAACTTGGTTGAAGTGAAAAATTGAAATAGTATTTTTTTCTGCCAGATAAATTCAACATAAGTTATCTTTCAAGACAGAAGGAAGATTTGTCTATGTTGTAAGTCCCACTGTGAGGTGGTAAATTAGAAGTCAAAGTTCAGGGCAAGCAACGATATATGTTTCACCACTTTTTTAGTTTATTTCTAGGTATTTGTTACTGTTGAAGAGCAGAGAGATGGACATTTTTAGCCATTGTCTTCAGTTCTTTGTACTTCTCCAAGAATACATCCTAGACCATATTACATAGGATAAATTCTCACCAACAGATTTTAATTATCTTGTATTTATTTTCAATGGAAAGTACAGGTTGTAACTTAATAATGCATGTATTTATAACATTGGTATTAATCAACATTTGCTTAGGAAAACGTGTTACTAGTGACTAGGTACTTATATAAACTTTTAAAGTTTTTCTCCAATATCAGTCTGATAATCTATACAGTCTCTGGCTCACATTTTCTTGAAATTTTCAAGTGTTTAACAGGTGTAATACACATCAAATATGCTTTACTCAAAATGCTTCATCAGAAGTCTCTCAGATTTAGGATTTTATTTTAGAATATTTGAATATATAATGAAATATTATGGAAATAGGACACACATTGAAACATTAAGTTCATTCAGATTTCATCTACATCTATGTATACATAGCCTGAAGGTAAGTTGATCTGGTATTTTTAAATGTGACAAATTTTTTTTTTTTTTTTTTTTTTTTTTTTTTTTTTTTTTTCGAGGTAGGGTCTCACTCTAGCCCAGGCTGACCTGGAATTCCCTCTATATTCTCATGGTGGCCTTGAACTCACAGCAATCCTCCTACCTCTGCCTCCCAAGTGGGGGGATTAAAGGCGTGCACCACCACATCCAGCTCGAGTGTGACTAAATATTTTTATTGATTTCAACAAATGCCATAAATTCAGGCATGACAATGTCCTGTTGTAGCATCTTCCTGGCACTAACACACTTTGGATTTTTAAGCATTCATATCTCCAGCTGGTTGTGCCCAACCTATGTCTCTCTTTCCTTCTCCTTCTCTCTCTTTGATCCTCTCAGCTGCCCCATCTTTCTTATGCAGGTATTCATTATAACCACTCCATGTAACACTGACAGTCTTTGTAATTCAGAACTGGGCTTATGCATCATGAATCTGACCATACACTACTTGAGATTTCAGTGTAGTTAGAGAGGGTCAAGACTTCCTAGACATGCAAACAAGTCAGACACAATAGAAAATAGCTAAATGTTAATTATGGAGAACACATCAACATGAGACAGTTCTGCTGATTGGTATGTACACCTAGCTCATGACTCAGGGAGGTTAAATAACTTGCTTGTGGCTTCCCCTGCTTATAGGTGTTCAGTCAGAATTGTGTTTCAACTAATTTTAATTCTAGAACTTTGGGTCTTCTCTACCAGATGATAGGATAGTGAAAGTTCAGTAGAGAAGACAGAGGCAGATTAGGGAGATGTTAATGAAGACTTTAACAGAGAAAACACTTCCATCTCCAAGTAAAAATTTCTACTGACATTCATCCTAATACCATATGCCCCAGTTTACTGTTTCAGGTGTAACTTGACAGCTTCAAATATCTTCCTTAATCAGATTAGCTAAATCATACAGCATTACTAATTATAATTAGTTGTTTAATCAAATAGTTGTTATGATCCCACATCTCTATCCTCTATACCTTAGAGCCATTCACATTTGTATACTTCACTATGGACTTTATTGTTTTCTTCTCCCAGCCAATGAGTATAAATATTTGATTTAAAAGCTATTCTCTGTTTCTTGGGTTTTGTCTCATATTTGTAAATAGCATAGCTTAGCTCCCCCTTCCAAGGGCTCCAGTCTTTGTCCTCTCTGAGAGTCCTTGGGCAAGTTGTGCATTTTGATCATGTGACTACTTCAGGACAGGTCTCTGGGTGGCCATGGGCCAGTCTGGATTCTGCTTTACTTTCTGGCCTGTGGTTCTCAAGAATAACTGTAGCATGTGTAGAATACGTTGAAAGGCACTCTTCCCAGAAGGAACCAGTTGGAATGGCTCAGACTTTGTTCTAACCTCTTCTGGGAACAAGATGCCCTTTAAGGCATTCATTCAGGTTGTCATGTTCCTCTGGCTGCAGCAGGATGGGCTGTTTTCTTGAGTCCCTCCACTGTGCTACGCATATGGAAAACACAGAGGAGATAGCATCTGACCTGGGATGCTTTTCTGAACCTTGGGAGACAAGCTTTTCCTCCATTGCCCTTGCTGCTTAGCTGTAAGTAATAAACCTACTTCATATCACATGCATGTGAGTGTCCAGTTTCACCACAGTCAGGCAAACAGGAAGGGTGCAGACCCGTGGGCAGTAGATTGATAATGATTCATCTTGATTGTCTTAAACATGATGGGATTTAAATCAACATGGACCATACCTGTGAGCCTATGAGAGTATTTACAGGTATGCTAAACTGAGTAGAGAAGACCCATCTTGGATGTGGGCAGCACTGTTCCATGGACTGGGATCATGGAATGAATAAAGAGGAAAAAGTAAGCTGAGCAATGGCATTCATTTCTTTCTGATTCCTAACTGCAGGCATAATCTGAGCAGCTGCCTCATGCTTGTGACTGCTATATCCTCTCCATCCATTAATGGACTTTATCTGTCTTTATGAGGCAAAAGGCCCTCCTTCCCTTAAGCTGCTTCTTGTCAGGTATTTAGTCACATCAATGAGAAATTAAATAATACAGCTAAAGTGGTCACCTGTGCATAGTGAGTCTGCTTCACTAGTCCCTTCCCATTGATTTCATGATTTTTCTGCTTCATACCACATAATTGCCATGTACTTCCTACACACTAGACTTCAACCTTAAGGACCTTCTTCAGCTTTGTTATACTCATCAAAAGTGGCTTCAATAGAAGGCTGTGACTGAATTCACTGATGGTGGGTGAGTAGAGATCTTGGAATAACTAGAACATAGGCATTGAGTTTAGAATCTAAGCTTAATTTTAGTCACATAAAGGTTATTTGGCCTCGTTTTTAATTTCTTTACCTCTATCTCTACCATAGACTTTTCTCTATTTCACCTTTATGGAATGTTGTAATTGCTTTCCTCGCCATTTCACCTGGACTATCTTTTGAAACTCAAAATTCTCTGTACTATAGACAAAAATTTGTATCTTTGCTAATCTTGTCCTTATATCTCAGGCTACCACTCTTCCATATAACTATGGAAAGCCAGGTTTTAAACAAATTCCTTTATATAGGTATTCCTTATGTTTTGCTTTTGGCTGTATCTGGAAATGTATCTTAAAAGGATGTCATATTTCCCTTCCAATGGGAAAGATATAATTTCAATAAACTTAGGGCAGGAACTGTGTCACCTTGCAGCTACAAATGTTTTGGCAAGTATTGTCCCGGTGCCATAAAAATCACTAAATGTCTGCCTTAGAAATGCAAAGCAAGTCCATGATCTCTTTCTGAGATGGTCTTCAGTGGTGAATCAGTGGCTGACAATTAATAAAGAACTGCCTTACCACCCAAACAAAAAAGAAGTTTTCTAAGTATTCTGCCTTTTTTTTTTTTTACTAGCTGAATATTTGTGATATTAGCTCATGGTTTTTAAAAGTTAATAACACCCCCACACAATGTACAAACAACAAATGACCGATTCACTATTTCTTGGTTTTCAAGAAAAGGGAAAACATAATATTTAGGTTTTTTTTTTTTTGTCAGATTAAATCATTTTCCTAGGACATCTGAATTTAATCCAGGTTATAAGAAATATAAAAATTACTACATTTAGCAAATCTATGTAGCATGAACTTTCTTTCATTTTTGCCTAAGTGGAGTCCATTCATATTCATTTTTTTTTTACCTTATTCACTTAATTTTCCTTGACATAACCTACATAGTCTACATAGACTTGAGGATAGTGCCATAAATAGATTAATTTAGTTTTTATAAATTTAAGGATAGATGGGCTGGAGAGTAGCTCAGTGGTTAAAAGTACTTACTTGCAAAGCCTGCCAGTCTGGGATTAATTCCCCAGTACCCAAATAAAGCCAGGTGCACAAAGTGGCACATGCTTCTGGAGTATGCTTTTAGTGGCAAAAGGCCCTGGTGTGCCCATTCTCTCTTTCTCTTTCTCACTCACTCTCTCTCTATATATAGCTCTCAAATGAATAGAATATAAATTTAGGATAGAATAACCCTAACTCCACCCTTCCTTATAAACTTCTTTTATTAGATATTTTAAATGTCTTATTGGTTAAAATTTATTAAATTATATTGTAATGTCATTTATTCTTTCAGTTTCCAAGTTGTCTAAGACTATAAGTAATTCTCATGAAATGGGGATACTTTGAAATTCTTTAGGTCATAAAATCACTTCAGTTGACTATTTCAAATCTGCCTATGGTTACCTCAAACAACAGGGGAATGAAATTGCTTTTATCCACTTTTTTCAGAAGGCAACAGAGTAAGATGCAACTTTGGCACTAGGCACACATTTGTCACTTTCTTTGTAGGATATGCAGAAATGCATGAAATTTCATGATCTGCTAGTACTTATATTTTTGCATAAAGAACACATTAAAATAACAACTAGTGGAAAGTTTCACACCATGAAGCCTTGGTTAAAGTACAAAATTATCAAAAATATTGTATAATATTATCGTCCAGCTACATGTAGAAGATGCATATAGAATATAGATAGATTTTATGTTTAGACTTGTATCCCATCCGTAAGTTATAAATATATACATATATATATATATATATTTTAAAATGCAGTAAAATTTCAGATTTTTTTAAAATCTGAAAGAAAAATATAGTAACTAAATTATAAGTAAATAAGAACTAAATAAGTAAATACTTTGGAGAAAATAGCTTTATAAAGCACATTTAGAAAAGAGAAATAAAAGTTCAGGACATAATAGGAAACTCTTCTAGAGCATAATGCACTAAACTTTTACCTTCTTTTGTCATCAAATTAATCATCTGACTAAATTGAAAAAATATGTGTGGCAACCCTCACTGTTAAAGCTCATGTTACCAAGCTTCTCTAAAAGGAATACTCAGTTAAGGAAATCTATTTTTAAGAGGTATATAATAAAAATGATAAAAATAAAAAATAATGATGGGGTTGGATCATCTTGAGTTATATAATTTCAGAATATTTTAAGGCAAAAAAAGGTGATCTTTCATATCAGCTAATAATATAAGAAGAATTGCAATGTTTCAGTGATGTTTAGACATGTTCTACCTTAACAACTCCCTTGTATAGCTCCACATTTAGGTTCTGATGATGATATCAATCTTCAATAAGTAAGAAAAACTTGTAAGTTTTTTCTTTTGAGACATTATTTATTCAAGAGATAGAGAGTCAGAAAGAGGGAGAGAGAGGTAAAAGAGGGAGAGAAAGTAAATTAGTTTGGGTATAACAAGGCCTCCAGCCACTGTAGACAAACTCCAGATACATACTTCATTTTGTGCATCTGGCTTTTGTGGGTACTAGGGAATTGAACACAGACCTTCAAGCTTTGCAAGCAAGTGCTTTTAACTGCTGAGCCATCTCTCCAGCCCTTTAAAAATATTTATTCATTTTCCTGAGATTTTTTAAATTTTATTTTAATTTTACATTCATGTTGGTACCTCCGGTAGCCTCCTCCCTGACCTCCCCCCTCTGAAGGGACCCTCATCATTGGGGAATGTGGGTTATGCATTATGGGAGTAGCCAACAGTTATGGGGGAGAGGCAAAGTCTCTGTGCATAATGACCCAACTTGTGGCTCTAACACTCTTTCCACCCTCTCTTCTGTGAATTTCCCCAAGCCATGTTGGGTTCATTTTAGTTCTACTTCAGTGATGAGGTCTTGGGAGCCTCTGTGTCTCTGGATATCTGGCTTAGTAGGAGTTCAATGTTCTCTGTGTTTATTTCCTTCAGCCTTGTCCTGGTGTTGGATTCACCAAGAGAGCTGCATTCTTGCCCATTTCCCCCATTACTCTATGGGGCTGAAGGTGTGAGGTGTGATAGGCTGATCCTTTCTTCAGGTTCATCATCCATGTGAAAAAGAGAAGTAAATTCTCCAACAGAGAGAGAAGTTAGTACCAGATTGATGGAATGGCTATAGTTGTTTTAGAGAGAATTTTATATGCGTAGGCCCTCTTCTAGCCCACAATTGGTGGGAGTTTGATACTGGAGAATGGGCTCATTTTTTGTAAAGGGTTTTGACTTATTTCCCAGTTCCAGCTATGAGTTCCATTCTACTGAGTGGATCTATTAGCCAAATCAAGAGCAATTGGTTACCCACTACTGCTGTCTGCCACTATTGCACTTGTTTGAGTATCATGGCAGGTTGTTTACTGGTGAGTAGCTTAAACTGCGAGTTGTTTGGACAAATGTCGGTCATTTTCCCCCAGTCACTCATGCAGCACCCTCCAGCACTAGACTAACTGCCTGGGGACTGCCCCCTTTAAGATTCCAACCAGGTCACTCCATGTTTTGTCCCAACAGCATATGGTGTCTTTGGCAGTAGGGTCTTACCATTAATCTTTGGTGGGTCATCAAGAACTCTGACAGAAATCTGTCTTTATTTTGGAAACCTTATAGGTCTCTCTGATCAACAGCTCATTGTGAATGTTAACCCCATGCTGGTATTGGGAGTTACAAGTCAGCGCCAAGGAAGGTGAAGAAAGAAAAAGATAGGTTATATAAAAGAGAAAGAGAATATAGAGATGAGAGGGAAAGAGAGAGGCCTGCTGAAGGATCAGTGTTTTAGCCTGTTGTTCAGAGTATAGGATTTTATGGTATCATTTCCATTTGGGTCCCTATTTGTGTCCCCCACCCTTACCCTCCTTCCCACCCTTATGCTCCCTCCCACCATGTCCCTCCCCTCCCATCCAACCCTCCCTATTGTCTGGTCCTCAGGGTATTTATTAGGTATGACAGCATCTTGGGTGGATTAAGGTTAGGAGTCACAGATGAATGAGACCATGCAATGATTATCTTTTTGTGATTAGGTGAGCTCACTGAGAATGGTCTATTCCATGTTCGATCATTTTTCTTCAAATTCCATTGTTTCGTTTTTCCTTACTGCTGTGTAGAATTCCATATTATAGATATACCACATCTTTATTATTCGTTCATCTAATGATGGACATCTGGGTTGATTCCAGCTCTTAGCTGTTATGAATTGAGCAGTTATAAACATGGTTGAGCAAATCTCTCTGATCTGAGGCTTGGAGCTTTTAGGGTAAATGCCCCTTAAGGGAATAACTGGATCTGTTGGTAGGTCTATAATCATCCTTTTCAGGAGTCTCCATATAGCTTTCCATAGTGGTTGTACCATTTTACATTCCCACCAACAGATTTTGATTGTTGTTATTGCTGTATATGTGTGTACCTCTGTTAAAAAATTATTATGTGCCCCTGTTTAAAAAAAAAATAATAATAGGTCTCTTGTGAGGAAGCCCAGTCTCTTGCAAGGAAGACAGGAAAATTCTCTCTAAAATAAAAATGGCCATCCCTTCTATCTGGTGCTAACCTCTCTCTCCGTTGGAGAATTTGCTTCTCTTTTTCAGATGGATGCCTAACCTAAAGGGAGGATCAGCCTATTGCACCTCACCAGGATCCCAGCTGAAATCAGAGTAATGGGGGAAATGGGCTAGAGTTCAGCTTTCTTTCTGAACCTGACACCAGAACAAGGCTGGAGGAGATAAACACAGAGAACATTGAACTCTTACTAAGCCAGATATCCAGAGACACAGAGGTTCCCAAGACCTCATCACTGAAGTAGAACTAAAATGAACCCAATGTGGCTCAGGGAAATTCATAGAAGAGGGGGTGGAAAGAATATTAGAGCCACAAGTTGGGTCATTATGCACAGAAACTTTACCTGTCCCCCATAACTGTTGGCTACCCCCATAATACACGACCCACATTCCCCAATGAGGAGGGTCCCTTTTAGGGAGAGGACAGGGAGGAGTCTACTGGAGGCACCAACATGAATGTAAAACTAAAATAAATAAGTAATTTAAAAAATTAATAAAAAATAAATAAAAATTAAAAGGGCTGGAGAGATGGCTTGGTGGTTAAGGCATTTGCCTGCAAAGCCAAAGGATCTAAGTTTGAATCCCCAGGACCCACATAAGCCAGATGCACAAGGTGGCACATGTGTCTGGAGTTTGTTTGCAGTGGCTAAAGGCACTGGCATGTCCATTCTCTCTCTCTTTCTCTCTCTCTTTCCCTCCCCCCCGTGTGTGTGTGTGTGTGTGTGTGTGTGTGTGTGTGTGTGTGTGTCTGCCTCTTTCTCTCTCATGCTCTCTCAAATAAATAAATTTTAAAAATTATGTGCCCCTGAAGCACCCTGTGTTCTTGTCTGCAGCAAGGGAATCCTGGCCTAAAATTGGGTGGAACAGAACATCACAGGTGGCCTCTTCATTGCTCTTCTGCCCTTTCTTATTTGAGGTGGAATCTCTTAACTGATTTCTGAGCTTGCTGATTTTTTTAAATTTTTAAATTATTTTTTAATTTATTTTTGGAGAGAGAAACAGAGAGAGATAGACAGAGAGGGAGAGGGAGACAGAAATGGGTGCACCAGCAGTCTCTCAGCTGCTGTGAACGAAATCCAGATGCTTGCGCCCCCTTGTGAGCAAGTGTGGCATTGCGCCCTTGCCTCACTTTGCATCTGGCTAAACGTGGGACCTGGAGATTGGAACCGCTGGACATTGGAACCAGCATTCTTAGGCTTAGCAGGCAGGCGCCTTAGCTGCTAAGCATCTCTCCAGCCCTGATTTTTTTTTTTTTTTTTTTTTTTGTGAGTCTGGATGAGTCCCAGGTCTCTGCTCCCCTTTTGTGAGACTGGGTTAACAGGCATGTGTGACCAAACCACCAGTGGTCAGTCTTAGGTTCTCAGGAAGACACTTAACCACTGACCTATCTTTCCAGCTCTTCTTTAATTTTTCCTTAAAAAAACTGAAATGGCTGGGCATGGTGGCATAAACCTTTAATCCCAGCACTTGGGAGGCAGAGGTAGGAGAATCGCTGTGAGTTTGAGGCCAGCCTGGGACTCCATAGTGAATTCCAGGTCAGCCTGGAGTAGACTGAAACTGTACCTCAAAAATCCAAAAATAAAAAACAACAACAACAACAACAAACCTGAAATGTACTTCTTTCTGTGTTTATATTAAGAAAAAAATAGTAAATTCTTTTCTTAGCCTCCCCTACCATTGATTTGAGTGTGTGGGTGTGGAATTTTATAATAACCAGCAATCTGAGGGGCTAGGGCGTATGCAGTTAAGAGGTAGAATGCTTGCCTGGCATGTGAATACACTATCTTGCTCTGCATAAAAAGGAAAACAAAGTTGAGACCCAGGAATATGGTCCACTGCTGGTACCCCTGAATGCCTGATAGTCAGGATGCAGCCAGAGGGCTTCAAAGATCAGCACTAGGTCACTGCTTAGAACCTTGGTCCCCTGAATCCAGCCAGTTCTGTTCTGCTTTCCTAGTTACCACAGGAAGCAGAGAATTTTCCTTGCCAAATCAAACAGTGGGAAGCTGAAATGCCCATTAAAATTCTCCTCACTAATTCATGATAAGGCATTAAAAATTTAAAATCTATCCCTTTTGTCAAGTACTTTTGCTTTTATTAATTATCTAATCACAGCAGGCTCGATTGATTAATAACCCTTGTTACATGCCTTCCCAGCGTATTGATAAGGTCCACCTGAGGACTATCATGTACAGGAAGGAAAGTTTATTTTAAAATTATTAGATCATTTAAAATGAAGGCAAATATAACCCAGTCTCCAAAGAATTGTGGGAAACTCATGAGGGGGGTCGTCACTTTCACTGGTAATGTTGAGAAGTTTCACTCATCAGTATGGAGCCTATTGAGGGGAATATCTTAAATACAAATTACATTTTATGATGGCAAAAAACTTAAAACAGTTGGAGACTAGCAAAAAAAATAAATTGCCTTGAGTAGTAAAGAAGGTGAAATTCTAAAACACACTATAAAGACAAACACATGATATTCCTATTGTTGTTTATTTTGAGAAGGAGACAAGTAAATTTTTTTTTAAAAAAAGCCAATAATTTTCTATTTTTATTTGTTCAGACAATGAAAAGGTCACTATCCAACCTGCTGATACATTGTTCTCTCAGGAAATATGACCACTGCAGTGATTTTTCAACTTGTAATTACAGCCAGCATGCAAGGAGCAAGCACATTTGCATAATATAGAGCAATGTGCTACCAGCATAACAAAATGTAGAATTCAACAGCCAGATCTGGCAAAATTAACTGGACCTAAGGGGGGACTAGCTCTTACAGTCTACATTGAACATTCCCAGGATCTCTAGAAAGTAGGTATTTTGGAGGCTGATAGTGGGAACAGATGTTTCCTGTGATGCCTACCCTTTCTGCAGATGGTACATAGAAGGTGCTACAACAACTGAGCAGTAAGAAATTAGAACTAATCCTTTATGTCTGCATGTGGGAGAACTGGGATTCAAAACTCTCAAGAAGCTTGCTCTAAGCCACTCTGGAGACAGTGGTTCGAATGGAACGAAAGTAGTGTCAGATGACTTCAGATTCACTGAGGTTGTTATAGTCTGAATCAAATAAACCTGCCATTATTCAGTGTCTCAGGAAATGCTTGCATCTCACCTATTCACATAGTCAGCATCTGAAAGATGACTTAATTCCCCTCCCCCATTTCTGTCACACTTTGGGAGTAGGACCTTTAAAATGGTGATGTGAAGTTAAGGGATTTCCCAATGCAGCCTAGACTTAATCCCAGGAGTGGGCAGTCATGTCTCTTGTCTCCCAGGTGACTGTTCCTTCTGATACAGCCCATTATGTTACTTTGCCAAGTTGCTTACATTTAACAAAGTGTATCAGTCAGACCAGCATTGCTTAACTCTTAGAGAGCCAAAAAGTAATATGATGTAAATACTTAAGGAAGTGATTAGAAAGGTGTAATAAACTGGGCTGATACTAAGAAACACTAAAGGGTTGAAGAAATGGCTCAGCAGTTAAAGGCACTTGCTTACAAAGCCTGATAGCCCAGATTCCATTCCCTACTTCCCATGTAAATCAAGATACGCAAAGAAGCACACATGTCTGGAGTTTGTTTGCAGGGGCAGGAAGCCCAGGAGCTCCCATTTATTCTCATTTTCTCTCTCTCTCTCTCTCTCTCTCTCTCTCTCTCTCTCTCTTTCTCCTTGCAAATAAATAATTAATAAAAATATTTTTAGCCAGGCATGGTGGTGCATGCCTTTAATCCCAGCACTTGGGAGGCAGAAGTGGGAGGATCACTGTGAGTTTGAGTCCACCCTGAGACTACATAGCTAACTTCAGGTCAGCCTGGGCTAAAGTGAGACCCTACCTCCAAAAACAAAACAAAACAAAATTTAACAAAAGAAAAGAAATATTAAGATTATGTCTGGTCTTGGAGTCTTATCAGGTGAACAGCCCCAAGCTGAGGCAGGCTCCGTTCCAGTCATGCTGAGCCTTGCACATCCAGCACGTTGCCCTTCCTAGGTCTAGTGCCAGCAGCACCCAGAAATTGCTCTAGCTCTTTTCTACTGGTGTTTTGCTGTCTTTAAACTTCAGGCTAGGTCTGCTTTAGTCTTCTAGTTGCCTAACGATGATATATCCTAGAAGCTACTCATATGTACATTTTATCTATTATTTGAAACCTTACGGCATGTGCCCCTTGTGTTCTGCTGCCTTAGAGTTCCAGAGCAAATTATGACATGAGCAAAGATTTCAAAAGAGAAGAAGTTTTCAACTGTGGATTCTTTAGTTAAAAATACAAAATGGCTTTAATTTTAAGTGTGGTCATCTAAATGTTACCAGCATGGAATAGCAAGAGAAGGACATTTGAGCTATAGACCATTGCTCCACTCCAGATTTCATCATGAAGTAACTTGATGATCCAGTCAAGTCACTCACTCACTCCTCCAAGAGCCTTAGCAAAATGATACTAGCTGGAGTCTAGGGAGCATGCCAGGCTGCAGCTCTTTGGACTTCACACCATGACCTCTGTTACAAAAGAAGTGCCTCCCTGACTTGTTGACAAGTGCCAATTACTTCATGCTTATGGGAAACAGGCTACACTCAAATAGTCCACCATGTTTTTGAAAAGACTATGGATCAGGTTCCCAGAATATCTTGACAAATCTCTAAGAGTTATCTAATCCTCATTCTGCAGATTCAGATGACTAGTCAGGTATATTGTCATTTATTTGTTATTGACATTGAGTGTTGATATTTATTAACTAATTCTCCATTAATGAGTTATCAATTGTTATCAAGTGCTTAATAACAACTAGTGATTATTAACTTATCAAGGAAAAAAGTAATTCAAATATTTTTGTTTATTTGAGAGAGAGAGAGACAGACAGAGGCAGAGAGAGAGAACATAAGAGAATTGGTGCACTAGGGCCTCCAGCCACTGCAGACGAACTCCAGATGCATGCACCACTTTGTGCATCTAGCTTAAATGGGTACTGGGGAATCTAACCATGGTCCTTGGCTTTGCAGGAAAGTCTCCTAGCCACTAAGTTATCTCTCCAGCCCAATAATTTTGAGACAAAGGTAATTTAAGTAGTACCCAAATTTTTTCAGGTTAAACAACAGCAATAACAACAAAAAAGGTGAATTATCTTGATCTTTAAAGCACATACTGCATGTAGAGCAGAGAATAAACTTTACAGAATAATGTATCCTTACATGGAATCACTCATAGAACTTTGGTCTCCTTTAAAAATAGAACAATAGCACATCAAAGTTCCCATGTGGACCCTGAGTTAGTGGAGGCAGACTTCCTTATCTTCTTAGCTTTGACAAACTTGTTTGAGTTACAGGGTTGTTACTTATGAAATTTCTCCCTCTTGCCCTTTGTGCCTCTCTGAGTCATTGTGAAATTCAAATGAGATGATAGATTCACAATGCTTAGAACTTATAAACACCTAGCAAATATTCACTGTTGTGCATAGTCATTATGGAAGTTATCACAGGATCTCCTAGAGGACCTTTCAGCACCTTTTCCTGAGAGCTCTGAGAAGGAACTAGCAGAGAGGAAATCCACGATATGTGCAAGGTGCATGGGCATGGTTATGGCTTAAAAAATGGAAAGGGCAGGGGACGTTTCCAAGAACTGACTCATGCTGAATTCTGAAGTCACCTGGAGAGAATGATCCTCCTTCTGGCACAGGTTAAGAGCTCCCAGGCCTGTATAACTGCCTTCCTGTGATTCTAGATAGTGGCTCCTCACAGCAGAGCATGTACATATGCTCCTCCTGCCTCCCTGCATTTTCCACCTGCTGTAGTAGACAAGGTCCTTTTCATGTTCACAGTCGAATATACAGGGAGTTTGGGGCTACGACAATAGCACATTTCCAGGTTTGATAACTAAACCGAGCTCTATCTATATCAGAAGAATAGCTTCAGGTCATTTTAGTCTTTCCTTGGGCTAAATCCAAGGATCTTTTTTCCTCTAAAGATTAGATTCAGTAATGATGAAGAAAAAAGACCTCTGGAAAGAGTTCTGTTCCAGTCAACATAGTCTGATGACAGAAATCAGTCTCAGGCTCCATTGGTGCATCGGTGACTTTTTCTTTGTTGGCCTTCTCACTCTCCTTCCTAGTCCCTAATTTCTGTCATCTTTAGGAACCATTGCTGTTCCCATTTCTCTTATTTTGTTCTGTTTTGTCATAGCAATAATGATTTGATTATGGCAATATGTCATAATCAGAAAGCATTTGTCAGAGGTTTGGGATATGTAACCTGATATCACAACTAAAAGGTATGCAATGGTCTCCCTTTTATAGAAGAAACTAATATTCTATATATATATATTCTCTATATATTCTTATATATTAGGAAATGAATTATTCAAAGTCATACTGCTAGTTGGAGATGGAGGGGCTAGAATTCATGGCTCCTGGTATATCTATGCTGTGTCTTGCAAATTTATTATCAAAGAAAACCCAGGTGCTAGAGAAATGGCTAAGTGGATAAAAGTGATTCCTGTGCAAGAATGAGGGCCTTAGACTGCCTGAGGTCAGTTCTCCAGCACCCATAAAAACAACTATGTACAGATATATACATCTGAAACCCCAGTTTTGTGGGAAGCAGAGACTGAAGGATCACCGGGAAAAACAGAGAATCACTGGAACTTACGAGGATGGCAAGCTTAGAAATCTCTGAGAGACTTGGTCTCCTGGATACACATGGATGAGCAGCAGAGGGGGACAGCTCACATTCCTGTCACCTCCACCCATGCATCTACAGTACACATCACACACACATGCCACACCACACATACTACAACACACACAAACACATGTAGAAAAACGTGAGATTACCCATCATGTATATGGGTTATGTCTGGTTCTTCACAGTATGTTTCCCTCCCTTTGTGGAAGTAAACCCTGTTCCTTTGGTAAACTGATTTTATGTAAAAGGAGCACTGGACTAGAAGGACTCCATGGTCCTAACATCAGTTGTCCCTCCTATGACAGAAATCCCGAACTCAGTGAGCAGGAGATGGTTACATGGCAGAAAGACTCCTATGTCCTGTAACATCAGGGCTGGCATTCACTTTATATACCTTGGCAATGATACTGTCTATTACATTTTGGATTCTGAAGATGTTTCAAATGCAAGAACCAATCACATAGTCATCTCTCAATTGGTGTGCTTGTTTAATATAATGGCACTGACATCTTGGTTGCACAGAATATTTAATGTCTATATCAGGTATTTATTTGACCTAAATATGTGTTAATAATAAAGCTAGCCACATGATGTTCTGAAAATAATTTCTTTTTGTGTGTGTGTTTTTGCTTTTTTATTTTATTTTGTTTTTTGGTTTTTCGAGGTAGGGTCTCACTCTAGTCCAGGCTGACCTGGAATTAACTCTGTATTCTTAGGGTGGCCTTGAACTCATGGCGATCCTCCTACCTCTGCCTCCCGAGTGCTGAGATTAAAGGTGTGCGCTGAGGATAATTTCAATTCCTGATTCATGGTTTAACTATCTTAGAATGGAGTCAGCCTGTACTTCTAATCCTTTTAACCCCGATCGTGAGATTATTAAGGAAGAAGTATCTCTCTCTCTTTCTCTGCTGTGTGTTGTGTTTGGAAACTTTTTCTTTTGGTTTATCAAGGTAGGGTCTCACTGTAGTTCAGGCTAACTTGGAATTGACTATGTAGCCCCAGGGTGGCCTTGAACTCATGGAAATTCTCCTACTTCTGCCTCCTGAGTGCTAGGATTAAAGGCATGTGCCACCACACCTGACTGTGTTTGGAGAATCTTTGAGGTGTATTTAGTTTAAGAAACCTTTCTTCTAATTCTGAAGCTAGATGCATGTACTCATGGCTAGCCTT
Source organism: Orientallactaga sibirica (assembly GCA_036365145.1). Taxonomy (NCBI): domain Eukaryota; kingdom Metazoa; phylum Chordata; class Mammalia; order Rodentia; family Dipodidae; genus Orientallactaga; species Orientallactaga sibirica. The sequence continues at coordinate 17,204,937 of JAEOAD010000015.1, forward strand.
ACCTGCCTATAAGAACATCACAGTTTGAACTGCTTACTCTCTCATTTATGCATTCTATAAGTTGATAACTTTTTATAAAGGGTCGACTCTGGAAGTCCCTATGTTTTGATAAATGTCAGAAGATCCCTGTGCGCAAGGAGTTCCTGCAACAGCATTAGTGCACAGAGACTGAGAGAGTAGCATGAAGCAAAGCCATATGAGCTATGGTGGGAGCACAAGGAAAGCCTTTTACTCAGGACAGAACAGTCCTCACAGCAAATGAGCCACTGAGGGATGAGTCTGACAGAAATACAGAAAAGGACATGGGAAGGATTTGAGAAGATTTCCTGATAGGAGAAGCAGCCTATTCCATGCAGTGAGAATGGTAATTATTGTTCTTGCTTGTTTTATCACTTTTCCTATCTGGATACCATGCCTTTACAGGACATGTGCAAACTAAGGCTACAGCAGGAGACCAAAGAGAACTACCTTGTCCTGAAAGAATGAGGAAAATAGAATGCAATTTCTGATTTACATTCTTTCCTCGAGATATTGAATCTCTCCTTCATGAATTTACTTTCTGAGCTCCGAGACTGTGTTATCAACCCAGCTTGACCCATACCACCACAGCTGAATCTTGAGGGACAGACGAGACAGACCTGGAATGACCACTTACCAAGTTAATGAAAAAGCTCCTACTCCCATATTTCCTCCAAGATCCTGAATGCTGACAAATGCTAACATTTCTTGGCATTTGGCTTTTAAGAGTAATCTGAAAATCTTTCTGGTTACCATTTCCATTTGCTTAAATGTGCATGAAAGCTACCATGTGTTATAATGGGAGCTTGTAATAGCAAGAACTTAGAAGATGTTTTACTCCCTATTCCCCCATTTTTCCCACTATGGGATACAAAGCCTTGCTTTTTAAATAGACAAGGCTCAAGAAGTTGAGCCTCAAGTAGAGCTGGTACCACCACCATTGCTCAGATGGGCTGTGTACTACTTGCCAGGGATCCTTCCATTTACCTGCAGAATCATCTAGATCTTAGTAAATTGCATGGTCATTTTCATGAAACCGTAGGATATTTCCAGATTTCATGTTTTAGTTTGAGGTAGAGCTAATACACTTCTTCCTTCCTGGGGAACTTTTAGTAGAGAGTAGATATTAGAGAGCATCTGAAGGTGGCCAGTAGGTGCATGCAATGGGTAGGAATGGGTCAAAATGGGAGCACTACTATCCATAGATGTCTCTGCTAAGGAACAGATTCTTCTGCTTGGATGCTTAGGGCTAGGATCCACCAAACAATGAAGCCCAGTGATAGGTGAGATACTGGTATCATAACTGAGCTACCCTACGTGCCTACACTTTCTGGAGACTTCCATTTTCCTGCCTGGGAATGCTCTTGAATTCATCATTGCCACAGGTCAATACCATCCCCCCCACTCCCACCTCAGTGAGCATGTGTGTTTGTTCATGTCCGTGTGTGTGTGTGTGTGTGTGTGTGTGTGTGTGTGTTGCTTAATTGGGCATATTTAATTGCAAACCTTTAGTTTTACTACTTCTCTAACAGTTCACCTGCTTTTTCTTTTGGGAGTGGGCCAATATGCCATCTGCCCAGGATTCTGGCATGGAAAGCAGAGGTGGTACAATTTAAAAAGAAAACTCTTTATTTGCATGTGACAGAAGTAGTTTCATAGTCAAAGCATGGGGTATTTTTATGGACTACAAATAACCAATTCAACCCTCAAAACTAAGCTATGAAAAAGAAGATAAACTCAATAAAAATCAAACCTTTAAAACACACTTTGAACCTCTAATTTTAGGAACAGTCATCTGGATTAATTATGGAATTATTATTATTGGTAAATGAACAATAAAATTGACTCCAAATAATTTAAAGCTTTTGGTTCTTCTTTACTTTTAAAATATGAAATGAAATCACACACACACACACACACACACACACACACACACACACACACACATATATTCAGTTTATAATTCTCTGGTTTAAAGAACAGTCCTGTGCCCCATTTACTTCCCAAGTAAATGCTTATACCTGGGCTCTCTTTGACACTATTCAACATTATATATGATCAAGTTGGCTTGTAGACCTGGTTCACAAATAAATGAATTAACAAGATGGAAAAATAGTGATCAAAGTATAGAGTTGATGGAAAATTGAACAGAAACAATGGGAAGATGAGACAGAAATGAAGAGAAGGCATATACATGAGTAGACCTTCAAATAAAGTGCCCAGGCCCCAGCAAGATTGATACCTACTTTCTATGCTGCTGGGGGCCTGTGAAATAATGTGTGCTGATGTCAGATGTATTGTGCTTTTCTGCTTGCAAATTTCTTTCACTTGCATTCCCTCCTTTGATCTCAGCTATCTGCTTGGACAGCTAGACTGGGTCTGCAACTCCCATCTCACAGACATGAGAAGTATCTAAAGCCAAGAAATTCATTTTGTTTTTGAGATAGCCAAGATAGAGACACTTCTTGCCAATAAGTGAAGGCTCTCGTGAATAGTTTTCACTGAAAATCTGCCATCCTCATAAGTAAAGCCATCACTCCATTGCTGTGACAGCTTGTTGAGTAGCTCACACACATTTGAGTCATGATTATTGGTACCCACTCTTGATGTATGACTTCCTTAGGAATCTTTCCAAAGATTGTAAGTTTTGTAAATTCTCATTGAAATGTTCTGGAAAGCATTTGTATCATATAGGGGAGTAAAGATGGGGTAGTGGTATGGACAGGAAGAGGCTGCATTAACACTGGTTATCTGGACTGTAATTCTGTACTGAGTTTGGAATCACATTAGACAGCTCAGCTTGGGACTAAAGACTGTTCAGTTTCAGATTTTAGTCAATGCCACTGTTTAGTCAATTCACTGTTTCTTGAACATTCTTGGCATTTATCATTCCTCCCTAAAAGGTAGTTCTCACTCTTAACAAAAGTCTATTTGTTTTCTGCTCTGTCTCCTTCCTTTGTTTTTTCTCTTTCTCAGTCAACTTTGTGTAGCTTTTATAATTTTAAAATAATTTGAATGATAAGATTAATTAATATGTGTGGTAATTTTCTATTTTAAGTTTCTATGAACTTTAGAGGTCTAAAATAATGCAAATGATCTTACAATTTTCTATGTTTAGAACCCTGAGATGGGTTTTGTAGGACAGCCATCAAGGTTTGATAGGGCTGTTTCATTCTGCAGGCTATGGTGGAGGAGCACTTTGTAGCAGTTATCTTCTTGTTGTTGGAACACACACCATACCAGAAGCAGCTTACAGATTCCAGTGGAAGTTTCATCATTGTGGTAGAAGCTGGTGCACTTTGTCATACATCCATAGCAGAGAGACAATAGCTAGCATCAGGAAGCAAGAGCTGATTCTGAACCCCTTAGACTGGACTCAAGATCTGCCCCCAGCGACATACCTTCTCTAGCAGGGCTCTGCCTACTTGAGATTAAGTAGGAAACTTAATCAAAAATACTTGATGCTGTGGAGCCATATATATTCAAACCACTATACACCCCTTTAAGTTTTTAGAGACTACCAACATTCCTTGGTTAATGGATTTCTTATTCCAGATTCAATGACAATATCAGAATATGCATGTGCTTATGCTGGTCTTTCTACTCTTCTACCTACTTCTTCTGTTTACATGAATATTTGTGACTACATTGGGTTTATGTGAATAACCCAGTGGAAAAGCAACCTAATTTCATCTGCAGCCTTAATATGTCTTTGTATGTAACAGTAATAGAGATGTAAATTCATTCCATGGATTTGGACATGGATGTCTTTAGGGACCATTCTTCTGCCTTCAACATAGTGCGTAACATGTATCATATTTGTATATAGGCTTAGTCAGATATAGACTTACCCAGTTTTATGTCATTTTATCATCTCGATAATCATGTAACAACACTAATAATTCATGCTTTCCACGTAAAAAGTGAAGTTTCAGAAAGTTATGTAATTTTATTTTCACTATCTTGTAACTCTCTTAGAGGCACAGAAACAAAAGGAGGAGTAAATGGAATGTGAACAAACATCCTGAGCCCAGAGGCAACTGTCTTATCTCAGTGACTGAAAGTAATATTTATCTGGTTAGTTGGGCCATTAACAAAGGAGTCCTGCTGAACTTGCACTTAAAAGAATACCTAGACTTCTAATTAGGTTCAGATTGTCTTGTGTGTGCTGCCTTCCCTTTGGTAACACTCAATGTCATCAGCTGCTGTGGATATTTTTCTTCTTCTCTGATATCTTAAACTGATTTATATGTTCAGGTCTGAGTTTCTGAGTTCCCTTTGCTTGAATACTTGGGTTCCAGGTCTTCATGTTGTGGGAATTTTCTTGTTACTCCAATCTGAGGTCTAACATGAGTTCTCTAATGAGGACTTCTTACATCCCATCACCCAATCATTACACCTCCTGACCACTATCTCACACCTGGATGAGGAGATGTCAATGCTGGGAGCTCTCTGACTCTTGTGCACTGAAAGTAAAGTCCTCACCTGGGTCCTTTACTTTGTAATCTTAGGGACCAACAAGAGCAATTGAAGGCTCAGTGCAGGTGCCGTGTCTCCTATTACACTCTTTCCAATATCCTTCCTAGAGTTCACCTCCCTCTTCTTTAAACCCCTTGAAGCCTATGTTGGTCTCACTACCCAAAGTGTGCCTCACAGCTCCCAATGCAGGAAATACCCACAGATCAGGGCTGTGCTATGTTCATGCACAGAAATCCAACTTTATTTTAGTGACTTTTCTTGTGTCTTTGCAGGATATTGACAGAATCGCCCTGTAGAATGCCTTTTCTAGCCCTTTTCTCTGATTCTCACCAGTGTTAACAAAAAGTTAATGCTCATAAACATTTCTGAGTCTTCCTTGAGCCCCATAATCCTACTGATCCCTTTCCAACAATGATTCCTGAACTCAGAACTGAGGGATTCCAAACACAAATGTCACTATAATATTAAAATGCCTGGTTGATGGTCTGCCCCAAATTTACAAGACTGTGCTTATCCCTTTTCAACTTCTTTCCTGAGTTCCAGACATTTTATACTTACATGTATATTTGTGAGAAAGACACAGAGAGGGAGGCATACAGAAAGAGAATGAGCACGGGTCCTTTAGGGCCTTCTGCCACTGCAAATGAAATCCTAATGCATGCACCACTTGGTTCATTTGGCTTTACATGGGTGCTGGGGATCTATCTTTGCAAGTGTCATTAGCCACTGAACCATTTCTTCAGCCCCATACACTTAATACTAACTTTATTCTAGAAAACTTTAAAGATAGAATGCACTGCCAGACACCTAAATATTATGATTCACCATCATTTCCTTTTTAGGTATTTAAAAAACCAGTTTCTAATATATTTTTTAATTTTACATGAGTATGTATGTGATGTGTCTGCATATATGTGCTTTTGTGTGTGTGCAGAGGAGTTGCATGTGCACATGTGTGTGGAAGCAAGAGGTTGATGTTGGTCTCCCTCAGTAGCATATTCTTTGAGATGGGGATTTTTGCTAAACCTAGAGCTAACCAATTTGGCTAGAATATCTTGCCTTATAGTAAGCCCTGGAGATCCTCCTGTCATCACATTCCCATTGCTGGGGTTATGGTCAGGCCCCTCCACACTCTAAAGTTATGTGTGTGGTGGGGATCTGACCTCAGATCCTCATTGTTGCCCTGCCAACAATTTCCTCACTGAGCCAGCTCTCAGCCTAATTTCTGATATCTTACAGAATAACTAACATGTGCATTTTAGAACCAGAAAATGTAGAAAAGTTACTTCAATCTACAGCACTTCTTACTGGTCACTGTACAGCCTCGGTAGATGCTGTTCACATTAACACCTGTAAAAATCCCTGCTACACTCTTGCACTGCAATAGCCCCATATGAGCTCCACTAGACTGTACAATTAACAACTGTCCTCCCCCACATGCTGGCTCTAGAGATGGTTTAAAACTGATCTATTTTAAATGCTTGGCATGTAACAAGGTCACAATATGTTAGTGCCTTTTGTGGTTTGCAGCTAATTTCTGGGATGTTCTCAGAAACACTGATCTGGAGAATATTTCCCACAGCCACTTGCAAGAGGGTACTCTCAGTCCTTCCAAACCACACAAACATATAATTTGCTGCTGGTGGATTGGGGTTGATTATTGTTTACAATTGAATGTTGTGCTTTCATCTGAGAAGACTTCATTAGACACAGAGAATGAAACAGGTGCTGCTCGGTAGTGTGTGAGTACCAGGCAGAACTTTCCTCCTTATCACTCTTGCTTGGGTAAAGGGAAAGTGCCTTTGGCACAAATAAATCTGCTTGAACAATCTCATAAATCTTGGCCCAGACACATTGTCTCTCTATTCATCTCATTCACAGTGGCAGAAACAGGTGACATTTTCCATATGTGACCACTGCTGACAGGGTTTGGACTCTATTAAGTCTCCCTCTTTGTTTTCCTGAATCTGAGAACATTGTCTAGAAAGCTCAGTGCACCCATCATTTGAACTAGGGGACGTTCAAAACATGGAATCATGGGCTGTGTATTCAGGTATCTTTACTTTGTCCTCAACCCTAATGGAAGTGAAACTTAAATCACTTGCCTCATCCTCAACTAGGAGACCACAGTACTTTCTGTACTTGCTCTCCTTATCCCAGGAAGTTATAACAGGCAAATAGTATACTTTCTCCTGTCTTCTAGGTATGTAGGACTATCCTCAATCTATCCTTTCATGTTGGGGGTTGATCACATCCTCTGCTGGGCAACTATAAGATTCTTATTTCAGTGTTTCTAATTTGGATGTAAAACACTTTAAAGAACCTACTATACACATAACACAGGCCAAGAAATCTTAATAAAACTCTAAACTCCAAAGTACTCCAAAATCTGAAACTCATCAAAAGTAAGGAATTCTAGAGCTGACCTCATTGAAAGGTCACAGTCTAAACAAGACACAATAAAAATATTGTGTAAAATTATCTTGGCCAATGTGGTTAAGTTGTATATGAAACATTATGTTTCATGTTTTGACTTCAAGATCTTTCATGATGTATATGTAAATATCTATAAATCTGAAACACTTCTGTTTCCCAAGCATTTTGGAAAAGCAGGTACTCAACCTGCTATAATTTTAAGCTGATTCAGTAATACAGTGACCAGAACATGGAATGGTATTTTGAAAGGCCTGTCGCTGTTTATAACCCAGCGGACATTCAGTGAAAGTTAGCTTCTTCTTCTACCCTCCCTCCCTCCCTCCCTCCCTCCCTTCTTCCTTCCTTCCTTCCTTCCTTCCTTCCTTCCTTCCTTCCTTCCTTCCTTCCTTCCTTTTCCTTTCTTTCTTTCTTTCTTTCTTTCTTTCTTTCTTTCTTTCTTTCTTTCTTTCTTTCTTTCTTTCTTTCTTTCTTTCTTTCTTTCTTTTCTTTCTTTCTTTTGAGGTCAGCCCAAAAGGCTGGGCTTTTTTATGTGCAAGAGGAGAGAGAGAGAGAGAACTGGCATGCCAGGACCCCCAGCCAGTGTCATAGAACTCCAAAGACATGCACCACCTTGTATACATGTGCAACTTTGTGTGCTTTCATCACCTTGTGTATCTGGCTTTTGTGGGACCTGGAGAGTTGAATATGAGTCCTTAGCTTTGCAGGCAGCCACCTTATCTGCTAAGCCATCTCTCCAATCTCTCCAGCCCCCCTTTTCTTGGTCCTCCTTTGCTATCACTAGGAAATTCAACTATGAATCTTCTTTCTCATTGTCACCTCTCATTGTCTGATTCAAAGCTTACATTGGGTGCTGTTTATTTTATTTTGAAAGAATTTGAAATTGATTCTGACAATGGCCTACCAACTCTAGTAGCCATTACCTCTAAAAGCCATGTAAAAATAAGTCACATTTATGATGTTTGAGTCAATAAAAGAGATCCTGTCTGTCTCATAGGAGTGAAGATGTGTTATTGGGGACTGGGCAAATGGCTTATTTAGTCAAGTGCTTCCGGAGCAAGTGTGAGAATATCAGGGGGGATCCCCAGTACCTCTATAAATGCCAGGGGTTGTGATATATATCAATGATCTCAGCACTAGATAGAAAGATCTCTGAGACTTGCTGACAAGCTTGACTAGCTGAATCAGTGAGTTCTGGGTTAAGAGGAAAACCATGTCCCAACAAATAAGGTAAAGAGCAACAGAGGAAGATACTCAACCTTCTGACCTCCATGAGGGCCCACACCCATGCAAACATGCATACACACACTTTGCAGTTGCCACACACATATATACACACAAAAGAAAAAAAATAGATGCGATATTGTTTTTTGATTAAATACCCATATACTCAGACTTTTTTTCTTTATTAGTTTTATGCATACTCAGTGTGTAAACAGCACATGCTGGTACTATCCTTACCCTAATCCCTGACCTCCCTGCTCCAAAGGGACCCTCCTCATTGGGGATGCCAGTTAACCCCATGGGGATTGTGGGTCATGCATTGTGGGGGTAGCCATAAGTTTATGGGGAAGAGGCTATGTCACTGTGCATAATGTCCCAACTTGTGGCTCTAACAATCTTTCTCCACCCTCTTCTGCATATTTCCCTGAGACGTGTTGGGTTCATTTTAGGTCTACTTCAGTGATGAGGTTTTGGGAGCTTCTGTGCCTTATGATCATTGATTTGGACGGACTTGAGTGTTCTCTGTCTCTACCTCCTTCACCCTTGTGTTGGTACCAGGTTCACCAAGAAAGCAGCACTCTTGCTCATTTTCCCCAATTACTCTATGGTTTCAGATGGGGCCCAGGTGAGGTGTGATGGACTGATTCTTTCCTCAGGTTCTGTGTCCATCTGAAAAAGGGAAGCAGATTCTCCAATGGAGAGTGAGGTTATCACTGGATGAATGGGATAACCATTATTAGTTTAGAGAAATTTAATAGGTATAGGCTATCTTGTAGCCCAAGATTGGTGGGAGCTTGATATGGGAGAGCAAACTCATTTTTTGTATATGATGCTGACTTGTTTCCCAGTTCCAGATATGTGTTCTGTTCCACTGAGTGGATCTGTTAGCTAATGCAAGAGCAGTTTGTTACCCAGCATGGCTGTGTGCCACTATTGCACTTGGTTGAGCATCATGTCAGATTGTTTGCTGCTGAGTAGCTTAGACCTCAAGTTGCTTGGACAGATGTTGGCCATTTCCCCCCAGTAGCTCATGTAGCACCTTCTGGTACTAGACAAGCTAATTGTCTGGGGACTAGCTCTCTTCCAGATTCCTGCCAGGTCTCTCCATGTTCTGTACCAACAGCATATGGTGTCTGCAGCAGTAGGGTCTTACCATTAACATTTGGTGGGTAATCAAATGCTGTGACAGAAGTCTGTCTTCTTTTGGGAAACCTTGTAGGTCTCTTTGATCAACAGCTCTTTGTGGATGTTAACTTCATGCTGGTACAGGGAGTTAAAAGCCAGCATCAAGGAAAAAGAAGGAAGAAAAAGATCGGTAATATAAAAAAGAAAGAAGAGAGAAACAAGAGAAAATTAATGATATTCTTCATCATACCCTCTCCAGGGGTCTTTGATTCAGGTATTCCCTCTAAGGACCTGGTAAAGGTTCAACCTTTTAGTCTGTCTTTCAGGATACAGAATTTAATGGTACCCATTCAATTTAGCTCAGGTTTTGTGACCCTTCCACAGTTACACTCCCCTCCCACCTCACCCTCCCTATTGTCCAATCCTCAAGTTATGTCAGCATCTCAGGCAGATTCAGATTAGGAACCACAGATGAGTGAGACCACACAATAGTTGTCTTTCTGTGATTGGGTGAGTTCACTGAGAATGATCTGTTCCAAGTTCAACCATTTTTCTACAGATTTTGATGTATCATTTTTTTCTTGCTGCTGTGTAGAATTCCATCATGTAGATATAACAAATCTTGGTTATCCACTTGTCTAATGATGGACATCTAGGTTGATTCCAGTTCTTACCTACTATTAATTGAGCAGCTTTAAATATGGGTGAGCAAATATCTCTGAAATGATGCATGGAGCTTTTAAGGTAAATGCCCAGTAAGGGAATAAATGGGTCTGTTGGTAACTCTGTAGTCAACTTTTTTAGGAACTTCCATATGGCTTTCCATAGTGGTGGTCCATCTTGCATTCCCATCAACAGTGAGTGGGGGTTCCCATTTCTCCACATCATTTGATTTTTTAATGTTTGCTATCCTTACTGGGGTAAGATGTAATCTCATAGTTGTTTTAATTTGAATTTCCCTGATGATTAGGGATGCTGAACATTTTCTTAAGTGTGTGTTTGCCATTTTGTATTTCTTCCTCTGAGAACTCCCTATTCAGTTCTTTGCCCCCACTTTGTGAGTGGGTTGTTTGATTTTTTTATTGTTTTATTGTTTAGGTTTTTGAGTTCTTTGTAGATTTGAGAAATTACAGCTCTGTCAGTTGTATAGCTGGCAAAAATTTTATCCCATTCTATGGGTTGTCTATTGGCTCTGATCATTGTATGTTTGTCTGTAAAAAAAACTTTTCAGATTCCTAGTGATTGAGTGATTGTTTAAGCTCCTGAGCTATTGGGGTTTTGTTCAGGAAGTCTTTTCCCACTCCTACATCATAGAAAGTTCCTCCTATTCTTTCTTCCAGTAATAGCAGAGTTTCTGGTCTTATATTGAAGTCTTTGATCCATTTGGACTTAATTTTTTGTGCATAGTGAGATGTGTGGATCTAGTTTCACTGTACTGTATATGGTTGTCCAGTTTGTCCAGAACAATTTGTTGAAGATACTGTCTTTTTTCCAGTCTACATTGTTAGGGCCTTTGTCAAATATCAAGTAGCTGTAGTTACTTAACCCAAAGTACGGGTTCTCTATTCTGTTGCTTTGGTGTATAATCCTGTTTTTATGCCAGTACCATGATGTTTTTGTTACTATCACTTTATAAAATATCTTTAGATCAGGTATGGTGATGCCTCCAGAGGTTATTCTTTTGCTGAGGATATGCTTGTATATTCAAGGCCTTCTGTGATTCCATATGAATTTTGAGATCATTTTTTCTATCTCTGTGAAGAAAAATATTTGGATTTTTATTGGTATTATATTAAATCTTTATATTGCTTTGGTACTATTTCCATTTTCACAATGTTAAGTCTGCCTATCCAGGAGCATGGGAGATCTTTCTGTTTTCTCAAGTCATCCTCAATTTCTTTCTGGAGTGCTTTTATGTTTTCATTATATCAGTTTTTTACATCCTTTGTTAATGTTATTCCAAGATATATATATATTGAAGATGGGACAATGTTGCTAATTTGTTTCTTTGTATCTTTGCCCTTTGTATAGAAAGGCTTCTGACTTTTGTGCATTGATTTTTTTCTCCTGTTAATTTGCTGAAGGTATTAATCACCTTTAGGAGTTTTGAGATGGAGGTTCTCAATTCACTTAAGTATAGAATCATTTTGTCTCCAAATAGTTCTCACTTAACTTCTTCCTTTCCAATTTGTATCCCTTTTATTTCTTTCTCCTGTCTTATTTCTTGAACCATGACTTCAAGTACTATGTTGAAGAGCAGAGGTGAGAGTGGAAACCCCTGTCTTGTTCCTGATCTCAGTGGGAATTCCTTCAGTTTCTCCCAATTAAGTATTATTTGGTCTTTAGGTACTTGATATGTAGCCTTTATTATGTTGAGATATAAACCATCCATGCCTATTCTCTCCAATGTTTTGATAATGAAGTGATGTTGTATTTTATCAAAGGCCTTTTCTGCACCTGTTGAAGTGATCATGAGGTTTTTGTGCTTAAGCTTATTTATATGGTGTATTACATTGACATATTTCTGTATGTTGAAGATTTTGTTCAGGATCTTTGCATCTATGCTCATCAGGGCCTATAGTTTTCCTTTCTTGTGGCATCTCTGCCTGGTTTTGGTATTAGGGTGATACTAGCTTCATAGAAGGAGTTGGAGAGCTTTCCCTGTTCTCTGATTATGTGGCACAGTTTGAGAAAAATTGGTTTCAGTTCTTCCATGAAGGTTTGATAGAATTCAGTTGAGAAGCCATCTGCTCCTGGACTCTTCTTTTAGGGAGGTTTTTGATTACCTTTTCAATTTTGAGGGGTGTTATAAGTTTGTTTAGGAGATTCATCTGCTCTGAGTTTAGATTTGGTAGGTGGTATGTGTCCAGGAATTCATCCATTTCCTCCTCCCTATTATCCAGTTTTGTAGTGTAGAGGTTTTTTCAAATATGTCCCTATGATTCTTCCAATTTAACTTATGTCTGTTGTGATCTCTCCTTTTTCATTTCTAATTTTGTTAATTTGAAGTGTCTCTTTATTTTTGCATGATCAAATTGGCCAGGAGTTTATCAATCTTGTTTATTTTTTCAAAGAACCATGTCTTCTTTCATTAATTTTCTTAATTGTTTTCTAGGTTTCCAATTCATTAATTTCTGTTTTGATCTTTATTATTTCTTTCCATCTGGAACTTTTTGGGTTGGATTCTTCTCATTTTTCCAATGCCTTTAGGTGAATGGTTAGGTTATTGATTTGGGATTTCTCTGTCTTTGTTATGAAGACATTTAGTGCTTTGAATTTTCCCCTAAGGACTGCCTTCATTGTGACCCATATGTTTTGGAAAGATGTGTTCTCATTGTCATTCAACTCTAGAAATTTTGCAATTTCAATTTTTATTTCATCCATTACCCATTTATTGTTTAAATGTGTGTTCAGTTTCCAGGAGCTGTGGGTTTCCTGGCATATCTCTTCTTGTTAATTTCTATCATTACAGTATTGTGATCTGATATCATGCAGGAAATTATGTCAATTTTCTAAATATATGGAAGCAGGCTTTATGGCCCATTATATGATCTGTGTTAGAAAAGGTTCCATGGTCTGCTGAGAAGAACGTGTATTCTGTAGATTTTGGGTTGAATGTTGTGTTGATGTCATTTTAGGTCATTAATCTATGGTGTTGTTTAGCTTTCTTACTTCCCTGTTGATTTTCTGTTTGGATGATCTATCTGTTGCTGATAGTGGAGCAATGAAGTCCCCAACTGATGGTGTTGGTGTTTATTTCTGTTTTGTTGTCAAGTAGGTTTTGTTTTATGAATTCTGGTTCACCTGTTTGGTGCATAAAGATTGATGATTGTGATAACCTCTTGTTGGATCATTCCTTTGACAAGTAAGAAGTGGCCTTCTTTGTCTTTTTTGATTACTTTTGGTTTCAAGTCTATTTTATCTGATATTAGTATAGCAATGTTTACTTGTTTCCTATTTCTGTTCACTTGGAATTTAATTTTCCAACCTTTCACCCTGATGTGTCTATCTAGTGGTGTGGTGGGTTTCTTGAAGACAGAAGAATGAGGGTTCTAATTTTCTGATCCATCCTTTTAGATTATGTCATTTGATGGGTGAATTAAGGCCATTAATGTTTAGGGTAATAACTGTGAGGTTTGATTTAATCCCTGCCCTATTGTGGTTGTTTATTTGGTTTGATGTTTTCTTGGACATTGTAGTTTTTTTTTTTTTGTTTTTTTTTTTTTTTTTTTTTTTGCACCTTCTCTGTGTTTGGTAACTGTGATCTACTTCTTGTAGGAAATTGAGTTTGCTTATTTGGCTCTTCTCTATGGAGAATTTCCTGTAGTACTCTCTCTAGGTTTGGCTTTGTGTTCATATAGTTGTAGAGCTGACTTTTATCATGGAAAGTTTTTCTTTCACCGCTATTATGAGGATAATTTTGCTGGATAGAGTAGTTTGAGTTGGAAGCCATATGTTGTTAGACTTTGCAGTGTTCCACTCCAGTACCCCTTCTGGCTTTCAGGGTTTCCATTGAGAAGTCTGAAGTAATTCTGATGGGGTTACCTTCATGTAATGTGTTTTTTCTTTCTAGCTTTGTCTTTGTTATCAATATTTAGAGTCCTAATGATAATATGTCTTGGAGAATTTTTCCTTTGATCCAGTCTGTTTGGACTTCTGTTAGCTTCTTGTACCTTGATGGGACTTTCTTTAGAGAGGGTAGGAAAGTTTTCTTTGAAAATTTTGTTGAATAAGTTCTCCATGCCTTTGGTCTGAATTCTTCCCTTCTAGTATCCCTGTGATCCAAATGTTGGGATGTTTTAGGGTATCCTACAGTTCCTTCATGTTCTGGTCATAAAAATTTTTGAACTTATTTAAATTTTTGGACTCATGAACTGTTTCTTCTGTTTTGTCTTCCAGTTCTGAGTTTCTATCCTCCACATGACTGACTCTATTCCTCAGAGCTTTTATAGAGGTTTGGACTTGTTCAATTTGGTTTGTATTTTCTATTTCTTTTTAATGTATAGTATCATTCCCTCTGCCCAGTTCCCCTTTCACATCATTTTCTGATTTTCTTAATGCTTCTTAGAATACATCCTTGCATTTTTTTATGTCTTCATTGAACTTAGCCAGCTGACTATTGAGTCCTCTTTTTTTTTTTCTCTCTCCTTCAGATCATTGACTGTCTTTGGAACACTTCCTGATTCTTTTCTATTAGGTCTAATCTAGCAAGGACAGCATTTATACAATTATTTGACCTTTGTTGATTTTATGCAAGTTCTGCTAATTGCTTGGCCAGGTTGCATAGCTTGTGTCCTCATTTTGGGGTTCTGATCCTGTTGTCTCTTCTTGTTTTGATTAGAGTCTTCTATTGTAGGACTGGGAAATCTTGTTGGGTTCACTTACATTTGATTTTCCATGTTATTCCTTTGGCACTGTTGTCTTCCCATTACAGTGTAGGAATCTTATTTAATTTAGGCAGAAGCTGTAGTTTATCCTTGAAGTGTCTTCAGTGATTATTCCCTTTTATGTTTGCCTTGATTAGGCTTCTGATGGCAATGTGTCCTGTTTGCTCAGACAGGAGGAGGCTGAGAAGCTCTGGTGTGAGCCCAAAGACCTGGTAAAGGTTCAGTTTATGGGGCTGTGTGGACAGGTGGCCCAACTGGACAGTGTGGGGGGGGGAATGGAACAAAGCAGACTGGTGGTGTAGTAGGGCATGGGAGGGGGAGGATGGGATTGTGTAGTCCTCTGATGCAGCATGGTGAGAAGATGTGACTGCTGCAGGTCAGGTGAGGTGGTGAGGCAGGCATGGGGAAGGGGAGTTAGCTGAAGTTCCCGGGTGGGAAGGGGAGGAAACCTGAGGGTAGAGGGGGGAATTCTAGCTGGCTGGCCTGGGTCTGTGTAGCCTGCAAGTAATGCAGGAGGACCTGGTTCATGCATGGTGCCACAGCAGCTGGGATGGTGGTCATGACTGGCACGGAGGTCCTATGGTGGGTAATCCAAGGGAGGGAGGGGGTATGCTAGCCTTCTGGCCTGGGTCCACATAGCCAGAACAGGAAGTGCAGGAGGAAGTGGTCTAGGCACAGCAGGGCAGTGGCTTGGGTGTTTGCAGCTGGGACAGAGGTCCCAGTGTTGAGAAAACCCGAGGGAGGGACGGAGGGAGGGAGGATGGGAATGCTAGCCTCCTGGCCTGGGTCTGCATAGCCTGCAGGAAGTGTGGGAGGACCTTATCTGCTAGTGGGGGGATAGTGGCTAGGATGGCGGTTGTGACTGGGATGGAGGTCCCAGTGGTGGAAACAGAAAAGAGCTGGAGGGAAGAAGGAATGTGAGCCAGTTGGCCTGGATCTGTGTCACCTGTGGGTAGTGGCAGGAGGAACCTGATGGCAGGGTAGCTGAGAGGGCTGCTGGAAGGGTTTGGAGGCTGGATGGGCTACCCAAGAGTGTGGGAATCAGCAGATTCCATACTTTGCTTCTCTGTTCTCTCCCACTGGTGGTATGCTAGGATCTGCAGACCCTAAAAACACTACTGATCTTGCATTCCCTTCCCCTTGAAGCATGGTTAGGCGGATGCCATCTTTACCCATACTTTTTAAATAAATGACATTTTGAAGAAAGAGAAAAAAATCAAGGAGAGAGAAATCAAACTGTAAAGTATGTTCAGGTGGAAAAATCAGGGTATTAAATGAAAGGTAATGGTTAGGAAAGAATGCTTGTAATGCTTGTAGGTGGTTTAACGTATAACACACTCTATAATTTAGCATCTTGTAATTTTAAAGACAACGTCAAGGTAATGACAGTTAACATGACCTGCTTCTGCCATGAGGTAACAGAGGTATAAATGAAAGTCCTTCACTCTTTTCAGCTCAGTTTCTCTCCATATTTAATACTTCAGGTTGTTGTTTTTAAACAAGATTTGGTCACCCTTTTCTTGCCCCCAATTTATGGTGACCTTTCTTTAACACAGAGAACTACCTTCATTCAAAGAAAAAGTCTATTTTCAGGCAAATTCTCCTCTTCATGGAAGAATAGGATTTTACATTACCAGATCTAAAGTAAACTTGGGGAGTATCCTAAATTATCCAAATTTTTTCTTAGAGATGAGACCACTGATGTCTAATAGGGTGTCAAAGTGAAATCCAGATAGTACTGAATGTCTTGCCTTGCCTTTTGTTCTGTCTTAACACATACCATACAGTTGAACATGCTTGTATATCATGAAGGGTGCTACTGATTCAGTTACATGTTTATGTAAACTTTGATCTAGGTCACCAGTCATGCATTTAGCAATTGATCTTGTAATGCTCTGTGGTCTTTCATCAAATCTTAAAATTAGAGGACAAGTTAAGAGTGGTATGCCTTAACACCTCTTTGGCAATTCCAGTGACAAGCAGCCAGCTCCCAAAGAGAGCACAGGCTCTACCTTGTTCTACCACTTTGTCATGTCTAGCACAACACCCCAGTCAAATCCAGCTCCACCCCTTTATGTTTTGATTATTTTATTCCAAAACTTAAATCCTTTTTTTCTTAGGTCACAGGTATTTTTTTCCAAGCCTCAGTTCCTCCTAATTTTTATGGGTCCTGTTTTATTGTGTTTGTTTGACTATGTTCTCTAATGCTTGTCTTTCTGAAATTGAAGAGCTTGGTGATCTGCTTGTAAACATGAGGGTTCTCATGTATTTTTTTTTTTCACTGTGGCACTTTGTGATTGTGTATTGTCTCTCTGTTAATGCTATAACGTCTGATGGTAGAGGAAGTTCAGTGAACATCCTATAAATCATGAAACCAAGGCTACTTGGTTCACAGATGTCCACTCAACTGGTTTTCAGACAAAAGCACTGTTTTCTATCCCTCAAGCTCAGTTTTGTTTTAAACAAAACTCTATTAAATCAATGTCTGGCACCTATGACTCCATCCAATAATATCAGGATGCTCTGGGGAAATAGAGGGTAGTTTTTTTGTCCCTAAAGTCATCCCATCCCCCATATTCGTTTCTGACAGGCAGCGTATATTGCAGGATTCTTTGCGTTTTGCTCTGTTTGAGGCAGGCCTTTCCTCTTGGCTTTCATTCAAGTTCTGTCCTGGTCTCTCAGGATGAAAGCACTGATATTTCAGACTGTGTAGAAATTCCCAAGTTTATCTTCCTTGATTCCCACACTGGAATTTTGCTTATAAAATGTGTCCAACACCTAATCCTAGGTGAGTTCTCAGTTTGGGCCTAATTTTAATCATGTGGAAATGAGACAGACATGTGAAATGTAAGCTCAGATTTTAAATTCTGGGAATGTTTATTCCTTTCTGTAAAATTCGGTCCCAGAATTAGAAATGACTTGAGGAAGGAATGGGGAGATTCTGAGAATTCTTTTCAAACAGTTCAATGATACTCATAAATAGAACCACATACCACCAACAATCAGATATTCATCGTATATGTTCACTAGGCAGTATGTGGAAAGCTTACCACAGTGTTGGGAACACAGTGGGCACTTATCAAGTGGAGGTTTCTACTTTAAAAACCAATGATGTCAATGAGAAATGCCTTGTAGACTTTCAAGGTCTTTCTGGATGTTTAAAGTTATACTCCTTAATTAGGGCCACTCCCTGGCTTTTTGAACAATATCAAATCATAAAGACTGCATTTGATCACCCTGTATAGCCCACCTCTGGGTTTTTAAGTACAGTTATAATCCCTACCTAGTCATAGAGTAAATGGTGACAGCTTGCTACCTTAAAGAGGGTGAAGAGGAGCTGAGGTCCTTACTCACCACTTCAGTTTCCATGGCTCCATTAACCAGATAACAACTGTGAGACAGAGCTCTGTTTTTCTACTTTGAGAATCTTCCTGCAAAGCAAGTCATTCTTGTTTTGGACATTGCACAGACATGCTCATTCCCTGAAGGGTAGGAAGAGGATCAAAGTCAGGAGTTAGCATAATACTGAAAATCACCAGCTTCAGAATCAACAGGTGGGTTGTTTCAAATTCAAGATCAGATGTTCTACTGCTATAAAGTAAGTAGCAGGTATATATATATATATATATATATATATATATATATATATATGGGCATTTTTTTTCTTTTCCCTGTGAGTCAGTGTGGCTGTCTTCTTTTAGCCCAGCTTGCTTGCTTGCTTGCTTCCTTTTTTTTTCTTTCTTTCTTTCTTTTTCTTTTCTTTCTTTCTTTTCTTTTCTTTCTTTTCTTTCTTTTCTTTCTTTCATTATTAGTTGTGCACATAATGTGAATGTATTCATGTTGGTGCCATCAATATCTTCCTCCCTGTCCTCCCCCTTCCCAAGGGACCCTCCTCATTGGGGGAATGTGTGTTGTGCATTGTGGGGTTAGCCCTCAGTTATGTGGAAGAGGCAATGACTCTGTGAATAATGACCCAACTTGTGGCTCTATCAATCTTTCCACCCCCTCTTCTGGGAATTTCCCTGAGCCATGTTGGGCTCATTTTAGGTCTGCTTCAGTGATGAGGTCTTGGGAGCCTCTGTGTCTCTGGATATCTGGTTTAATGGGAATTGAGTGTTCTCTGTGTCTATCTCCTTCACCCTTGTGTTGGTACCAGGTTCACCAAGAAAGCAGCACTCTTGCTCATATCCCCCATTACACTATGGTTTCAGCTGGGGCCCTGGTGAGGTGCTATAGGCTGATCCTCTCCTCAGGTTCTGTGTCCATCTGAAAAAGAGAAACAAATTCTCCAATGGAGAGAGAAGTCAGCACCGGATTAATGGGATAATCATTATTATTTTAGAGAGAATTTCATAGGTGTAGGCCTTCTTATTTTTCCCCACTCTAAGTCCTACTTTTCTTATTTACATGAGAGAGATTATTATTCCTTTCTCTTTTTATTTCTGTAAGTTCTAAAGTCCAAATGCATAAGATGTATTTGTCATATAGTAGATATTAATTATATGTCAGTTTCCCTTCTATATTTTCTATATATACACTGATGGCTCTAGAATTTCTATTTCTGGAAATCTACCCTCCTCAAGTCTCAGAGAATATTTCTACCCAAGTAAATTGATGGTCTTTGTAAGATGATTCCTTACATACTCATTCTTTCATTCACCTCACCTGCTGACTGTCTACAGGTCCTCAGGTACAAGATTCAGGAAAATTATATGTCATCTTCAAATATGAACCAATCACAAGAAGGTTCATAGATTCTATATAAAGTATTCAGGTGTTACTGGGAGAGGAATACTTAAGTAACTTGCAAAACTGTTGTATTTGAGCATCTTTATCTCTTTGTCCACAAGAGAGGCTATTACAAAATATCATAATTTGCATAGCTCATAAACAACAAAACTTTATTTTTCATATTTCTGAAAGCTAGGAATCAAAGATCTTAATGTGAGCAAACAGTATCTGGTGTTGAGTCTCCTTGGTTTCATAGACAGTTATTTTCTTATTATAATTTTATATGGCAGACTTATAAAGGTAATATTTAGTCCTAAGCCACAGTGTAATCAAGTAGATGAGACCAACTCATGAGAAGTAGCCAAAGAATAATAGTAATGTGTGTTCATAAGCACAGCTTGTGATTATTATCTCTGACAGTGAATGTTAGAATAAACTGTGAAAAACAAACCAAACAAAAAAATGTAAGTTAAAAAGTAGAAAATAGCCAGGTTCCACTTTATATATTAGACAATGATAAATAAATGTAATTTAGAAAAATTAGAAATATTTTTATGCATTTGTGTTGCAGATGGACATATTATGCCAGGGTGTCTTGATGCTACAAATGAGCACGATTAATGTTTAAGCCTTTTTGCTAGTGTCCAGGGTTAGATTTTGAGTACAGCAGGTCAGCAGAGGACTAGCTATGGTAGCAGATGGATGAAATTATTAGGGCTGTAGTTTATGCTACTTACAACTATTTTTGCAAATCAGTTTCTTTTTCTCTTCTTCAATTTCATGACCTGTAAAATAGGGTGATGTAAATTGATAGTCATAGTATTTTCCAAGATCTGGGCACCACAGAGACAAATTTGAGCTTGTGTTTTGACCCTAGGACTTATTGTTGATAGTGTATGATACATGAGTACTTTGTCAATTTCCTTCTGTTTTATCTCTTCTTCTCTAAAGTGTTATGTTCTGTGTGTCTCACAGCTCCATTTCCTTCTGGTCTACTTCCTGTCTTGCTTTCAATTAACTATGCAGAAAGAAGAGAGAAAATAAGTGATGAATGGAGACATGGACAGTGCTCTGAATGGGCACTTCTGGCTCTACCATGTCTGGATAACACAACTGCATAAGGTCATGTCTATGGGGAGAGATTGCAGTAATAACCACTCTGTCAAACTCATTACAGTTAATAAAGCACTTTTATCAATTCGACATGGTACCATTTTAACTTTCCAAACATTCTGTGACTCAGTCAGGCTTGGGTTGCTTCCCAGTTTTTTGAAGGCACATTTTAGCCCTAGAAATTTTAAGTGACTAAATTGCAGGTGTATTGTTATTATGGTAATTGTGCTTAAAAACCAATCAGGTATTCAAAATCCAAGTTTACCTCCTCAATTCAGTTTCTTTCTCTTTATACCAACACTGAACATAATCATTAATATCATGCATATATCATTTTCCAATATTGGATCATTTTTATATTATCATAGTAACTATAAATAATAGATTGAAAAATACATTGGTGTAGATTTTAATTTTATTAACTTAGTTTTATATCTAAAAGCTTAGTTTCAGAAATATTCAATTATTTGTCCAACTTCATAAGAATAGTAAGTGATAGATTTATTATTTAGTTTTCCAAATTCTTTTAGTACCTTGGAAAATGTGTCAATAATTTCTTCACTTAGTTCTGTACCTCCATGTTTGCATAATCTGTTGGATGGAGAATTAGTTAATAAAAGTAACAGAAATGAGAGAGCAATGTAGTGGGACTACAAAAATTGGATTTATTACTATTATATTCTCCTTGGAAATATCAAGACATACTGAAAGATTTTCTTGTCAAAATTCTAAAATTCTGTTCCATTCAAAGACAAAGGAAAGTTCTTGAATTCTGATGACACCATGTATTGTCTTTAAACAGATTTATGAGCAGCACACCAGTGCCACACAGTGTAACAAATGACTCCAGTATGATATTCTGATATGCATATGAACTATCGGTACTGGGAAAATGGATCTGGATTTTTCTGATGGTTGCTGAATTCTAATGAGCGATAACCAAAGCAAAACATGGAAATTAGTTAGTTTTACCCCAGGCATATTCATAGTATTTTTTTCTTTTCTCTAGTAGCAATATAGTTCATCTGAAGTTCCCATTTTATGATATCTCTTCCAAAACTGTTCTAAAATATGTTATAAATCAAGTTAAATTTTTCTTATTAGTCTGGGATAATATTATACCAAGATGTGTATATTTGCATTCTACTTTGATAAAAATGTACATGTGCATCATTTAGCTCCAGAATACCTTGTGATATAGGAATAAATATAGTATGAGTCTTAGATTATATGTGAGGGAAAGTAAATATTTTGATATTTCTACTGATCACAACAAGTTTTAGAAAATAACTGTAAACTCAATTCTGCTAACCACAGGATGAGTACTTCATTCCTGCACTACATGGCCCAAATTTGCCCTAACAAAACACTTCTTAGTCTATAGTTTTTGTTAAGTAAGAACTTACCCAATGAGTTGCATGCTCATAACTATAGATCTTATCACAGCCGAGTATATCTAATAAGAAAGAGTCTACAGTACTTTGTCAATTCTGAAAAGAAAAATCAACTGAACCATGTTCCAAATGTTGGTATATTTAATCCAGGTTGATGAGTTTCTTGGAGGATTATTTTGGCTGCTCTGTGTTATACATAGATGTGTTTTCTTGAATCTCCAAATAAGAAAAAGTACAAAGAAGGAAAAAATGTACATGTTATGATTTATTATCAAAATGGTTCTGGTAGTGAGTGGGGATTCACTCCAGTTTATGAATAATATACAGACAGTGTGAAACTCCCTACAACTTCCAAAGATTAATGCTCAGATCAGAGACTTTAAGCATGATGAATTGCTATCACATAAAGGTAGTCAATCTTTATCAGCTCCTACTCAAAAGGATCTGGGGTGGTACAGGGAGAAGCTTCTCCCTGGGTTTTCTGCTACATTCTGGCAATTCCTTTGTAGGGAGAATGATGTTGGACAACAGACTCAAAATTGTGTGATACCTAGAGTAGGCCTAGCACTAGTGCATGCCAGGAGGACATAAAACCTAGGACTCATACTTGGAGATTGGAAGTGATTGAAGGTTATATCAGTACTTAAACACACTCAGTATTAAACAGGTAGCAAATTTTAACAACATTCCTAGTGATATTAGAGAATTGGAGGTGGTTGGAACCAGGTGACACAAATTTTCTAAACAGTGATTTTGGTATGTCTAAAAATGTTAGAACTTTCTGTTTTCCTTTTTCAGTGTACTGATTTAATACCTGCTGTGATGCAAGCATTGGCATATGTGTTTTAGAGAGAAAAATAGACTATGAGTCCCACCTTCAGAGAGCTTACACACAATAGAAGGAAAGCAACAGAAAGGAATCAATGAACAAGTAAACATTTATGATGTCAGAAGATAAAAGTGACTATGGAGAATCAAGGTAAGAAGAATGGAAATCCAGAAAAGGATTTCTTTTTTCTATTTTGATCAGGGAAAATATCACTGGTAAAATGATATTTTGGGGAACATGCTGGAAGGAAAGGAACAAGACATAGGCTAGGCAGGTAATGGTACACTAATTATAAAAAGTAGAAGTGGGTAGAAGTGGGCTTGCTGTATTTGAGATGTCTAGAATGACAGTAGCCTCAGAAGTGATGTGAAGATGTTGCCATGTGGGTGTTACAGGAGCACCAAAGGATGAGTTATAGGACATATATCAGCTGAATGAAATGTATGTTTTGATAATGACGAGAATTGGGTCATATGATGTGAATGAGCTGAGGGGGATTGAAAACCCCATATTATATAGATTTGACATTCATTAGTACTTGTTTTGTGTCAGAAAATCATAGCTTGTTTGATTTAATTTCCACAAAAAAAAAAAAAACTTTCCATGTGTTACTTCCATGAATTTAAATATTACAAATAAGAGAACTGTCCTGCATAAGGGAAGAGTGAGAAAAGAGTGTCAGAATCATACAAGCAGGAGAAAAAAAAGGCCTTAAAGGCTATGGATAACCTTCTCTTTGAACAGGACAAAAGGAAGTCTAGAGAACGCTGGTACTCAGTTCAAGTTAGCACCACATCTAGGATAAGACATTGGTCCTCTGGCACTAGGCTGTGGAATAATCTCACAGCAAGTATCATCAGAATATGCATAAGTCCATGCTTCCCAGGATCTGCACATCTTTGGTTAAGCTATTATATGAAGAATGCAAACACTCTCCAAGGAATCATTCCCTCTGAGGACTGCTAGACATACCATTACTAGAATGTGCTGGTTACCTTAGCTGCGGAAGCTAATGGGGTAAGAGAAAGTCAGATGTGTGGGTATCACATATGGTTGTCAGTTATTTTAAATTTGGAACTGGCAGTAGCCTTCTTCTACCTCATAAATTTCAATTCCTGTCATTCCTCTTAGGACATAGTGCCAAATCCACACTCGCCCACATGTCTAGCCCAGCATGATGCTTCAGTGACCACGTTATGCAACTTAGTCATGGGCATCCTGTACTCTGGTGACTTTCCTCCTATTTTTTTTTTTTTTGTTTGTTTGATTGATTGGATTTGAACTTGACGTTCTCAGGAATCCTTCCTTTATCTACCCCAGCCTGTGATAAACATAACTTTTATTTTATTTATATTTATATATTTTATTTATTTATTTGAGAAAGAGAGAGAGATACATAAAGAGGCAGACAGAATGAGAGTACTGGCATACCAGAGCCTCCTGCCACTGTAAACAAACTCCAGATGAGTGTACCACTTTCTATATCTGGCTTATGTGGGCAACTGATCCTAGACTGTCATGCATTGCAAGCAACTGTCATTAATTTTGAATCATTTCTCCACCCCGAGCACACCTTTCATACTGTTTTATGCACTACTATGGACATTGTCATGTGTGTGTGTGTGTGTGTGTGTGTGTGTGTGTGTGCAGAAGAAAGCCACATGAGGCAAAGGGACACCTGAATTCTAGTTCCCGCCCTGTTCCCATTCACTCATGAGAGGTCCGTGTTTCTTCTTTTATAAGGTAGCTCAATCAACAAGAGGTAGGAGGTCATATCAACTATCTCTCCCAAACCAAATCCAAAAGGCTAGAGACTAAGCTTTTGACAGCTAGGCATCCTCTCAGAGAATGAGGAACCATTGTTGGAGTCTGTGCTGGGTTCTGTAATGGAGTTGAAATAACCCAGTGGAAAGAACCCTCAACACAAAGCTTATATAAGATTTTATAAGATTCACCATTTGTATTAATTTTCTGAATGACCGGGGCTGAGTCTATTCAGCATGCTTAGCCTGGATTCCTGCATTTACAAACCACAGAGAAGAATACATATTTCACCTGGAATAGAGAGAATTAAAAAAAAAAAAAAAACGTGTAGCATATGAAATAACTCTCAAAGACACTGAGTTACAGATGTACAAAGGGATGCTCAGCATTTATTTCAAACAAGGTTTATCTAGTTGGATTTGACACGGCTTTAACTACCACTGGATTCTGTTATCTGAAATGACTTCTGGTGCAGAGATGGATTATAATACACTTGAACTCGGTGGCAAAGCTGCTGCTGAGCTTGCCACCAAGGGCGTTCTAGAGGATCCATAATTAACTCTGTGTTTGGTAGAATCACATTCATACTTTCAAATATTTAGCACAAGAACATACACTTCCAGGATTTAAAAAAAAAGTCAATTCCCTCATAAACAGATCTATAGTAATTGAGATAGTTTCAATAAGCCATAATGAAATTTATTATTATTCCACCTATCAAACTAAATGGATTTGCAGATGGATAAGGATCAGCTTAGCTCATCTGCTTTTGTGAAATTGCCCATTCAGACCTGACCATTGCAATATATTCAGGAATGATTTGCAGCAAATTTTCTCAAGTGACTTAACATTACAACATTCTGCCCGAGACACTTTTCAATAGGTCTTGATTCTTGTCGCACCTTTAAAGTCTCCCCCCTTTTTTGTTTGAATTTCCAAAGTGCTTAGGAAAGAATAAAGTAGGTCAATAAAATGTAATTAAATTGATAAGGTATGAGCTTCTGGGCCAGAAACTCAAGCCGTGATTCTGCCTGTAATCTGGTTGACAAAGCGGTGAAGAGACAGGTGAGAATACTCGCTGGGCAGACAGTTCCCTACATTTATATAGTGATCACTTACCAGGTTAGAGACTAGAATGCAAGTAAAAGCAAATACATGTCTTTAACAAGAGTGAGAGAAATCAGTCCTGTGGTAGAAGTGAACATGGAGAATATGAGATGAGAAAGGAGTGTTCATTTTCTATAGCTGTAAATTACCACAAACCTATTGGCTTAAAACAGTGCAGTGTGTCACCATGCAGTTCTTAGTTCAGAATCCCAACCTTAATCTCTGGGTTAAAATCCAAGTATGGGCAGGGATTCAACTCTTCTGGAGGTCCTAGAGATTTTCCCATCCCTTGGCAGATGACCTTTTCCCTCATCTTCAGAGCTCAGATTGAATGCTCCTGCTACAAGGTTACTGTCACCCCTCACCTACCTCTTTTTTTTACTAAAAAATTGCATCAGCCGGGCGTGGTGGTGCATGCCTTTAATCCCAGCACTCGGGAGGCAGAGGTAGGAGGATCACCGAGAGTTCGAGGCCACCCTGAGACTACATAGTTAATTCCAGGTCAGCCTGGACCAGAGTGAGACCCTACCTTGCAAAACCAAAAAAAAAAAAAAAAAAAAAAAAAAAAAAAAAAAAAAAAAAAAAAATTGCATCAAGTTTCTAGAGTAATATTATAGTTACTTTCTCATTTCTGGGACAAAGTACCTGACCCAAAGTAGCTAATGGAAGAAAAGTTTTGCTTGTTTGTTTTTGTTGATTTTTTATTCTGGCGTACAATCTGGAGGGGAAACTTCATGATAGCAAGGGACAGCATGGTATAACAGAGGCTGCACAGCACCTCTGCCATAGAAGATAGTAAAACAATTCTCAAATTACTACCAGCTGGGGTTGAAGCATTCAGAACACATGAGTTTATGGGAGGGCTTAAGACTCAAAACAACACCTGCACTTATTACAAAGCAACAAGCCCAGTAAGTTTGGCTTAAGTGACAGAAAATAATTTCAGGGATGGGAGTGGAGCATAAGAAGAGCAAAATGTGGGCAGGATTAGCTCCTTCTGAAGTCAAAGAGGGAGACTGTTTCCTGACTTTCAGTGGTTTTCTGGTGTCATTCATGGCCTGTAGAAGCATCACCCTTTGTCTCTTCCTTCATCTTCACATGGCACTTCTCCTGTGTGTGCCTGTGATCAAATATGCCCTTTGCATAAGGATACATATTATACTGGATCACACTCCCGTATTTCCTTATTCTAAATTCCATCAGCAATCACCTTCTTCCAAATAAGATCACATTCTGAGATATGAGGGTTAAGGGTTCAGCATTGGAACTTTGGCAAAATGTAATGCAAACTATAACAATAACTCTTGTGATGACACTGGGCCCATCTAGATAATCAAAGACAATCTTGCATTCATTATTTTCCTGTTGATTCAGTAAAATGTTTGACAAAAGAAACTTCAGGAAAAGCCAGGTGTGGTGGTGCAAGCACACCTTTAATCCCAGCACTCGAGAGGCAGAGGCAGGAGGATCACCGTGAGTTCGAGGCCAGCCTGAGCCTACATAGTGAATTCCAGATCAGCCTGGGCTAGAGTGAAACTCTACCTTGAAAAACCAAAAAAAAAAAAAAAAAAAAAAAAAAAAAAAAGAAAAGAAAAAAGAAAGAAGGGAAAGAGAAAGAAAGAAAGAAAGAAAGAAAGAAAGAAAGAAAGAAAGAAAGAAAGAAAGAAAGAAAGTTAGTTAGTTCAGGGAGCAACATCTTATTTTGCTACTGCTGTATGGCTGTATGGTCTGAGGAGGAGCTGAGTCCATCATGGTAGGGAGGGCATGGCAGCAAGAACTTGGAGAACCTGCTCATACGGCATGCAGTCAGGAAGGAGAGAGCAATAAATGATTGTGCTCAGCTCGTTTTATCCTTTGTATTCAGTCTAGGACTCTAGTCCATGAGATGGTGCTGCCCATACTTAATCCAGGTCGTTTTACCCCAATTAGCATAATGTAGAAAGTTCCTCACAAGCATGCCTAGAATCTCCATGAGGATAATTCTGTCAAGATTGTAACTGAGCTTAACCCTCCCACTGCATTCCATCAATCCTTAGCTTAGTCATAAGAACAAGGCTGCTCACAGGTTCCCTGGATTGGAATGAGTACTACAGAGGCTTCAGTACTGAAGATCTAAAGAAAAGGGAAGATCTTTTATATGGTGGCAGTTAAGGAGTATGGGAACACCAGACAGAAAGAGCAGTGACCTTTGACAGCAGGGCCAGAAGAGCATATTGAAGCATCTTGAAATCCTTCGTGCTCAGGCTTCCTTTTCCCAGGGCAATCCAGTTATCTGTTCTTTTTATGAAATCATTTTATTTATTTATTTATTTATTTATTAGATACAGAAGGATAGAGAGAGAGAGAATGGGCACATCAGGGCCTCTAGCCACTGTAAATGAACTCCAGATGCAAGTGCCAAGATGTGCATCTGGCTAACATGGGACCTAGAGAATTGAACCTGGGTCCTTAGGCTTTGCAGGCAAGTGCCTTAACTGCTAAGCCATCTCTCCAACCCAAGGCTACCTCTTCTTTACTTCTGAGAGCACCTGCTGTAGGATTCTCTGATACCGTGGTCTCCTTGTTTTCTTTCCCACTCATAGGACTCCTTCTTAGCTTACAAGTTCATTGGGAAGTTTCATGCAGGAGAAGAGTGGTGAGACATCCAGGAGAAGAACTGGCCTTTTGTATATTGCAATCAGGAATAAGAGTACAGGCAGGAAGTTGGACCAGGCTATAAAACACAAGGCCTGCCCCCAGGGACCCACTTCTTCCCACAAGGCTCCATCTTCTAAAGGTTCCTCAGCCATTCCAAATAGCACCATCAACTGAAGAAAAAGTGTTCAATCACGTGAACCTATGTAGGATTTTCCACATTCAAACCACAACAGATTTCCAATACCCACATAAAAGCTAGGCATGGTGGCATGCATCTGTTATCCCAGAGCTTAAGAGACAGGAACAGTAGGGTCCTTTTTGCTTGCTGGAAAGCTTGTCTGGCTGAACTGGTGAGCTCTAGGTTCAGTGAGACACCCTATGTAAAAAGGTAAAGCAGACAGCAATTGAGGATGATACTTGATATTGATCTCTGACCTCCATGCCATGCATGCATGCATGCACACACACACACACACACACACACACACACACACACACACACACACTCACACTCCCATACAGATAGTTTATATTAGCAATTTTGACACCTGCCTCTGAAATTCATATAGAAAGATTAAGCAGCTTCCTTAACACCAATACTTGGATTATTAATTCATGTGGTAAATCCAAACATTAACATTTCCAAAAGAGAATTCTCATTGCACCTTTGCTTCCCTGGCCTTCTCTTTGTGGGCTAGACTATGTGGATTACATCCCTATCTCTGGAGCCCTGGAGATTTCATTCCATTTGCATGGGTTTTTAAACTGATATCTTCACATTCTGGCACTTTGCTATCATTATGCTGTCATTTTAAATGCTTCCTATTCAGAGAGTTCCCCTCTGACCATCATTGCTAAATAACCTCTTCCCATCCTCCCATCTCCCCTTTTCATAACTCAGTTTAGTCTTTTTGTTTTTTCTGAACTTATCACACTTCATCACAGCTTACCATTTCCACATAAGTCACTTTTCTCTTTGCAGCAACACTGGAGTAGAAGTGATGTGATGGCAAGCTTGGCTTAGAAAAGGAAAGATTTCATGGAAAAGGCAAAATTGGCACTTCTTAGGTTATCTCTCAGTCTTCAGGATAGCAAAAGATGGCCGGAAGTAGAGTCTAGTGAAGGTATAGAAAGATAGTAGAGATACAGGGAAAAGATTCTGAAAAAAAAAAAAAAAAAAAAAAAAAAACTCTCCGAAACCTCTGAGGAATATCCAACATTTATTTATTTCTGTCTGTTCAGCTCTTTCTGCTTTTGACCATGACGCAGGAGGCCCTAACAAGGGCTTTTGCTTCACAGTTTATTCTTTGGTCTTTTCCTGGCAGTGACCCTCCTCATGGATAAGTAGTCTTTCATGAAAGTAAGATATATCCATCTCTGTGTCTTCTCCTTTCTAGAAATACATTCCGAGTAATTGGCTTACATTTTTATGCCCAAATACTCTAATTTTGCTTCTTTCTAGGCCAATAGATGTCTCTTCTCCATGTTCATTCTACTTAAGTGCACCATGCATTGGAGCAAGCTTCTTTTGTCTAATTGGTGATCCAAGGGTTGGCACATGACAGGAAGTGTAAGTTGGACTAGCGCATGTAAACTGGACTGGCCAACTTCCTGCCTCTCAGGTGCTCATGCTTGCCAGGGTGGAGAGAGTTGTGGACAGCAGGTGAGGCCTAAGAGTTGTGGGCTGGCATTTCCTGCCTCTTCAAGTAAATTCAGTCTTCCCAATGTTAAAGACAGTTTGTTGCTACTTGGCCTTGGCACATGGTCTGGCTGGCAGTCAGTGCAATAACCAACACAGACTGGATGCTTGCAGTTGTAGCAGACGGTCCTCAAAGCATTTTACGTGTATTAACTCATGAATCTTCACAATACCAGATGCCAAGTAAATTGTGTTGAATGTTTGCAGGAAAACAGAGACCTAAAAAAGGCTCTCAACATCTCTTTGTTTGGTCTATACTTGGAGTCAGGATTTATCACAATCCTGCCTGTTTATCCTTATGTTCCATCTTACCTCAGAGGGAAATTTGCTCTGCTTCTTCAGGGTGGCCATCTAAATTGCCTTTAGCATGTTTTATTGGTGGTCAACTAAATCCTGCCTTCCTTACAGGAATAACTGAAGTCTATGAGCGTGGAATGCTTCAGGGCAGAATATAAGCCCCTGAAAATGTCCTTGCCCTAATCGCCTAACCTGAGATTCTGTTACTTCACAGGGCAAAAGGCCTTTGCAGGTCTAATAAGGATCTTTAGAAGGTAGGCCATCCTAGATTTGGCAGGTAAGCAAAGAGTAACCAGGGGAAACAGGAGACTGAGATGAGGTGGTAGAAGCTGCAGCCCAGAATGGTACAAACTGCTCCCTGGGGCCATAAACCAAAGAACACAGGCAGCTCATAGAAACTGGATGGAGCAAGGCGAGGGATTCTCCTCTCGCATAGAGCTGAGGTTGAATCCTCCTTTCAGTACATGGATACCCATTTCAGATTTCTGACCTTTAGCTTGTAAGATAATAGACTTCTGTGTTTTAATAAAAGCATAATGTTTGCAGTGATTTCTTACATCATTTGTGGAAAAAGGTTTCTTTATTCAAGTTTTATGGAGACAACCAAGTTGAAGAATAAACACCCAGGGTTAGAAAACAAAACATCTGGTTCCAATTTTAACCTTATTAAAAACTAAGCAGGCTGGGTGTGGTGGCGCACTCCTGTAATCCCAGAACTCGGGAGGCAGAGGCAGGAGGATCACCATGAGTTCGAGGCCACCCCCTGAGACTACATAGTGAATTCCAGGTCAGCCTGAGCTAGAGTGAAACCCTACCTCGAAAAACAAAACAAAACAAAACAAAAAAACAAACAACAACAACAACAAAAAAAAAACTAAGCAGATAAATTTGGAAAAGTCACTTAATTTCTCTTAGCCAGAGTTTCTTGTTGGCAAAATGTATTCCCCCTACCTTCTTTGGGAGAGGATGGGGAGAATTATACACTCTAAGACATTAAAGGGGGCATGGGGAACTATCCCTGACAAACTACTCAAGACATCTTAGAAATTTTTCATTTTGATTGCTAGAAAATATTTGACCCAGAATTAATTCCCTCAAAAGTAAAAAAGGGGAGCCTGGAAAGATGCCTTAGCCATTAAGGTGCTTGCCTGAAAAGCCTACAGACCAGGCTCAATTTTCTAGTAACCACACAAGCGAAATGTGCAGGGTGGCACATGCAGTAGAGAGGTCCTGGCACACCCATTCTCTCTCTTTCTCTCTCTCTCTGTTTCTTTCCCTAAATCTCTCTTTCAAATAAATAAATATTAAAATGCATTGTCTTTGATGATTTTGCTCTTCTTAATAAACAAATTATTCATTTGCTTAAATGGACAATATATGATCAAAATTATTTTTCAAGCCTTATAAATGATTTCTAAAATTTGTCACAAGATTTACAGATCAAATATGTATTTAAATTATTTTGTTATTTTGGTATATCTTATATATAGCAATGATAAGCAAAACAAAAAAAACCCACTTCATACCACTCTGAATTATACATATGAAATCAAAATGATTACAAATTATGACACTCAGGGCCAATCATAGCCATTTCTGTAAGCTTCTTTTCCATAATTTATTCATGCACATAAGCATATGTCCATGTGTATTTTTAAATTTAATTTAAATTTATTTTAATTATACATAAACAAGAAATTATATAAAATTATGGGATACCATATGATATTTTGATACATAGTCATTGCATATTGTTTAAATATCTATCTCCTCAAACATTTATTATTTCTTTATATTGAAAATCCTTTCTTCTAGTTTTTTTAAATACCCAATATATTATCATTATTCATAATCACTTCATAATACCACAAAGCACCATTGTAGCTATATACCTTAGTATCCACTAATTAACTTTCCTTCTCCCTACTCACTCTGCTTCTGGTGACCATCACTGTACTCTCCTCTATGAGCTCAACAGTTGTACATGTCACATTTCAGTGAAAGCACTGTGGTATTTGACTTCCTCATCTGACTTACTTCCCTAAACACAGCCATCTCCAGTTCAATCCATGTGGTTACACAGACAGGACTTTATTGTCTTTCATGGCTGAAGACTATTCCATTGTGTATGCATACCAAATGTTCTTTATTCATCAGTTGATGGACAAATGGGTTATTTCTCTCGACAACTGTGACTACTGCTATAATAAATATGTGAATGTTAAGCCGGGTGTGGTAGCTCACATCTTTAATCCCAGTGCTCAGGAGACTAGAGGTAGGTGAGTTCAAGGCCACCCTGAGAATACACAATGAATTTCAGGTCAGCCTGGGTTAGAATGAGACTGTATCTTGAACCCCAACCCCCCAAAATTACGTGAATGCCAATATTTTCTCCACAGACTGATTCTGATTTCATTTCCTTTGACTATATATCCAGAAGTGGAATTGCTGGTTTGAGATGGTAGATCTATTTTTAATGTTTTACATAACTCTACTATTTTGCATAATGGCTTCATTAATTTGCATTCTCAAGAATAAGGTGAAAGGATTCCTTTTTCTTTGCATTCTCACCAGAACTTGCTATCTTTTGTCATATCGATAATAGACTTCAGTACTGGAGTGAGGTGTTATCTCATTGTGATTTTGATTTGCATTTCTCTGATGATTTGCAGTATAAAGAGCAGTTTTTCATATGTCTCTTGGCTTTTGGTATCCATCTCACTTTCAAAAATATTTTAACTATTTATTCATTTGTAGGCAGAGAAATGCAGAGAGAAGAGACAGAGAGGGAGAAAGAGAGAGAAGGGGTGATATACCAGGGCCTCCAGCCACTGAAAACAAACTCCAGATACATATATCACTTTGTGCATCTGGCTTTATGTGACTACTGGGGAAATCAAACCTGAGTCATTAGGCTTTGCAGGCAAGTGCTTTAACCACTCAGCAACACTTCCATCCATATTTTGCTAATTTTTAATTAGATTAAACATATATGTACACGTATGTATGTGTGTATATGTGTAAGTGTGCATATGTACACATGTGTGTATATGTTTATGCATATGCATTTCAAATATTAAAGAGATTTTGAACATTTTCTATGACATTAGTTTTTATAACCTTTCTTGTAATTATGTACATTACATCTATAGCTAATATTCTGGCACTATTTATCAGTAAGGAGTGCTGAATTTTCTCAGATACCTTTTCTGCATTTATTATGATGACAATGTGCTTTTGTCCTTAATTCTATGGAAAAGTTTTACATGTTTATTGAATTGCATGTATTGAGCCTTCCTTGAACCATGGGATGAATCCCATTTAATTATGGCAAATAACCTCTTTAACCAGTTCTTGAATTTTGATTGTTATTATTTTGTTGAGAATTTTAATATCTATGCTCTTCAAGGATGGTCACATATATCTTTCTTTGGTATCATGGCCTGTCCCATTTTGGTAAATGGGTAAGTGTGTCCTCATAGTTTCTGAATTTGTTTATCTCTAATTTGGGGATAATTTAAGAATATTTTACTTTATTTTTCTCCTCTTGCTCTTCATCCTCATCCTCCTTCTTTGGGAATTCAACTCAGGATCCTTGCATGCTAAGTATTCTATTACTTACCCCTAATGACTCTTCAGCACTTGGCTCTTCTGTAAATGTTTGGTAGAACTCATACTAAATTCTGTTTTCTTTATAGAAGACTATTATTGATTCATTCTTGTTACTGATGACTCATTGGTCTGTTGTGTGCTATGTTTCTCCATCCTTCAATCTTGTAAGTTATATTTTTACTTTTATAGTTTTCAGTATCCATCTTTTTATTCAAGATGACTTTTTTGTGTTAATACATATGTATGTTCAAGTTATTGATAACTGACATAAGATATTCTTATTTTTTGATATACCAAGAGTTTCTTAATTGGTTCCTATAAAGAAGATCATTTAGTCTTCTGATATAAATGCATTGTGATCAAGCCTACAAATTGCTAACATTTGCATATTTATAGGATTGATTTGTTCATTATGTGCAGTAAAGACAAGCAAATTGTGGAGGTCAATGAAGTTTGTTCACAATTGTCCATAATCTGCTAACCAATACTGGTCAGAGGGTCACTATATTGCCTCATGTGTGAGTTTTCTTGGCTGCCCAGGTCTGTAATGCTTGGAACCTCTCAGATGAAGGTTATCTTGACTCTGAGGTATCTGGCTTGGTGACGCACACCTTTAATTCCTGCACTCAGGAGACTGAGGTAAGAGGATCACATTGAGTTTGAAGGCCAGCCTGGAGCAATGGAATAAGTTCCAGGTCAGCCTGAGCTGAAACTAGAGTGAGACCTTGCTTTGAAAAATAAAAAAGAAATTAAAAAAAAGCAAGAAAAACATATTAAAAGTCTTACTTGCACTGAATGTTTAAATACAAAAACCTATGCTCTCTTTACCTGGAGATTAGATTTAAAAGTCATACATATCCCTCATTTGAATACATCATACAAACATTCTCTTTACAAATCTGTTTCAGCTAAGCTTTTGTGAGCCCCATGGGTGAGAAGAGTATTTAATTGTTACTTCCCCAATATTATGTACCATCAATCTTCAATTGTGAACATTATGGGGTGAATAAATCTTTGAATTTTATATACATTAATTCGATTATTGGTATGTTGAATGAACTTTCACATTTATCAGTCATTGTGCTGTTATTTTTTGAGACAAAAATCACACAATGTAGCTGGATGTGGTGGTGCATGCCTAACCCAGCACTCAGGAGGCAGAGGTAGGAGAATTATTGTGAATTTGAGGCCACCCAGAAACTATATAGTGAATTCCAGGTCAGCCTGGGCTAGTATGAGACCCCATCTTGAAACTCATCCCCTCAAAAAAAATCACACAATATAGCCTAGGCTGACTTTGAACTCATGATTGAGCTCTTATTAGTCATTTTTCCCCCTTTTTATTGTGGTGCTGGGGATCTAACTAACCAAGGTTTTGTACATGCCAGGCAAGCCCTCTAACACCTTACCCTATGTTGATATATATATATATAATTTTAAATATATATATATAGGCTTCAAATATTTTTGTTTCCCTATTGAATTTTGTTGAGTTATAATTAGCAGCTATATTGATAATAATTCACATATGATACAACTGACAATTTAAAGTATAAAACTCAAAGATTTAGTACATTCACAAACTTGTGCAACCATCACTGTAACCTAATTTTAGGGCATTTTTCTCATTTCCCACCAAAATAGTGTTCATGAGAAGCTGAAGCTCACTACTTTCCCCATCTGTAGGCTCTGACAAGCCTACATCCAGATTTAATTCTTAATAATACTTGAAATACCCCTTTACATTGAATATTTTATATTTTATTTGGCCATTTATTAATTGATAGACATGTAAGTTGGTGCTGCTTTTGGCTTATATGAATAATGCTACTAGTGACATTTGTGCACAAGGGGTTTTGTTTATTTCCATTTATATTGGTGGTGTACTTGGTAAGTAGTATGTAAACACTGTTTGACATTTTGAGGAAATTCCAACTTATTTTCCAAAGTTATGATTGCATCATTTTTCACTCCAGCCCAAAATATGTGGGGCCCAATTCCTCCCCCTCCTCAATAATGTTTCTATTTTTTTGTGCTTTTGATTGTGGCCATCTGAGCAGGTAGCCATTATGAATTTGAGTTGATCTTCCCTAATATCTGATGACAGCAGTCATCTTTGTTATATGCTTATTCATTTGGAGAAATGTGTAGTCATGCATTCTTGAATGGCAAACTGGGCTCCTTATCTTGTTGAGTTATAAGCATTCTATATATATTCATGGGACAATTTATTTACCAGATAGTCTATTCAAAATTTGTGTACATATGGTATGTATATTCACTTCTGAACTGTGAAATTTGTGGTACAAAACTTTTTAACTTTACCTTTGCTGAAGACAAAATTATGTATTTTCTAAATATACAATTATGTCACCAGACAGGTATTGTTGCAGTCAGTAAAATTTACTTTTTTAAGAATGAAGTGCTTTCAATTTGACAAACTTTCATGTAGCTATCACAATAATGACCAGGCAGAATGGTTCTGTCATACCAAGGTATTCCATGAACCACTGTGATCAATTTTCTGTCCCCAAGTTGGTGCTTTTCCAAGAATATCAAGTAAATAGTATCATAGACAATAAACAATAGATGCATTTTTAATTTTAGTGAATGGGATTCTACTGAACTGTTTTTTATATTCAAACCACTTATTTTTGGATTATCAATGTTATGATTCCTGCTTTTTTTCCCTGTCCTCCTGGTTTTAATTTTAATTTTTCTGACATGCACTGTTTCAGGTGTAATTCTTTTATATTGTATATGCTTCCTACCAAAATCTTATTATTCTATTGCTCAGATATGCAGATTTCCTATTTTTTGTTTTGTTTTGTTTTTGAGGCAGGGTCTCCCACTAGCCCAGCCTGACCTGGAATTCAATATGTAGTTTCAGGCTGGCCTCAAACTCATGACAATCCTCCTACCTCTACCTCCCGAGTGCTGGGATTAAAGGTGTGTGTCACGACGCCCTCCATGCAGATTTTCTGTTTTTTATGTCCTTAACCAAAATTGCAAAAATGTAGATACAAGTCAGGTAAAAGTTTATAAACTTGAAGAAATTATGAATGTGTGAAAGGGGTAATTTTCCATTTTTTTAAACTAGCAGAACTCTTCTTCAAATTAAACCCCCCAATAGAAACTCAGAATGTAAACACACAAATCAGCATTTCTTCTTTGAGCTCTAAATAGAAACCCTGCCCACATCTCACTTGCACAGTTCCAGTCTGGGTGACATGGAATTAGGCTGGGAACTGACCTGAAAGCAATGCTAAGTCCTGGGTCATCAACTCAGTTCTGGGACAAGAAAGAAGCAGAGATACACTTTGACAGGTTTCTGGTCTTGCACAGAGGGTTTCCTACTCTACCCCTCACTGCTCTGACCTCACAGTTGGAGGTGAAAACACTCATGGATGATGGATGACAACTTGCCTCCTCACTTAAATATCCTATTGCAGATAATAAGAATTATTCAAAATCATTCCAGAAGATAGATATAGAATCAGAGTGAAGAAGGGCAACAATTATCAAAACAAGATGAAGGTAGTGGGGATTGTTTTTGAAAATATTTGAGATAGATTTTCCTGCTTTGTCAAAGGAGAGAACATGATATTCCCTCCAGCTCAGGAGTTCTGTGACTGCTGAGTACACATATGGGTCTTCTGTGATAGATGCCTGCTCCCCAGCACGGCTCGTCTCTCTTGCTGCTTATGAATCTATCCTGAGAAGAAGGAAGCTTCCCAGTAGCCAGCTAACCTCAGGGATTCCCTGTCTCACTTCCTGAATGCTAAGATTAAAATTGGGCCACTGTGTCTATCTAGCATTTAAATGGGGGCTGGGGTTCTAAAATCTACTCCTTCAAATTGAGGGATAAATGTTTTCTCCACAAAACCATCTTCCCAGCCTTAAATAAGTGTTTCTTTTCTTTCTTTTTTAAAAATTGTATGTATTTATTTGAGAGAGAGAATGAAGCAGAGAGAAAGAGTGACAGATAGAGAGAGAATGAGTGCACCATGGCCTCTAGCCACTGCAAACGAACTCCAGACACATGCATCACCTTGTGCATCTGGCTTATTCCATCCCAGGGAATCAAACCTAGGTCCTTTGGCTTTGCAGGCAAGTGCCTTAACCACTAAGCCATTTCTCCAGCCCTAAATCAGTGTTTCTTATGTGCTATATTATATATTATATTATATATTATATATTTGGTTACTTTTCCTCCCCTATTCCCTGATATGACTGTGTTTTGTTGTTGTTGTGTGTGTTTTGTTTTGAAGACTTATGTCCATATGCATGCCAGTCAAGTGCTCCATAACTGAGTTACATCCTCAGGTCAAGATTGTTTTTCTTTCTTGTCAAAAGAATGAAAAGGAACATTTGTAATTGTGTAGTTTGTTCTTTCTGTGGGTAGGATCAGAAGGCTTTTTTTTTTTTTTTTTTTTTTTTTTTTTTTTTTTTTTTTTGCCTTATTGCAAGCACCCAAATCCTGCCTTCTGCTGAAATGTTGAGCTATCTGGCTGTCCTAGGAGGATCCATGGTCTTACCCTTAG
Source organism: Orientallactaga sibirica (assembly GCA_036365145.1). NCBI lineage: Eukaryota > Metazoa > Chordata > Mammalia > Rodentia > Dipodidae > Orientallactaga > Orientallactaga sibirica. Next base: position 17,243,330 of record JAEOAD010000015.1, read on the forward strand.
TAAACTTACTCATGCTCCTGGATTCCTATACCCATTGCAATCCCCCAGAGTTCAATAATGTCTGCACGGCTGCTCCAACTTGTTTCTCTAAAAGGCTGCAGACAGTAATGAATTTTGGAAAGCAATCAGAGGACTAGCTGAAAATAGCAAATGTTCCAAAGCTCAAGTTAAACTCATTGAAAATTGATCTTTCTATATTTAGTTTGGATTTTGGCTTCATTTGTTATTTTATATGTTTTTATTCTCGTTCCCTTTGACTTCTTGCCCTAAAACTCATCTTTTTGGATGTTGTAATTTGATATGATCTTGTAGTTTTGATAAGCAGGTATAAGCTGGTTGTATGGCTCATATGACTGTAGCCAGTTCTGATGGGTCCAGTATCCAGGCATGGCTGCTTTGGATCTTTCATTCCATTTCTCCCAAGGAAGCCATAAATGTGTGGGCAAGCCTGTTCTTATCTGAAGGCTCAGATAAAGAAGAGTCATTTTTCCAAACTCATTCATCCTCTAGGCAAATTTCAGTTCCAGGTGGTATTTTATTGACCTGAGGCTTACCTTAGATTCCAAGGCTGCCCACAATTCTCAATGGGTAATTATCTTCAATGTGGCCATTCTACTGTCAATCTAGCAAGGATAGATTCTTCCTTTATAGGTACATGTGTCCCCCTTTTCAGGTTTTCATGAAGCCAGGCTAGCACAGAATATATTTGCTTTTTAATAATCTCAAAGTGATCTCATTTGAGACCTTAATTTCATTGTCAAAATTCCTTGGCTATATTCTACTGTGCAATACTGACTTTTGGAAGTAAGTCACAGGTCTTTCCTCCTCACAAGGGTAGATTTTATGAGAGGCATGAACAGGGGTGTTAATCATTGAGGTTCAATGATATCATCTCTTTGGAGGAGGATTTCATGACAAAGTAGTAGTGATGGCAGCAGTGAAAAGAGGATATTATAGAAATGGAGTTCTAAGAAAAATATTGTCCATCTTGTAAAAATTTGAAACGGAAATTGCTGAAATCAATGATCAGAAAATAAGAAACTGAATTGTATGTCAAAAATTGTCAGCAGAGAGGATTACAGGGTCATAAATTGACTAGCAAAGACGTCAAAGGATATTGACCTTATAATCTCAGGAGCAAATGTGTGGAGAACTGTATATAGCAGCTTGTCTACTAATATTGAACATGTTTTGTGGGCATACCAGTTATAGCTAGAAAAATTATGCATATTATTGCCCTACCCATTCACATAATTTGCCTTTTCATTGTGTCTCTGGAAAGATATAGGTGCTGAGACAAGTTCTTTTTTTAATATTTAATTTATTTATTTGAAGAAGAGAAAGAGAGAGAGAGAGAGAGAGAGAGAGAGAGAGAGAGAGAGAGAGAGAGAATTGAAGTGCCATGGCTTCTAGCCACTGCAAACAAACTCCAGGTGCATGCACCACATTGTGCATCTGGCTTATGTATGTACTAGGGAATTGAATCTGAGTCCTTTGGCTTTGCTGCTAAGCCATTTTTCCAGCCCTGAACCTAGTTCTTTAAAGCTCCACCTCTCTTGTATCTTACCCAATGCCTTGGTCTCAGAGAAAGTGACTAGCAAATGCCACGTAAATCCTGTTCCTAAGGAATTCTTGTTTTTAGAGACCAATGAAGCAATGTGTGCACTTAGAGACCATTGGGTTTGATCTACAACAAGTTGTGGGATGCATTCTATTGCAGGAATGTATAACTTTTATACCTGATCATATTTCAGTTTGAAGTTTGCTCAGGGAAAGGACACACTAAGCTTTGGATGTGACAACATTAAGACTGTGAAAGAGTAAATAGATCTTTTGTGGTAGATTGAATATACACTGCTCCCCACGGTTTTGGTGTTTGAGAAGGTTATGGAATTCTCTGGAGGTAGAACCTTGATACAGGATCTATGCTACTGGGAGCAGGCTTTGCAGTGTTACAGCCTGGCCACACATGCTTCTTTCTCCCTGTTCTTCTCTCTGCTGATGTGATGATGTGACTCACAGTTTCTGCTGCTGCCTTCTGTGTCTTCCCTGCTGTGATGAAATTTGCCCTCAAAACAGCAAGACAAAGTATACTCTTTTCCTTCAGTAGGTTGCTTCTGGTCAGGTATTTTTGCCCCAAGAATGATAAATCTCATTTAATGAGTCAGCTGTTGAGGTGATGGGAGGGGTGGGGCTCTGGATTGAAAGTGCATGGTTCTGAGCAACAGAGGCATGAAGATGTTGTAAAACCAGAATGTAGTGTCTGGAGAGGTTACCACGGTGACAGGTTACCAGAGAAATTTGACATGGGTATGGTGTTTGAGCCAACATCATTGAGAGCTCACTATTAGTCAAGTCATGTTTTAAATGGTTGATAGTAACTAATTCACTTATTCCTCATTACTGTATTATAAAACGCATTTATATCCATCCACCTCAGCATTAAAAAAGTCAAAGCTATAGAATAGTGAGTAAGTTGGCCAGGATGAGGACAGGATAAAACAGTACATCTGCTATCTTCATGCTGTAGACACACACTGAGTGTCTGCTCAGCCCACAGGCTCAATCTCCATATCCACACCTCCTCCCCCAGCAATGACACAGTCTGCAACTGTGTGGGCAGAGACTGAGGCAGGCAGTCATCTGCCATCTGGAAGACCTGTGAGGCCCTGCCTAGTGTGTACATTCTGAGGAGGCTATGTCTCTGGGGTCTCCTGTCTCTCGACTGCAGATTAGAAACAGGAAAACCAGGCAGCAGAACAAAGAGTGGTATGGGCACTCAGGCTGCCTGGAGCCTGTGAGCTGGTCTTATGGCTGCAGTTGGCTTCACAGGATACTAAACTCAGGAGCTTCAGGGGAGGACACCAGCTTAGCACTGCAGGGAAGCATGCCAAGCAAGGCAGGAAAATTAACTTAACAAGCACTTACCCGTCATGAGTGAGGACTTATTTAGGAGTTGAGGAATTCACAGGGGAGCAGAACATGCTTGCACCCTGGAGTGGTTCCCAGGTAACTGAGGCTATGGGCTCTTTATTGTACGTGTGAATCAGAAATGCATTTTAGCCACACGGAAGCCAAATATTTAACAACAAAGCATGATTAAGTGTGCCATGAGAATAATGATCTTAAATTTAAAAATCTGTGTTTATAAACCCTCTTTTTAGAGATTGATAACATGGACTTACTCACTATAGCTACACAATTAAACTTTCCATGACAAACTACTATGGACGGAACCTTGGGCTGCTTAACACAGAGCAATGGGGAAAGAGGAAAATACAATGGAATTGAAGTCCCTACTACACATGAAATTAATATTTTATTTTCATATTAGGAGAAAATAAATGGCTTACAGGTGCACATGTCTATTAATAAAAACTATTATAACAATTATCTGAAAACCACACTTTCCATACAGGCTACTTCAACCTCTCACAGATAACACTTAGTGAGGATGTCTACATGGTAAGTGCCTGTTCAGCCTTGCAGTAATACCAACTTTATTTTTGATCCTTGTGGCCAAGCATCATTGTTCTAGAACAACTTATGTGACCTTCTTCAATTTGCCTTTGAAATCTTTGTCCTCTTCAGCTGCTACAAATATCCCTATAATCTGTCATAGAACACATCTTACAGATGGCAATGCTCTGCTCATTCCCAAATAAAATCAACTGGAAGGAGGAGCTACTGTCTGTCATTATTTAAGTTGACAGTCACCGTATCCTAACGATCCTGTCCTTAATGTGAAATTCAAAAGAACTTTAGTTGACAAGTGTTACTCCTTCCTATCTTAAATGAACATGGGAAATCATGGGAGTTTTTCTCAGTTACAATAAATTTAAAATAGGAAACTAAAAGTGTAGATCTTTTTTAGACAGGTGTGGTGGCACACGCCTTTAATCCCAGCACTTGGGAGGCAGAGGTACGAGGATCGCCATGAGTTCAAGGCCACCCTGAGACTACATAGTGAATTCCAGGTCAGCCTGGACTAGAATGAGACCCTACCTTGAAAAAACAAACAAACAAAAAAAAAAAGGTAGAGCTTTGAAAATCTGTGTGTGGCCTGTATGAATGTGTTGGCACATGTATGGGTGGGTGTGTACATGCATGTACATGCATACGGAGGTTGGCATTGCTGTGTACCTTTATCACCCTCTACCTTTTCATTGAGATAGTATCACTTACAAGAACCCAAAACTTGCAGATTTGACTCTTGCAACTAGCTAGCTTGCTCCAGGAACCTCCTGTTTCAAGATCACAAAAACTAGTATTACAGACAGGCCCCATACGTGCCCAGGATTTACATGGATGCTTGGGATCAGAACTCCGGTCTTTATATGTGCGTAACAAATGTTTTTTGACTGAACCATCTCCCTAGGGTCTAGAGGTTTTTGTTTTCTTTCTGAAATCACTGAGTTCAACATTGAAGTTCAATGGAACCAGTTCTACATGTGTGGTTTGTAACACTTCCTAATTTTTCCTGTGAGAGAAAGTACTAGTCTCCCATTCATCCCAGCAATGAAAGCAGTCTAGAGAGACTGAGACACAGTGGTGACCCAGCCCATGACCATCAGGAGTGTGACTTCTGGGCTGGTAAATGGTACAGGTAAGAATTTGAAACAAAGAGGCTTTTACAGAGGAACTACTCCATGCTCATAATTATGAATGCTTTGTCAGATTTAACAGTCAGATGTTCAAATTTTTCTGTTATGGCATGTAATGAAAAGAGACAATAAATATTACAATGGAGAGAAAAGTTAGTACTAGATAGATGAGATGGCCATAGTGATTTTAGGGAGAATTTTATAAGTGTAAGCCCTCTTCTAGCCCACATTTGGTGGGAGCTTGATCTTGGATAGTGGGCTCATTTTTTGTACATGGTTTTGACTTATTTCCCAGTTCTAGCAATGAGTTCCATTCCACTGAGTGGATCTATTAGCCAAATCAAGATCAGTTGGTTACCCACCATGGCTGTGTTAGAGCCACAAGTTGGGTCATTATGCACAGAGACTTGGCCTATCCCCATAACTCTTGACTACCTCCACAATGCATGACCCACATTCCCCACTGATGAGGGTCCCTTTGGAAGGGAGAGGACAGGGAGGAGGATAATGGAGTCACCAATATGAATGTAAAATTAGAATAATATAAAGAAAAAATAAATTATAAAATAAATAAATAAATAAATATTACAAAGATGTTGGCCCCAATCCAGCCAAAATCTTTTATAATCGCCATGCCATTTAGCTCTAAGTTTCCAAAATGTTTGACAAAAAGAGTAAAGAGACATGCATTCTAGTAGCAGAGAGAGGGCAAGTCTGATAGTGGCCATTGTACACAACTTGCATAAGGCTGGTTCTACCAATTTAAATCATTACAAGTGATTTAAAGGCGTTTGCTTTATTTTAAACCATTTCAATTTCATTAAATAAATATTAAGGTTAGTTCAATTAACAACTTCTCCCTGCAGAAGACTTTATTCTGGAAACACAGAAGTAAATTAGATCTATCCTCGATACTGTCCTATCCTCAATATTTCAGTCACATGTTACTATATGCTATCCACACATCACATATGATTATATGACAGTCATATATCACATATGACTACATGATAATCACACATCACATGTGACTGACAAGAAGGTCACAGCTTACATAGTGATTTACATAAGGTTTATAGATGATCCTCTGTGGAAAGAATATGTTTTAGAATTATGTCTTAGTTCATTAACAGCTACCTATAAAATACTGTTTTGCATACATATTTAAAAATGTGCTTATTTACTATTTTCCCCCAGCATAAAACTGCAAACTTTAAAAATGATTTACCCATATTTTATACAGGAAAAAAAAAAGTGCATCTGAGAAAATGTTGTTTGTTTTCAAAATCTTTAAATCAAATCCACTTTCAATATGACGTGTTAAAAGTAATCATGCCTTCTAAATGAGCAAATTATAAAATTGGCTTACATTATTGTCTACAACTTTTCAGTAAGATTTTTTAAATGTCAGAAACTGTCATATTTTTACTTGTTAGTTTTTTCCTTTTGTGATATTTAAGATGTCATAAATATTGCACAAATAACTGACTATGATTATTAAGACATAATTTTAGATCAAAAACACATAATCTATAATGATGGAAAATAAAGTAAGATTTATTTTAAGATCAAGTGATAACTTGATTTAAAGTGATTTCAACAGAAATTTCCATTGATAGTAAAATTACTGGGAAAGTCAAAAATTTAATGCCACTAACATGTTAAATACAAGACTCAGTTATAATGTCTCAATTTGATGAAATTGAGTTTGTTGATAACTGGCCTCTGTAATGAGTTTACACAATAATTAATAATGCTAACAGTGGTGATGCTATTCATAGTATCCTTTGAGGTAAAGTATATCTAAGCATACCTCTTGTCTAGATCAGTACCTTAGGCAGTCTAGTTGCCTCATATTAAGATTTACTTATTGTGAATATTATCCCAGCATGCCACTTAATAGCTCCTTTTCTGCGTCACAAGAATAGAAACAAAATTGATTTCACCATTATTTTCAGAAACTAACTTTGCCATGATAATTTCCATGCTAATTTTATTAAGACTCAAATGGAAATTCGATTTATTAAAAACCCATTCTTTCTTCATGTTCTCATTTTCAATTTAATTGGAACATTAACATGAGCACAAGTCTAGAAAACATTTGAATTTAAAACTTACAAATTCTTTTAAGTGAGATGTGTTGGAATTATTCTGAATATCATGTATTACCATCCTTGGTCCATGGTGAGATGACACTGGCATTCCAGGTACCCCTGGAGAACTTGAGCATCATGAGGAGAAGCTCCCATACTAGTCAGACCCCAACTCTAGAATCTTTTAGAAGGAAATAATTTAACAGCCTAAGCAATATAATACTAGACTTTTAATTCTTATGTTAAATATGCATAAACCTAAAGCTAGATACAAACCCTTTCATTTTAATTTATAGAACTCTGGGATCAAAACAAATTTGCAAACTAAAGTCAATCAATTAAAAAAACAAAAAAAATTAAATTTCAGGAGTAATTCATGCTGCTGAAACAAAATGTTTATAGGTCTTTGACATGGGCTATCCCTTTGATTTTAGCATGGCTATCTGACTTCAGTGGATTGAAGTTGATTTTCTCACCACTTTGTTCCCTCAGAACTTTCCTCCCTGCAGTTCACAGTGATGTCACTTGGAGTTCACACGGCAGGAATGCATCATTTGCCTACTAAATCTGCCTCTGTTCTTTTCTCATTAGCCTGGGACAATTAAAGCAGCAATATTGGACTGGTGAGAACTCATTTATAAATATAATTATACACTTGGACACTGGGACTGTGAGAAAGGATCTAGGAATAAAATAATCATACCAACAATTTAGAATGTACTACTTTTAATTTTTAAATGTGTGGCAATGATGGTGAGACTTTTTAAACATCATGTAAGGATGTGTAAGACAATTAAAATTTGTCCTTGGATTCCTGTTTATAAAAACAATCCTAAAATAACTTCGAGAGAGAGCTATTTATCACCCCATGCAATTTCTATCCTCATTCAGTTTGACTTTGGAAGACACAGCAGATCAGAGCTAGATGCTGAGTACTAGAGAGTACTGGAAGAAGTGAGGTCAAGATGACCGGGGTGGACATGGGCTATGTAAACTTGGTCCCTAATTTAGTCAACTGAGTCAAATGGAGAAAATAATGGAGCAAAAAGCACACGTACAACATAGATTCTTTATAATGGCCTTGTTTTCATGAGAATAATGGATTGAGATTCTAGGCAAAAGGTCAGTAATATCTCACAGGTAGTATATTGCATCTCTTATAAATTCAAGATCTTTATTAATGGATAGATTCACATGTGAAGGTCATCTGACTTGATCTATTATGACCTTGAAGCAGGACATTAGCAGAAGTAAAAAAATAGATACCAGCAAGCTGTGATTATTTCTGCTTTGGTCCAAGAATTCTGCCAGTATACCATGGTGCTATCAGATAGAGGATCAAGCATAGCTCAGTCCATATGATCTCCAAGCTCCTGGCCAGATCTAAATGACTTTGAAGAAGAGGTATAACCTCTAGAAGAGTCAGGATGATATTGCTTTGTTGATATATGGAATAATTATTTACTTTTTAAGGCTTCAAAGGGGAGTTAAAGGGGAAAAATAGAAGGTTTTGACACTCACTAGCCCAGAGTGAGGGCTCAGTGGATTGAAACAATATTATTTAGGTTTAATACAAATGTGACATTGTCATGTAGAAATGGGAAAGGGTGACCTGCAAAGGTGAAGAGCTGTAAAAAGTACTGTTACCTGAATCCTATCATGGAGATTTTGATGCCTTGTTCTATGATATGTCTGGACATTGAGAGAATCATTTTGTTCCCAAAGAGCTCACTGTAGGTGTCCAGTGTCTAGTGTCCCAAGTACTGGAGATTTGGACCTGCCATCCTAATCTGACAGTTGATAGCTCTTGTTCTTGGTAAAACATGGTGTCATCTATTGTCCTATTTATGTAAAGAGAAGATATTAATCCTCACATATTCAAAATTCTCTGTTGCAAAAGCATAGAGCAGGGAAAATCCCAACAATTCCCCCCTTTCCCTCCATTATAACCCTATCTTCAAACTACTTATTAGAGTACTTGATGACCCACCAAAAGCTGGTAAGACCCTACTGCTGAAGACACCATATGCTGTTCAGACAGAACATGGAGAGACCTGGCTGGATCTGGAAGAGAGTCTAGTGCCAGAAGGTGCTATATAAGTGACTAGGGGAAAATGACCAACATCTGTCTAAGCAACTCATGGTCTAAGCTACTTAGCAGCAAACAGCCTGATGTGATGCTCACACAAGTGCAGTAATAGCCCACAGCCATGGTGGGTTACCAACTGCTCTAAATTTGGCTAACAGATCCACTCAGTGGAACATAAGCCATACCTGGAAATGGGAAACAAGTCAGAACTATATCCAAAAACGAGACCACTCTCCAATATCAAGCTCCCACCAATAGTGGGATACAAGAGGGCCTACACCTATTAAATTCTCTCTAAAATAATAATGGCTATCCACGTATCTTTCACTGTCCTCATTCTATGTTGGAGAATCTGCTTCTCTCTTTCAGATGGATTCAGAACCTGAGGAGGGTCAGCCCATCACACCTCAATAGGGCACCAGCTGAAGCCATAGAGTTATAGTGGAAATGAGCAAGAGTGCTCATTTCTCAGTGAACCTGGTACCAGCACAAAGGTGATAGACATAAAGAACACTCAACCCCTACTAAATCAGATATCCAGAGACACAGAGACTCACAAAACCTCATAACTGGAATTGACCTAAAATGAACCCAACATGGCTCAGGGAAATTTGCAGAAGAGGGGGCAGAAAGATTGTTAGAGCCATGAATTGGGTCATTATGCAAAGAGTCATTGCCTCTCCCTCGTAACTGATGGCTACCCCCATAAGGCAAAATTCACATTACCCATATGGGGAGGACAGGGAGAAGGCTAACTATGGTACCATCATGGCTGTATATATACTATATATATAACTAATAAAAAAATGTCAAATCAATGAAACCATTATTTGTAAGCTGTTCATGCCACTTGAAGCAAACATGAAAAAGTTTCTCTTCTTTTTCTTTTTTGTTCCCACTTAAAAGTATACAAAGATTGTTGATTGGAGACATAAAAACCAAAATTTTATACATGTGGAAACTAGAACATGGGAAAGTTGGATTTTAGTGCTGTCAAGTTTCTTTTTGCCACTTTAGAAACTCAGGGTCTGTAGAGGGTCTTCAATGGATGCCTGGCTCCTGAAGTAACCTTTGTTTTATATGTGCTTCAGGCTGGAAGGTATCTTTCGATTTTGTGGTAAGGAAGCTTTGGTTAGAGTAGATTTATGGTCACACCTATGCTGGCATTTAATCCTAGCACCATTACCAAATTTGCGAGGATTCACTCAATGCTCGGCTATCTCTTTTCAAGCTCTTAACCACTGGGCTTTAGAAAGCATGCTGAAGTAAACTGTCAATGGCCATTACTTAATGTGCAAGTCACTAATGGCCAGTTCATGGTTTAAGAAACACCTTCATATAAGCCGAGTCTATTAACAGATTGTAGCACTTACCTTATAAACTTACAGTGAGGCACTAAATGGAATAAAACATGGATTTCTCTTGATATACTCTCCAACACCACAAACAGGTTATATTTTAGTTTCACAATTAACCTGTGCATGAAGTTTTCATGCCAATTTTATAGAAAAGGAAACCTAATGCATCTAAAGATAAGATGATTTGCTCAATGTTACCCACCTAGTCAGTCCTAGAAAGGATGTGGTCTCATGACAATTTCCAGGGATGTCCACTTTACCAGCACACATGTGGAAGGACCAGTGTGCCTTCCATGCCTGAACATCTGTCTTTCCATGTCTGCTACAGGACTTTACCCTTGCAGGTTGAATTCTACTTTTTTTTTTTTTTGTTTTCTGTTACTAATTTCTTCTTCCTCTTCAGTTTTATGCTTTCTTATGTATTGTTGCAAGTTTATTACTCTCTTTCTTACTTTCTCTAAAAAGTCTGATAAGTTCAAAGAAATAGATCCCTTTATTTCCATCCTACATACCTGTAACTTTTCTGCAGCATACCTTATTTCTCTCAAGGGGAGCTTTTTCCTGTCCTGGTTGTGATGATTTCTATTCTGGTTCTTATGCTGCTTGGCTAGAGCTAAACACACCTCTGAATCCTCTCATCAAATGCTGCATCCAGAACCCATTTATCAGTAATGCTGTTGGAAGTGGAAACTGTCCACAATGGAGTCCTTACTGCTCTCCTCAGTGGCCTTGTGATACTTAGGTTTGTGTGTGTGCTGGCGCCTCCCTAATACACATCTGTAGCACATGTGCTTTATATTCTCTAGCACTTTTCACACTGTAATCTTGTGAAACAAAGTTGCTTTTCTCTGTGGCTCCTCTTTCTTCCATGGGGCTGTCCATCAGTAAGGCACAAACTCTTCTCAGGTATTCTCTACCTCCATTGTTTTAAGGGGATGCATCCTCATTAAAGATTTCAAGAAGATTTTAGAATACTCAGCCTCTTTCATTGATCAGTTTAAACTCTGGGATATTTTAGGAGTGTGATTTAATTCTTCATTTATTTTAAGATCAAGAATTATTTTCCAGGGGCTGGGGAGATGTCTTAATGGTTAAAAGCACTTGCCTGCAAAGCCTGCCAGACTGGGTTCAGTTCCCTACTACCATGGTGCACCTGGAGTTTGTTTGCAGTGGCAAGAAGCCCTGGTGTGACCATTATTTCTCTCTCTCTCTGCTTGCAAATAAATAAATGAATGTGTTTTTAAAAGAATAATTTCCCATTGAAATATTATATAATCATGCTTTTGCTTTCCACTTTTGGAGGGAGGAAGTAACTACTGTATTTTCCATAGAACTCTCAATTTCATGGTAACATTCTCCACAGTTTTGTAGAGAACGTTTTCCCAGATGGTAAGATTATGATAATAGCATTTGGATTATACCAGAATTTAAATCTAATATTATTCACATACTGAAATATTTTTGTTTTAGGATAATTTTAACTAACTTTAGTTTTATGTTTTCAGTAAAGATAATTGGTTGTTTGTATTTCTCTTTTCTTCTGCTTTGTTATTCAGTGTACACTTTTTCACTGAAATGAATATTAAATCTTATTAGCTACATCTTATAGAAGATGGTAATTGAGGGTCCTCAAAGCTATGCAGTTTGAGCTAGGTACTATCAGAGCAGGCTTTGAAACAGTTTTATCCCTTTATTCCTGACATCTGCTCTAGTTCCCACATGTCCTGACTGCAGAGCCTAAAGAAAGCTGCTTCCTGCTTCCTGTATCTGGCCTCATTTTATCAACTGTAACAAGCTGAATTTGAAGTAAATGCTGGCCAATGGCCTTTTAAAACTTTACTTTTTTTTTTTTTTTTACATTAGGCTCTGATGGCCAACATAAAAACTTCTTATATAAAACATGTAAAGCTCAATAATTCCAATATATATGTATCCTTGTAACTTTGAATATAACCCAAGAAACTTTAAAAGATCACTCATATCCATTCACATATGAAAAACTTTCTTTTCAATGAAATTGGTGCTTTATCTCTACCAGAAGTTCAATGATTCTCTAATGTCTGTTATTGTATTATATCAGGAGCAGCTCTGCAGGAGATGCTTGCTATCCCTGGCTATGTTTGCTCCCCCACTTCACTTTGAATCCCAATAATTGCATTTCATTAAAGCAATCACCCCCCACACCCCATGCAGTGAATGCTTATGGTTTAATGTTTAGGGAATTTAGATGCCCGGATCATCCAGTGAGGAACAGACAATCTTGAAAGCCCTCAGTGTTTCACAGGACTCTCTCAATTTTCAAAGGTCCTTAATTTGAAGAGGCAGTTCACTAATGCTTTAAATAAGTTCACTTGACCTTGTCACCTGATTGCATTAAAATAAGGTAAATTGCCCACTCTGTGTTCACTTTCCCCAAGTGAACATGAGTACTGTTTCCATTATCCAGGGGAACAGAATGCATGTGGTTTTGACTCTTCTTCACCTTTTCCTTCAGAACCCACTGTATACCACCTTTGTGGGGATGATGTTGGGTGCAAGAGTGTTTAAGAATTGAAGGAGCTCATTACAACTTTTACATGTATGCCATGAAGGTGTTCAATTTATAGCAAGTGAATTAATGCATTCCATGTTTGTGCAAACATTCCTTACTTGTAGGTGTATAGAGTGTAGATCCATCTTATAATTAAGATACCTATTTCTGTTAACAGTCTGGCAGACCTTTCCTAGCCTGGTACACTCAGGACTCACTGGTATTATTGTAAGCTTAGCTATCTGCCTTTCTTCAAAGACACAGATCTCTTTGAGGATGGAAGTTTTGTTATATTCATTCATTTTCTGCAGTTTCTATGGTTGTTTCTCTCACTCACTGACCTGGTGAATGAATATATTTTGCCCCATTTTTTCAGACCAAGTGTTTTTTTCTTTAAACATGTTTTATTGACACTTGTCATACATATACATAATGTGTTTTGATCATAATCCTCTCCCACTGCCCTCTTTTTTTAATAGATTTAGATAATTTGTTTATTTATTTATTTTAAGACAGGAAGAGGGAGAGAAAGAGTGAGATTGGGCACACCAGGGCTTCTAGCCACTGCAAACAAACTCCAGATACATGTGCCACCATGTGCATCTGGCTTTTGTTTTGTGTCCTTAACATTTGCTCAGTCTGAATTCAATTTCTTTTGGGAATAATAATATTGTACACTCAGATTGTCCCAATCATTAAGGTCAAGAAAAATTCATCATCTCAGGTGGGAAAAGGAGAGCTCAGTAGTTAAGATGCTTTCTGATAAAGCCTAATGACCCAAGTTTGACTCCCCAGTATTCACATAAAGCCAGATGCACAAAGTGGTGCATGTGTCTGGAGTTCATTTGCAGCTGCTAGAGGCCCTAGTGTGCTCAGTTTTTCTCTTTTTCTCTCTCTCTCTGCCAGCATTCACCTGGACTACAGTAAGACCCTACCTGAAAAACCAATGAATAAATAAATAAAATATAACCTCTCCCTTTTCCTTTCTTCTGGACAAAAATGTTGAGAAATGCTTAAATTAAGTATTTTGATTTAAATATTTATTAAGACCTAGGATTGTTATAATTCAGCAATTATTAATGTAGCCATTCAAAAACCTACAACCAGGAATATAGAACCAAAGCTTGAAAAAAGGATAGAAAATATACATGAAAAAGAATTAGTACTCCAAAAATAACCATGGACAGATTTCTTGTCCCACATGTCCTTTCAGAGCTTCTCTCCCTTTTGTCAAGCAATAGAGCAGACCCTCTCCCCTTGACTTGGTGTTCTGCTACTGACTAAACTGATGGAGTATCAAAACTATAACTTCTGAGGCCAGGTATTAAAGGAAATAAAACTTCTGGCTCTCTTGGGAAACTTGCCTAATGAGCTCTAAGTTGATATTTGTGAAATCTGTAGCTGCCATCTTGTGAAGAAGCCCAAACTAGTTCATGGGCTAAAATACATGGAGGGCACTGAAAGTTCATGGGGAGAAGGGATGGATGCCCAGTCAGTCCTCAACTGCTCTAGCCTAGTTTCCACTGCATCAGCACCAGCTAATGTTTGCTTCAGACAAAACTGCCAAACTGTCATGGCCCCATGAATTTCTAACCCAGAAAATCATGTGTGGTAAAATAAATGTAAAATAAATGTTGCAGACAATTATTATTTTATATAAATTATTATAATGTGCAGAAAACAGTTATAAGTGGTACAAAAGGAAAGCAGTTAAAATACTATCTTAACCCAGATATGTGAAATGAGATCCTCTGAAGCCAACATTTAAAACCCATGGGGAACATGTGATTTAACTGAACCTTGATTTAAGGATAGAATTTAGTCACAGGAAGAAAATTCTGGATAGAAGGAATAACAGTGGAATTAATTTAATATATAATATGTTATATATAGTACAATTATAGTGGCTAGATAAAAACGTAGAGGAGAAATTAGCATTTCTATGGTATGATGGCATGTAGCAAAGTCAATCTCATGTTTTCACATGAGTTTTGGATTTGTGTCTGTTTTACTTGCTATGTCTTATTTGAGGGTTGCAAGGATTTGTGGCATCCTCCATCCCCATCCAAACCACATCATCAGAACAGCTACCATGCTTTTGTCCCTCAGGCAGGCTTTGGAAAAATGGAGGAATAAGACATCTTTTTGTCTTAAAGGTACACATAGGCTAGTCAGGAGACACATAAAAACATTAATATTTTTAGTGCATGGGACTATGAGTTATGAATAGTGGGTTTAAAGAAAATGAGTGGCAGGTAGAACAGAATGAGCAACTAACGAGGAAGTAATGTTTAACTGAATCATTATGGACATTATGGATTCGACTTTTCCAGGCAGCAAGGGAAGGAAGGATTTTCTGGCAAAAAAAAAAAAAAAAAAATAAAAAAAACATAGAGGAAAAACACTCCTCAAAATAAAACATGGAGTGTTGAGAGAACTGAAAAGAGTTTGGTGCAACCCACAGTATGAGATCTAAGTGAAGATAGGAGAAACTGCTAGAGAAGCAGGCAGGAGCCTGCTCAGGGAGGAGCCTGCATTCCTTCTTGTCTGGTGAAGTCTTTGGACTCCATCCCAAAGGTGGCAGAGAATGTTGGGAAAGTCATGAATGACTGAGCCTACACACTCTGATCATAATTACTTCTCAAGTAGTTTTCTCTCACTATATATTTTTTGAGCTGGAACACACTTTTTGATGAAAAATCATCTCACTCTTGCCTACTTTAAGATTGCCTCCTTTTCCCCAGTGGGTAGCATTCACCCTAATGATTGGACCTAATGTAGCCTGAAAGAATTGCCACTGTGCATGAGGCAAGCGGTTCCCAAGCATTTCCACTTGCTGTTCTTTCCGGAAATGTAGCTTCTCATGCCATGCAACTTGTATGATGCCATAAATACATTAGCTGTAATAATTTATGACTCCAGTTCTCCATACCCTTTGATCTCCTGGAGATGGATTAATTACAGTTTGAGGACTCCCCCCTACCCCTCCTATTCAAAAGCCACATTATTAGTCTATTCCCACTGTCAGGAAATCTGGTAGTGAATAATTCAAGACAAATGCAACCCCAGAGGAAAAACACAAATGCCTGTATTTTATGATCTATGGCATCCCCTGTGACATGTGATGTTGTGCCAATGGGACCATGGGCTCATTAATGAGCCTCTTGTATTAGTAGTGGTCCCACTGGTCCAGGAATTCTGATCTACGTGAAGCTTTATCATTCATTCTCTGAAAAGTATGGTAATTACACACACACACACACACACACACACAATTAGGTGATATTTTCTGAGCAGTTAATAACTGGATATACATTTCATAGTGAACAGCTACGGCCCCAAGCCTCAAAGTATTTACAGTGTTTGGCTCAGGGTTGGTAAGAAAAGAGAAGCATTACAACCGATAGTGTTTTAGAACAGAGAAAGGACTCTCTCACACACAATGTCCCTTGGGCCCTTTTGGATGTTAGTTTCATGAGCATACCAGCTGGCTCCAGGTACATTCTGTTCGGGGGACTGCTAATTCAGTTTCTTCAAATCTCTGTATCAGACTGCCCTCATGTCCTTCCTGAGGACAAGTGCCTTCTGTGAGTTTGGTTCTAAAGTAAGCTGTCCACAGCATGCCATTTAACTGGTACTACAACCTCTTAGCTAACCTCGTTTTCCCAGTGAGAAAGCAGCATTTAGAGACGTTCAATAACTAGCCCCAGGTTATAGGGTGAGCCAGCAGAAGAGCTCAGCTCCCAGCCCTGGGCTGCCTGACTACAAAGACCTTTCTCTTATACACTGCACTGAGTCAATTTACTTTCAGATAACTGCATGGAATACTTTCTGGAAATTTCTATCTGCTTAGAATTTTAAAAAGTTGTCAAAGGTATGGTTTGGTGATTCTAAAGTATTATCATGCGACTTGGTCATTTTCATGATAATGAACCTGGAGCACCAATTCAAGTTGCAGTCATCTATCTTCGGAGATGTAGATGAAATTGATCCAAGATTTTTGCTAGCATTAAATGTTCCTGTCCCACGTCTGCAATCTTCTCACTCACCCAGGAGTGGAAGGCAAGTCTTCTATGATTTCTTTTAAGGGTATTTGTGTGTATAAAGCAGACATTCACAAGATTTGGGACAATGATTGGGTTTTAATTTACAGCACAGCAAACAATGCAAAATTGAGTTCATTAAGCATTCTATCAAAGTAAATATATGAATTTAATTATAGCAAGGATACAGTAGCTAGAGTTCATTATAAACAATGCTTAAGTAGAAGAAAAATCAAAGTTGCTTGTATTTATATCATGTATATTTTACTTTCAGTGCATCAGATCTGAAATACCCGTCTTAGCAATGGAAAATCCCGTGACTGCTTCCTGCCTCAGCAGCATCAGTATCCAGTCACGCACAGGCACTCTCTATTACTCTTTAAGCCTGTGTAGCTCTGTCCTTATTACATTGTTTATTATTTATTTTGTATGCATGAATTTAGCTTTCCACCTTTCTGAATGAATCACCATGTTGTGCAAAGCAAAGAGCTCTTTAGCCACTTTTTCTTCACAAAGCAGTCTAGGAAACTTGTGGACTGATGGAATGTTCTTTCAGTGTAGCCTAAGATATGAAGAGTGAGCTCTGCCTTGGTCCCTGCTGTTTTGCTGTTGATTTTGGTGTTTGCTTTTGGTGGTGCTAGTGGTGGTCTTTCTCTCTGTATGGATTTGGTAAAGGGGGTCATCTTCTTCCACTGTTATGGAAAATCCTCTGGATCTGTTAGCTTCAACAAATCCCGTTCTCCCATAAATTCTGTCCTGGTTTGGAAGTTCATCCCAGCAATGTGAATCTGAGTATGGCAGGCACCATCCACCTTTTTTTTGTGTTTAAGGCCTTTCACCCATTTGGCCTAGGTCTTGCCTAGTAAGCTGTATTGGCTGGCCACTGAGTCCCCGGGATCCAACTGTCTTCCCTCCCCAGTGCTGGGATTTTAAGCATGTATCACCACATGTGGCAAAAAGCATTGGGAATAGTTTAGCCACTCTGCACATTGCTCGATTTCACCAGTAAACACATTCTCCTAAATCATGTGCCAAGCTATGGGTGGAACTTGGAATCCCCCCTGTAATGAACTGCATATATTGCTCAGAATAATGAACAATTTTCTCTTAGCAACTGGCCACTAATTGTGAACAGTATCTATTCAAGTATGTTCTTAGAGAGATGTGGTTGGAACAGATGATGCATGCACAGTAAGTGAAACTCTGTAGCAGACAGCTTCAGGTCACTGGCATGAACCTCCAGACCAGTTATGGAGGAAGGGATATTTATTGAAGCTAACAGATTCAGGGTAAGTTCCATAATGGCAGAAGAATTTCCCCCCCTCTTAAAGGACCAAGCAGGGATAAAAAAAAAAAAAAAAAGCCACATCACACAGCACACTTCAGGAACTCCAGGAGGAATTTTCATTTTCCATTACTTTAGACTGGACTTTCAAATCCATCACCACACCCTAGGGCTAGACCCTAAGATGCACCCAGTGACACTTCCTCCACTCAGGCAGCTGCAGATACAAATTAAAAACTGTAATAAAACACTTAACATATTGGCGGCCATCTATTCTTGCCCCGGCCAGCGGGGCTTCAACGGGAGCAAGGACCCTAGAGAACCTGAAATGAAAGGGACAAGAGACACAAGGAACCGACAGCAAGACAAAGTTCTGATCAAGCTGCGAGTTTTATTAATCCCAGGGTGCCTTTTATACAGCAGAACAGGGAAGTTTGTCAACAGTTTTAGTATTGCTACAATTCCAAATACCACAGGTCAAAGACCCCAAAGCCAGAAGATGTTTCACAGGATAAGGATCCAGCCCTAAAACCACAAGATAACGACTTCTTCAATCTCTGTGGGTCATTGTTCTTTGTCTGTGCATGGGTTAATAGATAACTGCAAACCTTGCGACTTCTCAGAACAGATCAATGGAGTCACTACTCAAGATGTAGGCACTTTTGGTTACCTAGTGCCCAATGGTTCCCGACATCTCCTCCCTTTCTATTAGTTTTAGAAGGTGTTTTTGTGGCGGCCAATTTTTGTAAACTTTATTAGGACTCCCAGGGTTCCGTGATGTCACGGTGGGCCTGTAACCAACTGGGGGAGCATTGACCTGACTCCTCCCGTGGGATTTTTATCCCACCTCTTTTGGCTCTTGGTACCTTTTGGGGAGGGGAGGCAGAGCCAACACAGAAAGTACGGTACCAACCTCCATGCAAGTCAGGTTTGACTCTCAGGGAATTCAGAAGCGGTCAAAAAAAAGGGGGACCTTCCCTTGCAGTGTTTTTCTACACCCACGTTGGTGCCCATATTGTACTCACACATTTATGAGCTAATATGCATAGGTCTGACTCCTATGCGGTTCCTGTCGGAGGGGAGTCGCTCAAATTATTTTAAGTTTAGACAAGTGCCAATAAGGGAGGAGATATGGGATACACCTTACAAACTAGGGCAAAGGTTCAGCACCTAGGCCAGAGGGAGGTCGCAGTGGGCAGTCATAAGGCAGGTCAGGCCAGAGGCAGGTCCTCAGTCGCGATTCCTTGGCTTGTCAGCTCCAGTCTGTTATCAGCAATCTGTTGAGCTGCTGGAGCACTTGAGCTCTGGAAGCTGCTACATTTAGCCTCTAACATTGTTTGCTCGCCTGACTCAGGCACAGCCATTCCTGTATGTTGAAACTGTTGTAAATCAAGTTAAAGTTTTTTCTTTTTTACTTAGAAGACATCATTTAATAACCAGATGACAGTACTGCCATTATAGAACAGATAGTCATTAAGCCCAGGTCTGACTCAGATAAGGAACTAGCTCTGAGGAATGTGTTAACCTCCAACTCTGTAATCTATGTTTGTTCGTTTGGCAATAAATTTCTCCCTGCTTAAGCCAAATGAGAATCTGAGAAAGAAACTGCTTGGGAGATACTTAAGGCATCAAAAAAAATCCTTTTGCAGCCTTAGCAGGACCACCAAAAGACAAATGACTATATGAAATAACAAATATATATATATATATATATATATATTTTGTAAACCTTGTAAATATATGTTAAGATTATTATGATTTTAAATACCCCAAATATGATTTTTGATCTTTTACCATACAGTAGCAGTCCCATTGTAAGATAAAGGAGTAATACTTATGAATTAACAATTTACATGACAAAACAATTGCTTTTGAACCACCAGATTGACAACCTGCCTTTTAAAATACATAACAGCATTTTTTAGAGCATCTAACCTGACTGACAGCTTTTTATCAATATCTATCTGTGATGAAAAAGTTTGAGAAAATTTTAATCAGTCCAATAACATAGCTTTTGGGGAGTTTTCACACTTGTAGGACCTTCTAGAGATATTCAGCCATGGGAGCCTCTGGTCCTTGTAACAGACAAATTTTGTAAACCATTTATTGACCTGAGATGTAACTCCCAGTCCCCATTCCCTCCCCCACACAAGAATTGGGACCGAGGCTTCAGCGGTGGGCTTAATGTTTTTTTAGCTGTGGCTGCCAACACCTGTGAAGAAAGGAGTGAAAAAAAAAAGGGTGGGGGTTAATTAAATTTTTCCAGGTCACGATGTATGGGATCTGGTCTGGATGTCTGTTCCTAGGACAGAAAACATTCTTTTTAATATTTGAATGAAGGGTGTCCTCTGATAGCCATTGAGGAAAAGAAATAGATACTCCATTTTTCTGAGCGATGTCCTTGATTTTTGTCCTAAAGAGGGGGAAGGGAACTGTCCCATGTTATTAAGTCAAGGGAGAAGCGTCTGTCCATAGGGAAACAACATACAGACACACAAATATGACAGAAACACATAGGGCCCAATAACACAGACACACGAATATGACAGAAACATAGAGGGCCCAATAACATACACACACGAATATGACAGAAACATAGAGGGCCCAATAACATAGACACACGAATATGACAGAAACAGAGGGCCCAATAACATAGGGACAAAGAATATGACAGAAACAGAGAGCCCAAGAAAAGCTATGCATAAAAAAGAGAGCGCTCAGATACTTACCAGACCGGTCTGAGTGTTGGGGACCCCCAGGGTTGTGTGACATTTACCGGAATCATAACAAAGGCAGTTATGTTATCAGGAGCACATAGTTGGATAGGAAACAATTATCACAGGCAATGGAGAGAGATGTTAGGCATTTTTTGTATATTAGTTATATTAACCATGTGAGAGAATTAAATATTAATGAACCAATTTTAACTTTAAGATATAGTTAAAATGTTGACAAATAGGAACTTAATTAACTTTATTGGGTACTCTAAATTTAGTCTTTTTTAACCATCATCATGACCAGATTAATATCAACAAGTTAAAGTTTTGAGTTTACAAATTGAATACCATAGTAACTTATCAGCTAGAGCCATGCTTTTAATACCATAGTAACTTATCAGCTAGAGCCATGCTTTTATTAGTCTGATGTAGGCCCTAGAGTTATATTACTTTATTCTATCTTAAAAAAATCTGCAATCTGGTTAAGTGTTTTGTCTTTAACCTTGTTCAAGTTTACTTAATATCTACATTTACATATTTTTATCTTACAAGCTATGTAACCATTTTGTATCAATCTTTTTTTATCAAATAGTTACCAACATTTAAAGTTTTTTCTCCAGTTTAACTAAACTTTTATTGTTTTTACCATGAGGCTTTTAATAAAAGGTCTTATGAAATATCTTTAAAGAGTCAGACTTGACTTTTGAAACACATTATGAAAGTAGATTTGAACATTATTAGAAATTTTTTAACAAATTTAGTATTGAGTACATATTTAAGTTTAAATATAATCCTTGCGACTGTTTTTTTGTTAGTAGTCCCAGAAAAGCATAAAGAGGCAAAAGTGAGCTTAAAACAGTTGTAAATACTTATAAGAAATCCACATCTACTTATAGTAATTTGGCATTTACCCATATTTTGAAATTTTGTTAGTAGTCCCATAAAAGTATAGAGAGACAAAATAAGCTTAAAACAGTTGTAAATACTTATAAGAAGTCTATATCTACTTATAATAGTTTGGCATTTACCCATATTTTGAAATTTTTGTTAGTAGTCCCCAAGCTCTGCAAGCCAGGGAAGCTAAGAGCCTCTTTCTTTCTCTCTCTCTCTCTTTTTTTTTTTTTTTAAATCTATTATCTCCTTGTTTACCCTGTTGGGCGGA
Source organism: Orientallactaga sibirica (assembly GCA_036365145.1). Taxonomy (NCBI): domain Eukaryota; kingdom Metazoa; phylum Chordata; class Mammalia; order Rodentia; family Dipodidae; genus Orientallactaga; species Orientallactaga sibirica. The sequence continues at coordinate 17,265,211 of JAEOAD010000015.1, forward strand.
GGGCGGGCGTGGCTGGAGGCCACCTGAGCCCACGTGGGGTAGGCACGCCCCTGGAGCCTGGGCTTGGCATCCAGCTCTGAGAAGCAAGGGGGAAGGGGCTTATCTAATAGTGAGACTGAAGGACATTATTAATCAGGTTTCAATAGGAGGAAGCGATAAAAATCTTTTAAACAGTCACCCATGTGACTCCATCGTTACTCATCGATAGTGTCTTTTTTTTGGGGGAACCATGGACACACGTTTTTTAAGAGAAAAAGAAATTTAACTTGGGTTCCCTGCATCTTAAGCACCTTAAGCCCTAGAATAAACAATTCCTATTTGTTTAATGTTTGCTGAAAAGAAAAGCCTGTAGGAGCCTGAGCCTTGCCCCCAGCTATGAGCTTTTGTCTTTGTTGCTGCCTGTGGTTTTTGACCAGTTTTTCCTGTCACAGTTTTTTGGTGAAAGCTAGTGTTTTTCACGATAGAGAAAGTTTAGAAATGCCAATACTAGAGGGCAACGTTCCTGGGCTATAAATAGCTCAGGGGAATTCCCCAGTGGATCTTAAACATAAGCCTGACCGCAAGTTTAAAAGTCTGGCTGCCGCCCTAAAGGTTATTGGAGAGAGGACTAGATAGGAGATTGCTGCCAACTCCCAGTCAGGCTTTTGGGACTTGAACAATGAGCTCAGGGCCTTCAGTCAATGCCAGAGAGTAGCCCCGGCCGAGAGACTTTAGTTGCCCTGTCGCCTTGATTCAAGTCCATGCGATGGCTCAAACCAAAAATAAAGAATGAAAGAAGAAGACAGTGTCTGAGAGAGAGAGATTTGTCTTTTTCTTTGAGAAGGAAAAAGTCTGTTTTTCTTTACATTACACCTCGCCTAAACCCTCAGTGGGGAGACGGCCACTGCGGGGCCTGTTCATTTGTCTTTCTCTTAACCCTAGTTCCTCGTACCTTGAGAGCTTGTTTTAGCCCAGTCACAAAAGAGTCCTCTATTGAAAATGCTTGTCCCATGGTAAAAAAATCTTACCTCACCGTCCAAGTGTTCACGCGGATCTGTCTCACGGGCGGGCAACTCCGTGGCGATCACCAGCGGGCCAGTGTCTAACCCCTCTTTGGTCGCGGTGGCCTCGGTGAGGATCCCAATGGGCAGGTGGCAGACGGTGTTTCAGGCGATCCTGGGTTCGAGCTCTCACGTTTGGCGCCATTTGCCCGGCCAGCGGGGCTTCAACGGGAGCAAGGACCCTAGAGAACCTGAAATGAAAGGGACAAGAGACACAAGGAACCGACAGCAAGACAAAGTTCTGATCAAGCTGCGAGTTTTATTAATCCCAGGGTGCCTTTTATACAGCAGAACAGGGAAGTTTGTCAACAGTTTTAGTATTGCTACAATTCCAAATACCACAGGTCAAAGACCCCAAAGCCAGAAGATGTTTCACAGGATAAGGATCCAGCCCTAAAACCACAAGATAACGACTTCTTCAATCTCTGTGGGTCATTGTTCTTTGTCTGTGCATGGGTTAATAGATAACTGCAAACCTTGCGACTTCTCAGAACAGATCAATGGAGTCACTACTCAAGATGTAGGCACTTTTGGTTACCTAGTGCCCAATGGTTCCCGACATATTCTAACTCCCACACTGTCTCTAAGTGAACTTTTAGGGAGACACCTTTATTTAACATATTATTCCAATGCATAACTGTACATACATGTGATTGAAATCAGATGTATCATGGGGAGGAACATATAGAGAAAATGTCATAGAACAAAAACCTGTCAAACCAGAGGACTACCAAAACTACACCCCTAGCAACCATCCATCCTCCTGTAAAATGCAATAACGACAAGTCCCAGATCATTTCCGGTCCTTGAGTACTCTGCACTTGAGTGGCCTGCTGCCCCTTTGACAATATAGTCAAACATTTACTATTGCTTTGTTCTTAATAACATTTTCTCGCTGCTTCACTACTTGCATGTGTCTTTCTTCAATTCTCTGATTTAGATGCCATAAACCTAGAACCGCCCAGACACTAGGTTCAGGGGATCTCACTCAGATTATATGCTTGCAAGGAAAGCTTTATCAATTATCTCCTAATCCCCCTTCTGTACATGAATATTTAAATCAATCATCTTTTCAGAACTTTGTCTGCCCTATGTTACAACTTTAGATATGCTGCTGGCTAATCATTTCTGCCATATGTGGTGTTTGCTACATTCGCGCTTCTTATCCCTGCTTTATAGAGGCTGAGCTCAAAGCTGGAGAGGTTGAGTCATATATGTGGTACAGTCATGTAAGTACTAAAGCTTGATTCATAGAGGAGAGCACCCAAACATATTTGCTCATTGAATAAGTCATTCAGAAAATACATATGGCACAGTTAAGATGAATTGAAATGAGTGCTGAGAGAACCCCTGAAGCTATTGGTCTGCACCACTATTGAATAGAAAGGGAAAAGCTCAGCTTTCTATCTCCCATAGATCTTTGCTTATCTCTGAAGCATTACCAGACCATGAACAAGAAAAAAGGAAAACACACCTGCACAAGTCCCTGTGTGTCTTCTCTCCTATTACAGGGAATTCCAAGACCTTGCAACAATAGAACCACAGTGTGGATTATATTCAGTGAGAGAGATAATGAAAACATGGTCCAGATTTCTCACTGAGGACCTACAAAACACAACTCCTGCTGAGCTAACTGCATTTGGAAAATCCAGTCTCCCTCAGAAAAGTTGAGGACTGCTGCAAAGGCTGGGCAGCCTCTAAATTAGGCTTCTTAGAAGAAAGTTGGCATTTCAAAGCAAATTAATTCCAGTACCAGATAAAAAGAAGCCACTGTGGTCACCTCCACAGGTCTGTCACAGACTGTCTTTGGCTCTTACAAGAAACATAGAACACGCTGTTTCAGGAGGAGGCCAACTTGACTCAGTCTGAGATGCTGAGATTTTCTGTAAGCTCCTAGTTTGTTTCTTTAACTTCACTGTCAACTCACCTTTGGTGTCTTTTCCCTGGGGTCTTCTATCAGCACAACAGGCTCTTAACAACTGTGTAACACCAGTCTTTCTACACCACAGTTGCCAGACATTCTAGTCTCATTAATTCTTTGCTCAGAATTGTCCAAATTATAGCACTGCCAACAAGGGTTACAAATATGGGCTCTCTCCCCTCATTCTATTTCGTTTTGTATTTTTATATTTATTTATATTTATTTCATTAGTATTAACATTCATTCTATGAAAGTTGACATCTATGTCTATACTCAAGATATGCTACTTGACATGTCTGTCCTTCCTTCCTGCTAATGGTCCAAAGGATTGCTTCTCGCTAGGCTGGGAACGTCTCCTATGCTCACCTTTCTAAAAAAGTTATTTTTCTTAAAAAGGAAAAATCATGGCTGGTGAGATGGCTTAGCAACTAAGACACTTGCCTGCAAAGCCAGATGCATATGGTGGAGCATGAATATGGAATTTGTTTGCAATGGCTAGAGGCCTTGGCATTCCCATTCTCTCTCTGTCCTTCCCCCTTCCTGCCCTCTCATTAATAGAAAAGAAAAGAAAAGAAAAGAAAAGAAAGAAAGAAAGAAAGAAAGAAAGAAAGAAAGAAAGAAACAAAGAAAGAAAGAAAGAAAGAGAGGAAAATCAGCTTTGGAGGCCTTGCACGGATTTTAATGTGTCTTAAGCATGTTATTTTAAAACCCTTTAGAACTTGTTCCAGGGTTCTGGGAGCAGGATGGTTCTTTCTCTGGCCTGTGAATCTCAGTTGTTAGATTCTTGTCCATTCCAAGGAATAGTGAGGAAATGGATTCTTGAAAGGTTACATTATAAGATTTATTCAAAAAAAAAAAATTTGTATCCAAGGAAAGGCTGGAATGGTGGAGGGTATTTCTAGGGAAATTGGAAAAGGGCCAGAGCTTAAAGAAGCAAGCACACACACACACACACACACACACACACACACACACACACACAGAGAGAGAGAGAGAGAGAGAGAGAGAGAGAAATTAAGGTAAAGAGAATAGAAGCTCTCTCCTTCACATTAAAAAAAAAACAAACATAATGGAAGCTAAGAGGTCAGTTAGTAAAGGACCCATAACTTAGAAGAGAATAACAAGACAAGAAGGAAAAAAGTCCATTCCCCACCTCCATACCAGCAGCCAGGCTGGACTTAAGGGGGATTGTCCCTGAGGCTAGGCCACCCAGGTAGTGGACTAGATTGGGGAAGCAATAGGGGGCGCTGTTGCCATCTGGTTGAGCTTGGATGAGACTAGATCAGATGCCGAATTCCTGTTCTGCCTTGGCAGGCAGGGCAACATCTTTTTGGGCCTTCCCCTAGCTGGCTCCAAACAACAACAACAACAAAAGACCTTGCTCCCATTTCTCCCTTAAACTCACCACATGCCCAATGGCCCACCACCTTGGATACCAGTTGTGACATGGTTTAATGTGCATTTCCAATGAGGTAGACAGGGCTGATCTGACAATTCTACCAATTACTAACATATGTCCTGGAATAATTTCTCTTTAAACCCAAATCTGTTTTGTTCTTTTTGTAACATATGAATAATACTGCCATATGAATTTTTGTAAGAATTAAATAATACAGCAGATAAGGAAATATTTAGCAGGGGCAGTTAAAGGTGTTGCTTGCAATATATATATATATATATATATATATATATATATATATATATATATATATATAGAGAGAGAGAGAGAGAGAGAGAGAGAGATGGAGAGAGAGACATTTTAAAAATATTTTTCTATTTCTGATACTATAGACTGATTTCTTTTCCCTCATAGAACCTTTATTCCACTGGGATTCAGAATCCATATGTAATGAAAAGAAGATACATGGGGTGAAAAAAGAAATGGTTATGGGAAGTACATAGGTTCTTCTCCCAGTCTAACATAGGGCGTTTATCTGGGGTTTAACTGCATTAAGTAATGAAAAATGACTGGCACATATTATGTGCACCATAAATGTGTTGATTCCTTTTTTGCTGGTGGGAAAATTGATTCTTTGAAATTTTTTATAGAAAAATCTAATGCCCAACTATGGTGTACAGAATGATGGGCACGTGGAACACATCCACACCCTCATCCTTAGAGTCCATGTATGTGTAGTTATACGTAGCAAAAGGGAGTTCAGGTAGCAGATGCAGTTACGGTTGCAAATCAGCTGATAGGAAAATAACAAGATTATTCTGGATTATCTGGATGAGTCCAAGAGCCACAAGCATCTTTAATAGTGAATGGTGTAGACAGGAGAGGAGGCTCAGAGAAAGAGGTAGGGCTGTTGGTTTTGAAGATAGCATAAAGGGACTATGAAACAAGGAATGCAATTAGCCTCAGAGGCTTTAAAAACATAAAGAAATGATAGTTTCTGGGAGCCTCTCGAAGAAATGCAGCTGTGCTCTATTAACACCTTGACTCAGTGCAGTGATACTGTCAGTTTTATGACTAATAGCATTACAAGCTAATAAATTTGTGGGATTTTGTTGTATTGTTTTTGATACAAGGTCTTACCATGTATGTACTATAGGCTAATATGGAGTATACTGCAAATCCCTAATAATAAAAAAAAAAAAAAAACTAATATACAGAGCTGGAGAGATGGATTAGGGGTTAGGGAGCTTCTCTGCAAAGCCTCAATATCTAGGTTGTTCAATTCTCCACATGTAAACCAGATGCACAAGGTGGCACATGGATCTGGAGTTTGATTGCAGTGGCTAGAGGCCCTGGCTGGTGTACCCATTCTCTCTCTATCTGTCTCTCCCCCCCCCGACTCTCAAATAAATAAGTCAAATTTTAAAATAATATACAAACAAAGGGACAGATTTGAATTTCTGATGGCCAAACATTTGGTGTTTGGTTTTAGCATAGTTAAAACAAAATTGTTTGTCAAATAAGGAGCCTTGGTTTCTTGAGTTTATGAGTGTTCATTACACAGGTAGTCATGAATTCAGTTGGTCTCATCTTCTACCTTCAGTTTATTAGCAAATATCAGGGAGACTCAAGTGTTTTCACTGGTCAGAGACATGAAGGGTTTGGTATTCCTGCTCTCCCATAAGAAGTTGTCTCCTGTTAGCAAGGGAGAGATGCTGGGCAGCTTTTCCCTGTAATGGTGAACATGATTACTGATTATTGTGTGCATATCTATGAGAGAAAGATTGAAAGAAAGAGGGAAAGAAAGAAAGGAGAGGAGGAAGGAAATTCATGTGCGCTACTTATAAATATATCCACCTAAAGATATCTATTTAAACTATTAGAGCCAGGTGTTGGAGATATATACTTATAATCTGTGCTCCTGGGAAGGTGAGACAGACCGATCACTAATTCCAGGCCAGTGTAGGTTACACAGGGAGATCCCAACTCCAAAAACCAAACACTGATGATAAAACCTACACCAGAAAAAAACATCAACAAGAGTAAAATTAGGAAACTAAAAGCCAAAAGGGTCTCCCAGTATTGTGGAACCCCGTATCAGTTTGTCCCCCAAAACCTCTACCCATGCGGGTTCTTAGACTCAAGCCCAAGCTTTGTTATTTACACATAACTGTCTTCCTGACAAGTGCACTTCTCCTTTCTGCTTTCAACAAACAATCACTGACACTGTGCTAACATGTGATCACACATTGGTGGGAGACCTCTCTCCTTCTGCTATGAAACCAGTCCTATACACAGAGCTATTTGAAGGATTAGTTATTCAATGCTCACTGTTTCCAATAGATGTGGCACGTCAATCTGCTGCTTATGGTACCAAAGAGCTATTATTTCACCACGATATCATACAAAATGTCATTGTGTTTTTTCAGGCACAGTGCTGTGATATTCAGTAACATTGAAATCAGAGGCCATTAGGACATTTTCCCAGAACAAAGTGTGTCCCAGAAGAAACAATACAACTTGGCTTGTCCTGGTGTGTTATTTTCTCAGAGTAGCGTGCCGCCTCCCCTGCAAGCTCACATATTTTAAGCTTCACAAATAACACTTTCAAGAGGACTGTGAAATAAAAGGCCCACACAGTTATGGAGAACCCTAGGGGGCATGTGTATGTGTTTACTTTGCTTAGCCAGATTCTGAAAAGGCACAGAATGTGGGAGGTGTTATGGTAGGTTTCCTGGGGCCTGGGGAGAATGAAAGAATCTCTTCATCAGCTTTATTGTTGCAGAACTTCAAAGTGGGGCCAAGAAAGAGTAGGTGTACAAGCAGTCAGGCTAGAAATTCACCATCTCCTCTTTTTGTTCCAATTGTGATTTAAGTGTATTGTTCAGGTGACCCTATGAGTGTTGGGAACTGACCAAGGTGGGGAGTACACCTTCTTGTCAATACTTTACCAGTATAATTGGCACCTGCATTTTTTGCTTCTTTCTGAAGCTACTTGCTCTTATCTGGAAGACAAGGTGGTGAACTAGGAACTAAGAAGGAATCCTTTTATGACTGGCCCATGCATTTTTATCTCCAAGAGGATGGCCATGAAGAAATCGATAGATGTTATATTCATTCATTCATTCATTCATTTGCATGGACCATCACTCATTTAAGCACAATCAAAATCCAAGAGCATCCTGTGCTATGTAGCATGCTGGGTTTTCTTCCCTGTAGATCACTGCTGGATGAGATACGCATATTATTAGTGGATTCCTTCTCTTGAAGAATTTGACATCTAATGGAGGAAAGGAGACTTTCAAATGTGGAAAAAGTCCATGGGTAAGATACCTTTCATAGTGGCTTGACACATTAAGGAGCCTAAAACAAGAGAGACTCCAAACCCAGCTCTGAAAAAGGTGCAGCTTTTTATGGGAAGAGAGTGCGAAGGGATGAAAGGGAAGATGCCTCCTGGCCTTGAGAGCTCTGGTAAGGCTTTAGACCTAGACCTACAGGTTAAACAGGTATCTGACAAGTTGCCTTTTGGCATTTTGTTGTTGATGATCCTGTTATCTGTGAAGAGTCAAGCTGTGGAGGTGCTGGGAAAGAGAAGTGGAACAGCTGCTCAGTTTGAGAAGTCTTTTGTTGAGAGCATGAGAACCCCTGGGTGTTGTGGGCCCCTGGGGTGTGAAACATCTCAAGTAATATAGCTGGTCCTTTGTGTAGTAGACAGTGCATTCCTCACTTTAAAGACAAGTACAAACATGTGCTTTAAGTCATAGGGCTACTGTTTTGACAGAGCTTTCCTTGGCTCTGACTTCTGTCCCCGCCTCCCCCCCACACTCACTTTAACAGGCTGTGGGGCAATTGTGAGCATAGAGCTACTCTATGTCCTGTGTCAAGCCCCACACCAGGAGTCAGGATTGCCAATAGCTGAGCTTATGTCCTCCCAATGGTCCCATAAATATGGCATCCCCTACACCCTCCCAAAATGTAGGGAAAGGGAGTTGGAATGAGAAGGTAGACAAAATCTCTTAGCAGGAAGAAGTGGACTCTTGCTTATTAGTGAGGTCACCACTTGAATTCCAGTGGGCTGATCCATGCATCTAATGACTGTGGGAACCTTCTACTCCTGTTGGGTGTTCTGGGGCAGAGGTGCTTCACATAATTTTTTTTTTTTTTGAATTTTGAGAGGCTATAATTAAGTCCCTTTCTTGCTTTATTATCATTTATTCTTATGTCATATGTGCCAGGGTCATATATGTCCTCCATTATGTACATAATGTTCTTCATTCAATGATACTTCTATTGCCTTATGCTGGAATGACCTATTTTGTGTCATTTTCTATGAGAATACCACCCTGAGAGGTCTTTAAGAGCAGGAATGGTGGACTTCTTTTAAACCTTTGTCTCTAAATTCTAGACCCAGGGAAAGCATGTATTTTGAACTAAGTTTTGCATAAAGAAGTCTGTGTCAGGGGTTGGAAAGATGTGCAATGGTGACTGTAAGGTTTGTGACCAAGGCCACACAAACCACTCTGAGGCAAAGATGAAAGCTTTTATTTGGGAAAAGCAAGAGTTGCCAGGATGGACTCTCAAGAGAGGAGCATAGCCAACCTGAGTTTCCAGATAGTAGCATTTACAGGGCTTTTTCAGTTGGGGGAAGGTGAGGAAGGAAAAAAACTATATAAGAAAGGTTCCTTTAGGGGAGATCTAAGATAGCCAGGGTGTGACACCAGAACAGTGACCAGGTGATTTACAAGATAAGCGGGCAGGAAACCATGACCCGGGGGCATTGTTAGGCAAGGAAGGGATAATGGCTGGGTGGTTTCTTGAGGAATGTGGATAGTTCACTTCCTTATGTCTCTGTAGCTATTCTGCTGTCCTGGGTCTCTCCATTTTGAGAGCCTGTCCTGTCCTAACAGTAACATTCTGCCCTTTCTAGCATAAGGAACTGAATTCAATCCCCAGAATCAATGTAAAAACACCAGGCATGTTAGTGCGCACTTGTAATCCCAGTGCTAGCAAGACAGAAGCAAAATTATTTCTGGGTCTCACTATACAGTCAATCTGCCTGAACTGGTGAGCTGAAGATAAATGAGAGACTCTCTCAACAAGTGGTACATGGTGTTCACGAGGATGACACTTGAGGTTGCTCTTTGGCTGACACACACAGATGCACATACGTACATTATGTACACTCATACATGTATACTCCCCCCCACATGCATGCACATGCAAAGATGTCTGACTGTGAAGTACAGTAAAAAATTAGCCATTTCAAAAAATTTTAGCAGCTGGACTCAAATTTAACCTTGAAAATTTTCTGTTGTGAAGGCTTCTTGCTTATCCAGAAGTAAACATCTACTAATAGAAAGTCAAACAAATTCAGACTTACAATTGTTCATCCATTCCTACTTATATTTGTAATAAGTCAGCTATTTTTAATAAAATTATTATTGTACATTAATGAACTTATCATTTTAAATATTCACAAACTTGCATATGACTTAATATATTTTTATATTTTTATTATTTGATTTGTCTTGTTTTCTTCCATAATGATCTTAAAGTTTCTGTTTCAATTTGTCATCTTGTTACATGATAGAAAGAAAACCAGCTGAGAGTGGCTGGAGGTCCTGCAGCACTAGCCCCTAGGATGCACAAGGCCCTGGTTTCCATTCCAGACACTGGGGAAAGAAAGTAGCAGATGTGGAAACAACTGACCTGAATTTTAGTAGTCTTCTACCCCAAACTGATTTGGTGATATTGCACATTATCATTCCTCTTTGTGCATCAAACTCCTTCACCTGAACATAAGCAGTGCTCTTAGTTAAGTGATAGAAGGTGATTTCACCTCATCTCCAATTTCTGGGTAATGATCAATGTGTTCGTTGAGCCTCAGAGTCACTGTGCTGACCAGTCTTAGCGCTTTCCAGAAGTAACAAGCTTGCACGGCATGTTTGACCTGATTGATATTTATGTTGCCTGCTTACCTGCTTGGCTCCTGCCCAAACAGTCTGGCAACACTTCAAACATTCATGTACTGTAATGAAGTGGGTAAATGGAACTTTCTAAACCCAGGAGGTCTTGACATAGATAAGTAGGCTGATATTAAAATTTCTGGCTTCCAAATTTTGAGCACTAAGGACAGATTTCATTAGGTTGTTACTCTAAATCTGTTTATCAAGTTCTTGCTAAGTGAACTTCATTATTCATTCTGTGTTCACATTCCAGTCTATGCTAACAAATGGATATTTTATTGTTAATTTGAGCTTCTGATAAAACTGTGATAGCCAGTAAGCCTGACTTTCCTATTAAAAGAAAACAAATTTTGTTCTTTTTTTCCCTGGGATCTGTTTACAGATATATAATTTCCAACTAGGGCAGGACTTTACATAAAGAGGATGAGGAAAGATCTGGAGCACTATGGGGTGGGGTAAGGATACAGACTGCATGAGTCATTCATCAGCAGAGAGCCACAGGAAGCGTGAGATTTGGAGCTGAGCCAGGTGGTGGTTAACTCAAGCAGGCCAACAAAGTGGCAGGATATGTAGGTGAGCTGTTCACTAGCAAAATTCAGAACCAAACAAAAGAACACAGTGAACTCAGGAGGTTCAGGAAAGTATAGAACAAGGTAAGGGGAAGAAATTGGATTTTTATAAACCTGTAATCTGTAGTGTATTCTAAGATGACAATCACAGGGTAGAGTCATAGATTTAAAAGAATACTCCATGGGGCTGGAGAGATGGCTTAGTGGTTAAACGCTTGCCTATGAAGCCTAAGGACCCCGGTTCAAGGCTCGATTCTCCAGGACCCACGAAGCCAGATGCAATGCACAAGGGGGTGCATGCAGTTTTGCAGTGGCTGGAGGCCCTGGCGCACCCATTCTCCCTCTTTCTCTCTCTCTCTCTACCTGGCTATTTCTGTATCTCTCTCTTTCAAATAAATAAATAAAAAATAAAATATTAAAAAAAAAAAAAAGAATACTCCAGGTATAACACTATTTTGATAGAATGGTTATTCAGCATAAAACGAAAGAATTCTACCAAGGGTAGGAGTCTGATCTTTTGTGGCTAATGGCTCAGAAGCAGTATATGAATAAATGGTTATAGGATCAGATGGTTCTGAGGGCAGTTTGGAGACATATCTGAGTGCTTCAGAACACTAAAGCATTGCTACTATGGAAGAGATGAGTGTTGGCTGAGTTTTTACTGATTGGTTGACATGGCAAATATATTAGATGGGAATGAATGAATGAATGAATGAATTAAAGAAATATCCCAGTGTATTTTAAACAACATCTATACAAAACTCCAGGAATATCTCACAAGATATTGACTGAGTGGAGATAAGAGACATATCACAGTATAGGGATAAATGACATTTTCCTAGGATTGGCATGGAAGAAACTACCTCTTGTAAGAAGTCCATGTTGCTGATGGATAGATGGTCTCTAATATGAAATGGCCAAGAAGGAGAGCTCTGAACTAGGACCAGGGAGCAGGGTTCTAGTTCTGCTTTGCTATAGGTTTGCTGTGCGATTCTAGGATGTTTTCAGAACAGTCTTGTGTTAAGCAGGAAGGTGCCTTAGAGTCAATTAAGTCATTCAGCCCTTCTCTAGTGCATCCCATACTTCGAGGCCCAAGGCAATAGAGTGAATTGCTCAACTTCGTACTGACAGAGGCAGGGCTTGGACTAGAGTACCCATCATCATTCCTCCCACTACCCTGTGGTCACTGATAAATGAAAAAGTACCCCAGAAAGACCCTGGTCTGTACAATCTCAGAGGTTTCCATGCAGCTCTACTTGTACTGAAATAAACTCCAAAAGATACAAGCAAAGCATGTTCTTTTACTTTTAAAGGACTTAGGAATCTTCTGGTCACATTTGACAAGTAGAGCAGAACTTACAGACTCTGCAAAGCCCTTTCATTAGCCAAATATAGGAAAGTCTTATTAGGAGAAAAATCAGTGAAAGACTATTGGAATAAGATATCTGAACCAATGACAAACCTCTGTACTGTGAGGAAGCACCAGCAGTGATCTATTGAATGACAGCATGAAAACATTATCAAGTACTTTACTAAGATTGAATCTCTTACCTCTTCATAAATTAGTCTGAATTATGCAAGAGTTGCATATGAAAACAATATTTTTCAATGTATTTAGCCTCAGCATTCTTATAGTGTTACTTCATAGAGATTCTAGGCCTTCATTAAAGGCTCAATAACATTGTACATGGAAACTTTCATATTTGTGTAAAGAGTGAATGTTTTTTACAAAATGAACACTGACTCTGCAGGCCACACATGTTCTTCATCTTAATCCTCCACTACACAACTAACCACCATTTTACTCTTGGTTGCATCTCATTGCATCTTGAGCATCAGGAATCCAAGTTCACTGAAAGCTGAATTTTGCCTCTGCCAATCCTAACAACTTTTTAATTTGATAATACTTTGACAGATATTCATTAAATTTCTGGTAGAAATTAATTTTATATAAGTTACAATTGTTGAATTTTCATTAATCCATCCACTCAAAAATACTATGTAGTACATATATTATACAGTGTCCTACACATAAAGAACAGCAAAGTAACAGAAGTGATAATGATAACAACATCATCAAGAAGAATAATAGCAGTAATAAATTAACATCAAACATAGTAGCCTCTCCTTATCTGTTATGTTCCCATGGCTTCACAATCCTATTTTCAAAAATGATTTGAGAATATTAAAGATGTTATTATAGAAATAAACCATTCATAAGTTTTAAATAACTTTTTCACTGCATGATGCTATACTTTTCTATTTAGATATAGTAACTACTCTAAATTTATTACTGTGTCTAATAAACTTTACCACTGATATGTACAGATAGAAGAAATATAATATGTAGAGTTGGGTACAATTTGTGGTTTTAGTTACCTATTGGGGGTCTTGAAACATTGACCCCCTACATCGAGAGGCTATTAGATTTATGTAGGGCATCCTGTATGGTAGACACAGTTGAGTGCTTTTACATATAATAACTTAATTAATAAAATTCTATAAGATAAATTTTTCACATTCTATTTTATAGATGAGAAAATAAGGACTGAAGGAACTTAAGTTATAGTTCCTGCATAGCCTAGCTACTAAATATGGTAGCTGATATAATATTTCAGGCAATCAAAATAATTCTCACTCCTGTGAAACTCCTATGGTAAACATAGTGAGATGATTTTCTATGCATTGAAGAATTTTACATTCAAATGCTTCATGAATTTTTTTTCATGACTTTTACCCTGTTTTTATACTAAGTAGAAAACTTTGTATGTGTTGGTACCATTATTTCCCTCTTCCCTGCCCCCATTTCTCTGGGGGCCCTCCTCAGCATGATTTCTGGTATTCACCATGGGATTGTGATTTGATATCATGCAGGAGATCTTCCTAAATATATGGAGACAGGCTTTATGACCCAGTATAAGATCATGGGCTGCTGAGAAGAATATGTATTCTGTAGATTTTGGGTAGAATGTTTTGTAGATGTCTATTAGGTCTAGCTGATCTATGGTTTTGTTGAGTTCTCTTACTTTCCTGTTAATTTTCTGTTGGGATGATCTGTCTCTTGCTGACAATGGAGTATTGAAGTCCCCAACTATGATGGTGTTGGTGGTAATTTCTGCTTTGTTGTCAAGTAAGTTTTGTTCTGTGAATTGTGGTGCACCTGTGTTTGGTGCATAAAGATTAATGATTGTGTTACACTCAGGTTGGATTATCCCCTTGATAAGTAAGAAGTGGCCTAATTTGTCTTTTTTGATTACTTTTGGTTTGAAGTCAATTTTTATTCTATATTAGTATAGCAATGCCTGCTTGTTTCTTATTTCCATTAGCTTGGAATATCATTTTCCACCCTTTCACCCTGAGAAGGTATCTGTCTTTAGTGGTGAGGTGGGTTTCTTGAAGACAGCAGACTGAAGGGTCTAATTTTCTGGTCCATACTTTTAGCTTATATCTCTTGATGGGTGGATTAAGGCCATTAATATTTATGGTAATAACTGTAAGATTTGATTGAATTCTTGGCATTTTGTTGTGGTTTATATGGTTTGGTATTTTCTTGGACTTTGTAGTTTTTTGTGTCTTCTCTGTGTTTGATTATTGTGATCTGCTTCTTGTAGGCACTTGGGGTTGGTTATTTGATTCTTCTGTGTGGAGAATTCCCTGAAGTATTCTCTGTAGATTTTTCTTTGTGTTCATATAGTTGTAAACCTGTGTTTTATCATGGAAACGTTTTCTTTCACTATTTAATATGAGGGATACTTTTGCAGGGTAGAGTAGTTTGGGTTGGAAGCCATAAGTTCTTAGACTTTGCAGTGTTCCACTCCAGGCCCTTCTGACTTTCATGGTTTACATTGAGAAGCCTGAAGTAATTCTAATGGGGTTACCTTTATATGTAATTTGTTGTTTTTCCTTAGCTGCTTTTAGGACTTTCTCTTTGTTATCGATGTTTAGAGTCTTAATGATAATATATCTTGGAGATTTTCTCCTTTGGTCAAGTCTGATTGGAGTTCTGATAGCTTCTTGTATCTTGATGGGACTTTCTTTTGAAAGGGTGGGAAAGTTTTCTTTGATAATTTTGTTGCATAAGTTCTCCATGCCTTTGGTGTGAATTTCTTCCCCTTGTGGTATTCCCATGATCTGAATGTTGGGATGTTTAAGGGTATCCCACAGTTCCCTCATGTTCTGTTCACAAAAATTATTGACCTTATTGAAACTTTTGTACTCTCAAACTGTTTCTTCTAGTTTGTCTTCCAGTTCTGAGTTTTTGTTTATTTATTTTATTTTGTTTATTATTTATTTATTTATTTGAGAGTGACCAACAGACAGAGAGAGAAAGAGGCAGAGCCTCTGCAAGCAAACTCCAGATGCCTGTGCCACCTTGTGCATCTGGGTTATGTGGGTCCTGTGGAATTGAGCCTCAAACTAGGGTCCTTAGGCTTTGTAGACAAGTGCTTAACCACTCAGCCATCTCTCCAGGCCCCAGTTTTGAATTTTTATCCTCCACACTGCTGATTCTATTCTTGAGAGCTTCTATGGAGTTTTGGGCTTGTTCAAATTAGTTCATATTTTCTACTGCTTTAAAAATATTTTATTTTTATTTATTAATTTATTTGACAGAGAAAGAGGGAGAGAGAGAGAGAATGGGCATACCAGGGCCTCCAGCCACTGCAAACAAACTCCATATACATGTGCCCCCTTGTGTATCTGGCTAACATAGGTCCTGGGTAATCGAACCTGGGTCCTTTGGCTTTGTAGGCAGATGCCTTAACTGCTAAACCATCCCTCCAGCCCTCTACTGATTTTTTATGTATATTTTCTATCCCTCTGTTGAGTTCCCCTTTACATCATTTTCTGATTTTCTTACTGCTTCTTGGAATTCACCCTTGCATTTGTTTATTGGGTCCTCTTTTCTCTCTCTCTCTTCTTCAGATCATTTAACTGTCTTTGGAACCCTTCCTGCTTCTTTTCTATCAGGTCTAGTCTACCGAGGACAGCATTCATACAATTATTGGACCTTTGTTGATTTTCTGAAATTTCTGCTAATTGCTTGGCCAGGGTTGCATAGTTTGTGTCTTCATTTTGGGGTTCTGATCCTATTGTGTCTTCTATGTTTTGATTAGAGACTTCCATTGTGAGACTGGGCAATCTTGTTGGATTTACTTGCATTTGATTTATTCTGTTGTTCCTTTTGCGCTGTGGTCTGCCTATCACAGTGTAGGAACCTTATTTATTTTAGGAGGAAGCTGTAAGTTACCCTTGAAGTGTCTTCAGTGATTATTCCCTTTTATGTTTGCCTCGATTAGGCTTGTGATGGCAATGGGACCTGACTTTCCTTCCCCGCAAGGTGAGGCTCACTTAGGTGGATGTCATCTTGACTGGAAGTATGTGGGTGTGTTTTAAATCTACTTTAGTGTTGAGCTCCTAGCAGGTTCTGGATTTCTGCTTTTCTACCTGTTGAGTATCCTCAGTGTCTGTCTCCATGACCCTAGTGCTAGGTGTCAGGCTTTCCATTGAAGCATCACTCTTCCTCATCTCGCCAGTGCCTCTGTGGTTTCACTAGGGCCCTGGCTGATTTGTAAGGAGGTTTACCTCCTTGGTTCCTGCTGCCTTCTGATAAAGAAAAAAAAAAAAAAAGATACTCCAATGGAGAATGAGGTCAGCATAGGTTATATGGAATAAACCCTATTAATTAAAAGAGATATTGATGGGTGTAGCCTCTCTTTTGGCTAAATGCTAGTGGAGGCTTCTTATGGAGTCCATGATCTTGGTGTCCATAGGATTCTGACTTAGTTCCCAGTTTTAGCTATGGCAGATTTTTTAGACAATCAGAGAGCCATTGGTTACCCACATAGGCTGAGTATCAGCACTGAACAGGTGTGTACATCTCATCAGGCTGGTTGCTTTCATATAGCAGTGTCTCCTGTAGAACACAATGTTGTTGACCCCCAGCAACTCATGTAGGTTTTTCAGCACTACATGGACAGACCATCTAGGAACTGTTTTACTTCCAGATTCCAGCTGAATCTCTCCATGTCCTATGTTGGCAGCATGTGGTGTCTTCAGCAATAGGGTCTTACCTTTTACCTCAGGTGGGTAATCAAGTGCTTTAACAGAAGCCTGTCTGGCTTTGGGGACCTCATAGGTCTCTCTGTTTAACACCTCCTTGTGGTCTGTAACTGATTTCCCTGGTACTGGGAGCTACAAGCCAGAACCAAATGTTTCAAAGTTAGGCTTAATTCCATCCTCTCCAGGGCCCTTCTTACCAGACAATCTCTGCATACTCCTGTTGAGGGTTATACCTTTTAATCTGCTATCCAGGAGAAAGTTTTCTATGGTACAAATTCAATTTGGATTTAGATTTGTATGCATCTCCTGTCCTCCCATTCCTCTTCCCCCAAACACTTCCACCGCTATGATCTGTCTCTCTAGTTGCCTGTCAGGTATGCCTACAACTCAAGCTATTCCAGGTTATGAACCACAGATGAGGAGGAACACGCAGTGCTTGTCTTTCTGTGCTTGTGTGAGTTTGGTCCAAGTCTGTCCATTTTCCTACAAATTTCATGGCATCATTTTTCCCTACTGCTGAGTAGAATTCCATTCTGTATATGTACCACATCTACATTATCCAGTCATCAAACTATGGACATCTGGGTTGATTCCAGTTCTTAGCTACTGTGAATTGAGCAGCTATAAACATGGTTGAGCTAATACCTCTGTAGCAAAGAGTGGAGCCTTTAGGGTAGATGCCTAATAGAGGAATAGCTGGATCAGTTGGGAGGTCTATTTTTATCATATTCATGACTTTCCATATTGATTTCCACAGTGGTTGTACAAGTTTGCATTCCCACCAGCAGTGAATGAGGGTTCTTCTTTCCCTACATCCTCACCAACATTTATTATCATTTTTTTTTTTTAATGATTTCCATCCTGACTGGAGTAAGGTAGAATGTCATTGTTATTTTAATTTGCATTTTCCTGATGGTTAAGGATGCTGAACATTTTATTAATTTAGTATTGGCCATTTTTATTCCTTCCATTGAGAAATCCCTGTTCAGTTCTCTGCCCCATTTTTTGAGTGTATTGTTAATTTTTTTATTGCTTCATTTTTTTCGTTCTTTATAGATTCTAGATAATAGGCCTCTATCAGTAGTATAACTGGTGAAGATTTTCTCCCATTCTGTGAGTATGTGAGTATTGGCTCTACTCTATTGGCTCTATTTATGGTACAAAAGGTTTTTGAAGATGATGTCTCAGTCTAGTCTAGGCTGACCTGGCACTTACTCTGTAGTTCAAGATAGCCTTGAATTCACAGCAATCCTATCTCTGCCAACCAAGTGCTGGCATTAAAGGTGTGTACCACAAAGTCTGGCTCATATACATGAAGTTTTTTTTGTACAAGAGATGAATGAGAAGAAATAATAGGTCATAAATGTGTTTCTCTTTTGATGAGATTAAGTCCAACTAAGATTTCTGTCCATATCTATTAACTCTCTTTTGAGCAGAATAACTCAGGTCATACTATCAGAAGACCCTATGGACCAGACTTAAATAATAGTATACTTTTCAAAAGATCCATCAACTAGAGTGCTGATCTCTGTGCATGCATTTCTGAGGAAAGCGATTCTTTTTTTTTCATGCCTTCCCTACCTTTGGCTAAAATGCTTTACTGTCTCCTGTTGGATCTCAAAATGTTCCCAGAGATTAATCAGGATTTGAAGGTGTGACTTTAATAACCACCACTATTGTGTAGCCCTGTGTATCTTTCATAAAGGAACTAAATGAGAGATACTCTGCTGCCCACACCCAAATCCTTCTCATCATCTAGACACTATCCATCACAGCTGTAACTCTACTTAGAATGTTCTGGAAACTGTCACACAGCACAGGATTACAAGTTTTAGAGCTGCCAAACCTGAATTTTATTTTCAGTTTTATCTATTTCTAACTATATGACCTCAGACACAGCATTTAACTACTAGTTTCTTTATCTGAAAACTGGGGCTGTCTGTCTTAGATTGAGAGATCATAGATGCAAAGAATAAATAGTAACGTTAGTTATGTAGTAAGTGGGTGATAAATAATACTCTTTCTCTTCTCCTTATGCTTTAAAAGAGGAATATTTGGTGATTTGTTGGCTGTGAAATAAGGAAGTCTAAACTATTGACAATTTAACTCCCTAGGAGATGAGCATTAAAACAAGTCATGGAGTTCTCAAAATTATTCTCAAGTTGTTAAATGCATTTTGCTTTACATTAGCACCAGATCAATCTTCCTAAAACACTGCTTCAAACATTTCACTGAAGTTCTCATAATCGTTCAATCACCCTTCATGGTCTGCAGAATCAAGTCTAAGTCTTTTGGCTAGCCACTCAAGATCCTTCATAACACTGAACAGATTAAAATGAAATACTTATTTCTTGTCACTCATCCTTTTGTAATTATGCTTCAGAAAAGTTGATGTGCTTAGTATTGCTAGAAGACATTTTTCCTGATCCTAACTTTGTTCTTCCTCTGTCTTACTCTTGGCATGTGCTTGCTGTGTTTCATTATTCTATTTGAAAGTAATTACTCTAAAACTTCACATCCTCATGTTCTCACAAATCACAAATCACTCCCCTTTTCACTTCTCTATGCTGGCTCTATCAGACTCTTTTCTGCTCCTTCTTGTAGTTAATTTGCTCATGAAATCAATTGCCTCCTACATCCTTCACCTGCCTCAGAGATGGACTGAGACTTAATCACATTTAACCCCTATAACACTTTGACCTCAATAAATATTTGTTGAGTGAATTAAATACATAAACTGAATATAAAATCTTTGGCAAAACAACTGTACACCTGGATTCTGATCCTGGGTAACCTTGGAAAAGTTCCCCATCTACTCTGCTTATAATTTGTCTTTTATATAGAGAAAATGTGTTTATTAGTTTTTAAATGAAGATTCATAGATTTGAAGTTCAGTGGCATCCTATAAGGTCCATTTTGGGGAGAAATGCTTTTCCAGGATGTTTTTGTGAAGACAGGTAGAAGCTGAATAATAGTTATTGTAAAGATGAGAAGAAATTTTACGCTCAGTGTAGGAGCCCAGTAAGGGTGAAGACAGGGGTCCTAGCTTAAGGTCATGGATACTGTTGCAGTTAGCCTCACATTGCTGGAACAAAGAATGGGACCAAAAGCAGCTGACAAGAGGAAAATTGTTTATTTTGGCTTAAAGACTTGAAGGGAAACCCCATGATGACAGGGAAAATGATGATATGAGCAGAGGCTGAACATAATCTCCTACCCAACATTCTGTGGACAACAGCATCAAAAGAGTTTGCCAAACAATGGCAAGAGGAAGCTGGTTATGACACTTATAAGCCCACCCCCAAAAGTACACTTCTTCCAGGTGGTTCCAATTCCCAAATTGCCACCAGCTGGTAACATAGCATTCAGATCGTATGAGTTTATGGGGTACAACGTGTTCAAATCACAATAGATACCTTGGTGGAAAAATATACAAAGAAGGCTTCCTCTTCCACTTCGATTAGGCAAACTTATCTTTTATATATTTTCATCAGAATATCAAGTGAGCTTCTACTTAAACAATATGTTCTCTTCATTTAACAAATTAAGCTTCATTAGTTAGTATGTGAGAGGTAGTCTCCATTTCTCACTGTCTGATTTCTTATTTAAATGTACATATGATAAGAGGTATAATACCTGCTTCATTATAAGTGGAACAGGTTTCTGAATCTTATTGAATTCAGAAATTAAGGGACAGAAATTATCCATTCTTGAAGAATTAATGGAAGTCTTGAGAGCCTACAATATGCCAAATACAAGACACTTTATTGATTTTTTTTTTTTCTCTGTCAAAACTCAAAAAGAGGGCTGGAGAAATGGTTCGGTGGTTTATATATTTGCTTGCAAAGACTAAAGGCCTGGGTTCAGTTCCACTGAACTCACATTAAACTAGATGCACAGAGTGGCACATGTGTTTGCGGTTCATTTGTAGTGGAAGGAGGATCTGGTGTGCCCCCTTCCACTACTTTTTTCTCCTTATAAATAAATAAATACAAATGTCTTTTAAAAACCAGCAACGTGTGGCTGGAGAGATTGCTCAGTGGTTAAAGGCACTTGCCTGAAAGTCATGTCACCTGGGTTTAATTTGCATGTACCTACAAAATGCTAGATGGACAAAGCAGTGCATGCTTTTGGAGTTCATTCACAATGACAAGAGGACATGGCAAGCCCATATTCTTCTCTCTATTCTTCTCTCTCTCCCTTCCTCTCAAATAAATAAATAAAAATACTTTTTAAAAACAACATGGATAAAAATTTACCATTTTACAAAGCAAAGCTGTTTGGATAAAAATGAATTCTATAGTTCATCAAGTGGGAGTGGAATCTTGATAGACAACAGGCATGCTCAGCCTCAAAATTTGTACTCTCTCCAGCATAACTCTGAAATCAGTAAACATGGATGCTGGGAATTAAAAATCTACATAAGCATGCACAAAACAATGGAGCAATTTTGAAAACACCTTTGTTTTCCCAGTCTCTGGTATGCAGCAGTTGTTTGGGTGTGACCATGATTCAGACAGCCTCATTACATTTTTCCCATCTGAAGTTTAGTTTAGCCCAGACCAATGATGGGATGTTTGTAAAGCCTGCTCCTGCTTTTCACTGTGTAGCCCCCATATGCTAAAGTATGAGTAATTTCCATGCAGCCAGCTTGCCTGGGTTGGAATGGTATTTGATGCCTAGCAAACATGTGAAAAGGTTTTCACCTAAGCACCAAGCAGAAAACAACAGCCCAGATTTGTTATACAGAGCAAGAGGTGGCAAGGGTAGGAAATGAGCCTGTCAAGCTCAAATGCTGGGATACAGGATGCATTTTGATTATGTGGATTAAGTTTATTAAGGAAACCTTGGGTATCCATTAGGAAATTTAGGCAGTTTATAAATCAGAACTTTGGAGGGTTTAAAGACTATTTACAGAAAGGTCTTTTGTTTTATTTATTTTATTTTTTTAGTGTGCGGTCCAAGACAGAGTGCCCAAATAGCATCCATGAGAAAGATATTTACAGATCATTTAGTGCTCAAGTGTCAAACTGTTTTGATTATAGCTTATGCAGTGGAAGAAAATGTCCTGGACATCACCTACATCATCTCCTTCCCCAGCTGAAAATGAACTCACTTATCACAATGAAGAGAGATTGTCATAAATTTGCTTTAACAGTAAGGGATGAATGATTCATGTTACATGAGACCTCTGAGGGTAGTGATTTGGACCTATTTTACTCAGTGTTGTATCCCTGTGTGTAGAACAGGACATAGCCCAAAATGAATGCTTGGGAAACCTTTTATGATTGAATGAATCTGTGAAAATATGTATCAAAATCTATTTATTGCACCAATTCAACTCCAAATGATTTCTGCCTTAAATATGCATATAGAATTAATCAAATATAACAAGACTAGTCAACAACAAAGGATACTTAACAGAAAATGATAATTAAGGAGAAAGAGTTGCATTAGTAAAAAAGTATAACCACGTTAAAGCAGGTACAATGCTTAGCACCTGGCATGACACCTGACATGAATAGCAGAAAGTTTATGGGCAAATGCACTTGCATTACAAGGGCTTCCCAACTTTGCCAAGCAAGAGACCATATTTCTCATTAAAAACTCCAAAAGGTATTCTTTTAAATTTCAAAATACTATACTTTTTACTCATTTAGTACACTGTTTTTAATTGGCTAATTTTTAAGTAAAATTAATGGCTATTAGCATGTGCTTTTAAAAAGATTTTATTTATCTATTTGAGAGAGAGAAAGAAAGAAGAAAATGAGAGAGAGAGAGAGAGAGAGAGAATGGGCATGAAAGGGCCTCTATTCACTGCAAACAAACTCCAGACACATGTGCAACCTTGTGCATCGGGCTAACAGGAGTCCTGGGGAATTGAACCTGAGTCTTTAGACTTTGCAGGCAAGTGCCTTAACCACTAAGCCACCTCTCCAGCCCTAGCATGTACTTTTAATTATCCATGAAAGGACTCACTGGTGAAATCAAAACTAAAAGGTGAGAATAACAGTGGTGTTGGTGTAGTGTTGTCAGACATCACCATGGCAGAAAGAAGGATATTTGGGGATCCAAACTGCTTCAGCCAAATTGAGGTTAAAGCTGATTGAGTTGAGTGTGGTTATTTGTTTTGCATATAGGTAAATTTCATGTTGAATGCATCTTTTATAAAGAGGGATCCTGAGAGGCTGTCATTTCTAAAAAAAGCTATTTGATGATAAAAATTGATTCCCTTAAGGCAAAGCAGGAGGAAACATCAAGTGGTGCTGTGGAGAAAGTGACTGAGGATCCTTCACTGTTAAACTCATCAGCGGCCATTTTTTTTTAGCTTAGCAGCCAGCTTCAAAGTACATAAGAGGGAAGAGACACAGATCAGGAGAATCTAGATGAGACAATCCCAGTGCATTCAGGAAGGGATTTGAGTCTCAGTTTGCTGGAGGGCTCTACAGAGACAACAGAGATAGCTTTCTCAGGAAGGAAGAGCCAGAGATCCCTAAAATGGGAGGTTACCTGCTCAGTATTGAACCCATCAACATGTCATCAATAGATATCAGGGGCAAGGTAATTATCTTTTATAAGTGGTCAATTAGGGATACAGGCCCAAAAGCACTTAGATGCCACCTTTCCCAGGCAAGACTAGAAGGGGACTCCAGTCTGAATCAAGAAAGGAGTAGCTTCCCGCTTCTTTCTCCTTAAAAATTGTATAGCCTTTTCCTCCAGTTGGCAGGCCTTTTCTGACTGTACTCTTCTTGTGGCTCACTACCTAGTCAAGGTTCCCTGTATACATATATACACTTGTGCTTGACCATAAGACTCATCCCAATTAGATGCCTATAAGGGGACCTGACCCATGTATATTTCCCTGGATTTTTCCCTCTGGATTCCACCTAGCTAGAGTGGGAGCTTCAGCTTAGAAGCTTTTCTGCTTTTCTTCTGTTCTCTCTATTGCAGTTACTTTTCATTGCTGGGACAAGCATTTCCACAGGAAACAGCTTATGGGAAGACAGGGTTTATTTCAAGCTTACAGAGTTCAGGGGAAGTTCATTATGGCAAAAAGAAGCTTGCTCACTTCCACAGATTTTTAGCAGAAAGACACTACCAAACAGCAAGAAAACACAACAGCCAGAGCTCAAACTGCTCTCACCACACCTTAGGCCACGACATAAGATCCATCCCCAGTGACACACCCTCCAGCACGCTGCTGGAGACTTAAGTTGCAAATCAAAAATACCTCAGGGACTAGGTGGATAACCAATGGCTCTTTGATTGGCTATGAGATCCACTTAGTGGAAAGGAACACATAAACTGGAAGTTGGAAACAAGACAGAATCCTGTGTAGATAATGGACTCCAATGAGAAGCTACCACTACTAGCCTTTGTCCAAAATTGAGGCTATATCCATCAACATCTCTCTAAATTAACAATGTTTATCCCCTTTAATCTATCCTCATCTCACTTTCTGTTGGAGAATCTGTTTTTTTTTTTTTTTCTTTTTCAGAAAGTAGCAAGAACCAAGGACAACCAGAATCTATCAAGAAGGCAAGACTAGATAGCTGACTCCCTGGCAGGAGATGAACCACCTCTCCCACAGTAGCCAGGGCCCAGACAAAACCACATAGGAACTGGCCAGATGAGCAAGTGTGCTGTTTGCATGGTGAGCCTGACAACTTGGAGTAGGGTGATGGAGACAGACACTGAGGATACTCAAAATTCACCAAAGCAGAAATCCAGAAGCTGCTGAGAACTCGTTCTAAAGCAGAATCAAAGCACACCCACCACTGCTCAGGAATGTTTTCAGAAGAGGTGTTGGAAAGATTGTAAGAGCCATAGGATGGGAGTGAATAACAGAGAGATAGCCCTCCCCACAATGACAGACTATTGTTCTAACAACTCATAACCCACAACTCAATTTTGAATACCAGAAATCCCACCAAGGAGGGCCCTCAGTGGAGTTGGGGCAGGGAGTAGGGAAATGATGATACCAACATATGATGTGTTCGTACAAAGTTTCTACTTAATAATCATTAAAAAAGTAAAGGCACAAAGATAGAAAAAGAAAAGAATACCTCGGGGGAGGGGTGTGGTGGTGGATAACTTTGATCCCAGTAGAAGTAGGAGGATTGATCACTGTGATATCCAGGCCGGCCAGGAACTACCAAGTGAGTTCCAGGTTAGCCTGGGCTAGATTAAGACCTTAACCTCAAAAAATCAGAAACAACAACAAGAAAAATATCTCAGGCTATGGGGGACATACATTCACATTCACCAGACTCTCTTATGTCTACTCGCTCTTAAAATAAATCTTTCATAACTTAACCTTCTTCATGTTTATGTTTATCAATTCTTTGCTAATTGTAAGATAAGAACTTGAGACCCATAGGGTTGGGGAGTTCTCAGCCCACTGAGAGCCCAGAGGGGTCCTCATAGTTCACAGCACAATGACATTGTTCTGGATGATGAAGTGTCAATGAAAGGACCTACAGACAGTAGAGGGACTAGTTGGACAGAAAAAGGGGTTCAGTGGAATAGGTGCAACAGGGAGAACAAGGAAGAGAGATAAGAGGGGCTTAAGACTAAAAGCATTATTGTCAATAAAAAGGTTTATAAAGGGGAACTATAAAGCCTTGGTGCAGCAGTTCTATTCCTAGAGTATGTGGACACTTTGGTAAATTGACTCTCACAGGATCTCCTTGAACAGAACTGAATGTGACTGAAGATGAACAAAGCAAGACATTCCATCGTGGGGTATGGGCACATCAATATGGTGCTAACTGAAAACCAGCAGAGGCGCTTTCTCTTCATCAGATTTATTTCACTTGTGAACTACGTGAAAATGCTGAAGAACCAGTTTGTTCTTAGGAGGTCTAGAGTCAGAGGTACAGTCTGCCTCTCTTTTATTCTATGTACCCTTAAATGTGTGATGTGCTAGCCACTCAGCACTGTGTGCTTAATGAAACTGGGTCAAAAGTTTTAGTGTGATGGTGTATCCTAGCTCCTACCTTCATAGTGATAGCATTTTAGTAATATGGAAGGTGCTTCCCAAATTTTAATATAATAGTCTAATCATCAGTCTTCTTTCACAATAAGGTTTTAGATCAGTGATGTGCAATAGGACTTCTATACTGCTGTAAATGTTATACTTAGAGCTGTCCTAAATAGTAACTTCTACTCATAGGTAGACAACTTGAAATATGGCTAGAGGGATTGAAGAATTGTATTCCAATTTTATTTTTCTTTGAATTAATTTAAATTTCATTTCAAATAATTATATCAGTGCGATAGTATGAATATATATATATATATTCAACATAGTGAAATAGACCCTTGATAATCATAATGTAATATGTGGGCTGGCATATAACTATTACCTCCAAGCATATTATCAATGTTCCATGCCTCATCTCTCAACTGACATCTAAATTTCAAATTTAGACATAGTTCCTGGATGATTTCTGTACATGTTAAGGCATGAAAACCACTTTTGTTGTACTTTAATGTATACCATAATCACATGAAATGTTTGTAAAAATACGTATTTCTCAGATTCATTTTGAGTTCTGACTTAGTTTGTTAATGGTGAGGGAACATGGATGAGAATTTGCATTTCCAGTAGTTTCCACATTATTGTGGTAGAGGTATTCCTATGACCCCATGCTATGAGCTACTGCTCTAGAGAATCTTCCACCTAGAGTAGGCATGGTTCTAGTTGACCACACTCTTCCTCTTCCTTCAGACTTTAAGGAAGGATTGAGCAGAAGGATCATGGAGAATAGAGGTGGAGTAGCCTCTACCCTTAGAGATGGATCAACTGGTAAAATTCTGTCTCTATCGCTCTCCCCTGCCTTTATCAGTGTACTGCCACAGTTTCATGGGCACCAACTGCTTTGAAGTATATTAACAGGGTACAATATGAGACCTGAAAGAGGAAACTTGATGTTCCAGGTCAAATATTTGGAATAAGGTTTTGGATCATCTTCCAAACCTTGGCAACTGAAGCTCAGAGGGTTTATAAAAGGATAGATTCTAATGTCAATTGGTATAGTGAATGAAAAGAAAGTTCTAAGTAGAACAATGTTACTTCTGGATGATGCAGGGGAAGGGGACAGAAAAGCAATAAGTGATCTCTACCATTAATGGTAAATGTTGGCAAATGTAACTTCATTAATTGGTAGTAGTTGGCAGTGATTAAAGTTTTAAATTCTTAGGGCTATGGAGATGGCTCAGTGGGTAAAGTGCTTGCTGCTCAAGCTGGAGTACAGGAATTCAATTCCCTGACCACAGGTAAAAAGCTGGAAGCAATGGTGCATTTCTGTATTTTCAGCACACTAACACTGACTGTGAGATGAGAGGCAGAGACAGGAGAATTTCCTGAGAGCTTGTGTTGAGCGCAGCAAAGAACAGTAGAGTGAGAATCCAGAGCAAGGAATACTGCTTCAAATGAGGTGAACAAATAGGGACCCAACAGTTATTCTCTAACCTTTACACCTGTACCTTGGCATGCATGCTCCCACACAATAAAAAAATTAAAATTCCAATCTTTTAGTTACCGCATTAAGTGATGTGGTGGTTAAAGTCATTGACCATTCTTTTTATATTTTTCTTTATTTATTTATGAGAGTGAGAGAGGAGACTGAGAGAGAGAGAGAGACAGAGAGAGAGACAGAGAGAGACACACAGAGAGAGAGAAAATAGGCACACTATGGCCTTTAGACACTATAAATGAACTCCAGAAGTATGCACCACCTTGCACATCTGGCTTGTGTAGTTTTCTGGGGTATCCAACCTGTGTCCTTAGGCTTTTCAAGCAAGTGCCTTGAACACTAAGCAATCTCTCCAGCCCCTCACTGAGCATTCTGTTTTTAGTAGTACTTGGTCTATGATCCCACAGAACAGACTTCAGTGTTTATTTTTGCAGTTTCTCAGAAGACTTGGCCGTTAGACTTAAAGACCAAGCTAACACTACAATAGTATTCTATAGTGGAGAAATGCAAACATATCTCTATGTCCACCTTTACCTATATCCTTGTTTACATCTTATCTATCTTCTATCATCTTTTGGTGACATTATTTATTAGTACCTTGTGGTAGTTTGAATATTTGGCCCCCAATATATTCAGTGTTTTATTAGTTTATAGTTTGCATCTGCAATCACCTTGCTAGAGGCAATGTCACTGGGGGCCGGTCTTAAGCTGTGGTGATGGTTTGAGATTCCATTGTAAAGATATGCAAAGTGTGCCTAATAGGAGTTCCTGAAGTGTGCTGTGGCTTTTGGGCTATAGTTTTGCTCTGTGTGCTGTGTGGCTGGTGGTTTTTTTGCTCTCTTGCCTGGCCTTGTGAAGGCAGCCAGCTTCTTCTGCCATTATGGAACTTCCCCTAGATCTGTAAGCTTCAATAAATAATATCCCTTCCTCCATAACTGTACCTGGTCTGGAAGTTCATCTCAGTGAACCTGAAGCTGTCTGCTACATACATTTAGGAGTAAATGCTTTCATATCTTACTCAATAAATGAACCATAAACTTTACTTTTTTATAAGTCTTTGAAGAATTAAAAATATACCTAAACATGTAATTTTAGTTAAAGAGACTAGAAAACATTTAAAGGTTTATTTTGGAAACCAGTGCTAAAATTATAGCTAAAAATAAATGTAATTTGCTAAAAATATCTAAATGTATGCATATATGCATAGATATGCAATTACAGGTATAACACTATATCTCAAATGCCTAATCCTATCTCCTAGAGCATTTTAGGACTACTGGGTGATATTAACTAGATTAACAATGCTCATGTTTTACTACTAATTTTGTTTGTTTTTCTGTATTATTATTTTTGCTTAGATTCCCATTCTTTATACCAAATTAGGTACTGTTTTCTACAACTCATATAATAGCTATAGAGAATACAGTCTCATTTCAAGTTCATTGAGTTTTCTCCATCATTCAAAAGTTCTAACAATGACATATAACTATGGAAGGTAGGTTGGCCCCTAACCTATCAACAAGATCAGTTTATGTGCACATACACACATTAGAGTGCACTGAGATATCAAAAGTGTTGTGATAGTAAGCTTTCAAGATAAATGTAAGATTCAGTCATGTCTAGAAATTCCAGGTAGCAGACTAAAGTCTCAGGCCACAAAGATATTTCCAGTACATAGCAAAGTGGTCATACCAATGGGTTTAAAAATCATAATAGAGAGGGTAGGAGAAGAGTTAACAAAAACTAAAGGAGTTATGAATAAGCTATATGGAAGCATACTTCCTTGTTAGCTAATTAAATATATGTGTAATATAAAAATGAGGGAGTTTTGGCAGAAGTATCCTGTGGGGGTGCAATGTTGTGTCCAGAATCCATAGATTATTACAGGAAAAATTTCAGTGCCAGGGGTGGGATACCAACCAGTGAGTTGTTGGTCAGGGGAGACTCTGAGGCCCCTAAAACACTATAGGCTGTTCCTAGGTTCTTGGCAGCTCACCAGAACTAGATAGGTAAAACGCCATCACTGAAGACACCACATGCTATGGTTGTAGGATGCTAAGAAATCAAGCTGGAAGCCTCCTCCCTGTTGCCTAGTGATTACAGTGACAGAAAGAACTATGCAGACTGTTGGGGAGGAAGCCATTTATGTTCTTAATCGTCAGAAGACTCTATAAGCTATACGACTGGCCATCTGGGCAAGATGCACCCCAGAGTGCAATAGTGGCATGTCTGTTATGGGTAACAAACTCCTCTTTAATTGATTTGCAGGTACATTCCACTGAAGGGAATTCATATTTGATACTGAAAACCAGGTCAAAAGTCAATGGCCATAAAGTTCACAAGGCTTAGGGAGGAAGATACTACTGTTGTTTGATTATATAAATGTATTATGTCTACCAAATATTATGTGCTCTAAACTTATATTTATGTTCATTACTAGTGCTGCTTTTAATTTTGTTTGGAGGAGTTTCTCTAGGGAGACACAAAACTCATCAAAGTGCTGAAAAGAAATGACTGTTGAATGGTTAGCACTAAATGAAACATCTCTATCATGGCTTGGTACCAGCTTCTCAAGAGAGAAAGATGAGCTTAAATGTTTTTCACCATGGATCTATGATCCTGTGGAATTCTTACTTTCATTGTTCAAAGGATATGATTTACAAAATTTAAAGATTAAGTAAAGTTTAATAATTAGGTAAAATATGTTAACTAGTTTATCTTAAAGAATTTCCCTCTGTAAATTAAATTGTAAAGTGATTTTATGAAGTATATTGCTTAGATTTAGAAATGAGAGAGGGGTACCATGGTTCAGGAAATGTAGTGGGTGAGGTACTGGAAAGAACATATGTGCCAAAGGATATGGAAGAGTGATTTGGAACACTGTCTTCCAAACAGTGTTGCATTAATGACCTCACAGTGGCTGACATTACCTGCCTAAGACTTGCATAATACTGGGTCCAACAACAGGTTGTCAAGAATGAAGGAAAAAAAAGATAGCATACAAGCTAGCATAGTAGGAAAAAAGAGATGGTTCAGTGAAGGGGTTGGGAGAAAATATACAAATGAGGGCATTGGAAGGGGATTATGAAATTTTAAAATAAATTTTCCTTTAATATTAAAACTGACAAGAGAGTATAAAAACCATTACAAAGATTATTATTTTGGAGTCATTTGTAAGTATAAGTAGATGAAAGAATGAGATGAGGAAAGATGAAAACATCTTGGAATAAAATTCTGAAAATGCCAGCATTGGAGGGATAGTTTAAAAAAAAATGGGAATTCATAAACTCTGCCTTGAAAAAGCCCAAAGGAAGGCTTGTTTCCAGACAAGAGTTATCATTAGGGTTGTATGCCAATAACAAGCAAAAGTTTTGGATGAATTAACTTCCTCAAATTGAATGAGAAAGTCAGTCGATTTTATGTTCCCTTATGCTTCCCACTCTCTGGCTTAGCAAGGATAATTAACAAGACTCCTCTCAGCTGGCTAGAGTTTTATATTCTTTCTTATCCCTTTCATATTTAGTTTACACTAGCAGGCTAATCTTTGGAACCCACTTTTGTTTTATTTTTAAATACTAATAAACAACAAATATGTGTTAATTACAAAGCATGTAACATCACATAGATATTGAAGAGAATGAACATTAATATTTACAATAATTTGGTATTTTACAGAAAAAGAATGAAATAGATCTCCCCGTCCTTATGGCTTCATATTTGGCAGGCTGTCATTTGAATTTGGGTCTTTGGCTCTTAAAATTATTTATACTCTCTACTTTTCTTTTTTATTAATCTCATTCTCTTGTTTAATACCAATAATGCCGATAACTTCCTACCTTTATCTCAGGGTCTTCTGAACTACTGACTTATGCAACTGCCCACTTGATATCTTTATTCGGTTGTAGAAAAGACATTTAAAAATCTTTAGCATACCTAAGAATTGATGGTGCTCACAATTCTCTCCATTTTACTTCTCAGTGTAAAGATATGGAATGACCTTTTGCTCATTTTTCTCTCTTACCCCAAACTCAATCTATCAATAAATCCTGCTCTTAGCCATATGCAGAATCCAACAACTTTTCAACATTTCTACCGTTATCATCCAAACCATCATGCTTTTTTAAGCCTATAGAACAATAGTAGTTTCCCTTTTTACCTTTCTATAGTTATATTGTCTTTTCAACTTAGCCACAAGTTACATTTGAGTTCTCCATCTATCTTTGGTGGGAAGTTTCCAAGGCTGTGTTTGGATTGAGTCCTGAAACTCCTTTCCCTTCCTCAGCTTATACTGTCTTTCCCTTGTTCACTGTGTTCTTTGCTTCCCTACTGGCCTCTTTGCTATTCCTTGAACTCATGATGCATGGCTCTGCATAAAAGCCCTAGAGGTCACTGCTCATTTTGCCTGGAATACTTTCAAGATTTTATGCAATATTCTCCATTTAAATGAGATCTATTATTTCCTGGTTCAAGAAGGAGGACTAAGGGACCTGTCCTTTCCAGCTTGTTGCCTTGTTGCTTTTTTATGAAATCAAAAGCTCTTTATAAGTGAAAAAATCAAAGTAAAACATCCATATTTATCTTGATTTAAGCTTTGTAACGTGGTAAAACAATACTTAAAGCTCAGTGCTGTAAGCAAAAGGAGACAGGATTTGGGAGAGTATGGAATTTATTTTAGTTGCTGTTTTCACAATTTTTAAGAAAGTATCTAAAAAGGTAAGATATTGAACAGATAACCAGGAAAATATACTACGAGAAAAGAACTTTACAGACTAATATCCTTTATTTACATGTATACAAAACTCCTCAACAAAACACTAGCATACTGTTATAATTTGATTCTGAAATGTCCCTAAACTGACTCATGTTTTCAGTGCTTCTATAAATGATGAAAAGTGGGGCCTAGTAGGCAGAAGTAACTCACTGAGGGTTACCCTTTGAAGTTTATATGTGACTCCTGGTTTCTGCCTCACTTTCTGCTTCCAGGATCACCATATTGTAAGTTCAATGTCCTCTTATACCTTGGAATGAGGTCACTGAATATGTGAGCTAAAATACATTTTTCCTCCTTTGCAATGTTTCTGTTATATATTTTCCTCACAGTGTGCTGAAAACTAAACAATAAATAAGAATAATGATAGCAAAACAGTATTATTGCCTGATCATGTGGTTCTTAGATCCTTGGGTCTGGTTTGTGGGTAGAATTTGGAGATACAAGATAAAGATATGAGCAGAGGTTACTGTGTAATTCTGGTAGGATATCAAAAGACCAGAATGTCAAAAGAAATGTGACAGTAAAGGCTGAGCTCATGAAGTTTCATATGGGAACAAGAATGCTACTAGGAATTAGACAAGAGAACATCATGTTACATTCTGGTAAATAGTTTGTCTATAGTTTCACCTTGTTATTAAAATTTGGATGAAGTGAATTTATGATTAATGGAGGAAACTTCAAGACAGCATAACACTAAGCCTATGGTGTGGTTATTGCTGGCAACTTTGATCTGGGTCCTCAGAGAACAGCAGAAATCTGTGAACAATGTGTGGTTTTCCCAAACAAGGAGCATGGCAGCACTTCAAGGTCTGGAAAACCAAGGCCATAATTGTTAGACATTAGTGTCATTACAGAGAACCCTAACATATTTCATGGGGACAATAAGACAGATGCATTGCTGTCATTTTAAGAGTCACTTATACCCTACTCACTGTATGCTCTGATATGTAAAACTTCAAATTTATTTGGAATGAAAAGAGAGTTCCATGGGGGTGCTCTTCTCAAAAAGAACCACCTCAGAGAATCTTTTTCTGGATGTACTTAGGAACCCATAGCCCACTAAACCCAAGCTCCAAATGGGGCCCTGGATATAATGTTAATGCTGTCAGCAAAACTTGGAGTCATGTATGTATTGCTAAATTTCCATCAATACAGAATGCAAGAGTTACATTGTTATGAAGGCTTCCACCAAGGTTCTAGAGAAATCCTGTGAGACTAGGTAGTATATGGAAGGATTCAAGCAGATTCCCTACTTGGAACCATTTAGAGATCTATGCATGATGCGGCAAAAGAGAGGCAAAATTTTCAATGTAGATGGCAGTATGCTGGAGATGGGGTATCTGCCAAGGGATTCCTGTAGGAACTGAGTGGAGCAAGGCAGAGAGTGTGTGAGACACAAACAGCAAGGACATAGCACTGAGGATCCTCAATACTGTTGTAGTTCAAATGCTGAATCCTCATACTCTGGATAGTGGGCATGGACCTATAGGATTTATTGTTTCCCAATTGCATTTTGGTCTTGCCTTAATCTCATTCCTCTGTTCTCTTCCCCCATTTTTACTGATTTTTTAAAATATAAGGTACAATACATTCCCTCCTCAGCCCCCATTTCCCTGTTTACCCTCCTTAGTAGGGTTACTGGTATTCACTGTAGGATAATTATGGTTTCTGACTATGGGGGAAGCTATGTCTCTCAAAGAGTTTCTACTTGTCTTGTGGCTTTTACAATCTACCTGTCCCTTCTTCCACAACATTCCCTGAACCTTAGTGGGTGTATTATTAGTTAGTGTTGACTTCTCTTTAATCTCTGTATTTCTGTTATGATGTGTTGCAATTCACAATCTTTATTTTTACTATTTTCCTGGATATGGGTATTGGGGTAGCTTTGGGTGTAATACTCTTTCTTTCTGCTTCATCTGCAATTTCGTCTGGACCCTAGTCGGTGTGGTAGAGGTGGCACATCTCCTTGATATTGACATCTACAAATATGTTGGGCCCTATTCCTAGCTATCCTAGGACACATGCAACCAGGACAGATTGGACACACGGTGACAGCATGGGTACATGATTAAAATAGACAATCACTTATTCCCACCTAAGAAGTTGAATTTTCAGAGAATGGCACAAAGCTTAAAGTCTCTGTCAAAGGCTGTTTGCAGTGGCTTCAGTCCAGAATGCCTGATGAGGTGGTGACTGTTCAGAGGCAGTAGGGCACTGCACATGCTTCATCTCAAGTCTGCTTTTTCTTACCTGGTTCTTTCTTGAGCCTGGCATGCCAACCTTCTAGCCAGTATTATAAATTACCTTATTCTTTTAAAAATAGTTTCCTTTTTGCTCCTAATAAGCAATATCATATTTTGTTATCGCACATCAAGATTGCTCCATTTAATAGATTGAATTGGCAGGAGCCTGAGTAACAAACACAAAGAAATCCTGAGCCACTGTCAATAGCTTTCAAGAAGTCTGAGGCAAGAGTTCAAGAAGGGACTATTTGTTCTCAGGAGAACCAAGAACAAAGGATAGCTTCATGAGCCAGGACTGAGCCAGCCACTGGTTTCTAAGGCAGTGAATCATGCCATAGGACAACAGTGAACAAGCCAGAAACAAGTAGGATGTGCCTAGCAATTTGCATTAGAGAAAGTATCTTTACATTGGATATATTTGATTACTCTTCAGTTGGGTGGTTTGTAAAGTATGGTACATAGATTCCTGGGCTTTCAGAATAAGGGAAACATATCTCCTTTCTTCCCATGTTCCTTTAAGGCCTAAACTATTTTTATAACAACACTGAGAAATTGCTTGCCTTTTTTCTGGTGATGACATTTACTCGTCACTACAAAAGCAATCTGGTTAAAAGTACAAACCAAG
Organism: Orientallactaga sibirica; assembly: GCA_036365145.1. Lineage (NCBI taxonomy): Eukaryota > Metazoa > Chordata > Mammalia > Rodentia > Dipodidae > Orientallactaga > Orientallactaga sibirica. The sequence continues at coordinate 17,300,286 of JAEOAD010000015.1, forward strand.
GCAGTGGTGTCAAACAATTCTAGTAGTTACTGTAGATTTCCCCCCATGCTCACTTTGAAGGGGAAAAAAGAACAATTTTGCTCAAGAATTTTTGAGAATGTTATCAAATTGTTTTATTTTTTTAATTTTAGATTAAGTATAATTACTTCATTTTTCAAATCTATACACATCCATAGATATAAAGAGTGTTGACCAATGCAAGGTCACAGGCAAGAGCTCCAGTGCAATGGTTATGGCAACAGGGCATTGAAGACTCTTCAGAAGCCAGCACTGATATGCCTACTGTTTTGAGAAGATCAGTTTGGATTTCAGGAAGCAAGGACCCTGTGTAACACATAGAGATTTTCTCATGTCAGATTTTGGGGAGGGCAAAGGAATTAGAATGAGGGGACTCACAAGAACAATGTCCCTAGTAGTGCACACTAGATAGAAAACATTTCTTTATCACAGACAAAACCTTTGTTCCTGGCCAAGCTCCTATTGGTAGGCTCTATGCGTTTGCCTGAGCTTGAAATCCTAGAGAGGAGGAAACAATTCTATTGTACCAACAGTACAAGGCCTGGAGCTGGAGTTGCTGAGGCAGCTCTTTCAGTGCACTTGTTGCACAAGATCTTGCCATTCTTGTGCTGTAGCCAGGGAGAGTCATGGGTTTGTTGGTGAAGGGCTGTCACTGGTCCTGAGTGCTAGGGTTGTCCATGTGGAAGGGCTTGCAGATGTAGATCCCTTCCAAACCAGAGTGGATGGTCAGCTTCTACACCAGCTTGGTCATCTCCTCAACAGACTTGCAGCTAATGTTTTCCTTAAGCACAGCTGTGTCACAGCTACAGCTGAAGCTGAGACACTGCAGCTGTTGCACATGACCCACATCATTGTGGAGGACACTGGGCAGGAACAGCTGCAGCATTCTGTCCAGTCATGGCTACAGCATGAAAACCTCCTCTATTTTTAAAAATTTATGTGTGTGTATGTATGTGTAGGTGTGTATGATGTGAATGTGCACAAGCACACACGTTTGAATATATGCCCCCCAATATATTCAGTGTTTTATTTGTTTGCATCTGCAACCAACTGGATGGAGGCAATGTCACTGGGTGGATCTTAAGGTATCGTGGTGGGTTTAGGATTTCAATCTAAAGACATCTCAGGAACTCCAGTTAGGCACACTTTTCATATCTTTAGATTGAAATCCTAAACCCACCAATATAACTTAAGATCCACCCAGTGAAATTGTCTCCAGCCAGGTGGCTGCAGATGCAAACTAATAAAACACTGAATATATTGTGGGCCATATATTCAAACTACCACAGATGTAAAACACAGGTAGATTTTTGTTTAGGTATGTGTGCGTTTGTGTGTGTGTGTGTCTCTCTCTCTGTGTATGTGTGATGTGTATGTGCATGCTGAAGTGTGTAGTTGTGTGCACTTGTGTGTGCCACAGCACATGTGTGGAAGTCAAAAGACAACTTTGGTCATTGGTCCTTGCCTTCCATCTTGTTGGAGGCAAGGTCTCTTATTTCTATTCACTGTTGAATTTTCCAGACTCATTGACTCAGAAACTTCTGTGAGATTCTCTTGACTTTGCTTTCTGTCTTGTGTAGGCATGCAAGTAATAAAGATACGTGGCCTAGAATCCCACTTTTACTTAGGATCAGAACTTGGGAACTCACATTGGACAGCAGGCCCTTAATCTACAGAGCTGCTAGTAGAATTAATGTGCTCAGCATAAGAAGTTAACTGGAATAGTTTCAAATGCCAATTGCAACAGACTGTTAATATCCGATCATGCCTCCAGTTTTGTTGTAGTATCTAAATGGAATACCCACAGTTATACAAAAGGCCATTAAAGTACTCCACCCTTTCCTAAACTTCTTTTGTGTACTTCAATAAAAGAATCATTTTAGCAGATAGAGTACAGAGGCAGAGAAAAGATATTTCAATGGCATTCTAATCAATCTAGACATTAACAAGATGTCTCAAATATGGAGACTCCTAAAAAGGATGAATATAGAGTTACCAGCAGATCCAGTTATTCCCTTACTAGGTATTTACCCTAAAAGCTCCAAGCCTCAGCTCAGAGAGATTTGCTCAACCATATTTATAGCTGCTCAATTCATCATAGCTAAGAGCTGGAATCAACCCAGAAGTCCATCACTAGAAGAATGGATAACCAAGATGTGCTATATCTACATGATGGAATTCTATACAGCAGTAAGGAAAAATAACACAATGAAATTTGAAGAAAAATGGTCAAACTTGGAACAGATCATTGTCAGCGAACTCACCCAATCACAGAAAGATAATCAGTGCATGGTCTCACTCACCTGTGGCTCCTAACCTGAATCTGCCCAAGATGCTGACATACCTAATAAGCATCTTGAGGACTGGACAATAGGGAGGGTGGGATGGGAGGGGAGGGGATGGTAAGGGTGCAGGGGGGACACAAAACTGGACCCCAAATGGAAATGATACTATATAATCCTATGCATGGCACAATGCAGGTCTGGCCCTAGCCAGACCTCATGGCAAAAGAAACCAGGAAGTGGCCTCTGTGAACATGGCATCCTGCACAGGCCTTGCATGACAACAGCTACTGTCCCATGCTCATGAGAAACCTGCTACAAGATGATCTGTCCAGAGACAGGCTGTCATTGGTCACACAAAGGGGATCACCCCATATAATGATTGGCCAGTCAAGCCTCTTTAAAAACCCCTACACTTCTTTGAATAAATAAGTTTGCTGCAGCTCGCCCTCTGCCTGCTTCACCCAACTCCCAGGGTCTGTGTCATGATTCCATGCTTCTCACCCCCAACTTGGCAGAGACCCTACCATCCCTCCTGGGCTGGCCTTAGGGGGGATGCCAACAATCCTATATTCTGAAAGACGGACTAAAAGGTTGAACCTTCATCAGCTCCTTAGAGGGAACATCTGAATCACAGGACCCTGGAGAGGGTATGATGAAGACTAACCTTAATCTTCTCCTGTTTCTTTCTCTCTCTTCTCCCTCTTCTCTCTTTTTCTATTACATTACCTATCTTTTCCTTCCTTCTTTTTTCTTGGTGCTGACCTGTAACTCCCAGTACCAGCATGTGGTTAACTTCCACAATGAGCTGTTGATCAGAGAGACTTACAAGGTTTCCCAAAAGAAGACAGATTTCTGTCAGAGTACTTGATGACCCACCAAAGGTTAATGGTAAGACCCTACTCCTGAAGACACCATATGCTATCGGTATGTAACAAGGAGTGACCTGGCTGGAATCTGGAAGAAAGTCAGTCCCCAGACAGTTAGTTTATTTAGTCCCAGAAGGTGCTACATGAGTGACTGGGGGAAATTGACCAACATCTGTCCAAGCAACTCATGGTCTAAGCTACTCACCAGCAAACAACCTGGCATGATGCTCACACAAGTGCAATAGTGGCACACAACCATGGTGGGTAAGCAACTGCTCTTGATTTGGCTAACAGATCTGTTCAATGGGATGGAACTCATAGCTGGAACTGGGAAACTATTCAGAACCATATTGAAAAAAAATGAGTCCTCTCTGCAATATCAAGCTCTCAACAATTGTGGGCTACCAGAGGGCTGACATCTATTAAATTCTCTCTAAAATAATAATGGTTATCCCATTTGTCTGGTTCCAACTTCTCTCTCGGTTGGAGAATATGCTTCTCTTTTTTCAGATAGACACTGAACCTGAGGAGAGGATCAGTATATCGCACCTCACCAGGGTCCCAGGTGAGCCAGAGTGTTGCTTTTTTGGTGAACCTGATACCAACACAAGGGTGAAGGAGATTGACACAGAGGATACTCAAGTCCTACTGAACCAGATATCCAGACATGCAAAGGCTCCCAAGACCTCATCACTGAAGTAGATCTAAAATGAACCCAACATGACTCAGGGAAACTTGCAGAAGAGGGGGTGAAAAGATTGTTAGAGCCACAAGATGGGACATTATTCACAGAGACATTGCCTCTTTCCCATAGCTGATGGCTACCCCCACAATGCAAGACCCACATTCCCCAACGAGGAAGGTCCCTTTGGAGGGGGAGGACAGGGAGGAGGCTATTGAAGGCACCAACATAAATGGATTCACATTAAGTGTATAACTAATAAAAATAAAAATTGAACTAGCCGGGCATGGTGGCACACACCTTTAATCCCAGCACTTGGGAGGCAGAGGTAGGAGGATCTCTCTGAATTCGAGGCCACCCTGAGACTACATAGTGAATTCCAGGTTAGCCTCGACCAGTGTGAGAACCTACTTCGAAAAATCAAAATAAATAAATAAATAAATAAATAGAGAAAAAAATGTAAATTTTCTCACTAGTATTTTTGCAAATAAATAACTATTAATTGTTTTAACATGAAATGGGATTATCCTCTATCATTGAGTTAATAAATATTTTGACAATTTTTAATTATGATGTAATATTTATAGATAAGACCACATTTAAATAAGAAATACTTAGGACTTATGAATAGTTAAGATTTTAAAGGATTCCTGAGACCAAGTGTTGGAGAACCAGTACATTGCCATTCAGATTAAGTGAAGGAGAACTTAACACAGCTGAGGAAACTGCTCGTCAATGTTAAGAGGCGTCCCTACATCCTACAATTTGCCAGGATTAATGTCCAAATGTGTAATTGTTTCTTAGAATATTTCTTTACATTTTTTTTATCATTTAGGAAAAAGTAAATGCTTAATCACATTGAAATAGGATAAGGACTCATTTAGAGAAACACAAAACCAGGCCAGCATGGATTCAGAGGCCAAATCTACTTATTATTGAGTCATTGACTTGGATATTACTTATCCTACAGTAGAAGTGGGAAAGTTCCAGTTGTGTGAGCATAACACTATGGGAGAACAGAGCTAATCAAACCATTCAAGAGTAGGTGATGTCTTTTCTGAACCAGGGTATAACCAGGGTCCTGAAACAACAGTATGAAATATGCCCTTGAGAACTCCTGTAGTAGCAGGGGAGGGGTGATTGGCTCAAAGGTTGCCCTTTGGCAACATTTAACCTCTACTGTAATAAAGACAATCTGTCCTCATACTTTCTGTGCCCTAGCAAGTAACACACACACACTCACTCACACACTCACACACATAATGTGTTTTTCTTATTTGTTTATTGTTTGTTGGTTAGAGATGATCACAGTTCTTAAACTGAGTTTTTTGAAAAAGTTAGCTTCCAAACAGTTATCATTTGATATTTGTACACAGTTCTCAAGTCATTGATTTTATTGCCTGTTCTTTTAAAGAAGCAGTTCTCTCCAATTTCACCCAGCCTATAATAAATGGAAAATAGTGTTCTTGTCCATGAAAATCATTCTCCAAGCTGTGGGAGTGTCCCTGGAAGGAGATGGAGAGTTTTTGATCAGATAACTTTTGGAGTGTTGTTAGACACAACAGTAATAGGAAATTAAGTGTTATCTAGTGAAATCATCTCTTTTTTTTTTTCAATATTCTGTTTTCCTTAAACCCAATATTAAGTTTGAAATTTCTCCATATTTTGAGGTATAATTGACAAAAATTGTATAAACTTTTTCTTGAGGTAGGGGTTCAATCTAAACCAGGCTGACATAGAACTCCCTCTGATGTCCCAGGCTGGCTTCTAATTCTTATAAGAAGACAACATGTTTATATTTTTGCTCCTCACTTATTACACCTAACATAATGTACCCTTTCATTCCTGTTATTTCAAAATAAAAATTCCCAGGATGGAGAGATGCCTTAGCAGTTAGGACGCTTGCCTGCAAAGCAGAAGGACCCAGGTTTTATCCCAAAGAACCCAGGTTTGATTCACTAGGACCCACTTAAATCACATGCACAAGGTGGAACATACATCTGGAGATCATTTGCAGTGGCCTGAGGCCCTGGCATGCTCATTCTCTCTCTCTGTCTCTGCCTCTCTCTCTTTCTCTGTCATATAAATAAAAAATAAAAGAAAAACTGCCTTCTATTTTTAGAGGCAAGTAATATTTTTCTACATATTGTCTTCATCCATTGATGGAAATTCCTTACCTTAGTAGTTGTGTATACTGTGGTTAATGAATATAGAAGTGTAAAGGACTCTTTAAGATATTGATTTTGTTGTCTGAGGATATATTCCCAGTAGTATGACTGCTATATCATCAGATACTTCTGTTTTTAATTTTTAGCGGGAACTTTCATACTGTTTTCTATATTTGGTGTATCAGTTCACATCCTTAAAAGGAAAAAAAGGAAAAGGATGGGGCTCTCTTTTCTCCACACCTTCACTGAAGCTCATTAACTTTTTTTTTTGTAGTTGTTGTTGTTTTGAGGTAGGGTCTCGCTCTAGTCCAGGTTGACCTGGAATTTACTGTGTAGTGTGAGAGTAGCCTTGAACTCATGGTAATCTTCCAACCTCTGTTTCCCAGGTGCTGAGATTAAAGGTGTGTGCCACCACGCCCTGCTTAACTTTTAATTTTTAGTAATAACCATTCAAACAGATGTGAAGTTATGTCATTGTGGTTTTAGCATTTGCATATCTTCTTTTAAAAATATCTATACCATCTCTTGGCCCAATTTTTCATGGGTTATTTATTTATAGCTACTAAATTGTACAAATATGGGCTGGTGAAATTGTTGAGTGTGTAACATTGCTTGTTGCACAGTTTGATCCCAAACACTCATATAAAAAAAATAGGTGGGCTGCAGAGATGGCTAGCAGTTAAGGCACTTGACTACAAAGCCTAAGAACCTATCTTTGACTCCCCATTTAAGACAGAAGCACAAGGTTGCTGGTTCCCCCCCACCCCGGCAGGTAGAGCTGAAGAGAGAGCCAGACCAGCGGCTCCTCTTGGGGCTGAGCGGGATGATGGGTGCCAGCGGCTCAGAACCCCCTCCTCTAAAACACCGGAGAGAAAAACACACTGGGCCAGGAGTCTTGTCAAGGCAGGAACTCATTTTATTGTAGTAGGAAGATGTTTATATAGCTTTGAGAAAGAGGGTGGGTCTCAGGATGGAAAAAGGTGTAAGGGCCAGTAGTATTTCACCATGTCAGCAGTAGCTGGGCGGAGGCAGTTTTGGCTTAGGCCTTGCTGAGTCACTCCTAAGTGGAAGTAGGCCAAAGACAGGTCGCTAAACTCTAGTCAGGCTCAGGAAGTTCCACTAGGCTTCACACCTGGGCCTCTTAGGGCCCAACACAAGGTGATACATGTGCAAGGTTGCACATGCGCACAAGTTTCTGCATGCATCTGGAGTTCAATGGCAGTGGACGGAGGCTCTGGCATCCTAACTCTCTCTCTGTTTTTTCTCTCTCTCTCTCTCTCTCTCTCTCTCTCTGTCTGTCTCTCATAAAACAGTCCAGTCTGTCTTTTGGGCTTCCCTCAACAACAACAAAAAAGAAAACCAACAATTGCAACAAAAAAACAGGCATGGCCATATATGCCTGAAACCCCAGCATTGAATGCGACAGAGACAGGAGAATCACCAGGACTCCCTGGTCGGCCAGTTTCATAAAAATAATGTTGAGCTCCAGGTGCAGTGAGAGAATGTGTCTTAGGAAAATGAGGTAGAATAGTAATAGAAGAATATACCTGGTTCCTCTTCCATTTGTGTGTGTGTGTGTGTGTGTGTGTGTGTGTGTGTTTGTGTGTGTTTGTAGGTGTTGGGCATTCCAAGACATCATTCCTAATCAGAATGGTCAGCAACTGCTTCCTGGGGCTTCTGTACTCACTGGCTGCTGCTAAGTAAAAGGAGGGGGGTGTCACATATTGCTTTTTAACTTTTGGAGTAGAGATAGGATGCACATGGGGAGTTAATAAAGCACACAGCACATGCAGTGCCCAGAATAGAAAGCATTTGTCTGGCCTAGGCTTCTACCAATGAAACCTGGTTTGTTCTTTGCTGGAAGTAGCAGGGAGAATTTAGCCCTGAAAGGTTTTCTGGGTCTCTCCTGCTATTGAAAAATCAATACCTACACAAGATAGGGCATTAGGCTATATTATGGAGCCTAAATTACAAATGCCCTTTAATGTCTATGGAATCACGGTTATTACTAGGCAATCGATCCTGGCTTCATTACTTCTTTCACTCCCTGATACACATAAATATAACAGCTCGGAATACATTCAGAGAGATGTGTTTCAAAACAAATGCCAACATTCAGAGAGATTTTGAATAGCCAAAAGCAAAGGAATTGTATTTCCAGGCTCATATGTCAGTGGGGAAGACTTAGTGTTCAGGGACACCGAGTTAGCACAATTTGAATTGTCAAGCAAGGTTCTGTTGCTTCTATAGTTTTTAGACAATGCCATTAATTAATAAAGATCAAAATAACAGGAGGAAAAATATTTCCTTAACTGAACATAATGATCCAATGATTAAAAATCAACAAATTACCTTGATTCCTAAGATTTCACTAGTCCTGAATGTAGGTTAAGAATTTACAGGTTTCTTATAAAAACATGTCAAAATGCTGATATACTAATAAAAGGGAGAATAATGTAGCAAGAGACAAGAAGAAACAGTAGGGAGATTGGTATTATAGGATAACAAACCTTACTTTTCATTAGGTATATTGGGAGTATGGGAGAGAAGGAAAGTACAATAATGAACCACTGATAGTCTATCTTTAGCTATAGTTTAAAATCAGTTAAAGTGGATGTTTGGTCCCTGGGAGTTATGTTTATCTGTGAAAAGTCTGTATTTATCTGTCTGGATGTATATGTGAACAAATGGAAACTTAAGAAACAGACTCAGCCTGAAGATTTTTCCATTATTAAAAATTTCTATAGAACCAATATCTGTATGGAAACTTGTATATTAGTATAATAGTCTTTTGAACCCCACTATGTGAAGGTGGTACACAGTAAGTACACCATGTGGGCAAAGGCAGTTCCATGAACTCTGCTTCCAGATAAAAATGGCACATGTGGGCTACCATATTCATACCAAGAATAAATGGGTGCCTAGAGGTCCAGCTACTATCTGGAAGCTGAGGCAAGAGGTATTTGAGGCTAGGATTTTCAAGGCTGCCTTGAACATAGCAGGTTCCTATCTAATAATAAATAATAATAATTATTGTTAGTGCTAATAATAGCAATAGTTATAATATTTAACTGCATAAATAACATTTATGCTTCTACTTATGATGTAGTCACTTATTTGTTCAGGCAGCAGTTCTGACTGTTTACACTAATATCTGGTTCTAATGAGCATTACATGCCAGAAATTTAAGTATTACCATATGAGTATATAATTGGGAATGCTGGATCAGGGAGGACATTTCAAGACTGTATATATGTATGTATATATATAGGAAGATATTGGGGGTGTTAACAAAAGGGTGCCAAGATCAGAATCTAGTTTTAAATAGTGCAATATGTTTGAAGCATTGAATAAGAATAGAAGTCTAAAGAAAAGGAACCTTTGACATCCTAAAGCAAAACAGTAAAGTGGATAGATAAAGGTAGTGAGGATCTCGGGACAAATATTGGGAACAACACAATTTTTTTATTTCATTTTTGCTGGATCCAGTTAATTGTTTGCTAAGCCTTTGAGGTCATTGCCCTGTTATCTTAAAAGGACTGCAGTTGTAAAAAATGTGTTTATGATTAATCCATTCTAGAGCAGAGTTTGACAATGTAAATAAGTGATGTGATCACAAAATGGAAGAGGGTGGTCTTTTCTTTATAAATCATATAAAGTTATTTCTTATTACCACTCTAAGATGCCATGTACAAATGTGCTTCCTGTGAACATGCCTCTCTTCTCAACCCTCATTAACCACCCACCATTCAGCTCTCCTTTCCCACAGGGATATATGTGGGTGTGTGTGTCTCACTCACCCTCTCTTGTTCTCCCTCTTCCCACGGGTCCAAGAGAGTAAACAGCATTCAGTGAACACTAACCTTTAGCACGAGAAGCTGTGCTGGATCTGACTTGAAAATTCCCCAGGCTACAGGTCATTTGACACTAGATACTATGATGCCATGAACTTGTCCTGTTTTCCACTGTCACAAGGTTTCTGGCATTTCTGTTTCTAAATATCTGGCCTAGTAAGATCATTGACAGAAAGGATTCTCAGAGGTAGTGGATAAGAATATGGACCCTTCCCTGCTCTCTCCTAAAATGCCTTTTGTAAACCCAAGTGTGTGTGTATGTGTGTGTGTGTATGTGTGTGTGTGTCATCTTCAGTCCTGCCATATAAAGCCAAATTTTGCTTGCAAGTTCATCCTGCAGAGCTCACAATGGTTGGCATTGTCTTTTCTTTGTATGTATAAATATCTTGAGGGACTATTCTGTAAATATATAATTATCCTGTTATTTTCCAAGCATTTCTTCACTGGCCATTTATAATTGCTTCTTAAACCAATTGCAATAAACGTAAATCATGATGTGCCAATTTCATCATTCCTTTAACATTTATTGGTTGACACTTCACTTATGGAACAACTTGTCTCTATTTATTTACTTTAGCGCAAAGTTAAGCATACCCATTTTATTTTAAAAGTTAGAGTCTATTATTTTCTATCAACAAATATATGAGAAGTAGTCAGTTGGCCCCTTCCATGGTGGCTCTGTTAGGGTTTTATTAAAAATCTTCATCATCCAATGACTGCTCCTTTACTCTTAGATCAACAAAATGTCCCAATTGTCTTGTGTCATCTTCATTGTGAGGTGCTTAAATTAGCTTGATCTGCTCATTACCACTGAGATGCAAATGTGTCCATATATATATATATATATATATATATATATATATATATATATATATATATATAAACAATTGTAAATATGTTACTATGTTTAATAGTTAGGAATTCATATATATTTAGATGTATGCCTTTAACTAGCTCTATGTCTGTTTCCTTGGAATGAGAAATAGTGATACAAATTTAAAAATTTAAAAACACATACATGATATACATGCATCCTATATATAATATATATGCATGTTACATAAATATATACATAGAAATATTTGATAATTTGTATTGTATAATTTATATAATGAGAGTTCACACCAAAACCTCCAGCTCCAATTAAGAGAAATCACGGAATGAATACAGCAATATCTGATATTCCTTCAGCTATCATGGAGGCTATCTTTCCTTCATATATGTACTTCTTTTTCTTTGATGTAATCACTATATTGACCCCAGTGTCTGCCTCTTCAGCTCCAGATTCATAAGTCATGGTCACTCCCACGATTACAACTACTTTCTTGTCAATGATCTCTTAAGCTACAGCAGCCATAGCCTCCTCTTCTACCTTGTCTAGAAATGTGATTTATACCCATGACTGTCTCATGGGCAAATCAAGGATAGAAATTCATGCACAATTCTGAAAGAAAACAGAAATTTAATGTGCTGGACAAAGAGAAATTAGAAACAATATTTTTGAATCAAGTGTTGGGATTAAATGTGTTTTTAAATTAATTATTACAACTTAATTTTATTCTTTAAAAAATAGTCTTACCAAAATACTTAATATTAGTTAAATGATATATTTTAGTTAGTGATGGATATTAATCAGTGCTTTGGACTTGAGTCAGAGAAAATAGAATGTCTTATTGAAAGTGCTAAACATAAGCAAAAGGAAAAGGGATGTCAGCAATGATCTCCTCAAGAGCAAATTCTTTTCATTGTGTTTTCAATATTACAAACCTCATGATCTCAGGAAAACATCTTAATTCCTACTCTGATATTGATTGAGTATGTAAATTTCGCTTCAAGATCAGGCTCAAATGTGTTACAGAGGATGGATTTGAACCCAGGCTTATCTGACTCTAAAGGTTGAATTTTGCCCTTTAAAAATAATTATTCATTTAATTGCAAGGAGAGGTGAGTGTTTCAGTCAGGTTAGCATTGCTGGAAGAAATCATGCAACCAAAGCAGCTTTGGGGGAAAACCAAGGGAGGGGGTGTTATTTTGGCTTACAGACTCAAGGGGATGCTCCATGACTGCAGGGAAAATGATGGCATGAGTAGAGGGTGGACATCACCCCCTGGCCCACATAAGGTGGACAACAGGAACAGGAGAGTGTGCCAAACACTGGCAAAGGGAAACTGGCTATAACACCCATAAGCCTGCCCCCAACAATACACCACCTCCAGGAGGCTTTAATTTCCAATGGCCATCAGGTGGGGAACCTAGCATCCAGAACACCTAAGTTTATGAGGGATAGACCACAAAGGGTAGAAATAGTGAATTACTAAATGTACTTGACCTAAGACCATAGCATTCAAATTGAAGATGATTTCATTATTCATAATAGCAATTGGTAAGACCTGGTTAATATTTACATAACCTGTGGCCCAGTCCTGTGCTTTTCATGTGTACATATGTTTGTATATTACCATGAACAAAGCCACTTTGTGCCTTAACTATAAAACCCTTGAGTAGTAGAGAAAATCCTTTGAAGTTGCTTCTATACCCATCAGAATGTTTAAAATAATAGCTTAGTTTCATCTCAGAGTCTGAGGTTATGTATGTTATTTTCAGAACTAATGATGTATACTGTAGTTTGAGCTCTGCAAATGATAATACCTATATTCATACTGTGATTTACCATTTCAAAGCAATTTCATATTGGTTCATTTAATTCTCATGAGTGCTTTTTGAGAAAAAATTGCACCCATTTTAGAAATGAAGAAACTGCAAGCTGTATCTACTACCTGATGTTCCCAATACTCCATAGCTGAGAGGAAATGTTTGGACTAAATCCAAAGTTTCCTGATTTCAATCCAGTGGCCACTTCATGACCAGCTGCTGAGTCAGCCACAAGGGCAACTTGGCCCAATTTTATCTAAGCTTTAAATAGCTTGTGTCTTTGGCCTCTTTTTGCAAATTAGCATCTTCAGTTGGGTTTATCTCAAAGTGAATGCTGTTTGTGGCACTGGGCCTTCTCTTCTAGGGAATATTATGAGGTCGAAAGGAGCTTTGTCATTAGTCAGTCTAATGCAACATCCCCACCCTGTGGCTGGCCAACCACACTTGGTTACCTGAACTGACAGAGAGTTCACTACTTTAGTTGTTCTGTATGTACTTATGTCAGTTACAGTTTATGACAACTCAGAGAGAGGCTGTGATTATCCTCATTTTAAGCAAACACATGACACACAGAGTAAGGAATCTGAAAAATGTACTTATGTAGGAAATTACAAATCCAAGATTTGACTTGCCCAGGATATATTGTAGATTACAGAGCCTTCTTCCTAAAGGACCATGTCATGGTGCCGCTGAACTCAAACAGTATGTCTCTACTGTCACAAGAGAGTGTTTCAAACCTTCCTAGTGTTCTCATGCCAATGGGACTGTACATGGATGTGTGTCCAAATAGATGAGGATTAAGGAAAGGCACACGTTATTCAGAGATTTGGGCTTTAGCTTTGTTTACACAGCTTGGCTGTGGTAAGGCAGGATTCATCTAATCCAAAGCAAATATGCTGGCAAGATGCTTACTTCTTTAAAGGTTCCAACTCTCTCCAGGGTGATTGTGAAAATACCCTCTTGGTGTTAGGCAATGAATGAAATCAAGAGTGGAGATATGGTTATATCCCAGACTCTATTTAGATTTTGAGGCAAGCTCTTAATCTTGTCTTCAAGTATTTAATTTCTGAAATTGAGTGTAAAATCTGTACTACAAAGGATTTCTCCATCTTTCTCAATAAGCCACCCATATTTTCGTGTTGAAAACTAAAATTTGAAAGTTAAGGTAATTAATTTTTCCTTAAAATCCAGTCCGATCTATGTCATTCAAATGTATTTCTCCCAGTTCTTTTCCATTTCAGTTTCTTCTCAGAAAGCACCAAGAACTGAGGGAAATCTCAGCCTTATTGGGGACAGGGAGGGGGTAGGTTATCTTGTACTCCTGGCCCACTGTGTCTTCTTTCAGGTCACCACTGAGCTGTGTCATTTCTTCCCAAGTCTGGGTCATTAACCTTTTCCCAACAGAATTTACATCATGTGCTCGCCTGTCAGACCAGGTATAACACCTTCTGTCATTTCTTGTTGCAACATAGAGACTCTTCTTATCCATTGGCAACTAGACATTTCTGAATGCTCCCTTGATAATAGCTGCAGCTACAGGGGGCTCAAAGGTATTGTCAGTTTGACCAGTTTGTATCTTCAATCACCTTCAATGTCATTTCTTGTTTGATTCCATTGTAAAGATATGCAAATGTGCCTAGCAGGAGTTCCTGAAGTGTGCTGTGTGACCTTTTGGCTTAGTTTTGCTCTGTGTGCTGTGGTGGCTGGTTGGCTTTTGCTCTCTGCTTGGCCCTGTGAAGGACATTGCTTCTCCTGCCATTATGGAACTTCCCTGGATCTGTGATATCCCTTCCTCCATAACTGTGCCTGGTCTGGAAGTTCATCTCAGGAACCTGGCTGTCTGCAACAGGTATGTTCTTCCTTTCTCCATGTAGCTGCTCCACCCAGAAGATTTTTGTAATTCACAGATTCCATAAGAGTTTTTCTGCTGCCCAGGCTGCAACCCAAGGAAATATTATAATCTGCCAAGCTGTACTACACCTGAGCATATACATAAGGACTTTGGATCCTACCATAGAGATTCTTTCTCATCCATGTTTAATGCTGCATTATTCATAACAGCTAGGAAGTGGAATCAGCCTAGATGTTCTTCAGCAAATGGATAGATAATGAAAATGTGGCATATATACACACTGGACATTTATTCAGCTCTAATGAAAATTGAAATTATGAAATCTGCAGGAGATGGAAGGATCTGGAAAGTATTGTGTTAAGCAAAGTGACCCAGATGCAGAAAGAAAAATAATGTGTTTTCTCTCATGTGTTGATCCTAGATTTCATATATATATATATATATATATATATATATATTTATATATATATATAATTTATCTATAGTATCTCTCTCTCTCTCTCTCTCTCTCTCTATATATATATATATATATATATATATATATATATATCTCCATATCTATCATCTATCTATATGCATGAGTGTGGATATAGGCTATTAAACCAGAAAGCAGAGGACAAGAGAGGAATGAGAGTTGCTTGGGAAGGAGGTGACAATAGAACTCATGTGACATGAAGGAGGAAATAAGGCTCCAGAAAGGTACAAGGAGGCAGAGGATGGAGGAGAAAAGGAGAATAGGAGGAGAATCATAAAAACAAAATTATGTTAAGATATCTGACTGAAAGCTAGTATTTTACAAGCTAAAGGCCAGCCTGAGAATAGAGTGAATTATTCCAGGTCAGCCTGGGCTAGAGTGGGACCCTGCCTCAAAAAACCAAAAAAAAAAAAAAAAAAAAAAAAGAATAGACAGAGAGACAGATGATAGACAGATAGATAGATGATAGATAATTCTTTACCAGGACTAAAAATATAGGGTGGTGGTAGAGCACTTGCCTAGCCTAGCATATGTGATCCTCAGCAACACACACACACACACACACACACACACACACGCGCCCCCCAGTTGTTTTTTTTTTTTTTTTTGATGTTTTCTAGCACTCTTTCCTACTCTTTCCTCTCAAGGCTTTGATCCAAAAGTAGAACATGAAGTAAGACTCCCCACCAGGTCTCACATTTGCAGACACAACTCAGCAACAAGCCTTCTTCCTCTTCTCTCTTCAATGCCACAACTCTCTTGTCACTTCTATACATTGCTGTTTTACAGACCTCATGCCAGCGTTTCTCATTCCCCATTCTATGGTTGCTCACTGAACTCAGTAGTTTTAGCACTACATTTCTTCTTCTTTTTTCTTTTTCTTTTTTTTTTTTTTTATTTTTTTGAGAGAGACACACACACACACACAGAGAGAGAGAGAGAGAGAGAGAGAGAGAGAGAGAGAGGAAGACAGAGATGGGCACACCAGCAGTGTCTCAGCTGCTGCAAACGAAATCCAGATGTGTGCGCCCCCTTGTGGTCAAGTGCGGCATTGCACCCTTGCCTTACTTTGCATCTGGCTAAATGTGGGACCTGGAGGTTGGAACCGCTGGAGATTGGAACCAGTGTTCTTATGCTTAGGAGGCAGGCACCTTAACCCCTAAGCCATCTCTCCAGCCCTTCTTTTTTTTATCTTTCTACTTTTTCTTTTGTTAGAAGTATGAGTCTGTGTGTGTGTGTGTGTGTGTGTGTGTGTGTGTGTGTGTGTTGAGTATGCGTGGTGTAACATGTGTAGCATATACATGTGTTTGTGGGCAGTTGCATGTACCCACAGGAGACTGTTGAGTACCCTCTTCTGTCACTCATCCACATATTTCCTTGAGATGGAATTATTCTTTTTTCCTGGGGTTTGCCATTTTCTGTCAGTGTGCCCAGTGATTTTCCACCCTCTGTCCTCTCAATAGGTCTGAAGTTACACATATGCATGGCCACACCTAACTTCTTACTTCAGCACTAGGGTATCGAATTTGGGTGATCTCTGGCCCTTTTAGACAAGTGCTTTTACACTGAAGTCATCTCCCTAGCCCCCATTTCCTTTTGTGTATATGTGTGCGTGTGTGTGTGTTCATGTGTCTTCATGTGTGTGTGAGAGAGAAATAGAGAGAGAAATATCAGGTGTGTGGGGAGGTCAGAGGTCAATTTTCAGGTCTGTCCTTTAGCTTTCTGGTTAATTTGTGGCAGGCTTTCTCTGTGGATCTCACTCTGTTGTTGCAATCTCCCTCTAAGCACTGAATTTTTTCAAAGAGGTATGAAAAATGGCAGTGATATAAGTCCTCAATTTTCAATGTTGCTAAAATAGGTTACTGAACAACACATTTCCTATTGTCTCAAAATTTTGGCTAAAACCCCAGTCATAAGAACAATAAGTTCTGACATTACAAATAGAACACCAAGTTGTTGCCAGATACCTCTTTTAGTGCTTGCCAAAGAAGAGATTGCCAAACCAATCCTGTGACCCTAGTTATCCCCTCCGAGACAAAGAGGGGATCAAGATTTCCAAGGGAATCAGTTAAAGGCCAAACAATTTTCTCAATTGTTATCAGCTCCACCAGTTTCTCCTTTTCTTGGACCTGTGGAGAGGGAACAGATGCTCCCAGAAAATCGCTCAGAGGTTTTAAGGATATTGTGTGGAGGGTGTGGAGCCCCCCTCCCAGCTGGATGCTGCTGAGCAGCTGCGTTTCCTCTGCACTGCATTGAGACTCATCACCATAGATATGGTGTGGAGGGTATGGAGTCCCCCTCCCAGCTGGATGCTGCTGAGCAGCTGCTGTTCTTCTGCACTGCAATGAGACTCATCACCACAGATGGTGACTCTTAAGGGAGTGCAGAACAAGTGGTATAGTCCTGATAGAAATGGGTGCTTGCTTCTAGTTCAGAAACAGTAGGCTGCCAAGAGTATTAGCAGGGTAAAGAAAGAGGGCACCATCTAAGGGCAGCCCACAGCCCACTTTTTGGCACAGGAGGATGTCAGGAGTGCCCAAGTGCTATAATGCCCTTCATGTGCCCTCCATATGCACCCCTGTGCTCCCCATGTCCTTATTTAGTTCTCTGGAAAGTAACTACATTTTAGCTATTTATGAGATAGTCATTAGAGGGCCCTTCAGGGTCAAGCTGGAAACCAGCAAAGTTTGGAGAACATGTTCCCAGTGGGCAGAGATGGAAGTGAGGGACTGAGTAAAAGTTGTCAATGGGAGGAATCTGTGTGGTGAAATTAACACACTGGACTCTGGAAATATGTATGGGCCCTGTATTTGTTACTTGCACATTCCTGTGATCCAAGAAAAAGCAACCTAAAGAAGGGTTTGTTTTAGAACATAGTTTGCAGCTGGGATTCATCCTGACAGGGAAGACATGGCAGTAGGAATGTGGTGGCCACATTGTCTCTGCCACCAGGAAGCAGAGAAGGATGAATTTTGGTGCTCATCTCTTTGTCTTTTTTATTCAGTCTAGGTCCTCAGCCCATGGAATGGTGCTGCCAACAGTTAGGGTGATTCTTCCCACCTTAACTAATATAATCTAGAAAATCCCTCACGGACACGCCCTGGGATTTGTGTCCTAAGTGTTCTAGAACCAATCAAGTTGAGAGTTGAGACTAACTAATGCAGGACCCGGATGAAAGGAGCATGTGTGTATGGAGGGATGGGAAGAGCATCACAGGCTAGTCAGTGCTCTCTGAAGAGGACAGTAAGAAGAGGATCTATAAAACTGCAAGGAATTTTGTCCCTTTCCTCTCCATTCCTTCCCTAGCTCAGGGGGGTATCTGTGGCACAGAGTGTAAGGGAAGTCTGCTCACTCTAAGTCCCTGAGGTGGTTTAGCCATGGGAGAGAGGATAAACATTCATTGGGATGGGAGAAAGTATTTTGGATGGATGGACAAGTGTTGTACCTGAAAGAAATCTTGATTACTAAAGATGGACTTGACATTAGAAACAAGAATAAAAACATCAGAGATCTGCTGGATTTGTTGTAGGTAATATAGCTGTAAAAGCATAAATTTTTTCCACACACTGAGTAACATGGCTTTAGTTACTGCCTCAGCCATGGGCTTTCAAAAACCTATTTAAGAAGTCATGAAGGACTTACCTTGGTTCCTTTCTGGTATCCATTCTGTGACATCTCTTTTAGGGCCAGCTTCACAATTTAATGGTGGTGAAATGATGACAATTAGGGAAAACTGGTCAAACAGATAAAAGTTAATATTTGAAACCATTTTTCAACATTGGAAATTGATCTAGACTGGAAGGAGATTATTTTTTATTCCAATATTTAAGTTATGCCAGTATTGTCTAGTGTAGTGCTGGGATAGGTTGAGAAAAGAAGACATTTTTCTGGGGGTATCTAATTTTTTGTATGTATAT
Source organism: Orientallactaga sibirica (assembly GCA_036365145.1). NCBI lineage: Eukaryota > Metazoa > Chordata > Mammalia > Rodentia > Dipodidae > Orientallactaga > Orientallactaga sibirica. The sequence goes on from JAEOAD010000015.1 coordinate 17,319,055, forward strand.
TGTGTATGGTGTGTATGCATGTGTGGATATGTGTTTGTATACATGAGGTACTGTGGGTGTTCAGATGTATGTGCATACGGGTGTGTGTGTGCATGTGTGTGTGTGTGTGTGTGTGTGTGTGTGCGTGTGTGTGTTTGTAGGCAAAAAGTCAATGTCACAATTACTCTCCATGTTATTTTTGAAACAGGTCCCCTCACTGAGCCCAGAGCTGATTCAGGTAGGCTAGCTGGCTAGTGAGGCCCAGGGAACCATGTTTCCACCTCCAGTTTCTGCATTACATACATGCATCTCCACACCTGGCAATTTCATGTGGTTTCTAGTGATCTAAGCTCCGGTTTTCACATTTGCAGAGCAAGCTCTTTCCTCACTGATCTTCTCCCCAGTTCTTCAAGGACAACTTTTTTTTTTCCTAACTAGCAAATTGGTGGCAAACTAGATTACTTTGCAGAGACTTTGTAGACAATCAGGCTGAATATCAGAGATTTGCTAGACCACTCTGCTAGACTCTAGACATTCCGAATCTGCTTCTTGGGTAAGTATAACAGCCTTCCTACCCACTTCCAGTTTAGTTGCTTCTAAAGCAGCTGCTATATTGGTACCAAAAGATTTTTCAGAGTTTTATCTGATCCAATGTTCCTGTCTTTAAAACTCATCCAGAACTTTCAGTCACAAGATAAATTCTATGCTTTCAATTTAAAAATAGTCTTCATATTCAGGTATGTTTCTGCTTCTTCATTCTCCTCCTTGTAATCTTTTCCATATTTGAAGTTTTTATTACTTTCTGAAAATGTCATAGGATTTGCTTCTCTTTTATGTGAGGATCTCGCTTTTCTCCCTAGCCATTCTCAGCCCTCATTCTCACCTCAGCATGCACTCCCCTACTCCCTTCTGCCCATCTCACCTTCAATGCCTACAAATTCTGTTTCCTTCAAGACCACCCTTGAACACATCTTTAGACAGTTACTCATCCTTCAGCCTGGCACTTTCTGCTATGACAGACATTTCCTTTCCACCTGTATGAGCACATTAGGGCAGATTCAGGGTCTTTTTCATGACTTTATTCCTGTAGCCTGGTACAGTTCATGGAAGGTAGTGGAGGTACCATTGATTAGAAAGAAACAGAACAAACTAGTTATAGTTCTTTTATGATCCTTATTTTTCAATATATTCAATGAAACAGAGTCTAGAATATCATAATTACTTGAAGGAGTGAAATTATGATATATCTTTCTGCAATGAATGTACCTAATTTTGAGTTTCTTAAACATTTTGAGCTTCTATTTGCTTAGTGATCACTATCTGAATTTCAAATAAAAAGAAAGTACCAATTAAGGGTAAGCCAGAAACTAAGAAGGATATAATAGGACTAAAAGTTAGTTGATGAGATAATTTAAAAAATATAACCACTGGTCTTATGCTCTAGCTATTTATGGTCATCATACAATAATGGGCTAATCCTAGGAGAGCTGGATGGACAAATGAAAGTTACAGAAAGGAAACAGAACTGCTCTTTTTATCATAGTTTGATTTGCCCCACGTTTGGAGATTAACAAAAAATCCTACACCAGTAACTCTTGCTCCAACGCCTGGTTTTAATTATCATCACAGGGAATCAAAAATAGGCTGAGAAATGACAGCCCTACCTTCCAGGGATCTGTCGGAGAGCTTCCTCTTCATTGTGGAACAGGCAGGGGTCAGAGTATGATGGGCTAGAGCTTCTGAGATCATGGAGAAACAATGGTTGCCATGTGGTGAGACAGAAATCCGAAGGAGGAACTATGCCTAAAGAAAAGTGGAAGGTCATTCAGCAGGGAAAGTTACTTGATTATTGAGAAAAATTATTGTTAGACTATTTTTTTAAAGAAATTTCAGTTTTTGGAAGTGGTTGGTTCACTTCAAAAATTGAGCAGAAATCTATAGAGATTTATGATATTTATCCTTTTTCTAGCATGTATAAATTCTTCCATTATCAACATCTCTCAATAGGTTGCTGCATTGGTCACAATCAATGAACCTATGTTGGCATTTCATGATCACACAAGGCTTATGATCTATATGTGTTCATTTTTAATTATGATTTTTTTGACATTTTCATACATATATATGACATTTTGATCACATTTTGTACTTCATATAATCCTCCCTTATATACTTAGTCCCACTGTACTCCTTCTTTTTCTCACCACCCACCAGTGGCTGTGCCACAGAAGTGAATGCCCTCTGGTGCAAGAATGGCATGACTGTTTTGATGGTAACCAACCACTCTCTGATTGGATTGTGGCCCACTTCGCAGGAGGTAATTCATATGTGGTAATGAAAATAAAATCTGTGGTGAGAATATAGGCCTTAGAGAAGACTCTATTAATTCTTCTACTTTTAAACATGTGTATCTTTATCCTTATGCCCAGTTCTGCTCTCAACTTCAGTCAGAAAACATGTATTTATTTTGTTATTGTTGTAGTTCTGCTTTGATTTCTGGCATTAGTAGGTGGTCATATATGGTCAAGTGCTAATAAGTGATTGATAAGTGCTCAGCCCTACATCATCCCCCCCAGAACTCAGAGAACATTGTGAAAGATGGGAGGGAAAGAATGTAAGAGCTAGAGGCTGCTGAAGAGGCCTGTGGAACTTTGTCATCTAGATATGACAATATCATTGTCTGTGGGTCTCGTTCCGTTCCCATTTCCCTGGGCCATTAGCCACCACTGACTTCCCCGGGCAAGGGAGGAAGGAGTTGGGAGGGAAGCAGCAGGTTCCTGGAGCAGTGGATGAGTGCGGTGCTGAAGATGATGGGCAGTGAGCACCCGGGAGACTGTCTGATGGACAGCACTCATTTATTCAAAAGGGGAGTGGGTTTATAAACATTTGGGGAAGGTTGAAACGGCACATACAGACTATATGGCGATCGGATCCATAGTTTATGGGCTGTTATCTAGGTGGAGGAAGGACTAGTAACTTCAAAGCCATGGGGGAAGGATAAGGGTGGGGAAGGGCGGAAGAGGAGATAACAAAAGGCTGTGACTTCTGTTACTGTGGGGGGTAAGAAGGCTACATGACTCCAGCCACATGAGGGTCTCTTGGGCAGCTAGCTACAAGGTCAGGAACTGTAGGGGCAAAGTCTGACTTATGGAATGATCAGAGCCTTTTGGGGTCTGGGGGGAGGGCCTCGCCAGTTCTGCCCACTCTGGGTGATGACAGCTCACTACAACCTACAACGTAGGGAAGGCCAGTCACCATCGCCATGGACTTCCTGAGAGGGCCAGCTGCAACCTCACAGCCCAGGGTCCCTGACCATGTCCAATAGTTCAGTTCAGGCTAACCTCCTCACAGGTCCAGCCCATTTCTAGCAAGGCCCAACAATTGTCCTCATTACCTGCATAAGATCTGGATTAACTCTTTTTAAAAATTATTTTTTATGTATTTGTATGAGAGAGAGAAAGAGAGAGAGAGAGAGAGAGAGAGAGAGAGAGAAAGGAGGTAGGCGGTTATACCAGAGACTCTTGTTTCTTCAAATGAGTTCCAGGTGCATGTGCCACTTTGTACATCTGACTTTGCATGAGTACTGGGGAATTGAATCTGGGCTGGCAGACATTGCAAGCAAGTGCCTTTAACTACTGAACCATCTCCCAGCCCTGGATACACTCTTGATATTGCATGTTCCATTGGCTTTAACAAATGCATAATGACATGTATCTACTATTATAATATCCTACAGAGTCATTTCACTGCCTGAAATATTCTGTGTTCTATCTTTTCTTCCCTCGACCTCTCGCAACCATTCATTTTGTTACTGTCTCTGTAGTTTCACTTTCTTTTTCTGAATGTCATATTTCAGAATCATACTTTATGCCTTTTTTCACTGATCAATGTAATTTCACTCTGTTTCTGATTGTAGCTCAATACTGAGTAATATTGCATTGTTTGGATAAACCAGTTTATCCACTCACCTGCTGAAAAACATTTTGGTTGTTCACATTTTGTGATTAGTAATAAAACTGTTTAAACAATTGTTTATAGACTGTTATGTAACCTAAGTCTGTAATTCCCTTCAGTAAGGAGCCTGAAGTATGTTTTCTGGGTTGTTTAAGATGACCATGTTTAGTTCTGTGAGCAGTAGTCAAACTTCTTTCACTGTGATCGCAGCGATATACATTCCCACCAGCAAAGTGAGTGTCCCAATAGCTCTCATTCACACCAGCATTTATCTTTTTTGGTTAGAGTTCTGGACTTGAAACTTTAAGTATGTGTGCAGTAGGTGAGAGAGTGGTTTGGTGCTTGCTCATGGGTGGAGCTCAGTTATCCTTGCAAAGTGAATAGATCCTCCCCTTCATGGTACTTACTCCAGCTTTCCTCTCTTCACATCAGGCCAGAGGATGGCCCGGTATGGATCTTTCTTCTCTGCAGGTTCTTGCAGTTCTTGGTCTCTGCAAGACTGAAGACAAGTTTCATATCTCCTTGTTTTCTTTTCCAGACTATGGCCTTATCAAAATTGAGTTTTTCTGACTAATAATTCTCTAAGGCCTTACTTCATTGCTGTCTAAAAAAGAGCACTTGTCTGACTCACTGTAGGATTCAGGCTCAAAATGCCTTTAGTAAAGCCTCTGTTTATTTTGGGCTTAGTTGAAGAAGAGTTTGGCTTGGCATTTTATCCTGCAATCCCTATTAACACCAGTCTCTGATTTTCAAATGTGTGGGTCTTGTCAGGTAACATCAACTTTTCTGCATCACAAGGTTTTAAGCCTTGAGATTTGGCCCTTGTAACTGCCAGCAACTACTTAGAGGCAGTGTTTTTAAAATGTCATATATACATATATATGCATATATTTTAATTTTCTAACCCATTCCTTCTCTGGAAAATTCTGGTTCTGGTACAGTTTACTATGTAGACTTCCACAAATCTGCAGCTGGAGTACATCAGGGATGTGCCTTGCAATTTCTCATGGCAAAGGTGGCAAAGGACACACAGATAGATAACCTTCCACCGTGATTTATGCAGTGACAGTGGGAGGCCTGAGAACTCTATGAGCTTTCATCAGCCTTCTTTTAGTATTGTTACTGTTTGTATTTGAGAACATGTGTGCAGACCCCAAGACTTCAAGCCCAGCTTCTCCTTAGAGTGAAAAGGCTGGTGTGAGCTCCAGAGGAGGAGAAAAGTGCTAGTTGATATTCTCCAACATTGGTTGTGCATAGGAGCTTCCTGGGGCTACTCAACACAAAGTGCCAGGGATTGTGTGAATGAAAATAATGACTGACCATCTCCCCAATGTAGAAACTCGGAGTTCAAGACTCAATGTCAGCTGAGGACTCTGAGTAGAATCCATCTTTCACTCTTGCCTTGTTGCTCTGCTACTCCAAACTATGATTCTGCCATCATTTAATGCTCCTATGCATGTCTCTCTATGTTCTGCCTTCCCCTTTTCAAACAGAATGCCAGCCATATTTGACCAAGCATTACTTTATCACAGCTGTGCTCTCACTACAATCAATTATACAGTTACTGATCTATTTGAAAAAAAAAAAAAAAGTCATGTTGCTGTGTACTAGGGATTAGGACTTCAACGTATATTTTTAGTATAAATAATTAAAAAATGAAAGTGATTCAATAAGTTTGACTTAAAAAAAATCAGAATCTGTGGCTAGGGCTTAAGAGATTATCAAATCAAATCAAATACTTCCACTGCTCCTCCCTCCAGCAGTGATCCAGTTCTACCATCCAATGAACATGGTCATTCATGAATGAATCTCTTCACAGGTGGCACATCCTCCAATCTCCTGGTTTTGTTGAGAAGCATCATGGAACAGATGTGGTCTTCAGAAAGTATAGGAAGTAAAACACAGTCAACTAGGGAACGTGCTACCACATCTGATTCCTGGAATCCAAGCTTCAGAGATACATCAGGTTGTCTAGTTATAGGTGATCAAGTAGTTACATTTTGAAAATTAATTATATAGAAGAAAGAACATAAATTTGGAACCCAGGTAAATTTACTTGTATTTTATATTTATGAACTAACCAGCTTTGACCTCAGTGAGTAAGCAAGCTATCTATAACCCTGGGTTTTCTACTTAGTCTTCCAGAGTTTAAAGTTGAGTATGTATGGATGACATGTGGGATTTTGCATTTTTTAAGTTTATTCTCCTTGGGATGCACTGAACTAGAGGCTCATGCCATCCATTTAAACCCCTATAGCTATACCATTTCTGAACTGCTGATAACAACTCACTACTGGTTCTTCTCTGAGAATATATCTAGCCTATTTCTTGATCATTTTTTTGCCCTTCTCCACGAGTATAAGATTTTACAGCTTTCTTTACCCTAGAATCCTGCCTCTCAATTCTACAAAGTGCATCAAATATACTAATTCAGAGAATCTGGTTGATACAGACCCCCGCAACCGGCCCATAACTTTGTGATCTTTAAGGCTGCCACAGTTCTGGCAGAATCATGTCCCAGCTTCTTAGAAAGAGATTAAAGATTTGTTATGCCTCTACTAGCTCCTTAGTCTTCTGCTGGATGCTCTCCACCACATCTTTTCCTTCAAGGAGTCAAGCGTCTTTTGGTGGCCACACACACTGATTGTAGTCTCTGCTTAGTAAACTGTTCTTTGATTTGAGAGCTGGTGTGACTAGTGATAGGCATCATTCACTCTTCAGTGCCCAGAATGAATTCCTTGCTGGCTGGTGCTCAGTTGATTAGGTTGTGCTTCTCCCCTTTTCCCACACTCTGGTTGTGTGATTAGAAGCAAGTCCCTTGGTATCACCTTGCTTTATTTTCCTTATCTGGATAGAGGGATTGATAATATGGTACTTGTATGAGCGTTAGAAAATAATGCAAGTGAAAGTATCCAGAATGCCTCTAGAAGTTATAAACACTCCATCATGTCCTTTCCTTCCATTAAACACAATTCCCATCTGCTGTTGTCTTTGGTACTCTTAAACTATATTTTGTTCCCCAAGGCCAAACTCTTCCCCACCTTTAAAGATTTTACCTTGTTCTAGTCTCTGGCCACCAGTGCCTGTGTGGGGTGAGAATATGGACACCATGCTAGGCAGAGATGAGTGGCCATGGCCTGTTCTCTGCAGCAGAAAAAACCATGCTGATTCTTTGTTGTTTCCTTCTGTATGAATATTCCTACCCCAGCTAGAAGTTCAATGATCCTTTACTACAAAGCATTAGTAAAATCTAGTGGAATGCTCCTCTTTCAGTCTGGTTCTGCCTTTATCTGGTGGGTAGACAATGGCTACATGATTTTTTATTTATTTTTTTTTTGGCTTCAAAGTACTTAATTATAAAATGGAAATGGAAGTGGGAAATGACTCTCACAATGGTTTGAAGGCAAACTAGGAAAGCATGTTTGAGAATGCCTGACAGGAAAATGGCTTTCAGTAGTAAACAGAGAAATACTGAGTGATAGGCATTGCTCATTTATTGGCTATGCAAGAGCCAATGCCCTGAAGTTAGTTTATAGCAATGGAAATAGAAGGGAAGGTAGCTTTCACTGGCATGAATGATGACAGGTCTCTATATATCTCAAAAAGTGTTCATTCACAATCCAGTTAGAAAAAAAAATGCTCAGGCTTGGATTTCTCATCATTGTAGTGGCTTTGGCTAATGAACAAGTAGTTAAAACCCCTGAGATATTTACATGATTCCATCTTCCGACCCCCTGGCATACTTGTGCTAATAAGCAGATTTGAGCAGGGGATTTTCAGGTGTTTCCAGAGAAAGCTGGTAATTAATTTGGCTAAGACAATAATGTTCTTTTGATCCTGAAAGTGGTATAATAAATAGTGGAGCAAGAGAGAAAGGTTTACCATGGAAATTACATTAAAAAAATAATGCACTTGAATTGAATCTTGACTGTGATTTTGGAGGCATGACAACATAAAGGTTGGAATAGCCTTTGGTTCTAGGGAGAAAACAGAAGAACACGAGAAAGAAATGCAGTTTGGCCTGAATCCTCCAAGTTTGATTTCTGGATTTGCTTCTGACAGGTTGTACAAACCCACGTGAGTGTTTTTAACCTTTGGTACCGTGATTTTTCTCACGTAGAGATGGGGATTGGCCAAACATGATACCTTTGCATTAATATATTTTCTTCTTCTTTGATGAGAGAGAGTGTGTGTGTAGTATATGTCATGCATATATAGTGTATGTGTATGTGCATGTGTATGTCCCATGTGACCAAGTGCAGAGACCAAAAGAAGACTTCATGTGTCCTCCTCTATTTCTCTGCTGCCTCATTTCCTTGCAACGGGGTCTCTCCCTGAACCCAGAGGTCACGGTTTTCAGTTTTGCTGGCTAACCAGGGAGCACCAGGAATCCTCCTGTTTCTGCTCTCTCAGTATTAGGGTTACTGGCAGGTAAGGCCATTTCTGGCTTTTTATGTGGGTACTGGAGATCAAACTCAGGTCTTTACTCTTACCCAATGAGCCATATCCCCAGCCTCCACATTTAATACTTCATATAAAGTATCATAATATTTCAACATATTAAAGATACTATTCACAGTACAGATTATAATCAAGAAATCTGACTGAATGATTAACTCACATAAAGACATTCATCTTCAGATTAAATTTACTTGATCTTTAAAGTATGGCAAGTTATAAAGAACTTTATTTATAGGGCAATGAATCCAAATGTGAGCTAAAAAAGAGCTAATTGTAGATAACAGAAGCAGATATCAATTAACTTAGAGGAAATGTAGAACTAGATACTAAATTTATTAAAATACATTTTATATATGCCTTGCCAAAATTGTATGCACAGAGAAAAGTAGGTTGATACCTATGCAAAGCCAAGAAGAATTATATTTGAGAAGCACTTTTAATGACCTTATTAATCCCATTACATATCTTTTAGTGGTTCAAATGGATGTGGCTCTAAAATAGGAGCATGTAAGGAAGATAAGAGCAGTAACTGTGGCCTTGCAGGCGTCCAGGTAGAGTGGAGAAGGGGCTGTAATGTAAGTGTAATACTTCCTTAGCAACACATTTTTTTCCTAGCCACTCTTTACCTGTCTATCTTCCACAGTGCTGCCCTAGATTGATAAGGGCTCCTTCTCACATCACTACCCTTAATGGAAGTGCACTGCCATTCCATTTAGACATGCAATTTGATACTCAAGGTCCTCTAACATCATTAGACTCTCTTCAGCCCCATCCCCTGATGCTACTACTTGTAAGTTTTGAGCATTTTAAACTTCTCACTTTTATAGACTTTATGATTTTCCCCATCACTGAGCCATGTGTGGTTTTCTCTTTGCTTAGTATCCCTCCTCTGTTTGCTCTTCCTTAACATCTACCAAGCTTACAAGGCCTTGTGGGATGTTTGGCATTTAGGGTTTGAACTTCAGGCAAGCCTTTGCTATGCAGTCTTGGGACAACTGTCATATATCTTGAAGCTCATTTCTTTCTTTTTAAAAAATGAGGATAGAGGCTAGGGCGATGGTTCAGTTGGTAAAGTGCTTGCTCTTTAAGAATGAAAACCTGAGTTTGGAATCCCAGAACCCACAGAAAAGTGAGGGGGTGGCAATGAGAACCTGTAATCAGCAAGGAGAACCCATATATGGAGAGGCAGAAACAATAGGATTCCTTAAGCTTGCTGGCAAGTTAGCCTAGTTTAACCAGAAAGCTCCAAGTTAAAAGAGAGACTTTGTCTTATATCAAAAAATAGTGAAGAATGACTAAGAAAGATGCCTTATTCTGGCCTACACACACATACACACACTCACTCACACCCATGCCCACATGTGCAAAAAAAGGTTGGGATAATATTACCTGGGTCACTTGTTATTTTGGTGATTTAAATAGTGCACAATTAAAGAAAAATGATGGATAAAAATAATGTCAGTTCTTCAGTATGTAGTCAGCATTTAGTAAATGTTCACTATTATTTCTTTTTTCTGACTTTATCACCATCACCTTCTCCTAAAGCTCAAACATTTACTTCTAAATGATCTCAGGTGAATTTGTTGCTTGCCTCTTTCATGTTCCCACATGTTCTCAGTTCTATTATCTGAGTGATCAGCAAATACTATATTATAATTATCACTGTTTTCTCACATTCATTGGGAATTAAATCAAATCAATCTAAAGGGAAGAAAGTCTTGACTATGCAGACAATGGAGTTGGCAGCAACCCTGGAATTAGTTTCAGTGGAGTCTGATTGCTAAGCCTATGTTCTTTCCAGTACAATTAGGGAAGGCAGCATGGAGCCATGCTTAAGGACATGTGCCCTTGTGCCAGATTCCCTGGGTTCAGATCCTACCTTTACCACATACTATGCATGTTGCTTTAGTTAATTTCCTTAGAACAACCCCTTTGTGCCTCAGCTTTCTCATGGTAATAAAGCATATGTTTATTCAAAATGTTTGTTGAGGAAAAAGATACAATGTACTAAAAACTTCCCTAGGCATGTTAAGAAATATTTAGAAAACAAAACCACTAACTTGCAGAATAGCAAGAAAGATTTTTATCCATAAGTCAATATAACACTCTTTGAGACACAATGATAGTTGAAACAAAGGTGGGCTTTAGTCCTATAATTCTATTTCAGACCACCATTTACATTGTATATTAGAATATATTATTTACATAATGACATAGAATCTATTATCATTTTTAAGGAGTAAAATGATATAGACACAATTTATATGCGTACAGAACCACTCATTTCTATGTGGAGAGGACATAGAACTGCAAAGCTTATAGCAGGGAGACCAGTTACAGGGAAATATAACATATCAGGGTATTCAGGACATATCAGGGTACATTGAGCTGAAATAATGACCTGACCTAGTGTGGTGGTGGAATAGTGGAATTAAGATGAACATGAGTACATGTACTTTTGAAATGGAGGAGGGCTGGAGTGATGGTTCAGCATTAAAGGCACTTATTTGCAGAGCCTGATGGACCATGTTCATGTCCCCAGTTCACATACCCATGTAAAGCCATATGTACAAATTGGCTCAAGCATCTGGAATTCATATGCACTGGCAGGCGGCCTTAGCATAGAGGCTTTATGTCTGTCTGTCTGTCTGTCTGTATCTCTCATATAAAATAAATAAATGAATGAATAAAATGGAGCAGGTATAATTTTAATCTTGATTCTTCTCTCCCCTCCTTTCTCTGTTCTTTCCCTTTCTCCACCCTTCTTTCTGTCCCATTTGCCTGCCTTAGGTGCCTATGCTGGAGAACAACCCCATGCTTCTGCAGACTACTGATTACACCAGAAATGCATTCACGTTTTGGAGCTTGGAACAATTTCCAAGTTTTATGTCTTTTTCCTATCTGTGCATCTGTCTACAGATTAGGTCTTTTTATCATTTTTTGTACGTGTATTTATAAAAGAGTTTCACTTTAACAGAGGGAGTGGGTTCCAAAGCTCCTAGATAAGAATATTTCATAAGTGAGTTATTGCATCTAAAGTTTCCCCAAATCACTCCAAGCACAGAGACACAATACAGTGAAACAGTTGGGAGACATGGCTAAATCCACCAATCCTATGGAAACTGACTTGAAATGTCTGACTTAGAACGTTGACTCTGCCCTTTCCAAACTTTGTGGAGTTCAGTGAAAACATCTATCCTAATTTTCTCACTTCTAAAATTGGATAAAGTAGATGTCAAATGGAATGGAGTGTTGAATATTGAGGGGCCTGAAATTATTTTGGAGGCTCCAGTGTTCAATACAAGGATGGCTTGTCTTTTCTCACTATGCTAATGTTTGCACTGATTGTGTAATGAACAAACAAATGAGGTGGTATCAAACTGTACTAATAATTTATTGCTTTTTAACCACCCCACAGTTTCTGTATAAAATCAAAGCTAATTTCATTTAAGAATGATGTCCTTGCTGAAAGAGTAAATACAATTAATCTTATGAAATTTTGAGCTGAATATTCCATCTTAGAAAATGAAAAGTAACCATAAGAAAATTCTACCACAGACTAAAAAGAATTTATGTTTTTTACTTGTGAGATAACTAGCCATTTTTCTTCCATGGAACATCACTTTCATTTGAAAGAACAGTGAACAGATGAATTATGCTCATTTATACTTAGGAATTTGGAAGATATTCTTTCAAAAATGTGCAAAATGAGTCTATTACTTGAAGAATAACAAATAATAATTGTTGTCAGTGATAAAACTCAAGCTTTCTCGTGAAAATCAGCCTGAAAAAATTCATGTTCATGAGCTTGAGAACTTCTCAATATTTGAGGTTATTTTTGATTAAAGTAGTGGTAATGATTAAGTTTTTTTTTTTTTTTTCTGATATTGGATAGTACAATGTGTTTCCACGTGTCAAATACCTGCATAACTTAGTGGGAGCATACTATTTTTTTAAAGATTTAGTTTTATTTATTTATTAGAAACAGAGAGAGGGAGAGTGATAGGGAGTAAGAATGGGTACGTCGTAGCTTCTAGCCATTGCAAATGAACTCCAGTCACATGCACCCCCTTGTGCACTGGCTTACGTGGGTCCTGGGGAATTGAACCAGATTCCTTAGGGCTTCACAGGAAAATACCTTAACCACTAAGCCATTTACCTAGCCCAGTAGCACACTTTTTAAATGACCAGTGCATGCTGCTAAAGAATTGAAAATAAACATGGGCTGAAGGAGAAGACTCAGTGGGTGAAGTGATTGCTGTATGAGTACTGAAGTTCAAATTCCCTGTACCCATGTAAAGCCAGATGCTATAGCATGCATCTGTAATCATAAAAATCCTATAATGAAAAGGAAGGCAAACACAGGATAAACGTAGGATGCTTGTGGGTCAGTGAGTCTGGGGAATGGAGCTATGAACAAGAGATTCAAACAAGGTGGAAAGTGAGGACCAATTCCTGAAAATTGTCCTTTGACCTCCAAATTCATACCATGACATGGGTGTACCTGAACTCACAAAATGAACACACATTCACACACACACACACACACACACACACACACACACACACACACACAGCATGAGGAACCCAAACATGGTGGCTTACTCCTCTAATCCCACTACTCTGGAAGCTGAGTTGACGAGAGTCTGGGATGTAGTATGAGTGTTGGTCTCAAATCCCTAAATATAACTAAGTAAAGCATGGGCATAAAACTATACCAAGTGTAATGTACTTGTACAAAAGCATTATTCATAAGGTTTCAGGTTCACATTGAACTAATCTTTAAGAAAGCATTATATGTGAGCTTTAGTATATATCAGAAGAGAACACTTACCATTATGTGAGAAAGCTAATAGAAACTCCTCTGTCTTAATGGGGCCAAAGTTTCCTCATATATTTGAACCATAAATGAAATATCACAGTAGAGTGAACGCAAAAGCAGAAGTTCTAAGAATGAAGCTCATAACCAGTAAGGCAAATCATGTGTTTGAAAAATATCAAACAATTATTCTTCACAATTATTTTCCCCTAATCTGACAAGAGTTAATTTTAATGAAGCATGCCATTTATATCAATGTGTTATATATTAGTTAAAAGTTAATATATCTTTAAAATTACATAGTTTTAATTTCTACTATGTCAAATATTGATAGAATCCTTACAGCCTATCATTCTTTGGCTATTCAGAAATTCAGAGCCTAAACTTTGTCTTGGATCAAAATATACCTCCTTCCTAAGGTTTTTATGAGTTATTGTTTGTAAAACCCTTACAGTGATATTCCAACCTTCATTATATAGTTATGGCAAAGCATTCATTTTATTTAGATATAAGTTAAAACACAGAGAATTGGAGGGGTTTTAGCATATCACAATAATTTCTGAACTTCACAAGGTATGACATCATATACATCACCTTAACATGAAACATGCATTTACCACATAGAATAATCTGTAAAACATGTCTACTTCTTAAATTATTCAGTTTACTTTTGCTCTCTCACTTGTCTCTTCTTCATTAACTTTTGCTGTGTTGTATAATTTAACCTAAGAAAAGAATGCGTTATAGAACTATATTCCATTCATGTTTCTGGGTGCTTGGAAAAAAATGATTTATAAGACCTAGGATTTTTTCTGTAGGACAAACACTGAAGTTGGGGAAACAAAACATGAAAAATAACTATTGGTTTGTAAAAACATAATATTTAGATGAAAAAATATGTATTTATAAAGAGACAGGTGCTTATTGATGGAAAGAATAGCTCAAAGGAAAGAATTGTCCTTTAGTGAAATGGCAAAGAACAAATGGAATTTTCTAATTAACTAAGTATAAAAGATGATTTCTAGGAATGATTATGTTATGGGCACAAAAAACTCATGAAGACTATAAGCTTAAAAATTTCATTTAGGGAATTGAATGGTGCTGAGGGAGCCATGAAAATGTGGCTAGAAAAAGCATCTGGAGATTAGATAATAAATGCTAACATATCTCCTGCTGAAGAAAGATTCCCTAGAGTCTTGAAAGCCCATCGTAGGGCAGGCTTCTGGGCGGTGGTATCATTATTCCTGGGTAGTCCCAAGGATATTTCCTGCTTTTACTTTCAGGGACCCAGTCACCCTAAACTTCCTAAATCTCCTTTAAGAAGCAACTCTAACTGCCACTAGGGAACATTCAATTTGGGTCTCTAGGTGGGCTTTACCCCTTCCTGACTTCTCAGTGGGCAGGAGCTCTTCATAATCTCTTTTCTTTCCTTCTCTTAATCTAGTAAAATCTCTCTCAACTCAAAAAAAAAAATAGAAATTTGGTTTGGCCTTGTTTTGCTTTAATTTTTGTCTTTGAAATATGTACCATATAGCCCAACTCCCTATGTAGGCCAAGCTGGCAGAAAACCCATAGTTGTCCTGCCTCTTCATCTCAAGTAATGTAGTTATAGATGTCTATCACCACATCAGTCTGAAACATGAAATCATCTTTGGCTTGGATCCCTGAGAAAATGAAAGGATGATATTAAACAGGACAGAGAATTAACATATCTGAGTAGCATTTCTTTTTAATTTGGATTGCTTGTTATCTCTTTGTGTCTGTATATGTTTGTGTAGTAAGTATGTGTGTGTGTATGCACATGCGTGTGTGCACATGCAGTGTATGAAGGTATTTATGCAGGTGTGTACCCCATGTAAAAATGTATGGAGACCACAGAAAGCAATGGATGTATTCCTTTATTTTCTTCTTCCTTATTTCCCAGAGACAGAGTCTCTCACTGAATGTAACGGTCCTCGTTTTTTGATTAGTCTGGATAGCCAGGCAGCTCCAGAGACTGTCCTGTTTCTGTGCCCCTCAGTGCTACAGTTATAGGAATCTGTGACCACACTCCTTTTGTATCTAGATGCTGGGGTTTAAACTTGGATTTTCATGCTTACATAGAAAGTGTTCTCATCCTGATGGAGAATAGAAGAAAGCTAGCTTTTAATGGGCAGTTTTAGTTAGAGATTGAGGCCCAGAGAGAAGCAGGAGATGCCACCTCATATGCCACCTCACCCTGACACAAGAACGGAACACTTGGCAGAAGTGGGCTTCATGTCTGATTGAGAGTGATCTACAGCACTCCTTCAGCCCAAGTGTCATGCACTACCTAGATGGGCTGGCGTAGGTGGGCTGGCTCTGAAATCTATCCTCCAAATCTACAAACCAATAGGGTCTTCCCCTGGCCTCCTGTCTTTTTTTTTTTTTTTTCTTTTTCCTGCTAGCTCTTCCCAGCTTGCTCAGCTCTGCTCTGTTTTTCTCACTTTGCTGTTCAGCTCTGCCTCTCTTTGCTGGCCACAGGGTCACACACAAGTCTAGCTCCTCCCTCACCCAGCCTGGATGGATGTCAGGGGTGGGGAGCATAGCACCTTTTTTTGGCCAGAGGTAACTTCTGCTTGCCTCTGCTTTATACTTTTGGGTAACTTCTCACTTTGATTATATGCATGGTTTTCCTCTGGTCTCTGAATCTATTATGTGTAAATTTCCCTTACACCCTAGATCTACCACATCAGTGCTTTTACTAACTCAAGGCCCGCTCCCTGTGTAATTTTCCTAAATTTGGGATAATAATGAGTGTAACTTTCTTTATTACTTATTTGTTTTCTGGACATCTTGGTACTTGCTTTGATATTTACCCTCTTATTTTCTTTTGAGCCTATTTGCCATTTTAACTTCCATCCACAGGAAGGCACATGGCATATGCTAAATATTTCCTTTCTGAGTCTCCCTACATATACACCTAAGTTCTATCTTCCACATATTTGAGGCTCTAGTCCAGTCCCCCCCAAATCTCAATTTCTCTTAAATAAACCTTAAAAATTATGAAGTGTTTCCACATGAGAGCGTATTTTCTACTTCCCCATATTTATAACTCTGCTCTAAATCCTGACTTCCCTTAAATAAACCCCACAATTTGTGACTTCTCCCTAATTTAAATTTATCCATCTTGAATCCATCTTTATCAATTCTTTGTTAAAGGTAGGACAGAACCCAAACTTTGGGTTCATAAATTTGGGGGACTCCTCCTGAATCCCCCAAGTCCTGCATCAATCTGGTAAGCCATCTCCTTAATGAAGGAGGACAGGAGAAAGCTAGCTTTTTAAAAAGATGGTTTTAGTTAGAGATTAAAGTGCAGACAACCAGGAGATGCCACCCCACATGCCACCTCACTTTGGCACAAGAAAGGAATTTTTGGCAGAAATGGCACTTGTGTCTGATTGAGACTGTTCTACAGCGCCCCCTACTGCTCACAGTCTAGTGCACTACCTAGATGTGCTGGCCCAAGTGGGCTGGCTCTGAGAGCTGCCCTCCAAACCAATAGGGTCTTCCCCTTGCCTGTAAAGGCTGCTGTCTTTTTTCTGCCACTAGTTCTGCCCCACTGTCTTCAGCTTCACTCTTTCTGGCTCTGCTCTGACAGTCTTCCCCTCTTTGCTTGGGCGACAGGGACACATATGAGTCGAGCTTCCCCTCACCCAGAAAGGCTGGGTTGGGGGGCAGGGGAAAACACAATATTGTTTCTTAGTTTGGATGTTTTTACCTGTTTAATTCTGTTTTACAGTTTGGGGTAACTTCTCACTTTGATTACATACATGATTTTCTTCTGGCTGCTGATCTACCACGTGGACACTAACTCCAGGCCTGCTACCTGTGTAGTTTCCTTAAACTTGGGGTAATCATGAGCATAGCCCTATGCATTAGTCATTTCTCCTCTGAATCTCTTGGTCTCTGTTCTGATATCTGCCCTCTCATTTTTCCTTGAGCCTCACCATCTGCCCTCTTAACTTACCTACAGAGAAACACATGGAAGATGCCATGTGGGGTCCTCCTAAGTCTCCCTACAAAATCTCATGGACTCTACCTTCTGTGCACTCGTGGCTCTATTCCAGTATTCCCACAAAAAAAAAACCTCAATTTCTCTTAAATAAACCACATTTATGATTATTTTCTACCTACCTTTCTAGATCCCAATCTCTCTCAGTAAACCCCACAATTTGTAATTTCTGCCTTAAATAAACAATAATTCATAATTTATCCCTGTTAAGTCCATCTTCATTAATTCTTTATTAAAGGTAGGACAGAACCCACAACGTAGGGTTCATGAATTCTGGAGGATTTCCTCATGAACCTCCAAATCCTACATACTTAGTACTGTTATATGTTTTGTCAGCCCTCTTAGAGAAAGTGACTACATTTTCTTTTCCTTCTTGATTTCCTCAGCACAGGGGTGGGGGGGGGGGGACACAGCAAAACTTTTTTTTTTTTTTTTTTGCCTTAACAGAGCTAGCTACAGAGCAGAACTCTCAAGTATCCACAGGACACACTCCTGCAGCTAAGTCCCATGCCTCCTTTTTTTTTTTTGGAGAGGTGCCAGGTAAGTGGGAGGCAGCATTCTGACAGCTCCCCATCTCAATCAGACAGTAACTCACCTCTTGCATCACAGAGCCTGTGGCAGCTGCTGTTGTGTTATAATTATGTTTCTTCAAGCAATGTAGGGAGTCCTGTGGTCAAGTGAGTGTGACTAGCCCATGCTTCCAGCTTCTGGGCATGTTTGCTGGGAAGGTGAATGAAGCTATTCTCAGCTGCCCTTACAAGCAGTTATAAATTACTTTCAGTGAGCTAAGGTCAAAGGCAGGGGAAGAATAGAAAGTGACAACAGGAGGATTTATGTTGCCCCTTTCTTACAAGGAGACCAAGCACTTCAAATATATGATCTAATTTGCCCTCCTCTGAGCCCTGGGAAATGGAGGGCTGCTGGGAGGAAATGATTAGAGGCAGGTATGAAACCATTGGTTAGCAACCCTGAATTATCAATAAGGCAGTTTTTTTTCTTCTCTCATTTTCCTTTCTTTTAAGAAGGTGAGACTGACTGACCTTTCCAGGATGGTTCCTAAACTTTTTATTTTACTCAGCTTGATAAACTTGGGAAAGGTGGTGAAAATAATTTCACAATTAGTGGGGTACCGTTGATTTGATTCCCGAAGAGAAGTCTAATGCTGATGCCAAATGCACTTTTATAATCTAGCTAAGTAAAGCAACAAATTTTGACATGGAGGAATCTATATAAGGTCATTTTTAAAAAGAAAGTTAAATACTGAAAATTAAATAATTAAAGCTGAAATAAGCACCCAAGGTTGGTCGCTGTTCATGTGCATGTCCTATGCTCTGTCTGAAACCCTTCCATGAGAGGGGATTTGATTTCGCATGTGAGCACACCAAGATGACACAACATCAGATGGAACTATGGCTTTATTCCAGGCTTCTGAAATCTCCCCTCACTGTCTGCCTCACTCAGACATTAGCTTTTCCTTGCCATTTCCCACACAACAAAACAGGAAGTACAACTAAATACCCCAAAGGCAAGGAAGAAATGTAGAAAAATTAGAGGAAACAACACAGGTGAGGAGATTAGAGGAATTTCACCTGTCACTTGTAGCTTTGGGCTAAAGGGACAAAGAGAGGGTGGGTCTTTTCAAGTTTCACACATCGATAAAAAGAAGATCTGAGGAGCCCAGATGTAACATCTGTTAGGTGAGTGAAAGCAGGTTGTGTGGGTGTCAGGGAAGTCACGTGGGAGAAGAGCAGGTTGGAGGCAAGTGATGCCCCACTAAACAGCAGAAACCAAGAGTAATGAGAGCTCTTCAGGTTGTGGCCAGTGCCTTGAAGGCTTGTTATGTTAGTTTAAAACTTGTCCTTATTTTCAGATGAAAACACTTGCACAAAAGTGAAGTGCATGGAGTGAAGTGTACCAGGGTAGGCTATAAGCACTAAAGTGCTGTGCTGGGACATAGCTTGTAATTTTTGGTATGTATTTGATGGGGGTCACTGGGGACAGGTAGTGGTAAAAGCAGATAGTTATACCTTTTACTTTGTCAGGGCTATGCTAATTACGTTCACTGGTCTCTACAAGGTAGAGAGCTATTTCGGAAGAATTTTATGAATCACCCTGTATGAAAGAAAGAATAATTTACCCCCTCCAAATTGCGTGGAGTTCTAGTGCTTTCATGACAGCCTTGACATAAAAGGTTGCTGCATTTTGTGTAATAATGCTCAATCTACTTCAACTTTCCATCACAGTTTTCAGTCATAATTTAGGACCAGATATGTCCCAGTTTTTATATAAGCCTAAATAAGGATTGATATTTTACAGAATATTTCTTCCCTGAAGATTCAGAAGCCTGAATATACCCAACTTTAAAAAGCTAATGGATACTTAAAAATATTATTATGGAAAAACATCAGACATCACTGTACCTGGCCCATAGTTATCCACATTAAAGATGCCCTGTCCTTGCAGCAGGCAGTACAGCAAAGAACGGGTAGCAAAGGTTGTAATTCTCAGTTGTCAATGAATCATAGGTCTTGCCTCTTTGAATTCTTTTGCTTGTCTTTCTATTCTTCTTCATTCCTTCTCTTCTTCCTTCCTTCCTTTTTGCTTTTCTTTTTGCTTTCTCTTATTTTCCTTCTTTCAGTCATGATTTTTTTTTTTTTTGGAGAGAGACACAGAGACAGAGAGAGGGGGAGAGGAAGACAGAGATAGGTACGCCAACAGCCTCAGCCTCTCAGCTGCTGCAAACAAAATCCAGATGTGTGCGCCCCCTTGTGGTCAAGTGCGACATTGCGCCCTTTGCATCTGGCTAAATGTAGGACCTGGAGATTGGAACCGCTGGGGATTGGAACCAGTGTTCTTAGGCTTAGGAGGCAGGTGCCTTAACAGCTAAACCATCTCTCCAGCCCGATTTTTTTTGTGGGAAGAAAAGAGGTTTATTTTGGCTTACAGGCTCAAAATGGGAAGCTCCATGATGGCAGGAAAAACAATGGCATGAGCAGAGGGTTGACATCACCCTCTGGTCAACATAAGGTGGACAACAGCAACAGGAGAGTGTGCCAAACACTGGCAAGGGGAAGATGGCTATAACACTCAAAAGCCTGCCCCCAACAATATACCACCTCCAGGAGGCTTTAATTTCCAATTGCCATCAGCTGGGGAGACTATCATTCAGAACACTTAAGTTTACGGGGGACACCTGAATCAAACCACCACGTTCCGCCCCGGGCCCCCATAAACATAACCATACACGATGTAAAATGCAATGCATTCATGCAACTTTAAAAGTCCCCATAGTTTTTATCAATTCCAGTGATGTTCAAACATCCCCATAATCCAAGGTCTTTTAACTGAGCCATAATACCAAAAATATCCCCCCAAAACCCATAAGTCATGTTTTTTAATTGTTTGACAGACTTCGAAACTTTAAAACCAAAATAAGCTATTAACATTGTACTTTTACTTTTAGCATGTATTAGTGCTTGAGAATTGCAAATTCTACTTGAAAATGAAACTACCACATTATGTTCATAATATTATCACTGTTATTATCCCACAATATTATGAAATATATACATGTATTTGGTGACTATGTGCAGAAAATGGAACATGACTGAGAGCATTCCCTGAAGTGAGTTTAATTGATTTGAGATTTCTATTGAATGGTAGTCCTTTTAGAAAAAACAATGAAAATCAAACCAAACTGTACCAAAAAAAAAAAAAAAAAGTGACCTTATTTTGTTTCTTGAAGATCCACAAAAGTCTGATTTAAAACACACACACACATACACACATGATGTTAAAACAATGTTTTTTTTTGGGGGCTAGAGAAATAGCTCAATGGATAAAATGCTGCTGTGCCAGTTTTAGTACCTGAGATCTGATCCCCAGAATCCACATAAAGCTGGACACCTACAGGAAAGAAAAGGACAAAGACAGGAGAGCCTTCTGAGGCTCGTGGGTAGCTAGCCTGAATAAAGAGAGATCCTGCTTCAAACAAGATGGAAGTTGAAGACTGATACCTGAGGTTGGCCTTTGAGCTCCACACACATACCATGGCACATGCACACCCAAAGTCTAGCACACACAAATATCACACGCAAAGTGAAACAGTTAAACTAGTAGTGATCTTTAATTAAATGAATTACAATATACACAAAACAACAGAATTTAGGCTATGAAAATCAAAATGCTTTAAAAAGAGATGAAAGGCATGTGATGGTGTGGAGTTAGAGGGTCTTAGAACTAGATTTTTTAAAGAGAAATCACAAGAAGTAAATAAATTACTAGTACATTTGTAGCCCACAGTAATCTCAGTTGGATTCAGGATGAACATAATAAAGCTATTGCAGATGTGTGTGCAAGTATGTGTGTGATTGTGTATCTGTCTGTAATCAGACCAGTTATAAAATAATGCATTTCTTAGTGAATCACATGTGAAAAAGAAAAGCACCAACAGAGACATGCATACCTGCCAATTTTTTTCTTCTTGAATATGTGATATTTTGCTTATAATATTTTGAAAAATGATATTCCTTGTTCTCTAATTTTGTAAGAGGATTTTATTTATTTTTTGGTTGTTCAAAGTAGGGTCTCCCTCTAGCCCAAGTGACCTGGAGTTCACTTTGCAGTATCAGGCTCACCTCAAACTCATAGTGATCCACCTACCTCACACTCCTCAGTGCTGGGATTAAAGGTGTGCACCACCACACCTGCTCTAAGAAGAATTTTTTACTTGTAAGCTCATTTAAGCATGAGACTGAGTACCCCATCTGTCCCTTTTTTATAGCATATGGATATTTATTTATTTTATCCTCTCAGGGTCTCACTCTAGCCCAGGCAAACCTTGAACTCACTCTGCAGCCCCACTTTTTTTTTTTTTCTGGCCTCAAATTCACTGTGATCCTCCTACCTCAGCCTCTGGAGTGCTGGGGTTAAAAATGTATAACACTATACCCAGCCAGATAGTACTTTTAAGTTCAACTGGTCAATAATATAAATAGGACTCATGCTCAGATATGAAATATATTCAGTATACTGAACAACATAAGCACAATATCCCAGCATTACAAAGGAGTTCCTCTGAGATTGACCTCCACATCCTGCTGAAACTTTTTAGACAGTTTTGCTTTTCTTCTTTTGTCATTTAGAATTTATGTTTGACTTATTTCTAAATATGATTTGGCTATGGCCATAATTTTAATGTGTACAATAAGAGATTTAGTCTTTCCAATTATAAAATCTTCAATTATTTGGAATGTTCCTCAATTGCATGCTCATTGCTCAGATGATGAGTTCACTTTGTCACCCTTCTTGGCTGGGGGTAGGGTGCTCTGCCTTTGCAATGGAGATGTGCTCATGCAAAAGGGTAGCCCTGAAGCAATATTTTGATATAAACATCTTTGCTAAAGCTTCTTAACTTTAGGTAAGAGACAGTGAATTCTGGGATCAATGTAGCCTAGAAAAAGGTATGTTCACTTTGTTCATCCAATAATAATAATAATAATAATAATAATAATATCATCTATATATTCTAAGTATTTAATATGTACATAGCCAGAAACTTAATGAGTGTTTGTTGAGACACTGACTAATAATTAACTCTTTAACACTAGTGTCAACTGGTTAAACAAGGAAGAATCATCCTCTTTCTGAACACCAGAACAGTTAATAGAAGTTAAACACCCAAGTTTATAGCCCTAAAATTTATTAACATTCAAAAATTTGTCTGTAATTGTATCCACTAGAGTTTTAAAATGCCTAGTTATCTTATTAAGGACTGGATAAGAGCCTCACAAGCTTCCATGGGTAAGTGACTTGGGCCCCCAGGTTGGCACTCACTGGAGGTAGTAGAACTTTGCCTAGTGCAGGTCAATAGGCATTTGGAACGTGTTCTTTGAAGAAGGATATGGGATTCTAGTCTCTTGGCTAATGATGCAGGTGGCTTTACTCGACAGTGTGTTCCTCTATCTTCGTGACCATCAGAGTCCCAAGCAATGGGTCTGCCCTGTCATGGGCTGGAACCTTTAAACCTGTGAGTCCAAACAAACTTTCTCCCTCTATATATTAATTAACTTGAGGCATTTTACAATATTGTTAGAAAGCTGACTAACACATATCTCCTCACTGAAATTTTACTATTTTTTAACTCTAATGTAGTTATATTATTTATATTTCTTCACCTCCAGTTTTCTTTTTCTCATCAGATGCTGCTCATTTTCCAAGATCTTGAATGTGAACGAGTTGCCATTTGGAATCTTTGCACACTTATCTTAAAAGCCTTTCTAAATACTGTGAAAGTATATCCGTGATCCACCCATGTGGATTGATCTTAGGAAGTACATATCTAACAGTAAGGAAGATTTCTCTTCAAATTAATAATATAATATTTAATATATGTATATGTAATATGTAATATGTAATATAATATGAAGAGATCTATTTCTATGCTTATGAGATTAAACAGCAGTGATTATTTAGATATCATTAATTCATTACAAAAATCATAGAAATATTCAAGTAAATAGGTGACTGATTTTAATTGTTTATGATTAAACAATTTTATTTGTCTCTTCTTAACTAGTCAATGGAAATGAGAGGATGAAATTTTAATGTAAAAAGAACCATTCTGGCTGGGCGTGGTGGTGCATGCCTTTAATCCCAGCACTTGGGAGGCAGAGGTAGGAGGATTGCCATGAGTTCAAGGCCACCCTGAGACTACATAGTGAATTCCAGGTCAGCCTGTGCTAGAGTGAGAGCCTACCTCGAAAAACCAAAAAAAAAAAAAAAGCATTCTGTTGTGAATGTATAATAGTAGGAAAAACTACTATGTCCTTCTTAGAAAATGTTCTTAACATGGATGAGTTTCAGAGACCATTCTCACTTCAAGATAGAATTTCTATTCAGAAGTGTTTGTTTCCTCTGTGACTCTCTCCATGGATGTCCCTGCATCCCTTTCTCCTTGCCATTTTGTTTTGTTGCTCTAGGGAGCTGTTACCTGGTAAGAGTGAACTCTTGCCTATAGCCATAAAAGCAGCTTCCTATTAGCTAATCAATTATTATAATTGTTCAGCAAATAAATGTCCCCATAATCAGGGAGAAGAAATGAGAGTCTATGGATTTTCCTCATTCTTCATTATGTTTGTACTTTACTCCTGCTTGGATAAGAAGCCTTGTTCATTGTGCATTTTTCTTCTTGAAACTCACGGAGCAGAGAGTTCTGCTAAGGCTCTTGCTAAGGTCCTGACCAGCTCATTCTGCTGCAATCTCTGTCCGTTATGAATGATTCTGATGGTTCACTTTTTAAGTTTTTCCTGCCTGTGCTCTCCTGCTTCACAGAAGCATGATTACAGGAATTACTCCCTTAGCTGTGACTTGAATTGAATGATGGGCAGGAGATAACAATATAAAGAAGTAGGAAAGATATTAAGCTCCTTCCTGAAAGAGATAGGTCTCCCCCCCTTTTTCTTTCTTTCTCATATATATTCAAAACATACACATCACATAAACAATCATATGTATGTATATGAAAATATAATAACTATTAAAATTAAACATCAAGAAGTGATCAAATTTTCATTATTTTTATAAAAATGTTCTCCTGGTGTAACAGGATTTTGGTGGTTCCAAAAAATTTCTTGTACTCCAAACCCTAGGTTTTCTCTCTGTTTTTTAATGTATAATTTTTTTTTATTGAAAACTTCTTTACTTATAGCAATAAACCATGATAATTCCCTCCAACTTTCCCCTTCACAGCTCTGCTCTCCATCATATCCCTCCTCTCTCTCTGTTAGTCTCTCTTTTATTTTGATGTCATCGTCTTTTCCTCCTATTAATAAGGATCTTGTGAAGGTATTGCTAGGCACTGAGAGGTTGTGTATATCGAGGCCAATTTCTGTCTGGACAGTTGCATTGTAAGGAGTCATACCCTTCCTTCAGCTCTTACATTCTTTCCACCACCTCTTCCGCAGTGGACCCTGAGCCTTGGAGGGTGTAATAAAGATGTTGCAGTGCTAAGCACTCCTCCGTCACTTCTTCTCAGCACTATGTTGTCTTTTGGGTGATCCTAGTGGTCACCACCATCTGAAAAGAGAAGGTTCTGAAAGTAAAAGTGAGAGTAGCATTAATATATGAATATTAAATGTAGTGCTTTCAGGGCAGTTTGGTGGAAATAATATATACATTTAGCCAGACAAGAGCAGGCTTTATACCCCTAAGGCTTATGACCTCAACCGCCATAGGCTTTTGATTAGGTTTTCAGTACCAGGCATGTATTTCCTACCATAGAGCAGGCCTCCAGTCTAATTAGATAGTAGCTGGTTTCCCCCAGAGTAAACAGACCATTATTGCACCTGTTTGGTCATTTGGTCTGTTTGGCAAAATTTGAGGCTTCCAATGTCCACTGTTTTCACTGCTGATGACTTCTGTCTCTCATAGGGCTGCATGCAGTGCAGCTTTTTTCCAACTTTTAGTCAGCTGCTCTACAGAAAGAAGGTTTCAGCTCAGCCCCAGCTTGATTTCTCAGAGATCTTACCACTCAGACATGTGGAGTCTTCAGCAATAGGGTCTTACCATCTGTTTCTGGTGGGAATCCAAGGGGCTTGACAGTAGCTTGTAATGTTTTGGAGGCAACAGGGACCTCCCTAGCAACAACTTACTGGAAGGTATCCCATCCTTGACAGTGAAAATTTTCTAAAAATTTTAATAAAATTTTTACTAAAATGCATGACAATGGGTATGCCATTGTCAAAAAAGTAGGCTTTCATATGTCTTATTCAGAATATCTTGAATTTTGATTGACCCTCCCCCACCCTTCTTTTAGTGAAGAATTGAAATAAACAGACTGAGAAAGATAGAAGGATAGATTATAAATTATCACATTTATTCAGGAGAGTCTGGGAATCAAGGGAGGGGGCTGGATCACCTTCATGGCCTGAAAGCTTTGTGGGAAGCTTAAAGAAATTAGGAGGTAGTAAGAGAAGAGAGGAAAAAGTGTGTCTCCCCCATTCTGGCAGGTCTTAAAGGTCTTATAGTTCCTGGCCTCTGAGGTTCAGGCATGAGACATGAATAGTAAAGAAGTGAAAATAAAGGAAGGTACTACACAGCCCCAAGCCTCTATTTATAATTTTTAATTTTTTAAAATTTATTTATAAGAAGAGAGAGAAAATGGGCATGCCAAGACTTCTAGCCACTACAAACAAACTCCAGATGCATGTAACACTTTGTGCATCTGGCTTTACGTAGGTACTAGGGAATCTTACCCAGGTAATTAGGCTGTGTAGGTAAGCGCTTTAAATGCTGAACCGTCTCTTAAGCCCTCTATTTATAATTATAATATAAATATTTATATATTTATAAAAATTTATAATTTATTGTGGTAGACTTTATACTCTCAAGCTCAGGTGAGTCTCAGAGAGAGAGGGAGAGCAAGCTGATTAGTCTGGACTCAGGGGAACTGGCTCAGGAAGAGGCCCGCACACCTGAGAAGGGGGCACTGTCCCTAAGAGATGAGACTAGAATGCTGAATTCTAGCTCTTAAGCAGGTCATGTGACATCTCTTTTGGTTCTGTTTTGGGGCCCTTCCCAGATCTCACTACCTGTGGAAAAAGAACCACCTTGCTACTATTCCAACGTCACTGGTCACTATAAAAAGGAAATTTCCAAACTGCTCCATGATATGAGCGCTTAGTTCAAAACTCTATTGCAAATTCATATTTGGTGTTTTTTTTTTTTTTTTTCCAAAAGAAAGACTTCTTTAATCCTCCCCCAGGGAGCTACTCACAGTCTGTCAAACCTTTAAAGAACATTTCATGGGACCTTAGAGTCTACTGCACTCGGAGAGGCACTTTTATGGAAGCTGCTGGTGCTCTGAATAGCTAACGATGAGGTCTGCAGCCCAGCCGTTTGAAGTCTGTCCCCAGCTGGAAGAGAAAACACCACTTCCAAGATTTCTGTGGTTCTAGCAGTGCCTGCATTTGGATCATTCTCCCCATGCATGAACATGGGTGACATAATGGCTCAATATGGTGGTTTTGACTTCAGAGTCATGGTCCTGAGCCACCTGCATTTTTCTGGACATTTCTGTTTCAAGGTCACCTTCACAACAGTCTAGGAAGGAAGATGTAGCATTCTCCATTAAACCATGCAGGGGTTCAAAAAGGTATGTCTTTTGTTTAATGCCAGTAGCTTGGATTAGAGGAACGTTGTCTTTTATTTTGATGTGAGTGTTGTGTGTGTGCATTTGTGTATGAGTGTTCATATGTGTATGGATGTGTGCGTGTGTGTGTGCATGTGCCTGTGTGTGTGTGTGTGTGTATGGAGATCAGAGGTTAAGTTCAGATGTTTTTTTCTTGGTTGCTCTGAACTTTATTTCATGAGGCTGTATCTCTCAGGGGAACCCAGAGCTTGCTTCTTGGACTTGTTTATATTCCCAGAGTGTCCTGTGTATTACCCCATATCTGCTTCACTAGCACTAGAATAACATTGGGCTCCACACCTTCCTGGCATTTAAGTGGGTGTTGAGGATCTGAACTCAGGTCATCATACTTCATAGCAAGTAGTTTATCCACTGAGCCATCTTCCAAGCCCAGGTTTTCCCTCTTGATAGTCACATTTATGGCAATAGTTTGTAGGAGGTGCAGGAAGAATTCGGAGTGAAGCTTACCCAAGGCCAAGTTTCAGAGACTGACATTTCCTGTCTCTCTTTGTTTAGTCTGGCTTTGGCATGACACCCAGAGTGTGATCTTTCCCTTTGACACTGGCTACCACCACATAGGGGAGAATAAGCCCTGCTCCTCCCAGCAAGGTTAGCCCAGGTTCTTCTATCAGGCTCACAGGACAAGGACTGAGATGAGGACCGCAGGATAGAGAAGGCCTAACTCCACCCAGAACTCTAATGTCTATCTGCTGCTTCTCCCATGATGTCCTCTATCTTACCAGCTTGCTCATGACATATAGGAGTCCCAATTCTGGCACAGTAGCTCAACTTTTCTCTGTCCATGCAAAGCTCAGGAAATGTGCTCAGGTTAACATGAATTTCTTAATCAAGACCTTGTGCTTAGGGCATAAACCCCCTCTCTGTGGCTAATTCTCTTTTCTTAGGGTGGGTTGAAGGGAACTCATGATATTTTAATGCATTTTTGTTTGTCAGGAAAAAAATAGTTTGTTTCATTCAAACAACAGAGGAACTTGAAAGGTTTTCCAGTTTAGTCATAATCTTTGAAAGGTATATTAGAAATGGTTTTGGCTCCGGGCAGGAAAACATATTTTGACAGTTTAGAACGGAGTCAAACCTGTGAATAGGAACAAACAGCCTCTACCTGAAATATCATAACTCACGTCTTAGCAGAAAAGTATGGAGAAATTGCATCTTTTCTTTCTTCCTTGTTTTTGTTGGTACAAAGTAGAAAGCTGTAAATTTAGGGATCTTATAATAAATAGTCCAACTCAAAAGTGCATTCTGAAATTCTGACAGTACCAAACGATGTATTCAGTAGGCTTAGTGATGCCTTTGAAGGTAAATGTGAAGTTTCAGTTCTGGTAAGGTTATGATGGGTTTTGTGGAAGCTAAATCTTTTTTGAAGTTTAACTTCAATGATGCTTGTGATAGGAAGGGTGTGAAATTGTGAAGTACATGATATTCCAAGTCAGGACAATGATTTTATTCCTTGCTCTGCTATGGACTAGGTTGGTGTGTCAAGGTGCCTTTATCTTTCCTGGGTTTTACTGATGTTAGCTGAAGGCCTGAGAACATGGCTCAGCAGTTAGTGGGGTTTGCTTATAAAGCCTGCTGACCCCTGGTTCTACTCCTCAGTATCCACATAAAGCCAAATGCACAAAGTGGCACATATATCTGGATTTCATTTTCAGTTTTAAGATGCCCTGGCATGTCCATTCACTCTTTCTTCTCTGTCATGCACATACTTAATATAAATATTCTGTTATTTTAACCTTCATAAGCTAATTATTGAATCTGACAATTTGATAGGCTATGTCAACTGACAGTTGTTATTATAATCATTTGTATTTGGAGATTATGAATGAGACAGTATTAGAACTATAAGAATATTAAAGGTAATGTAGTAGTTTAAATGTATGATCTTCAATATATTCAAGATTTTGTTAAAGTTTGTAATTTTGATCTGCAGCTACCTGGCTGGGGAGGTGTCACTGGGCAGATCTTGGGTCTAGCCCTAAGGTGTGGTGGTGGATTTGGAATTCCAGTTCAAACATATGCAGACATACCTGAATTCTGCCTGGAGTTCCTGAAGTGTGCTGTGTGGTATGGCTTTGGGTTTTGGCTTGTGTCTTCTCTCTCTCTCTCTCTTTGCCTGGACCTGTGAAAGTGGCCCAACCTTTTCTACCTTTTTAGAACTTACCCTAGATCTGTAATTTTCAATACATCTCTTCCTCCATAACTGTGCCTGCTTTGGAAATTCATCTCAGTGATGTGAGGCTGTCTTCTATAGATAACCTCTCCCAGAGATTCCACAACCCATTGGAGTGAGCAGAGGCACAGATAGGGAGAGACACTTGCTTCCAGGAACTTGATTATACCTCGTTGACTCTGGGTGTTACTAGTCATACCCCTGCTTTTGTCCTCACCCCTCACAAGTCTGAGGAAAGGCAGATGGGTCCCTGGCTGACCCATGGCAGGTCATCTAAAATCCTGTGGCAGTCAAGTAGAGAGTCTGGTTTTGTACGGCTGATTGAGAGAAAGGTTCATTGGCCTATAGGACATTTCAGCAGGCTGCCAAGTTCCTTAAGTGCTTGATAACAATGCTGTGATAACAAGAACAAGGTCCTAATTGCCCTAGAAAGC
This sequence comes from Orientallactaga sibirica, assembly GCA_036365145.1. Lineage (NCBI taxonomy): Eukaryota > Metazoa > Chordata > Mammalia > Rodentia > Dipodidae > Orientallactaga > Orientallactaga sibirica. Next base: position 17,349,115 of record JAEOAD010000015.1, read on the forward strand.
TCCCTGAAAATTTTTCTGAGACACGTCTCACACATCCTGTCCTTATAGTTAATAGGATCCATTCAGGGTTTCTTACAAATGTCTAATGGCTTCACTTGTGACTGCCTCACTCTATTCTTATACTGACAGAAAGAAAGTAGTCCCTTGGATCCAGACACAGTCACTAATGCAGTGTGATTGCTCTATACTCGAAAAAGCAAGGTTGCCCTGAAAAACATGGCTAGCATTTGGAGGTGTATGGCTTGACTTTGAACTCTGACATTTATTGACTATAAAATCTTAGCATTGGAATCTTTAATGTTTTTGTTTTCCTCATCTCTCATATGGGGACATTTAAGTGTGTTTGGAGTATTAGATAGGATGTGGGTATTATAGACATTCAGACTAAGCTACAAATCCTGCCTGGAACTGATAGAGCTTGAGTTTTGTAGCAGACCACTCAAATTTCAGGAATAATCCTTTATCCTAAAGGCTTCTCACAGTATGAATGTTTGGGAGAATGAAATGGGGTCATGTAATTTATAAAACTAAAAAGGCACATTAATTACTGCCAGTTTCTCCTGTACTGTGTATTGATATAATAGATTGATAAAACAAGTGGTCAGGAATGTAGAATAAAACAGCAAGTAGATAGTATCATTTTAATAGATTAGAATCTGCTCAAGGCTAAACTATTTTATATTTAGTATATCTAGATGATTTAACTAAAGGATGTGCTAGAGGTGATGATATTTTACTTTGCTTCCTTCAGGAACAGAATGCATCTTTCTATCAGAGTGGAGAGTTAAACTTACTAGAGCTCTCTCCTTGAAATGCTGAATTATCTTAGCATAGCTGAGTTCACACCTCTTCCTGGAGATGTGTGGAGGATGAGTATTTTCATTGCCCGGGATCAAAGCTCAAGAAAACTCTTTGATCTTAGGAAATATATAAAGACGATGACTCAGTCTTTGTGGGAGGGGGCTTTGATAAGCTTGGAGACAGTGGCCATGACTTGACATTTTTGAGCTTTTCTATTCTGGGACGTGTATGCTGAGATGAATAAAAGCTTTAAACTTGGGTATAGCATTTAGAAAAGTGTTGTCATCCCTGTATAAAGATTCTGGCATATAAAGATTCTGGCATTCCAGAGCTTCTCACTACATCATGACATTGGTACCACCAATGGTCAGATTGTGCTGGTAAATCTGCATGAAGATGCAGAATAGAAACAGAGATCTCTGATCATGATAGATTAGCTAAATTCAGTATATTCCATGTGTGGTGTTAGAAGAAGAACTTAGACCTCTGGGCCAAGTTTGATACTGGGGTTCCGGGACAACTAAAGAGAACAAGATAGAGATATTTAAAGGGAATTATTCAACTTCCTGATATAGGGAAGTAAGGTATCAGTAAATAGTAAAGAAAAATAAAGTGTTATCTCTTCAAGTCAATACTCAGCTCACTGATGCTTTTATATAAATTATATTAGAGAATTTCTTTGGTTTCATTTTCAATGACCTTATTGCTACCATTCTTCCTATCTTTTACCCACTGTCTTGCATGTACTTAGGGTATTTTGGGAAGTAGCAGGAGACACTCCTTCACAATGTTCTTACATAGTAGCTTATACTTGGCAGTAAGAAAAGAGGTGCTGTCTTTGAAGACTGAAAGACAGTGAAGACCATCTGGATAGAGACAAAGAAAGAAATACCAAACTCATTTCTATAGATATGATTATGAACTTTGATTGGTTATCCTGAGCAAAAATGTCTAAATAATACAGTATTCATGCTTAAATCAAATGCCCAAACTCCTGTTTCTTCTATCTCCATACATTGTAAGTAGCCAATGACACCTATTTTTACTTTTTTTCAAACAATATTTTTATGTTTATTTTTATTATTACTATTAAACAACACATCTTGTATGGATACATCATGTATTAGTATCCTCTTTACCCTCATCCCTAACCCCTGTTTCGATGGGGACGCTCCTCAGTGGGGTTGCAGGTATTTCCCATGGGGTTTTAGTTTATGGGGTTGTGGGAGCAGCAGTCCATTATTTTGGTGGGGGAGGGACTGCCTCTGGGTATGATGTCTAAACCTATGGCTCTTAAAATCTTTCTGCCCCCTCTTTCACAAAATTCTCTGAGCTGTGGTGGATGATTTTTAAGTCTACTTAACTGATGAGCTCTTAGAAGCCTCTAGATCTCTAGATGTTGAGTATCCTCAGTGTCTGTCTCCTTCACCCTGGTGCTGATTATCAGGAACAGCATGGGAGCAGCACTCTTGCTCATCTCCCCATTCCTCTGTGGATTCAGCTGTGGCTTGGCTGAAGTGTGAGGGGTTGTTTATCTCTTCTGGTCTTGCTACCTTCTGAAAAAGAAGAACAGATTCTCCAATGGAAAGTGAATCAACATAGTTTAAATGGGATAAACATTATTAATTTAGGAAGAATTTGATGTATGTAACCCCCCTTTTAGCCAAAGACTAGTGAGAGCTTGACACTGGAGTGCATAATCTTTGTCTCCATAACATTCTGATCTGGTTCCCAATTGCAGATATGGGTCCCTTATATGCAGCAGCTGGAAGACCTGTCATGCATATTCTCTTGATTTTGCTTATCTCTCTCTCTCTCTCTGCTTACAGATAAATAAATAAAAATACTTTTTGAATATTTGAAGTTTTTAAATTATTTGAATATTTTTTGAATCAGCAGAGAGAAATAGAGATAAGAAAGACAGACAGAGAGAATGTGCATGCTAGGAACTCCAGTTGTTGCAAATGAACTCCAGATGCATGCTACTTTGTGCATCTGGCTTTACGTAGGTACTGGGCAACTGAACCTGGGTTATTAGACTTTGCCAGCAAGTGCTTTAACCACTGAGCCTTCTCTCCAGCCCCTTATTTTCATTTTTATATTTACGTAATGACTTTAAATCTGAAACCAATTATTGTTCACCTTTCTTACATAATTTCATTTCTTTAATTTAATGGTGAGTTATTTCACAAACCATTTGAACTTATTAATAGAGAAAAAGTTTACGTTCAACAGAAATAAACATCTTTCCAAGAGAGTAATTGCTTACACTGGCAAAGGTTTAAGAACTTCAATGTTTTAAATCAAAAATTTAAATTACACCTTTTTTTTGCTAACTTTCTTCAAAAATAAGTACAGGAGACTTATGAGATGGTTCAGTCACTAAAGTGCTTGCTATGCAAGCTAGAGAACTTGCATTGAAATCACCAGCACTAATATAAATGCCTGGTGGACTTCCTTAGTAGCTAGCCTGAAGATAGAGGTAGAAGATTCTTGGGGTCAATCGGATAAGCAAGTCAGTGAGCACTCTGGGTTCAGGTGAGAGACCTTGTCTCAATAAATAAGATGGAGAATGATTTTGATGAACACCTGGCATCAGCCTCTAGCCTACACATACGTGTACACACACACACACACACACACACACACACACGCACACACGTACTCACACATACCTATACATACAAGTGTACCAACACACATGTGAACACACACACACACAGAAGAGCAGAAACAACACTAGAAAAATAAGTGAAAATGGTTGGTGAATGGATATAGACTGATAGTAGATTTTTCCCCAATAATAATTTGTTTAAATCTTTGGCTGGCCTTGGTGGGAAGAAGCCAGAAGCCACAATTATTATTATTATTATTATTTCTTATCTGTTTCAACTCACTAGCATGACCTTTCTTTCCTTTTTTTCAGAGAAGGGGCTATTTGGGTACACAGAACAGACTTGGTGGGGGGAGGCACTTTTAAAATCTATTACTGTCATTTTCAGGTTGGGGTATATGATCCAAAAAAATCTAAGAAATTTATTTTAAATTTGTTTAACGCCAACTCAATAAGATCTCTGTTTCCTCCTACTCTCTTTCTGTGTCTCCACCCACTCTCATTTTCACCCACTTGTGATGGCTGCAGATATTTTAAGTATCTGACTAACAGTAATTTAAATTGGGGATACTTTTAGTTTGGGCTCAGTTCCAAATAATGTGCTTCATAGAATCCAGGCATGATTATCATTGGCCCACTTTCTATTCCCAGTTATGAAGGGCTGTGATACAGAGAGTAATCCTGAGATCTAGCTGGGTATAAATGTGTCTGCCCTACTAAGAGGGTACTTGGTCCTAGAAGTGAATCAGTGTTGGAGGGAAAAATAAGTTTACAGTATGTGGGACCAGAAGAGAGTCGGTGAAAATTTCTTCTAAGTCTTATAATTCACGTTTAAAAATTACTTGATATATTATTATCAATAATAATAACACAATAATCTTTAGAATTTACATAACATTGTCAATAACTTAATGTGAAGCTAAAAATGAACTTTCCAAATTATTAATAACTAAGGATTAAATTCAGTCATGATTCTAGAGGAAAGAGTAAATTATTTTACTGTTCTTTCCAACAAAAATAATACTATAAAACTGTTAGATGTAGATGATGAGCATGCATCTAAAATACAGAAAAAACAAGTCTTAGTGGTGTGCCAGGCAGTTATACTTCAGAACATTATCTTTATTTTCTGAGGATTCTGGCCTTAATTAGTTTTACAAAAATCCGTAGCTTTATCCTGCTATTGTAGCACATGTCTTTAAACATTCTGGAAGTAGAGGTAAGAGGATTGCCCTGAGTTTGAGGCCACCCTGATACTAAGTGAATCCCAGGTCAGGCAGGGCTACAATGAGACTCTACCTTGAAAAAACAAACCTGTAGCTTGACTGGGGAGGTGGCTCAGTGGATAAAGGGCTTGCCATATAATGCTGAATACTTGTGTTCAGATCCACACACCCCTTGTAAAAGCTAGAAGCTATTACAGTCTTCTGCAATTTCAGTACACCTACAGTGAGACAATGTGATGGACATAGGAAGCTTACAAAGGGAGCAATTTTTCTTTTAAACATAATCAATTTCAGTTATAATTATTCTAAGTATTTGTTCTGATATCTTTTTGGGCTAGTTTCATTTTGTTCATCTCTCAACAATGAAAATTTCATTACAGAGTATGTGTGTATTGGTTTGAACTAGGTGTTCCCCATAAATTCTTGTGTTCTGAGTGCCTGATGCTCAACTGAAGGCAGTTTGGGAGGTGGGGACTTGCTGTTGTTGGAGGAGGACTTAGAAGTGCTCTTGTCAGCTCTGCCTTGCCATAGTTGGTACCCTCTCTGCTGCCATTTTCCACCTCCTCTGCCAGAGGTTATAGCCAGCCTCGGCTCGTGCCAGGCTTTCCCCTGCTATTATGAAACTTTTCCTGTGTGTGTGTGTGTGTGTACATGTACAATTGCCCAAGAGTGTATTGTAAGGCATGGTTGAAGGCCCCTGGGCTACTGGAGGAAGGCCTAAGCTGTCAGGAATGACTAGGGCCCCAGACCCCAATATCTCCAGACAGGCAGGATTGAGGCCACTCCCTCCCCCCAGACCAGGGCATCTGGACATCCTGATAAGACTTGGGTTTTGCTTTCCCCAGAGCCTTGTGACCTGCATGCTAATTAGGCATCCACAGCACCTTTGAACTGACCAGTCCCCTTATGACCCATACCTACCTGTCCTGGGAGAAGAATTATGCAGTGTCCTCTGGTTATTTTCAAATAAATATCCCTGTGTAGAACTCTTGCTCCTTAAAAAAGAATAGCAGTCAGGGAGAACAAAAAGAATTTGGGACAAATTAGTAGAAAAACAGGGACAAGTATGAAAGTAGAATGCCTTCAGAACTAGTCGAGAAAAGGATTTTAATACAGGAAACACAGAAAAAGACTAGACCTTGAACATTGAAGCAAAGCAGAGAGTAAAAGAAATTTAATAAAAGCTTTGTGACCTTTGAGTCAATGAATGATATATGAACTCTGAAACAAAATATTGAAAAGCGTTACAAGCAATTAAAGAGAGAAAGCAATAATATATTGTCTGCACAAGAGTGATATGATCATAAACTTCCTTAGAAGAGACAATGGTTCCAAAGTCTCAAAAATGGACATGTGAGGTCTGACTCAGAGAGGCAATGATAGAATTCAAGGGTAAATGGTGCACTGTGAGAATGTGGGAAAGAAGGAGCAAGAGTCAGGGGATCCAGACAACCACCAGAGCAGGAAAAGAGAGACAGGAGAATGCAGGCCCTCCAGTAGGAATACAGTCCCACCAATGCTGCTGGGAGCCTCAAGGCTGGGCTCAGTTCTATGGATCCCAGAATCATGACATAGTAATTTTTGTAGTTTTAAGCCACTGACTTCATGGCAATTGGCTAGAGCAGCAAGAAAATATGCCATTCTTGAATGAATTTAAAATGCCATAATCATCTTTTACATTTTAACCTCTTTGTTTAGAATTTATATTTATTTCTGCTAACTTACGTTTAGCAGCCCCAAGTTTGTTGTTAGATGTGTGTGTGTGTGAGAGAGAGAGAGAGAGAGAGAGAGACAGAGACAGAGACAGAGACAGAGAAGGAGAGAGAGAGAGAGAGGTTGGATGCAAGTCACCACACACCTGTGGAAGTCAGAGGACACCTTTATGTGTAAGTCCTTCTCTTCCACCTTGTTTGAGGTACAATCTTTCGGTCATCACTGTGTTTGCCAGGCTTGGTGGGCTGTGTGCTTCTTGGGAGATTTTCCTGCTCCATCTCCATTTTTTTTCTGTAGGCATACTAGGAGTGCAGATAACATGTGCTATAGTGTTTGTCTCTATGTGGGTTCTGGTGATCTGATTTCAGGTGCTCATTCTTGTCTGGGAAGTACATTATCCACAGAGCCATCCCCTCAGCCACAGCTGCCAGAATTTTGACTTAGAATTTGATCTTTCCGCTATTCTTGAAATGAAGTCCTTTGGATTCTTTGGGGATCTAGTCTGGAAAATAAGATGTAATTGCTAGTGAATCTTCCAGCTCTGACTATACTGTTTTGTTGAGGTAGGCAGGAAGATGGGCCAAGGGATATCAGTTCCCTAGAGCCCTTACTGCCATTTTCTCAGGCTGCGCTTTAGTAAATGCGATTCGAAGCCCTTGTGCATTTCTTACAACCTTCCTGAAATCTGGGAGATGTATCATCCCATCACTCTTGCTAATCATTCTTACTCACCTAGAATCCATGTCTGCTGGTCAGCTTCTCTAGTTTTCTCCTCTCCTTCTCTACTCACTGTGCATCCCTCATCGATGTGGTTTTCCTTGGTTCTCCTCCATCACAGTTTCCTACTGGGCTCTGAAACTTCTGGGCCATCTATCACCTGATATTCCAAGCCCCCTTTTCTTATGTTCATTTAATTCTTCCTCTTATACAAAATGAAGCTGCTATTTTTATTTTTTTATTTTTATTTTTAATTTTTTTATTTTTTTTTTTTTTTTTTTTTATTTATTGACAACAAAGTATACTTACATACAAAAGGTGCATAGTATTTCCCTCCCCTCCCCCATTCCCCTTAAGAACTCCACTCTCCATCACATCCCCTCCCTCTTTCCATTAGTCTCTTTTTTAATTTGATGTCATCATCTTTTACTTCTATTATGAGGGTCTTGCAGAGGTATTGCTAGGCACTGCAAGGTCATGGATATCAAGGCCAATTTCTGTCTGGGCAGTTGCATTGTAAGGAGTCGTACCCTTCCTTTGGCTCTTCCATTCTATCCGCCCCCTCTTCCGCAATGATCCCTGAGCCTTGGAGGATGTGACAGAGGAGTTTCAGTGCTGGGCACTCCTCCATCCCTTCTTCTCAGCACTATGTTGCCTTCTGGGTCATCCCAATGGTCATTGCCATCTGAAAAGAGAAGCTTCTCTAACCAGAAGTGAGAGTAGCATTAATATGTGAATATGAGCATTAAGTGTAGTATTTTCCGGGCAGCTTGGTGGGAATAATATATACATTTAGACAAGAGCATGCTTTATACCCCTAAGGCTCATGACCTTACCTACCATAGACTTTGCTTAGGTTTATCAGTACCAGGTATGTATTCCCTCCCATAGAGAGGGCCTTCAGTCCAATTATGGAGCAGTTGGTTACCCCTGAAGCTGCTGTTTTTGATGCATAAAATTTTTATTTATATTTTTGGTTATTTTTTTTTTCAAGATAGGGTCTCTCTCTTTAGCCCAGGCTGACCTGGAATACAATATGTAGTCTTAATTTGGCCTTGAGTTCACAATGATCCTCTTATCTCTGCTTCCTGAGTGCTGGGATTAAAGACATGTGCCACCAAACTTGGCATGGATGGTCTTGATTGTCAACTTAATAAGATTTGGGAATTAAAATAACCTAAGAAAATCCTCTCTGGGTGTGTCTATAAGAGCATTTCCAGAAAGGCTAAAGTGAGAGTGGATGACCCATGTAAGCAGTATCATCCATTTGCCTGGGTCTGGACTGATTAAAATGAAGAAAGTGAGTTCAGTGCCAGTATCCATCTCTCTCTGTTCCTTACTGTAGATGTAATTTAACACACCTTTGTTTTTGCCACCACTGCCCACCATGATGGATTGTTTCAAACTGTGAGCCAAACACACTCTTCCTTCTTGTCAGGAATTTTGTCGTTGCAACAAGAGAAGTATTTAATACACTGTCTTTCCCAAACCTAGCTGATGAGGGCTTGTTTGATTGCTTGTTTGTTTTTGTTTCTTCTTCCTTTTCTTTTCTCATGACATAGTGTTTTCTCCAGTTGGTCCTCACCACGGTCAGCTCAGTGATACTCTTCCTGTTTTGAGAGGCATCGGCAGATCTGCTTTGCTGAGTCTTCTAACATTTTGTATGGATGTCTTTTCTTTTCCTCATCACTGTGTTCTATGAATAAACCCTCTATTTATTCGTCCTACTCTTCCTTCTTCCTCCTGTTTCTTCTTCATGTTGGACCATAACTTATTTTCCATTGTCCATACCTAATTTATTTGGATGGCTCATCTATGCAGTAGTTTTTCATGCCTTTTGTCTAGATTCAGTCTTGCTAATTGCCACTTGGGCAGAGGGAGGGATTCAAAAATGTGTTATCTAACATGAGAGTGCCTCTGAGATCACAACACTAAACACCCTAATTTATATTCATGACCTCATGTTGGTTTTATACTTAAGCACTCCCATTCTTGGGCTGGAGGGATTGCTCAGTGGTTAAGGCACTTATCTGTAATGCATGACAACCAGGGTCGTGCATGCATTTGAAGTTTGTTTTCAGAGGCCAGAGGCCCTGGTACACCCATTCTCTGTCTTGCTCCCTCTCACCCCTCTCTGTCCTTGCAGATAAATAAATAAAATATTTTATTTAAAAAAAGAACTCCTGGGGCTGGAGAGATGGCTTGAAGGTTAAGGCATTTGCCTGCAAAGCTAAAGGATACTGCTTCGACTTTCCAGGACCCACATAAGCCAGATGTACAAGGGGGTGCATACATCTGGAGTTGATTCGTAGTGGCTAGAGGCCCTGGTGTGCTCATTCTCTCTCTTTCTCTGTCTCTGAAATAAACAAAAATAAATAAAATATTAAAAATGAACTCCCATTCTCTCCCTCCACTGAAGAGTATAATGTCAAAGAATTCAAACCAATACTCTTATTTTATTCAAATATTTTTGAGAGAGACACAGAGAGAGGGAGAGGAAGACAGATAGAAATGGGTGCGCCAGCAGCCTTTCAGCTGCTGTGAATGAAATCCAGATGTGTGCGCCCCCTTGTGGTCAAGTGCAGCATTGCGCCCTTGCGTCTGGCTAAACATGGGACCTAGAGATTGGAACCCACGTTCTTAGGTTTAGGAGGCAGGTGCCTTCACCGCTAAGCCATCTCTCCAGCCCATTTTATTCAAATTATTAATGTTCCCTCACTTGTTAGCTTTTTGTTCAAATAGAGCTTGAATTGCTTGGTATATCATCATCATTGTTATTATTTACTTTTTTGAAAGTATTGTGAGATTCCTGAACTTCTTCCTTTTTTAAAATCCATCCCAGTTTGAGATTATGATTCATCCAGAGTATACCTGAGCAGCTGACTCCAACTGATGAAATTTACACAGGTAACAGCTTTTGTGTCTCCACATGATCACTAAGGGAGCCATAAATAGGTCCCCAGCAGTTCTTTTGATCATAGTTCAAGATGAGCACTTCCACACTAATTCTCTTCTCAAGCCATCTCTTTACCACGCCAAGACAATGACCTGGCTTCATATTTCAAACTAAAAATTGAAGCCATCAGTTGTGAACTGTTTTAACATTTTGGACAAGTAAGCCCTCTTAATATATACTATGTGAGGGCTAGTGCTCATCTCCCCCGTGTATGTGTCTAGGATCATAAATTCTCGAATGAAAATATGCCTTCCTTTTCACCTTTCAAGTTGTTTGGGTCCATTCTTCTTTCCTCCTAGGGTAAGTGTTGGAGAAAGAGGAGATGAAGCTTGGCTTTTGATTTAACAAAGTTCTTAAAGATATTTCAATCTGTTAAGAATTTTTTACTAGAGGTACAGATTTTGAAGAGGGAGTAATTTCAACATAGTTAAGCCAAGAGGCACCTGCATGAAGTGGTGCAATCTGGCCTTTGAGGGAAGATGCACTTTCAGGTCACTATGCTTCTTTGAAAGGGACTATTTTCCATCAGGTACTGTATCAACCAGAATTGCATGGGCTCATTTTTTTCCACCAGACTGGATTTCAATGGCAAAAACAGATTCAGGAAGCTTCCAGCCTCTACCAGCAAAGGAAACTATCCATCACCTGATCTCCAAATCTACTGGGAGAAATAACCACTCAGACTCCAAAAAGTCTTCATACCACCAGCGCTCTTTAAACCTGCACTTTTCTTTCCTCTTTTTAGTGTATACAGTATTTCTCTACCTATCAGTGGCCTCACTTATTATTTTAGTAATTTTTTTTTTTTTCTGTGCTTTTCAATAGCTTCTGTCTGGTTAGTCATTCACTCTCTTGAATCATTAATTTCTTTAGAGAATCTTTCTCAATTTCTCATGAATACTGCTTAACATTACCATTTGAAAATGAAATTCTTTGACTCTGTGCTTCCCACAACGTTACTCTAGAAACTGTACTATTTCTTTGGTCTTCATAAATAATCAAATTTTTCATACTTGTTCTGTTCTTTATTTAATGGTCACTGGCTGCTTCTCCTGTGTGTGTTTGTTTGCGTGTATGTGTTTTGACTTTGAAAACTTTGAAACAACAAAACTTAATACCATATACATTACCAATATCTATAACTAATAAAATATTTTATTATTAAATTATTAACTATTCACTATCAGAAGTCCAATCATAGAAAGTTTTCTTTGCTCTATAACTACATTTAGAAAGCATATCTATATTTGGTTTGGTATTTCTTTACACTCCACTGGGCTCTTTTAAAAAAATTCTTAATGTTATCTTCTATGCCACTCCACAATGTATATGAACCAAACTTCACTTAGTTTATTTGAGTTTATAACATTTTACTTTCTTAATACACTTTATTATTTCTGTCTATAGGTTTCTAAGGTTTAATGGCACATTTGTAGAATTTTCTATAGTGTAGAATTTCAGTAAAGTTGTGTTCATTTCAGTTTCATTAGGTTTCTAATTACTCTCTAAATTAGGTTTATAAATTCTAATGTCAGACTTCCTGAATTTTGCCAGCCATCTGATACATGTGCAATGGCCTCTCATTACTTTAGTTCACACTTTCCTGATTTCCTGGGAGGTGGTATGTATTTCATATTTATTAGTCATTTCCTCCCCTGGGAAGGGTTGGTTCAGTTTAATTAATTCTTTTCTTATTTCTTTTATTGAATTATTTTTTTCTTTATAATATTGACTTGTTAACAGCCTTATTTTCTGGAGGCTAATATCCCTTGACATATACATATAACTTTCATGCCAATTGTTATTTTTCCCTGTAAATATTGACTTGTTGGCAGTCTTTTATTTCCTGGAGACTAAAATTCATATATATATGAAATATCTTGCACTAATTTGGCTCCTTTTCTTTGTAACTCTGCTTTCTCTAACAAATGTTTACATTTGTCATTTGTTCTCAGAATTCCTATATTTTTCTCCTACATTTCTGTCTAAATACATTGCAATATTGATTTCCTAAGTTTTTTTTCTTTCTTGTTGGTTGTGTATTGGTATGTATGTGTAATATACAGTTTCATGGAATTTATGCATAAATGCATTTCTGTTTGTAAATATTAGTTAATATCAATTATTGTCTTCTCTTTGCTTTTCACTTTATTGTCTTTTGCTCGATTTTTTTCAAGATGGTTTACTTCACAATGTAGCATTATGTTATAAATATTTAAATATGATTTTGAATTTGAGGAATAAGTAACTTTGCCCACAGATTGATTGTTAGAAATTCAATGACTGTTGGTATTTTTTGTTTCCTCTTTGTAGGGACCCATTTGATTGTATAAAGTTAGCTTCACAGAAAAAGATAAATAAAATGTAATGGACATGCCATGGAAAGTTATGCATGTTTAAGAGTATTTGCAGAAATTGAGTAGATTCTCATCTTCCATCTTTACTTTTCATGTTTACATGGTGAGAAAGTATCTTTATTTATTTATTTATTTTTTTTTTTTTTTGGAGAGAGACAGAGAGAGGCAGAGGAAGACAGATAGAAATGGACGAGCCAGCAGCTTCTCAGCTGTTGCGAACAAAATCCAGATGCGTGCGCCCCCTTTTGGCCAAGTGCAGCATTGTGCTCTTGTGTCACTTTGCATCTGGCTAAATGTGGGACCTGGAGATTGGAACCACTGGAGATTGGAACCAGTGTTCTTAGGCTTAGGAGGCAGGCGCCTTAACCACTAAGCCATCTCTCCAGTCCGAGAAAGTATCTTTTTAAAATCTGGAGTTCAACATTTTGTGCTAAATATCTTATCAATGCTCTTTCATTGTCCTTCAGCAAATACAAATTCCCATCAAGTTTTGACAAGGGTCTGCACGAGCTGGCCACATTAATCTGTTGCTTCCACGTCCTAAGTCCAGTCTTAAAAAATCTTCTTTCTTTTCTCCACCCACACACATTTACTTATTATTTTAGATATTCTCAACACTTCTTTCCAAATTTCTGATAATTATAGCCACAGAGACATCTAAGATAAAGTAACAAATGTCCTCTGCAACTCACGCTCCTTCTTCTGACATCCTCTGATGGTCTTCCCTGGGACAGCTTATGGAGACTAGTATCTCTTCCCCACAATCATTCTGTCACTCCACCCTTTGTCACCCTGTGACATCTGATACTACTATGACATCATTTGTAAGTCACTTGTTAGTTTGTAAGTTAACTCCTTTGAAATAAACCACATGATATGAGCATGCATAAAATATGCATGGAAATAAATAGTGTAGATTTTATGTTTTCACCACTGTGCATCCACACTTAGCACACAATTTACTGAACAGATATTGACCTAAACTGTGTTTACTCTGTTTTGGGATCTGGAAGATATAATATGAAATAATTTCAATTTTATCCCAGTTGAATTTTAGATGTGTGATGGCTAATCTTTATTGCCATCTTGGTTGGACTAAGAAACCCCTAGGTAGTTAGTGAGGTATACCTTTGAATGGATCTATGAAGGAATTTTCACAGAGGATGAAGGAAGACCTGCTTAGGATGTGAGTGGCGCTATACCATGGTCTGTGGTACTAGACCGAATAAAAGAGGACAAAGAACAATCCATGAGAGTATACACATCCCTATTTCTCTGCTTCCAGATCCATCCAGATGTGAGAAGGCAGTGATCATGTGTTATGAGTCATGATGGTCTGACCTTTCAAACCATCGCTCAAAATAAACCCTTACTTCCTAAGATTACTTCTAGGCAGGTATCTTGTCATAGCCATGAGAAATGTAATTCAAAATAAATGAAACTTCTGTAGTTAATATTTTATTTTTTACTTTATCTTTTTTTTGGTACATAGAAATTTACATGCCACACATTATGGCATTTTCAAATACAATGTGTTTTAGTTGATTGTCTGTTCTTTCCCCTTTTATATATTGTGTGTGCTTGGTTTTGGCTAGATTTCCAACTTAGTTTAAAAAAAAATAGATAAATCCAACTCACCTTAAAAAACCAGTAGGAATCTCCAAATATCTTAAATGAGGACACTTTCCAGCTTGTGCCCTTCAAAGTCCCTACTATTCACTTCTTAAATCATGCTCTAAGTCTGTAAGTTTAAGGTAAAAAGGTGATTTTTAAAAAAAATATTTTATTTATTTCTATTTATTACAGAGGAAGAGGCAGACAGAAAGAGAGAATGGGTGCTCCAGGGCCTCCAGCCACTACAAATAAACTACAGATGCTTGTGCCCCCATGTACCCCCATGTGCATCTGGCTTACATGAGTCCTGGGTAATTGAACCTGGGTCCTTAGGCTTCCCAGGCAAACACTTTAACTGCTAAGCCATTTCCCCAGCCCAAAATGGTGATTTTTAAATAAACATCAGTGTATGGTCAGGGAGTGAATATACTTTTCAAAAAGAAGTCCTTTTTGAGTTCAAAATTAGGTTATATTGGTCTAAAATAAAGTTGGACTTTTTTTTTTTTTCCTAAAGTACATAGACAGCAAAAAAAAAAAAAAATGCTGTGGACATGTGATTAAGTAGGTAGTCTACACTTGTGCCTGAAAGGGAAGAGAATGCTATAAACCCTGTCTTTAGACCAAGGTAATAAAAATTTACTGCTGCTTTTGTTTTTGTATGATTTAAATTCTCACAACGTTTTCTTTCCCACCTATAAGAACCTTATGTTTTAGTCGGCTATATGTTTTGCTTTTCCCAGGTAGAAAGGAGTTATGTGTAAAAATTTGAGCTGTAAACCATGAATTTGCAGCCTGTGTCTCTTGTATTTCCTAGACTGATAAGGGTGAGGTGAAGCATACATTGATTCACTATATCATAAATAATGAATGCCTATCAATGCTTACATTTTCATAAAATTTTTGAATAAACTGATTCCTTGAAGATAGTATTTGACAAAATTTGAATGATGTACAGAAATTAAAATTTTCTTACCCATCCTCAGCACTGTGCTATTATATTCAGGATAATAAATTTGAGCAGAGATGGATATGCCTAAGGTCTTGTAAGACTGATAAAATTTTGTATAAACACGAACAACCAGTAGCCAAACCCTGATATTTTTCAGTACGGCATGCTAGGTTCTATGCTTGTAAAAGGGTATAGATGGTTTTTTTTCGTACATACAGACATTTTAATAGTCTCAAGTGTTATTCAGATTACTTATAAAATATTGCTTTTGTCCTTTTTATTTTTTTATTTTTTTATTTTTATTTTTTTTTGAGATAGGATCTCACTCTGGCCCAGGCTGACCTGTAATTAACTATGTAGTCTCAGGGTGGCCTTGAACTCAAGCCAATCCTCCTACCTCTGCCTCCCAAGTGCTGGGATTAAAGGCATGCACCACTATGCCCCGCTAATTTTGTCCTATTTTTAAAAGAGGATTTTTATTAGCTATCTGTTTGAAAACCCAATAGAGAATAAGGAAGGTCTTATCCTCCCTGGTCAACATTATTAATAATTTAAATTTTTTTTGTATGTTTTGCCTTTCTTTACATCTTGGTCTTTTTATTTTTCATTATCGATATCATTATGTGGATAACATTTACTTTAAATTAGAAAACAGTAACTATATAATAATCATTATAAATGATTAATAATGCTAAATATATGCTTAATATATTTATAGAATCTTGACCATGATTTCATTCTCCACTTGATGTCATTGACCTCATGTTCCTGGCAAATATTTCTTGATGATAAAGAATGTGTGATGAATTTTTTTAGACATGACATTTTTCTCATTTTCAGATTGCTACACAGTAGTGAAATTACTTGGTCAAAGCCAGCCATCTCTTATCTGATGCACTGGCTGACTCCTGAACACTTAATCATCCCTGGCCCTAGCTTTTTAATAATGAAAAAAAATCACAAATCTGTTCTATGTTCAGATCGTAAAAAATGGTACCCTCCACTTGCAGGGAATTTTGGTGTTGGGTATGGCATGAGTTAGCATAAGAGATAACCCCATTAAACCTCATGCAGATAACTTGAACATAAACTTTCATCTTTTCCCACAAGAAGCCTTACTTGACAGTTCTTATGTACGTAGATTTCTGTCCTGAACTTTTTTTGGTAACTTTTTCAGAAGCAGTTTTCAAATATATTTGTGCATAATAGGAGAGGGAAATTTTTGCCTTCTTCTACATTCTCTTATTAAATTGTGTATATTGACTATATCCAATAATGGGTTTCATTGTGAAATTTCCAAACATGTACATAATGCATTTTTATTATATTCATCTTTCTCTTACTCTCACTTGTTATTCTCACTCCCTTGGGCTACTTGCTTTTCTCAGATAGTCTCCCTTCTACTTTGATGTCTTTATTTTCTTCTAATCTAGATTCTACATATGAGAGGGAATGTGGTATGTGTCTTTTTCAGTTCTATTTATTTTGCTTAATATGATGATCTCCAGTTTAATTTTCTACCAAATAACATAATTTTGTTTATATAGTTGAAGAAAATTTCATCCTTCATATAATTTAGAATAAAACATTATACTTAGCTTTCCTAGTGTACACTGCAGACTTAGTAAATTATCTCTCTAGTTAATGTATAACATATAAGGTGCTATAATAGCTCTGTTGCACTCTTGTGTTGATTCTTGTCTCTTAAATATATAAGATAAGTACTCATCTTCAAAGGGGGAAATTTCTTTTTTATGAAAGAACCCAGCCACTTTGTAAAATTTGGAGTAATATAATATGTTCCCATGAAAATGCTTCCTTTGGGATGGCTTTTGGGGGGATGGTCTGGGGTTTACTAGCCTCTGAGAAGGTAATCCCTCATCTCCAAGTTGGTAATGTCCCTGCTGAGGAATAAAGCCCTTACAATTTTTTTGTTTTGATTTTTAAAGGTAGGGTCTACTCTAGACCCGGCTGACCAGAAATTCACTATGCAATCTCAGGGTAGCCTCCTACCTCTGCTTCCCGAGTGCTGGGCTGCCACCATGCCCAGTTATTCCTCACAGTTCTGATGACAGAGTAAAATAAATTTGAAGCCTTTGTCTTACAATTGGCCTCTTTAAAATATATAACTACATAAGCTTATATAAGCATATAATCATAAATTATTTTTCAAATATTTTATTTATTATTATTTATTTATTTGACAGAGAAAGAGAGGGAGAGAGAGAGAATGGGCATGCCAGGGCCTCTAGCCACTGCAAACGAACTCCAGATGCGTGCACCCCCTTGTGCATCTGGCTAACATGGGTTCTGGGGAATAGAACCTGGGTCCTTTGACTTTGCAGGCAAACGCCTTAACCTCTAAGCCATACCTCCAGCCCCCTAAATTATTTTTTGAATTAATTTCTTCTAAATCTGTTTAGATTTGGTTTCAGGGAAACATAAAACAGTATAAGATCCTTTCAATATTTCAAACACAGTATAAGATCCTTTCAATATTTCAAACACATGTTGTTGAAATTAGATCTTGGGTTTGATCAAGGTCATTGTCATTGAAATTTACTATTTAATTTGATATTAGTCCAAATTATATAACTAAAATACAAGTGAGAAGACCAACATTCTTTAGAATAAGAATGTTTTTATCTATGTAAGCTTTACTGATGAAGGACCCTTCTCTAATCTCTCCAGATTAAGATGATAGCTGCTTATTACCACTAAATGCATTTCCTTTTAGCACCTTGGTCTTCTTATGTCAACAACTGTCCTCCACTGGGTAGAATGAAGGCTACTTAACAAAGCAAAGTTCTTCATCTATTCAAATGTTGACTGTGCATTCCCATCTCAAGCTTTTCGATTTGCCACGTTCTTTTCCTAGAATACTTATACCATTGTTCATTTATTTATCCAATACAAATTTGCTAAGTGTGTATTCAGTGACTCGCATACTATATAAATATTGAAAAATCTTTTAAAGCTAGAGAGGTGATGTAGCAGTTAAGTACGTGTGTGTGTGTGTGTGTGTGTGTGTGTGTGTGTGTGTGTGTGTGTAAAGCCCTGAATGTATCTCAGAGAAGGAACCAAAGAGAGATTGACATTTTCACAATATTGATTCTTCCAATCCAAGTACATGGGATGTTGTTCCATTTCCTTGTGTCTTCTAGAGATCCTTCACTTCCTTGGTTAATTTTATTCCAAGGTACTTTTTTTTGAGACAGTTGTGAATGGGAGAGATTCCCTGATTTCATCCTCCACATGTATGTTGTTAGTATATAGGATGGCTACTGATTTCTGTGTGTTTATTTTGTATTCTGCTATGTTGGTAAAAGTGATTATCAGCTCTAATAGTTTGCTGGTAGAGTCTTTAGGGTCCTTTATATATAGAATCATATCATCTGCAAATAATGATAATTTGATCTCTTCCTTTCCAATTTGAATCCCTTTTATGAGTGTCTCTTGCCCTATTGCTATAGCTAAGACTTCCAGTACTATATTAAATAAAAGTGGGGACAGTGGACACCCTTGTCTTATTCCTGAATTTAGAGGAAAAACTTCAAGTTTTTCCCCATTTAGTATTATGTTTTCTGTAGGTTTGTCATAAATAGCTTTTATTATGCTGAAATATGTTTCTTCTATTCCCAGTTTCTATACTACTTTTACCATGAAGGGATGTTGGATTTTATTGAATGCCTTCTCTGCATCTATTGAGATGATAATGTGATTTTTGTCCTGCAGACCATTTACATAACATATTACATTTATCGATTTGCATGTTGTACCATTCCCGCATCTCTGGAACAGCCTACTTGGTTGGGGTGAATAATCTTTCTGATATACTCTTGTATTCTGTTTGCCAATATATTTTTCAGAATTTTTGGAACTATGTTCATCGGGGAGATTGGTTTGTAATTTACATTTTTTTGTTCTGTCTTTGTCTGGTTTTGGTATCACGGTGATGCTGGCTTCATAGAAGGAGTTCCTTTCCTATTTTATGGAAAGGTTTGAGAAGCATGAATGTCTGGTAAAATGCACCATTGAATCTATCTGGGCCTGGACTTTTTTTAGTTGGGAGACTTTTTATAACAGTTTGGATCTCTGTAATTGTTATAGGTTTATTTAAATGCTTTATCTCATCTTGATTTAATTTTGGTAGCTGATGTGAATCAAGAAAATCATCCATTTGTTTCAGATTTTCAAACTTAGAGGAATATATATTCTTAGAGTATATCCTTATGATTTTCTTAATTTCTTTGGTAGCTGTTGTAATGGTGCCTTTTTTCATCTCTAATTGTAATAATTTTTTGTCTCTTCTCTCTTTCTTCTGGTCAGATTTGCTAAGGGTTATCAATCTTGTTTATCCTTTCAAAGAACCAACTCTTTGTTTCATTGATTATTTGGATATTTTTTGTTTCTATTGCATTAATTTCTGTCCTAATCTTCATTATTTCTTCCCATCTACTGATTTTTGATTTGCCTTGTTCTTCTTTTTCCAAGGTCTTAAGGTGAAGACTTTAAATTGTTTACTTGTGAACTCTCTAATTTCTTGATATAGGCACTTAGAGCTATAAATTTTCCTCTTAGGACTGCCTTCATTGTGTCACACAGGTTTTGGTATGTTGTATTCTTATCATCATTTGATTCTATGAATTTATTGATTTATTATTTTTATTTCTTCAATGATCCATTCATCATTCAATAGTGTACTGTTTAGTGTCCATGAATTTGTGTATGCTTTTTCTCTCTAACTGCTTTCAATATATTTTCTTTGGTTTGTGTGTTTAGTAGTTTAATTATAATATGGCAAGGAGAGGTTCTTTCCAGCTTTTGTCTGTTTGGTGTCCTAAAAGATTCTTTTATCTGTATTGGCATTTCTATCCCAGGTTGGGAAATTTTTTTTTCTATGATTTTTGTTGAAAACACCTACTAAGTCTCTGGATTGAAATTCTTCTCCTTCTACTATACCCTGAATTCTTGTGTTTGATCTTTTCATAGTGTCCTGGATATCTTGAAATTCACATTCATACCTTCCTATTAGCTTTTCTTTCTCTTTGTTGGACTGTATTAGGTCTGTCATCTGGTCTTCTGGTTTAAATATTCTGCTCTCTCCTTCACAAATTCTACTGGTGAGACTTTCCACAGAGTTTTTTATTTGACTGACTGTGTTCTTCAGGTGTAGAATTTCAGCCTGGCTTTTCTTCAGTATTTCTATTTCTTTATTCATGTCTTTTAATGACCTCCTTATTTCATTAAGCTGGTTTCCTATGTTCTCTTTTAGGAGTTTGTTTTCTTCTTTGATTCCTTTGATTTCTTCTTTGATTTCATATATATATATAATTTGAGAGAGAGAGAGAATGGGCATGCCAGGGCCTCTTAGCTGCTGTGAACAAACTCCAGACATGTGCGCCCCCTTGTGTGCATATGTGACATTGCGTGCTTGCATCACTTTTGTGTCTGGCTAAACATGGGACCTGGAGATTCGAATGTGCATTGTTAGGCTTCTCAGGCAGACGCCTTATCTGCTAAGCCATCTCTCCAGCTCTCTTCTTTGATTTCTTTGATTATAGATAAAATCATTTATTTTTGAAATCTTTGTCAGGCATTTCATCTAAAACAGTCTCAATGGTGATCATTTCTGATAGATTTGTAATTTTTGGTGGGATTGTATGGCTTTGATTCTTTGTGTCTCTTATATTATAATGTAGCGACTTTTGTATCCTGAATTGATTTGATGCTTGGGTTTTCTACTTATTGGCAATGTTCTTAGATGTGGCAATCCACCTTTATATATTTTCAGGATATAAGTTTAAGGTACCTAGTATAGCTCTTGTACCCTAATCCAAGCTCCTCACTGGGATTATGCCATTTTCCCCTTTCTAGTGAATCTTGGCCGCTCCTGTTTCTCTGCTGTGTCGAAGAATAACCTATAATCCTTCACCTTTCACAAGAAGAGTGTATTTTGCTGTAATTTTGTTTAAGTCCCTCCATAGGCTGGATTTGTGTGGTTCCTATGCTGCCATCTAACCTTGAAGTCATGTTACTCAATTTGACTAGCCAGAAAATAGCTCTGAAGACCCTATTGCTGAAGATACCATAAGCCATGAACACAAGACATCAAGAGGTCATGCTGGAATTTACAAGGAAGCCAGGTCCCTGATGTCCAGCCTTTATATTGATGGAAAGTGAGCTCCTGGGGGATAAGGGCCACCAACAGTGTGAATAAGTAGAAGATCCATGTAGCTATGAAATCAACCAGCTGGACAAGATTTATACATCTTTGCAATACATCTTTGCACAATGCCTATATGGGTAAGCAAAATCTCTCTGATTAGATAAAAGGCCTGTTCAGTGATAGAGATCTAAAAGCTGGTACTGGGGGGCTGGAGAGATGGCTTAGCGGTTAAACGCTTGCCTATGAAGCCTAAGGACCCCGATTCGAGGCTCAGTTCTCCAGGACCCATGTAATCCAGATGCACAAGGGAGCTGCACACATCTGGAGTTCGTTTGCAGGGACTAGAGGCCCTGGCATGCCCATTCTCTCTCTCTCTCTCTATCTGCCTCTTTTCTCTCTGTCTGTCTGCCACTCTCAAATAAATAAATAAATAAATAAATAAAAATAAAAAAAATTTAAAAGCTAGTACTGGGAACCACATCAGAATCCTATGGATATAATGGTCATAGAGCCCAGACAGAAGCTCCCACTAGTCTTTGGCCAAAAAAGTGACTATACCAATCAAAATGTCTCTTAATTAGGGGCTGGAGAAATGGCTTAGTGGTTAAGGCATTTGCCTATGAAGCCAAAGGACCCTGGTTCGATTCTCCAGGACCCACATAAGCCAGATGCACAAGGGGCACATGCATTTGGAGTTCATTTGCAGTGGCTGGAGACCCTGGCATGCCCATTCTCTCTCTGTGTCTGCCTGTCTTCTCTCTCTCTCTCTCTCTGCTTGCAAATAAATTAAAAAATTAAAAAAATGTCTCTTAATTAATTATGTTTACCCCTTTAATTTATGCTGATCTACCCTGTTAATTTATATTACTCTTACTCTTAGTTGGAAATGCTGTTTTTTTTTTTTTTTTTTTTTTTTTTTTTTAATAAAGATGTCAAGGAAAACTGGGAAGAATCAAAGTCCATCAATATGACAAAATAGCTGACTGCCTAGCATGAGGTGAGCCACTTTGAACACATCTGCCAGAGCCCAGGAGACACCTCAGAGTAATTGGACATTAAACATGAGTGCTGCTCTCACTGCTAGCCTGACAACTTGCTTCAGGGAGACAGTGATAGATACTGAGGACACTCAAAACTCATCAAAGTAAAAACACAGAGTTGTATAAAGCTGCACACTAGAGTAGACTTATAACTCACCTGCCAAGGCTCAGGGAACATTATGGAGGAAGGAGTAGAAAGATTGTAAGAGCTATGGGGTAGGAAGCAGTATTTTGAAGCATTGCCCCCAACACAGAATGAATTCTGCATGCTTAAACCTATGGTGAATACCAGTAGCCACACTGGAATGAGAGTGGAGAAGAGGGAATATGAAAGGATTACACAGGATAAATAGCATCAACACTTAATTTTTCCATAGATAAAGTTCCCAGTTAACAAAATATTTAAAAAGAAGTAGCTCTAAAAAATATAACATTGAGAAGTCATATTTCCATCTTTCAAACACTCCTTGGTATGCAGCTCAGATCCTGGTACAAATTAGATTTCAATAAAGTTAGTGGCTTCTAGTTTCATGAAAGGCTTATATTATGTTGAGTGAATTTCATACTTCTTCCCTGAGTGCAGAGCATCAGGGATAACAACACTATAATGCTGTTGAAATACAAAGCCAGGATCTTTGAAAGTTCCAATTCAGCAACCCCAATGGATCTAAAACTGAAGGTAATATTAACAGCTAGTCTAACATCTATAATATAGAGGTAAAATTTTAATTAAGCCCAGCACAAGTCTAGAAGCTAAATTTTGTTTTTAATTCCTAAAAGCTCAGGTATCCTCTGAAACACAGATCTGCCTTGTAGATTTATAGAAAAGCAGGAAAATGAGTCCTAAATCAATGTGCCTTTATATAGACTTTAAAAAACATTGAAAGTGGGCTGGAGAGATGGCTTAGCTGTTAAAGCGCCTGCCTGCTAAGCCTAAGAATGCTGGATCCAATCTCCAGAGGTTCCAATCTCCAGGTGCCACGGAGCCAGATGCAAAGTGACGTAAGGGCGCAATGCCGCACTTGACACAAGAGGGCGCACACATCTGGATTTCGTTCACAGCAGCTGAGAGACTGCTGGCGCGCCCATCTCTGTCTGTCTCCCTCTCCCTCTCTGTTTCTCGCTGTGTCTCTCTCCAAAAAAAAAATAATAATAATAATAATTAATTTTAAAAATTAAAAAAAAAACATTGAAAGTGATAAATACATCAAGGTTCTCCTCTAATATTTAAATGTAAAGGAACCAACAGATATATAGAATGGAATATCCTTGAAAATCAAGAAAATATTATCTAAACTAATCACAAATAGAGGAAAGTATTGGGAAAAGATAATTTCTCAAATATCAAGGAACACTTCCATAGTGGTCATATCTGGTTAGAAAGGTGCACCACACTGTTTTCTGTTATATTAGTTGTTGAGCTGTCCTTCACTCTTACAACCTCAACCCATCTAAGAGGGCTGACACCCATTGAATATTAACAAGCAAACAATTATTGGGAGTAACCTCATATTAATCACCATGGAAACTAAGAAAACATAGATGGGACAATGTTAAAATTTATCATCAGTGAAGACCTATCTCACTAAAGGGGTTGGGAGAGAAGTGGCATGCAAAGATTGAATTTCATGGAAGAAGAATGAAATTGTGGCTGAAATGTGAACAAAGACCTACTTATGAGATTTTTATTCTAATGATAAGAAATAGAATTCTATGAATACATGGTATGTAGCTAGCAATAGTCTATCTACCATCTTCAAACCTTTGAGATTCCCAGGCCCCAACTTTATTTAAACTATGATAACCAAAATTCAAATATTTTCTAAGGTAAAGACACATAGCAGGCAAAATTATGCCAAAGGTAACATTGTATTTCAGGAAAAATAGTGCAATGGAGACAAATCTCCCCTTTCTTCAGTTGGAATCTAGTGTCAGGTAGGGACTTCATCATTTATTTATCCCTTTGAGTAAATTAATTCAGTTTATTTTTTAGAGTGATAAGATTGACAGGTATAGAGAATAACTTAGGGTATGAAGTAGGACCCAAGACAGTCTCTTTTCAAAAACACTGTGATGATGTCAACTAAGTTTAAGGATGTAACATGGTTGCCAGCATCATAAGACAATGAATGGGTCATGGAAGAGATCAAAAAGGAAATTGTAAAATTTCTAGAACTGAATGATAATGAAAACTCATAATACCAGAATTTATGGGATACAATGAAGGCAGTCCTAAGGGGAAAATTCATAGCACTAAATGCCTTCATATCAAAGATGAAAAGCCAGGTGTGGTGGTGCATGCTTTTAATGCCAGCACTAGGGAAGGAGATGTAGGCAGACTGCCATGAGTTCGAGGCCACCCTGAGATTATATAGTGAATTCCAGGTCAACCTGGGATCAAGTAAAACCCTACCTCGAAAAACAAAAAACAAACAACAAACAAACAAACAAAAAAACTAAGACCATCCAATCCTAAGATCTCCAGAGAGAAAAAAAATTAAAATCAGAGCAGAAAATAATGAATTGGGAATTAAGAAAACAATTAAAAAGATTGACAAAATGAAGAGCTTATTCTTCAAAACAAAACAAAACAACAACAACAGATAGATAAACCCATGGCCTATCTGATCAAAAGAAAAAATGAGAAGTCTCAATTTCACAAGATCAGAAATGAAAATGGAGAGGTCATAACTGACACCAATGAAACTGGAAGAATCGTCAGGATATACTTCCAAAACCTCTATTCCAAAAAACTGGGTAATCTGGAAGAAATGGATGAATTTCTATACACATCCTACCTATGAAAACTAGGCAGATAAACTTCCTAAACAAACTTATCACTTCAAATCACATTGAAGATGTAATTAACAACCTCCTAACCAAAGAGTCCAGGACCTGATAGATTCTCAGCCAAATTCTGAAATAAATAAATAAATAAATAAATAAATAAATAAATAAAAGACTGATTGAGAGGGGAAAGGAGTATAGACAGTGGAGTTGCAAAGGGGTAAGTGGGGGGAACTATCATGGTTTATTGTCTATAAGGAAGTTGTCAATAAAAAATTTAAAAATTAAAAAAAAAGACATTTGAAAGAATACAGTGTCACCAAGATGTGTGTGTGCATTTTTGATAAATGACAATGTTATTTCTACATAATGCAGCCACTCTTGACCAGATCAGATATAATTATGAGGAAACAAAGAACTATACATTTCTACCCATAATGCTTCTTTCCATTACAGGATGCTGATCCAATAGCACTCATTGTTGGAAATAAAACCGTTTCCGCTCTCCTGCAACACAAACGTGTGTGTGTGTGTGTGTGTGTACATCTCCACATACTGTGTCTCCATACCAATTATCCTGAGAACATTGCCTTTATTTGTTAATTGTGACTTTTACTTACAGAGTTTTGTTTATAATGCTGGTTAGTTTTTGAGGAGGTGCCGTTTCCTTGCTGGCCTCCTATTTAGAGTGGTTTTATAGAGTGTACTCTCTTGAGGATTTCATGGTAGATATGTACAATAGGAAACACAAAATATACATGTCAGGGATTTTCTTCTCCAGAGAGAAAGAACCAAGAACAAAAAAGTGTTGTTATTGTTAATTGAAGCTCTTGCTAATATGTTTAAAAGTACACATCTGACCAGTCCCTCTTTCTTTCAAATGCATACAAATATTCGTTCATCTTCGCAACTTCACCTCTAAGAAATCTTCCCCAGAAAAGTTTTGCATCAAGATCCTGAAGTTTTTGATACAAAATCAGATACCAGAATAATAAATTTGATGATACATTGGAAAGTTATGAAGGAAGACAAAAGTTTTTTTTTTTTTTTTTTTTTTTTTTTTAGAGAGAGAGGACAGAGAAAAATATTCTTGGTGAAGAATACAGAAAAAAAAAAAAAGTATACAAGCAGGGACTGGAGAGATGGCTTAGTGGTTAAGCACTTGCCTGTGAAGCCTAAGGACCCTGGTTTGAGGCTCAATTCCTCGGGGACCTATGTAAGCCAGATGCATACTGTGGCACTTGCGTCTGGAGTTCGTTTGCAGTGGCTGGAGGCCCTGGTGCACCCATTCTTTCTCTGTGACTCTCTCTCTTTTCTCTCTCTCTCTCTCTCTGTGTCACTCTCAAATAAATAAATAAAAATAAGCAAAATTAAAAAAAAACAAAAATCATCATCATCATCAATCAATAAATAAAATAACAGAAGTGGTATTTTCTCAAAAAAGCATACAAGCAGAGCTGATAGATATTAATTGAAACTTATGATTTATTTTATAGAGATGTAAAGGTTGTAATGGTATTTTAATATGAAATTTGCTGTAAGGGTGTACTTTAATATAAGTAGTACAAAGGCCATTTAATGAGCACTACCAGGAGGCCGCTGTTGGGATGGAGGTGCTGACTTACCTGGATGTTGTCAGTATTTGCCACTGAAAGCATAACTGAAAATTGCTACTTGCTGACGGACTCCCATTGAGCCTCCCATGAGATCTGCTCACACCAGTGGCTGTTCAATATGCGCTTCCCTCAGTGTACAAGCACCCAGAATTTTTGTGAGAATGGTTGAACTTGTGGTTTAACAGTATGATAATTCAACTTCTCTTTACTGAGTTTATTTGATCACATCCTTGTAAGTAACAATATTAAGGACATTACTTCCCTTCTGCATTCAAATCTCCATCTGAATGTGTTTCTAGGAAGATGACTCAAGCCACAAATTATATCTTAGACTAGGATATGTTAAAACACACACACACACACACACACACACACACACACACACACACTTGTGGATCCGTTCTTCCAGTAGTTTGGAGTGTCTGTCTGTTACATGTTCTGGATAATAATCAAAATACTCACTGGCTGGAGAGGCTGCCAAACCTGCAGGACCCAATTTCAGGATGGTTAATGCCGTAATATCCACATGGAAATGTTCTAAAGACACTGCAAGGAAGTGAATGATCTGATGGCTCTTGGAATTGTTTCACAGAGAGGTTGATACTTGACCTAATGGGAAGGCTTTCATAATTTCCCAAGAGAGGAAGCAGAAGAAGTCACATGAGGGAAGGTACAAAGTCCTTAGTGTCTGTGCCTTTAGTGAATGCACAGCTGGTAGTTTGATGTGGTTGGAATGCTGAATGGATGAGAGTCATAGCCAGTGAGTGAAACCATAGGAAATCTCTAGATTTTTCCACTTATCAGCTTAGTGTAGACATTGCCAAAAAACATTAGAAAAGCTCATTATTTTTTTAATGGAAGGGAGGTGATATAGGCAGATATTTATTTATTTTTCATTAGTTATGGACATACTCACTATGTAAACAGCACATGTTGGTACCATCCTGTCCCTCATCCCTGCCCCCCCCACAAAGGGACCCTTTTCATTGGGGATGAATGTCAACCCCATGGGGATTGTGGGTCATGAATTGAGGGGGCAGCTGTCAGTTATGGGGAAGAGGCAATGCCTCAGTGCATAATGTCCCAAATTGTGGCTCTAACAATCTTTCTGCCCCCTCTTCTGCAAAATTCCCTGAGCCATGTTGGGTGTGTTTTAAGTTTACTGCAGTGATGGGCTCTTGGGAGCCTCTGGATCTCTGGTTTGGTGGGTGTTGAGTGTCCTCAGTGTCTATCTCCTTCACCCTTGAGCTAATATCAGGTTCACTGGGAAAGCAGCACTCTTACTCATTTTCCCAATCACTCCCTGGCTTCAGGTGGGGCTGGTGTGGAATGCAATGAATGATTTAATTCCTCAGGTCCTATTCCCATCAGAAAAAAGAGAAGCAGATTCTCTAACAGAGAATGAAGTCAGCACAGGTTAAATGGGATAACCATTATTAAGTTAGAATTTAATGGATTTAGACACTCTTATATCCCAATTGGATGGAGCTTGATATTGGAAAACAAAATTGTTATTTGCATATAATTCTAACTTGTTTCCCAGTTCCAAATATGGTTTCCCTTCCACTGAGCAGTTCTGTTAGCCAATCCAATGCAGTTGGTTACCCATCATGGCTGTGTGCCATTATTGCACTTCTGTGAGCATCATTTCAGGTTGTTTGCCTCTGTGTAGCTTAGACCTCAATTTGCTAGGACAGATGTGGGGCATCCCCCCCCCCACCTCAGTAGCTCATGTAGTGCCTTCCAGCACTAGATGGGCTAACTGTCTGGGAACTGGCTGTCTTCCAGATTCCAGTAGGTCTCTCCATGCTCGGTGCTGTATATGGTGTCTCCAGTAGTAGGGTTTTACCATTAACTTCTGTTGGGTAATCAAGTGCTCTGACAGAAGTTGGTCATGTTTTAGGTGACCTTTTAGGTCTCTGATCAACAGGTCATTGTGGGTGTTAACCACATCCTGGTACTGGGAGTTACAGACCAGCATCAAGGGAAAAGAAAGAAGAAAAAGAAAGAAAACCAAAAGAAAGAAAGAAGGAAAGAAAGAAAATATAGAGAGGAGAAATTTAAGGTTAGACTTCATCTCCCCCTCTCCAGGGCCCTTCAATTTAGGTGCTCCCCCTAAAGCTCTATTGAGGGTTCAACCTTTTTGTCTGTCTTCCAGGATATAGAATTCTATGGTACGAGTTCTATTTGGGTTTAGTTTTGTGTTTCTCTCCCCTCCAACACACACTTACCCTCCCCTCAAGCCCTACCCTCACTATTGTCCCAGCCTCAAGATGCCTATTAGGTATGTCAGGATCTCAGGTTGGTCAAGA
This sequence comes from Orientallactaga sibirica, assembly GCA_036365145.1. NCBI lineage: Eukaryota > Metazoa > Chordata > Mammalia > Rodentia > Dipodidae > Orientallactaga > Orientallactaga sibirica. Next base: position 17,377,986 of record JAEOAD010000015.1, read on the forward strand.
TTAGGAGCCTCAAATCAGTGAGACCATGTGATGATTGTCATTCTGTGATTGTGTGAGTTTACTGAGTGTCTGTGCCTTTAGTGAATGCACAGCTGGCAGTTTGATGTGGTTGCAATGCTGAATGGATGAGAGCCATAGCCAGTGAGGGAAACCATAGGAAATCTCTAGATTTTTTCCACTTATCAGCTTAGGGCAGACATTGCCAAAAAACATGAGATGTTGCAAGAACAGTGAATTTTCTACAAATTTAATTGTGTCATTTTTTTTTTTTTTATGCGGAGTAGAATACCATCATGTAGTTATACCACATCTTGGTTATCCATTCATCCAATGATGAGCAACTGGGTTGATTGCAGTTCTTAGCTATTATGAATTGAGCAGATATAAACATGGTTGAGCAAATCTCCCTAAACTGAGGCTTGGAGCTTTTAGGGTAAATGCCTGATAAGGGAAAAACTGGATCTGTTGGTAGGTCTACAGTCATCCTTTTCAGGAGTCTCCATATTGCTTTCCATAGTGGTTGTACCATTTCACATTCCCACCAACAGTGAAAGAGGGTTCCTATTTCTCAACAACCTCACTAGCATTTGTTTTCATTAGTTTTTTAATGTTTGCTATCCTTACGGGGGTAAGGTGGAATCTCATAGTTCTTTTAATTTGCATTTCCCTGATGATTGGGGATGTTGAACACTTTCTTAAGTGTGTGTTTTCCATTTATATTTCTTCCTCTGAGAACTCCCTGTGCAGTTCTCTACCCCATTTTGTGAGTGGGTTGTTTGATGTTTTATTGTTTAGGCTTTGGAGTTCTTTGTAAATTCCAGAAATTAGGCCTATGTCAGTTGTATAGCTGGCAAAAATTTTCTCCCATTCTGTGGGTAATCTGTTGGCTTTGGTTATTCTATATTTGTCTGTGAAAAAACTCTTCAGCTTCATGAGATCCCAGTGGTTGAGTGATTGTTTAATTTTCTGAGCTGCTGGGGTTTTGTTCAGGAAGTCTTTTCCCACCCCTATATCATGGAAGGTTCCTCCTATTTTTGCTTCCAGTAGTAGCAGAGTTTTCAGTTTTATGTTGAGATCTTTGATCCATTTGTACTTGATATTTGTGCAAGGTGAGATTTTTGGATAGAGTTTAATTTTTCCTACATATGGTTGTCCAGTTTTTCCAGCACCATTTGTTGAAGATGCTGTCTTTTTTCATGTATACATTGATAGGGCCTTTGTCAAATATCAAGTAGCTGTAGTTACTTAACCCAAAGTCCAGGTCCTCTATTCTGTTCCATTGGTCTATATTCCTGTTTTGATGCCAGTAGCATTTTGTTTTTATTACTATGGCTTTGTAGTATAGCTTTAGATCAGGTATGGTGATGCCTCCAGAGGTGTTTCTTTTGCTGAGGATATGCTTGGATATCTAAAGGCCTTCTTCCATTCTATATGAATTTTGAGATAATTTTTCTATCTCTGTGAAGGAAGCAGTAGGGATTTTTATTGGTATTGCCTTAAATCTATATAATGCTTTTGGTAAGATTGCCATTTTCACAATGTTAATTCTGCCTCTCCAGGAGCATGAGAGGTCTTTCCATTTTTGCAGGTCCTCCTCAATTTCTTTCTTGAGTGTTTTTATGTTTTCATTGTAGAGGTCTTTCACTTCCTTGGTTAATGTTATTCCAAGGTATTTTATTTTATTTTTTTTTTTGTTGCTATTGAAAATTGGACAATGTTGCTTATTTCTTTTTCTGTATCTTTGTCTTTTGCATAAACAAAGGCTACTGACTTTTGGGCATTGATCTTGTATCCTGCTACTTTGTTGAAGGAGTTAATCACTTATAAGAGTTTTGAGATGGAGGTCCTTGTGTGTCTCATGTCATCTTTGAATAGGGCTAACTTAACATCTTATTTTCCAATTTGTATCACTTTCATTTCTTTCTCCTGCCTTATTGCTTGAACCAGTACTTCTAATACGATGTTGAAGAGCAGAGGAGAGAGTGGACACTCCTGCCTTGTTCCTGATCTCAATGGGAATTCCTTCAGTCTTTCTCCATTAAGTATTACTTGGGCTTTAGGATCTTTATATATAGCCTTTATTATGTTGAAATATAAACCATCCATGCCTATTCTCTCAATGTTTTGATCATGAAGTGATGTTGTATTTTGTCAAAGGCCTTTTCTGCATCTATCAAAATGATCATGTGGTTTTTGTGTGTAAGCTTGTTTATGTCTTGTATTACATTGACAGATTTCTGTATGTTGAACCACCCCTGCATTCCAGTGAAGAAGCCTACTTGATCAAAGTGGATAATGCTTTTGATGTACTGTTGAATTCGGTTTGCAAGGATTTTGTTCAGGATCTTTGCATCTATGTTCATCAGGGAAATAGGCCTATAATTTTCTTTTTTGTGGCATCTCTGCCTGGTTTTGGCATTAGGGTGATGCTAGCTTCATAGAAAGAGTTGGGGATCTTTCCCTGTTCTCCAATTGTGTGGCACAGTTTGAGAAAAATTGGTTTCAGTTCTTCCATGAATGTTTGATAGAATTCAGCTGAGAAGCCATCTCATCTTGGATTCGTCTATTTGGGGAGGTGTTTAATTACCTCTTCAGTCTTGAAGAGTGTGATAGGTTTGTTTAGGAGATTAATCTGCTCTGAGTTTTGCTTTGGTAGGTGGTATGTGTCCAGGAATTCATCCATTTCCTCCATATTCTCCTGTTTTGTGGAGTAGAGGTTTTTGAAATAAGCCCTGATGATTCTCCCAATTTTAGTTATGTCTGTTGTGATCTCTCCTTTTTTATTTCTAATTTTGTTAATTTTAAGCCTATCTTTTTTTTTTTTTTTTTTTTTTTTTTTTTTTTGCTTGATCAATTTGGCCAGGGGTTTATCAATCTTGTTAATTTTTTCAAAGAACCAGCTCTTTGCTTCATCAATTTTCTTAATTGTATTCTCAGTTTCCAATTCATTAATTTCTGCTCTGATCTTAATTATTTCTTTCTATCTGGAGCTTTTTGGGTTGGCTTCTTCTTATTTTTCCAATGTCTTTAGGTGGATGGTTAGGTTATTGATTTGGGATCTCTCTGTGTTTGTTATGAAGGCATTTATTGCTATGATTTTCCCCCTAAGGGCTGCCTTCATTGTGTCCCAAAAGTTTTGGTATGATGTGTTCTCATTGTTGTTCAATTCTAGAAATTTTGCAATTTCATTTTTTATTTCATCCACAACCCATTTATTTGTTTAAAAGTGTGTTCAGTTTCCAGTAGCTAGAGGGATTCCTGGCATACTTTTTGTTGTTAATTTCTAGCATTACAGCATTGTGGTCTGATATCATGCAAGAAATTAAATCAATTTTCCTAAAAATATGGAGGCAGATTTTGTGGCCCAATATATGATTTATTTTAGAGAAGGTTCCATGGGCTGCTGCGAAGAATGTGTAATCTGTAGATTTTGTGTAGAATGTTCTGTAGATGTCTGTTATATCTAGTTGCTCTATGGTGATGTTAGCTCTCTTACTTCCTTATTAATTTTTTGTTTTTGGATGATCTATCTATTGCTGATAGAGGAGTATTGAAGTCCCTGACAATGATGGTGTTGGTGGTTATTTCTGTTTTGTTGTCAAGTAGACTTTGTTTTATAAATTCTGGTGCACCTGTGTTTGGTGCATAAATATTGATGATTATGATATCCTCTTGTTGGATTGTTCCCTTCATAAGTAAGAAGTGGCCTTCTTTATCTTTTTTGATTACTTTTGGATTGAAGTCTATTTTATCTGATGTTATTTAGTATAGCAATGCCTGCTTGTTTCTCATTTCCGTTTGCTTGGAATATCATTTTCCACCCTTTCACCCTGAGAAGGTATCTTTCGTGGTGAGGTGGGTTTCTTGAAGACAGCAGATTGAGGAGTTTAATTTTCTGATCCATCCTGTCAGTTTATGTCTCTTGATGGGTGAATTAAGGCCATTAATGTTAAGAGTAATAACTGTGAGGTTTGATTTAATCCCTGCCATGTTGTGGTGGTTTGGTGTTTGTTTGTTTGTTTTGGACTTTGAAGGGTTGTTTGTTTTTATTGCCTTCTCTGAGTTTGGTTATTGTGATCTGCTTATTGTAGATTCTTGAGGTTGATTATTTGATTCTTCTATGTGGAGAATTCCTGAAGTACTCTCTGTAGATTTGGCTTTGTGTTCATATAGTTGTACAGCTGTGTTTTATCATGGAAAGTTTTTCTTTCACCATCTATTATGAGGGATGTTTTTTCTGGGTAGTGTAGTTTGGGTTGGAAGCCATAAATTCTTAGACTTTGCAGTGTTCCATTTCAGGCCCTTCTGGCTTTGATTGTTTCCATTGAGAATTCCGAAGTAATTCTGATGGGGTTACCTTTATGTTGTTTCTCCCTAGCTGCTTTTAGGACTTTCTCCTTCTTATCAATATTTAGGGTTTTAATGATAATATGTCTTGGAGAATTTCTACTTTGGTCCAGTCTGTTTGGAGTTTGGTTAGCTTTTTGTACCTTGATGGGGCTTTCTTTTGAGAGATTGGGAAAGTTCTCTTCATTAATTTTGTTGAATAATTTCTCCATGCCTTTGGTCTGAATTTCTTCCCTTTCTGGTATTCCCATGATCCTAATGTTGGAATGTTTAAGACTATCCTACATTTCCTGATGTTCTGTTCACAATTTTTTTTTTTAATTTATTGAATCTATTGGATTCATATGCTGTTTCTCTGTTCTGTCTTCCAGTTCTGAGTGTCTGTCCTCCACATGGCTGACTCTATTCTTGAGAGCTTCTATAGAGTTTTGGGTTTGTTCAATTTGGTTTTTATTTTCTACTGACTTTTTATGTATAGTTTCAAATCCACTGTTGAGTTACCTTTTCACATCATTTTCTTATTTTTTTAGTGCTTCTTGGAATTCATCCTTGTATTTATTTATGTCTTCATTGAACTTAGCCAGCTGGTTATTGAGGTCCTCTCTTTTTTCGCTCTCCTTCAGGTCATTTAATTTTTTTTTTTTGAGTCCTTCTGGTTCTTTTCTATTAGATCTAATCTCCTGAGAATAGCATTCATACAATTATTGGCCCTTTGTTGATTTTATGCAAATTCTGCTCTTTTCTTGGCTAGGGTTGCATTGCTTATGTCTTCATTTTGGGGTTCTGATCCTATTATCTCTTCTATGCTTTAGTTAGAGATATCCATTGTGGGACTGGGTAGTCTTTTTGGATTTACTTGCATTTGATTTTTCATGTTATTTCTTTCATGCTGTGGTCTGCCCATCACAGTGAAGGAATCTTGTTAACTGTAGCAGGAAGCTTTAGTTTACCCTGAAGTGTCTTCAGTGAGTATTCCCTCATACCCATGAGGGTATGATGAAGGTCTGATAATGGGGCTTGTTCTTTGGTGGTTCAGGGTATGGGAGTGCATGGTCAGGTGGCCTGAGGGGCAGGGGATGGGGACAATGGGTCAAAACAGACTGTTGTTACATCTGGGCTGCAGAGGTGGGGAGTATGGGAATGTGTGGTTTTTCTCTGACTCAGAGAGTTCAGGGGATGGAACAGTGGGGCATTGGGACTATATTGCAGGGAGTGGCTGGGATTGCAGGGTCCTTTGACAAGCAGATCAGGGATATGGGATTGCCACAGGTCAGGTGAAGTGCATGGGGGTGATTTGGTGATGGTCCAGATGTGGTGGCAGGAAAGGGAAGGGAATGGTGAAAAATAACTTTTTGGCCTGGGTCTGGGTCAGGGAAGGGGGGAGAGAGTGTGGGGCAGCATTGGGGATGGAGTTTGGCCTTTGATTTGTTAGTTCCCATGCCCTGGGATGGGGTTCCTGTTCCCACACCCAGGGGTGGGGCCAACAGAAGCAATGGGGATGGAGCTGGCATGTGGGGTTCCTATATGGGAGGGTGGGTTCATTGGTGGCATTCTCACAGGCTGGGAGGGTGATTGTGGGAAGGTGCAGGGACCAAGTGAGTAGTGGTCCCAAAAGCAGGGAGGGTGGAGGTGTGGTTTGGGGATCAAAGGAGAGCAGGCCTGAGAGGTGGGTGTGGGGCAGCATGGAGACACAGTGGGCAAGGTTCCCTGCAGGCTCAGAGGGTGGGCATGTGATGGTGTGGTAGTTTTAATAGATGGCCCCCAATATATTCAGTGTTTTATTACTTTGTAGTTTGCATCTGCAGCCACCTGGCTGGAGGCAATGTCACTAGGTTTAGGATTTCAATTGAAAGAAATGCAAAGTGTGTCTAGCTGGAGTTCCTGAAGTATGTTGTGCTTTGTGGCTTTTGCTCTCTGTTTGGTCCTGTGAAACCAGGCCAGTTTCTTCTACCATTATGGAACTTTCCCTGAACCTGTAAGCTATAATAAATATCCCCTCCTCCATAACTGTGCCTGGTCTTGAAGTTCATCTCAGCAAACCTGAAGCTGTCTGATACAGATGGCGTGGGTGATGGAGCTTGCTTGTGGAGCTCTGTGGTGGAAGAAACCTAGGGCAGGGGACCACTAGCTTGCACTTAACTAGTATGGGAGGAACCTACAGCTGGGACCATGGCTAAGTTGGCTGTTTAAGGGGGAATTGGGGGACTGGTGGGTCCCCTGAGAGGGTGGGAATCTCAGAATTTCCTGATTTGGTCTCAGCACCCTCCTGCCAACCCTAATGAACCCTAAAGGCCTTGCCTTTCCTTCTGTGCCAGGTGAGGCGTGTTTACTCAGATGCCATCTTCACCTGAAGCTTGATGCTGGGATTTTAATTGATATTGCATTAAATCTATATGTTGCTTTTGTTAGGATTGCCATTTTCACAATGTTAATTCTGCATGGGAGGTCTTTCCATTCTGCTCATGTCTTCCTCAATTTCTTTCTTGAGTGTTTTTATGTTTTCATTATATATGTCTTTCACATCTTTGGTTCATGTTATTCCAAGGTATTTTATTTTTGTTTTTGTTGTTTATATTGAAAATAGGACAATGTTGCTAATTTCTTTCTCTGTATCTTTGTGCTTTGGATACAGAAAGGCTACTGATTTTTGTGTGTTGATTTTGGATCCTGCTACTTTGCTGAATGAATTAATCACCTTTAAAAGTTTTGAGATGGAGGCCCTTGGGTCACTTATGTATAGGATCCTATCATCTGCAAATAGGGCTAACTTGACTTCTTCCTTTCCAATTTGTATCCCTTTTATTTTTCTCTCCTATCTTACTTGCTTGAGCTAGAATTTCTAGTATTATGTTGAAGAGCAGAAGTGAGAGTGGGAACCCTGTCTTATTCCTGTTCTCAGTGGATATTCCTTGAGTCTTTCCCCATTAAGTATTATTTGATCTTTAGGTGCTTTATATATAGCCTTTATTATGATGAGATATAAACTGCCCAGTCCTATTTTGTCCAATGTTTTGACCATGAAGTGATGTAGTATTTTGTCAGAGGCCTTTTCTGCATCTATTGAAATGATCATATATTTTTTTGTAATTAAGCTAATTTATGTGGTATATTACATTGACACATTTCTGTATGTTGAACCACTTCTGTGTTCCTTGGATAAATCCTACTTTATCAAAGTGCATAATGCTTTTTATGTGTTGTTGAATTCAATTTTCAAAGATTTTGTTCATGATGTTTGCATCTCAGTTCATCAGCGATAAAGGACTATAGCTTTCTTTTCTTATTGCATCTCTGGTTTTGGTATTAGGGTGATACTAGCTTTATAAAAGGAGTTGAGGAATTTTACCTGTTCTCTGATTATGTGGAAAAGTTTGAAAAAAATTGGTTTCAGTTCTTCCATGAAGGTTTGAAAGAATTTGGCTGAGAAACCATCTGGTCCTGTATTCTTCTTTTGGTGGAGCTTTGTGATTACCTTTTCAATCTCAATGAGTATAATAGGTTTGTTTGGGAGATTAGTTTGCTCTGAGTTTAGGTTTGGTAGTTGGTATGTGTCCAACAATTTATTAATTTCTTTCAGATTGCCCAGTATTGTGGAGGTTTTGGAACTAACTCCTTATGATTCTTCCAATTTCACTTATGTCTGTTATGATCTTTCCTTTTTCACTTCTAATTTTGTTAATTTGAAGTGTCTTTTTTTTTTTTTCACTTGGTTAAGTTGGACAGGGGATTATCAATCTTCTTTGTTTTCCCAAAGAACCAGCTATTTGTTTCATCAATTTTCTTAGTTGTTTCCTTAGTTTCCAATTCATTAATGTTTGCTTTGATCTTCATTATTTCTTTCCATGTGGAGTTTTTTGTGTTGGATTCTTCTTGTTTTTCCAATGCCTTTAGATGGACGGTAACGTTATTGATTTGGAATCTCTCTGTCTTTGTTATGAAGGCATTTAGTGCTATGGATTTTCTCCTTAGGACTACCTTCATTGTGTCCTATAAGTTTTGATAGATGTGTTCTCATTGTCATTCAATTCCAGAAGTTTTACAATTTCCTTTTTTATTTCATCCATTACCCATTTATTGTTTAGAAGTGTGTTTTCCAGTCTCCAGGAACTCATTGAGTTCCTGTCCTATCTCTTGGTGTTAATTTCTAGCTTTACAGCATTGTGTTCTGATATCATGCAGGAAATTATGTCAGTTTTCCTAAACATAAGGAGGCAGGCTTTATGGCCTTGTATATGACCTACTTTGGAGAAGGTTCCATGGGCTGCTGAGAAGAATGTGTATTCTGTAGATTTGGGGTAGAATGTTCTGTAGAAATTCATTAGATCTAGTTGATCTATAGTGTTGAGTTTTCTTTACTTCCCTGTTGATTTTCTGTTTGGATGATGTATTTATCAATGATAGTGGTGTATTGACGTTCCTGACTATGATGGAGTTGGTGTTTATTTATGTTTTGTTGTCAAGTAAGTTTTGATTTTATGAATTGTTGTGCACCTGTGTTTGGTGCATAAGTATGATTGTGATATCCTCTTGCTGGATCATTTCCTTGATGATTAAGAAGTGGCTTCTTTGTCTTTTTTGATTACTTTTGGTTTAAAGTCTGTTTTATCTAATATTAGTATAGCAACACCTTGTTTCTTATTTCCATTTATTTGGAATATTATTTTTCAATCTTTCACCCTCAGGAGGTGTCTGGTTTTATTGGTGATGTGGATTTCTTGAAGACAGCAGATTGAGTGGCCCATTTTTCGGGTCTACCCTGTTACCTTGTGTCTCTTGATGGGTGAATTAAATTAAATTAAATCTGACTTTTATTGTGGAAAGTTTTTTTTTTTCTTCACCATCTATTGGGGGGGGGAATTTTTCTGGGTACAGTAGTTTGGGTTGGAAGCCATACGTACTTAAACTTTCCAGTGTTCCATTCCAGGCCCTTCTGGCTTTCAGGGTTTCCATTGATAAGTCTGAGGTAATTTTGATGGGGTTACCTTTATATGTAATGTGTTGTTTCTCCCTAGCTGCTTTTAGGACTTTCTCTTTGTTTCCACTGTTTAGAGTCTGAATGATAATATGTCTCAGAGAGTTTCTCATTTGGTCCAGTCTGTTTGGAGTTCTGTTTGCTTTTGAATCTTGATGGGACTCTCTTTTGAGAAGGTGGGAAAGATTTCTTTGATAATTTTGTTGAATAAGTTCTCCATGCCTCTGGTCTGAATTTCTTCCCCTTCTGGTATACCCATGATCTGAATGTTGGGATGTTCTCTTATGTTCTGTTCACAAAAATCTTTGAACTTATTCAAGTTTTTGGACTTGCAAACTATTTCTTCTGTCTTGTCTTCCAGTTCTGAGGGTCTGTCCTCCTCCACATGACCAACTCTGTTCTTGCGGATTTCTAGAGAGGTTTGGACTTGTTCAATTTCATTTGTATTTTCTATTGCCATTTTCTGTATAAAATCCATCCCTCTGTTGAGTTCCTTTTTCAGGTTATTTTCTGATTTTCTTAATGTTTCTTAGAATTCATCTTTGCATTTGTTCAGCTTAACCAAGCTTAACCAGCTTATTACTGAGGCCCTTTTTTTTTTTTTTTTTTTTTTTTTGGCTCTCCTTCATATCACTTAACTCTCTTTGGAAGACTCTCTCTTTTTTTTTTTCTGTTAAGTGAAACCTAGTGAGGACAGCATTCACACAATTGTTGATCTTTTGTTGATTTTCTGAAAGTTCTGTCAATTGCTTGGTCAGGGTCATATACCTTGTGTCTTCATTTTGGGATTCTGATACTGTTGTGTCTTCTATATTTTTATTAGAGATTTTCATAGTGGGATTATGCAACCTTGTTGGGGTTCCTTCCATTTGATGTTCCACATGTTGTTCCTTTGCACTGTGGTCTGCCCATCAGATTCTTATTCTGGGAATCTTATTCAATTCTGGAGGAAGCTGTAGTTTACCCTTGGAGTGTCTTCAGTGATTGTTCCCTTTTATGTTTGACTAGATTAGGTTTTGATGGCAAGGGTGCCTGTCTGCTCAGGTGGGAGGAGGTGCAGCAGTCCTGGTGGAGACCCAGTGGTGGTGCAGGGAGAGGAGTGTGGAGTCTTGGAAGCAGGTGGCAGGGTGTGGGGGGTGGAATGGTACTGATACTTTAGAGAGTGTTAGGGCAGGAGGCATGGACCTCTTATTAGGTAGCAAGGCGGTGGGATAGGATGGTGCGGATCTGATGGTTTGGACTTGGTGGTGTGCACCCCCATGGCCTAGCAGGGTAGGGGGAATGGGATGATGCTGACACATTGGCAAGTGACAGGGCAGGGAGATGTGATGGCACAGACCAGGTGGCATGGCAGGGTGGGGGATGGAGAGGATGGATGGTGTGGTCCTAGAGGTAGAGAAATGGAGGAGGAAACACACATTGGCAAGTGACGGGGCAGGGGGAATTTTATGGCTCAGACCAGGTGGCCCAGTAAAGGCGGAAGGGGAGGGGGGATGGTGTGGACCTGGAGGTGGGGAAATGGAGGAGGAAGGGAGGAATGCCACAGGGAGGGAAGGAAAGAGGGAGGGAGGGAAGAAGGGAGGGAAAGAAGAATGAGAATGGGTTGGCACAGGGAAAGCTGAAAGGCTCCTGGTATTGTAGGAACAAACGTGGTCTGTGGCAAGGAGGCTGGGACAAGTGCTTGAGGGATCTGGGAGTCTAGTGGGCTACCAGAGAGCTTTGGAATCAGTGGATTCCCTACTGTGCTCCTCCATGCCCTTCTCCTGGAGGTCTGCTAGGACCTGCTGACTCTTGAACCCCACAGATTTTGCCTGTTGTTATCCCAGGAGCTGGTGTGGTTAGGTGGGCAACATCTTTATCAGAAGTTGTCAGATATTTATTTTTATCACATGAGATTTAGAGCATACAAAAACTACTCACCAGGTCAATGCCTCAGCTTTGGCCTCCAAATATGCATATAGTTAAAATGTCTACTTTGGAGTGGTTGAGGCCTCCTTAAAGTAAAGCCTAGGCTTCAAACAGGTCTTGCTCACTAGACACTCTGAGAACTGGGGCCAGGGATGCCTAGCCACTCTTGGAACCAAACTAAGTGTGGCTCATCAGAGAGCTAGACCCACAGGAGTCTTGGTGCTAGAAATGAGGCTTGTGCAAGGACAGCAATAATGTGTCAGCTGATCACAGCTTCTGAAAGCAAGTGAGAGGTACTGATGGTTCTCCTAGATCAGGATGTTCAGAGGTGCTGAAAAGGAGATGATGGGAAAATTGTTTTTGCTGTAATAGTCCTGGGTTGTGAATGGGAATTTTCATGCAAAGGTTTCTGGTTACATTATTCCTAACTATGTAGCATACAAACCTTGTTCCATTACCCTACACTTCAGCAAACATCGTATGTTATCTTTACTCTCTATTAGTTTCAATAAAAATTATATAGATTGACTTGGTATGCAATTAAAAACTCTTAATAAATACATTGTTATCCATAGGCAGATATCCTTATCTGACTGAAACTGTAATGGGTAAAAAGCACTTGGCTAACTTTAAATAGAGCAAGTATTATTTTAAACAAATACCTGTGATAGAGTGTTATGGTAAAATTCTGGAGAGGTTTCTGATTGAATGTTCTCATGGTTGAAAACAGTGAATGGAAATTTAGGTTTGCAAGTCATTTCAGTTAATAAAATGCCTCCTAGCGCTTTATCTTTCCTTCACTATTTAAGAAATATATGAATCACCTGCTGGCATGCCAGGTTGTGAATTGCAGATAGAACTCCTTAAATTATTTAAATTTTCATATCAACAAATTATAAAATTAGAATTTAAATGTTGTTCTTTTGACCTTAACATGTTAAAGTTTCCAAGGCCATCTCAAAGCTCTTTGGTGTTTTCCTCATTTCACCCATGAATCACAATATCCACCATTCTTTATTGACATGTAACCTTGGTACACATTTGAGTAGAATAGGATAATCCTCACATGCATGTCGTGTGTAATATGATCAAATCAGAATATTCAGCACTTCATTGTCAAACAAATCATTTCTATGGCAAATAGAAGCTTCACATTCCTCTAGCTCTCTTGATGTGCAGGGTGTTATAGATTATAGTTACAGTATAAAGTGACAGAGCAAATTCTACTCATTCTGTTGAACCTTATATATAACTTATTTTCTTTCATTATTTTCTTTATTTCTCTTTCTTCTCTCTACCCTGTGTTTATGTACCACTATTGCACTTCTCTGAGATCAATTCATTTTTTACAAGTGAATGAAAGCATGTGTTTTCTTTCCAGATCTCCTTTACTTCCATGTTGTCTAAATGCATGGTTTTCTTCTTTTTATTTTATGAACAATATTCCATTGTGTTTATATGCCACGTTTTTCTCAGTTTATCCATTGAAATAGACCTTGGGGGATTCTATATCTTAGTTATTGTGAATATTACTGCCATGAAAATTCATGGGCAGGGGCTGAGGAGATGCCTCAGCAACCCTGGTGTGTGTGTGTCTGTATAAGTGTGTTTGTGTGTGTGTGTATAATTGTGTATAAGTGTGTGTGTGTGTATACAAGCAAAAATAAATGAATAAAAAATAAGAAAAGGGGAAGTGGAGAGATAATTTAGCAGTTAAGGTGCTTGCCTGTGAAGCCTAAGGAACAAGGTTCAATTCCCCAGTACCCATATAAGCCAAATGCACAACATGACACGTCTGAAGTAGCTAGTAGTCCTGGTGTGCCCATTCTCTGTTTCTCTATCTGCCTCTTTCTATCTCTTTCTCTGATAAATAAATAAATAAAATAAAATATTTTAAAAATTAAAACAATGAAAATACGGGTGTTGAAATCTCTTCAACATGCTGATTTAAGTTACTTTGGATATATATTCAGTGGCATTGCTGCATTGATGGCAGTTCCATTTTTATGTTATTTTGTTGTATTATGGTTGTGGTGATTGAACCAAGGTCCTTGTATACAAAAAGCAAGCAGTCTTCAACTGAACTAAAACTCCAGCTCCAATTTTAGTTTGTTCATGAATTTCCATATTGTTTTCCATAACATACATTCCCACCAACAATTTACAGGACTTCCTCTTTATTCCTATAGGAGTTTATATTTTTCCGCCTGAGGTAGGGTCTCATTCTAGCTCAGGGTGACCTGGAATTCACTGGAATTCACTATAAGTCTCAGGGTAGCCTCTAACTCTTGGCAATCCTCCTACCTCTGCCTCCCAAGTGCTGGGATTAAAGGCGGGTGCCACCATGCCCTTCAGTATTTTTTTGTTGTTGTTGTGACAACCATTCTGACTATATCTCTGATGATGAGTGATGTTACCAGTTTTTCATATACTTTTTCATCATTTGCAAATATTCTTTTGAGCCTTGCTTGTTCATTCCTTTTGCCTATTTTTAAATCTGATTACTTAGAGTTTTTATTTTGGGGCTGCATGATTTACTTGAATGTTCTGGATATTAATTTCTTGTCTGATGAATACTATTAATTTCCTGATATTTTTATTTTTCTATGAGTTTCTTTGCTTATTTTTATGCATTTTGAATTCAATCTTACATTTTCTTAGTAAGGTATATAATTATTTGTTTTTATTTTACTGACATGAAATTGCACACAATATACCCTTATATAAGGTAAAGTTTTTTGTATCTGGTTTGTATTCTGTTCTCAACCATAGTGTTTGTTATAAGCAATTCGTTTCAATTACTCAAGTTATTGGGGAGGTTTTCTCTTTTAGGGATTAAAATAGAAACTTTACATAGATAATTTTCATATATATATATATCGTCCCCTCCCATTAACTTCTCTTCCCCCTACCCTCTTCCATGGAACTCCTGAATCTTTTAAACTAGTTCCTTTTCTATTTGATTTCATTTTTTTTCTTTCCTCCATCATCTATTTTGAAATGATGATGGACTCACTATTGTACAGATATATTTGAGGATATGACAGAAGCTTTGAGTTTATATGGCTTTTTGTAAGATATCTTTCCAAATAATTTCTTTCCATCCTGTGGCTCTTATATCCTTTCTGCTCTGAGCCTATAAGTGTATGATAGAGGTGTCTCATTTGCTTGAGAAAATGTGCATGAACATTTAACATCCATTTATTCTCAGAATTTTGACAAATTTGAGTCTTCCAGTAGTCACTTACATCTATAAAAACAAGCTTCTCTGGGTCTGGAAATATTACTTAGTGGTTAATGTGCTTGCCAGCAAAGCCAAAGGACCCAGGTTCGATTCCCTAGTACCCACGTAAAGCCAGATGTACAAGGTGGCACATGCATCTGGAGCTTGTTTGCAGTGGCTAGAGGTCCTGACACACCCATTCTCTTTTTCTCTTTATCTGCCATTTATTCTCTGTCTAATACATAAATAATTTTTAAAAAAAAGAGCTTTTCTAATCACAGGTGAAAGTAGCACTAATCTCTGTACAGAAGCATAAATATTTAGAGGACCTTTAGTTCATCAACTCTAATCTCCATGTTTTGTCTTATCTTATATTTTGCTTCTATTAATATTGAAAACATCCTGTTTTTTTCTGATTTTCTCTTACTAAAATTTAAATTTTGAGGTATCTATTTTCATGTTGAGATGATAAAAAGATTTTCCCTTATAGGAATGGTCCCTTTGACATGTATATATAAGATTTCTTTTTGATGCTGTCAACATCAGGAAAGTTCATTTATTTATTTATTTTTGTCAACTGAGCTTGTGGGCTTCTTTTTTAAAGATTTTATTTATTTATTTATTTATTTATTTATTTATTTATTTATTTATTTATTTATTTATCTATTATAGACAGAGAGAGGGAAAGAGAGACAGATGGAGAGTGAGAATGGGAGCCCCAAGGCCTCTAGCCACTGAAAACGAACTTCAGATGCATGTGCCCTCTTGTACATAGGCTTACATAGGACCTGGAGAATCAAACCAGGGTCCTTAGGCTTCACAGGCATGTGCCTTAACCACTAAGCCATCTCTCCAGCCCTGTGGACTTCTTTTTTTCTTTTTTTTTTTCTTTTTTTAAATATTTTATTTTTATTTATTTATTAGAGAGAGAGAGAGATACAGAAATAGGCAGGTATTGAGAGAGAGAGAGAGAGAGAATGGGCGCACCAGGGCCTCTAGCCACTGCAAACGAACTCCAGATGCATGCGCCCCTTATGCATCTGGCTTACGTGGGTTCTGGAGAATCAAGCCTCGAACCGGGATCCTTAGGCTTCACAGGCAAGTGTTTAACCACTAAGCCATCTCTCCAGCCTCTTTTTTTCTTTACTAATTACTCTCATTTTATTTTTCATTCTAGTCTTGCAGTGTTCTACTATGTAGATAGTGACTTCCTCTAATCTATCAACCATGTTGTCTCTTTTCTTATAGCCTCCTCCTTTCTGTACTCACTGTGTTCTAGGAATTCTGGGCTGGTTTACTGTGTTATAGGGGTTCTGAACTGTTTTGCTATGTTTATGGTTCTAGGTTGGTTTGCTGTATTGTGGGGATTCTGGGCTGCTTTGCTGACTTGAAGTGGTTCTTGGTTTGTTTGCTATGTTGTAGGGGTTCAGGGCTGCTTTGCTTTGTTGTAGAGGTTCTGGTCTGCTTTTCTGTGCTGTGGGGGTTCTGGGCTTGTTTTCTGTGATGTAGGGGTTCTGGAATGGTTAGCTGTATTGTGAGGGTTCTGGGCTGGTTTGCTGAATGGCAGTGTGTGCTTTCACCAGTATCCATGCTGACACATACTAAGATATAATTTATTGATTTTGTGACCAATCTCTTACTCTCAAGAATCTTTAATATTATATCCCCTCCCTCTCTCCATTAGTCTCTCTTTTAATTTGATGACATCATCTTTTTCTTCTATTTTGAGGGTCTTGCAAAAAGGCACTGCAAGGTCATGGATATCGACTGGAGTTCTAAAGTGGAATGGGGGTGGGGAGGGAAATATAAGGTGGGGTTTTTTTGTATGTAAGTATAAAAGTCAATAAAAAATAATAATTAATAAAAAAAGAAAGGGTAATGGGGTGAATGGTCATTAACACACTGCATGCATGTATAAAAATATAAAGGAATTCATAATTATGTATAATTAATATATGCTAATAAAACTTTAAAAAATAAAAAAAAGAATCTTTAATATTGTTTTCTTTTCCCTCTCCTTTTGAATCCCTTATTGAGAGCCACAATTTTAATCCATTCAATATTTGTTTAATTATTTTATGGTATTCATGTCTAGAATTTTAATATTTCCCATTTTCTTAGCTTTCACATGTTTCTTTTCAGTTGCTCTTATTTGTTTTGTTTTATTTTGTTTTTTGAGGTAGGGTCTCGCTCTAGCTCAGGCTGACCTGGAATTCACTATGTAGTCTCAGGGTGCCCTCGAACTCTTGTTTCTTTTTCCTTCTTTTACTATATTTTCTACTGGACTCCTTGCCCTTCATGTCTTTCTGACCATGATGACCACCCTGCCTCACAGGCCCCTATGACTCCTATGACTGCCTGTCCCCCTGCTCAGGAGTTCACAGGTGGTCCAGTGACACGGTGCAGCAGGCAGAAGACAGCACCAAATTTCTTACCGAATTTTTTTTCTTATAAATAAATCTTATCAATCTGGTTTTGTTATGTTTTTCACAGGAATTAATAAACCTTTCGATTTTGGATTAACACAAGAAGTCATCGTTCATTTATATTTTTCCTGAACCCAAACACATTGTTCTTTGCTGGAAGACACCACCCAGACCTCCCTTCCTTCAGGATACCCTTCATGAGTGTTTCTCTTGGTCATACCCTGTGATTTTCTGTGTTGGCCACATTTTATTCTAATCTTTTTGTTTGTTTGTTTTTGTTTTTCAAGGTGGGGTCTTACTGTAGCCCAGGCTGACTTGGAATTCACTATGTAGTCTCAGGCTGGCTTTAAACTCACAGCAATCCTCCTACCTCTGCCTCCCGAGGGCTGGGATTACAGGCATGTATCACAGCCCAGCTGTTCAGTTGCTCTTTATATGTGTATTTTTTTTTTTTTTGTATTATGATACTGTTGTTATTGGTTCATAGTTGTAAAGATGTAAAAATTACCGGATTCAATGGCAATTTAGACCTTTTCTTCTATAGTTAGGCCTGTATGTGTCTTCTCCAGAGTGGCAGTGATGGGAAGAGCCAGAGAAACTCCATGCCTTTTTCCAGTGTAGGCTGGCCCTAGTAAAGGTGGGCTATGGCAAATGTTCCATCCTTGGCGGAGGGGGCTGGTGGAGCTCTTAGTGTTAAATAATTAGACTTGGGGCCTTTTTCATTGTTAGTTATTCTGTACTTTAGCTTTGAATACAAAGGCTTAGGGTGCTGTATCTGATTGGATTGTTAGCAAGTAATGGGGCACACAACAGGAATAACTTAAAAGGATAACTAAGGGAAATTTCCTTATTGAGGGTTCTGAGTTAGCTGAATATTACCTTTCCTTCTATGCCTATTTATTTTCATTTCTTTCTTTTTTCACTATTTCTTTATTACCTAATATTCTTTTTCTTTTCAATGAATATACATTAAAGTGAAATATACTTTAAATGAATTTTAATTGCTGCAGAATTAGTCAGTCTGCAAAGTTAAGTTTGCCAGAAGTTAGCAAAAAGCAAGTTTCTATTTATATATGATAAAATTTGAGGTAAAGAGAAGGAAGTACGTGGAATTTTGTATGAGTGGGCATTATTTAGCTTTGTGTTTTAAAAAATCTTTTTTATTGTGATTTAAGGTTTGCATAAATAACCATATTTCCCCCAATTAATAACATCATATGTTTGTGTGATAATTTGTTGCAATCAATAAGCTAATACTGACACATTGCTATTAACTAATGTTCATATTCTGATTATCTTAATTTGACATATCATTCTAATTCTGTTATAGGACCTCATTGAAGATGACATTTTAATTTTAATTCTCCCCAGTGGTCACCACTATCTGAAAAGAAAAGCTTCTCTAGCCAAAAGTTAGAGTAGCATTAATATAGAGGCATAAACATAAGTATTTAGAGGGTAATTTGGTGGGCATAAAATATTCATTTAGGCAGAAAATGGTAGTTATTTACCTCCTAGGTCTTATGACCTCCCCAGCTATAGGCTTTTGACTAAGTTTCCAGTTCCAGGTATGAATTTCCTTCACATGGAGCAGGACTCAAGTCCAATGAGAGAGCAGTTGGTTTTCCCAATAACAGACATGCCATCATTGCATCAGTTGGCCTCCTAGATATAAATTTGGTCTGGCTTCCTAGCCATAAATCTTGAAGTGGCCACTGCTAGTTAAGACCATTGATGACATTTCTACTCCAAAAGGTTTTGTAGGTCTTTCCAGCATTCTGAGAGCTTCCAACTCAGCTCCAGCTTGAATTCTCAGTGACTTGCAGCACAGACATGTGAAGTCTTGAGCAACAGGGTCTTACCATCTATTTCTGGAAGTCAATCAAGAGCCTTGGAAATAATCTGTGATATTTTAGTCACATAATGGGCCTCCCTGACAAACAATTCACTGAAAACTATCCCATCCCAACATTGAAATTTTCTTATAATAATCTATGACTTCTGGGCACAGATTTATCCACCCCCACTAGGTACTTCTGCCTAGACTCTCTCTCTCTCTTTTATAACATATATTTTATTAGCTGGTGAAGAAGTATATTCCAGCTTGCTTATTTATAATATCTTTAATTTTGATTATCTCTTCTCCCATTGCTCTTCTCCATTCTCTCCCCTGAGTCTAATTAGAACATTTCACTCCCAGTATTCCACCCCTCTACATATTTAGGTTTATGTCCATCTATTAATTCTGCTCTCACTTTTGGTTAGAACAGCTTATCTTTTCAGAAGACAACAACCACTGGATAGACTCAAAACTCATGAGGTGCTAAGAAGAATCGACAGTTTTGTGTTCAGAGCAAGTAAGACATATCTATCACACACTCCAAAGCTCAGAGAAAATTGCAAAAGAGTTGTCAGAAAGAATGGGGCTGGAGAGATGGCTTAGTGTTTAAGGTATTTGCCTGAAAAGCCTAAGACCTATGTTAAATTCCCCAGTACCCATATAAGGCTAGATACACAAGGTGGGACATGCATCTGGAGTCCTTTTGCAGTGGCTAGAGTCCCTGATGCACCCATTCTCTCTTTATATATGCCTCTCTCTCTCTCTCTCATACATGAATAAAATATTAAAAAACAATGTCAGAGCCAACAGAAGGGGAAGAATGGTCTATAATACTATATTCCAGACATGAAGTGGCCATGGCATTCGTGACCTCACTGTGACTGATGCTATCTACACAAGATCTGTCTGATAAAAGGGAAAATGATAATATCAAAATATAAGACAGACTGGTTGGAAATAAGACATTCAGTGGAGGGGTAGCACGATAATATCAAAATATAAGAGAGACTAGTTGGAAATAAGAGATTAGGTGGAGGGGGTAGTCTGGATGGGGCAAATGGAAGGAAGTGGGAAGGGATTATGATTATGTTATATTTTCAATACATATGTAAGTTGTAAATAAAAATATTTAAAGAGATAGCAATTTTAATTCTGATGTTTTCCTCTTGGGTAAGATAGTTTCTGAAACTCCCATTGCTTTTATCGGATTTCACAGTTCTATGAGAATTGTCTAGTTATTTTCCTGATTTGACCTGGGTTATGTGTTTGAGGAAGGAAGAAGAGGGAAAGAAGTAAAGCCACATGCTAGCAACATACTCTGGTCACTTGGTTGAGTCTCTTTATTGAAATTATTCCCTATGAATTTTTCCTTCTTTTCTTTTCTTTTCTTTTTTTTTCTTTTCTTTTCCTTTCCCTTTTCCTTTCATTTCTCTTCACTTTTCTCCCTCCCTTGGTATACCCACATGCCCACATACCTTCCTCCCTCCTTCCTTCCCTCTCTCCTCCCCTCCTTCTCTCCCTTCCTTCCTTCCTTTCATCCTTCTTTCCTTTCCTTCCTTCTCTTTTTAAATTTCCCTCATTTCCTATTGTATTCTTTGGGAGAAATAACTTTGCCCAACTCACAGGTAAGGATCAGGCAGTTAAATTCTTTCTCACTGAGAGTAGATTATAAGAACTGTGGGGAATATCCTGCTCCTCCTCATTTCCATGCTTATTTATGCATGCAATAGTTTTTACTTTATAAACTAATATATTTATTTTACACTTCAAGTTATAATCCAATGCTGTTTTATTTGTTGTTCAAATTGTTCTGATTTTGTTGATTGGAAGCTTTCTCTAGGATTCTGGGCACTTTTTATGTCAGGACAATGTGGGTTTTTGTTATCTTTGTCTGTTTCACTCCCTCCCTCTTTGACTTTCTCCTTTCCTCCCTAGGGTCTTTCTTTCCTCTACTTCTTTCATCCTCTTCAACTTCCCCTTCATGCCCATTCCGGTACCCACAAAGTAATCCAGGCTCATTTTGTGTATTTCTTCACAAGTCTAAGACTCAGTCATTTGTCCATGGAACTCTGGGTCTTGTAACTAGTATTTATCAGTATGAAAAACTAAGATCTGCTCTTTATTATTAGGGTGTTATTTATAATATCTCTCATGTGAAAAAGGCTGCATTCTTAAATGTAAATAATCCATGTGTGGTGAAATAGTAAGAAAAGTCAGATTCTAGAATGGCAAACATTTCCTTTGTATAACCTGATTTCTCTGTGAAGAAGACCAAATTAATGCTAAGTGCCAGAGTTTGAAGGTCTTTGAAACCAATTGATGTACTGCAGCTTTGTCTTCTCAGTTTAAAATGTTCCCCAAAAGCCAGGCATGGTGGTGCAGTTCTTTAATCCCAGCACTCTGGAGGAAGAGGTAGGAGGATCACTGTGAGTTCAAGGCCACCCTGAAACTACATAGTGAATTCCAGGTCAGCCTGGACTAGAGTGAAGCCCTACCTTAAAAAAAAACAAAACAAAACAAAAAATTAACAAAATAAAATGTTCCCCAAGGACAGTAATACTGTGAAGTATAGAATTGCCCTTACCCAGGATATTTCATATAAGTACATTAGGATTCTCTGCAAACTTTTCTTCATACTTCGTATTCATACTCACTTCTTTTAGCTTCTCTATATGCCTTCAAGCTCCCATTTGTTCCAGCACTTTCAGTTCAGTAACCCAAAGTCTTGGCTGCTTTGATCCTTGAATATTCTTCACGTAAAAGCTGGCCTCCATCTTTTCCAGCTTGGAGGGGCCATTTCTTACTGTGTTTCTTCTTTGGTTTGCTCTTCCTCTGAAGCTCTCAGTAGGGTTTTGAGACATTCCCTCCTTTTTCAGTTTTTCAGCTTTGCCCTTCTGAAGATGTGGTAGCACTTATAGGCTGACATTATAAACCCTCCACGAGCAATATGCAGAGTTGCTGTTAAAGTTAGCACGTTTTACAGTGGCCTTGTGTTTGTAAGAAGGGACCTTAACTTTATTTCTTAAACTTTACCACTAGAGACACCAATTACAAGAAAGGCTCTGAAAAATAGCAGCGAATATCTTTAATGCTTTTGTATCTCACTTTTGACCATAAAGGGAGGCAGTTGAGGTAGAAATTTATAACCAGAGTCCTGGACCAGAAGGATAGTTTTCACTTTTGGTGTTTTTGAGCATGAGAGGGAGAGAATAGTTTTGGATTTTTTTTTGTTTGTTTGTTTGTTTAAGAACGTAATCCAAACCATTGAAATTCCAACATTTAATTCCATTTTCCCCTAAAAATAGTAGGCACACCTTTTAACAAATAATCACCTAGCAACAGATTGCTTTCACAGGAAGGACATCCTAAAATTCAAGCATCACCAAAGACATTCCTACAGGAGAAAACTCCCATTACCTAAGATCAGGTCTTATGGGCTTCTTCAGTGTAATCTACAACTACTTCCCCCTCAGTTTTTCTTGAGTATATGCTCCTCCTTGCACAAAAGATCCATGCTATTCCCATGTGTGTCTATGCAATACTATTTTGCTGGGCTATGGTTGGATCCTAACAGATTATTTTGTAATTATTAACCATTCTAGTTACTAAATATATGACTTAAGCAATGTTAGTAAGTTCTGCGAGCCTCTTTTTTTGCCAACTGCAAAGTGACGACAATAGTATTAATTTATCTGCTATTCAATTTAACCAATATTTTAACCAAAATCACAGTACATTGAACCTTTATTGTGTAACTTGATATATATATGGTTTATAAATATACATTTTTCTTCATCTGGTTAAATTTATTCTTTGGAAGTAAGGCTTCTTTCCTGATACATCTTGCTGTCACCCAGTTTTTTTAAAAATTAGATATGGACATGTTTAGTACGTAAACAATACATGTTGGTACCATCCTTTCCCTCCTCCCTGGCCCTTTTCTGAAGAGGTTTTCCTCATTGGGGATGCAGGTCAACCCCATGGGTATTATGGGTCATTCATTATTTTGTGGGGGCAGGGGGAGGCAATGTCAATCCAAGTGCAGTTGGTTATCCATCTTTGCTGTGTGCTGCTATTTCACTTGTGTGAGCATTACATCAAGTTGTTTGCTTCTGAGTCACTTGGACTTTGAGTTGCTTGGACAGATGTTAGCTGCTTTCACCCAGTAACTCATGCAGTGTCTTCCAGCACTAGATGGGCTAGTTGTCTAGGCACTGGCTGTCTACTGGATTCTAGTCAGGTCTCTCCATGGTCCATGCCAACAGCATATGGTGTCTTCAGCAGTAGGGTCTTACGATCAACCTCTGGTGGGTAATTAAGTGCTCTGACAGAAGTCTGTCTTGTTTGTTTTGGGAGATCTAGTAGGTCAAACTTATCAAGAGCTCATTGTATATGTAAATGACATCCTGGTACACGGAAGTCCAGGCCAGCAACAAGGGAAAATAAAAAAGAAAAAGACAGTGAAGAAAGAGAAATAGGAGAAATTTGAGGTTAGGTTTCGTCTCACCCTCTCCAGGGACTTTCAATTCAGGTGCTCCCCCTAAGGTCCTCTTGAGAGTTCCACCTTTTATTCTGACTTCTATGGTACCAGTTCAATTTGGGCTCAGTTTTGTGTCCCCCCCCAACCGTTTCTCTTCTCCAAGCCCTAAGCTCCCTATTGTCCAAGCCTTGAGATGCCATTCAGGTATGTCAGCAACTCAGGCTGATCCAGGTTAGGAAGTGCAGATGAGTGAGATCATGTGATGGTTGTCTTTCTGTGATTGTGTGAGTTCACTTAGAATGATCTGTTCCAAGCTCAACCATTTTTCTACAAATTTCAATGTTTCATTTTTCTTACTGCTGAGTAGAATTCCATTGTGTAAATATACCACATCTTGGTTATCCATTCATCCAATTATGGGTACCTGGGTTGATTTCAGTTTTCAGCTATTATGAATTCAGCAGCTATAAACATGGCTGAGCAAATATCTCTGAAGTGAGACATGGAGCTTTTAGGATAAGAGCCCAGTAATGGAATAACAGGTCTGTTGGTAGCTCTATATTCATCCTTTTTGTAGCGCCCGCGCTACCACCATGATCCCGAGCTGGGCGAGGTGCCGAGGATTGAAGAGACATTCACTAGGTTATTCGTGCTTCAAGAATGCCATTTCAAGAATGCCGTTTATTGAAGTCTGAGAGTGATGTATATAGTCTTACAGCACTGTGGAAATGTACCAGGGTCAGAAGGTCGTGTTCTCATATCCTGTTGTTTACGTCCTCCTATCCTGTTGTTATGTTCTCATATCCTGTTGTTATGTTCTCCTATCCTGTTGTTTACTGTTAAGCAAGAGCCACCTGGGGCAAATGGAACTTGTGTTTAGGCCAGGAAATGGGAGTGGAACAGGATGTTTTTAGGCAAACAATCTTTGGTCATGTCAGTCAAGCAAGGCCACAGACTCCCCGGGAGGGAGGGTGGACCCCACACTTTTTAGGAGTTTACATATTGATTTCCATAGTGGTTGTACCAGTTTACATTCCCACCAACAGTGAATGAGTGTTCCTAATTCCACAATCCTTGCCAACATTTGTTTTCATTTGAATTTTTAACGTGTACTGGAGTAACGTGGAATCTCATAGTTATTTCAATTTGCATTTCCATGATTGTTCTCAATTGTGTGTTAGCCATTTGTAATTCTTCCTCTGAGAACTCCATATTAAACTCTCTGCCCCATTTTTGGAGTGGGTTGTTTAATGTTTTATTGTTCAGTTTTTTTAGTTCTTTGTACATTCTAGGTATTAGGCTTCTGCCCATGGTATAGCTGCCATTTTTTCCCCATTCAGTGGATAATATATTGGTTCTGCTTATGGTATGTTTGTCTGTGCAAATGCTTTTTAGCTTCATGAGATCCCATTGGTTGAGTGCTTATTTAATTTCCTGGGCTACTGGGGTTTTGTTCTGAAAGTCTTTTCCTAGTCCTATATTGTGGAGGGTACCTCCTATCTTTTCTTCTAGTAGTTGAAAATTTTCAGGTCTTATATTAAGGTATTTAATCCATTTGGACTTGATTTTTGTATGTGAGAAAATGAATGGATTTAATATTCATTTTTCTATGTATTGTCATCCAATTTGTCCCACACCGTTTGTCAAAGATTCAGTCTTTTCTCCAGTCTACATTATTGGCTCCCTTGTCAAAGATCAAGTGGCTGTAGTTAATTGATGTAAGGGCTGGGTCTTCAATTCCATTCCATTGGTCTATGTTTCAGTTTTTATGCCATTACCATGCTCTTTTTGCCACTATGGTTCTGTAATATAGCTTTAGATCAGGTATGGTAATGCTGCCAGAGGTTTTTTTTTTTTTTTAATCGGTATTGTATTAAATCTGTATATTGCTTTTTGTAGAATTACCATTTTCATAATATTAGTTCTACCTATCCAGGAGCATGGGAGGTCTTTTCATCTTCTCAAGTCCTTCTATATTTCTTTCTTGAGTGTTTTTATGTTTCCATTATATAGATCTTTCAAACTCTTGGTTAGTCTTATTCCAAGGTATTTAGTTTTGTGTTGTTGTTGTTGTTGCTATTGAAAATGGAACAGCCTCATTGATTACTTTCTTTGGATATTTGACCTTTGCATATAGAAAAACTATTAGATTTTGTGCATTGATTTTGTATCCTGGCACTTTGCTGAAAGGATTTATCACCTTTAGAAGTTTTGTGATGGAGACTTTCATGTCACTTATATATAAGATCATGTCATCTGCAAATATAGGGCTAACTTGACTTCTTCCTTGCCAATTTGAATCCCTTTTATTTCTTTCTTCTGTCTTGTTGCTTGGGCTAGTACTTCTAGTACTATGTTGAAGGGCAGTGGTGAGAATGGGCACCCCATCTTGTTCCCGAACTCAGTGGGAACTCCTTGAGTTTTTCCCCATTAAGTATTATTTGGGCTTTAGGAGCTTTACATATAGCCTTTATTGTGCTGAGATATAAACCCTCCATGCCTATTTCTTCCAGTGTTTTGATCATGAAGTGGTGTTGTATTTTGTCGAAGGCCTTCTCTACATCAATTGAGACAATCATGTGGTTTTATGGTTCAGTTCATTTATGTAGTGTACTATGTTGACTGATTTTCATATTCTAAACTATCCCTGCATCTCTGGGATGAAACCTACTTGATCAAGGTAGATAATGCTTTTGATGTGTTGTTGTATTTGGTTTGCAAGGATTTTGTTCAGGATCTTTGCATCTATATTCATTCAGGATATAGGCCTATATTCTTCTTTCCTTGTTGCATTTCTGAATGGTTTTGGTATAAGGGTGATGCCAGCTCATAAAAAGAGTCAGGGAGGATTCCCTGGTCTCCAATTATGTGGAACAGTTTGAGAAAAATTGGTTTCAGCTCTTAAATGAAGGTTTGATAGAATTCTTCTGAGAAGCCATGCATTCCTGAACTTTTCACTTGGGGGAGGTTAATGATTACCTTTTCAATCTCCATAGTAGTGATAGGTTTGTTTATGAGATTAATCTGCTCTGCGTTTAGTTTTGGTAGGTGTTATGTGTCTAGGAATTTATCCATTTCTTACAAAGTATTTAATTTTGTGGAGTAGAGGTTTTGGAAGTATGCCCTGATGATTTTTCCAATTTCATTGATGACCATTGTGATCTCTCCTTTTTCACTTCATTTCCATTTTGTTAATTTGCAATCTCTCTCTCTCTCTCTCTCTCTCTCTCTTTGCTTTTTGATCAATTTTGCCAGCAGTTTGTCAATCTTATTTATTTTTTCAAAGAACCATTTCTTCATTTCAGGTTTTTAAAATTGTTTTCTTAGTTTCCAATTCATTAATTTCTGCTGTAATCTTGATTATTTATTTCCATCTGGAGCTCTTTGGGTGGATTATTCTTGTTTTTCCAGCACATTTAGGAGGAAAGCCAGATTATTAATTTGGATCTCTCTGTCTTTGTAATGAAGGCATTGAGGACTATAAATTTTCTCCTTATGACTTCCTTGATTGTGTCCCATAAGTTTTGGTTGGTTGTGTTTTCATTATCATTCAATGGTAGGAATTTTACAATTTCCTTTTTGATTTCTTCCACAACCCATTCATTGTTTAAAAGTGTGTTGTTTAGTCTCCAGGAGTTCTTGATGTGTCTCTTGTTGTTAATTCCTAGCTTTAAAGCATTGTGATCTGACATGATGCAGGAAGTTACTTCAACTTTCCTGACTTTATGTACACACACTTTATAACCTTATATATGGTCAATTTTGGAGAAGGTTTCATGGGCTGCTGAGAAAAATGTGTATTCTGTAGAGCTGGGGTGGAAAGTTCTGTAGATATCTGCTAGGTCTAGTTGATCTATGATGTTGTTGAGGTCTATTATTTCCTTGTTGATATTCTGTCTGGATGATTGGTTGATTGATGATAGTCGAGTATTGAACTCTCTGACTATGATGGCATTGGTATTTATTTCTGTTTTATTGTTGAGTAGATTTTGTTTTATATACTGTGGTTCACCTGTATTTGATGCATATATAGTTAAGATTGTGATGTGCTCATGTTGGATCATTCTGTTGATGAGTAAGAAGTGACCTTCTTTCCCTTTTTGATTATGTTTGGTTTGAAGTCTATCTTGTCAGATATTAATACAGCAATACCCGCTTGTTTCTTATTTCCACTTGCTTGGAATATAATTTTCCAACATTTTACCTGAGGAGGTGTCTATCATTAGTGGTGAGGTGTGATTCTTGAAGACAGCAAATAGAAGGGTCTAATTTTTTGATCCATCCATATAAGCTGTATCTTTTGATGGGTGAGTTAAGACTATTAATATTTAATATTATTATTGTGAGGTTTACATTAATCTCTGCCATGATGAGGTGTTTTATGTGGTTTGGTGTTTTCTTGTGTTTCGTACTATTTTGAGACTGATCAGTTTGGGTTATTGTGAACGTCTTCTTATTGGCTCTTGGGATTGGTTGTTTGACTCTTTTGAGTGGAGTATTCCCTCAAGTATTCTCTGTAGGTTTGGTTTTGTGTTCATATAATCATAGATTTGAGTTTCATGGAAAGTTTTTATTTCACTATCTATTTTGTGGGATGTGGGTTAGAAGCCACAGTCTTTCAGACTTTGAAGGCCCTTCTGCTTTCAGGGTTTCCATTGAGAAACCTGATGTAATTCTAATGGGATTGCCTTTGTATATTGTGAATTGCTTCTTTCATTCTGCTTTTTAACATTCTTTCTTTGTTTTGTTGTTAAGAGTTTTAACTATGATGTGTCTTAGAGTTTCTTCTTTGGTCCTGTCTGTTTGGTGTTCTGTGGGCTTCTTGTATCCGGATGGCCCTTTCTTTAGAGAGATTCAGAAAATTTTCTTCAATATTTTTGTTGAATATGGTCTCTATGCCTCTGGCCTGGATTTCCTATCCTTCTGATATACCTGTGATCTAGACGATTGGACATTTATGTCCCACAGTTCCTTTGTATTCTGTTCACTTGATATTTTGAACTTAGCAAAGTTTTTGGCCTCCTGATCAATTTCTTCTGTCTTAGCTTCCAGGTCAGAGTTTCTGTCTTCCACATGAGTGACTCTGTTGGTGAGGGGTTCTAGCAAGGATTTTATAATTTATATTTGATTTTTGTTTTCTGTTGTGTTATTTTGCATTGTGTCCATCTCTTTTTTGAGTTCTGATTTCAATTCAAGTTCTGATTTTCTTGATGATTCCTGGACTTCATTCTTGCATTTGATCAAGTCTTCATTAAGCTTAAGCACCTGGTTGTTGAGATCTTCCATTTTTTGACTTACCTTCAATTTATTCATATCTCTTTGGAGGGTTCTAACAGTTTGTTCAATCATGATAAGCCTACTGTCAAAAGCTGAACACTCTAGGAGACAATTCTGTTGAATTTCATTGATACAATTGTTGATTCTTTGATAGTTTGCTTCTAGTTCAGCGATTTTTTTTGATCAGGGTCTCATTGGTTGTTGTGTTTTCACTTTGTTGATTTCTCTAAGATTTCATTGGGGGCTTCTATTGTAGGACTAGGCATCCTTGGTGGAGAGTTCTCAGTTTTCTGACTTTTGTTGACTTCTATGCAGTGTTTTCAACCCATTTTAAGAAGACTATTTTATTGAGGAGGAAGCAAGTTTTTGTCCTTTGGGCCATCCACCCTCTGACTCAGGTATCCAGTGGCCAGTCAGAATACCAGAGCAAAAGGCCTGATTCCACAGCTCACCCAGGGACCAGGACTCCTGAAGCAAGGAACAATGGGACCTACCAAGACCTGGGAACTGTGAGGAGCAAGGGAACATGGATCTGGCCTACTTTATGCCTCATTCTATAGCATATAAACCTGCTCAGGGAACAAATATGGGGAGATGGGAGAAGCCCAGCAACAGGGTTCTGGCCTACTCACTCCAGACCTCTGTTTGCACCCAAAACCAGAATGCATAGTTGGCAGAAGTCCAGAAACAAGGTCTGCCCTACTCACTCCAGACAATTGTGCCTGCCTGCACACTGCCCACACAAGGACCTCAGACTGGGGAGGTGGGAGGAGCCCAGAAACAGGGATCTGGCCTACTCACTCCAGACCTCTCCGCCTGCAACATGTTCATTGTCCATGCCCATAACCAGACTGGAGGTGGGAAGAACCCCGAAAATTGCAGTCTGGCTTACTCACTCCAGATTTCTTGTCCATGCAATGATCTCAGACTGGGGCTCACCCAGTTTTAAATAGTTATTAGTACACATTATAATAACTGATGATATATTCTGACATTCACTTAGGAAGGGTTAAAGATTATGAAATCCTGTGGAAATTAAATCAATCTAGAGGTTTCCTTCTGCCTCTGGCAGCTGGAGACATGATAGTTATCATAGTCTGTGTGTCTGAGTTTTTACTGGATCCTCTAGTTTGAGCAGTGTCTATTACTTCAAGATACTGGACGCAGAGTGTGCTTTTGAAGTCATTCATTCTAGTTTGTTTCCAGCCAAAGTTTTTATTTTTATTATTGATTATTACTAAGAGATAATTGTCTAAGCACTTACAATGCAGAATAGGATTTAAAGTCATAAAGACTTTGTGATCTATTAAAGGTGTGCATATTACTGGGTTATACTAATATGCTCTGATGAAGAGATCATTGAGAAGTAAAGCAGAAACACTGGGAATACAGTGCAGGCCTCAAAATGGTTCATGGAGGAAAGGTTATCTGAGTTTGTAGTGATCAGATGGAGTATCCAAGTGAGAATGTGAAAGTAAAGGGAAGGAGAATACAACAGAGTTAAGACAGAAGGCAGAGCATCATAAGGCATTGAAGTGCCTAATATATTTGTGAAGTCCCAAAACATGATATTTCACATGACTAAGGCAATAAAGGGGATGTAAACAGACAAATAGGCTACACGAATAGGTAGACAAATAGAGTAGATATTAAAGATGGAAAGTGTAAGGTCTTAGAGAAACTAAATCCAATTCTATATAGAAAGGGACTTTACTAATTGGGGGTTTATAGTTGAAGTTGACAGAATCAAATTTGGGTTTCTTGGGTCAGCCCTAACCAAAAATAAATGTATAATTTATGTAACCAAATGGTTGTAAAGAAAGTGTTTAAGGGGTTTTCATGTATAATTTCTGGACAGTAACTCTCACAAAAGACCTTGCCAGAAGCACAGCCTTATACAGAAGTGATTATAAGCTCACATTAAAAAATAATTCTTCTACAAGGATATAATCCCAGGAAATATATGCTCTATCTTGGACTGGTACCAGCCTTGTATCTAATGATTAATCTTCCATATTATTCCTTTATTCACCTCCCTTTGCCTCATCCTCCTTGAAAATGTCTGTAGTTGACTGTGGCACACATGTATTCTCATTGAAGTGCTTCAAATAAATATTAATACATTATTCTTTAGAGAATCCCTTTTTGATTATTATTTAAGTCAATATATTTCACTGGGAAAAGGGATTGGAATGTTCATATTTATAATTAGAAAAATTAATATAACCTCAAGTGTTCTGTGGAAATATTTTTTCTTTGTAGCCTAAATATTTCTGTTCTTGAGAGAATTCACTTTTGCTTTATTAAGTATAGCTGAAGTTCACTTCTTATTTCCCAGTTGTATACATTAGTCTCTTAAACATTCAAAATAAACTAACAAAACAATATTAATGGTCCCATTTAGCATGCAGTCTAGAAGTAGGTAGCTCAAGCACCCATTGGTCTTTTGTTTCTGAAATCACCAATCTTTAGCATATTAGCAGCCTCCCCCACCTCAAGTTTACCAAATGACTGCTACCAATCTAAGTGTGAAGGTTTTACACAGCAGATTCTAAAGCTGAAAGAGCATCCTTTCTGCTTCTCAAAGTATGGTGATGAGATGAGGGGCAACAAAAAGCCAACAACCATAGGCTGGTCCTCAGCCCTCTATGGTTTAATCAGCCTTCCTAGAACAACCGATGCCCTTGCCTAGTTGAAGGAGTACATGAGTACAAACGTTGTAAATCTACAGTTAAGTAGAGTGCTTCTGGTTGGTATAAGAAGTCTTCCTGAGTTTTGGTTACAATTGAGCAAACAGTAATTTTTGATGATAGTATACATATTTCATGTATGTTAAGTAGACAAACATTTTTAAAGCCCTAAAGTCAATTTTTTGTCATTGAAAATAATTTTGCTTTTTCTTTTCTCCTTCATGTTCTCTTGGACATTGTTTTTAACATTCTGAGTCGTACTTTTAAATGTAAATCCTGAGCACTCATAATCCAATTATTCACCAGAAAAGAATTTATGCTAATTCATTCCTTAGAAAATATGTATGTATTTATGTTAAGTGATGAAGTGTCTTCTTTTTTTTTTTCTTTCACTTTAGCTAGAATTGCACCTTCCTTCTCTGCCACCTGCAGATGAACTGTTCAACACCCAACTGTTGTCTGTTTGTGAGGTGAACTGTCTGTGCTCTGAGGAGATGGCTTTGATTGCTTCTCCAAGTAGCAGTCTTTCCTCTTCCATTGTTCTTTCAGCTTTTGTTTGCGATTCATGCAGCTGGCATTTCTTTTCCTTAGAAGTCAGTCTTCTTCAGGGTGAAAACAATTCTTGGATGTGCCAAGCATCATGGTCGTGGGATTATAGTTGAGAAATATCACCGTCTGTTCATATCCTGCCTGAAAAAAAATGTTCTCTATTTGGTGGAGTTGATGGTTGCAAATAGTTTCATTTGGCAGTATTGTGTGGCTTCTTTTATTGGTGCCCAATGTCACAACATACAATGGGCATCGTTTACGGGGATGCACATGTTTCCAAGTCGTTCTCAGCCCAGCTCAAGCAGGATGTTGGCCCTACCCTCAGTATGGGTGAAGAAGGATCTTATTTCCAAATGCTTTCAGACAGAAAGACTAGCGAGTTTCCCCCTGAAAAGCCAATTCTAGTAATGGCAGCATAATTACAGCCTGTATTTTTCTAAGCCTCTACTATATGTAACTACGTGTTTTTAAAACAATTTAAAAACTACCCTTTTTTTAAAAATAATTTTTGGATTATTTACAACAGTTCCTCAACATGTACCAAAAATAGATGCCATAATATTAAAAAAAAACCTTTATTCTATACAATTTGTATACATATACATAGTGTGCTTTGATCATGATCCCCTCCCATTTATTTGTCCTCATCACCTATTTCTCCTTTTTCTGAATCTCTCCTTTCCAACTAGTACTTGTTCTAAAACCTTGATGTGTTTTTGCCCTCCTCCACTATCCATGAAAGAATGTTGATGTGACAAATATAGTGCTGGTCACTATAGTTTCTGTGAGGGAGGTCAATAATGCAAAGGCTTCCCATCTTACCATAGCAGAGCTGGAGTTATCCAGATGTGTGCTACATTGTCCAGCTTTACATGGGTTCAAGGTATCTAAACTCAGACATTCATGCCTACATGGCAAGTCCACTGAGTCATCTCCCCAGCCACATTGCTAACATTATGGTGTTATGACGCGTCTGAAAGATCACTGTCCTGTAAGCACCATTTAACTGTAAATTCAATGAAATTTCCTACTTTATTTCTATTAGAAAACAAGGACAATTGTATCTTTATTTAAGTGTTGAGAGTTAATTGTTCTCACCTACTGTCCTAATGGCTTGACATCAAAGCTGATTAAAATGTAGAATATAAGATTATAGAGGTGGTGTGAGCAGGAT
Source organism: Orientallactaga sibirica (assembly GCA_036365145.1). Classification (NCBI taxonomy): domain Eukaryota; kingdom Metazoa; phylum Chordata; class Mammalia; order Rodentia; family Dipodidae; genus Orientallactaga; species Orientallactaga sibirica. The sequence continues at coordinate 17,410,872 of JAEOAD010000015.1, forward strand.
AGTAGAGTAATGAGTAGTGTGCATATGGTATGTTTGTACATGTGCATAGGAGAACACAATGTGAGCAGAGACAAGGGGAGAACATAAGATATCTCTCTCCTTCCATCCCTCTTCTATGTATTTCCTTGAGACAGCCTCTCACTGACTCTGGAGCTTATTGATTCCATTGTGTGGAAATCCAGCTGAGGAGGGTCCTCAGTGGAAGGGGGAAGAAGGAGGTAAATGATGGTACCAATATATGATGTGTCCATAAAAATTATATGCTTAATAAAAATAAAAAAATAATAAAAGAGTGCATGGAAATATTATTTATTTTGGATGCTATATTTTTAGCATAACTGTCAGTATAAGATTGAAACAACTGCCTCATTCATTACACAATAGTCTCATTGGCAAAATAAACCCATTCATCATGAATATGAATTCAGTACTACCCACCAAAATTACAGGTTGTTCATTCATGAATCCATAATCAGAATACATATACTAGATATTGACCTAGAAAAAAATGGATCAATGCAGTTTAATTCAAATTAAGTAGAGCTGTTCATCCTAACACACTAAGAAAATGTACTGGGAATGATTAAGCAGCTTTGAAGGTATCAACAACCTATGTTTCTAAATATTGAGAATTATTCTCAAGCTACCTTACTTAAAATATTTTATTTATTTATTTATGAGAGAAAGAATGAGGAAGGGAGGGAGGGAGGGAGGAGAGAGAGAGAGAGAGAGAGAGAGAGAGAGAGAGAGAGAGAGAAAGAGAGAGAGAGTACAGCCATGTCCAGGCTTTTTACCCCTGCAAACGAACTCTAGATGCATGCACTGCTTTGTGTGATTGGCTTTATGTGGGAAGTAGGGAATAAAATTTGGGCTGGAAGACTTTGCAAGCAAGTGCTTCTAACTGCTGAGATAGCACAACTTTATTTGTTTTTAATTTCAGAGTGTCTGTGTATAAGTCATAATTACTTATTAAATTGTCAGATACCCAAAGACTAGTTATTAGAGCCCCGTTTTATAAAAATTAGTATTATCAGGAGTTATGGCAAATGGCATTGCTGGAAATTTCACATACCCTAAACATTCTGAAGCAATTTATCTTGCTTCATCAATATTATGTCAAAGTATCTTATTCTTCATAGTGTAAGTTGTGGAGTTATGATGATCCAATAAGAAATGTTTAAAAAGTAAAATAGTATTTGGGGAAATGGCTCAGTGGGTAAGAACACTTGTCATGCAAGCATGAAGGTCTGAGTATATTCCTTAATATATGCATTAAAAAAATTAAAGCTGGGCTGGAGATATGGCTTAGCAGTTAAGTGCTTGCTTATGAAGCCTAAGGATACAGGTTCAAGGCTCAATTCCCCAGTATCCAAGTAAGCCAGATGCACAAGATGGTGTATGCATCTGGAGTTTGTTTGCAGTGGCTGGAGGCCCTGGCATGCCCATTCTCTCTCTCTCTCTCTCTCTCTCTCTGCCTCTTTCTCTGTCTGTTGCTTTCAAATAAATAAATAAAAATAAACTAAAAATTTTTAATAAAAAAATAAAAAAGCAAAGTTGTAGTGGTTAAGGCATTTGCCTGCAAAGCCACAGGATCCTGGTTCAATTCTGCAGGACCCACATAAGCCAGATACACAAGGGGGTGCACACATCTGGAGTTCGTTTGCAGTGGCTGGAGGCCCTGGCATGCCCACTCTCTCTCCCTCTCTCTCTCTCTCTTTCTCTGTCTCTCTCTGCCTTTTTCTGTGTCACAAATAAATAAATAAATAAAAAGAAAAAAAAAGAAAAGCGGGACAGAACGTGCATTTAAGAAGAAAAAAGCTGGGTGTGGATATAACCCCATTCCTGTGAGGAACAGAGACAACTGAGTCACTGGGGTTCAGCCAGTTTGACAGAAAATGCATGTCCAGGTTTAGTCAGAGATTCTATCTTAAGGTAAAACTTAAGAGCCATAGAGGAAGACTCCCGGTGATATCGTCTGGTCTTTGCAGGCATGAGTGTAGAGCATGCGCATCTGCACAAACACGTACATAATACACATGCATGTACCGTATACATCATACCTCATTAAAATATTTTTTTAAAATTTTCATTTACTTGCATTTTCAAGGAGAAGAGAGAGAAAGAATGAATATGGGTGGGTCAGGGCCTGCTGCTGTTGCAAACAAACTCCAGATGCATCATGTGCCACTTTGTGTATCTGGCTTTACTGCGGAATAAAACAAGGACTGTCCTCCTCTACCAGCAAAATATGATACTTTAATGCCGATTTCTTAAAACTTTAAATACTCAGAAAAATATGGCAATAAAGCTAGCTCAGTGATTATTGATTATGGCCTTTAGAGAGGTACACAATAACACAGGTGACTTTTTCAAGCCACACAACACAGACAACTGATGCAGTAGTATTCTTAACATGTATGAGAATCTCTGCTGTAGGAACATGACATATTCATCAGCTCTACTGAGGCATAAAAACAGACAATTTTAAGCCTGATCTAATGTCATTAAATAGAGGAGGGACCTACATAGTTTCTAAAGTGACTCTAATATGGGTGCAGGCATAAACTGGAAAGTTATAATGTATGTCCCTTACATAGCTGGAATAAGTTCTGTGCCCTAACTGAGTTCCGATATTTTTCCTCATTAAATGATAGGTCCAGGTTGTGGACCTGGGAGGTACGAAATCAGCAAAGGAACCCAACTGCCTGCATGTCAAATGAGTCTCCAGTATTGTTCATCTGTGGCAAATGGAGCTGGTTACTTGTCCTTCTCAAACCTTATTCTCTTCATCAGTAAACTGGAAATAGTCACAGATTAAACTGACAATGGAGTAGTGATGATTAATCTACATCACAGAAAAAAAACAAGAGTTTATTATTGCTTTCATCAGCTGCTGTATAGAATAACAGCAAGGATGAGTGGTTCAGTGCCTAGGGTCTTCACATCTATCTCAATATGAGCAGGAACACTATTATATTATGTTTTATACATTTTATTCATCTACAACTTTATTTTACTAAAAAAGGCTTCTGCTGCTAGAAGTACATATGGAAATCACTAATATATATTTTTACTAGTGTAACAGTCCCAGCACTTTTGTGAAGGAAGGCATTACTCACCCTCTTCCTTTCTTTGAAATTTTCCTTTAGGACATTCCTGAACATTTCATCCATTCTCCTTGTTAGAGCACCTGTAGTATCACCAAAAATATTTCAAGCCATAGTGGATTCTTAAATTTTTGTATTGCTTGTTCTATATATTTTTATTTTGTACTTTTTGACCTTATTGTACAGAGATTATTCTGTTATGTTTTAATATCATAAGATATTGAGGACTATACTTTTTACTAGAAATGAGACAACTTGGGGTTGTGGAGATGGCTTAGCAGTGAAGGCACTTGCCTACAGAGCCAAAGGACCTAGGTTCAATTTCCCAGGACCCACTTAAGCCAGATGCACAATGTGGCACATATTTCTGGAATTTGTTTTCAGTGGCTGGAGGCCCTGGCACACCCATTCTCTCTCTCTCTCTGTCTCTCTCTCTCTCTCTCTGTGCTTCTCTCTCTCGCATGCTTAATAAATACAAATATTTTTTTTAAATGAGACAACTTATAAAGGATCTTAAGAGGTTCTATCGATCCTGGTAAAGGTTGAGGCATCTCCAAACTGAAGGGAATGTGTTGGTTTGAATGTGAAATGTCCCCATAGCCTGATGTGTTTGTGATAAGGCCTCATACACATTGTCTAGCAACAATTTTGGAGGTAATGCCTTTTTTTTGAGGAGGTGTGTCATTGGTGGCAGACTTTGAGATTTATTAGCCCAGCTCTAAAACCAGTAACTTAGAACTTCCATCCTTGCAATGATAAAGCTTTCTCTGGAGACTATAAGCCAAAATAAATCCTTTCCTCTCTTCAGCTACTTTTGATCAGATGTTTCGTCCTAACAAGAGAATGTAACGGATACAATGATTAGTTCACATCAGATAAGTATTTACTGTCAGATATATGCCCTATTAATATAATTACCACGTTATGCTCGGAAGACCTTTGAACTTGTTTACTTGTCCTACTAGACTCAGATTTCCCACGAAAGACCCTACCTCCTCAATATTTCCAATGTAACACTGTAGAAGTCTTTTCAAAAATACTGTTCAGGTGGCTAAAACCTGACAGACTTTCTCAATCATAAGAGTGAAAATATGGACAGAAAATAATTATAAAACATTGTGGGTATTAGGTAAAACTTTAGTACAGATGAGAGTATAGACTGTTTTAGTGGTTATGGGTTGGAAGACATGTGTCCAGAAGGATTCCTAATAAGAAATAGCATCTTATCTGGGCTTTATTTAAACTGATAACAATAACACCTGGGAAATTTGTATCTGGCATTCCTTCTATGATGTCTGGAAAAGCTTATATTGTTATTCATAGGTATTCATCATTCCCTACCCCTATAAATACTCAGACATTAATGCCCATTGTAATATATCTTACCTACCTCAACTGGAAGAAGATTTCATTCTTATTCCCATTAACTTTCAACTTAACCATGTGACTTGCATAGGCAAATGAAATATTAACAGCTGTGATTGTATTCATCCAAACAAAATTATCAAGAGAAATATGCTTTGGTCAGTTTTTAGATCTTCCTCTCTACAATGAAAGTATTAAGTTTTCCCAATATTGTATGTGTGTATGTATACTCAGTCTGGGTAACAGAATGAAATATACAGCATTGCTTTACAGAAGAAGATGGAGGAAGACAGAAGTACATCTAACTCACAGATTAAAAAACATGATATAAGCAAGAAACATGTTTTTTTATTATAATAAATTACAAAGATATTGAAGTTTTGTTATAGCAAGATTGAGTAACAAAAGATCTGTGAAGTGTAGGCTATTATTATTTCTATTTCTGAAGACCAATAGAGGATTAGTAACTTGCTTCATTATAAATATAATAAGACAAGAAATTTATGACTTATAACAAGGCATGATATTCAATTTTTCTAGGAATGTAGTCCAAGTTTAAGGAACAGATATGGTAAATATACAGAAACACTGAACTTACATTGTAAACAAATTGGCATTACAGGGTCAAAATTATAAAGATAAAGGGAAATAGTAGGAAGTGAGGACAGAAAACTAAATAGTAAAAGGTCTTTAAAAAATCTGTTATGGCCTGGCATGGAGGCACACACCATTAATCCCAGCACTTGGGAGGCAGAGATAGGAGGATTACCATGAGTTCAAGGCCATTCTGATACTACATAGTGAATTCTAGGTCAGCCTGGACTACAGTGAGACCCTTTGTCGAAAAACAAGCAAAAAATCTGTTACAATGATTGCTGTATAAATGTTGAACCAATTCCAAGTTGGTATCTCAGACTATCATAACAAAACCTCATAGACTGGGTGGCTTAAGACTATCCATTTTCTCATATCTCTGGAGGATGTCTGAGAACAAGAATCTAGAATATTTGTCTTCTATTAATGCCTCACTTACTGACTTATGGATGGCTACTATCTCTCTGTCCATTCTTGTGGGTGGATGTGGGGATGAATTATGAGAATGGCCTGTGGGAACTTCTTATAGAATCACAGATAATTTTTTTGAGAATATTTCTGTGGGATATCTTTTCTGTTAAATTTCTAACTAAGCAAAATTTATACTGAAGTTAATTTACAACCAAGTAATCAGCCTGCTTAGGACAATATAATCTGGTTGCCTACACCAGATTATGCCCTGATTAGCACAGGTGACCAATACTGTCAAAGAATGTTGGACGTGCTGACCATACTGTAAGCCATGATCCTTGTTTTACCTTTCCAGTGACTTGGTAGTCCTCTTGACCGGGAACAATGTGTATATGCATGAGACATGTTGACTACCCTGTTGAAAGCAATGTGTATTGAAAGCAACAAATTGCCTAAGAAATTTGAAAACAAAAGCTAGTTTTAAATTGATAACATATGTGAATTGTGTGTGTGTGTGTGTGTGTGTGCGCATGTGCGTGTGCGTGTGTGTGTGTGTTTGGGACGACAAAGTTCACTGGTCCTACCCCTAAGTCCCTTCCTCTGATCAAATGTTTAAGGAAACTTTTGGAGTCACTCATTCATGTAATGCTAATTTCTCACTCAACTAGCTCACATATAGCAGTTTTGCTGTTCAGTGAGAACACCAGATGAGTGCTGGCCTCAGCAGAAGCCTCCTAAGCAGCAGCAGCTGAGGCAGCAGGCTCACTGTGTGTTTTAAACAACTCCAAGTGTCATTATCTTACTCCAGGACACCAACACAATTCTGCAGGTGGAGAGAGGTGAGTGGAAGGAGAGGAGAGAAACTGAGTTGGTGGCATGGTGTTTCTTCTTTTTCTAGTTATCAGTCCTTAAGTTTAGAGTCCATATCTTCTGGCCTCATTTAGCCTTAATTCCCTCCTTAAAGGCTCCCATCTCTCAATATTGTCATATTGGGAGTAAGGGCTTTAACATATGAACTGACTTGCATATATAGTTGGAAGAAATATAATGTATTTTCATGTTTTAAATAGGTTTTACTGATCTACACTAACCAAAGTTATAGCTAAAGTTAAAGTTTTAGGCTCTTAATAAAAATGCATAGGTATATGATATTTTTATATGTTTCCTCTCTAGACTAATTACTTTCCTTTATAAACCTATAAAGAGAAGACAAATTGGTCAAGATCACAAGGTTGGTTAATGCCAAGCAAATGTACAATCATTCTTCTGATTGCTAGAGTCCTAGCACCCAAAAACCCCCCTAGCGTGGAAAAAGAAATTTATTTACACTTGTTATTTTTGCAAAGTGCTGACTCATTTATAGTCCAGATAACTTCCTTGACTTCTCAAATACCCACATTTTGTTTCTGGTAACTTTCCCCAGGATTTCTGAAGTTGTACAACACCCACTTCATCTCATTAGTCTCTTGTCACATTTCCATCCAGATTCCTGACTAGGTAATGTTGTTTCCTAGGAGAGGAAATGAGCCATTAGGTGAATCCAAGGAACTTACCCAGAAACTTACTGAAGTGTACAGAAAATAATACTCACAAAAACTAATAAAATTTTCCCAATTATCCCAGTTTTAAAAGTTATTTCATTCAAGTACACATTTTTTTTCAGAATATAACATGGAGATTACTATTAATTTTTCTGCAAATGTTTAAGTTAAATAAAAAGTCAGAGATGGGAAGATGTCAGTCATAAGGCTTTGGACATCTTTCACATATGTGGGATTTTTCTGCAAGGAGGTCCATGTAGTCAATTATAACATTTCTCCAGATTTTATATTTATTGTGTCTCTAGGAACTTTTTTTTTTAATTCAGACATATTTTCTGATCGGAGTTTAAAAATTATCAATATTTGTTTAAATACCCCAGTCTCATTTATACTCCTTCTTACTATAAATCTCATTAAATGTAATAAAAAGTCTATCTAACTAGAATATGCTGAGAAAAATTCCTAGTTGCTTATAATAAAGGTATTGAATAATTCTGTTTCTGAAGGTCCGAAAGTTTAACTACAAGAGGCATTATTCAAAACTATCATTTTTATATTTGATTTCTCTAGAATATTGATTGGTCTGGATGGCATAGAATCATGTCTGTCTTTTAAAATATCCTTTATTTAGCATTTCTTACCTGTGAGTTTCCATTCTGTTCTTCCTCCCAAGCTCCTTTGCCAAGCATTGTCTCTATTTCCTGAGTTCCCTTCCAATTTTTACTCATCTTCAGGTTAGTCTAGCCTCCATGGACACACTTTCATTGAATTTCTGCTTGTGCCAAATCTGTAGAGATTTCAGTTTTTCCTTCTTATTGGTTTGATGTCACTGGCTACTCTTTTTCTGCTCCTTCTATGAGTTCTTAATTTTTCATATCTTAATTCCTTCATATCTCCTCAGCCTCTAATATCATATTTAGGCACCTTTACTGGTTACTTTTTTTAAATCTTGCTATTTTATTTAGAACTATTTTGTTATTTATTTTCCTACTGCATTTCCTATCTATTGTACTATAGTTTGAAATTCAACTAATGCCTGGGATTTAAGAAGCTCAAGCATCTTGTGCTCTAGACCTTAGCTTTGATATAGCTATGAGATAAAACCACATGGAGTGTTCATAGAACTTTATATCTCCTCATCCAGCTGAAAATTCTACTCTTTTTCAAGTTTGCATTTTCTTCCATGCTTCCTGTTTCTATTAACCACTACCAAGAATTAATCAGGAAATTCTTATGTACCTGTTCTCTCTTACACTTACTTCCTTGTGATCAAAACAATTTGCTCCCTAGCTTTCATTTAATGACTTTTATATATAGGTATGATCATCTTCTATTTCTTACATAATTATTATAACAGTATTCTAAATATTTCACTGCCTCAATCACGCATACACAAATATTGCATACTACATGCACAATTTTTGTTTTCCCTTTAAGCTATCTGCCATGCTATGACTTAGTCATAACAAATTAGATTACTCTCATTGGTAACTGCATTCAGGTATCTCATTGTATACATATGAGACCTATAGTCCTGAAAATGTCATTTAAGGTATTTTTTTTTAGTATTTTTATTATTATTTTAGTTTTTTTTTTTAGTATTTTTTAATTTATTTGAGAGAGAGAGAGTGAGAGAGAGAGAGGCAAATAGAGAGAGAAATTGTACATCAGAGTTTCCAGTCACTGCAAACGAACTCCAGACACATGAGGCACCTTGTGCATGTGGCTTACATGTGTCCTGGAGAATCAAACTTATGTCTTTTGGCTTTGCAGGCAAGGACCTTAACTGCTAAACTATCTCTCCACCCCTAAATATCCCATTTCTTATTTCCAGCACCCTTTCTTTCATCAGTCTTTATTTAATTACTTATAGATTCTGCTAACATATAAATTTCTCATATGATGCCTGTATAACTACTTTTCAACTACCCCTTGACTAACTGTGCAGCTACTTCACACAGCTTATATATCAACTCTTCTACTTAATGCTCTAAAATCTCTTATCATCTTTGATAGAATAGGTTTTGTACCACCACTACAATCTGTGCATCTCTCAGCATACCCATAATAGTGGTTGAACAAATATGGTTATCTTTTTATTTCTCCTCCTGTATAGTTTAACCTTTTTATACATGATACCTATAATATAAAGGGCTTCTTGATTCAATGAGAAAGTGGCTAAAATTTATAATTATCTGAAAAATGGGCATGATTTAATAGAAATTATTAGTGAGATCAAAATGTGTGTAATGTGTGCTAGCGAGATTGCTTAGTGGTTAAGGAACTTTCCTGTGAAACCTAAGGATCCAGGTTTAACTCTCTAGAACCCATGTAAGCCAGACACACAAGCAACACATGTGCTAAAGGTGATGCATGCACATAAGCTGGTGCACATGACTAGTGTTCAATTGAAGTGGCTAGAGGCCCTGGTGTGCCAATTCTTTTCTCTCTCTCTCTCTCTCTCTCTCTCTCTTCCCCTCTCAAAAAAAAAATGTGTGTCATGTTTCAGATGCAGAAAAGAAAACAGAATGACTGGCATCAAAGCTTTATGAAGAAAAAGCAGTTACACATGTCTACAAAGGTTTTAGTATGAAATCCCATCTGATATCTTATCTTTCATTTCTAATATATTTTCATAAGTGTATTATTAAAATAATGCTGATTATTGGAACTTCTGATTATTTAAAACAGTGTCTCCATGCAATGCAGTTTTCTTGACCATTACTAAGGAACCTCTATCTTTTATTGTGCACAATATTTTTACTTTATTAAGTACTTCTCTTTTTATCAAGCATTTCTTCTTCTAACCATGGATATTGCAAATACTTTATAGTGTCTAAAGCTAGATTTTGTATAATTTCTGTAGTAGTTTCTTATCCTTAAAGATGATTTCTTTCAGAAATTCTAAAGAAGGTAGAAAAATTTGCCGTGCCTCTGATCCATTCTGTATTTTATCCTTCTATTGCACCCCTGAGAGTCTTACATAGTTAGCCTCCAGGGAATCAACAGTATTTGTGCTTCTCGGAACCAATTATTAGCTTCATTATGGGAATTAGGACTTTTCAAAATTGTTTTTGTTTTTCATAAGAACTCCAAGAATAATAACACTATACCTGTTGTAGCAGATAGCTTCAGGTTCATTGAGATGAACTTCCAAACCAGGCACAATTATGGAGGAAGTGATACTTATTGAAGCTTACAGATCCAGGGAAAGTTCCATAATGGCAGAAGAAGCTGGCCCTGCTTTCACAGGTCAAAGCAGACAGAGAAAGAAGCCACAAGCCCCAAAACTCAAAAGCCACAACCACAAAGCACACTTCAGGAACTCCAACTAGGCACACTTTAAATATCTTTAGAATGGAATTTCAAACCCACCACCACACCTTAAAATACACCCAGTGACACCTTCTCCAGCCAGGTGGCTGCAGATCCAAACTACAAACTAACAAAACACTGAATATATTGGGGGCCATCTATTCAAACTACTACACCTTTTTATAATTATTTACAAATAATATTTATTTGCAATCTTTTTAAATTTATGTCTTAGAGTAAACTGAGGCACAATATTGGCATTGGAATTGTAGAGATGACAAATCACATTTCTTACCCAAGGATGCAAAAGCAGTAAATGAGGAAACTGAAACTAAGACTCAGAAATTCTTTACTTAGGATTTCTTCAACAAGGTACTCTTTCCAAAGCTATTGCCTTCTAAATGTCTTTTTGTGATAGGGCTATCATATCTCCTCCTTTGGGGCAAATTCTAAAGAGCAAAGGAAATCAACCCACAGACATATGCATTATGCATAAACATATGCATATGCATTTATATGTCAGCAATCTATATCAGTTACCTTCTCATTGCTGTGAATAAAGAATTGACCAGAAGCAATTAAAGGGAGGAATGAATTCATTTATGTTTATAGTTCCACAGATTGGAGTCCAATGTAAAAGGGAAGGAATGTCAGGCTAGATCCTGGAGAAGTAACAGAGCTGGCTGCAGACTCAGAAAGCAGACAGCAATCAGCATGTGGGGCAGGTTATATCATCTCAAGGCCTACTTCCAGTGACCCACTTCCTCCATTGAGACTTTAACTCATAAAGGTTCTACAACCTTCCAAAATGGTGCAGCCACCTGGGGCTTATGTGTTTAATCACATGAACCTATGGGTAACATCCTATACTCAAACCAGAACATGTGTCAAGCATTTAAAATTAGAATTCATGCCAACTATTTCATTATAATCTAAAATAATAAAATAGAATTTTTTAAAACAGCAATGAAGGGATAGGGATGTTGTTTATTTCAATGAGTATTTGCCTAACAAGGAAGAAGCCTGTCTTTAGTTCTAAGCACCATATAAGCTAACAACATGCCTATAGTCTCAGAATCCAGTGGGGGTAGAGATAGGGGTATCAGAAGTTCAAGTTCCTACTGGCTATATAATGAGTTAGAAGCTAGCCTGGCTTACGTGAGACTGCTTCTACTCCTCTACCCCCAACATAAAATAATGATGGCTTTTGATTATACCCCTAACCCAAACAAATGAAAAGGGAGAAAACCATTGTTTACTGGATCAGGAAAACTAGATCCACCACCATGTATTCATGGTGTGTATTCAGTGTATAAATAACATACAAAAAAATGATCATGTGCACTGATCCTTATAATGCCAGAGAAGTAACTCAATGATGAACTATTTGTTTACAGGGATGATTATAGCATGACATGAAACATTTAATTTAGAATCACAGTTCATATGAAAGGCACTATGTAGAAATAATAGTAAGGAAGATTTTGAACACATGACCCATTGTCTCATGTAGTCTAGTTTTCATGAAAAATTCCTATTAAATTTTTTAGCAATAAGAACTATGAGAAAATATTGCTTCTCCCAAAGGAACTAGCAATCTTTTCACAAAAGTTGAATTTTCCATTATGCACAATTAACTTTGTCACCAACCTCTTAGAGTGAAATTGCATTGACCACTAAAAAAGCACCAAGAAAACTCTGTCTTTCCTCTAGTAGTTATAGACCATTTTATGTTTATTTTCTATATTAATCTTATTTTCCTTTGTTTGGTTTACCTTTATTTCCTTATTTTATTTATTCCATACTTATGAAAACATTTCTGCACAGATATTTAAGTACTTTTATGAAAACAAAAACAGTATGTCCTTTTAAAACAGAATGAGAGATAGGAGAAAAAAGTAAATGGAGAAAGAAAGTAAAAACAGTAGGGTGGGAAATTTTAGGATTTATAAGGGACTTTCAGAGTTAATTTAGCCACCATTTGCTCCATGCAGCATTCCTCATAGCAATGTTCCTATATGATGTTCATCTTCTGTCTTCGGTTACCTCATTATTGATTATAGAATTGCTGCTTCCCTGCTCCCTGAGAGATATCTCATTCCATTGAAGGACAGCTCTGATCATTTGCATGGTCCTCCCTCTGTACTAGGAAATCTCTTTGACTAAACTTTCATTTCTAAAGTTAAAGCTTTGAGTTTTATTTAGAAACATAAACACAGGGAATAAACAGCTTTCTCCTTTTTGTTTTTCTTTGAGATGACATGAAGCCCAGAGCCCAGTTGTTAGATTCAGAGGTGTTAATAGGATCTGGAGGAGAGGTGCACATTTTGATATTCACAGCCAAAGACAGGATTGCTGTGCCGTTTCCTTTATCAAATCTTCATTAACCACCACCCTGTGTCATTGCTCATGAGCCTTAGCTTCAACATGCTACTCTGACACCCCTCCTCCACCCTTATTTCTCTCTAGAAGTAAATACTATTGATCAGAAGTAGCCATATCAGAAGCTGGCAGGAATGTATGAGCTTATTAAGTTTCTTTATTAGAGTTGAATATAATCTGGAAAGAAGTGTTGATTCCTCTTAGATTTGGGGTCGGGGTCATTTATATTTTTGTCCTGTAATCTTCCTTTTGCCACAATTCATTGCAGATTGTCTAGTGGGCTTTGTAGAAATTTTTGTTTGGCAAAGGATTTTTATCATGCTGCTTTTTCCCAATCATTAAAACATTGGTAGACAGTCTACAGGGTAAGATACAAAGTACAGCTGTGTATGTCTACAGGCTTAGCATGTGGTCAATTATATTTGCTCTCATTTGTAAGATAATTTGAGGCTATATTTTGGAACTAGAGTTTAACTTTAACATTCACCCTTTAGTGTCCTTGTACCCTATCCATCATTTTTCTTATATAGGTGATACATTTCTTTAAGGCCTTATTTTCCTACAAGGATTTTTTTTTTTTTTTTTTTACATCTAGCAAGAATTTTCCAACTGACTCTGTTTCCAGTCTCTCTTTTCCCTCCTCTCTCTTTTACCTTTCTTCTGCAACTAGTGATCCATCTAAAAGTAGATATGCTGCATTATCCCATACTTACAATCTTTATTATATTGATGCTGAAATCCAGATTCATTATCAAACTCCAGATGCCTTTTGTGATTCCTCAGCTTAGTAACTGGTCAGTCTTCTTCCACGTAGGGTTCAGTTTCAATAAGCTTCCAGCCTTCATGTTTTGCAGTGCCTTGTGTGATGCTCAGAACACTGTATTATTTTTCATTTGACTATATTTTTCCTCTAGAAAGAAATTTTTCCTGAATTTTTTGTATGTCCGTTGCACAAGTGTCTTCTGTCAGGACACTCACACACTTGACTATAAACAGCTGATACTGATGTTTCTAACCATTGCCTATGTGGTCTGGGAAGATTATACCTGTGTCTTACTACTTCTTTATAATTTAACTTCTAGTGAATTATTGAGTGAAAGAATAAGTAAATATTCTGCTTCAAACTATGTAAAACTAATACCTGCTCACCAAATAATTTTTAACCCCAGAAAGTGAGTTGTGATGTTACAGTAACAACAATCTTGATGAGAATTCACAAAGACATCTGACTCGTGGAATGTTGATATAAAAAGTAAACTGGAGGGTTGGGTGTGGTGGCACACACCTTTAATCTCAGCACTTGGGAGGCAGAGGTAGGAAGATTGCCATGAGTTCGAGACCACCCTGAGACTACATAGTGATTTCCAGGTCATCCTGGATCAGGGTGAGACCCTACCTCAATAAACAAAAAACCAAAACATATACAAACAAAAAAAGGTAAACTAGAGTTCTGACAGGTATCCAAATGAATAGAGTTCAGCTTGCTACTGGTTGTAGATATGAGATCATAAAGAGGCCAAGGATCTTTTGGGGTTGCAGAACTATCCCTCATCCCTGGAGGGGCTTTCAGTTACTGTTGGTGTGCAATTGTCAAGATTCAGTCACTTCATTTTTTGACCAGAATATTAATGGTGCATGGTATGTGGTGTCTTTATAGAAATATATATTACTCAGCAACCCATAAGGTAAAAGGCAGGAATTCTAAAAGAAGACTATTAAAATCACCAGCCTCTCCAAGTTCTCAAGTTTTACCAAGGGAATTTCAACATTTCTCAGAAATATGCTCTTGACTCATCGTGAGCTAAAACTGCATTAACACCCCCACAAAATGTAACCAGGAAAATGTGTTTCACCTGGAGATGTTCAGTATAATTAAAACCTGAATAAAGTCTGAATATCCTAGTTTCTTCCTAATATTTATTTTTCTTCCTTTTATAAATCTATTTCAATTAAGTCTTTTGAGCTTTCCATTGAGTGCCAGAAGATAGTTCAGTTTCTCACCTCTAGGGGACCATAGGGATAATTTTGAGCAGAAATTTTTTAGGCTTCATTATAATAATGTAAAGGGCTCTGCAGAATTTTTCAATATTTCTAGTACAAAATAGATGTTATGTATTCCTTCAATAAAATTATACAGATATGGGAACAGATATTAAACTGTCTAAAATGATTAAAAGTGGAAAGAATATATAAACAATTATAAGCAATTACATATTTCTTTACCCAGTAACAACTACAAATAGAGAAGAATCACCTATTATAACATATACTTGAAGTATATTTGGTAGGCATTGATTTTCCATGAATACTGTCTATAACCATAACAAAGTGAAAAACAAAATCTCTCTTTCTGTCTCTCTCTTTCTCCTTGTTTGTGACAATTTGATGTACTTGGGAGAAAGTGGCCCCCACATTGCACAGATTTAGTCATATGGAGAAACACTAGGGGAAGGCATAAATCAAACTCAGCACTTCACTATGGCTAGCTCCTGAAGAATTAACAAAGTTGGAGGACTGACTGAGCAGTATACTGAATTGGACCTATGAAGTATCCTCAAGGTCAAAGGTAACTTGTATCCACATAGTCATCATATGGTTTAAAAGAAGAGTAGGGGCTTATGATTCCGCTGAATAAAAGAACATTCTAGGGCCTCTGTTAGCATGTACACTTTAAATATCATACATAGATATCTAATTATGAGAACTGGAGATGGCAGACTTTCTAACTTATTTAAATAGTGGTAGAGCCTAAATCTACCAATTGATAGGTTCCTAGTGACTGCAATGAAGTAGCTGTCATTAATTCTGCAGTTAATATAAGTGATCTATCATCAAATTCAATCTAATTTATAATTACCACAAAACTTATATAAAGAGTGGTGATATCGTTAAAGCATTTTAACAGAAGTTGCACTACTTGAAAAAGACACTGCTTAGTACTTACAAAGATGCTGAGTTTTTGACACTTTTCAGTTCCTGATGTGCAGGGAGTATGATTCTTGCAAAAATTCATTTTCCTATGGAAGATGTTGTATCAGAAAATAGCATCAGATTTGAAGTTACAATCAGTATCTAGCTGATTCTTATGTGAATTGCAGTTTGCTCTTTGAAAAGTCATACCACCTTTCTTGATAATTTGTTACCTATCAGATTAAGCCAGGTGTTGCTAAGTGTGCTCTTGGGAGCTTTATGGCTTCATTAAAGTTGCCTCGGCCTCAGGGGAAAAAAAAAAAAAACAAAACGATGAGACTAATTCAACTTCAATGAGGCCTAATTATGATCTCTTAGAGGCAGCAGTCACAATATCCCATTTATGTCCTTTTCTGGCAAGTTATTCAGCTGCAGTTTCCTCTTAAATGCTCTCAAGTTAGTGGACAGTTTGAATAACCAAATCATATGGAAATGAGCAAATTACATAACCCACAGACATTTTTCTGCTAGGTTGAATTGTTCAGGAGTTTTAAATTCCTAGCTTAAGTTACTTCCCTTCCCTCCTTGATTGATTGGTGATGGTTGAAAATAAAATCAGAAGGTGTCCCTAACTGTGAAATGACTCACAAGAAATGTTCAAAGTGTTCTCTTTTGAAAAGTCCTTTGATTAGGAAAGTGTTTTATTTCCTTAAAATATCCTGAATAAAATGTCCAACCCACTTAGACTGCTCTAATGTTAGAAGTAAATGGGACTTTGGCTTCTCTTCTCCAAACATCTTTTTATGGAGTGAAATTTAAGGTCCCGAAATATTTTCTTATTGGAGGAGAGGCACAAGACAGCAAAGAAACAACCTTATATTCTCTTGTGCTTTCTATTAATAGTCATTTCTTGTCGACATATGTTATTCTAACATATACAAAGCACTTTCTTAATACCTAATTTCAGAGTCATCACCAACCAATGAGAAAGGTAAGAGAATTATAAATATCTTAGTTTATGTTGCAAAAATAGTAATTAGTAATGACAAGAGAAGATTTCAGATTCACACTAGTGTTATTTCTACTCACTAGTTTTCCTTATATTTTTAGCTTTCCTCATTGAAAATGAACAAAATATTGATATTGTAGCAATATTCATCTATTTCTCATTGTCATTATTTATTCATCTATCAAATTATTCTTACTAATGATACACAGACCTCCCTATGCAGGTGAAGGATTTGCCCTACAACAATAGAACAGAAGTATAAATATCTGTGCATGATTCCTTTGGTCATTGTTAGCAGGATGAAGTAGATCCCAGTGATAGAAGTCAAGTCCTTTATGTACCACTTGCTGTTGGACTTTACAAGTATGAAGAGTTTGTGTCCACTCAAAAACCTATCTGAAACTTTTGTGAATTCACCCTACTACTTGAGTGGTAAGTGTTGGCTACTCTGGGCATTGGCACTTCCCTTTCTTGCCAAGAGTCATTGGAAACATGAAATGGGCACAGCTGGTTCCAACTTTTAACATTTGCCAGAAAGTGATAAGTAGATAGCTGTTAATCAATAGTGGAGTACAAACTGTGTTTTCTGTGGGCAGAGATTATATAGGTCCATATTAAGCTACTGCATGACAGTGTGGGATTGGGCAGTGTGTATGATATAGAAAGATGAAACATGGCAAAATTGACTGGGAAGAGAGCTTTCAAAGGAGACTGTGCATTATTTCTAGTCTTGCAAAAACCATAGTATATTATCATACTTTCTGAGCAAGAGAAAGAAGAAAAAGGGGTGACCATTCAAATAAATAACCTACTCACTCACCCCTCACCCGCTGTCTATATATTAAAACTATGTGAACATGGGGTGTCAGGATCACTCCCTATTTCTTTTTCAAGTCTGGAAAACCTGAATTGATGTTATCCACTTTCCCCTTACAGGAAACAAAAGAGAGGAAGGCCATCACTTTGCATTGTTGTTTGTTTTGTTTTGTTTCTTTTGTTTAAGGCAGAATATTACGATGTAGCTCTAGCTGACCTAGAACTTTCTATGTAGCCCATGCTTTTCCCAAATTCACCATCCTCCTACCTCAGCCTCCTGAGAGAAGGTATTAGAGATATGTTGTACCATATCAAGCATCACACTAGATCTAAATTATGTTTGACTAGAGTATGATTTCTAAACTCTTAGAGTGTATTTATGTTTTATTTACTTTCTTAAGGAGTAGCCATATCAAGTATTCATAAGCAGCATGGTTTTACTTAACAAGTGAAGTACATGAAACTCAGGGAAAGCAGATGGGTTATTTTCCCAGGGCTACTTGAGTGTCAGGTTGAAAGCTTGACCCACTGCTTTGACCTCTCACTTATGAGTCTGTTCTCCAGCAGCTTCTTCTCTTTTGCATTGGAAACCTCACATTATAACCCTCTTACTCACATAAGACCCTGTGTTTTGTGAACTGAGTTAGGCAAGCATAGTCTCCTCATTCAGTGGGTGAGGAGAAAATTTGTGTCCTGGCTTTTATTGAAGAAAACATTTCTAATAAGACCCCTTTCATATACTTTTTCCTTAGATATATAGTTATTAGTGTATTTATTTGCCATTTTCTGGACAAAGGAGGATACATATGAATCGGAGACTTATATTTGGATTGTGGCCTCACATAGTCCAAAGGGAATTTCTTCTCCAAGGACAAAATAAGCAAATTAAATTTGGCTGAAAACAAACTTTGAAAAATTTTCCAAGGATTTGGATGGAAAATTCGTATTTTCTTCCCACATTCTAATATCAGGTGATTTGGGAAAGATTAATATTTTCATATTATACATGCTGATTATATAAATAAGTAATCCTATCAATCACTATATATAATTGAGGGAGAGAAAAAGGGAAAGAGATAGAGAGAAGCAGAGAATGAGTGTGCCAGGGCGTACAGCCCCTGCAAACGAACTCCAGGTACATGTGCTACCTTATGCAACTGGGTTATGTGGGTCCTGGAGATTTGAATCTGGGTCTTTTGGTTTTGCAGGCAAATGCCTTAACCACTAAGCCATCTCTCCAGCCCTGATCAATCACTATATATATATATTTTAACACTCACAGGATTCAAAATAGGTAGGAAATTTTGGTGGGCAAAATAATAGATCCCCATCTTAATTAATAAAATTGTGATTTGCTATCTTTCATGGAAAGGGAAAGATTTTAGGAGTGATTAAGATTTTCAGCCCAAGCATTATTTTGTATAATCCTGGTGATATCCAGGAATTAAAAAAAGGCCATTCTAAGAGAGCTGCTAAGAGGTTAGCATCAGAAAGAGAAATGAAGGGCTGGAGAGATGGCTTAGCGATTAAGCGCTTGCCTGTGAAGCCTAAGGACCCCGGTTCAAGGCTCAATTTCCCAGTGCCCACGTAAGCCAGATGCACAAGGTGGTGCATGCATCTGGAGTTCGTTTGCAGTGGCTGGAGGCCCTGGTACATCCATTCTCTCACTTTCTTTCTCTCTATCTCTCTCTCTGCCTCTTTCTCTCTCTGTATGTCTGTCTGTTGCTAATAAATAAATAAAAATAAACAAAAAATAAGAAAAAGAAAAGAAAGAGAAGTGAAGGTGGCACTAGAGGCAGAAGAGATAGAAGGTACCTGGAACCAAGAAATATAACTGAATTTAGAAGCTTGAAAATGGTAGGATATTCCCAAAGGAGTGTAGTCAGGATGTCAGCTTGATTTTAGTCTTTTTTCTTTTAGAACTATGAGAAAATATATTATATTAAGTGACTTAGATGATTGTAATTTGTCATATTAACAATAAAAAATTAATACAGGGTTATTATGGAGGGATAGTAACTCACTTCCATATATTTTATTTATTGTTAAAGTAGTATCTTTTAAATTTTTCCTATTTTTCATTAATCCACCTTTACATTTTCTTGTAGAACCATAGTTTAGGTCCTAGCAATCAGTGGATTTTTGATATCAAATACAATATAGCCTCCAAAATATCATTGTTCTTGAAAAGCTTTTGAGTTAACATTTGACTTTGTCTTTGGTGGAAGAATCAAAGCTCTAGTCTGAAAATCCTTTACCATAGGAAGAATCAAGGGACTGGGATGGAACTCAGTGCCAGGAAGCAGAGACTGGAAACTCTGCCTTGGGTCTGGGTTTTACACAACAGAGGATACTTTCATTAACTCATTGTATTCTCTTCATAGGTGTGGAAACAAGATCAAGACAGACACTCTGTCACAACAAAAGTGGTACATTTAGCCAACCCTTTTCTTATACTGTCTCTCAAGCACTGGTATATAGTATGTAGAGTGTGGGAAAGAGAACTTAAGAATGTGGCTCAAGAACAAAATGGCATTGGCTCTTTGGGAACCATTAGGGATGGATATGCTTGAAAATCTCTGAACTGTTCCCCTTCTCAAACTCTTACTTAGTACCTTAGTTCTTTGGCATCCAATTAAAAAGCATTTGTCACATATAATTCATAGTTTATAATGTGTCTAATTTAATGTTTATCTTTCCACTAAATACTATAGACAAATGGTTGTGTTTTCCTAATAATGTCCTTGTGAAAGACTGTTTTACTTGGTAATAGTTAATTATGATATCCTTGTTAGAACATTGTATGTGCTTTTTTTTTGTTTGTTTTTCTCAAAATAACTTTCTTTATAAAGGGTAGAAATGTTATATTTTTACTTGTATCATTTTTGAAACATCATGTTCTTATTAAATATGTTTTTAAATCCAAAATTACATTTGTCATAACTATAATATGACTGATGGTAGTATGTCAAATAATATTGGCTAGTACTTATCCAATTCTTAGAATATTTAAGTTATGAAATTGATATGCAAGATGCATATTATCATTATACTGCAAAATGATTAATAAGATAGGAATTATCATTGCCATTTCATCAATAAAGAGACTCAGGCTCATAAAGGAAAGGTAGCTTGAATAAGAAAGTCAGCCTATGCAGAAAAAAAATTCAGAAGAAACCTTTGCATTGCAAGTCTTTCATTCCTAAATTGTGTAAGTTAGCCAGTGAAAAATATTATTACTTGAAGGTAAGATACTTGGCTCCTTAACCTTGCAAGTCTAAGAAATAACAGGATTCAAAGCATGCAATACATGCTTAAGAATATTTATTGAACTGGACTTTCTCTGAGCTCCGAATATTGGTTTAGTACAATTGCAGAAGTCTAAGGTGCATAGCCACTTGTATAGAAGATGTAAATCAACTCATACTCTAAAATCATTGGTAGGGTCTGCTTAAAGTGTGCTGTGTTATGCCAGGAGTGGTGGTGCACACTTTTAATCCCAGCACTTTTGAGGCAGAGGTAGGAGGATTGCCGTGAGTTCAAGGCCATGCTGTGACTGTAGTGAATTTCAGGTTAGCCTGGACTGGAGTGAGAACCTACCTCAAAAAAACAAAATAAAATAAAATAATAAAAGTATGCTGTGCCATAAAAATGCTGAAATACAAAAAGTGAAGTAATGGAGACTTATAGATTGTCTTCTTCCTTCATTCATTTTAATAAGGCAATTTGTGGATTACTAAGCATTTATTTCAAGACTTTATACTATCTAGGTACCCAGGATAGAATGAGGTTAGAATGTGAAATATAGTGAAAGAGGGAAAATGTCATATTATGTTTCTGCTATCAACAGTCATTTTTTCCAGATTCATATGAAGCAAGGGTCAATATTAAGGTGAGAGTGAGTGGAATTTCTATGAGAATGAATCTTCCATCTGCCATTCATCCATCTTCTCTCAAAAGATTACCGAATCACTTCCCAATACTTTTATATGCTTAATAGAGATCTCCTCACTCCAACTCAACTCCACTAAAATCACACAACAACTTTGGAATATAATCATGAGCAGCAAATGTTCTTGGTGAACTGATTATTGGTGAACAAAGCTTTTGGTTTTAAAAATAACTTGTTGATTCTTAGAAATGAACTAAAAGCCATTATACAAGCACATTACTTAGGAGCAATTCATGCAAGGAGTGTTGTGTTTTCTTAGCTAAAGATTAAGAAGCATCTTGCAAATCCTATAGAAATTAGCAAATTTTGATGTATCTCATAAATACTGTTGGAACCTGCCATTATTTGAATGTTTGCATGCCTCTCCTCACCAGGTGCTGAAACCCTAACCCTCAAGGTGGTACTATAAGGAGGAAAAGTATTTGGGAGATGATTTGGTACTGTGACTACAGCCATTGTGAATATAATTAGTTCCAATATAGCAAGAGACATGTATGCAACCTTTTTGAAAATAAATAAATAAATTTTAAAAAGTGGCTGGAGAGATGAATTTGCAATTAAGGTGCTTGCTTGCAAAGCCTAAGGCCATGGATTCAATTCCCCCATACCCACATAAGCCAGATGTACAAGATGGCACATGCATCTGTTCATTTGCAGTGGCTAGAGGCGCTAGTGCACCCATTCTTCTCTCTCTCTCTCTCTCTCTCTCTCTCTATATATATATATATATATATATATATATATATATATATATATATATATATATATATATATATATATATATATCTGTCTCTATCTCCCTCTCTCTCCTCTTGATTCTCTTGATATATATATATATATATTAATTATTTATTTGAGAGTGACAGACAGACACAGAGAGAGAAAGAGGCAGACAGAGAGAGAGAGAATGGGCGCTCCAGGGCCTCCAGCCACTGCAAACGAACTCCAGATGCATGTGCCACCTTGTGCATCTGGCTACGTGGGACCTGGGGAATCGAGCCTCAAACTGGGGTCCTTAGGCTTCACAGGCAAGCGCTTAACCACTAAGCCATCTCTCCAGCCCCTATTTTTTTTTAAAGCAAAAATTAAAGAGACACAACTTCTTGCCTACTCTGCACTCTCCACCATAAGAAGACACAGTTCTGTATATAAGCTAGAAAGCAAGGTACCACTAGACACCAAATTTTCCGGTCACCAGATCTTTGACTTAGATGTTTCAGATTGTAAGAAATAACTGTGTTGTTTACATTTTACCCAATGTATGAGATTTTATCAGTACTATGTATAAATGACACATTTTCTTTATTGGACATGAGTAAGGAAGAATAGACTAGCAGTTTATAGACTACATACATATCATATATACTGGAAAGATTTAAAAATGAATTTTCTGTGCCAGCTAAGAATTTGTTAATTAGTGAACTTTGAAGATATTTTTTTCTTGATATCACCAAATGTAATGGTGTTGGTGATGCTATACTGTGTTTATTCCTTGTTTAGTTTCTTTTTGCAGTTTTGAAGACTATGAAGATATTAGATCTTCTCAGGCGCTTTTCAAATGACTATTTTTCATCCCATGTTCAAAGATTAACAATTAACCCACATTAGGTGTCTAAAAATGGTTGAATGTTTTTTTGTGGTGCCCTCACTGCTTATCTGCTATGATGGCATGCCCTAACTTCCCAAACACATTCCCATATCAAAAGGAGGCAGCACAAAAGCAACCATATGTGATTCACTGTTAAAGAGTAAACCTTGGGAAGCCTGATTTCACCTTTACTAGCCTTTATGTAGCAAACAATAGATTTTGTTCTCTCCATTTTCAGATTTTAAAACTACTGGGTGAACTCGCAGGATAGAGGTCATTTGTTTAGGTAAATAAAGATGTGGAAGCTCCAAGAGGCTGCAAAACTCATCTAAGATGCCTCAGACCAGGCATGCCAATGACAACAAAACTCAGGGCTATGATTCGCATTTTTTCTGTTCTTTATCAGGTGTTATGAACTAGACACAGAATGTGCATGCATAAGGATGGCTACTTTCTCATCAGATCAAACAGAAGAACTGTTGCCATCATTTGTTCTATGGCTGGGCATGTTTAAAATGGCTCATTAAATATACATTTCCTCCAACATGTCTATCTATATTCACATGTATTTTAGTATCTATATATTAATAAATTACCTGTTAACAAGAGGCTTTATATCTCCCACAGTTTGTTTTGAGATACTTATCAATGTGAAAAACTAATCATTAACATTCATTTCTGTGAATTTGACAAAAAAGATCGTGACATGACAGCCTTTCTATTTTCATGGCATCTATAAAATGGTGTGATCTTTTGGCCTCAACTTTGACATTCTATGAGCTTTGCTTCATATGGCTTATATTTTTAATTCATTTTTCCAACAATTCTGCCTATCCAATCTTAGTCCAGATGGTATGGTATTTGGGATGTAGAACAGGCAAAAAATATCATGCTAAGCTCGCAGTGGTTATATCATATTACCTGTGGCTTGCTTCCTTCCTCTCTACATTGAATTCTAAGCTTACTTTCCTTACTTGAAACTTCCTGGCCTTAGCACAGTCAGATGGAGAAAGTTCATACTTTTTGAGCACTATGAGATATAAGCTCTCACATTCTTTCAATAAATAAGAAAACCTTGTCACAAAGACGATAAGCAAATTGACCATAGTCCAATAATCTAATTAGCTCTCAGCAGCAGCTCCTAGTCTTGTAGCGCATGCTATGTTGCCTCACTTGCATAAATTTTAAAATATTTTTATTTACTTATTTTAGAGAAAGTATAGGTGTGCCAAGACCTCTTGCTACTTTTAGGCACATGTGATACTTTGTGTGTCTGGTTTTACATGGGTTCTGAGGAATTGAATCTAAGCAATGAAGGTTTGCAAACTCATACCTGTAATCTCTGAGTCATCTCTCCAACCTTTGAACATACTACTTGAGGAAAGTTGTGAGTTAAAATAAGTCATCTTAATGCCTTGCAAACCCACTCAGTACTTCAGAAAAGAAGGAAATGGGAATAATGAATGCA
The DNA here is from genome assembly GCA_036365145.1 of Orientallactaga sibirica. Lineage (NCBI taxonomy): Eukaryota > Metazoa > Chordata > Mammalia > Rodentia > Dipodidae > Orientallactaga > Orientallactaga sibirica. The sequence continues at coordinate 17,435,330 of JAEOAD010000015.1, forward strand.
TGGGATAAAACTGCACCAATGATGGGCAAGAAAACAACCAGTGAAATGTAGAAAGCTGCAGCATGCAGGGACAGGTCATTGTGATTATGCATTTATATGGGTGCTTATACCATGGATCCTAAAAATATCCAGAGAAAACTGCTTTTGGTAAAAGTTAATAACTACAAAGAAAGCCCCCGTTGTTCCTCACCAATTCATTTTCTAACTCTGTGTGTCAATCAGAACTTAGAAAGACAAAGAAGCTGACTCCACAGGCCTGGAGCTATATTCTTGTGGGACATGATGAAAATGAAAAAGAAATCAGCCACCCTAGATGGAATCAGTTTCACACTCGTTTCATAACCATTGCACCAGGTAGAGAGTATTGAAACACAATGAGGCTTTGGAACCATTTTCAGAAGCAATTTTAAAGTTTACTTTTAAAGGAGGTGCTATATGGGGGGAGACAGTAATTTGTAAACTTTTTTCCTAATGGAAGATAATAAATACTTAGAGTTTGTGAACCAAGACACCAAATGTAGGACTACTAAGTGGATACAGTATAATAACAGAGACAAGAGACACATTTCCCACCTTTCACTGTTGATCGGCAGTGGGTGAACATTATCTGGTTATATTTTGGGCCCAGCTGCAGGCACATATTGTTCAGAAGAGAGATAACCAAGGTAAAGGAGGGATGTTGTCCGTGGTGGCCTCAGTCTTGGTGACTAAGATCTAGGTATGCTCTTTTCTCTTTCTACAGTGTGTGGCTTCTCAACTCAGGAAGATGGCTAGCATAGGATGACTCACTGAGTCACTTATTTCTGGACTAAATTCCCTACCACCTCTGACTCACAATTGCCAAGGAGCAGGGGCCTTCATTTGTTTGTGGCAGGTAAGGCAGGAGTGTGCCAGCAGTAAAGCTTAACCACTAGCTGGTGTATAAAACCTGGGATGTGATGGAGAGCAGAAGTAGAGAAAAATCTTCAGTTTAGTTTCCACAGGTCAGGTCATTAGTGTTGGTAGTGTGTATAAAAGCAGGAAGCAGGCTGCATTTAAGCCACAGACCACCACTAGTACACAGCATGATTGCTGACAGGATTGCCTTGAGGAGATAGATAGAAAGTGAATAGCAACTGAAGGAAGATATACCTACAAATCATGGAGAAAGATAATCAAGTTGCTGGTAGTTGAGTGTAGAACACAGCAGAATGTAAAAGGCATAGACTTATGACTTATTTGACACCATGGCCACTGATGTGAAGGATAAGGTAATTGCATTAGTAGGAATTGGAAACTCAAAAGTAGGCCATGCAAATTTTGAGACCTCTCTGTGGGAATAGTTCCTGCCTCATTATCAGGCTTGGCCATACAATCTGATTTGATTAATGAAACGGAAGCACACATGATGTAATGCTAGGTTAGAGAAGAACTTCCATGAATCTCTTTTATGCTCTGATGCTCTGATAGCAATTCTTTATTGTTTCTCAGAAGAACATGGGAACTTATGTTTGAAATTTGGAGATATAGCTGAATCACATTGTCACTCAGATAGCAAGTTATGAATTGAAAGATAAAACTCAGTTTTTTAAGATGTTGTGATGGTTTGAATGTATTGTTACATAGACTCAGGCACTTTTTATTAAGATTGAGCTTGCAGCTTGTGTCTCTAGTGGGTGGAACCCTACTGGGAAAGAGGTATGTCACTGCGGTCAGACTTGTTACTGCAGCAAAACTTACTAATACACAGTAACAAATCAATTTTAAGTTAAAAAAAAAAAATCCGAGTTTAGGAAATGGCTCAGATGCTTACTCTGCGGACCCAAGTTCAGATCCTTAGCACTAAAGTAAATGATGGGCTAGTATGGTGGCCTCCTTGAAATCCCAGCACTTGGAAGGCAGAGATAAGAGGTCACTTGGGGCAAGCTGACTGGCTAGGCTGGGTTTAAGTGAAAACCCTAAATCAATAAATAAATTGGAGAGAAATTGGGGAAGAGACTTGATTCTTATCTATGGCTGTGGTAGTTTGAATATATGTCCCCCAATATATTCAATGTTTTATTAGTTATAGTTTGCATCTACAATCACCTTGCTAGAGGCAATGTCACTGGGGGCTGATCTTAAGGTGTGGGTTTGAGATTCCATTGTAAAGATATGCAAATGTGCCTAGCAGGAGTTCCTGAAGTGTGCTGTGTGACCTTTTGGCTGTAGTTTTGCTCTGTGTGCTGTGGTGGCTGGCTGGTTGGTTTCTCTCTCTCTCTCTGTGTTTGGCCCTGTGAAGAGCAAGCTGCTTTTCCTGCCTTTATGGAAATTTCCCTGGATCTGTAAGTTTCAATAAATAATATCCCTTCCTCCATAACTGTGCTGGTCTGGAAGTTCATCTCAACGAACCTAAAGCTGTCTGCAACAATGGCCTACACACACACACACACACACACACACACACACACACACACACACACATCCACTCACACATCATAACACACATACACATGCTACAAACAAATATACATGTAATTTTTTCCTTCTTTTGGGGAGACAGAGTCTCTGAAGCCCTGCCTGGCCTTGAATTCTATGTAGAAGGGGATGATAATGAACTTGTAAGCTTTGTGCCTTTACCTTCCCAGTGCTGTATTCTAGACATGTAGAGCTGTTTTCCACTTTGTAGGAGCATGTTAGAAATATACAAAACCAGACTGTTATTAATAAAAACTAATAAAGCTTTTTTTTTTTTTTTTTTTTTTGGTCAATAAGATTGCAAATGGCAGGGTAAGACTTGGGCACAGGGCCCTAGTTTCCATGATAGTAAGGTAAAATAAGACATAGTATACCAATGCGTTTGTACCACCATCATTGACAAGATGTCCGAACAGGGATTTAGATGTCAGAAATCTATCTTACCTGTGCCACAAAATCAGAGCCACCAATAGTGGCCTTGTCCTCAAACTAAGTCATTCAATCATCTACCTGTATATTAAAAGTCACCTGCTATAGGAGGGTGTGGTGTCTCACACCTGAAATCCTAGCACTTCTAGGCTGATGTAGGAGGATCCCCATGACCTCAAGACGAGCCTGGGATAAAAGATAAATTCTAAGTCAGCATGGGCTAGAGTGAGACCTTGCCTCAAAAATAATAACAACAGATTACCTACTCTATATTATATAGGAACTCAGAAGTAGGGATTCAGTGACAAAGTGATCTTTGGGGGAATCAAATAACAAGAGGAATTATATGCATGTGACCAAATTTCCCAGAGTATGTTAAATATTGTGTATTGAGGCCAGAATTAATATGAGGGGAAATGTTAATTCTTCATGATGTGCCATGAGATAAGTAAGCTGTATTTAGATTGAAGGACTAGAGTATACAGCAACACAGAACCTTAAGGAGTGCCCATGCTCTATACACCCTTCTTGCCTAGTTGGGATTGGCGGCAAACATTCTTAGAGTATAGTTTATGGGCCATGTTCACAGAAGCAGCTTCAAAGTGCCATAGTCTCAGTGTCCCCAGGCTTTAATCAAAATTCTTAGATCGTTAGTCTAGGATTATGTACTTGCAGGACAAGCTGAGACTAGAACATTGAGCCTAGAGTTTTCCTTTGCACACTCAAGTCACAAGACTCAGAGTGACAGCCTAGTAGTTCACAAACCTGGATACACAAACCAGAACGTTTCACTGGGGTAAGCAAGGAAGAAAAACCTGAATGTAGATTGGGCTGTACTGAGGATGAATAAGCAAAGCGGCCAGACACAGGACAAGACCAACAGGATATTATGGCTAAAAGCATTCTCTTGCTTTGGGGACTAAGAGATTTTTGTGCATTGACTTCTAATACAGAATTATCTTCAGAACACAAGCTACCTTCCAGTTTGGGATTATGCTTATTGCATATGCAGAATAAAAAATTTTAAGAGCAATTGCTACAATATAATTTTGTGAACTTGTAGAACTGTACATTTCTAATTAGGTTGTTATAGCCCTAGCCAAATTGCTACAAATGTCATCTCTATGCTTTTTTTGATGTAACAATGTAGAATAGTCAGCAACATATACAATGAAATCTTAACACAGGCAGATGCTGATCATAGTTACAGAAGGGCCTCCTTTTCATTAGCCCCAAATCCACTTAGTCAAGTAGCTCTCACTACACAGCTTGCGTCCAACAGGATGTTTCTGTGTTTCTAGCAAGCTGGTACATTAGCAATTATCTGTCCTGAAAAAAATGTGATTCATAGTCATTTCAGAATGGTCAGCCTTCACCGTATTAAGGCACCTATGTTGGCACAGCCCTGCGCTTGCAGAGTCTTGAATCACTTGATAGCAAGGACTGTTGGTTATCTGCTTTAGTTATTATTCTTTTCAGAGAGGATAATATTCATCTAAAAAGAAAATTAATCTGTGACTGTTTCTATTCTGTAAACTCAATGACTACACTCACATGCCTTTGTCCTTCTATCCCTGTCTTTCATAGGTAGATGCAGTCACAGTTCTAATGGGAGCCTCGTCCTTACATGCTATTATAGATTAATTCATACTCAGATAGCACATAGTAAAATTAAATGAAAATGATGAGGAAAAACTCTAGATCACAAATTTACTAAATACTCATTCTGTATAAGAATCAAACTATTCCTTTTTTTTTTTTTTTCAAACTGTTCCTTTATATCTCATATCTCAGAGGATTAGGTTAGCTGATCAAAGAAAGTGCAAGGTCACATAGTCCCACAGTTTACAAATGAGCACACTGAATCATTGGAAATAAATAGCCATCTTAATGTGGGAACTAAGTCATGAAGTGTCTAGTTCCATAGCAGTCTGATTCCATTGCTCCTTTGTGTGGTATCCTAAACAGCACTAACCCAGGCCTTAATAACATCTAGTCTTTCATACATGGAATCATCACCTCCAGACCTGAGCATGGGCACCATAGTCATATGCCTGACTCCTGTGCTATACTTTTTCCAGAGATGAAAGGTATTCTGTAGCTATTTCTTCTGAATTGAAACATCCTCTCCTAGAGGAAGGTGGTAGGCTTATAAAACTCAGAATGTAAATGAAATTTAGAAGGCTCAGGAAGTAAATTTACAAAATTTACATGGCTCCTCATTCCAATACTCAAAGCAATAAACAATGTTGAAAAGAGGAGAGCCTTTAGAAAGTGAGCTCCTACAAGTTGTGCACAGGGATCGAGGAAATCAGCTTTTATTTAAATATATATTTTAAACATATTTAAAATATATTTTTAATTATTTATGAGAGAGAGAGAGAGAAAGAGAGAAAGAGAATAGGTGCACAGGGCCTCCAGGTGCTACAAATTGACACCAGATGCATATGCCATCTGTGCATCTGGCTTACATGGGTCCTGGGGGGATTGAACCTGGTCCTTTGGCTTTGCAGGCAAGTGCCTTAACTGCTAAGCCATCCCTACAGCCCAAAGCAACTTTTTTAAAAGTCATCACCCAGCCTTGGGTGGTTTTCCAGGGATAGAGCTGCTTTTCAGTCACCCATGTTCTGGTAAGTAACTCTTTATCTGTGTCCCTATAAGTTACTTCAGTAAAACTATTGGTTCACTATCACACACACAAACACACACACACACACACAAATAAATAAATAAAAATTTTACAAAGATGTGTATAATATCCACACCAGCCTCTAATTTTTTTTAGGAAAAGTGGAAAAAATAAGACAAAATATGGACACTGGCTTTTTAAAAAATATACGTGGTAGGATGCAATGGGAAAAGAATACAGGTTAAATCTGTGTCAAAGAGCCATTTCTTGGATCAAAAGACTTGGAATCCATGGGAAGAATTAGACCATGAAGAGGGCGAGAATGAGGAAGTTGTGATTAGAGACAACCCTCAGATTATCAATTCATAGGACAGGAAAATGCATGATTCACTATGCAGATGTGGGTATTAATTATGGTTTAGTGTAAAAAAAACTATGATAATATGGGAATACTCTCACACCAATTTCTTGAATTTGAGGAAGCTTTTAAGCAAGGAATGCAAGAGTCTTCACAGTTTGAGTTCTATGGACATGGTAAAACTATGTGATGTAAAGGCTGCAGAACCCTAGGCCAAACCAGTACAACCAGTCTCTGAAGGACTGACTCATGCAAGCCAGTGGAGGGACTTTGTTATCCCTGGCTCAGGTCCCTATGAATATTAGAGACTCAGCAACAGTCTTGCTTGGCTGTGGAGCTAGCATGTTATAGTACCATCATACCACACAAACATTTGACCACTGTTATAATAGTTACATGATGATATGGGTGCAGCCACCAGCTTCTCCAAATGGATTTAAGGTAAATTCCACAGCAGAGAATTCACACCTGGTACTGTAACTGAGGGCCTAATCTGTGGCTGAGGAAGTCACAAATTCCAATGGTAAAGTACTTGCTACTATTGCTTTGCCAAACAGATATGACAGATTTGTCAAATTGTGTTATTTGTGTTTACCATTATAGACTATTGCTTGCCTCAGCCTTGGCCAGTCATGAGTGGAAGGTTTTTTTTTTTTTTTTTTTTTTTTTTTTATGAGTAGTGTACTGCAGATATTCTTAACTGCTCAAACTTCTGAGAGAATAAGTGATGATTGCTATGGCATAAAGGCCCAATGCTTTGCCATGGATGGAGGAAAAATAAACAGACATTTATTCACCCCATTCAAAGCTCAAGGAATGAGGGAAAGAATGCAGGAACTAGAGGAAGATGTGGAACACGGGGTAGCTGTTTCCTCTTAATTGATACAGTCTGCCATGGAGGGAGTGGGAAAGGCTCCTTTGACTCAGAAAGTAAAAAAATCTTCAAGATCCATGAAGCTCCTAAAATTTACAAGACAGAGACTGTTTATTGAAGCACAGCGAGGTGTTACAACCTTCCATGAGATGGAGGCTGAAGTAGGGGAAAGGTCTTAGTTTATAAGGGCACTGTTTGACGAAATAGGCAGAAATCAGGTGCAGTCTTGTGGGATAGACAAGTGACTGAATCACAGCAATGTTTGGTTTGTTGACTCTTTCACAATGAGTCAGAGGAGCTGCCTCAGTGGTTTTTCTGGAGGGCAAAATATCTCAAATTATTTCAGTTCCTCAGAGCTTTCTGAATTAAAGAAAAGTTCATCAATCTTTTATGAAAAAAGTCCATTAACCCTTCAAGGCCAAGACTGTCTGATTGTGCACTATCCCTAGCACACTGCTCTACTTCTAGCATAATGCAATACTTTTGGGTATTTAATAAGTTTTTGCTAAATGTATCAGTTGATATGGAAAATAAAGGTCACTAACACCTTCTTTCCTTCCCCAGTTGGGTTCAGAAGTTTGCTCTTGTCAACTTAGAGAATAGTGATCAATTTACTCAGACACATGGGTTCCACTGAGACACCACCACTCTGGTTCTTTTAGGTCAGCTAGGCAGCAAGATAATATCTATTGACCTTTTCATTAAAAAGACCTCCATTCAAAGCATTTGATTTTTAAAAAATCCAATCTGGAAGAAAGTTTCAGACTTCCAGTCAAGATGGTGGATTTTTAACCACACTAGAATTCCAGGGGTGAATAAGGCAAGATTTAGGGAGCTTCACTGCTAGAAGGAAAGCGAGAAGACCCCTGCTGGGTGAGTACAGGGGCACATTTGGAAATCTACATGTTCTCATATTTTCTGAGCCACAGCTAGAGGGTTTCCCACACTGAGGCAGGCTGATGCCTGTCTAAATCCCACTTGGACCAACTCAGGTCGGGGAGTGGGGCCTGCTGGTCATTGGTCTTCCTCCACACCCCCTGCCTACTCAGACAGGCTACCAACCCATGGAGCAGGTGGTGCCTGCTGGGACTGAACAATCCTGATACATATAATGTAGTGCAGCAACTCGGGCTTGCACCAAGGTTTGTGCTGGAGCTGGCACTCCAACTGGTGACTTGCCCATTCCCCACTGGACCATTCTTCATGCACACAGGTAGGCAGACACCCTAAGCTCCATGGATTACAGGCTTAAGCTCCTTCTATATTCTAACAGGGCCCAGCAGATGGGTGCCAGGCGCAGGACTGGCTGGCAAGTGCCAGTTGGGGTGGTTCCAGTGCAGTCTCCACATCCTGCATAGCTGGGGTATAGGGGTAAATGGACAAGTAAGTGGTCATGCTGCAGAATAGATACTGAGCTTCACAGGGGTGACACTCCTGCAAACTCACATGGAAGGTCCTTCTGACCTCCAGTTCAGACACACTTGCCCTTTTGTACCAGCCACCATCCCAGAGCTGCTGGCTTGCTTGTGACCTCCACAACCTGCACATCTGCACATACAATGCCCTCATGCTCCAATATGGTTCAAACCCAAAACAAAACACTCACTGAAGACCCTCAAGATCTACTATTTGCTTCCTCCTTAACAAAATAAGAATCTACACTGAGATGGGTAAACCTCAACACAAAAATATGAAATGTGAAAAAAAGCTGAGAGAACCCCATAAAAAACCATAATTAAGTCTCCTGTGAAAACATACAGAGTACCCCGGAAATAGACTAACAAAGGGCAAGCATGTTAAGCTTATTAAAAACTTAGTGAGACCCTAGCCAAATGAAAGGCTGAACTGGAGGCACAATAACAAAAATTCAACAATCACATAAATTAAATGCAACCAAATCACCTATTGCAGCAAACTGCATTTGTCATTCACTTTAAAATAATTGAGGAAAAGTAGAGATGTCGTAAAAGAGAGAGATCAACAAATTGCAGGTGAATGAACAAGTAGAGGATCTCAACAATCAGTTAATTAAGCTTAATGAAGACATGATCAAATGCAAGAATGGATTCCAAGAAGTTTCAAGAAAATAAAACTCTGACTTGAAACTATAACTCAATAAAGGATTGGATATGATGCAGAAAAATGCAACAGAAAGCAAAAATCCAATAGTGCTTTTAAAGTCTTCCTAGAAACCCTCACTAACAGAGTAGATCATGTGGAGGACAGCACCTCAGAACTTGAAGACTAGACATAAGAAATTCATCAGGAGTCCAGAAACTTACATAAATTCAACAAAACAAATATACACACAGAAGGTAAGGGAAATGTGAGATACCTTAAAATGACCAAGCATCCAGATCATGGGTATACTAGAAGGGGAAGAAATACAGGCCAAAGACATAGAGAACATATTCAATAAAATTATTGATGAAAAATTTCCCACTCTTACAAAAGAGAGACCCATCCAGATACAAGAAGCTCACAGATAATCAAACAAATAGGACCAAAGAAGAAACTCTCCAAGGTACATCATAATTAAAATTCTAAACAATGAAAGCAAAGAGAAGGTACTAAAAGCAGCAAGAGAGAAATAACTCATTATATACAAAGGCAATCTTATCAGAATTATCTCAGAATGTTTAATGGAAACCATGAAAACCAAAAGGGCTTGGAATGGAGCACATCAAAGTCTAAAAAACTATAGCTTTGAACAAAAACTATAGCACCCACTGAAAGTATTCCTCATAATAGAAGGAGAAAGGAAAATATTCTATGATAAAAGCCAGTTCTATGAGTAGATTAACATAAAGTCAAACCAACAGAGAATACTTCAAGGACTATTCCACACAGAAGAATCAACCAACCAACCTCAAGAGCATACCTTGAGGAAGAACACAATAACCAAAACTAGAGCAGGCACAGAAATGTACAAAGCTCAAGAAAAGCACTAACACCCATGATCCTTGAGCATGACAGGGATTAAATGGAACTTCACAGTTATAATTTCACATATTAATAGTTTTGACTCACCTATGAAAACACACAGGTTAGCAGGGTGGATAAGAAAAATGGATCCTACATCTGCTGGCTTCAAGAAATCCACCTCACTGCTAAAGATAGACACATCCTCAGGGAAAAAGAATAGAAAGTGATTTTCCAAGCAAATGGAAATTAAAAACAAAACAGTGAGTATAGCCAGGTGTGGTGGTGCATGCCTTTAATTCCACCATTTGGGAAGCAGAGGTAGGAGGATCACTGTGAGTTCGAGGCTAGCCTGAGACAATATCGTGAATTCCAAGTCAGCCTGGCCTAGAGTGAGACCCTAATTCAAAAAAAAAAAAAAAAAAAAATAGTGTGTATGGATATACTAATACCTGACAAAACAGACATCAAGCCAAATATAATCAAAAAGGACAAAGAAGACAACTTTTTACTCACCAAGAAAACAATCCAACAAGAGAATATCACAATCATATATCTGTCCGCACCAAACACAAGTGTACCACATTTTATAAAGCAAAGCTTGTCAATAAATCAGAAATAAATCCCAATACCATCATAGTAGGTGTGATAATTTGAATGTATGTCCCCAGTAGACTAAGATATTTTATTAACATTTATCTCCAGCTGCCTGGAAGAAAGAGGTGTCACTGGTGGCTGGGGAGGGTTGATCCTATAGTCCAGCCCTAAGGTGTCACTGGCAGAACAGGCCTGGAGTCTGCCTCTGGCTTCTAGTTCCCCGCTGTTTGCTGTCCATTTGTGCTCATGCTGGCTTACTTGTGATGCTTGTTGCTTGGTGGGGTCTCTCTGCTTATATCTGCTAAAGAGAGCCAACTTCTTCCACCATTATGAAACTTTTCCTGGATCTATAAACCTGAAATAAATTCTGTTCCTCCTATAAACTGTGTCTGTTTGGGAGTTAAACCCAGCAACATGGAGCTGACTACAACAATAGGGCCTTCAATATCCCACTATCACCAACTGACAGATCATCCAAGCAGAAAATCAATAGGGAAATAATAGATATTAACAAAACCATGGATCAATTAGACCTAACAGACATCTATAGAACATTACACCCCAATACTACAGAACACACATTCTTCTCTGCAGCTCATGGAACCTTCTCCAAAATAGGTCATATGTTAGTGAATAAAGTATGCCTCCACAAATTCAGGAAAAATGACATAACTCACTGTATTATATCTGACCACAATACATTAATGTTAGAAATTAACAAGAGATAAAACAAAAAGTTACCACCTCCCAGAGGCTGAACAACATGCTATTAAACAGGGAATCTGCCATTGAAGAAATGCAAAAGGAAATGGTGAAATTTCTAGAATTGCATTATAATGAAAACAGAACATACCATAAATTATGGGACACAATGAGAAAACTAAGGAGAAAACTTATAGTACCAGACACCTTCATAACAAACATAGAGAGATCTCAAATTATGAACTCCCACTTAAAGCATTGGAAACACAAGAACAACCCAACCCCAAGTCCCAAACAGAAAGAAATAAGATCACAACAGAAATTAATGAACTGGAAACTAAGAAAACGGTTTTTGAAAACTGATGAAACACAGACCTGGTTCTTTGAAAAAATAAACAAGATTGATCAACTCTGGGCTAATTTGATCAAAAGAAAGAGAATTCTCTATTTTTACTCACACAGAAGTCCAATCATTTGAAGCTAGGATCCACATATGAGAGAGAACATGTGACAGTAGCAGAAGCCAGTAAGCTAGAAAGAGGATATAAAGGGAATATAAAGAGAGTATAAAGGGAGAGAGGGAGGACTTAATAGATTGGTATTGTATATATGTAAGTAGAAGAACAGATTAATGGTGAAAAGGTCTAAGTGAGGTCAGGGGAGAGACTGAGTAAAGGAACAGTGGAGGGAGGGCTAATCAAAATCTAAGAGGATATAAATAAGTCATATGGAAACCTACTTTTCTGGACAATGGAACACTCAGAAGCCATAGATTGTTACTAGAAAATTTTTAGTGCCAGGGATGGGATACCTTCCAGTGATTTGTTGGCCAAGGAGGTCACAGATACCCCCAAAACATTGTGGGCCATTGCTGAGCTGAAAGCCTCCTCCATGAGGACCAGCTGACAGAAAGTTGGAAAAAGCTATGCTGCATGCAGGTCAATGGGAGAGAGAAAAACACCAGTGAAGGTACTCAACAGTAAACACTGAAAGCTTTAATATTGGCCAGCCAGGCCAAATGAGCCAATGGGTGCAATAGTGGTATGTCTGTTATGGGGGAAACCAACTGCTCTCTAACTGGACTGGAGGCCTGCTCCATGGGAAGGAACACATTCCTGATACTGAAAATGTATGATAGGGATAGTCATGAGCCCTAAGGGTGTAAGGTCTGTTGGTGTCTGACTAAATGTATATACTATGCTCACCAAACTGCCCAGTAAGCACTTCTCTTAATGTCCACACCCATATATTAATGCTACTCTCACTTTTGGTTAGAGAAGCTTCTCTTTTCAGATGGTGGCTACCTTGGGATAACTTAGAAGGCATCATGGTGCTGAGAAGAAGTGACAGACAAGTGCTCAGCACTGAAACATCTCAAAACTACCTTCCAAGGCTCAGGGTCCATTGTGGATGAGGGGGCGGAAAGAGCCAAAGGAAGAGTAGGACTTCTTACAACGTGCTCCTTCAGACACAAAATGCCCTGGATATCCATGACCTCACAGTGCCTGACACTACCTACATAAGACCATCATAATAGAAGGAAAAGATCATGACATCAAACTGAAAAGAGAGACTGATTGAGAGGGAGAGGGGATATGATGGACAGTGAAGTTTCAAAGGGGAAAGTGGGAGAAGGGAGGGAAATAACATGGATATTGTCTACAATTAAAGAAGTTGTCAATAAAAAAATAATAAAAAAAGAATTAGCAATTTAACAAAATTAGAAGTGGAAAGTGAGAGGTTAAACATTATATCGATGAAATAGGAAGAATCATCAGAACATATTTCCAAAACTTCTGCTTCACAAACTTGGATAACCTGGAAGAAATAGATTAATTCCAGACTTGAGCTAAGCCATCTTAGTGGTTAAAGTGCTTGCCTGCAAAGCCTAAGAACCAAAGTTTGATTCCCCAGAATCTACATAAGCCAAGATGCACATGATGGTAACATGCATCTGGAGTTTTTTTTTTTTTTTTTTTGCAGTGACTAGAGTCCCTGGCTATTCTTTCCCTCCCTTTCTTTCTCTGTCCCTCAAATAAATAAATTAAAATTAAAAAAGAAATAAATTCCTAGACACATACTACTTATCATAACAGATAAATCTCCTAACCAAACCTATTTGTCCAAAGAAATTGAAAATGTAACTAACTGTCCTCCCCCAAAATTTCAAGACCTGATGGACTTTTCAGTGATTTCAGGAGAAAGCGGAGTTCTGTGAAGGACCATGGAGGGGTTCTGAAATCATCAGTCTTCCCACCAAGTGCTTGTTGAAATCCAGTCTTGCAAGGCACTGCATGTATCTCTAAAAATAAAGAAACCATTAAAATGTGTACCCTGCTTCTCAAGTGTGTGTGTAAAAGGGATTCAGAGAACATGACATTACAAGGCAATGTGGAGATTGCCAGAATTGTGAACTAAGAATAAGCAAAATTCAAATCAGGTGTTGAAGACTTCCCTTAGAGGCCAGCCCATGGAGGGCTTTGCAGGGAGAGGGAGATGTTTGAGATCTGAAAAAGGTGAGAAATGCTTTTTTGTAGTGATTAAGGGAAAATAGCACTTTAATTAGGGGGAACACTTGCATCAAAGTCCCAGGATGTGAAACAACATAGTGGTGCAATGATACAAGGTATATGGTAGATGGAACAGAATGATGCCCATGAGCCTTGAGAAAGACTTGAGCAGACCCATGACTGCTTCATAAAATGGGAATGAGGAAGCCAGGGAGGATGTGACAGAGTATGACCACTTGAGCAGTCAAATATGCTTCAGGAGGCATCATAGGAATTAAAGATTAGACAAATTGGATGCTATTATAAATTAAGGGATAGTTTACATTTGTATTTATTGTGATGTAAAATTAACTATAGATCTGTGAATATTAGGATTTCAAAGCAAATGATTCTCTGGTTCATGGAATGTATACGGCCTAGAAATGAAGTGCTCTTGGACAGCAGTGTATTCTGAGGATAATGAGAAACTTTTCTGTTAGAAAGAAAACTAACCAGCACAGAAAATTAACTCCACTTAGAAGAGCTAAGCTGGCCTTCATAAAGATATACTCTGCCTGCTGCTGTAAAGATGCTTCTCTCTTTACCTTGATCATATAGAATGAACTGACGACATAATCTTCATCTTAAAAAGTTTCATTGCTACTCCTCCAAGGGACCACCGAGGAAGGAAGATAGAAAAGCAGAATGGACGTGGACTGGTAATTAGGCTTACTAGGTATTACATGATTAAACCAATGCCATTAGAATGTCAGATATTCACTGCATAGAGAAAAAAAATGGCATCAGAATGAACCCATTCTATTACTTTTCTTAATAGGATCTGAAAATATTTATCATTTATCTATCTGTCATCATCTATCTATCTATCATCTATCTATCTATCTATCTATCTATCTATCTATCTATCTATCTATCTATCTATCTGTCATCATCTACCTATCTATCATCACTTCTTTCTTTTTCTAAGTGTTTCTGGAAAGAAAATATGATAAAAATTACTAACTTATTTAAAAGTTTTTTACATCTCATGTATCTTGAGCACACAGCTACTTGGAAATTTTGAATATTTCTGATACTTTTTGCATGCTTAGTACCAAGAGTATGTTACACAGATGAAGAAGGCTAACTTGACTAAGTCCACACATCTCATAAATGACAGTTCCTATCTGAGAACTCAGGTTTTACAAGCTTACAAATGCAGCCTTTTCTCAACAAGGGTTTGGATTAAAGGATATCACAGTTTTAAAATGTATTTGTTGTATAGAGTGGCATCATTTAGGTGCTAATAAAAATTCTAATTAGTTTTCTTTTAGTTAGTAGAGTCTTTAAAGAATTTGGAGTTTTGCCTAATGTTGCTCTTGAGAAATTCTAAGAATTGGCATAACATCCACTAAATTTTCTTTTGTGGATTATTCTGCTCTGATGCTGTCACTGTGCCCCATCTTCTATACATATTTATGATGGCATACAGATGTGATCTGATGTATGACAACCCTATGTCTCACTGTCTAACACTGTGTATCTCCTATCTCATTGTAATGAATGCATACCTAACCCTAAATGGGTTTCTTGATTCTTAACCAAGAAGCTTTACTACTTCATTCTTATTTCTGGAGTGCTTTGACACTGTAACCATTATTCCTCTTATTCTACTTTCGGAGGTAGCTTGCACTTGCACGTCACCATGTGTTGAAGTATGTATAGGGTCTTCCTTGGATCACCTTATTTACATAAGCAGCCTTTTGTCTTCTGTAATTGACTGTGGTTTCTTCAAGGATATGATCAGTGTCTGGTTAACAGCACTCAAAGCACAGAATGCTCGTCTGAATATGTTTTTATAATTGCTGGAATGAAAGAGTATATACACTAAATATCATGATCTTTGACAAATCTTATCACTACTATGACATCTCCACACTATAGAAGTCAATTAGTGACAGCTCACAATTTTATGGATTGCTTTCAACTTCTATACTACATATTCATTCTTAGAAAGCTCTAAAAGTTATTTATATATCTCAGTGGCAAGACAGGAAGCAGTTTCTGATAGAAAAATTTATCCAGATAGCTGATTTTACATGCCTTTCTCCATATTACAAGCATATAGAGTCATCTAGGTTTTAAGGGAAGGAAAGTGAATTTTTTAACATGAAGAGATAAAACTTAGATGCATGGAATTTAGAAACATTACTATGCTATAGACTGCAGACAGTAAAATTGTGATCTGCCTTGGAATCATATACATTCACCTTAACAAAAACCATTATGTGGTTTTTGGCAATGTTATAAATATACAAAAAAAGTGAAAACTAGAGGTGAAATATTTGAATGGGGAAGTAGATTTGCGGAGGTAATTTGGCAGAAGAATGATTAAATGTTGTCCATTGTGCCACAATGTTTTAATCTCACTCTTTGTTTCTCTATTTCTCTATCTCTCTGTCTCTCTCTCTCTCTTTGTCTATTCTGCATAAATACAGTAAATCTTAGCACCAATACAAACCACAAAGAGAATTTAGCCACATATCTCAGGATATTCCTATGGACATGAAATAGACTGTGGATTCACACATTAATCTCATGAAGGAAAAAGCAGTCAACTGCCCACCTATAGACAATATGCCAGCAAAATGTTTACAGAACTTTCTTTTATGCAGTGTTTGGGCTGAAAAATTACAAAAATATTTACAATATCCATTTGGAAGGAGCTATGCAATCAAACTAAGTGGGACAATTTCATGTGTACAGTTCAATTTATAGAGGTTCAGAGTATGGGAAAAGGAAGCATACACTCCACACCTACAAGGTACGTAGAAGTGATGATGCAGATTTTGAAAGTTCATCTTTTCAGAAAAATTTTATAAATACCTTTGAATGCTTAGTCTAACTGAAAAACATTAGGCAATGAATTCTATAAATTTATATAAATATATATGTATATAATTTATATAATTTAACCTATTTATATAATTTATCCTCAGAGAAATTGCCATATATATATATATATATATATATATATATATATATAGAGAGAGAGAGAGAGAGAGAGAGAGAGAGAGAGAGAGAGAGAGAGAGAAAGAGAGAAAGAAAGAGAGAGAGAGAGACAGCCTAAGCCTTCAAGGTGTTTATAAATACATAGTTGTTTGAATGTATGTCCCCCAATAGACTCAATAGACTCAGTTGTTAACTTGGGTTTCAAGCTACTTGGGTGGAGGAAAGGTCACTGTGAGAGGATCTTGGAGCCCAGCCCTAAGGTGTCACTGGGAGTGGATCTTATTTTCAACCCAAAGATATAAAAGGGCAGTCTGATTTCTGCCTTGTCCCGGTTGTTTTGCTCTCTGTACTTTCTTGTGGTGCTGGCTGTTTGGTGATGTCTCTCTACTTGGATCTGTGAAAGGGGTTGCAGTGGTTTGATTCAGGTACACCCATAAACTTAGGTGTTCTGAATGCTAGGTTCCCAGCTGATGGATATTTGGGAATTAATGCCTGCTGGAGGCAGTGTATTGTTGAGGGCAGGCTCATGGGTATTAAAGCCAGTGTCACCTTCCAGCATTTGGCACACTCTCCTGTTTCCGTTGTCCACCTGATGTTGGTACAGTGATGATGTCCACCTTCTGCTCATGCCATCCTTTTCCCCTGCCATCATGGAGCTTCCCCTGTAGTCTTTAAGCCAAAATAAACCTCTTTTACCCCCACAAGCTGCTTTTGGTTGGGTGATTTCTACCAGCAAAACGAACCTGACTGCAATAGGGGGCCAGCCTTTGCACCATTATAGAATGTATCCTGGATATTTAGGATGAAATAAACTCTTTCTTCCCATAAACTGTATCTGGTTTGTTAGGTCATCCCAACAATTTATAGCTGACTACAACAAAAAATTGGTACTGTGAAGTAGAGTTGTTTTTCTGTGATGAATCTGACTATGTAGATTTTGATATTTTGGAACTTTTTTACTGGAGAAATGGGACAGAACTTGATACTTGCAACTAAAGATGCCTTTCAGAGTTGTAAGCCAAACTTTATGTACTATTATGATGAGAGTTTGAAAATGCCACATGATGAGAGAATTGTATTTGTAGGCCTGGTATATAAATTTCAAAGGAGAAGGAAAGACTGCAGAAAATGTTGGTAGAAATAGGATATGGGTGTAAGGGCTGTCTGGGTTCTTCTACCCAAATCCTAAGAGTTTGATTAAGGTTGAATTTAAAAGTAATTTTACATGCTTGGTGGAATATATGGAACTGAGAAATACAAGATTTAAAATTGGAGAAATTCAAGCAAGTTTAAAATTACAGACACAGAGACTGGTTTTAGGTTACTGAAGGTGCTGTTTTCAAACACATTAGCATCTGTAAGGAGGATGGCCCAACTACTTTACATTGAAACAGTGTAAGGATGCCTGAGTAGAATGGTGGAAACATAAACTCTTCTAAAAGGAGATGGCTGAAAGGAAGAAACTTGCTCTTCAAAGTTAAGATTTATTTTCTCCCTGTATTAACATGGCTGTGTACTGCACACTTAGTATTGGTTTCAGAAGCATGAAAAATACATGGAATGTATCCTGAAGTACAGGCAGTCAGAAGTGACTGCTGAAATATGACATATGAGGCAGGATGAGAAATCCCTAATAGAGAGACCAGTGAAGCCATTGGAAAATGGAGCATGGTTTGCATGGGACTATGCAAGAACTACCATGGAATGATGTTAGCTTGGCACAAAAGTTTTACTTGGCTACTCAACCCAGCTGGAGGGGAAGAATTAGACAATTCAGAGACTCCCAGTCACCAGTTATGGATATCAGACTTGAACTGCAGATGTTTGTAGTTTGTCTAATGATTATTGATTTTGCATTGGTCCAGTCTCCCCTTATTCTGCATTATAGAATGGAAAAGATTACTCTGTGTCATTATATTCTGTAAGTATGTAATTTGTTTTGATTTCACAGGATTCACAGTTAAGAGATAGTCTTAAGTCTCGGATGAGACTTGGGGGAAAATATCTTAGTTCAAATATATGACCCATAATATACTTAGGTGTTAACTTGGATTTCCAGCTGCCTGGTTGGAGGAGGTGTTACTAGGGGCAGATCCTGGAGTCCAGTCCTAAGGTGTCATTAGAGGTGGATCTGATTTCTAGTCCAAAGTTGTAAGAGGGCAGTCTGAGTTCTGGCTGGATCACTGCAGTTTTGCTGTCTGTTTGTGCTTGCTTGTGGTGCTGGATGTTTGATGGTGTCTCTCTATTTGGATCTGTGAAAGGAGACCATCCTCTTCTGCTGTTATAGAATTTTCCCTGGATTTGTAAGCCTGAAATAAACTCCTTCCTCCCATAAACTGTGTCTGGTTTGGAAGTTCATCCCAGCAACATGAAGCTGACTACAAATGTGTGTATGTCTCTGTGTGTGTGTGTGTGTGTGTGTGTGTGTGTGTGTGTGTATTTGTAATAATATGTGTGTCATATTGAAAGCAAGTTACATTTAAGGCATATTGTTAGATGAAATATATGGAAGAATTAGGATTAATGAATGGGTGAATGTTATGTTTAATTAGAGTGTGGGAAATAATTTAATAAATGAACACTTTCCAAACACTATAATGTACTTAGAAAGATAATGGAAAGGGACAGGTTAACTGAGTACTACAGTAATGATGCTTTGTGCTAGTTTGCATATAGCAGTGTATCCCATTCCATCAATGAAATGTTTATAGATGTAATGGCTTTCCAGGGTTTGGGTCTTTTGAGTGAATCACAATGATGAAGTAGTCTGAGGATGTGATCATAGCAATCATATAATTATTTGACTTACACAATGGAAAGATGAATTTATAAGAGTGGAGCTCAACCACCATAGCTATAATAAAGGCACAAGAGGAATCAAGGTCCCCCAGTCTGCACTGAGTACCCATCACTGCTATGTCCAGTAGGTTCAGGAAATCTCTGGGGCCAGGATGCAACTCAGATAAGAGAATTCACATTTTCAGAAGTATCTGTGTTATCCACTACGAGTACAACTTTAGTTTGCAAGGAACTTCCATAATAAAGAATCCACATGTCAGGGTCTTCAACAAGAGACATATATTGTCTCCAGTGTGGGATGATGGAAGTCTGAGACCAAAATATTTATAGGGTTGGTTTGTTTGGAAGGCAGTGAGGAAATTTGCTCCAGATCTGTTCCATTGGTTCTGTGGTTGCTGGCAATCTTGAGTGTTTCCTGGCTAGTAAAATAATCATTGTGATGATTGAATTCTTCTTTATATTCTTTATATTCTCACTGCATGTACCGCTTTCTCCAAATTTACCTCTTTAATAAGGATACCTGTCATATCTGATCAGAGTCCAACAAAATTATTTAGTTGGGTTAATTGCATATACACATCTTTCCAAATAATATCACATTCTTAAGTGCTGGAGGTTAGAGCTTCATCTGAACTTTTTCGGAAAGGTAATACAAATATTAAGGCATTAGTAACATTATTCAGATTTTCTTGATAAACAATCATTAAAGTAGTGTTGGCAAATTGAGAAAAGTGTGTGTGAAAATGGTTCATTTAACATACAAAATAACTGTGTGGATCTTCATATTTGAAGATGACTTCTTAAACTCAATAATGCACTGTTTCTATTCTCTTTCTTCACCATTTCCCCATAAATGCACCTCGATTATTTCAATTTAGCTACTGGGATAAACATATTTGCAGAGGAAATACTAATCGAAAAACCTACATGGTAATTATCACTTCCTATAAAAGTAGACTTTGGTTACTGATTGTTCATATGATCAGAAACTCATTCATCAATCTTGGGGTGATAGTCTATATTACTGAGTGAAAATTAGACTATTAATAACTAGATTAATTGTGTGTTTTTATGCAAATAAATTGATAACTATAGGCATACACATTCGCATACATACACTCTAGGACTTTTAGACTTTGTGCTACTTCTGGTGATAATGTTTATGAAAACAAAGTAAACTAAAGATCAAATGGAGCCTGAAACCCAAGGAGATGAATGAGGACATCAAAGTTAATGCAAGAAGAAAGAAGCTGACTAAAATAAAGTACAGAATTAATTTGTTTGATTTATGAAGAATTTTTTGATCATTGTGTTAATTAAAAATAATTATTTATAGATATTACAAGAAACCTCTATTACATTTAGAAAAGAACATAAATTGCTATTTCTTTTATTCAAAATAATGCTTTTAACCTATTGTTTTTAAACTATGAAACTTTCTGCTTATTAAAACAAGTAAGTGTATTAGGGTCAGATTTAAGGGAAACAAGTTTTAGAATAGAACATAATACAGCAGAGTAGAATAGAAAGACAATATGGAGTTGAATGCAGTTATAAGTGATGGGTTGCAGTGCACAGAAGACTTCTAGCTATGATCACAGCCAGAAACCTCAAAGGTACTGAACATTGCAAAGCATTTGCCACGCCCCCATCTTTCCCAAGTTTGAAACCTCCACTAGATGAGTAATCTAGGAAAAGATGATAAAGATAAACTTATTCAATGATAATTATCTCATTTGATATTTAAAGAAGTTGATATACTTGCAGCAAATAGCAAAAAAGAAAAGAAAAATTAGAAAAAAGAAGTGTTTACAGAGTAAAATCATGTCTGTTTGGCAAAAATAATTATTTAGAGAATATACAGTCACTTTAAATAAACCCAGGCTCCAAAGCTACATAAGTTTTACATCAGGATACTAACAATTATACATAAGATGTCACAATAAACTTGAAAAAAGGTCTGTTAAATAGAAAAATGTTAATCCAATAAACAAGGCAGGTACAATGAGTGCCCAGGCATCTGCTGTCCTATATCAAACTTGTGGTTACCTTTTAAATTTCTACTTCACTTTCTTTGGTGTATGTATGTATAGTGTCTGTGCATGTATAGTGTTTGCATGTATGTATAGATATGTGTGTCCCATGTGCATGTGTGTGAAGGCCACAATAGAACATCAGGTTCTCAATCGTTCTTTGTTTCCTCAAGATGTAGTCATCACTGAAACTGGAACTGTCTGGTCAGATTGGCTGACCAGCGAGCCTGAACAATTCTCTGTTTTCTTCTCTCATCTGCATTGGAGTTATAGGCATGTGTGACCATGGTCAGTTTTCTTTTATTTATTTTTTGTTGTTTTTATGGTGCTTAATGTCAGATTGAATTCAGGTCTTCATGTTGCATAATAAGCAGTCTTACCAACTAAGCCATCTCTCCATATTTTCTACTTCACTACTGGCCTAATCATATTGAGAAAAATTGATATAAACCAGTAACCCCAATTTTTATAATATATTTTATATTTTGCATATTTTCATCAAACTTCAAAAGAGTGAATGGAGAATTGGAATATTGCTCAAGTTGGCAATGTGTACTCACAAAGAGTCCAGTCCAGGTCCCTAGAACCGACATAAAAGCTCTGTGTGCCAGTGCTTGCTGACTAGCTACTCTAGCCAAATCAGTGAGTTCCAGGTTTAGTGAGAAATCCTCTATCAAAATATATGGTGGAGAGTGACTGAGGAAGACACCCAACATTGTCCTCTGTCCTCCTCCACACACATGCGCATGTGCACCCTCCCACATACATGTATGCGCTTACCTATAATAACATGTATACACACATATCATAAATACATACACTTAGAAGAAAATGATGGACGACAACAAGACACTGCTTTGTAAATAGTTATCAAAATGAAATAATAGGCCAATTTATCCCAGCACTTGAGAGGCAAAGTCAGGAGGATTGGTGTGCATTCAAGCCCAGCCTGGGACTTTCAGAATATCCTGGGCTAGTGTGAGACCCTCTCTAAAAAATACATAATAATCAGCATTGACAGTGATGTAGGGAATCTGGAAAACTGGAACATTTGTTATGAAACAGGAACTGTTGGTGAGATTATAAAATTATGCAGCCACTTCACCTAGCTGCTCTGAAGTTCTTCAATGTGTTTTACATAGTTGCCACAAGATCATGTCCTACTCTACTGAAGGGAAGTGGGAAAGTGCAGCTACATTAAAATGTGTACTTGAATGTTCATAACAATGCTATGTGTAATAGGCAAAAAGTTAAAATAATTATCCTTCACCTGATAAATGGATCAATAAAATAAGACACATCAGTAGAATAGAATCTTATTTAGCCAAGGAAAGGAATGAAGTATAACACTCTACAAAATGGACAACCTGAGAATGTGATGAATGAGAGAGCAGAGTCACATGAAATAATTGCATTTACAAGGAATGCCTACTGAAGACAAACCCATGGGACAGGAAGGAGATTGGTGATTGCCAGAGTATGAGGTGACAAAATGGGAAGAGAAAGGGATCAAAGACACAGAGAGGGTTTTCTTTCTTTTTCCTTTTTATTATTTTTTGGCCTACTGAGCCTATTCAAAAATCATTTATTGTGACAGTTATAAACTCAATAAAAATACTAAAAGCCATTGACATATAATTCAAATAGGCAGATTTCATGCTACATAACACTGTTGAACTTTCTGTTTGAACAAGTAATTGTTATGACATGTAAGTTAGATACCAGTAAATCTATCATTTAAACAAATGTATGGAAAGAGAAATACCAATAGAAGAAAATCATATAATGCTTTGAGTTCCAAGAGGTGAGGTAAGTGCCAATAAGCCCAAGCTTCATCATTGCACATTTAGGTTGACTTGAGTAAACAGACATTTTTGGGAAGAAAAAGAAAATGAAAATAATATTTGCAGACACTTGCTTTGTCTCTTGAAATGTTTTCCAATTTGGGAGACACCATACCTGCACATCTCCTAGGCTTCTCCACTGTCCTTCTCTGGAAAAATTCCCCACTGTTCCAGTGAAATGATCTGTACATTTCATACCTTTGGTTCATCTTCAAAACAGGGGCCCTGACCTCAGCTGTGTCACCTTATCCTCAGGAGACTCAGAGTACTTCATACCTGTGCTATCTATTTAGGAGAGCTGTAGGAAGGAGAATTGAGATAACCCTTAGGAAAAGGGCCTGGAAAAGCTGAATTATCCCATCACCATCTGTGCTGGTGAGCAGCAATAGATATGTCTAAGTGAACCACATATGAATTGAACAATTAATAATGGTTGGTGGCTGGAGAGATGGCTTAGTGGTTAAACACTTGCCTGTGAAGCCTAAGGACCCTGGTTCAAGGCTCAGTTCTCCAGGACCCACATAACCCAGATGCACAAAGGGGTGCATACATCTGGAGTTCATTTGCAAAGGCTGGAGGCACTGGTGCACCCATTCTCTCTCTACCTGCCTATTTCTGTATCTCTCAAAATAAATAAATAAAAATAACATATTTAAAAAAAATGGTTGGTGTGACCATGCTTGGCCTATTACCATGGATGGCTGTATTCTGTCCCTCATCCAACTCTGTCATTATGTCTATTATCATAACTGCTCCAGGGTTCACTTAGGAAACATAGCAAATACCATGACTGGGGCTTAATTATACCCATACATGTATTAACAGAAGATATTTCTAGCCAGGCGTGGTAGCACACACCTTTAATCCCAGCACTTGGGAGGCAGAGGTAGGAGGATCGCCAAGAGTTCAAGGCCACCCTGAGACTACATAGTTAATTCCAGGTCAGCCTGGACCAGAGTGAGACCCTACCTCAGAAAACAAAAACAAAAACAAAAAAAAAAAAACAAAACAAAA
Source organism: Orientallactaga sibirica (assembly GCA_036365145.1). NCBI lineage: Eukaryota > Metazoa > Chordata > Mammalia > Rodentia > Dipodidae > Orientallactaga > Orientallactaga sibirica. The sequence goes on from JAEOAD010000015.1 coordinate 17,459,468, forward strand.
CAAAAAAAAAACAGTACTCAGGAGGCAGAGGTAGGAGGATCTCCATGAGTTCCAGGCCACCCTGAGAATACAGAGAGAATTCCAGGTCAGCCTGAGCTAGAGTGAGACACTACTGTGAAAAAACAAACGAAAAAATTAAAAAAACAGAAGATATTTCTAACAGGAGCTATGTTTGTATTTTCTAAGGACAAACAAATTCTTCTTAGTGGTGTTCTACTTTAATACCCCTTTAATATCTGAACCCCAAATTACATATTTACCTCCTGTTTTAGGGAGTTGAGAAAACAATTAGCAAGCACCTCTCTCTTAGCAGAGATGATAGAAGATCCAACTAACTTTGTAGCTGTTGTCATTGGTAAATGTTTTGGTTTCATCTTTCCTTTCCTTACCTGCCACAGTTTTCTGTCTGTAGTCAGTCTTTGCATTCATCTTTATGATGTAAAAATCCATGAAAATATATGTCATATTTCTGATTCTGTTGGACCTGTTCTTTTCAAAGTGAACTGTTGTGACCCCAATATTTAATCTAGGCACCATACACCTATAGGTAGAAGTGACTTTTGATGGTATCCATTGCAATCTATTTGTATAGATGAAGAAATTAAGGAGTGGTAGAAATTCTGTGTAAGGATGGTCACTCTCAATGCTTCCCAGGGGCTCTGCCGCTGAACCAGCATTGTCTTTGGCCATGAACATGACTAGCTGCACAGCACTGCTCAAGCACCCACCAGGCTGCTTATTATTTATTTGTTATATTTAAATTTAAATTTGTGTCTTCTGAATAAAGATTAGTGTCACACTCACCACAGCCAAAAGATCTTTAGAGACCAATCCTCAGTAAGCAACAGCATATGAAAGACAAATCATGTCTTGAATAAGAGATTTGGATATGAAGACAAGAAACACACAAACAAACAAAGAAAGAACCAAATAAGTGTAAAACAACATAGAGCATCGTTGCTCTGCTTCTGCATTTCATGACCATACTCACTCCAAAAGGTTTGCCCAGGAAGGAGCTGATATCTATGTCATATCTGTGTCTTAGTTTTGCATCAAGCAAAATTATAAGTAAAGAAAACAAAGCAAAAATATGCCAATAAGTGATAGGTTTTTCTGATCATTACACAGGAGCTGGCCACACAATGCTTAGCCTATAATGACTTATGTGCTTCAGACTAAGCTAAGCTATTCCCACCATCACCAAATGATTTTGGAAACCAAGTTTCAATCATTTTTTAAAAAATCTTGGCTTGACAACATTCCAGATGAACTGTCATTTTTTTTGCTTCATAATTAAAAAGTGAAATAGAGCTTTTTTAGCAATTTCTCTCCAACTTGCCATGAGGAATGAATAGAAGTCAGAGCCGATATACGGGTTTATATTTCCTAGAAGTAGTTGATTTGACGGGAAAGAAGATATAAACGAACATAAATGAAACTGATTCTGCATATGAAATGGTGCCCTTTTTGGCAGACTACACTTGGCCCATAAATACTTAATGGAACTTGGTGGTCTGTGGGTTTTGTGGAGGGAGTAGTTCTCATTCCGTTTGACTTTTCTTGCCCAAGTGGTCATGGATAAAAACAGAAATGGCTATAAGTGATTTATTTTCGTAACAGAAGTTTGTGGTTATATACAATCAGTGATAGCTAAAGGTAGCATTCGTCATTCTTCTGTGCCATGGTTATCATGGAAAACAGATAAGAATGTTACTCTTTTGTCCTATGGGGGCCTTGGGAGTAATATCATATTAGCAGAAGTATAGCTGTATGTCATGAGGCTCAATCCACAGTCATTCTGGAATATCATCAGAATGTGATGGGATAGAGACAGTGTCAGAACTGAGCTACAGTAACTGGCTGTCTCTAGGTCTGGCTGAGGAAGAGAGACTAATAGTCCCAGTCACGGTAACATGCTCAGCAGCTGAATGCCTTTTGAATTGAGTTAGGTTCTAGGAAGTCCAGGCATGTTCATGGCATTCATGGTGAGGGATGTCCAGGAAGTTATGTGATATGTTGCATATGGTGGTCCTTGCCCGTGTGTATACATAGGAGTTTCAGTTAGTGTGGCTCTTTTGATCAGCATATGAGGGGTGTGTGTGTGTGTGTGTGTGTGTGTAGGGGTTGGTTATGCATATGAATGTGGGTATGTGCTTAAGTGTGTGAGACAGAAGTGAAAAAAAAATGACAAGAGAAAGGAAGCAAGGGAGGAAGAAAAGGAGAAAGAAGAGAGCCATAAGTACACAGAGGATCCTGGCTCCAGGAAGAGACCCTCGCTATGGCCTGGCAACATGTTCAGGCTAACAGAGAAAGGAAGTGATATTCAGGACAGGATCCAGCACCCCAAGGTCCCTGTTGTGGTCAACAGTAGTGATGTACTATCAGAAGGAAGGAGCATCCCCATGCTTTCCCAGCTTTGAACAAGAAGACTAATTTCCTTCCAGAGATACTGGTAGGTTTGGGCAGCTTGAAAAATCACCAAGCTAAGTCCAATTTTATCAGGGAATTTAGAAAGACCAAAGCTTCAGGCAAAAGTCTTTACCTCCTTTTCTCCCTGAGATTGTCAGGACAAGCAGGGACCCTGGAGATCTGACTTAAACTGGTTCTCTTAGCAGAGGAATGAAGAATACGCTCAGCTGGGTGGTTTTTAGACTTGTCTATTAGCCTTTTGGCCCTATCTTAAGATCATCTAAGCCTCACTTGTCAGTTAAAGTTGAACTCTTACTTTTGTCCCACAAAGTTTGATAATTGGGTTAAGAACAGACTTTTAAAAATTAGATAAATGTAAAATATAACACTTATTATACTGAATTTGAGCCTTGGGTTTATACCACTGTCAGAGAAGAGACACACAGTCTCATGTTTTTAAAATTTCAATGATGAACATATGTCATCAGGGTAAAACTCTCAATGCAAATCTATTTTTACCTGGATATGTTAATGCTGAGAATAAAAAGTCAGATGCAAAGTATGTGCCTATGCCAATCAAATCAGAACTTTTCACCCCAGGCATATGTCAATACACACCCATCCCTCTAGGTGTCTCTAATGCAACAGGGATGGTGGAGAGTAAATATATCTAAGACAAGAGGAAGAAAGCTGCCACTTTTGCTCTGGTAGGCTTGGTGTCCATGTGGTCCTGCCCTCAGCTTTTTGGTCTTTATTGTTGCTTGATCTCCTGAATCACTGATCTGTGCATAGCAGAGTTGTTGTGTCTTGAATTCCATGTAGAGATATTGCATAATTGAGAAAAACTAGGAAGAGGTGATGGGCAGACCATTGGTTCAGCCAGAACTCAGAGATATGGAATTAAGGAAGCTGAAGTCTGGGAAAGCACTGAGGATATTGAATGGCCTTAATAGCAAATAGTTTTGAGATGAGTTATGAGGGTCAGTGAACATATAGCATATAGCAGTTCTTGCCCAGACAAGAATGGGATGTAGGGACCTTGTAATTTTTTTAAAAAAAATTATTAACAACTTCTTTACTTACAGATAATAAACTATAATATTTCCCTCCCCCACTTTCCCTTTCACAACTCTGCTCCCATAATGTCCCCTCCCTCTCTCCATTAGTCTCTCTTTTATTTTGATATCATCATCTTTTTCTCCTATTATGGGGGTCTTGTGAAGCTATTGCTAGGCACTGTGAGGTCATGGATATCGAGGCCAATTTCTGTCTGGACAGTTGCACTGTAAGGAGTCGTACCCTTCCTTTGGCTCTTACATTCTTTTCACCACCTCTTTTGTAATGGGCTCTGAGCCTTGGAGGGTGTGATAGAGATGTTTCAGTGCTGGACACTCCTCCTTCTCTTCTTCTCAGCACTATTTTGCCTTTTGGGTCATCCTAGCGGTCATCATCATCTGAAAAGAGAAGCTTGTCTAACCAAAAGTAAGAGTAGCATTAATATATGAATATAAACATTAAGTGTAGTGCTTTGAGGGAAGTTTGGTGAGAATAATATATACATTTAGCCAGACAAGAGCAGGCTTTATACCCCTAAGGCTCATGACCTCCCCTGCCATAGGCTTTTTATTAGGTTTTCAGTACCAGGAATGTATTCCCTCCCATAAAGCAGGCCTCCAGTCCAATAAGACAGCAGTTGGTTTCCCTCACAGCAGACATGCCACTATTGCACTCGTTCAGTCATTTGGCCTGTCTGGCCAAACTGGAGGCTTCATGTGTCCACTGTTTTCACTGCTGATAACTTCTGTCTCCCATAGGGTTGCATGCAGTGCAGCTTTTTCCAGTTTTCAGTTGGCTGGTCTACAGGGAAAAGGTTTTCCGTTCAGTACCAGCTTGATTTCTTAGTGACTTTGCTGCCCAGGCATGTGAAGTCTTCAGCAATAAGGTCTTACCATCTGTTTGTCAAAAGAAACCAAGGGCCTTGGTAATAAGCTGTAATGTTTTGGAGGCAACAGGGACCTCCCTGGCCAACAACTTGCTGGCAGGTATCCCATCCCTGGCACTGAAAATTTTCTAGTAACAATCTATGGATTCTGGATGTGCCATTATTCAAAAAAGTAGGTTTTCATATGTCTTATTCAGAATATCTTGAATTCTGATTGATCCTTCTTGCCCTGCCCTTCTTTTACACAATCTCTTCCCCTGGCCCCAATTAGACATTTCCACTGTCTGTAATCTGTTCTTCTACTTACATATATACAATACCATCCACTTAATTCCTTCCCTATCCTCCCTGCCTTATAGCCTTTTTCTAGCTTACTGGCCTCTGGTACCAATTTTTGGTTCCAGCTCACACACAAGTCTATATATTTGTAGCTAGCATCCACATATGAGAGATAACATGTGACGTTTGGCTTTCTGGGCCTGGGTTACCTCTCTTAGTATAATCCTTTCCAGATCCATCAATTTCCTGGCAAATTTCATAATTTCAATTTTATTTACTACTGATTAGAACTCCATTGTGCAAATGTACCACATCTTTATTATCCATTCATCTGTGGAGGGACATCTAGGCTCATTCCATTTTCTAGCTATTGAGAAATTGTGAATAGAACATCAATAAACATGGCTGTGCAAGTATCTCTAAGGTAGTGAGAAGAGTTATTTGAATATATGCCTAGGAGGGCTATAGTTGGATCATATGGTAAATCTATTTTTAGCTGTCTCAAGAGTCTCTGCATGGATTTTTTTTTTTCTTTCAGATTTTATCAGGGGAGGAAAAGGAATGTGGAGAAGTATTATACCTTAAAAAGCAGCAAACTTATTTTTGGAAGGATGGTGAAGACAATAAGGTTCATGATTGGCTCTTTAAGAGCAGAATGTCTCCCTGAGCACAGAGAGATGGGAAAGAGAGGTCACTCCTCCAGAGAGCAGACATTCCTAGAGGGGATAATGCGATGTGTTGGGCTGGACCAGGCAGGGCCTCTGACCTCTCCCTCCGTTCATCTTCAGTAAGGTCTGTGCTCCTGCTACCTTCAGCAAAACTTGTGCTTGTTCAGAGTTTAAGATTCCTAGGTTTCAGGGGCTTAGCCTCTTCCTGGACAGAAGTATATCATGGTGTAGGTAATTAAAAGCTGTCAGAAATCTCATCTCCCATAGTCTGAAGTATAGTAACTACTTCGTTCTAAAAACTCTACCATGGTGGCAGGATGAGGCAGGAAGATTTATAATGTAAGGCTTGCTTGTGTTATAGAATGTGTTCACACTTAGTCTGGGCAATTTAGTGAGACTTTGCCTCAAGAACAAGGGCAAGCATAGCTAAGTACACATGCATTGAGGGATTAGAGCTATATATATGATTCCTCCTTATCATTTTTAGGGCTGTGTGTATATGTGGGTCTTCATATCCACATGTGTGAGTGCAGATGTGGACATGCCATAGTGTTATTCCTCACTTCCCAACTCATTTGAAGCTTGTCCTATTTATTATGGGGTTTTAGAGGTTCAAGAAATATCATTAAATTCCAAACTTTGAGTTCATATCTGTTTCTTTTTAAAATATTTTATTTTTATTTATTTATTTGAGAGAGACATAGAAAGCAGGAGAGAGAGGCAGAAAGAGAGAAAGTGGGTATACCAGGGCCTCCAGCCACTGCAAATGAACTCCTGATGCCTGTGCCACTTTATGCCACCTGGGTCCTGGGAAATTGAACCTAGGTCCTTTGGCTTTGCAGGCAAGTTCCTTAACTGCTAAGACGTCTCTCAACCCTCTTATCAGTTTTTAACAAAAAATTAGAAGAAATAGACTGAGAAGGATAGTTTGTAAACTATTAGATTTATTTAGGGAAATATTGAACCAAGGGAAGGGGCATGGATATACCCACATGGCCTGACAGCCCATGTGGGAATTGAGCATGGGATTGAAAGGGATTTTAGAAAGACTTTAGTGAGGAAAAGAGAGAAAAAAAAGTAGAGAGCTTCTGCCATGTGGAAGGCAGGGAGCCCACCTGGGAATAAGGACCCTACCCCCATCTCAGTCCAGCAGGGCTTTACATTCAAGCTCAGGTGAACCTGAGAGAAAGAGAGAGAGAGAGAGAGAGAGAGAGAGAGAGAGAGGGAGATTATTGGTCTGAGGTAGGAGCTGGCTTTGGAATGGGAGCAAGGAAGCTGATTGGATAGGCTGAATCAAACACTAAATTCTGGTTCTGCTGTAGCAGGCAGGTACAGTGTTCCTTTAGGCTCTCTCTCCTGACTGGCTGCCTAACTCCCTCTCACCTTGTCATTCACTGCTTAGTTTGCCAGGCTAGCTGACTTGCAAGCCTCCCAGAAATGCTCTTGTCTCTACCTCCTATCTCATGGTAGGCATGCTAGGATTATAGAAGCCCTGCTAGAGCTTTATGTAGGTCTGGGGATATAAACTCATATACTCATGCTTGGGTTGCAGGTGTTTAATCCACTGAAACATCTCCCTGGCCCTTCCTTATCTTCAGTATTTTCATCCATGTGAAGTTTTTTTTTTTTTGTACTAGAAACTGTTGTGTCCCATCCTAAAACCCCATGGTTCACCTCACTGATTCTCATAAGCCAAACTGACTTCCAATTGATAGGAGACAGAAATTGGCTAGGCAGTCAGTGTAACAGAACCCCAAAAGTGAATTTTTTTTTATTCCTTGGCTAAAAGCAGGCTATATCACTAAGCTTGCAGAAATCTGGATGTTACACCCTCCAGGAAAGATTTCTAGATTCAGCTGGCACCCTTCCTAGAGGACAGAAACTCTGATCCTTACCTAAGATTACGGGCAAAGCTATAAAATCTGGTCTTTGTCCATAGCAACCAGCTGACCTGGACTTCCTCACATACCTACTCCCCATAAAAACCCAGATATGAGTCTCGAGGTGGGCTTCTCAAACCACCTCTTACCTCTCTGGGTAAGAGTTCCACCTTGCTTCTTTCTCCAGTGTTCTAGACCACTCCCCTTCTCTTCTTCCTCTAAAACTTTAACTTTTTTTTTTTTTTTTTTCTGAAAGTTATCCTCTGGTTCATGGATACTTTTCTTTGAATTCATAGAACAAGGAACTGGGAACATTCCAAATTATTGGTACAATGGAATACAAGGAACCCAGAAGTCCTGAATCACAATGACTCTACCATCTACTGTGGCATTACAGCATAGTTGAAGAAGTTCCTGGGAGTTAGATCTCTTTCAAGAAAATAGGTATTCTCTCTCTCTCTCTATGTTAAGACAGAGTTTTACCATCTAATTATGACTGACTTGGTATTTATGTAGCCCAGGAGACTTTAAGCTGGCAATAATCCTCTTGTCTTAAGCCTCCTAGGTGCTGAGATTACAAGAAGGTGACAGTTAAGGGAACATACTTAATGAAAGATCAATTGGGGAATAAATACTCTAGATCTTCCACTATTAGTATTTTTGCTGTTTATTTGTCTGCTTGACACAGGATCTCATTGTGTATCCCAGCATGGCCTGGAACTCATTACGTGGCCTCTAACTCACAGCAATACTGCTTCCCTCAGCCTCCAAATGCTAGGATTTTAGGTGTGAGCCACCCATTCTGAACTCACATTTTGTACTAAGCTGGTGCTGGTAGACCATCATATAGCCTCACCTACAAAACCACACACAACAGGACTTAGCCTCTGCTGTGCAGAAATAACTCTCTTTGTCTCATTTTATGAAAGTATTTTGCATACTGTTATTTGATTTCTTAGAATATTTAAAAATATGTTAAAAATCACTAGATTTCACTAGAAAATTATGCCATCATGACTGGAAATTGAAATGTCTTTCCAAAGATAGATAACAAATCCATTATTTTTCTTCTAAAACTCAATATATCTTGTCATAAGTTTTGAAGAGTGTTCAATAAGTACAATGAGTTTCAGTCTCAACAACTATAAACTTTGAGTTGATTACCATCTGCATCCATCATAAGTATATATCCAAATCCAGCTTTACAAACTTGTGGTAGTGAAGTGACACAAAACTTAGAACCATTAGCAATCACCCAGAAGAGCTTCTGTTGGCAGGCCTAGCCTTTCCTGCCCAACTCATTGGACTCCTCTGCAGCTGCTTCAGAAAAGGTCTGAAGAACACATACGTGGGGTTTTGTTTCCTCCCAAGATAACACTCTAGATAGGACTCCAATGACAGACAAGATTTGATTCTACCACTATACCTTGCTGAGCTAATAAGTTTAATGAAAGGAACTTACAGGAATATGGGCAGAGGGTTATTTACATGTGTTTACACTATGAGAAAAATAAAAATAAAAACCTTTTCCAGCAACCATTAACAACATACGTATACCCAGGGAGGGGTAGAGCCGTGTACATTCTGCCCCTAGCAACTGTAACTGCCTACATGTTCTCAGGAAGAAGTGGGACCTAAAGAGTACCCTCCTCACATGACTGTATGTTTATGGGCCTGCTCATATACAGATGATTATAGATAACCATAATTTCTGAGAGTTCAAGAGGGCAGGGACCTTGCCATGCTCAGTGTGCAGCATTCCACAAAAACAGGTAATAGAAGAATCAATACTCAAAGATTTATGTTGCTGATGAAAAAAAAAAAAAAAAAAAAGCCCCAAAATAACAATGACACATGAAAAGGACTACTAGATATATAAGGATTGCACAATAAAGGATGACTGGATATATATATAAGGAGAGCCTACCCTTTTCAAACAACTAACTAAACAATGTTCAAGGCTTAAATACAAAGTGTTCCATTCCAAGACCTTTTTGGCTTTCAGGGCTTCCACTGAGAAATCTGAAGTAACTCTGATGGGATTATCTTTGTATGTAGTGAGTTGTTTCTCTCTTGCTGTTTTTAGCACTCTGTCTTTGTTTTCATTGTTAAAAGTTTTAACTATTATTATGTGCCTTGTAGAGTTTCTTCTTTGGACCTGTCTGTTTGGTGTTCTGTGGGCTTGTTTTATCTGGATGGGCCTCTCTTTTGAGAGACTGGGAAATTTTCTTCAATAATTTTGTTGAATATGATCTCTATGCCTCTGGCCTGGATTTCCTCTTTTGCTGGTATACCCATGTTCTGGATATTTGGTTCTTTTAGACTATGCCACAGTTCCCTCAAATTCTGATCACTTGATTTTTTGAACTTAGCAAAGTTTTTGTCCTCCCAATCAATTTCTTCTGTCTTATTTTCCAGGTCAGAGGTTCTATCTTTCTTATGATTAACTCTGTTATTGAGAGCTTCTAGAAAGGTTTTTATAAGGTCTATTTGATTTTTGTTTTCTGTTGTGTGTTTTGCATCATGTCCATCTCTTTTTTGAGGTAAAATTTAAGTTTGAGTTCTGATTTTCTTGATGCTTCCTGGAATTCATTCTTGCATTTGATCAAGACTTCATTAAGCTTAATCAATTGGTTATTGAGATCTTCCATTTGTTGACTCACCTTCAATTCATTTATATCTCTTTTGAGGGTTCTTTCCTTTTTCAATTGAGGTAAGCTACTGTCAAAAGCTGAATGCTTTAAGAGATAGATAATTCTGTTCCATTTCATTGATACAATTGTTTTGTTTTTTTTTTTTTTTGATGATTTGCTTCCAGTTCAGCAATTCTTTTGATCATGGTCATATTGATTGTTGTGTTTTCATTTTGGGATTGCATTTCTGTTGATTTCTGTATGATTTAATTGGAGGATTCCATTGTGGGACTAAGCATCCTTGGTAGAATCTTTCAGTTTTCTGACTTTTATTGGTTTTTATGCATTGTGGTCTACCCATATTGGGGAAATGTTTTATTCTATTGAGAGGGAAGCATTTATTTGCCTTGTAGGAATGTGAAACAGATTGGTGTACAATGGGGTTATAACCACAGATGAGCAGATTGTGAAGATTGCAGATACATCAAAGGTATCTGGGGAACTGGGAGGTGGGAAACCTGGAGCTATGGCATAGTCACTCCACTTGCATGTACTTTTCAGCACATGGGGATCAGGGGATGGGGAACTAGGTGTCAGGAAGCTGGCCAGTGCACCCTCTGTCTCAGGGGAATAGGGATTTGGGTACCAAGGGGCCAATCAGGAAACCAGAGCAAAAGGCCTGATTCTGCAGCCCACACACAGGGCCAGGCCTACCCAAGGCAGCAGCAGGGGTACCCAGACCAGGAACTGGGAGGTAGGGCTCTAGCCTACTAACTTGGCATGCACCATCTTAAGCAGGGGAATCCAGTAGTTGGGGCTCCGGAGGCCATTAAATCATTAAGGTGGAGCAAGATGCCTGGTTCTGAAGCAAATTTGCTGAGTCCAGGAAGCCACACAACAGCAGCAGGGGAACCTACTGGGACCATGGAACTGGGAGGAGGGGGAAATAGGGAGATCTCCAGTCCTTTCATTTAAACAAAGTAATAATGTCATCCTTACCTTCATTTGTGCATTCGTGCCTCAGTTCCCAAACCAGAGCACACATCATAATCTCCTGTTTGGAAGGCAGTTTGCTTAGAGAGCAATCCTCAGGGTTTCTTTCTTTCTTCTCTTTTTGTTATTTATTTATATGTGTGTACGTGTATTATATATGAAGTGTGTGCGTGTATGCGCGCGAGCGCGTGCACACTATGGCTCATGAAAGTAGAACAGAGAACATAGAGAACAACTTTGGGTGTTTTTCCTCCCCACTTCCACCTTCATTTGAGACAAGGTCTCTTGCTGCTGCTGCTGCTGTAGCTGCTTGTGAGATTCCGGATTCTCCTGGCTCCATTTCCCATTACTGCATGCATGTTGGGATTATAGATGTGCATATCACTTTGTGTCTAGCTTAGCTGAGAAGGGTAGAACTTGTCAGCAGATTTGCAAGCAAGTACTCCTAACCACTGAGACATCTTCTCAGACCCACTTTCAGACTTTCTCTTGCCGGGTTTGGGGTGGAGCCAATTGGTTTGTTGCTTTGTCTCAGTTCCTATAGGACTCTGAAGCTGATGGGGACCACCCTGAAGTCTCATTGTATTTCATGCAACCAAATGGAGAATTGGGTGGCTATAGGTGGTTTCATGAAGCATTTTAATCCACTTTATCAATAGGAAATTAAATCACAACTTTTTGATTTCCTTTATATTCCTTGTCTTCTTACCTGAGCCCCATTCTAAAGTAAATGTTTTGGGATGCACAGCAGAAGGGCCCACCCTTCTAGGTAATATTACTTCAAACAGTCCCAAAGAAAATGCAGCATTTGCTGCAGTAAACTCTCCTTTGAGAATAATCAGGTGCTGACAATTCCCCAGAGCTCCCATAAATTTTGATGTAGCATCCAAGGAAGGTTCTGCTTTGCTGACATTCAGAAGTTAGCATTTTATGGCCCCAGCATCATTAGATCATCTTGCTTTGGAGTCATTTGTGTCATAATTGCTTTAAAATTTCAAAGCGCTTTGGATTTTCACACCTCATTAAATCAGATTACATCAGAAAAGCTGGGGACTTTTATAAGCACCAGGAAAGTGACCTTTATTTTCTCCTTTACATTCCTGTGTCATTTTCTTGTAGCCTTGTTATTGCCACTGGGCACTGCTGGACAACGTCAGGCAAGACCTTTCCTACTTCATAGGATAATGTGGTAGTCTTCTCTCTGTAGTCACAATGGGCCAATTCTTCCTTTCTGTCAGAGGAAATGAACCATAAAGCTACCATGGCCTTGGAGTTAAATCTATCTAGGCAATTCTCAGGCCTACTAGGTCCCATAACCCTTCTTCTTGCCCTTGGTAGCATGAAGCCACACTCTCCATCCCTTCAGTATCTGAAATATCAAGAGGCAACAACAACAACAAAAAAAGATGAAGAAGCAGGGTTGGAGAGTTGACTTAGTGGATAAAGCACTTGTCTGCAAAGCCAAAGAGCCCAGGTTTGATTCCCCAGAACCCACGTAAGCCAGATGCACAAGGTGACACATGCCTCTGGAGTTCATTTGTAGAGGTTAGAGGCTCTGGTCCAGCCATCCTCTTTCTCTCTATCTGTCTCTTTCTCTCTCTCTCTTTCACAAATAAGTAAAATTAATAATAAGAGAATGAAGAAGTGTCAATTTATTTTCAACAAATCAGAGATTTTGTTAATGCTCACAGGATCCCAGGCACAGAATATGCACCATTTCAAATAATTACACATTAAAATATTAAATGATATTTGCCCCAAAGGCTCAGACCGTTAAGCCTAGAGGCTTCTAGTATATCATTATGTCTAGTGAATAATATTTCCAAGCTATCAGAGGGATGCATATGAAAAATTTAAGTACCATCCTCTCAGCAATTTTAGAGTCTGAGTGTAAAAAAAAATTCCATATTTTATCCAGTTTGACTTATATCTATTGATAAAATTTTAATATTTCTGAAATCTTCAAATGGATAATTTTTAAAAATGTTAAGCAAGCAATCAACTGGTATGACAGCTACCAATACCTGTTTGAGTTTGAATATTCACAGAGTTACTCTTTCTAGCACTATTAAGCCTGAAGTTGACTTGCCATGGGACCAAGGCTTCTGAAGGATAAGAACTTATGACATCATATTCATACCCAACTAATCCCTGGTTTTCATACCTGGAGAACTAAATGTCCTAGTAGCACTTGTTCAAGCTTAATAAAGCTATACAACTAAAATAACAAAAGAATAATGTCATAGTTTCAAGGGATTTTCCTTCCTCTGAATACATCAAGTACTATTGCAACATACAATGAAGGTTACCTTTGTTTCCATGAAATTTGAAAACTGTTAAAAGCCATTTTGTTGAAGAGATAGGAAAGAGAGTGAAATGATGGGTTGAGGAAAACTGAGTATTACGTGTAGAAAAAAGACCATTTTGTTGAAACTTAAATAAGTGGGAAATGTGCCAAGAGATTATAAAGATGGGTCTTCTAAAAGGACAAAGGGGTTGAGGTGCTGGAGAGATGGCTCAGTAGTTAAGGTGTTTGTCTGCAAAGCCTGACTATCTGGGTTCAATTCCCCAGTGTCCACATAAATCCAGATGCCCAAAGTGACACATGCATCTGTAGTTCATCTGCAGTGGCTGAAAGCCCTGGTGTGCCCATTCTCCTCAGTCTCTCTCTCTCCCTTGCAAATAAATAAATAAAAAATAAAGGGCAAAGTGAAGGTATGAATGGGTTTCTGTATTTCTGAAGCTGAGTCTCTGTTTATGCTTTCCAAACCTATACTTCTAGAGAATGAGAAAAAGGAAAAGCTTTATGTGTACTGTCATCAGCTTTTCATTCCTCTAATAATACCTGAGATGATAGTCAATTTACAAAGATGAAAGATTCATCAGTTGTTGCTTTATAATTTTTCTGATAATGTAGTCATTATTATTATTAACACATATCAATTGTATAGATTAGTAACATTCACTATTTTAGCTCACAGTTTTGGAGGTTTCTATGATTTGTTGGTCTGTCTCATTGTTTGGGGGTCTGTGACAAGGCAGTATGGCAGTATGGCATGGTGGGAATCATGTGGTAGTACAAAATTATTCACTTCCTGTACTGTAAATTTGATATAATCAAAGGCATGTTATCAATGCCCTGAAGACCTCTCACTAGACCCCATCTCATAATGGTTTAATTACCATCCAAAAGCACCAAGCCATTAACACTCTGGCTTGGGGACATACACAGGATCCAAGCTATAGCAATGTGTGTGTGTGTGTAATTATAACTGAAAATGTCAAAACTCTCACAGGGAAGCCTCCAAATTTAGAGTTAATATGAATGCTCACATTTGTAGTTAACATGAAAGTTATTGGTCACACTAGAAAAGGCAGACAATTAGGAACATAACTATGTATTGATTTGGTAAAATTACAATATCACATCTCTATATGCTAGATTAGATCCTGGACATGGAGAATTATGTTTTTAACAATGATACAACTAAATGATAATATTTATCATGTTGAGATAATGTATATTATCAAAATCAATTCAATTTTTTAATGCAGCTACAACATATTTAAGATTATATCCATGGCTTGTCTTATAATAGTGATAATCCTGTCTTTAACAGTGTTCAGAATATGTTCCTCAAAATATTATGTGTTTCTCAAAACAATAAAATAATATTAATTTTATTAAACTTATTTTAAAGGTAACTAAACAAAGGCATAGGTATGTAGAAATATATTTTAGCCACTCAACTTTTATCCAGTATCCTTTACTAAGTTTACTAAGTTCATTTTCCAAGTAAAATAGCTTCTCTTTGGCAGTAAATGTGTTTCTTATCCACTGGAATGTCTGAGTAAGCAGGACTGACACTCCCTACCATACTGGCCAGAACTAGGAAGGTAGGAAGAGGTTACATATCACAGCTTTAGGGTATTGTCCACTTGTCTTTCTAAGGGGAGACATAACAACCGACTCCCAGTTAATAAGGATTTCTCCAGAGAACTAGAATAAGGAAAGAGACACACATAAATAGGCCACAACTGATTGTGATACTTATCACTTCAATATTTCCTACTGCTCTTCATCTCAGAAATAGCACCATGTTCATGTATGGTTGGAATGCCACCCTTTCTAGCTTGTCAGAATGTGCTTCTCATAGACTTGCATGCTACTGTTCTGACTTTAGAGGAAAGTGGTTGCTAACAGTGTGCCACAGCCACTGTGCACCGTTACCACATGAACACTATTTTCCAATTGACTATCTTCATAAACATTGACAATTGACTTTCTGTGTGTATATAGTATCTCTTATACATCTAGTCCTGTAAAAAAAAAAATAGGCCATATTTGTGCTGGAGAGATGGCCTGAAGGTTAAGGTACATGCTTGCAAAGCCAAAGAACCCAGGCTTGATTCCCCAGGACTCATGTAGGCCAGACACACAAGGTGACACATGCATCTAGAGTTCATTTGCAGTGGCTAGAGGCCCTGGTGTACCCATTTTCTCTCTCTATCTGCCCCTTTATCTCTCTTAAATCAATAAATAAATCTTTAATGAAAGATGTAAATCAAAGATGGGTGAGTTTCAGGGAATAGATAAATTAATTTGACTACTCTATGAAATTCAGATTATTTTTAGCTGTTTAATGGGAACCTTCCTTCCAATTATAGAGTAGAACAGTATACTGGTGAATGATTAGAGGACATATACTATTTAGAAATATTATCAGAGAAATTGCTTTGCAATTGCTCTTTAATATGTTGTAAATACTGCTTGGAAGAGAGATGGTCAACAGAAACTTGACATCATTCTTATATTTCTGTCTCCTGACTAGCATCAGCTAATCACTCAAGATTATATTATGAGTTTTAAGTAATATACTAAATTATGCTTTCATGTAGAAGAAGCCTAATAAAATGACTGAGGTACAGAGACTTGCTGTCTTCACTCTCCCTGTGGCTCGATTTCCTCATCTGTTAGTGAGTAGGTTGTGGCTGCAATGGTCTTTAGCACCCTGCTTAACTCTAATATTTCACAGTGCTGGTATTTTACATTTATCCAATAGAAATGCCTATTGTGTTTTATTTGTTTTTTGAGAGAGGTTATCATGTAATTAATACTGGCTTCTAATTCACTATATACCTTGAAGTACTGATTCTTCTGCTTCTATCTCACAAGTGCTAGGATTACAGACCCATGTCACCATGCTTTGCCTGTATATTTTAATATAATAGAAAAAACTCAATATCATTAGCCATTGAGGAAATTTAAATTAAAACCACATTAAGATTTCATTTTACCTCAGTCTGAAAGGCTATTTTATGAACAAAAAATAAGTGTTATTGAGGAAAGAAGGGGTTTATATAGTGTGGAAATGTAAATTAGTTCAATGGACATCAGTTTGGGAATTCAGTATGAAATTTAAAAAATAAAAAGGTATACTGTAAGATCTAGCTATATCACGCCTGGTCATATACCAAAGGAAAGGAAATCAGCATACAGAAGAGAAACTTATACACTGTGTAGCACTATTCATAATATCCAACCTGTGGTATCAGACTAGGTGACTCTCACCAGATGAAGGAATAAAGAAAATATGATATATTTACACAATGGAAAGTTCTTCAGCCTTGAAGATGAACTGAATCATTTAATTTGCTGGAAAAATGTTTCCCCCCCCCCATTGGGATTCCTTGTGATGAGCTAAATAAACCAAACACATAAAGATAGGTGTCACATATTTTCTCTCATAGATAGAATAAAAAAACAAAACAATAGAGATAGTCTGAGAGCAGAAGCACAAAGAGAAAAAGAAAAGGAGCATGGATGAGTGAAGGCAGAGAGGATGACAACAGTTTTTGGACTAGGGTAGATTCCATAAAAACATGTACATGGGGTGGTGGTTTGAAAGTGAATGTATGTTCCCCATAGTCTCAGGTGTTTTATCAAGCTTGTAACTCCAATTGCCTGGCTAGAGGAGGTATCACTTGTGGAGGATACTGGGGTCCAGCCCCAAGGTGTGTTTTGAGAGTGGATATGATTCCAGCCTAAAGGTGTGAGGAGCAGTCTGAGCTCATGTGGGTTTGTGCTTGTTCTGGGTGTTTGTTGGCTGCTTGGTGTGTATCACAGTCAGCTTCATGATGCTGGGATGAACCTCTGAACAAGGCACAGTTTATAGTAGGAACATAATTTAATTGAAGATCACAGATCCAGGGAAAGTTCTGTAATGGCAGAAGAAGCTGGGCCCCTTTCATAGGTCCATGCAGCAAGAAATACTACCACCAGCATTACAAGCAAGCAAGCTCCAGGAAACCCAATCAGAGCTCAAGCACTCTGCATATTTTAGTCTAGAAATCCCAGATTTACCCCCAAACACAGGTCAGGACTACACCCTAGGATCTGCCCACAGTGACACCTCTTTGAGTCAGGCAGTTAGAAATTCAAGAAGCTTTACTAAAACTCTTGAATCCATTTGTGAACATCCATTCAAACTGTCACAGTGGATTTCAGAGTTTGATCAAGGTTTAATTTAAAAGTATGGACTAATGTGCTTGCCACAGAACGTATCAGAGCTTAAAGATGTGCAATATAAAGTTGGAATGATTCAAACAAGTTGAATGTTAATGGCACAGGGACTGGTTTTAGGTTGCTAAAGCTGTTATTGTTGAACAGATTATAACCATTAAGGGTGTCCCAATTGCTTTACATTGAAACAATGGAGAAGATGTCTGAGGGTGATGTTCACCCAGGAAAGGATCAACCTGAATGTAAAGTCTTTTGGAAGGAGATGACTGAAAGAAAAAATTCTGAAAAGGTTACCTACTCTTCAAGGCCATGATTTATTTTTCCCTTGGATTAACAAAATGGTTGTATCACTGCAACTTGGTATTGGTTTTTAAAGCATAAAAAAATGGATGAAAGTGGGTCATGAAGTGCACACAGTACCAGGAGCCACAACTGAGATGCAGCATATGAAACAAGGTGATGTCTCCCTGTATGGAAGTCCACAATGGCCATTGTTAGAATTGTGAAGATGGACCATTGTTTGCAGTGAAGATATGAAGATGTTTTAGATATACCAGGACTATGCAAGGGCCACCATGGAGCACTGCTGGCACAGCATGGATGTTTTCCCTGGTTACTCAGCCCAGCAAGAGGATGGAAATTAGAAATCCACACACTGTCATTTGGTTATGGATAGTAGACTCGAACTGCAGGTGTTTGATGTTTACTTGATAGTTACTAAGTTTCAATTAGTCCAGGTTCTCTTTGTTATGTCTTATCACAATGGAAAAGTTTACTGTGTACCATATGGACTTTCAGAGGATGTCCAGGATCAGTCTATTGTCAACAGTCAGGGCCACTTGAGTCAGAATAACACATTCGCCTGAAACAAACCTAGGTGACAGACAAAAATGGGGAAAGCTAGTTGCCTGGCACTAAGGTATTGTATGTATGGCATCTTATTGATTATAACAATGATGGTTAAATAGTTCATGGTTTTGAATAAAGTTTTAAAAACAAATTGCTTTCTTGAAGACAGCCTCCCAATAAATGGAATATGATGGAAACTCAGTTCAGAGTTATCCAGTTTTCATGTACCTTATCAAGCATCCAAAGCTATACCCTGGACTTAACTCATTTGGGGTCAGTTTGCTTCAGGCTTGCTTGCAGGTGACATGGCAATGTGCAGGAAGGTTATTCACAGGATTGGTTGCATAAGTAGTTACAGGGAAAATTACCTTTTATGTATTTGAGGTAAGGTCTCATTCTAGCTTAGGCTAACCTCCTATATGAGCCTCATAAGTGGTGGGAATACTGGTAGACACTACCACATACAGTTTAAAATAGCTTATTTTTATGAAGAATATATTAAAATTAAAATGAATATAACACACATATTTATGGAAGAGTGACAGCTAGTTCCTCACATATATGTGATAAATAATGACCAAATCAGTTTAGCTAATATTTCATGTCCTTTAACACTCATCACTTATTATTCTCTGGGAGACATTCAGCTCCTCTCTTTATAAAATAAATATAAATTGGGATAAAGTATATTCATCATGCATGAGAATTACTTCTCTTATCTACATCTTTTTGAGGACTTATTATCTAATCTCCTACTATCAGACTCTTATTAACTTCTAGTGAGAACTATTTTACTATTTCCTTTTCTATGAGATCAACTATTTTGTATTCAGGTAACCAAGAAAAAAACAGTGTTTGTCTTTGTAAACTAGGCTGATTTTATCATCCTCGTTTCATCCTTCTTGATATATATTTCATTCTTTTTATGACTGAATAATATTATTCCATGATGTTTATATACCACCTTTTCTTTATCCATAACTCATCCATCTGTTAACTACTATTCATAGTCTATGTCTTGGCTCTTTTGAATAGTGTTACATAGTAAATATAAGAGTATAAAATATCTTTAATATAGTATTTTATTTATCTCTTTTGTATATATATCCAGTATATATATAGGATGGCTGTATCATAGGGTCATTCATCTTTTAGTTTTGTGGTTTGATCACAGAAGAGAAGAGTCATTTTGAATTGGACAAAAGCTACACAAAATGTTAGAAAATAACAACCATTAATCCTTTTGCATGTAATGTTTTCAACATACACAATTATTAGAATTAGTGGCTATAATTACTGAGAATTCTATTGATTTGGGAAATATTAGGTTACTTTAACATAATGATAAATAATATTTGTTAGAGTTGTTAATCTCTGTATGCTTTTATCACAAAATATATCATACATATATAAAAAAGAACATAAAACACATTCAGCTCACCAAATTCTATAGTGAACATCTGTGAAATATCTCCAAAAAATTAAATGAGTACTACTAAAACCTGGAAGTTCCCCCTGCAAGTGCTTGGAATTATAATCACCTTCCCCCAATACACCTTATTCTAGCTGCATATTTTGGCACTTACTGCCTTTTCTTTATTTATATAGCTATTCATAGTTCGTTTTGATTTTTGATCTGTATACAATTGCTATGTGAAGACTTTTCAGCTTCTGTTCCATTGTGTTTCCATCAGGTGAATTGGCTTTTCTGAAATTAGCCATATTTTGAAAATTTTGAAGACACTGTATGTCATGCAAAACAGAGATCTAAAACCTACCAAGCAGTCCAAAACAACTGTCCTGGCCACAAAAGAGGAGTCAACTGCTTCTCTATCTTACAAGTGCTTCTTGCTCTTGTTCACAGGTCCAGGTTACACAATTAATGCCTGAATCAGCCACAGGTTCATGGAAGATGGTTCTTCCATTGTCAGAAGTTTACTCATAGGATAAATTGAAGAATATGTTCAATATTTCTTTGCACATGTTAGCTTCTATCTTTCTCTAAGACACTAAAAATGACAAGGGTCATGTGTAACAAGGTCTGCAACTAATATCAAATGATCCTCTCACTCTAATTTGAATGTTCTATTTTCTTTCTGGCTTCACAGTAGATATTATGAGCTGAGGAACAAAAGGCTGGAGGAGGTAAGTGGCTTGCACAATATGCTGTGAGCATTTTCTGATGTGGCACTGTGGTTTCTTGGGTTTGCCTTGGAATGTATTTTCATATCTAGCAATAACTAAATTACCTGACATGAGCTACTTACACCTCTCAGTTTCAATTAGGAAACTGTAAAACAAAAGAAGTTGAACTCAAATATTAACAGTATAAAGTATAAGTATTTGGGGGTAGCACACAGAAGAAGTTAATGAGTGCTATGTGATATTTTAGACTAAGCTAAATCCTATCATTTGGGTTATAAACTCTGTTCCACTGTTAGTACATAAAGAACCATAATCAGGAAAAATAAAAAAAAACATAATCAGGTACATTTCTTGTATAAAGTGTTACCACCACATTTCAAGCTAGATTATGGTGGTTTGAATATACAATGTCTCTGGCAGATATGTTTGTTTGAATACTTCATCCCAAGTTGGTAGTGCTGTTTGGAAAGATTGTAAAACCTTTAGGAAGTAGAGCCTTGCTGAAATAAGTATGTCACAGGAGATGTACCTTGAGTGTGATAGTCCAGTCTCACTTGGAACTACTTCCTTTCTGCTGAAGTGATGATGTGATGCCAGCTGTCTGCTCCTGCCATACTTTCCCCACCATGATATAAAGTTCTCTTGAAACTGTGAGCTTAAATCAACCTTTCCCTCCAAGGGTTGGACATTGTATCTCAGCAATAAGAAAGTAACTGCTACACAGACCATTGACCAAATTATTCTAATAGAGTATCATAATTGCTTTGTTCATCATGAAATGCTAATACATTTCAACATACTGATTATAATTTTATAACTCTAATTATTTAATTAATTTATGTGTGTATGTATGTTTGTATATGTATTGTGGGGGGCACACATGGAGGTTAGAGGACAACATCAGGGTGTTTCTTTTCTACTTTCTTTTGAGGTAGGGCCTCTGTTGCTTCTGCTGCTGCTTACAAGTCTTCAAATTTTCTTGGCTCCACCTCCTATTGCTACAGGTGTGTTGGGATTAGTCTTGTGCTCTGCTTTGCGTATGGTTTCACATGAGTGCTGAGGAGGATCCAACTCTGGTTGGCAAGCTTACAATCAAGAGTATTTAACTGTTGAGCCACCTCACCAGCTGGATTCTTGAATAAGAAATACCTTTTGTACATCACTGTTCTAATGGTAAACAATTCAGATAACCATTAATCCTACATAGTCTGAATTCTGGGAGGGGGTGATGGTAATGTTCAGGAAAACAGAAGAGGTTTTGGCACATGATTAAATGGGCTCAAGTCTAAGCTCGTGCATTATGTACTACATCATTTAAATTCACTGAACTTGCATTTTCTAATGATACATAGGCTAATGATGCATAAATAAGGATGGCATAAAAATGATTTCCAAAGTTGATATTATCTGTCATAGACCTAGCCTATATATAGTTTGGAATTAGCTTTAGTGCCCTATATGAACAGCGGTCCATTGATGGAGAATACTGTCTTAAAATAAATTCATAGTAGCGATGAGCCTGTACTCACCTTGTACATTTTATTAAACACAGACAAACCTGTCTAGTAAAGTCTGTGAGCTCTTGACACATAGTGAAATCTGAAAGAACAGCCACATGTTCATTCTCATATATGGTCCCTAACTTGGAATAACTTGGGTTGTATATAAATGGAAGTAAGATTCAGAAGTAAGTAAAAAAGGGAAAGGAGGAGAGGAGGGGATACTTACCAGGCCACTCGAGGGACGGAACACAAGGGTGGAAGGGCCATCGGGGAAGGAGGTAGGGTGAGGGAGAGGGAAGCTTGGAAGAGATATAAACAAAATTAATGATACATGGAGCCTCTTAGATAGCAAACTAAAAGATATAACCCTTAATAAGAGGGTGAAGGAATTGCTTGGCAGAGGGCCTGGGAGAAGTTAGAGAAAGCCAAATTCTAAACCCTGGGTTTTGGATTATAATTTCCAGTGCCAGAACTGGATTATACCACACAGTGAGCTGTTGGTCAGGATAGGCTATGAGGCCCCTAAAACAATGCAAGCTATTACCAAAAATCACGTGGTTACCTTCCAGAGCTAAATGGTATGAGACTATTGCTGAATACACCACAGATCTTAGATAGAGGACATCAAGAGATCATGCTAGAGTTTAAAGGAAGCCAGGTCCCTGCTGGCTAGCCCTCATAATGCTGTAAATTTGCAATTTTCTAAGTATAGCTTCAATACAATAAAATTTGAAACAGTCACTTCTAGAATGTGTAACTGACATTGATCCATAGAATATGTAACTGAATGTAATATTTTGAAAAAATGTTCTGTATCACAAAAATAAATATTGATCTTGGGAACTTTTTAGACAATGGCTTCAAAAAGATAATTACCTCTTATGTAATTGTGTCACTATTATAAGCATTTTTTATCTGCAACAACATGGAAAGAAAAGATTTGCTATGTTTCCATGTAGTTTGTAGGTGAGCAGATGCTTAGGATACTATGATTTATGACTGACCCCTACACTTATTGATTTACTTTTTTGAATGAGGTTTGCAGATCCTCAGTACTGTTTCTCTCCACCTCTGGGTCTCCAATCACAGAGGATGACCCATAACTACATGAACAACATCTTGAATTTCGGCTTTGATGCCTTTGGTTCATACTTTGATTGCTTTCACCCTTGAAAAACCCTTGCTGGATATTCAAGATGATTCAGGACAAATGCCACATTTCAGACTGAGAATCTCCTCTGTTCTCCCACATCAAGAACAAAACGATCTTTCTAAAGTCACTACCCTAAGATAGCACTTGAATTTAACTCTGTTGACAATGACACAGAAGACTAATCATGCACACATGCAATCTCAATTTCATGGTGAGAAATTTCATGGGAGGAACTGTTCCATTCATCGTCTCAGTGACTAACATATAAACACTCAGTCAATTTTGTTGAATCAATAAGTCAATCAATGTAGAGATAAAATTCCATGGGAGTAAATTATTCATGTCAGAGATCTATCACATATTAAACTAGAAGGACAAAGTAAGGATATAAATTATCAATTATAATAGTCCAGTAGAGGAAGGAAGTGACCGAGAAGTGATATATGAGTGAAGTATTCTGGGATGGATGAGTGCTTGATCAAGAGACATGGCAAGAGTAGATGGAGGATTATTTTAGTAAAACTCATAAAGATGCCTACCATACCAGCTAGCCCTTTCATCTAACCTGAGTACAACTAAGAAACTGTTAATGCTGAGTGTGGTGGCTCATGCCTTTAATCCCAGCCCTTGGGAGGGAGAGGTAGGAGGATTGCTATGAGTTCAAGGCCAACCTGAGCTAGAATGAGACCCTGTGTCTTTTTGTATAGTCCTCTTCCATGACCATCATGGAGGCAGATGGGCCCAATACTATATCCATTTTTTTTTTTTTTCGAGGTAGGGTCTCACTCTGGCCCAGGCTGACCTGGAATTAACTATGTAGTCTCAGGGTGGCCTTGAACTCACAGCAATCCTCCTACCTCTGCCTCACGAGTGCTGGGATTAAAGGCATGCGCCACCACACCCAGCTTACTATATCCATTTTTAATGACCCTTTATGCCTGTATTCCAGTGTGGTTTATAACTGCATTTTACATTGCTACTGGAGACAGTGAGAATAAATGTGACAAAAACCCATATGATTTCACATTAAAAAAATGTGCTGCTCAACTGCCTGGATATACTCACTAGGTTAATAAGTCACATGATCACAATGAACAAAGGGGATGTTTCATTTTCTGACCATGTAATGATTGTCTTTCAAACTATGGCAAGTTCTCTATGGGCTAGCATGAAATTAATTTGAGCCTTGGATTTGACTCTGCTCCTTTTGTATGTTCTTTATATTCCTACTACCCATAAACATAGATATTTATTTTATATTCAACACATGTTGGGTGCTCTTTATAGCCTTTGACCTGCTCACACAGGTGACACTGTAATGAAGGCAATCTCTGTGCATTCAGTGACTTGGATTGAGTCACAATGTACCCTCTATGGTTTACTCATCACCAATATCTATTTTTATTTAATTTTAGTTGGGGGAGGACTTCTGTTTTTAAATTTCTATCCTATTTTGACAATGGACATTTATTTTGGATAGTGGTCTGACTTTATTGTTCATCTACAATTTCATTGGTATATGAATTGAAATTAGACATCCCCTTAGGGTTTTGCAGAAAATCATGGATTTAGGATTAATTTCATCAACTACTCACATCCCCTTGTCCATGAACTTACTGAGCTTATTGATCAATTATTACATGAAATTCACTCTATGAAAGTACTGAGAATACACCATTAGATGATAAATCTTAATCTGAGTTACTGACCTTAGTTGTTGACAAGTGTTGTTGCAGAAATAGAAAAAGGAAAATAAACCAAGGGACAGATGAAAGAGTTAATGTAAAATAGTATTTTTCAGTATATATAGCAATGTGTCAGAATTAAAAAGAGTAAAATTTATTTTCTCTCTTTTCTTAGAAAAATAAGGTAGTGAGTATCTTAATTAGTTTAACCTAATAGTTTTACAACATATACATGGATCATAAGATTACATTATACCCTGTTAACTGTAAATTTAAAATAATACTAGTAAAGCACAAAGAGATGAAGCAAAATAAAGTTTAAAATGAAAATAGTAAATAATATGGAATACCTGGTGGATAAATTATCATCATAGAATAAGGCATTGTTTTAGTGTAAATCTATTATGAAAGTAAGTATAAAAATCTCATTGTTCTCTTTTTACCCCATGTTACCAAACACTTTTCCTTAGTCCCTATACATCATTCTTATAGATTTCTCATATTTTATATGTGATCACACTTCCATCTATCTATATCTATATCTATTCCCTTATGAATATCTTCATATGTTACTGTTCTCCCTTTGTAGATTTTCTATTTTTACTTTACCCTCAGGTTATCTTTGAAAAGGTAGATGGTGTAGTCAGATCCTTATTGCTGAGACAAATATCCAACCAGGCACAGTTTATTGGAAGAAAGGGTATATTTCAGACTTACAGCATCCAGAGGAAGTTCCATCAATGGCAGAAGAAGCTGCCTCACTCCATCATACATCAGTATAACAGAGAGAATATACTCATACCAGCAAGTATGAATGGCCACAGCTCAAACTAATTTCTAGTCACACTTTGGGCTGAAATTTAAATTTGTCCCAAACACACCTAGCTAGAGTGAAACCCTACCTCAGAACCTCCTCCAAAAAAATTTTTTCTTCTTCTTCTTTGATGGGGCTGGAGAGATGATTTGGCAGTTAAGGTGCTTGCCTGTAAAGCCAAAGGACCCAGAATCGATTCCCCAGGACCCAAATAAGCCAGATGCACAAGGTGGAATTCATTTGCAGAGGCAGGATGTCCTGGTGCACCCATTCCAAAGTCCCTAGTCTCTGAGATTTAAGATTGTTTCTTCTTTCTCATTCTCTCTCAAATAAATAAATAAATAAATAAAAATATTAAAAAATAATATTTTATTTAATGGGGCTGGAGAAATAACTTGGCTGTTAAGGTGCTTGCCTACAAAGCCAAAGGACTCAGGTTCTATTCCCCAGGACTCTAAGATCAGATCACAGTGACACCTCTTCCCCAAAAGATATTCAAAATTTAAGCCTGAGTCTATGGGGCCATATATTTAAACTACCATACTTTGCCTTTGGCCCCATAGATGCATGATCCCTTCACAATTTAAATTGTAGTTAGTCTAATTTTAAAGGTCCCTTCAAGTTTTTAATCAATTAATTTAATTTTAATCAATTAATTTAAGGCTTCCAAAGTCCCTAGTCTCACCTGAGATTTAAGATTGTTTCTTAATTGTGAGTCCTTTAAAATCAAAACAGGTTACATCTAACATTCAGTGGCACAGAGTAAACATTTCCATTGTAGTAAGACATAACAAGGTAATACTAGACCAATACTATATCAATAACTATCATGTAAATATCAAACATCTGTAATTTAAGCCCAATATCCATAACCAATCTCTGATTTCAATTCTGCCACTTCAGCTGGGTTGAGTAATTTTCTTGTAAAGGAGTTTGTGTGCTTACATATTCAGCCTTAACTGGGTGGATTTCACCCTCAGGCATATTTTCATTTTTTAAATGTAAAGGTGTTGGCCCACCCTTAATGTTGTGATAAATAATATTTACTTTATAGATGAATAAAAGCACTTGTTAAATGACCAGATTAATAGTGGGATAGATTATGCAAGGATTTTGTGATAGCAAGTAATGAGGAACTGAGGATATTGTTTTCTGATACTTGACCTTGACTCAAACTAAAATATACTATGTAATTTTAGACCAGAAAACTACATAATTTTATTTATTTCAATGGATGCTTTAATTTTCATTATAAACAAATTTGTTCTACTTTAAATGAATAATTCTTCTATTTGATTACATTCTTTAAAAGGAGAATTCTGCAAAAGAAGCAAGTCTAAGCCCTATAAGTAGGGATTTTCCTTTTTTTTTTTTCCTTTACAATGAATGTAGCTCCATTTTCAGCCTCTGTCCAAACTTTGGCAAACTGTTTTCCTTTTCTTCTCACTAATTTTCTTGTTGATAACATGCAGAGATGTAGGAAAGTGACCACAAGACTTTCTTTTAGCTCTGAATACCCTTAAAAAACAAAAGCTTATTATGTATATGACTATAAAGTTATTAAATTGTGCGCTGTTGATAACTTCACATATTCAATGAAAATGTATTTTTAAATTTTGTTTATTTTTATTTATCCATTATCAATAAAGAGAAAAAGAGGATTGCATGAGAGAGAGAGAAAGACAGAGAGAGAATGGGCACACCAGGGCCTCCAGCCACTACAAAGAACTCCAGATGCCTGTGCCACCTTGTGCATCTGACTTATGTGGGTACTGGGGAATTGAGCCTCAACTGGGGTCCTTAGGGATCACAGGCAAGTGCTTAACTGCTAAGCCATCTCTCCAGCCCTGAAAATGCATTTTGATATATTTAAGTATGAAATAAAATATAGTAAAAATAGTCTATGCCCATACCATCCTGAATACAAGTGATCTCATTTGAAATATAGTACGATTCATAGGCAGTAGGAGTGGAAGAAAGAAATGTATTAGTTTGTTGGGGAATATATTGTGAAAATTAGCAGTTTTGTCTCTTGTCCTAGCCTGGAGAATGGCAAGGTTATGTAGATGTTAAAACAGTAAAGACAAATCACTAAAGGTAAAGAATAGGGGAGCTTGCAACTGGGTATAGGGATGGTAAAGCTGACTAGATAAGAGGAAGGACAGGGGTCTTGAAAAAACCACAAAGCCAGTCTCAGCAGGCTCTGGCTGGCTCCCCAAAAGCCCACCCCATTATTTTTCTGCTTGACTCTGTAAGGCTTCTCCCTTGCATAGCTTGCAGGTAGACATGATCTGTCTCCTGTTCTGTTACTGAGACAAAGGAACATGCCCAGTTCCATGATTGGAAAAGACACATAGAAACCTCATGAGGATATATAACATCACATCACATCACATCACATCACATCACATCACATCACATCACATCACATCACAACACAACACAACACAACATAACATAACATAACATAACACAATATAATATAATATGGCCCATATCATTTTACGTCCAGTCATTTTAAAGATCAACTTATTCTCTTGCCAGAAAAGCCCTATAATCCCCCAAACAAACAAAACCCTAATTGACAATCCACTTTCAGTGTTATAGTGTTTGACTTTTGTTTTTCACTTTTCACTGAGTAACATCTTTGTGATCCCCTCTCAGATGGACTTTCCCCTGCCTATTTGATCCAATAAAGTTTGCTTCCTCTCTACAACAAACTAAACAGAACTTAGCTCTATGTAAAGTTTCTCTTTTAAAACTTATCAGTCTTATCTATAAGAGACAGAACCCAAAACCATTGGAGTTGCAGGTTGGCGATCTTCAAGAGTCCAGCATTCAAGTCCTAATTGAGTTAGGTCCATGTAAGAGTTGATATAAGTTATAGTTGATATAAATGTGTCAAGGAGACACATTTCATGATTTTGTTGAATACTTTCAATAGATATTTAAGATTTTGCAGAAGTTCAGTTTCAGGTACAGATAAACAGCAGGTCTTTCTCAGTTTTATTCAGGAGTTCTCTCACGATCTCCTGTCATAACACATACATTTATATTACTACTGAGGTGTTTTATGAACCATACTTCTTTTAGGACCCCTGAATCTTTTTTTTTTTTTTTGCAGTGCTGGGGATCTAACCTAGGTCTGTTAGGGAAGCATTTTTTTTTCATAACAGAGCCCATGCTATTGCACTTTTGCACAAAAGTATTGATTAGTTTATAACAGAGCATTCTCTTTTTCAATTTTTTTCTAGATTATCTTTAAAATCCAACTTTCAGGCAATCCTAAGTCATTATACTATTTAAGAAGGAGAAAAGATACAAGCCATTGTATGTTTCTTTCCAATACTCTCAGAAAACCATTGACACACATTTATAGTGGACTTATAGTATGAAAGTCATATATAGTGGAGATGAAATCCCATAATGAAACTTTCAGGAACTTTTGTGATCAGATAATCTTGCCAAACACAACTGCTACTAAAAGTTAATTCTGAGGCTGAGGAAATGTTTAAGGGAACTTCTAGTATAAGCATGTGGGTCAAGACCACATGAGTTCAATTTCATACCATTCAAAACATCTGTATTTGGGCCTGGAGAGATGGCTTAACTATTAAGTGTTTGCCTGTGAAGCCTAAGGACATATACCATTGTTCATGTTCCTGGGGCAGGCTGAGTTGTCATGGACCTATAGTTACCAATGTCACATAAATGAATACTGTACACTTGTCCCCAGTCTGTGATCTTTGGCTTCTTGCTGGTATCCTGTAGTTTGCCAAGATTCAAAAACTAATATGACAGAAATCAGCAAAGGCTTGAAATTACATCTTCTACCCTCTACCCTACTTTATAAACATTCATCAGCATGTCACTGTTTCCATATGTTACATAAAATCATTGTAGAGAATAATTTATGGCCTCAGGCAAACCCAGTGTTATGTACTCTGAGGAGCAACATGTTGAATACTAGTGCAGATTCATAAATAAAACACAATGGACAGTATAATTAAAAGAAATTGAGAGAAATAGAGTATGATTTGGGAGAGCTACTATAATTATTTCCACAGATGTTTACCAGGTAAAATAGAGCATGGTGAAGGAATAGCTTATCCTGAAGACATTGTTCAACATCAATAGATAGTTTGGGGACTGGAGAGATGGCTCAGCAGTTAAGGTGATTGCCTGCAAAGTCTAATGACCCAGGTTTGATTCCGCAGTACACATGCACAGCCATATGCACAAAGAGGTGCATACATCTGGAGTTTAGTTGCAGTGGCTGGAGGCCCTGACACATCCATTCTTTCTTCTCTCTCTCTGCTTGAAAAAAAAAAAAAAGATATTTCTGATGGGTTTTGTAAAAGCATAGAGTTCTTATATGTATACAAACATACAAATATATGTGTGTTTATAATTTAATGAATAAATCCTCCCAACTTTTATTTGGATAAAGTTGCCATGAATATCGAGATCAATTTGTCTTTAATTCTCTTGTATAAAAGCATGTTATCTATTCCTCAACGTTCTAGGTTTATGAAGTCCCTCATATTTTTCAGGGAGAAGAAATTGAACATTTAATATTCATGAGCAATGTGTTGATAGATTCTGAGGCACTTAATATAGGCGATTTCTTTCTCCCAGTTTTTTTAAGAAAAACTGAATAGGAAAGATGGAGGCATAATATAATTTCAAAACCAATAGAAATGTTTATGCATGGCTTTGAGTCATTATAGATTTTATAAGTGATATTATTTATTTTCATGAATACCAATGACATGGAGACTTAACAAATGCAAGAAAAGTTTTTATAAGTTCACATTGAATATAAGTGCCTACAGCAAGATTTTAAAACACATGTGTAATTATGATTTTTTTCACCAAACATGTGTTTTCTGCATAGACATTATTTTCCATGAGTGTTCTTGATGCTGATGGAAGGGATTATCTATCTCCTTTGTGGGAGATAGATAAGTAAATTGGTGATTATAACAACATACATAAAACATGGTTGAAGGCAGCACACTGGTTTACAGGGAACACAATCACCACAGTCTTCAGAGTACAGTGCAGGCCATTGGGAGTATTCTAATTTATGTCATGAAGGGCAAACAGGAATGATGGAGGCAGGATGGGATGCAGTACGTGAAGACATAAAATGTGAAGAGCTTGGGCCAAGGGCAGCAAGACACATCATTATAATAGAATCTAACACTTTATTGATGAGTTCAAGTGATTTATCCTTTTAAGCCTTTGAGAAGACCTAGCTATCATAAACGATGTTGTTTTAGGTCCTGGAGTTAATAAATCATGACTCTCCATATTATTACAGCAAGGCTGGTTTTTTTTTTTTTTTTTCTTTTTTCTGAAGGAAAGCTTTATTGTGGCTCACAATTTGAAGAGATTCAGTTAACCATGACAAAGGAAAACATGGAGGTGGGAGCACAAGAGGGTGGTCACGTTGGACCAGCAGTCAGGAAGCAGAAAGAGAAGAATGCTGGTACTCTGAGATGGCTTCCTCCTTCTTTCTCCTTTTATTCTAATTGGGACTCTAGCCCAGGGGGATGTGCTACACGCATTTAGGATGGGCCTTTTGTCCTCGGTTAAACCTCTCTGGAAATACCTGCATGGCCCAGGTGTATCTCCTAGATGAATCCAAATCCAGGCAAGTTGACACTGAAGTTAAGCCATGAGAGAGGGAAATAAAACATTTCAGGAAAGGGCAAAGAAAGGCATGGGGCTAGTCTTGTCACTTGCATTTTTTAATCCTATTGTGTTATAAGCAACAGAAGCTACTGTTCAGAAATTCTTAACCCAACAGAGCAACCCACACTCACCTGCTGCAGATAAGGCTTTTTTATCTACAAGGTTGAATATTCCAAACAGGGAAATTATATGTTCATATTCGTATTTTAGACATATCACTTTGCTTTAGCTAATAAATAAAAATCTGCCTAGTAACTTCCTCATTCAAAATCTGCTGTTCATTAACATTGTGTTTATCTTGGTATGTCAGATGGGTCCTATATATTAAAATATATTAAATGTTTTATAATAAATAATATATAAGTAAATAATATAATAAAATATATTAAAATAAAATGTTGAAATGTGATGACTCCTCCACAGATGTTGGATTTACTCTTTCAAAAACTGTCTTCTAGCTGGTCTGCAACCCCATTTCTTACTATAACATATGTCAACCACTTGGGTTATTTTTCTATATCATGCCTCCTGTTCAAAAGGAGGCATATTTAATTAATCTTGTTACCTTCCAGTACATTTTAATTTCAGAAGAGGCTGATGAAATAACAGTTAGAAGAGTGTGCCATACTTATATTTTGGGAGTCATGGGGGTGCAGGAAGTGCTTTACCAAAGGACCTAGCTCAGAATCAACTGAAGAAATAGAAGGCTTCAAATAACTCCTAGAATGACAAGAAAAGGTTAGATTTCCTTGAATGCTTACTTTTCAGTTTTTAGAACTAAGAGGGTCATTCTAGATCATTCCAAGCAGCTGGCAATTTTTGAAATATCTAAAAAAAGGCAAAAGTAGAGAGTTAGATTATATTCCACCTTTATATAGTTTAAGTTAAAGATAGACTTTTTTTTTTTTTTTTTTTGGTTTTTTCATTTTTCAGTTTTTCAAGGTAGGGTCTCACTCTAGCCCAGGCTGACCTGGAATTCAATATGTAATCTCAGGGTGGCCTTGAACTCTTGGTAATCCTCCTACCTTTGGCTCCCGAATGCTGGGATTAAAGGCGTGCGCCACCACGCCCGGCTAAGATAGACTTTTTAAATGTAAATTACTAATTACCATTAACATTTATAAGAGAATGGATTTTTCCATCGATTTGAGATGGTAACTGCCAATTAAAGATAACATTGAAAACTTATATCATCTTTTTTCTTTCTTTATACTGTTTCAGAGAGTGTCTCACTATAATATCCCTGGACACCTTGGGATTTGCTGTGTAACTCAGGCTGCCCTCCAACTTACGTTTATCCTACTGTCTTTGCTTTCTGAGTGCTAAAATTACAGATGACACCATCCCCAACTCCATGTATTATCTGAGTAACCAGAAAATTTGAAGAATGGTTTGTATTTTGTATAGAGCAATTGAAGAATTTTCTCACTGAGTGGATTTATTAATAAAAAATATGGGAAGCAAAGTACCTTTATATTTTTACTATGACCAAGCAATCATACATTTATCTGGATCATAAAAATAGAAGAAATGTTATATAACAAATTGGATGGGGTTGGTTTGAAGTGGTGGGGAAGTGGGAAAAGATGACAAAAATTTAGAATATAATGCCATGCAAAATCTAATACTACATTTTCTTCAAGTGATTATTTTTATAATAAAAATGGGGAAAGAGAAATGCATAATTCATGCATGATTCACTAAAAGCATATTAAAGATTAATCAGAGAGGTCACAAGCCAAAAACACAGTGATTAGAACACTGACAAAAATGAAGATTCTGAAGCTATGTTAAACACATCTGGTTCCATATGCTTAGAGCAACCATTGGCTTTTCCATTTACATTATTTCTAGGTGCACTTAGGTCTTTTGCAGAGTAGCCCAGGCCAGTCTAGCTGTTGCCACTTTGTGATCTCTTTTCTCACCTTACCCCCAAGTCAAACCCTCTCTCACTGCAAGACAACTGAAACAAATCCTTTTCACTTGGCCTGTGACTCAAGAGTTTTAACCTCTTCACACTTGTAACTCATTCCATTACCTGCATTAGATGTAATTTCTTCTGCTGCCAAGTTTTCATTCTTCCAAAATTTTATGTTTTTTCTTTCTTAATACTTTGCTCTTAGATATGATGTAGTGACTTCTCACATTTTTTTTTTTGGGGGCTGGAGAGACAGACAGAGACAGAGAGACATGGGCACGCCAGCAGTCTCTCAGCTGCTGTGAAGGAAATCCAGATGTGTGTGCCTCCTTGTGGTCAAGTGTGGCATTGCACCCTTGCTTCACTTTTGCATCTGGCTAAACGTGGAACCTGGAGATTGAAACCACTGGAAATTAGAACCAGCATTTTTAGGCTTAGGAGGCAGGCGCCTTAATGGCTAAGCCATCTCTCCAGCCCCTCACTTTGTTTTATAATTGGGTAGTTTTATTCCTTTTCATGTACTGTAGCCTTCTTTGGATCACAATCTGTGGAGAAAGGTTCAGTATTGGCAGGCAGTTCCTGAGGGTCAGGAGCTATTCTAGGTGATTTGAAATACGTCTTATGTAACTTTCATAATGATCCTGTAGCAGGTGTAATCATCTCCATTTTACAGATGAATTAGCAAGCTCAGGTAGTTAATTAACTCATTTGGAAGGATATGGCCAGTAAAGATATAAAGAAAATCATATCTGTGGAAGCTCATTTTACTATGCTACATGTAAAATCATGACTAAGATTTTCTTTCATCTTATACTTGATATTTTCCTCTGTGGGTATGCTGTGTGGGTTACATCTCAGTGTATGTGTGTGTGTGCGCGTGCGTGCGCGTGTGTGTATGTGTGTGTGTGTGTCCATCAGTATGTTTTGGAAATCTCATTTCCTCACATATGTGCATATGAAATAGATCACATGAAGAACTCATCACTACATCACTGAAGAGGCAGGGAATAACATCACGGCAGGAACATCAAAAGTGAAGAATCTGAATGGCCAGTGACTTGCCACTATAGTGGCCAACTACAGAAAGAATGGACACAATAGTGCAGGGCAGCAGGCTAAAGGCATTTTAGCCAATGTCTTAATGAATGTAGGCACTTTGGACTGGTGAGGCATCATCTGAAGTTACCATGGAAATCCAGCCATTTGAAATCTTTGGCGATGGACAAGGACCCATTTATCTCTGAAAGAAGCAGCTCACAGACCTGAGCACCATTGTCTCCCTCCATGAGTGCATGAAGAGGACCTACTACTCAGTTGGTAAATTTTTAGCCTCTCTTTTTCTTTCCTTTCCTCTTCTTCCCTCCCTCCTCCATCCCCTCCATCCTTGCATACTGAGTCATCTATGGGTTGGATTTGGTTTGATTTACTTTGATGAAGGATAAAGGTCTTCTTTAGCAAACAACTTTAACAACGATTTATTTATTTGCAAGGAAAGGGAGAAAGAGATGGGGAGGGAATGAGGGAGGGGTGAAATAGAGAGAGACAAATTGGGCCTACCGATGCATGTACCACTTTGTGCAATTGGCTTTATGTGTAAGGTGGGGAATCAAACTCAAGCCAGGAGGCATTGCAAGTGAGTGCCTTTAACTCTTGAGCCATCTCATCAGCTCAAACAAGTAACACTTCTTTTTGGCTGTTTTGCTATCAGGAAAAAGAGCAATCTTTTATCTCTATGCAATGACACTTTTTGGTACCTTTTTCATTTTAGTTTAATTAATTAATTAATTTCATAGACACGGAGAGAAAGAGGTAGATAGAGGGAGAACGGGTGAACCAGGGTCTTCGGCCACTACAAAGAACTTTGGAAGCATGTGCTACCTGGTGCATTTGGATTACATGGGCCCTGGGGAATCTAACCTGGGTCCTTTAGCTTTGCAGGCAAGTGCCTTACACACTAAGCCATATCCCCAGTCCAAGGTACATTTTAAAGAAAAAGTATTTATTTATTTGATAGAGAAAGAGGAAGATAACAGAATGAGTGCACCATGGCCTCTAGACATTGCAAAGCAACTCCAGATGCATGTGCCACCTTGTGCATCTGGCTTATGTGGGTCCTGGGGAATCAAACCTGGGTTCTTTAACTCTTTTTTTAAAATATTTTATTTATTTATTTGAGAGAGAGGGAGGTAAAGGAAGAAGCAGATAGAAAGAATGGATGCACCAGGGCCTCCAGCCACTGCAAACGAACTCCAGACCAGTGCACACCCTTGTGCATCTAACTTACATGGGGAATTGAACCAGGATCCTTTGGTTTTGCAGGCAAACACCTTAACCACTAAGCCATTTCCCCAGCCCCTGGGTTCTTTAACTCTTCAGGCAAATGCCTTATCCACTGAGCCATCTCTTCAGCCCCCAAAGTACATTTTTTTTAAATAAATCAATAACTGGAATGGAAAGGCAGAGGTCATTATAATAATATTATCTTTCTAACTCTCTAAAGCCTTGTAGATAAGCTCTATTTATTATTTGTGTGCTATTTATGAATAGAATGTTATGCTGAATTATAAATTGAGCAATGTATTTATTTCTCACTGTACCTACTTTGATAAGTAATTCATTAATTTTTATTGATGATGTTATTTTGACTAGAAGGGTCAAGGTTTGTTTCTTCATTCCAAATATACCACTCACCACATCCTTCCTGAGTCACAGGGCAACATCCCAGATTGGGATATGAGCCTATCACATCATCTAAACATAGAAACAAAACAAGTTTATGCATGCTAGATCCTTCCTAAGTGGGGCAAATAAGGTTGTATTGCCCAAGGTCATTACTTTCTATGAAGCCAAAGTAAATGGTCATTTGAGACGCAGGGGCAGAAATCTGAGGGCTGTTGCTGAAGTGATTCCTGCCAATGGTGACACATCTCAGTGGAATGCAAATCCTTCAGGTCAGCAGGATGCTCAGGAAGTGAAGGCCTCACTCACCTGGACCCTTGTGTACTGGTACCACCCACAGTAATAGAGCTCATGGGTCAGTCTGGATCCTTTTACAAACTCCCTTTTTCTTATGAGATAAAAAGTGGTCTAAAAGGGCTGGAGAGATGTCTTAGCAGTTTAGGCACTTCCCTGCAAAGCCTAAGTATGCTTGTTCAAATCCTCAGGTCCCACCTTTAGTCAGACACAAGTGATATAAGGGTGAGATGCAGCACATATGCACAAGAGGGCACACATCTGGAGTTCATTTACAGTGGCTTAAAAGGCCCTGGGGGGTGCATTCTCTCTCTGCATGTTCCTCTCTCTCTCTCTCTCTCTCTCTCTCTCTGTCTCTCTCAAATAGAAAGTAAATAAATAAAAGTGGTCTAAAGGCTGGGAAGCAGGGCCATAGTGACATCATACATAGAGGTAGATTCATAATTTTCAATGCAGCCATTTTATGAATTGGAAAAATAGCCACTTCTAGGAATAGATGTGATTGAGGAAAGGCTATATGATTTTAATTTTTAATTAATTTTTTATTAGTTATCTATATAATGTGTATACAGCCATGATGGTGCCATCATTAGCCTTCTCCCTGTTCTTCCCTCCTCGGGGATTGTGGGTCTTGCATTGTGGGCATAGCCATCAGTTATGGGGGAGAGGCAATGTCTCTGTGCATAACGACCCAACTTATGGCTCTAACAATCTTTCTACCCTCTCTTCCACGAATTTCCCTAAGCCATGTTGGGTTCATTTTAGGTCTATTTCAGTGATGAGGTCATGGGAGTCTCTGTGTCTCTGGATGTCTGGTTTGGTAGGAGTTGAGTGTTCTCTGTGTCTATCTTCTGCACCCCTGTGCTGATACCAGGTTTGCCAAAAAAGCAGCACTCTTGCTCATTTCCACAATTATTCTATGGCTTCAGCTGGTGGCCTGGTGAGCTGTGATGGGCTGATTCTCTCCTCAGTTTCTATATCCATTTGAAAAAGACAAGCAAATTCTCCAATGGAGAGTGAGGTCAGTGCAAGATAAATGGATAACCATTATTGTTTTAGAGAGAATTAAATAGGTGTAGGCCTTCTTGTATCCCACTATTAGTGGGACCTTGATATTGGAGAGTGAACTCCTTTTTTGAATATGGTTCTGACTTGTTTCCCAGTTCCAGGTATGGGTTCTGTTCCACCAAATCCAGAGCAGTTGGTAACCCCCCATGGCTGTGTGCCACTATTGCACTTGTGTGAGCATCGTGTCAGGTTGATTGCTGCTGATTAGTTTAGACATTTTTCAAAGAGGCACTGTACTTGTGTGAAAGTGGCATCCATTTTGTGGTAGTTTGAATGTGTGTCTCCCCATAGAGTTAGGAGTTTATTTATTTATTTATTTATTTATTTATTTATTTATTTATTTTTACTCTGGGTCAAGACCTGGTGCACCAGCCTGTCTTCTTTTTATTATCTTTAGTTTTTCTTTTTTCATTTTTTAAAATTTATTTTAATTTTACATTCATTTTGGTGCCTACAGTGGCTTCCTCCCCATCTTCCCCCCTCCAAAGGGACCCTCCTCATTGGGGAATGTGAGATTTAGGAGTTTATTAAAGCTTGTAACTTAGATCTCCAGCCCTGGCTGGATGAGGTGTCTGTGGGATGATCCTAGGGTCCAGTTCTAAGATGTGTTAGGGGGCAGATCTGGAATTCCAGCCTGAGGATTGCTAGAGTTTGTGGGCTTGTGAAAGGGGGCCAACCTTTTTTGCCATTATGGAATTCTCCCAGGATCTGTAAGCTTCGATAAATCTCATGCCTGGTTTGGCAGTTCATTTCAGCAATGTGAGGCTGACTATGACAGAATTAGTATCGGAAGTGGGTTGTTATTGCATGATCAATCTGAGCAAGTGGATTTTAGCCTTTTGGAACTTTTGTTTCAGAGACTTGGTACTTCCAACTGAAGATGCATACCAAAGAAGGAAGCCAAGATTTATAGAGTATTCTGGTAAGAATTTAAAATGCTAAGTGCAGAGAGAATTGTATTATGAACTTGCATATGGATTTTCTAAGGGGAAAGAAAGACTGCGAAGAACTTTTCTGGAACTGAGGAATTGGCATAAGGGCTGCTGTGTGCTGCTGCCCATGCCTAGAGTGTTTGATCAAAGTTAAATGAGCTTAGCTAAAGACAGAGAACTGAGAGAGTTTTTAAAGACATAAAATTGGGGCCGGGCATGGTGGCGCATGCCTTTAATCCCATCACTTGGGAGGCAGAGGTAGGAGGATTGCTGAGAGTTCGAGGCCACCCTGAGACTACATA
Organism: Orientallactaga sibirica; assembly: GCA_036365145.1. Taxonomy (NCBI): domain Eukaryota; kingdom Metazoa; phylum Chordata; class Mammalia; order Rodentia; family Dipodidae; genus Orientallactaga; species Orientallactaga sibirica. Next base: position 17,497,836 of record JAEOAD010000015.1, read on the forward strand.
GTTAATTCCAGGTCAGCCTGAACCAGAGTGAGACCCCACCTTGCAAAACCAAAAATAAAATAAAATAAAATAAAATAAAATAAAATAAAATAAAATAAAATAAAATAAAATAAAATAAAATAAAATAAAATAAAAATAAAGACATAAAATTGGGAAAAAATTCAAAGGAAGTTTATAATTACTAGCACTGAGAATGATTGCTGAAACTACTGTTGTTAAGGAGATATCACCATGATTAAGGATGGCCCAATGGCTTTACATTGAAAAAATGGAAAGGATGCCTGAGAAAAGACTGAATGGTAGAAATAAAAACTCTTTTGAATGGAGTTGACCAGAAGGAAGGAACCTGGCCTTCAAGGATATGATTTATTTTGTCCCTGAATTAACAACATGGCTGTGTCTTGCACACTTGGTATTGGTTTTGGAAACATAAAAAATATGTGGAGTGGTCATAAAGTGCACACAGTTCCAGGATACACTGCTGAGACATGGCACGAGGCAGAGTATGATCATGCTGATCAAAAAAGGCCAGTAAAGCCATTGGAAGATGTACCATAGTTTACTGTGGAGAACCAAGGATGTTTAGATATACCTGAACTGTACAAGATCTACCATGGAGTTCTGTTGGCTCTGGATGGACATTTTCCCTGGCTATTCAGCCCAGCTAGAGGGTCAAAATTGGAAAATCCAGAGACTGTCAATCACTGGTTATGACATAGGATTTGAACTGCAGGTGTTTGATGTTTGCTTAATAGTTATTGATTTTAAATTGGCCCTGTCTCTCAGTTAACAATATTTACTTTGTGTTCATATGTAAAAATATATAATCTGTTTTAATTGTACAGGACTCCCAGCTAAGAAACAATTTTAAATCACAAATGAGACTTAGTACTTTAAAACTATCTTAAGTTGTTAAAGACTATAGAAACCTTTAATATTGGACTAAATGCAAATTACAATGTAAGATAGTTGTAAATCTATTGGGGGCCAGGGACAAAATGTGTTAGTTTGAATGGATTTCTCCCAATAGATTTAGAAGTTCATTAAAGTTTGTGACTTAGATCTGCAGCCCTGGCTGGATAAGGTATCACTGTGGGGAAATCCTAGGTTCAGCCCCAAGATGTGTTTGGGGGCAGAACTGGAATACCAGTGTAAGGCATGCAGAGTGCCTGGGGTTTCTGGAATATGCTTGCTGATGATGCTGGTGGTAATATTTCTATCTGAGTGGACCTGTGAAAGAGGTGCATCATCTCGTGCCATTATGGAATCTGTAAGCCTTAAAAAATCCTGTTTCTTCACTAAACTGTGCCTGGTTTGGAAGTTCATCCCAGCATCATGAGGTAAGTACAACAATGTTCTTGTTATTAGCTGTGGAAACTGAGGCCCTGAGAGAAAAAGGGAACACTTCATCTATGAAGGTAGCAAAGGAAATGAGATAGAAAGCTAAGTCTCTTGACATCTTGACATTTGGATTAATGGTTGTGTTTCTTTCTTTTTTTTTTTTTTTTTTGCCCCACCATACATTTGTAGATTGAGAAAAACTAAATTATAAAAAGAATCATGCTAGTTGATTTTTTTGACAAGCCTTATACTCTGTGGAGTCATTGACTGAAGGCTAAGCATCTGGGAAATTTTTGAGTTTCTGATGGCTCTGGTGACAAGGGTTTGAGTAGCTCTGAATGAAATCAATGATGGGACCAGTGGCTGCTATGACACAAATCAGAGCTTCAAATATTTTCAGCCTTTACCTACATTAGTTTACACATGAAAGGCTCCAAGAAGCATATGAAAGCTGGTATTTTGCAAACCTCTTCTGAATATGTGGAAATTGGTGACACTAAAGGACACTGCTCTTCAAATTTAACGACAAAGCTTTGAAAAGAAGATAGGAGTGCATTTTACTCAAGGTAGAAAAAATCCATTAAAATCCATTTCCTTATTTTCTCAGCATGTCTCATCTGTTGCTGTTCATTTATTCACCTCAGATGAAGCTCAGAAAAGTGCCACTTTACAAATGCACATACTGGAATCCTGGTACTTCCATCCTTCAATTGACAAACCTGCAGGCTTTTTTAGGCAAATGCATTATTTGTGATTATGACTATTCTTATGTTCAAGTCTATGGGGGTCATTTTTGTTAATTTGTAACAACAGAGTCTTAATGTCTGTTCTTTTTTGATGGTAAGTGATCCATTTTACTAGATTTTTCTTCCTATATTCTTTATGAAATCACCTGAGAGCTTTCATATGACAAAGATATTCTATTGGAATGACTACAATATGCTACAAAGAGCTATCTACTATAAAATCAAATTGATTAATTAGAGAATAACAAAATGAAACAGACTTTCTGTATTGCTAAGTTGCCTCATTTATGTGCTAATATCGTAAGGTTCCTGCTTTTAGTTAGGTGTTGTTCATGGTGCTGGGACAAAGCACCCTAACAAAAGCAGCAGATGGAAGGAAAGTTTTTATTTGGCTTACTATCTCCAGGAAAAGCTTCATGATGACAGGAAAAGATGGTAGAGGGTAACCTGGACATCACCTCTGCCACAGCAGGTGGCAACCAGCAGCAGGAGAGTGAGCCAAACTCTAGCAAGGGGGAGTTGGCTATAACATACCTAAGACTTACTATATTGCCCCCAGAGACACACCTCCTCCAGTAATGCTCCACCTCTCAAATAGCCATCAACTGGGGACCAAGCACTCAAAACACTCAAGCTTATGGGGGGCATCTGATGCAAATAACCACAGTTGTAAACAACTTCTACAAGATTATATACTTTTGCATGCATTGTAGTACAGTTCTAATAATCTAATTTTCATATTTTCATACCAGGAAATCATTTGCTGATTGTTAATGCTATTTATGCATTTTGCAAACAATAAGTCCTATTTCTGATATTAGGAGAAATCTTGATAGTTGAGAAGAAATATTAAATTTTCTGAGTCTTACTCACATTGTGATTCTTCCAGGTTTGGCTGAGGGTTTTTCCTGCTCATTCTATAGTCTTGGGCTTTGTCCTAAGAGTCTTCAAAATTATCTGATTTTATTTCCCTCCTTGAATTAATTTTGTACTTTGATTTTTTTTTCTTTCTCTAAAAGTTCTCCATAAATGACCTGGAGTTCACTAGCTTTAGTCAGAACTGATTTTGCTAATCTCGGTTCTATGAACGTATCTGTCAGAGTACAGTCAAGAGAAGGAAACTATGTAGTAATTAGAACTGAAAACTTTACTAAAAGTAAACATTATTCTTTTCTAAAATGAGGATAACATTAAAGAAACAAAGATATTTTAAAAATATCTCTTAGAGCTGAAGGGAAAGAAACATGGAAGGAGCACATTAGAAAGGGGATGAGAATTCCTCACCCATCTTGCAATGAGACCTCAGTAGAGAGTAGACTTTTGGCTCCCTAACAAAGCATAGTCATCACTTGACTTTCGCAGAACCCAAATTGGTCAAACTTCATTAGGCAAAGCCTAAAATATTCTTCCTGGGTCTCTGTGGGACAAAGCTTGTGAGCACTTTCATGATGCCTGCCACACTCACTGAACATCTACCACAAGAGCAAGTAAAACCAAGAGGAAGTTGTGTTTCTTGACAGTTTGTTCCCCACAATCCATGCTTTTTAGTGTGTGTGTATGTGTGTGTGTGTGTGTGTGTGTGTGTGTGTGTAGAGTATGTGTGGTGTGATATAAGTATTGGAACAATGTGACAAATACTATTACAAAGTTCTTAGATTTACATGGAGTAAAAAAAATAATAAACTGACATATGTGTGTGTGTGTGTGTGTGTGGTAGAGAAACTATAAAATTCCAAATAAAGCATATAAATAAAAAAGGAATTATTTAAAATGTTCAGTTCATACTGTTGTTAGTAAAGGAAAATCAGGAAAACAAAACTACAATTATCTAAAATAAAATGAAAAATAAGCTGAAAGGCTGGAGAGTTGGCTCAGTTGTTAAAGGTACTTGCTTATAATAGCCTGGTGGCTCAGGTTCAGCCAGCATTCAAATTCCAACTAAAAATATAGATGTATAAAGTGGCACATGCAACTGGAATGTGTTTGTGTGGTGTATTTTCCCTCTCTCTCTCTCTCTCTCTCTCCTTATAAATAAAATATTTTTAGAAAAGAAAAAAAGTAATCTCAACTGTAGCAAGGCAGGGAATATATGAATACTCCACAGACAAAGTATTCTTGCACACACACAGCCATCCAAAAAATGGAGCAAGAGATATGTTGGGACTTTCTGGTAAGATGGCATCCACCTAACCATGATTCACCTTGCAGTAAAGGAAAGGCAAGACCTGTAGGGCTCATTAAGGTTCATTGGGGTTCAGTGGGAGGGCATAAAGGAGCAAAGTAGGGAATATACTGATTCTCATGATCTTGGGTAGCCCACCAGTGCCCTACTCCCCTCAAACAGCTTCCCTAGCCACAGTCCCAGCCACAGGTTCCTTCTGCACTAATCGCAGACTAAGTGGACCCAGGAAGCAGGGTAGCATTCTCTCTGCCCTAGGCTACACAAGTGAACTACGTCCCCCTTACAGCCACCCTATCCTGACCCCTGTGCATGGGAGCTCCACAAGTGAATGCCATCCCCTCACTACTGCCCCCTACATGCATGGACTCAGAGCCAGGCCAGCAGGCTATTCTTCATACTTCCCTCCCCTTTCCTACCACCCCAGCTAGACCATCACCAATCCCCCCCACCCACACATCACCTGACCAGCATCAGTCCCATATCCCCACCTTGCCATGTCACAGGACCTGGCAGTCATAGACACCCCCTGCTACATGGTCCCAATGGACCTGCTGTCCCATCCCCTCAACCCTCAGCATCATGGAACCACAATGCATTCCCATCCTCCCCCATCTCCATAGCACAGTGGCAACACCAGTTTGCATTGTCCCCCTACTTCCTATCTCCTCAGGCCACTTTACCACACAATCCCATACCCCAAACCACCGAACAACAAGCTCCTTTATCAGGTCCTCAGACACTCACCACAGCCTCATGGGTTCCTGCTCTCTGAGCAGGCAGGCCCCATTGCCATCATAACCCTAATTGAAGCAAATATAAAAGGGAGTAATCACTGAAGAAGCTTCAAGGGTAAACTACAGCTTCCTCCTAAATGTAATAAGATTTCTTCCCTGTGATGGGCAGACCACAGAGCAAAAGGAATAACATGAAAAATCAAATGCAAGTAAATCCAATAAGATTGTCCAGTACCACAATGGAAGTCTCTAGTCAAAACATCAAAGAGGCAATAGGATAAGAACTCCAAAATGAGGAACCAAGCTTTGCAATCCTGGCCAAGTAGATAGCAGAACTTACAGAAACTCAACAAAGGACCAATAATTGTATGGATGCTGTCCTTGCTAGATTAGACCTGATAGAAAAGAAACAGGAAGGGTACTGTAGCAGACAGCTTCAGGTTCACTGAGATGAACTTCCAGACCGGGCACAGTTATGGAGGAAGGGATATTATTTATTGAAGCTTACAGATCCAGGGGAAGTTCCATAATGGCAAGAGAAGCGGCCTGCTCTCCACAGGGCCAAGCAGAGAGAGAGAGAAACAAACCAGCCACCACAGCACACAGAGCAAAACTATAGCCAAAAGGTCACACAGCACACTTCAGGAACTCCTGCTAGGCACATTTGCATATCTTTACAATGGAATATCAAACCCACACCTTAAGACCAGCCCCCAGTGACATTGCCTCTAGCAAGGTGATTGCAAATGCAAACTATAACTAATAGAGCACTGAATATATTGGGGGACATATATTCAAACTAATACAGGTACCAAAGACAGCAAAATGATCTGAAGGTGAGTGAAAAAGAAAGAGGACCTCAATAACCAGCTGGCTAAGCTCAATGAAGAGTTAAATAAATTCAAAGATGAATTCCAAGAGGCATTAAGAAAATCAGAAAATGGCATGAAAAGAGAACTGAACCGAGGAATGGAAACTATACATTAAAAAAAGCAGTAGAAAATACAAATCAAATTGAACAAGCACAAAACTCTATAGAAGTTCTCAAGAATAGAGTCAGCCATGTGGAGGATAGAAAGTAAAAATAGGAAGACAAAACAGAAGAAACAGTTTGTGAGTCCAAAAGTTTCAATAAGTTCAAAATTTTCTGTCAACAAACATGAGGGAATGGTGGGATACCCTTACACCTCCCAACATTCAGATCATGGGAATACCGGAAGGGGAAGAAATTCAGACCAAAGGCATGGAGAACTCATTCAACAAAATTATCGAGAAAATTTTCCCACTCTCTCAAAAGAAAGTCCCATCAAGTTACAAGAAGCTAACAGAACTCAAAAGACTCTGGGCCAAAGGAGAAATTCTCCAAGACATATTATCATTTAGACTCTAAGTATCAATAACAAAGAGAAAGCCCTAAAAGCCGCTAGAGAGAAACAACACATTACATATTAAGGTAACCCCATCAGAATTACTTCAGACTTCTCAATGAAAACCCTGAAAGCTAGAAGGGCCTGCAAATGGAACACTGCAAAGTCTAAGGACTTATAGTTTCCAACCCAAACTTCTGTACTCAGCAAAAGTATCTCTCATAATAGATGGTGAATGGAAAACTTTCATGATATAACTCAGCTTTACAACTATATGTACACAAAACCAAACCTACAGAGAGTACTTCAGGGAATTCTCCAGACAGAGAATAGGCATGGATGGTTTATATCTCAACATAATCAAGGCTATATATAAAGCCCCTAAAGCCCAAATAATACTTAATGGGGAGAGACTCAAGGAATTTCCATTGAGATCAGGAAAAAGACAGGGGTGTCCACTCTCATTTCTGGACTGCAACATAGTACTAGAATTTCTAGTTCAACCAATAAGATAGGAGAAAGAAATAAAAGGGATACAAATTGGAAAGGAAGAATTTAAGTTATCCCTATTTGCAGACGACATGATCCTGTACATAAGTGACCTGAGAACCTCCATTTCAGAACACTTAGAGGTGACTAACTCCTTCAGCAAAGTAGCAGGATGCAAAATCAATGCAAAAAAGATCAGTAGCTTTTCTATATGCAAAATACAAAGATACAGAGAAAGAAATAAGTGACATTGTCCCATTTTCAAGAGCAACAAATAAAATAAAATACCTTGGAATAACATTAATCAAGGAGGTAAAAGACTGATACCATGAAAATACAAAAACAGTAAAGAAAGAAAGAAATTAAGGAGGATTTGAGAAAATGGAAAGACCTGCCATGGTCCTGGATAGGCAGAATTGACGTTGTGAAAATGGCAATCTTACCAAAAGCAATATACAGATTTAATGCAATACCAATAAAAATCCCAACATTGTTCTTCACAGAGATAGAAAAAAATATCTCATAATTCATATGGAATGGCAGAAGGCCTCAGATAACTAAGCATATCCTCAGCCAAAGAAACACCTCTGGAAGCATCACCATACCTTATCTAAAGCTATACTACAAAGGCATAGTGATAAAAAAAAAAAAAAAAAAAAAAAAAAAAAACATGGTACTGTCATAAGAACAGGATAATAGACCAATGGAACACAATTGAGGACCCGGACTTAGGGTCAAGTAACTACAGCTACTTGATATTTGACAAAGGCCCTAACATTTTAGACTGGAAAATTACAGAATCTTCAACAAATGGTGCTGGAGACTGGCTAACCATATTCAGGAAAATGAAACTCAATCCACACATCTCACCATGCACAAAAAATGAAGTCCAAATGGATCAAAGACCTCAATATAAGACTGGACATTCTGCTACTACTGAAGAAAATAAATAGGAGTAACTTTGCAAGATGTAGGAGTAGAAAAAGATGTCCTGAACAAAACCTCAGTACCTCAGGAAATTAAATAATCACTCAACCATTGGGATGTCAAGAAACTGAAAAGAATTTTCACAGACAAACATACAATAAGCAGAGCTAATAGATTATGCACATAATGGGAGAAAATTTTTGCCCATTATGCAACTGACAGAGGCTCAATTTCTAGAATCTACAAAGAACTCAAACACCTAAACAATAAAAAGTCAAACAACCCATTCACAAAATGGGAGTAGAATATGACAAAATGAGAGAACTGTACAGGGAGTTCTCAGAGGAAGAAATACAAATAGTAAACACACACATAAGAAAATTTTAAACATCCCTAATCATCAAGGAAATGCCAAATAAAACAACTATGAGATCCTAGCTTACCCCAGTAAGGATAGCAAACATTAAAAAGTCTAATGAAAACAAATTCTGGCAAGGTTGTGGAGAAATAGGAACCCTCATTCACTGTTGGTGGGAATGTAAGATGGTACAACCACTATTGAAATGAATATGGAGACTCCTAAAAAGGATGACTATAGAGGTACCAACAGACCCAGTTATCCCCTTACTGGGCAATTACCCTAAAAGCTCCAAGCCTCAGTTCAGAGATATTTACTCAACCATGTTTATAGCTGCTCAATTCATAATAGCTAAGAGCTGCAATCAACCAAGATGTCCGTCACTAGATGAACGGATAACCAAAATGTGTTATATCTATATGATAGAATTCTACATAGCAGTAAGGAAAATGACACAATGAAATTTGAGGAAAAATGGTCAAACTTGGAACAGATCATTCTCAGTGAACTCACCCAATCACAGAAAGATAATTGTCACATGGTCTTTTCTGTGGCTCCTAACCTGAAAATGCCCCTGATGCTCACATACCTAATAAGCACCTCTAGGAGTGGACAATAAGGATGGTGGGATGGGAGGGGAGGATAAGGTTGGGGGGGGGACACAAAACTTGACCCAAATGGAAATGGTACCATAATATCCTATATCTGGAAAGACTGACTAAAAGTTGAAACTTCATCGGGTCCTTAGAGGGAACACCTGAATCACAAGGCCCTGGAAAGGATATGATGAAGACTAACCTTAATCTTCTCCTGTTTCTACCTCTCTCTCTCTCTCTCTCTCTCTCTCCCTGTTCTTCCTTTTATCTCTTTCTCTTTTATATTACCTTTTTATTCCTTCTTTTCCCTTGGCACTGGCCTATAACTCCCAGTACCAGCATGTGGTTAACATCCACAATAATCTGTTGATCAGAGAGACCTACAAGTTTTCCCAAAAGAAGACAGATTTCTGTCAGAGTACATGATGATCCACCAAAGGTTAATGCTAAAACCCTACTGCCAAAGACACCATATGCTGTTGTTACAGAGCATGGAGTCAATCCCCAGATATTTAGCTTGTCTAGCCAGAAGGGGCTTGTAGCAGACAGCTTCAGGTTCGCTGAGATGAACTTCCAGACCAGGCACAGTTATGGAGGAAGGGATATTATTTATTGAAGCTTACTGATCCAGGGGAAGTTCCATAAAGGCAGGAGAAGCAGCCTGCTTTCATAGGGCCAAGGAGAGAAAGACAAATCCAACCAGCCACCACAGCACACAGAGCAAAAAACTACTGCCAAAAGGTCACACAGCACACTTCAGGAACTCCTGCTAGGCACATTTGCATATCTTTACAATGGAATCTCAAACCATCACCACACCTTAAGACCGGCCCCCAGTGACCTTGCCTCTAGCAAGGTGATTGCAGATGCAAACTATAAGTAATAAAACATTGAATATATTGGGGGACATATATTCAAACTACCACAGGGCTACATGAGCAACTTGGAGAAAATAACCAACATCTGTCCAAGCAACTCGAGGTCTAAGCTATTCATGAGCAAACAACCTGATGTGATGCTCACACAAGTCCAATAGTGGCACACAGCCGTGGTGGGCAACCAAGTGCTCTTTATTTGGCTAATGTATCTGCTCAGTGGAATGGAACTCATAGCTAGAATGGGGAAACACGTCAGAACCATATCCACAAAAATGAGCCCACTCTCCAATATTAAGCTCCCATCAATCATAGATACAAGGGGGATGCACCTATTAAATTCCCTCTAAATTAATAATGGTTATCCAATTTATCTGGTGCTGACTTCACTTTCCATTGGAGAGCTTGTTTCTCTTTTTCAGATGTATGCCAAACCTGAGAAGAGAATCAGCCCATCTCACCTCAACAGGGCCCCAGCTGAAATCATAGAGTAATTGGAGAAATGAGCAAGAGTGCTGCTTTCTTGGTGAACCTGATATCAGCACAAGCATGAAGTAGACACAGAGAACACTCAATTCCTACTAAACCAGATATCCAGAGCCACAGAGGCTCCCAAGACCACATCACTGAAGTAGACCTAAAATGAACCCAACATGGCTCAGGGAAATTTGTAGAAGGGGTGGAAAGATTGTTAGAGCCGCAAGTTGGGACATTATGCACAGAGCATTGTCTCTTTTCCATACTGATGGCTACCCCTCGATGCAAGACCCACATTCTCCAACAAGGAGGGTCCCTTTAAGGTGGAGGACAGGGAGGAGTTTATCAATGGTACCAACATGACTGTATACACACTATGTACATAACTAATAAGAAAATGGGTAAAGAGGGATTGTTTTTGAGTAATGAGAAGATATCCAAGCTTGACATATATATAATGTATCTATCTACCTAATCTTTCTATCTTACCCTCTTTCTTTCTCTCCAACACCATGGAGTGGATATGAAAAAAAGAAAAATGAAAATGCAATGCTGTTCAAAGTTCAATAACATACTTAATTCATGATTATAACAGAATACTAGAAAATCAGTATGATTTTCTTAATTGATGTAAAAACACACCCTTAAAAAGTCCAACAACTACTCTTGGTAAACCTCTCATCAAGGCAAGACTACAATGGAAGTTCTTTAATATAATAAAAGATGTCTTGAAAAGACCTATGGCTAACATTGTGTTTGATACCGCTTGTGTGAATCACCAAAATGTGATACATCTTTGTATTTCTCTCGTAATCGGATATGCCTTCTGCCACAATTCCTTTTTTTCTAAAGATTTTTCTCCTACAGGTGGTTTGTACATGTTTTGTCTCTATATCTTAACAGTTTTACCTTCCAATTTTTTGCAACCCAACATCTTTACCCATCAGTTAATATTAGTAGTCTCAAGGGGGTTTGTTGTTGCTGTTACAAGTTCTTTTTTCCTCTGTCAATGCTTTCCACAGAATTTCTCTTCTTGTATCTTTAACTCTACAAGTATCTGCTTTACTTTTGCTATTTCTTCCAGCTCAGGGCTGATCAGGCATGTCTTGAAGTACTATTTTTATTAATCCTCTGTATTATTTTAAAGCCTCTGACATGCTACTTCTTCTAAAATATAGGGAAGGTATATTTACTAAGGAAATTGTCTCAGAAAGCAAGTTTGAACATGTTTTAGGAACATTATTTGAAATATCTTCTTTTCCCTCTTACCAAGTACTGGCATTCCTGGAAACATTCCCATGACATTCTTGCTTAGGTCAAATATCATTTGTTTAAGTGTTGTCATATTTGCTTGAATTTCCCCTTTATAACACATATCCAAGTTGAAATTTTCCAATGCACATTTATGACAAAAGTATTTGATTATTCTTCCTGGGTATGGTGTGATCTATTTTTACTGTATCTGTAGTAATATAGTAGGTATTATGCATGGGTGTAAATATGTGTACACACATGAGCACACACAGATAGTCTATTTATCCACCCCTTTGTGCATCTGTATCTCTGCCTTTTGTAAATGATATTTCAAGATCTTAGGCTAACCTATAATACTTACAAGACTGAATAAAACATTACAATAGTGTAGCAGACAGCTTCAGGTTCGCTGAGATGAATTTCCAGACCAGGCACAGTTATGGAGGAAGGGATATTATTTATTGAAGTTTACAGATCCAGGGGAAGTTCCGTAATGGCAGGAGAAGCGGCCTGCTCTTCACAGGACCAGGCAAGAGAGAGAAAAAGCAAACCAGGCACACAGCACACAGAGCAAAACTACAGCCAAAAGCCCAGCACAATACTACTGCCCAAAGCCACAGGACACTTCAGGAACTCCTATTAGGCACATTTTGCATATCTTTACAATGGAATCTCAAACATCACCACACCTTAAGACTGGCCCCCAGTGACATTGCCTCTAGCAAGGTGATTGCAGATGCAAACTATAACTAATAAAACACTGAATATATTGGGGGCCAAATATTCAAACTACCACAAATAGTAAGATTTTTAAGACTGAGTACCTCTGATGCTCTCAGTAGCCAGTTCCCTGAGTAACCCTGGTTACTCAGCTGATCTACTGCCTGCTCTGCTCCTTAGTTGTTGCTCTATTGCTGGTGAGCTCTTTCCACACTTGTTTTCTGCTTAGAGCATAAGACCTTCATTGATACCAACTGGTTACCTTTTTTCATCATCTTAAAAGTTCTTTCAATGTCACATGTTTTTTTCTTTTTTGAGGTATATGTTATAAACATAATCATATAGAAGAGGTTGGGTATAGGACATGCACATAGCTCTCATTTACCTCTTACCATACCACTTTCTTTATGCCATGCCTTCAAGTATATTATCCTGGGATCATCTGACTTGTGAGAGCACTATCAAGGAACTTCTGGCTCAACAGCTCTATATCAGGCTAGATAAGGAAATCCAATACTGCATGACCTCACCCCACCAGCTCTATCCCAGTCTACATCAGGGAATCCATTCCTGCTTGACCTCATCTTACACACTCTATCTCAGTCAATCGAACCCTGCATGATCTCATCTCACCAACTCTATGACAGTGTACATGGGGAACTTCAATCCTGTATGATATCATCTCATCTCACAGCTCTATCACAGTCTACAAAAGGGAATGTAACCTTGCATGATGTCTTCTCACCAGCTTTATCCCAGTCTATGTGTGAGAATACAATCATGCATGATCTCATCTCACCAGCTCAGTACATGGAGTGTCCTTAATAAATTAAGCTGAAGCTTTTTGGACTTGCATGACTATTCCACCATTTTGGAAGCTTGCTTCTATATGGAAAGCTGGCCATAGAGAGAGCCGATATTGTCAACAATCCCCAGAAACATCTGAGAGCATCAGAAGAGCTCATTCTTAAAATACTTATTTTGGTAATAGTTTATTTTTTCTGATAAGTAGAAATTAAAAGTATAAACTGATATTTTTATAATGTTTTCAAATATGGCAGGAGAACACCCTGTTAATTATTTGTCTTACTTCTCTTATCATATGACTACTTAATATTTTATAAAACCAAAAACTTAACAAAAGAAGATAATACAGAAGGAAGAGTTGTGATGCTTAAGTCTGATTCATGAAATCCCAATAAATATGCCATCTAGCTGAGGTCTCACCTCACATTCTTTCTCCACAAATGTCTTATTTGTAATTAAGATCCTGCACGACTAAACCAGCTCCATGCTAGATCATATCCAACTAGCATTTAGCCATTTTATTCTTGTGTCTTATTCCTGTGGAAAGTGAAACTATAGCAGGACATGTAGAGATGCTCTGAGAATGAAGGAGTTTTCATATGGTAAGTGTATACAGCAAGATTTGCTATTTTCCTGCTTTCATTTCTCCACATTCTAGCATTTCCAGCCAGGGTGTGAGACTCATCACACATGTTCATTTTTGATCACCTCTGACCCTGGCAGGAAGCCTTCATATAAACAATAAGTTGTCTCTGAAGAAAATGTGCACAAATGATCAATTAGAGGCCTTCCAGGGGACCTTGTTTCCTGTGGACATGAGGCTGGATCTATCTTTAGCTGGGCCATATGCTAAGCTTCTCACAGGCTTTCAATAGTGCCTTCAACTCCCAGATGCCCAAGGAACATTCAGGCAATGAGCTGCTTTTCTTTTTTGGGTGATGGTGAAATAAATATGCATTAGTGAGAGAACACTGGATGTGGAGCCAGCAGAGCAACTTTCCCATTAACTATTTGATTTTCTCTCTGTTCAAGCTTCATTTCTTTTCAGTGAAACCAGAAATCATGCAGTGAGTTTGTGAAAGCAAGTATGAGTATTGAATATGATCATGATATAAATATGTTTTGGAAATATTACAGGTTCATATACATTTGAACTTCATAATAATGAGTTTGAAAAAGGGTGACTGTTACAATAGGTGACCCAAAATATTCTGTACTATGGATGTTCATAATTTCTTTAAGACTGATGAAAAAGTGATAGTTGTAATTTTTTTTATTTTTTATTTATTTATTTATTTATTTATTTTGGTTTTTGAGGTAAGGTCTCACTCTAGCCCAGGCTGACCTGGAATTAACTATGTAGTCTCAGGGTGGCCTTGAACTCAAGGCCATCCTCCTGCCTCTGTCTCCCAAGTGCTGGGATTAAAGATGTGTGCCACCACGCCCAGCTCGGTTGTAAATTTTTTATTACAGCATTTTCCACAACAGGATTAGATTCATGGCCACAGAGGTAGATGTGCCCTGATTTTTTCCGAAGTAAAAATTTAAAATTATGTCCTCCAAGCAGCTATAGAAAGGATTCTCACCAAGCATATTTCTGAAAATAATCCAGAAGTGAGGACCATAAAGATACAACAGAGTTTGTGGGTAATAAAATTGCTCTGTGATCAAAAAATAATAACCATAATAATAACCCTGAAAGATGCTATTGTATTGGACTCAGATTAAATGACCTTTGAGGCCCTCCATACACATGTTGTCATAGTCATAATTTATTAAATGTAAAACAAAAAACGTAACTACAACTGCTACTCAGGACTGCCATTTATGTAGTATGTCAGTGAGCACCAGGCCCCCTTATATGCTTTTTATATATTCATATTTGTCCTGCAAAACAAATCAGCCCTTTGTTCTGGACACCATTATTATCTCTATTATCTTGTTTTCTCAAGAATGGAGCAAAAAAAAAAAAAGAAATGATAAGAAAAGTATTTCAGATAGTCACTAGTAGCAGAGCCATGATTTGAATGCAGATAGTCTAATAATTAGCAATCTTACCTACTATACTCTATCTTGAAGTCAGAAAACCAAATATTTTCATGTACATTAATTCCATTTCTTCTTTCTTCAATTTCCTTATACATAGTAAGACTCAAACCAAATATTCATAAGCATTTTCCCCATGGCCATGATGCTTTTGGATTTGGTACCATCACAATATCCAGAATATACATACTTTATAGTAAACAGGTTTATTCATTAGCTCAACCATCAGTGAATATATTTTTAATTTTATTTATTTAGTTTTAATTTATTCATTAGAGACAGAGAGAAGGAGGGAAGGAGGAGAGAGAGAGAGAGAGAGAGAGAGAGAGAGAGAGAGAGAGAGAATGGATATGTGCTAGGGCCTCTAGCCACTGCAAACGAACTCCAGATGCATGTGCCACCATGTGCATCTGGCTTACGTGGGACCTGGAGAATCAAAACTGGGTCCTTAGACTTCTCAGGCATGTGCCTTAACTGCTAAGCCATCTCTCCAGCCCAATGACTATTGAGTTAGTTACTGGGCTGGAATAAGACAGAAATAAGAAATGCTGAGGTTTCTTTCATCTCAAAATCTTTAATAATGGAAAGAGGAGGAAGTATGTCATCATGGAAAATTAGAAGGGCTATAGGAAATGTGTGTATAATACCACAGGCATGATGTCTAGAGCACCTAACAAGAGCTATGAGCTACCTCAAAAACACATGAACAACCTAGTGAATTTCTGCCATTAGGAAACTAGGTTTAAATGATTGTACCTTTGTGGTCCTGTACAGTAGATCTGGAGGTGTAAGGAAAGCCTCAAGTAAAAATTTGTAGAACAGAGCTGGGCATGGTGGCGCACACCTTAAATCCCAGCACTCAGGAGGCAGAGGTAGGAGGATCGCCAAGAGTTCGAGGCCACCCTGAGACTACATAGTTAATTCCAGGTCAGTCTGGACCAGAGTGAGACCCTACCTTGCAAAACCAAAAAAAAAAAAAAGAAAAAATTGTAGAACAAATAGAAAAAGCTTTTCTGTAAAAGAAGCCTTTGCTCAATAAGACTATCCAAAGGTGAAAGAAACCAAAATGGTATATTACTACATTTATAATTTAATAGGTCTATGAAACTCAAGACTCCATAATATGCTATGAGGACATTAGTGAAATAATCTTAGAACTTAGGTATAGAGTAGGCTCACACATTGACTTCATAAAGGTGTCATAATGAATAAATATATAACTATGTAAATCTATATCAATATCTATCTTTCTGATATAACTGATATACTGTCATCTTATAAATCAGTTCTTTAATTGATATATTGAAAGCTAGGTTATGAGTGTTTATTGTCTATATTCAATATGATTATATATTTTGAGCTGGTAAAAAGTGAGGATGGGAATTCATGTAAATTGCCCATCTGATTTTACAAATTCATATCTATTCAAGTGAGATACTTTTAGGCAAAGAAAATAATCAAAGGGTGAAGAAATCAAATTACCAAACACAATGTGAGTAAGATTAAATGGGTGGGAAAGGGTGGGGAAAGTTGTAAGATTCTGGAGCTTAACTCTGCTGGAAAGAATCGGTAGCAAACTGGTTTCTCTGGCAACTACCATTTTCATGAGCCCATCTGTCTTTGTGTCTGTTCTCAACAAGGGCTCATACTTTGGACTGGCTGAAGTGCTTAAAAACTCACTTAAATACAGGCTGAGTCACATAAAACACCAGCCAACGTCCCCAGGTCTCCTTTTGTGAGTTTAGTGCGCTTAGAACTAGTGACAGAAATTATAGAGTAAAAGTTTGTTTGTTTCAGAGTAAAGTTAGCTCTCTCTCATGTGCAGGTGACAAAATGGCTGTTGAAGTTGTGACTCTTGGACTCTTGGATCTGCCTTTTTCAGTTGAGAACCCAGAAGCCAACTCCTGGTTTTCTTAGCTACAGTTGGAATAGATCCTCATGCATTTTCTATTGTAGTCCTAAAATTTATTCTAGGATTTGCATAGTAAAGCATTAAATGTACAGTGTGTGTGTGTGTGTGTGTGTGTGTGTGTGTGTGTGTGTGAGAGATTTATATTTAAATTAACCTCATAATCTCAATATGGTGGAGGTAGGAGTATCACCATTAGTTCAAGGCCACTGTGAGACTACAGAGTAAATTCCAGGTCCAGGTCAGCCTGAGCTAGAGCGAGACCCAAACAAAAAGAATGGAAAGTGATGAAAACATTATTTCAGATAGACTAGATATTTAGCAGGTTTCATATCTGCTAATCTGGAGTTAGTGTAACATATCCTAATGGTAATTGGTTTATTGATGCTACTTACAATTCTTTTTTCATTTAAAGAGTTACAAATGACCCTTTTATTACTTTAGGCAATTAAATGATACAAAATTCTTATTTCCTTGAACTGCTTCCATTTTTCTTTTAAATTTTATTTATGTATTTACTTATTTATGAGTGATAAAAAGAGACAGAGAGAGAGAGAGAGAGAATGGGCATGCAAGATGAGCCCTCTTATGCATCTGGCTTACATGGTTCCTGGAGAATCAAACCTGAGTCCTTTGGCTTTGTAGGAAAGTATCTTAACCACTAAGCAATCTCCCAGCCCTGCTTCCATTTTTCTAATGGAGGAATTTCTGCTACTCACCGACTGCCTCCCCATTGCTTTCCCAATTTGCTTTTTTAACTACTAGTGGGGATAGGGATTAGTATTTTGAGACCTGCACCCCAAACTTGATCTTAACACAATTAATCAGGCAGAAGGAAAGGCCAGCTGATTTAAGACTTGTGGATCTGACTGCCACATCCTCTAAATTAGTCCTCTAAATTATATGCATCCTCTTGATTATCTGTTAAGGCCTGCCAGACAGGAATGAAGTGTAGATGCTATATTTTAAGCTAAGGCCTTTTGTAGTAAAAATGCATGAAGAAAAGGTGCTGACAAGGTGTGCTTTCTAACCTAGAGATGAAATGAAAATCCATTTGACATTCTAGGTGATCACAGTGTGGATCTCATGACTTCAGACAGTCACACTGTCGAGATTATTCAACATCTTAGATTCACCCTTATAGAAATGTCTTTATTCAATGCTTGCTCTTTCCTTCCTAGATTTCAAACCATTCCAATTTCTCCCTCTGGCTTCAATATGACTTTCCTCCACTAAATGTTGCTGAAGCCATCATATAATTTTGGAGTTAAAATCCTCTTAATCCTCTTCCTTCATGGTTCAGACCATAGCACCTGAATCCAATAATTCCTATCTCAGTACCAGGCTGATGGGTAGGCTTAGAATATGCTCAGCAGGAAACCATCACATGTTCTGAAGAGGAGTCATTTAAAGGCTCTACCCTTTTAGAAGATTAATCTGGTAGGGTTGGCAAGGCAGACTGAAAGGGCAAGGATCCAGTTATTAGCATATGAATGATAGACTTTTGCTTCTGCAGAAGTCTACACAGTGCCATTTAGCTTTGAACACATGGCTGGAGCACCTTCTCTCTCCCATTTAAAGTTCTCTTTCTTAATCAAAGAAGGACCTCTAAGCTTCATCTCTGTGCATTCCAGAATAATCATGAAGGCTGGAGAGATGACATAGTGCTTAAGGTGCATGACTGTGAAGCCTAAGGATCCAGGTCAGGTCACGTAAGCCAGATGCACATGGTGGTACATGAATCTGGAGTTCATTTGCAGTGGCTAGAAGCCCTGGCATGCCCATTCTCATTCTCTCTCTCTCTGACTATAATAAATAAATAAAAATAAAATCTTAAAAAAATAGTTATGATCCATTGTGAAGATGGCATCCACCTAACCTTGCCTCAACTCACAGCGAAGTAAAGAAGTAAAGGCAAGACCCTTAAGGTTCAAGGGATTTTTAAAGGGTTTTCTGGCTCTAGGACACTTCCAGAGAGAGGGTGTACATCAGCAAAATAGGGAATCCACTGATTCCCACACTCTCAGGCAGGTGCCATAGCCAGTCATGTCCCTCCCTAGCTGGCCTGAACCCCATTGCTGGTCAGGTGTGGCCCTTGCTGGCCAGAGTCCATCATCATTCAGGTGCCACCATTGCCAGCCAGAGCTCCATTGCCACTCAGGTGGCTCCTTAGCCTTCCTGAGCCCATAGAAGCTCAGGTCCCTCCCTAGCCAGCCAGAGCCCCATCACTGGTCAGGTGCCTTACTAGTCTTCCTGATCCCCATAGCCAGTCAGGTATGGACACTCCCCCTCCCTGGGCACATCAGGTACCCAGGGCAATAGCCCAGTGTTCCTGCCCTAGCCTTACTGAGCTCAGCTAGGGCAATTGGGGTCCCCTCCCCCTCCCACCTCTGATTGGGGACCCAGGCCAGCAGACCAGTGTCCCCCCTCCCCAGCCTTTCTGAACTCCAGGGGACATCACAGTCACACTCATCACTGACCCCCACCCCACCCCAGGTCAGCAAGCTAGCATCCCACACTCTAGGCTTTCTGAACCATTGTGTTGGGTAGACAACAGTGAAAAAGGAATAGCATGAAAAAACAGATGGAAGTAAATACAGCTAGGCTGTCCAGTCCCACAATGGATGTCTCTAGTCAAATCATAGAAGGGATAATAGGATCAGAACACCAAAATGAAGAGACAAGTTATGTAACCCTGGCCAAGCAAATAGCACAACTTTCAGAAACTCAACAAAGAACCAATAATTGTATGAATGTTATCCTTGCTACATTAGACCTGATAGGAAAGAACCATGAAGGGTTCCAAAGACAGTTAAATGATGTGAAGTAGAGTGAAAAAAAAAAAAAAAAAAAAAAAAGAGGTCCTCAATAACCAGCTGGCTAAGTTCAATAAAGACATAAAAAAATACAAGTATGAACTCAAAGAAACATTAAGAAAATCAGAAAATGATGTAAAAAGAGAACTTGACAGCGGGATGGAAACTATACATTGAAAAGCAGTAGAAAATATGAACCAAATTGAATAAGCCCAAAACTCTATAGAAGCTCTAAGTAAGAGAGTCAGCCAAGTGGAGGATAGAAGCTCAGAACTGGAAGACAAAACCAAAGAAACAGTTCCCTGAATCCAAAAATTTCAACAAGTTCAAAAATTTCTGTGAACAGAACAAGAGGAAATGTGGGACACCCTTAAATGTCCAAACATTAGGATCATGGGTATACCAGAGGGGGAAGAAACACAAACCAAAGGAATGGAAAACTTATTCAACAAATTATAGAAGAAAACTTTCCTACTCTCTCAAAAGAAAATCCCATCAAGTTTACAAGAAGCTAGCAGAACTCCAAACAGATGAGAGCAAAGGAGAAATTCTCTGGCACACATTATCATTAAGACTCTAAACATCAAGCACAAAGAGAAAGTCCTAAAAACAGCTAGGAAGAAAAAACACATTATATATAAAGGAAATCCCATCAGAATTACCTCAGACTTCTCAGTGGAAACCCTAAAAGCCAGTAGGACCTGGAATGGAACACTGGCTTCCAACCCAAACTCTACCCTGCAAAAGTCTCCCTCATAATAGATGGTGAAAGAAAAACTTTCCATGATAAAACTCAGCTTTACAACTACATGAACACAAAGCCAAACCTACAGAGAGCACCTCAGGGAATTCTCCACACAGAAGAATCAAATAACCAATCTGAAGTGCCTCCCAAGAAGCAGACCACTATAACCAAACTTTGACAAGGCAACACACACACACACACACACACACACACACACACACACACACACACAGACCAAGAAAACACCAAACCACCACAATGTGGCCAGTATTAAATCAAAACTCACAGTTATTTCTCTGAATATTAATGGCCTTAATTCACCCATCAAGAGACATAAGCTAAGAGGGTGGATTAGAAAACTAGACCCCTCAATCTGCTGTCTTCAAGAAACCCACCTCACCACTAAAGACAGACACCTCCTCAGGATAAAAGGGTGAAAAATGATATTCCAAGCAAACCCAAATAAGAAACCAGCAGGCGTAGCTATACTTATATCAGATAAAATAGACTTCAAACCAAAAGTAATCAAAAAAGACAAAGAAGGCCACTTCTTACTTATCAAGGGAACAATCCAACAGGAGGATATCACTATCATCAATCTTTATGCACCAAATATAGGTGCACCACAATTCATTAAGCAAAACCTACTTGACAATAAAACAGAAATAACCACCAACATAATCATAGTTGAGGACTTCAATATTCCACTATCGGCAACAGACAGATCATCCACAAAGAAAATTAACAGGGAAGTAAGAGAGCTCAACAAAACCATAGATCAGTAAGACCTAACAGACATATATAGAACATTCTACCCAAATTGTACAGATTACACATTCTTCTCAGCAGCACATGGAACTTTCTCTAAAGTAGATCATATATTGGATCATAAGACCAACCTACAAATATTTAGGAGGATTGACATAATTTCCTGCATGGCATCAGATCATAATGCTGTATTTCTAGAAATTAACAACAAAAGATGCACCAGGAACCCAACCAGCTCCTGGAAAATGAACAACACACTCTTAAACAATAAATGGGTAGTGGACGAAATAAAAAATAAAATTAAAAAATTTCTATAAATGAATGACAATAAGAACACAATGTAACAAAACTTATGAGACACAATGAAGGTGGTCCTCAGGGGAAAATTCATTGTGCTAAATGCCTTCATAACAAAGACAGAGAGATCCCAAATCAATAACCTAACCATCCTCTTAAAGTTATTGGAAAAACAAGAAGTATCCAACCCAAAAAGCTCCAGATGGAAAAAAATAATTAAGATCAGAGCAGAAATTAATGAATTGGAAACTAACAAAACAATTTTAAAAATTGATGAAACAAAGAGCTGGTTCTTTGAAAAGATAAACAAGATTGATATTGATAAACTGCTATCAATTTTGATCAAGCAGAAAAAAGAGACAACTCAAATTAACAAAATTAGAAATGAAAAAGAGATTACAACAGACATAAGTGAAAGTGGGAGAATCATCAGGACTTATTTCAAAAACTTCTACTCCACAAAACTAGATAACATGGTGGAAATGAATGAATTCCTGGACACATACCAGCTACCAAAGTTAAGCTCAGAGCAGATTCATCTCCTGAACAAGCCCAATATAACCACTGACATTGAAAGGGTAATCAAAAATCTAACCATATGTAGGAAAATGAAACTTGATCCACACATCTCACCATGCACAAACATCAAGTCCAGATAGATCAAAGACCTTAATATAAAACCAGAAACTCTGCAACTACTGGAAGAAAAAATAGGAGGAACCTTCTTGACAAAGGAGTGGGAAAAGACTTCCTGAACAAAACCCCAGTAGCTCAGGAAATTAAATAATCACTCAACCATTGGGATCTTATGAAGCTGAAAAGCTTTTTCACTGACAAATATACTATAACCAAAGCCAGCACATTACCCACAGAATGGGAGAAAATTTTCACCAGCTATACAACTGACAGAGGCCTAATTTCTAGAATCTACAAAAACTCCAAAGCCTAAACAATAAATCATCAAACAACCCACTCACAAAATGGGGCAGAGAACTGCACAGGGAGTTCTCAGAGGAAGAAATACAAATAGCAAACACACATTTAAGAAAATGGTCAACATCCTGAATCATCAGGGAAATGCAAATTAAAACAACTATGAGATTCTACCTTATCCCAGTAAGGATGGCTAACATTAAAAAAAATAAATAAATAAAAATAAAACAATGAAAACAAAAGATGGTGAGGCTGTGGAGAAATAGAAACAAGCTTTCACTGCTGGTGGGAATGTAAAATGGTTCAACCATTATGGAAAGCTATATGGAGACTCCTGAAAAGGATGACAATAGACCTACCAATGGATCCAGTTATTCTCTTACTGGGCATTTACCCTACAGGCTCCAAGCCTCAGATTAGAGACATTTGCTCAACCATGTTTATAGCTGCTCAATTCATAGTAGCAAAGAGCTGGAATCAACCCAGGTGTTCATCATTAGATGAATGGATAACAAAGATGTGGTATATCTATACTATTGAATTCTATAGCTGTAAGGAAAGAAGAAATAATGAAATTCGAAAAAAAAAAAAAAGGTCAAACATGGAACAGATCATCCTCAGTGAGCTTAACCAATCACAGAAAGATAACCATCACATGGTCTCGTTTATCTGTCGCTCCTAACCTGAATCCACCTGAGAGGCTGCCAAACCTAATAAGAACTCTGAGGACCAGACAATAGGGAGGGTGGGATGGAGGGAGGGTAAGGGTAGGAGGAAATGTGAGGGTGGGAGGGAGGACAAGCGTTGGGGGGATACAAATAGGGACCCAAAAGGAAATGATACTATAAAACCCTTTATCTGAATAACAGGCTAAACATTGATCCTTCAGCAGGCCCGCAGAGGGAACACCTGAACCACAGGAAACTGGAGAGAACATCATGAAGACCAACCTTAATCTTTTCCTGCTTCTCTCTCTCCCTCTCTCACTCTCCCTCTCCTCTCTATACTCACTTTCTCTTTTATATTATCTATCTTTTTCTTCCCTCACCTTCCTAGGCGCTGACTTATAACTCCCAGTACCAGCACGGGGTTAACTTCCACAATGAGCTGTTGATCCGAGACACCTACAAGGTTTCCCAAAAAAGACAGATTTCTGTCAGAGTTCTTGGTGACCCACCAAAGGTTAATGGTAAGAGCCATAAGTTGGGTCATTATGCACAGAGACATTGTCTCTCCCCTATAACTGATGGCTATCCTCACAATGCAAGACCCACAATCCCCTGGGGGAGGGCAGGGAGAAGGCTAACAATGGTACCATCATGGCTCTATGACATTATGTAGATAATTATTAAAAAAATAATAAATAGATAGATAGGAAAAGTAGTTACAAGAATATTAATATCCTCAAGGTCATAGAGCCACTATTAGTAGCAAAGGCAATGTTGAAATCAAGATGCTTTGGCTTATTTAAGCTATAGGTTGGTCCACCCTGTAATTTAAAACCTTGTAATTTTTCTCAGTTGAATAATAAATCTGTACATTTTCATTCTACTGAAATTATTGTATTTCTTATCTGTAATTCCTAAAGTCAGTTTAAGTGAGAATCAGTAGAGTGTACATGTTGAGAAGTTGTGTAACAAAAACCCAGACACTTTGTCTTTGGAATAGTAAGAGGCAGAGCAATGTACGAACTCAAAGAAAAAAAGAAACGCTTAATTAACAACATTCTAATTGGACAATCTTTTGCTATCTATATCCTTCACTTTTGTGTCTTTATTCTTAGGAAGCACAGGGAATATATAAGTGATTGTCCCATTTTCCACTGGTGCTGAGATTATTTCTGCCTTTTAGTCTATGTGAGCTAGAGAATTTAGACCCGTTGTGACTATTCCCATAAACCAGTTAAAGTAGCAAAGAATGACAGAATTAACCTAAATACCAGGTGTTTTTACAGCACTACGAGGGAACTAGAACTAGTGTGGGTGCTCCTTCAAAGCAAGGGAGGCCACACTCCATGGACTGAGCTTGCTAGATGTCACAGGGAGGATTTCTGCTGATTGTCTACAAAGGAGACTGCAGTGTGACAAGGAACTCAGCATAAGTTTGATAACCTTCCTGCAACTAAAGTGGCAAAAGGGATTTCATTTCCTACCTGTTCCAGACATCACCAGTGGTTCTTGTGGACAGATTTAAGGGACAAGAAAGTAGAATATTGTAACCCATCTGTCTTTATGATTTTACTACACATTTTCCAGCTTACAATAGGGATTTGAACAGTGTTCGAGATAAAGGCATAAGGATTTGAGCTCCATAGATGTTTCTCAGTTAAATATGTAATTTGAACTGTACAGTCATTTGGGCTTAGTGAACCTACTCCATTCATATCAGTTAGTTTTTGTTGTTTACTTTTCGGTTTAAAATATAAGCCATTTATATAAATTGTGATTCAGCTTTTGACTGGATGGTGCTTGTGTTCTGGGCTACCTTGGACTCTCTTCTGGCCTTCCTGAAGTATCTGTACTCAGGTGGGAAGTCACGCTACGCCTCTATGTATCTCATGCACCTATCAGGTTGACATCAAGCTATTGGTCAGGGTGGCAAGGATGGCTGAGTGTAATGCATCCATCATCTGACAAACTAGCTTGAGCTTTCTTACTTGGCATAGTCTACAATTTCATGATACTAGGACAAGCATCCAATCAAACACAGTTTTATGAGAGGAACAGATTTATTTCAAGATTACAGAATCCAGGTGAAGTTCCATCAATGGTAGAAGATCCATCAATGGATCCCATTCATAAATCCAAGCAGAGAGAGAAATCACTACCTGCCAGAAAATACCAAAAAGTAGCAAGCAAGCAGGGGCCCTGCCATAGCTGATACCTTTCTGCATACCTTTTTGGGCTGGAATGAGATCCACTCTAAACACACCTTTGGGCTGGATCCCAGATTCTACCCCCACTGACACCTCCTCCAGCCAGGCAGCTAGATACCCAAGTTACAAGCTTAACAAAACACCTGAGTCTTTACAGGACATACATCCATATCACACCACCATACTTGGTTTCAAAAACAGTACAAAAGAATAGCCAATAGGCAGACATGCTTTGTAATATACTGCCTTTTATCATATTTCTTTCTGTCCCATTTCTCAAAGCAAGTCACATGGTGAAATCCAGATTGAAGAACAAGACTCAGCCTCTTGAAGGAACTAAGTACAAAGTCACACTGCAAAGGGGCACACAGACTAGAATAGGTAGTATTTCAGTCATCTTTGCAATCAGTCAAAACAGAATATAAAATAGAATACTCCTTGAGTACTAAAGGAATTCCATATCTTACACACCCTCTGTGAAAGATTTTCAATGAGTTGTCTGTCGATGACATAGTTTTTTTTTTCATTTATCACAATCTTGAGATTGCTTATCACAAATATTACCTCACAATGTGACAGTGTTGACTTAAAGTATATATTTTGCCCCTAGCTAGAATCGAGCCATTTACAAAGAAAGTATGCTTTTAAATATTTATGTTAGGGTAAGAATAAAAATTAATAATTTTGTGAACATTTCTGTTAAACCATTTAATTTTCATAAGGAATATAATAAAGCCAGAATACTGCAGATGATAAATAAACTGAAGCTTATGGTGAACTACTCAAATTTAGGTCTTATTTCATGAAAGGACAGAGAAAAATTGAACAAACACTATTCTTCCTAAAAGAAAAATAAATAACTAATGGAAACATGTAGAATTGATCAAAATTAGGAGTTAAATTTAATATTCAAGGGCAAAGTTTCTTTCCTTCATACATAGGAAAGGAGTTGGGTACACTTAGATGGAGGAATATTACGTGGGATTTTATGAATAAATCAATTATGGCATGTAACCTTCCCCCAAAATACCATCTATGCCATTGTGACACATCACCAGGACAGGTCTGTCATGCAAAATTGAATGAGTTTTTAAAAATCTATTGAGGAAAGATTCCTGAGCATTTGTATGCTAGGACCTTGTTGATACTGAGCAAGATGGGTCAAAGGATAAGTGCAGCTAAATAATTCATTTATTCGTTCACTCAATATTTCATTTATGCTTGTCTATAAATGTATTTCTTAGTTGATTGCAGAAACATTTATTCATAGCCCACTAAAAGGGTGGAGTATTGGAGATAAAGACATCATAAAACCACAGACAGACAAACATTCAAACCCCTCCACTGACCTCTGCCTTCATAGCAGCAATGTAGAAAGTATGAGACCAATTCATTTATAAAGAAGTAAAGTGTGTAGCTGGGTGTGGCAGTACACACCTGCCATACCAGCATTTGGCAGATGGAAATGAGAACATCATGAGTTCAAGATTATTCTCAACTATATAAATTCAGAGGCTATATTGGGCAACAGACTACATCAGACTCTGTATCCCAAAATAAAAATAAAATAAAATAAAAAACAATTATTTATCTGTTCTGCTATACATGCAAGCTGTAGAGCCAGCCCTTGTTTGGGCTGCTGATATTCAATGGATTTTCCAATGAGATGTCTCACTGTTTCTATAATGTTTAAAGAATAATTTTGAAATATTAGACCATAACACAAGTGTTTACTGTATCTCAAAAGAAAACTAAAATAAATAATAAGAGAGTATGATAGGAATGGAGAGATTGCTTAGTGGTTAAGGTGCTTGCCATCAAAGCCTAAAGACCCATGTTTAATCTTTCTCCAGATCCCATGTTAGCCAGACACAAAGGTGAGGCAAGCACAAGGTCGCACATGCCCATCAGGGGGCACAAGCATCTGGAGTTAGATTGTAGTGGCTGAGGCCCTGGTGTGGCAGCCAATTCTTTGTCTCTCCTCTCTCTGTCTCTCTTGCTCTCTCTTCCTCTAAAAGAGTAAGACAGACAGCAGTCCTGAACAGTATCTAATCAGTAGGAATTGAACTGATGGGCAAAGTTTTTATCAGGATAGATATACCTTAAAGCAAGTAATTTACACTTATTATGAACAATTGAAAGTCACCATTCTAAGCAATCA
Source organism: Orientallactaga sibirica (assembly GCA_036365145.1). Classification (NCBI taxonomy): domain Eukaryota; kingdom Metazoa; phylum Chordata; class Mammalia; order Rodentia; family Dipodidae; genus Orientallactaga; species Orientallactaga sibirica. The sequence goes on from JAEOAD010000015.1 coordinate 17,525,259, forward strand.
GAAAAGATCTTAGAATTTGTTACTAAGTTGCACATTTTAACTTAATTTTTTTTCCATCAATAATTTTTAATTGTGAGTTACAAACAGAAATTCTCTCTTGAAGCAAGTTTAATATGACTTACAAAGCCAGTCACCACTGGAAATTTAAGACAGAGGACATGCCCCCTTTTGCCACTTATCAGTGTCAAAATGATACAGGAATTTTGAGGTTATTCTCCCAATATTTCAATGTGCACAAATACAGAAGTTCATGTACGTACACACACACACACACACACACACACACACACACACACACTTCTTTGGATTTTGTTTGCTTTTCTGTTTCTTATTCCTCAAGATGAAACCTGAAGTTTTTAATAGAATTTTCCATTTTCTAACAAAAAATTCAAAACTTACAATTTCTAACTAAGCACCATTATAATAGAATCTCACTAATTTGGTTTGGGATGTTATGTTTTAATGATCATGCAGACAAAATATTCTCAGACTTTTCATATATTTCTATAGTGTGTATAATTAAAATGTATAATTTTCAGAAATATGTGGTATTTCATATACCTCTTGTTGATTCTAAGTTTACTTGCTTCATCTCTAAAGGATATATTTTAGGTATTTCAATTAATAATACTTAAATAATACTTACTTATTCTTTTCTTTCAGGTATGTCAATTTTAGCTACACACATTAAAAAACCCCGTTCTAGCATATGCACACTATTGTAAGTGCCTGTCCTTGTAGCATACATTTCCCTTTTATCTTTAGGAAGTTTCCTAAGAAATGGTCTTTGTATTACTTTTCCAAAGAATACTTTGCACTCTATAAGTTTAAGTAAAAATTTTAAAAATATTTATTATTTTTATTTATTTATTTGAGAGAGGGAAAGAGGCAGAATGAGAGATAGAGAGAATGGGCACGCCAGGGCTTCCAGCCTCTGCAAACGCCCCCTTGTGCACCTGGCTTATGTGGGTCCTGGGGAATCGAACTGACGTCCTCTGGCTTTTCAGGCAAATGCCTTAACTGCTAAGCCATCTCTCCAGCCCAAGTTTAAGTAAATTTGTTTTTAGCAAACAACATTTCCATTCAAGTGATATTTTATAATTTTGCCTATAGTAGATTTTCAAAGCTGCCTTTATTTTTTGTGCTATCCTGTTCTGAGATTTATACTGTCAATATGTAATAAATTCCACAATGCTGAATTATCATTGTTGCCTTCAAAAGTCAATGATCTTGGCTTAAAGGGGTTAGCACAGTGGTAGAGGGCTTGCCTAGATAGTGGAAGGCTCTGGGTCCAGTCCCCAGCCATGAAGAATTAGTGATCTTAGAGATTTTTTTTTGTGTGTGGTTTTTCAAGGTAGGGTTTCACTCTGGTCCAGGCTGACCTGGAATTCCCTGTGCAGTCTCAGGGTGGCCTCGAACTCATGGCGATCCTCCTACCTCTGCCTCCCAAGTGCTGGGATTAAAGGCGTGCGCCACCACACCTGGCTTAAGAAAATTTTAAATTAGTAATATACTGTCTTTTTGAGGCAGGGTCCCATTCTAGCCCAGGTTAACACGGAATTCACTCTGGACCCCAGGCTGGCTTTAAATTCATGGTGATCCACTTCCCTCAGTCTCTCAAGTGCTAAGAATAAAGGTGTGAGTCACCATTCCCTGAAGTAATGTGTCTTAAACTGAGAATATATTTTTGTGTCTCACATTCTTCACGTTTATACAGGTTCTTATTTCTAAAAAATAGCACCGTCCATTGATTTGGGTAACTTAATTTTTGTTTAATTGAAGAATGTTGCTTTAATTTTTCTACACTTAAAAATCTTTATGTGTGTTTGAGGGTGGCCCAGGTGTGAGATCAGAGGACAACTTTCATTTCTTTGCTATTCCACCTTATTTGAGGCAGGGTTCCTCTCATGCTTACCCAAAGGTTGTTCTTTTTAGAGTGTTTTCAGTGGGTGTTGGGGAAATCCTCCTTTTCTGATCTTCACCTGAATACAGACACCCTCCATGGATTCTGGCTTTTTAAATGGGGTCTGAGGATGAAATTGGGAATTCAGGCATGAGAGGTTAGTGTTTTATCCACAAAAAGCCATCTCCCCAGTATCTTCACTTCCATTTACAAGAGACATTTTGACTACAGCATTATGGTTTTATCATGTGAAAAATGTCGTTGCTTTGAAGATTATTCCACTTATCTCTTGTTTTAAAGTTTTGATCATTCTTTTTGTTCCTTTGTACAGAAATAGAGGTCTTCTTACAAATTCTCTCAGTACTACTGGTTTTCAATGAGCAGAACATGATGTTCTCTGGGGTTGTTTGCTTTGTGTTTTTTCTATTGAGTTCATTGAACTTGGATCTATAGTTATTTAGTTTACATCAAGCACTGATAACTTACAACCACTGTTTCAAGTATTTTTCCCTCTTTCTCTCCCTTTTGGACTCAATTGTTGTACATTTCAGACCACTTGATACTTCTTCAGGGATTATTAAAGTCATGTTTGTTTTTCTTTGTGATCTTTTTTTAAACAATACTTTGTTTTCAATAATTATTGACCTCAGTGACCTTTTGTTTTGAAAAACCTCATCTGTTACTAATCCTGTTTTGTTAATTTTTTAAAATTTCAGACCCTGCACTTTTACTATTGAAAGATTTAGCAATTCTGCATTATATCATTTCATTATATTTATATGAATAATATCACTTTAAAGTAGTATTGTACTTCAATCAGCAGGCTGGTTGATGTATAAAATGCATACATTTATGCCAGTTTCTACCACAGTCATACAGTATCATGCTTTCAGATATGCTCTTAAAATATTGTAAACATTTCTTTGAAAACAGAAGCCCATAGCACTGTTTTACTGCATATGAGGTACTTTCATCACATTGTTTCTTGCCTTCTCTTTCTATCAAAGAACAGCAATTTTTGTTGCAAAAAATTATATATATTTTTCTTTAGATATGCTCTCAATTTGTGTGCTATATAACCTTAAATTCAAAATGTATCCCAGATTTATCTTGAACTAGTGGTTATCCTTCTTCTTCAGCCAAAGTAATCCCAAGCCTCAAATGTTGGGATTATAGGCATTCACCACTAGGGCTGCATGCATAGTTTTCATATATTATTGCCAGTAGTCTCACACATGTGTAATCTAATTGTAGTCATATCAGATAGAATTACAATGCATATCATCATTATTAGTTTGTAAAGTTATTTATTAACTATTAAGGCTTATTATTTAAATTATCTTATTAGATGCTAACAACACCTGTGGAAAATCATATATTTTCTAGGATGCATAATTCCACCTCCAGAGTTTTGGGACCCAGAAATTAGAGAAGATATTAAGGATGGATTATACAATTTTTATTATTTCATTGTGTTTTTATATCTCATGAAGAATTCTATTTTCAAATTTATTTGAGTATTTCACTCACTGAATTAGTGGAGTATAAAACAATAGTAAGAAGATTTCATCATTTTACCATCACATGTTAAAATTATTGCCTGGATGCCGGGCGTGGTGGCGCATGCTTTTAATCCCAGCACTTGGGAGGCAGAGGTAGGAGGATCACCATGAGTTCAAGGCCAGCCTGAGACTACACAGTGAATTTTAGGCCAGCCTGGACTAGAGTGAGACCCTACCTCGAAAAACCAAAAAAAAAACCAAAAAAAAAAAAAAAAAAAAAGCCTGGAATCACCATAGTGAGTCTTCAGAAAGTATCTGGTATAGCACATAGCAAGTGGTAACTGCTCACTAATTACTATTATGATCATTTTATAGAGTAGAAGTTCATTAGTAAATTAATGACAAATAAACACAGGAAATAGTTTGTCAGTGATGGCAATTAAATTGGTATTATTCAATTGATTTTACTTCTATTTTTATTATAAAACATGACATCCGTGCAGAAAAGTACAGAATCAGAAATGTACAGTTCTGTGACATATCACATAGCAGCTGTGGCAAAGAGACAGAATTTTCACAGTACAAAAGATTCTCTGTGAGTGCCATTTATGGAAGGTGAAAATTATTTGATGCTTTCAGGTAATATAAACATTGCATTCTAGAATAATTAATAATAATAATATAAGGAAGCTGTCCTAAATATTGGCTGATTATGGACAAAGTTCTGAGGGAGGAATGATAGAAAAGGATTGCACAGCATGTTGGAACAGTCTGATATAATTGGCATCCCTCTGAGCTGGTTTTAGCCCCTGAGCTTGGCAGGTGTTTAATTACTTTTTCTTATAGAAGATCATGGTGGTATGAGACCTGTCCCTGCCCCTGATACATACTGGTTCCTTAATTCATCCAGGTAGATTTCTTTATTACTGGTACCTTACTATTCTTACAGCTCACAAACATTCACCAGTGTTGATTCTTTATGCCAAAGTCCTCTTTGCCATGCTTGCACCATACTTAGACAGGATCTTCTGTCCCTTATACAAAATACAACTGACTGACCTGTGCCATGCCTTTTCACTTCTATTGCTTTAACAAATTCTATTCTGTGTTCTCCTGTCGCCTTTTTTTTTGGGGGGGGGTTATAAAAGCCCTTTTATAAAGCCATTTTTAAACAAAACAAAAAGTTTACAAAAGAAAAAAAGATACAGAAAAAGAATAACTTGCTTCTTATGTCCCCCAAGGAGAAAAAAATAAAGGGGACAATGCCAAGATGCTCAACAATAAGGGTTTCTTTTCCTTATTCTTTAATACAAAATACAAGCAAAGGGTACATATACTTAAAACCAAGCTCAGGAAAAGACACACAGTCCTGGAAGTCCTTCAATAGAAGCAAAGCAGAAGTTTTTTTTTTTTGTTTTTGTTTTTGTTTTTGTTTTTGTTTTTTTCCTATGAGATACACAGAGACTGACTGAGATATGTAAAAATTAAGTGTCACAAAAGACCATCACGATTCTACCAATGAATATCACATCTGGAATTCACGAATATGGTTGAGAAAATCATGTTCACTTCAACCCTATCTCATTCAAAGTAAAGGAAAAAAAAAAAAAAAACCTTTTAAATAAAGTGGTTACATTCAAACGTAACTTCCTTAGTAGCATGCTGCAGTTTTCAGCACTGTTAAGGTATTGCAAGAACGCCCAACCCTCTGTGGTGTCTGATCACTGCAGCATGGAGACAGGGATGTCCCATCCAGTAGACTAAAACAGTGAAGCAGGTTCCTCTTGAACCCTTCCTGCTCGGAACATCAGAATATAAGGACTCAAATCAAGGAAGACTGGGAGTGTTGAGCTGACAAACGAAGTCTAACAGGTGAGTCAAGGCAAAGGATTACTGAGAACTTGGCTGCTGCTTAACCTGGCAAGTCTTAAGTCTCACGGGAATTAAGTGTAAGGTTTGCTGCAACACGTTCATGGTAAACAGACTAAGTAGAGCTCTTATTTACAAATCTTGTAACAAATACTTCTGGAGAAAAAAATTCACTAATTTCCAGAAGACAAAACTTTAATTGCGAGACATATACAAACACACACTCGCACACACCCATACCCACACAACACTTCAGGGGTCTTTGTACATATTATTATTTTTTTTTTTAGGGCATAAACTGATTACTATACCTCCACACCTCACAAAAAAAAATCTCAATTTACCCTCCCCCCATGATCTAGAAAACCCTCCCTCACCCCTGATCTACAAAGTGCACAACAGTGGTGTTCTACAGCCACAGAGCATGCTCAGATGTCACCAGTTCAGATATTCCATTGTCATGGCAACAGGTAGGTATGTGCGATTCTTCCCAATAGTGGTTATTACAATCAGCACCACTGTGAATTGTGTGAATTAGGCTTTGAAATAAAGTGTAAATTATGGATTTGATACCAAAAAGAATCATGTATTGAGTTTATTCAAGTCAAAGGGAAAAGGAGACTGAAACTTGGCTTAGTGCCAGCTTGACATCCCAAGTCAAACAATAAACTTCTTTCCACGGTTAAGCAAACTGCTTCTTCCACAGAGAAAACAGTATTCTACTCAAGAGCAAACCAGCCTTTTCACCTTCCCTACCCTTTGGCAAGAAGATGTGTAGTGCTTCCATTTGTCACCTCAGTCTAAACACAAGGAGCAGAGCACAGGTGCCTTCCTTCTCCAAGTCCCAGTGTAGCCACCGCTAATGGACATGGACAGCATTACAACAGCATGGTGGCCACACTCTTCAGAAAGTGCTCTCTGTGCCCTGGTACTAAATTCTGCTCCTGCCTTTCTCACTCTCTCAGCAGCGCCTAAACTATTCCTTGCCTCAACCTGTACTCAAAAATCCAACTTGTTACCTGAACATTCATGGACATAAGTATTTTTAAAATGCATCAGTGGGGATTTCCCAGCTGGGCTCAAGAGTTAACAAAAAAAGAGTCAAGTTTAGTTTAGTTCAACATATCTACGAGTATCAAAAATCTTACTGCTGGGTGTGGTGGCATACACTTTCAAATCCCAGCACTTGGGAGGCAGAGGTAGGAGGATCGCTGTGAGTTCAAGGCCATCCTGGGACTACAGAGCAAGTTCCAGGTCAGCCTGGGTTAGAGTGAGACACTACCTTGAAAAAAAAGTTAAAACAAACAAAGTTATAACCTCAAATTCCTCTTGATGTTATCTCTATGAAAAGGTTATTTGAACCAGTACCAAGAATAAGTATTGAAGATCAAATTGGGAAAAACAAGTTTTGTTTTTTTTTTTTTGTGGTGGTGGTTGGGGGGCACTATCAGAGCTTTTAAGATAACTCCATTACCATTCTTGAAGATCAGAAAGATTTCCTCACATCTGCAATCCCAGCACTTGGGAAGTGGTAGCAGGAGGATCAAGAGTTCAAGGCCAACTTGGCTACATAACAAGCACAAGGCTAGGCTAGGCTGTGGCACATAAAACCCTGTCTCAAAGCAAAAGATTTCCTCTTCCTACCTCCCTAAAGGAAGAACCATTCACTAGTTTTCCTTTATGAAATAAATATGAAGTGGAGGTATGCGGTGTGGAAGTGTTTTAGGAAGGAGGCAAATCTGTCACTACTGGAATTAAAATTTATCCTTTGGGCCCACTCTCCCAAGTCTGAACTGAGTGAGGAGGGCTAAAAGCAGCAGCAACTTGCCACTGAGTAATGCAGAAGCTCCTACCATCTCTAGCTAAGGGAGAGGCTGGAAGAAAAGAGCCTGAAGAAACAGAATGTAGTGTCTGTCAAGCAGCATGGCTGCTGAAAACTATGCTGTAGAAGTTTAACCCTTGCTGAGTTAGCCTAGAGGATTCAGGAGACAAGCACCTTCAAGTTAATGTTCCATTTCCTGAGCACTGCAAAAGAAGAGTGACTGCTATTGCCACTTCACCATAGATAGGCACACTAGGAAAAAACAAAAAGGACGTTAAACCAAGGGAAGTGGCAATGGCCTGTCACTATCAGCTTACAGCTGGTAACACATCCTGATGTATTATCAAGCCCAGCTGCTGAGCACCTGTTTCCGGTTGAGTCACCAGTAACTGTCCTCCTGTTTGCATGCATGATTTGAGGGGAAGACCAGAGGGTTTTAAACCACCACTAAGAAGCCAAGAAAACAAAAGTCATTCAGAGCCTGTCTCACTTGAGGACACAGATCCTTCTGTCTGGCCCACTGGAAATAGAGCATGTTTTTTCACTTTAATGAATTAGGCTTAAAAGGGACGCCAAACAAGAAGCCCAATCAAATGGGCACAAGTTATCTAAAAGCCACAATTACTTCTAAAGTATAGGCAGTGTAGCAGACAGCTTCAGGTTCACTGAGATGAACTTCCAGACCAGGCACAATTATGGAGGAAGGGCTTTACAGATCCAGGGAAGTTCCATAATGGCAGAAGAAGCAACCTGCTCTCAAAGGGCCAAGCAGAGAGCAAAAACCAACCAGCCACCACAGCACAGAGCAAAACTACAGCCAAAAGGTCACACAGCACAATCAGGAACTCCTGCTAGGCACATTTGCATATCTTTACAATGGAATATCAAACCCACATTACTCTAAAGGTGATTGCAGGCAGATAAAAAAACAAATATATTGGGGACATGTATTCAAACTACCACAGGCAGATAAAACAAATCAGAGATGCTAAGTGTAAATTAATGTATTAAAGAAACTAAGAAAATTAAGGCTAATGTTTCAAGGGATCTACCCCTCCCCACCAAATCTTCATGAAGCATAACCTAAGAGAAGCCCAAATATTACTAGGAATGTAAGACTGAATTATAAACCCCCTAAAAAAGGGGTGACCAGTGCAAATACTGAAGGGTGCCTTACTCTATGAACACTAGCCTCTTTAGCTGAAGACGGATACCTGAGCAAAGCCGCTAAGCCAACAGAATAATCCTTACTGAGCACCCTCGTCACCAAGCTCACAGATAGGAATATCATCATGTGAGACAGCTGCTACTAGGTTCACATCCTGCATTTTTGGCCATATTATAAAACCTAATTCATTAACAGAGTGCAGCAATGAAATAACACTGCCACAGGTGGTTTTTTTATTGTTTTAAGACCAGAGTTAAGAATATTCTTTACGTGTCTTTTTAAAACCAGAGTAAATATATTCCTTGTTACCCTTTGTCCTGGGAACATCTGCAAGAAAACCACTGCTTCTGAGATAAATATATTGTCACAAAACAAAAACAGAACCACAAAACTTAGACACTGAGGAGGCAGGTTTAGTTCAAATGCATAAATTCTTGTACACTAAAATTTCAATTTATTAGCATACTAGTGCATACTAGGATGCCTAAGCTCTTTTTCTATTCACTCATGGTATCCACATGTAAAGCAAACCTCTCTTGAATGCTTTCTTTCTTTTTATTTATTTATTTATTTATTTATTTATTTATTTATTTTTGGTTTTTAGAGGTAGTGTCTCACTCTGGTCCAGGCTGACCTGGAATTAGCTATGTAATCTCAGGGTGGCCTCGAACTCATGGCGATCCTCCTACCTCTGCCTCCCAAGTGCAGGGATTAAAGGCGAGTGCCACCATGCCAGGCTTTGAATGCTTTCTTAAGGTCTGTTAATGGCAATGTGCATCCTAAATGTGCAGTTCTTTAGTCCTTTTGAATCTCTGGCTCTTGCTTTAAGAAACTTGAGCAGTGAGGAGGATCAGACCAACTACAAAGAACTTAAGACAAACCAACTGCCACAGTAGGGGAGAATCTCACATTAACATGCTTCCGGTAAAGACTAGAGCCAGGAACAGTTTCCTAGAGTAGAGTTGGTAGACATGGGGTAGGGTGTGCAGTGGTGTTCTATGTAGCAGCAGAAAGTGGAGCTGTGTACTTCACACTGTTTCTATGAAAAAGTGGGAAGATTGGGGGATGAGAAGGAAAAAAAAATTACCCCAAATAAAGAGAATATGGTTCATGGGATCTGAATGTATATCTAGAACACGAAGGACTTTTAATTGTTTTCATAAAGGAAAAAAACCTCAATCCTTTGTAACTGAGCTTCACATTGGCTGAAATTTTATTTGGTTAAAACTTAACATTGTCAGTATGAAAGAAATCCAGATGTGTAGCTTTATCTTGCCATTTAAATTATAGGGCATCTCTCTTTCTCTCTCTCTCATTTTATTAAATTTTTTGATTCTTGGTAAAATTTTATCCCAAAAACAGCATACATATATATTTTAAAAACACAAAATCATTGGAGAATGAAATATGAAATTGGGAGTGATTTCAGTTCTGGAGACCTCTGTTTTTTTAAACTTAATTAAGGACAATAGCGGAATAAAAGGCTCACTGGCTCTGAGTCTAAGAATGGGTATAAAATAAAAAAAGAAACCCTGGAACCCCATGCAAGCTCAGGAACCCTATTCCTCCCATAATCCACAGGAAACAACATGAGTACTTTCAGTAACAGTTCACAATTCACATGTGCCTACTTGCCTCATCAGTGCAAGCGTAGAGTCATGATTTTTTTTTTTTTGACATTTATGTATATAAACCCTGGTAAAATAAATGGTTTTTAGAAAGTACAAGAGAAAGAAGCAATCATTTTAAACTAAAATCTGTTATTTTTTGATTACTGTTCAATTTGCTATTCTTTAGCAAAAAGCAGTTTCCATAGTGTCCATCTCAGATCTTATTGCTTTACTGTCGTGGCATACTTTCCATTAAAAATAAAAAGATGAAGCATCAATCCAGTGATTAATTTGGCATGGCTTTCATTGGGGGAAGAGGGGGAGAGTTGGCAAAGAGAAGAGAAAGAGACCAACAGACAAAATGGTAACTTGAACACTTCAACATACAATGGTTTTCTGAATGAAAGAGATAATTATTTTCAACAAATGAAAACAAGCACTGAAAGCCCATGAGTCAAGCCACAGCCAATACCATGTTCTATCTTATGTAGCTTTCTATTTTTCCCCTTCTTTTTAGCTTTTTTAAAAAATAAAATCTCTCCCCAAACCATCACAACTTTTAATCTTCCCCAGACTGGGCTTCATCTTCAGACAACTTCATCTCCAGACTTCTCGGGTGGGGGGCTTGCAGACGACTTCTTTTCTGGAGGGCTCTCTGGCTCCTCATCTTCTTCTTTGCGAGAAGGAGTCTTTTCCTTTGACACCTTTGAAGCTGTGGGGCGGCCCACCTTTCCTTTGCCTTTTACTGGACTCGGCGTCACTGTAGCCTTTAGTCTGGGTTTTGGCATTTTCTTTTCTTTTCTCTCAGGTTTGGACTTCTTAACCATCTTTTTGTTTTTCTTTTTTGAACTTCCATAGTCACTGTCATCATCATCTTCCATTAGGAAATCCTCATCACTGCCAGAATATTTTTCCTGGAATGGTGCCTCATCTTCTTCCTCTGGCTCTTCCTCACTGCCCACATCCTCCAAGAGCATCTCTCTCTGTTTAGATGCTGCTTTAGATGCTGCCTGCCGTTGCTGGCGCACATTTTTGTGATCATCTTTTTCATCTTCACTGTCTTCTGCTGAGTGAGAATCATCCTTCTTGGGCTTCACATCTTTTTCTTCTGAGTCCTCACTATCTTCTTGTGAATTCTTTCCAGATCGCCTCTTATGTTTAGCTTCTCAAGGAGATGATCAAATTTTCTTAGCTGGAGGGCCCGAATCTCTTCCATAATCTTCGTCTGCATCATCAGATTCCCGAAACTGTGAATAATCAACGACCTTCCTATTTCTGACAGGCCGAGACATGTTCGCTGTGGAAAACAGGACCCTGACGAGAAGCCAAGGACCGGGAAACTGCCCCCCCCCCCGCCCAGTAGGCGCCCCCCCACTTCGGCCTCACCTGCCGCTGCGGCGGGAATCTGGCCTTCTCAAAGTCACAGCTCCTGGGTTCGGGTCCCTGAATCTACACGAGCCCCCGCCCCCTTCAAAATCTCCTGTCGCCTTTTTTAAGTCTATGATTGTTTTATGTCAGATTTTGGTTCATTCTCAATTTAAAAAAATAAATAAATAAAGCAAATCCTAACACTATTCTCTCCTTTCTCTCATAGTAAGCCCCAATATAGTAATATTTTGCCCAGTTTTGAAGAAAAATGATGTTTTTAATAACTTGCATAAGGAGACAAACGCTATGGGTACAGGTTAATCTCAAATCTGACTCATCTAACTTTACTTCCTGGATTGAGTCACCCTTCCTTTCCATCCTTGTGTAGATCTTTTACTTGACAGAATATCTGAAAATTCCTGAAAGTGGAATGCTAATTGGCCTCAATCCTAAAGAAAAGTTTGAGATATACATGTGATAGCAGTGAAGCTGGATCTAGGACCAAAGACATTTGATTTCAAGTTTAAAAATTGTTCTACTGATGCACATAAGCTTCATGGTCCTTTATACAGAGAAAAATCTTCTATGATCCATATTCCCTGAATCACTCTGATATATAGTTTCATATCAAGGTTTATTGAGCTGCTATGGTGATACCACAACATCTTGAAAGTTGACAGCTCTTTGTATATTTATCTTTTATATTTTTGAGATCATATGTAGAAATTTTGATGACCTGAAGTGTATCTATAGGGCTGAAGATACAGTAGGGTGATGCTACTGTATTTGTGTTTCTCCAAACTGTCCAAGTAGAGAACCATACATTGTCCACATACTCATTGCTTAGAAACACATGGTATCGAATCTAAGAAATCTAACCAATCATGCCTAAGGCAGTGAGTAGATGTGGAGACTAGAGGAAAAAAATCTAAAGATTTTTTTCTCTCTTTTGGAAGCCCTTAGATTAGGCATATTTCTAAAATCATAGCACATATGTAAAGAACATGGAAATCACATTTTAAAATCTCAAACTGAGATCCATGCAGGCTCTCATAAAAAGGATGTTTGCATCATTTTTGACAACCTTATGGTTTTTGGTTTTGTTTTCCAAATAAGGTGGTTTCTTTTTTTCAAAAAATGTGTACAATACCTTTAAGAAACCAATTGTAAAAGTAAAGAAATGTTCAGATGAAAAGAGTTGGGAACAAGTCAATTAATATTCAAGGGAACCTTTATTTTAACTAGAGTTTCACAGCAGGAATGAATACTCACAGGCTGTGGTGACTGCAAGACACCAAAATGCTGCCTTCTCAGTCAGAAAAGAGAAGTTGTTCTCAATGTGGCCCTGGGAGGTGGGTGTCTATAGGGAATTAGTGTTTCTTTTCTCCTTCTAACTGACAGCTGACTGAATTTGGAAATCCACCCAGGTGGTAACAAGAAAAGCATTTGAGGTGCTGGATGTCCTTATGGGAATGGATCCTGTGCTGCTGGGCACAGATGCAGACTCTTAGGCCTATCTATGCCAGGTCCCCTTTGTCTCATAGTAAGTGTAGCATGCAGGGTGGAGTATTTCCTATTTCTTCATTGGGAAACAGAACCGGTGAGGGGCTATTTTAATATATCAGTATTGCCAACAAAATAAATATTTTTGCTTTATTATTTGTTTTTAATATCTTGTAATGAAGATATACTGTAAATGTACATAGCTATGACATGGATGAGACTTTATCCCTTCCCCTAACAAGGAACATTTTAGATAAATAATGATACATAAAGAAGAAAGGAATTCTACATATGTGCTAAAATCAGTCATTACTTTGCCTAAATCAATTCCCACTGAAGAAAGATCAGATTTTTTCCTAGATATATCTGATACAACAATGGAAGGTCAGTGGGGGAGTGATGAATAGCCTGATCTCATACACAGATTCACAACGTGAGAGCTATCCAGCTGGACTCTCTCAAGCAATGATGATTCCAAACTCCCAGGATTGCTTAAGTCTGGAGAACCAAAGGACTGCTGAGATTATTGTGTCATGCTGAGTGTGCCTCCATGGGATTCAGGAAGGAAGCAGACCTTCCTCTAATCTGAGAAGAGTAGTGCTGTTTTTATTCATAGTCACTCACATTCTCCTCCTGCTATTCTTTTCTTTATGATTGGTGTGTCCTTTCAAACATACATTGAAAAACTATGATTTCCAAAAATGCAATAATGTCAAGTGAAATGTAGTTATGTGATGTTGCAATACAAATTAGTAATAATAAATCAATTATATAATGATGGAAGATTGTGCATGAAGTAAAATAAATGTTGGAGAGGTAGAGGAAGTGCAATGTTGGCACCTGTACAGATGCATTGTTAGAACTCTTACTGCTAAGATAACCCTAAAAGTTGAAGTTATATACTTTTTGATCAAACAATATGTTATTTCTAGAAGCATATTTATATAAAGCAAAGCATCAGTTACTGAAGATCTAATTGCAAAAAAGTTTCTTGCATCGTTATCCATACAGAAAGAAATTCGAGAAATAAATTAGTGAATAATTGCTTATGTAAATCGTGGCACATGAACACCATTGAATAAAATGATTAGAAAGAATGGCAACATTTTATCTGTATACTGGGAAGAAACACTAATAGCTATTGAGAACACTCATATGAAGTAAATTTTGTGTAGCATACTTTACGTTTTATGCCATCATTCAAAAAATAGTCATATTTTATATTTACAATACATGAGTACAGAAATATGGATTGGAGTATAGAAGTTAGCATGTTTTACTTAACAAACTGATGATACATATGAGTGGAGAGATAAAGTAAAGAAGTAGGCAAGTTAGAGAGTAAAACAAATGCAAGCCTGCTTTAGGGAATAGTATATAGTTTTATATGTATGTACTGTGTTTAAGTATACATGCATACATACACATATATGAGTGTAAAGGAAAATGAATGACATTTTCCTGTGGATATGAGGGAAATATTGAATATGGCTTAATAGTACAATTTTACAATGTAAATGATGGATATTATTTGGGTAAAAAGAGCAAATAATAAAGTGGGATTCAACCCACCAGTTCATTTGCTTGTTTACTTTTTTACATCCTTGCTCATTTCAGCTGCAACTTAACATAACCCTGCAATGAAGAATGTAACATGACCTGAAAAGTAATTGAGGCAATCATAGAATGGGACTTCCGATGCATTTTTCACAGTTTTATTTTTTATAAACAATAACATTTCACATTGGGAATCTGGTAAACCTCTCGTGACTGAAGGGTGTACGCATCCAAGCAGAATGTCATCAATATTCTTATTGAGTTGGGTCCTTGATGAATTTGCCTCATTTATCTCTATGACAGAGCAGCAATTTCTTTCACTTGGACAAACATTAAGGCATTGTTGAATATTGTCAAACTCAATAAGTCAATGGTAATTTCAGGCAAGGAAAAAAAATCTTCATTTTAATTGAATTCTAGCACAAGACCTACAGAAAAAAAAAAGAAAAAAAGGTCTACAGGGTAAGAGCTTAATTGTTTCAACCTTTCCATCTTTGGTTTTGTTTAACACTTGCATGAACTTCCCAGCAGAAAGAAATATACCACCTTAGACATTACTTATATCCTTTCAGATTATTTACAGGTTTTTCACTAAATGCCACAAATTAAGGAGTTCAATGTGCATCAGCAGATACTATTTCTGAATCTGCCTATTTGGAATCCAATATTTCATGTATCACTAAATATATTAAATGAACATTGCCTTCCTGAAGCTAAAAGATGGGAGAGTACTCTAAAAGTGGCACCACCTTTGGTGATAGGCCTTTCTTCCCAAAACCTGGACAGAAATGCATGTGTCACTTAAGGTGGACATATCTCTACCTCTGAATACCTCCACATTTTAAGTACTAAAGCAGCTCTGTGTGTGCTGCCTCAGAAAAGAACCCACGTGCCTGCCACTGAAACCTCCTCTCATGGAAGTTTATATCTCAAGTGCAAAAGTCCTAAGAAAGGAAAAGACATCATGTCCTCTTCCAGGCCCAAATATGGACTTTGAAGATGCAATCACTCAGACTTGGGTAGAGATTAATAACTACACAAACAAACCAAGCATCTTAATTTTGGAAGGTGGCTCAGTGAATAACCCTCTTGCCATGTGTAGCTGTTACCTTGATGCTGGGATAAAACATGTGACCAGAAGTAGCTTGTGGAAGGCAAAATATTTATTTTGACTAATGGTTTGGACCTGAAGTTTCATTAGTGCATGCAACACATAGCAGGCCTTAGCAGGAAGCCTGGGTCACATCCTACATTGGAAGGAAGGAGATAATATGGATAATGGGCATGGAGCTGGGCTATATTACCTCAAAGCCTGTCCCCAGTAACACACCTCCTCCAGCAAGGGTCCACCGCCCAAAGGTCTAATAACTTTGCCAAATTGCCACCAGCTGGGGACCAAGTATTCAGAGCACATGAGCTCATGGGGGATTTTTCATTCAAATGACTATGCAACTCTAAGTAGGTGAGTCAGAACCAGAGACTGGACATAAAAGGTGGCATCAAGAAGAATGGTGGAGATGGGAGAATTTTCCAGAAGTTTGTGAGTAAAGCATTGAAATGAAAGACCCTGCCTAAAACAAAGTGGAAGGCAAAGACCAAACAGAAATTTGCTGACTTCCACATGCATGCCATGGCAAGTGCACTTGCACGCACACAAACACACACACACTCATGCCCACCTACCAACTCAGCTACAGTACACTAAATGAATAAAACAATTAAATATTTTGGGTTGGGGAGGAGAAAATGGCTTAGCAATTAAGCAGTTAAGGTGCTTGCTGGCAAAGCCAAAGGACCTAGGTTCAATTCCTGAAGATCCACGTAAGCTAGATGTACAATGGGGTGCACATATCTGGAGTTCATTTGCAGCAGCCAAGGGTCCTGGTGCACCCATTCTTTCCTTCCTTCCCTCCCTCCTCTCTCTCTTTATATGCTTATTTCTCTGTATCAAATAAATAAATAAAAATAAAATATTTTAAAAAAATATCATGAGGCTGGGGAAATGGTTCAGTGGCTAAAGGTGATTGCTTGTAAAACCTGTGGGTCTGGGTTCAATTCCCCATCCTCCAATATAAAGTTGGATGGTACTCATTTATAATGACAAGAGACCCTGGTACACACACACACACACACACACACACACCTGCAAATAAATACACAAAAATGAAAAAAATATATTATCTTAAGTCTTCTTATATGGGAAACTTGCATGGCTGAACCAACACACATTTATTTTCTTGCAGTTTTAGGGGTCTAAACAACCTGAAGTGGGTCTTACACAGCTAAGTAGGCTTTGCTCCCCTGAGAGTCTCCAGTGAAGGGTTACTTTTCTTTTTCCCCCTCTAGCTTCTGGTGGCTCTCCATTTTCCTTGGCAGTGGCATAACATATCACATTCTGCTTATCACATTATTTTTCCTTTTCATGTTATTTTTCCTTCTTCTTCCTCTTGAAACAACTTTGTACTTAGAAACCACACAGATACAGAATAATATTCCCACATCAAGATCCTTAATCACATTGCTGAATTCACTTTGGCCATAGAAGGCAATCTTCTTGGGTTTCAGAAATTTGGGTATACATGTCTTTAGGGACAGATATTAAGCTTGCCTCACAGGAAATATAGAAAATATTAAACATGTATCTGTCCCCAAAGAAGCTCTCTTAAAGGACATGTAAGCATATTACCAGAATCTCAGAAAACATGTTAGATGCATAACTGGTTCTCAACTATTAATTTCATTTTGAACATGAATAAAAATCAATGCCTACATGAATATATGAATGAAAAATTCAATCCAGTATAAATATAGATGTCTTTGAGTAATAACCTTCTCTCTCACCCCCCTCTCTCTGACACATGCACACACACACACACACACACACACACACACACACACACACACATGAGAAAGTGATATAAGAGAGACATAGAGAGATGCCAAGAGACAGAAAGACACACATAGAGAAAGATCTAGGTCTTAGGTCTTGGAGAAATATCGTTTTCTCTTTATATGGTGGTGGATTGTCACCCTGGATTCAAGCTAGCCATAAATGGAGTCACAACCACCCTTATCAGAGTGAGGCAGAAGCTGACTGGAGGCAGATGAAAGGAAGCCAAAGTGATGTTACAAACAGTAGATGAAAGGAAGCTGATGTGGTATTATACACAGAAAAGTCTGAAGATGAGAAGATTCTGGCTTTGGAGATGGAGGAAGACTTCCTTGAACCCAAAAATGTGAGGAATCCAGCTTTAGAAGCTGGACAAAGCTACAATTGCGATGCTTCCCTTGACACCCTGAAGGAGCATAATGGCCTTGCAAACCATTACATGAACCCAGTGAACTGACCATGGGCAGGGATATCTGACCTGCAGAAATGAAAGTAGATAAATATGTATTGACTGAAGCTAACTTTTTTTTTTTTTTTTTTTTTTTTTTTTTTGGTTTTTTCGAGGTAAGGTCTCACTCTAGCCCAGGCTGACCTAGAATTCACTATGTAATCTCAGGGTGGACTCGAACTCTCTGAGATCCTCCTACCTCTGCCTCCCGAGTGCTGGGATTAAAGGCGTGTGCCACCACGCCCGGCTCTTGAAGCTAACTTTTTAAATTATTATTCATTAAAGCAACCATAGGAAACAAATGCTATGATTTTAAGGCCTGAATGTTTTCTGCCACTGGATGTCTGAGAGATAAGAATCTTACTCCAGAACTCTTTCCTTTTCTCTTTCTTTCTTTCTTTCTTTCTTTCTTTCTTTCTTTCTTTCTTTCTTTCATTTATTTTAATTTTACCTTTATGTTGGTGCCTTTGATAGCCT
Source organism: Orientallactaga sibirica (assembly GCA_036365145.1). Classification (NCBI taxonomy): domain Eukaryota; kingdom Metazoa; phylum Chordata; class Mammalia; order Rodentia; family Dipodidae; genus Orientallactaga; species Orientallactaga sibirica. The sequence goes on from JAEOAD010000015.1 coordinate 17,543,376, forward strand.
CCTCTCTGTCCTTTCCCCTCCAAAGGGACCCTCCTCATTGGGGAATGTGGGTCCTGCATTGTGGGTGTAGCCAACAGTTATGGGAAAGAGGCAATGTCTCTGTGCATAATGACCCAACTTTTCACTCTAACACTCTTTCTGCCCCTTCGTCTGTGAATTTCCCTGAACCACGTTGGGTTCGTTTTAGTTCTACTTCAGTGATGAGGTCTTGGGAGCCTCTGTGTCTCTGGATATCTGCTTGAGTAAGAGTTGAATGTTCTCTGTGTCTATCTCCTTCAGCCTTGTGCTGGTGTCAGGTTCACCAAGAAAGCTGCACTCTTGCCCATTCCCCCCGTTACTCTATGGTTTCAGCTGGGGCCCTGGTGAGGGGTGATAGGGTGATCCTCCCCTCAGGTTCGGTGTCCATCTGAAAAAGAGAAGCAAATTCTCCAACAGAGAGAGAAGTCATCACCAGATAGATGGGATGGCCATTATTATTTTAGAGATAATTTTATATGCGTAAGCCCTCTTATAGCCCATGATTGGTGGGAGCTTGGTCTTGGAGAATGGAGTCATATTCATACTCACTAAGCAGGGACCATCTTCTTTTGAAGCCAGGTCTTTGGCTGGACCATATAAAACATGGTGTCCAATCATTCCCTAATGTTATCTAAAAGAAATCCCTGTGTTTAGCCTCCTATACATTCACACATATTTACATACCCACTGAGGACTTGTGAAATCAGGAAAACAACACTGTTATAATTTATGTATTCTTCAAATGGATTCTCTTTCAAAGAGAGGAAAATAAAAAGACAATCTAATCTTGCACACACAGATTGCCTCCTGTCCTATTATGAGCACAGAGCCCAATTCAGGAATACTCATTGCATTTAGTTTTCATGGCTCATTGGTTTACTTTTTTTATAGAACAGTTCCTCAGCATTTTTGTGATTTTCATCACTTTTAAGAAATTATACCCAGTTATTTTGTACCAGGTACCTTCAAGCAGGTTACCATAATTGCATTTTAGACAGGAAACCTTTAGGAAGATGGTTTTATCAACTAACCAGAATGTTATATTGGAGTTATATGTTGTTAGCTTACTCCATTTAGGGAATTTTGCTGAAAGGCCTATGAAAATTCTTTGTAATTGTAAATTTGCATAAATCTAAATGAATGGGAAAAAATTAAAAATATCCATCCTCTTAATGATGTATTGAATGATAAAATTTTGGAGAGAGATAAGTGGGTATCTCTAAGGAGCAGATAATGATAAGTAAAGTCTAGAGCTCCTTTAAGATAGGGCTTGGAACTGGTTTTAGATCTATCACTTAGTAACACTGTGAACTTGGATAATACAGTGCAATTATACACTTAGTCAAAATATATTAGTGATTACTATGTCCCATGTGTGGTCTGAAGTGATACATATGTTTCTTCTCAATCCTCATAACAATGATATGCCTTTTATTTTGCCATTGCACTCATTTTAGGTGTGAAAAATCTAGCATAGTGCTGTTACTTCTTCAAGATCACAGAGTTAAGTTTGGAAGCAGGATTTAAACCCATCTGCATCATCAGCTCTATGTTGCTCACTGATGTACTCTACCTCCATGACATTGGTAACCCAGCTTTCTCATCTAGGAAATGGACATAATAATTCTACTAGCACTATAGAATCCATGAGCTAATAAAGGAAGCATTTAAACTTATGACTGGCTCCAGTGAGGCATGTAATAAAATCTTATCACCCTATACTTGTTATTGTATTACAGTTGGCTTTCCTGGGTAAAGACAGAGAGAGAGAGAGAGAGAGAGAGAGAGAGAGAGAGAGAGAAAGAGAGAGAGACTGAGAGAATTTAGAATTCCTCAGGCAGAACCACAAGCAAATAAAAATTAAAGACTTAAACCACATATTCAGTGAAATGACCCTTTCAGTTCTATCTGTGCCTCCCACCAAGGGGGCAGATCCTTTTGTAACATTCCAGTGCATCTCCAGCTGTAAATTAAAGAAATAATTTATCCTAAATTCACCAGAGGTCCATGCTAGGTGTACTTACTCAAGAGAAGAAATAGATGACCTCTGGTCCCAAGAGCTAATGGGAGTACAGAGTAGCAGCCTCAATTTCCACATTCCAAGAAGAATTCTGAGCACCCCACAGAGGAAAGAAGTCAAGCTTCCACACTCTGTTAAGAGATTAATAATGTCCCCATGACTAGCCACTTTCACTTACTAGACTTCTCTTTCTATCATCACAAAATGAGGGGATTGGATTAGAGAAATTTGAATATCCTTAGAGCTTAATAATTTTATTATATTCTGAAATTCTTGATCATTAAATTACCCATTAATTTGGTCTCTTAGAGCAAGTACTGAGAATCAATCAACCAATAATTAATCTTTTACTTGATGCAGTGTTAAATATTCATGTTTTCATAAATTATATAACATTTTCACCCAAAGGTCTGACATTTTAAATATGACTTTTCCTATGCTTACTGTCATTTGTCTGATTTCTTATTATACTCTGGGCTTTGTCTGGCAGCTTATTAAAAAAAAAAAATCAAGTGTTCTGCAGCTTCTCAAATGACCTTGCATTAACTTTGTTTGCTTTAAGCTGAGGCCTATCCAGCCAGACTCTACTTTTTAACCTGCTTGTTCACTTCCCTGAGTAACACTAAAGGACACAAGAAGTTCATGTCGGTGCTTGGTGAAGCATCATTTCTTATTTTGATTGTTTCTATATGCAAAGGTATTCAAAATACCTCGGAATGAATGCATTTGCTTTGAATCTCTTCACCATATGCCACACATTTAAAAAACACCAAGGCTAGAAACAGACAAAAAGGTATCAAACGACTGAGTCAACTAGAACATGCAGTTCTTTTTCTTCTCTCAGCTTGGGTGGTTTTAAGTTGTGTTAACTTGCAACTTAAATAGATCCTAAATAAAGCAGACTGTTTATGATATTTTAAAATAATTTTATTTGGTACTTTAATATATGAACATATTGTAAATTGATCATATTCCCATCTTTTGTCTCTTCTCCCATTTAAATGTATTTGGTCTGTTTTTTGAAAAAAAAAAAAACTTAAGTAGTTTAAACATCTGCCCTTTAATATATGCTTATTCTTGGATTTTCCTCAGAGAAACTTTACTGAAAGGTTAAAAGGAGTTCAATTATCTTACATAAGTAAAATTCCTTGTTTGCTTTGATGGAAATTTTCAGTCCTATTTTTACAATGTATTCATATGTAGTGGGGCCTCATATATTATAGACTTCCCAAAGCTTATGATTATATTTAGTGAAGAATATAAATTCTCATTTTACAATAAAGGATCATTGACATAATGTTCTTTGCACAGAATATCCTTATCAGACACCCATAAATTAATCGAGTGCAAAGGAGACTGTCATATAACTTGACAGGTACAGACAGTCATTTGTGGCTACTGGAAGTTACCATCTTGTTGCTGAGGCAAAACTTAGAAGCAGCTTATGGAAGGAAAGGGGATATTTCTGGCTTATGGTGTTTAAGGGAAACTTCATCAATAGGGAAAGCATGGCAAGAGCAGATATCCTGGCATCATATCTCCACAATAGCATGGGGAAGGAGAGAGAGAGAAAGAGAGAGAGAACATGCTGAATAAAGCAAGCAAGGCTATGCTGTAACACACACCAATGCCTGCCCCAAAGACACGCAACTGCTACAAGGCTCAACTTCCAAAAGCATGCACTAGTTGGGGATTAAACATAAAACATAATGAAAAACACATGAAGTTATTGGAAGACATTTCATACTCAAGCCATTATAGGGGCTTTTGGCAGAACATAAAACTTTCCACATAGGAAGTCAGGAAAGCTTTGCTTGTAGAGGTAATATTTGGGCTGGATGCTAGAATCTTATCACATTTAATCCTAGAAATATTGAGGGTAAGGTCACTTGAAGGAGAATGGGTAGTCTAAGAGACAAAGAAAGAAACAAATACTGTATATGATTTGGAAATTGGATATAGTTTAGTTTAATTAGAATAGAGAGTAGAGAAATTTTATGGTGACTGAGGACCAACTAAGTATGTGGGATAGTACTCATAAGCTAAGAATTTAGAGAAAAATGAACTTGAATACCAAATTTTATCCTCACCCTGCTGATACTGTGCTTGGCAGTAAGCAATTGGAAACATTTATTTAAGAGACGAGCCAGACATGGTGGTAAATGCCTTTAATCCCAGCACTTGAGAGGCAGAGGTAGGAGGATTGCTGTGAGTTTGAGACCACCCTCAGATTATATAGTGAATTCCATGTGAATATGGGCTAGAGTGAGATCCTACCTCAAAAAACAGAGAGAGAGAGAGAGAGAGAGAGAGAGAGAGAGAAGTGAATGAAGCAAGGCAGCTCAAGTCTAGGAGTAAATGGGAGAGCCAGGACAGATGTATAGTTCGAGATACCTCCACTTTTTTCCCTAGAGTAGTAAACTTCCTAAAAAAACACAAGAGAGGCAGGAATGTCTCTTTAATATTCTTGTAGGTAGAAAGAATATAAAAAGAAAGAAAAAAAAAGGCAAAATCCGGAATTGTGATTACTTGCAAACCAATGTCAATGGGATTGTTTGGAATGACGAGTTTTTCTTTGTGAAAGATGCTCAATGAGAGGCAGAGTGGAATGCAATTTCAGGAGGAGAATAGGTTTGTGAACTCTATCATCTCTTCATTTTGCCTCTATGCAAAGAAAATTGTATCTTATGTTCCAAGTCACAGTACATTTGTCCTCAGATAGTTTTATGCCATAGTCACCAACACCAATTTTCTGTCAAAATGTTTACATTATGCCTGGGTCTATTTCAGAAACTAACAAAATTGTTAGGCTGAAAGAAAGAAATCTCAGTGAATTTATGATATACTTTAGCTTTCTTACCAAATTCAAATGCTGCCTGCAAACTATACACCATTGAAACGCTATGTCAATCTGAACATTTGAATGATCTGTTTGAGAATACCCATTTTCATAGTTTTATTCTTCCAATAATTGGGAAAGATATATTTGGAGAATGCTGATTTGATATTTCATCTTCATTAAACTGCAGAGCTGCCCAGGTTAGATAAAATGGCTACTGTTTCTCTCTTTTTCCTCACTTTGTTGTACAATCACACATGTTTGTATATCTTTTCCCAGGGAAGTGATTTATTTCAGGCAAACATGATGGATATGCTTTTCACAATTAAAATGATTTTTTTTTTACCTTAGGGTATGGCAGATGGGTGCATAAATATGAAACAGAAATTGAACCAAGGGTTGACTTATTTGTGTTTTAATACTTTCTTTTCACCACAATTTTTGTTTTTAATAAAATCTTAGTAGTTCTTAAAAACTCTGCATTAAACAACTTAAAATTCCTACCTCTATAGCCTAGTGTTTAATTTGGCAATGGCAGGGGCTTTTGAATTCACTTGAGAGGGTAGTTTACCTGGTTAGTCTTGCTCTTAGTCCTTGGTGCTCTGTTCTTAGCAATACCATGGCAGGGCAGACTCTTTTCATTGGATAAATGACAGGAACAAGTGAGATAATTAAGAGTGGGTTTTATGCTCATATGTGATCTGTTGTATATAATATCTTTCACTGGTTTGTGATAATGTCACATGAATAAACTGTATGATGTCATTTGGAAACCTAAAAGCAAACTGCATAACATGGAAAGTCTTTGTTCATTACAAAAAAACACTTAATGCTAGGCATGTACATGTTTACCTGTAATACTAGCATTCAGGAAGGCTCTGAGGAAGGAGCATGGATATTTGTTGTAAATATTTTATTTATTATTTTTTTCAAGGAGAGAGAGAAGAAATAGGCAAACCAGGGACTCTGACAACTGCTACAAACTCCAGATGCATGTTCTAATTTTTGCATCTGGCCTTATATGTGTTCTGAGGACTCAAACTCAGGCCATCAGACTTTGCAAGCAAGCACCTTTAACCACCGAGCAATCTTTCAAGCATCAGGATGGAGACTATGAAGGCAGCCTGGGATACGGAGGAAGACCTTTCCTCAAAATCAACAGAAAAACAAACAAACAATATACAAAAGAATGGCAGCACAAAAGGTAAATAAAAATTAAGTGAGAGGAGATAAACACCCATGTAGGAAAATGGCACACATGTTTTGACTAAGCGATTTAAGTGGAGACTTGTACAAGTTAGACACGCACAAGGACTACAGGGATGTAGCTCCAGTTGAACATTTCCCATTTACTTTTCTTGGATAATTAGCAATTGGATGTGCAGTGCCTCTTGTCTGGCTGATCCAGATCTTCTCGTGTTTGGCCACACTCTTCCAGGCATACTTCAGTTGTACATATATCCATTATCTTTTATACTCTGATCCAGGGCAGACTATTACTGCAACTGCTGGTATTAAATCTTAATTGCTATTATCTCTCTGACTTCCTGTAATTGCTTAAGGTTGAGGAATTTGCACATGTAGGTGTTCTGCCTCTGAGGCATGTCATTGCTCCAAATCTCTAATGTGGTTCTGAATTGGTAGGGTGCAAGTCCTGACATAAATTTCTTCAAGCACATCCAATGGACTGGAACATTTCTTTGATATTTGGGTGTTAGAATTTAAAAATCCCATGGTATTACAGGTGGATAATCTTGACAGAGTATTGCATTATATTTTGTATTATACACTTCAAAAAACTTTTCCTTCTGTGTGCTTACTTTTTTGTCAGAACTTGGGCTGTTCAGGTTTATAAGGGGAAAGAGGGACAATGGCTTCTGGATTCAGCAAATAAGAGCACACTGGAGGGGCACAGAGTGAAGTTAGCTTGGGTACATGTCTGCAATATCTAATGGCTATTCTATCAAAATGTGGACTCTAAATTATATATCTGCAGTAGACAGCCACCGGTCACTGGGATGAACTTCCAAACCAGGCACAGTTATGGAGGAAGGGATATTTATTGGTGCTTACAGATCCAGGGGAAGTTCCATAATGGCGGAAGAAGCTGGCCTCTTTTTACTGGTCCAAGCGGAAAGAGAAGCCACAAGTCAAATCTCTAAAAGAACACCACAAATAGCATTCTTTAGGAACTCCAGGCACTTTGTATATCTCTAAATTGGCATTTCAAGCCCACCACCACACCTAATGGCTGGAACTGAAGATCCATCCAGTGATACCTCCTTCAGCCAGGTGGCTGGAAATCCAAGAAGTTTTAATAAACTGCAGAATCTACTAGGGGACATTTATTCAAACTACCACAATATCTAAGCCTGGAGATTGGAGAGCTGCAGGGCTGACAGGATTCATTGAAACGTAGATTAAAGCAGGTGACTGGATGTGCACAGCAAGAGAGTGAATCCAAAGAAGAGAAATAGACATCCATCCTAAATAGCTGGAACACATCAAATTTTGAATATATGTGCAATTACTGTGCACTTATATTTACCCAAAACTGTATTTAAAAATTTTTGCTAGAAAAGCTGAGAAAATGATGAACATACTTTATTTGGAAATGTCTTTTATATACTTAGCATATCACAGTGCTTGGTGAAGACACTGGGACCCTTAGCATGCCTGGACCTGTGTGATAGTGAGCTGGATTATAGCAACTTTCCATTGTGTAACTGGTGCTCATTCATATTCTATAGCAGCCAGAAGGCTGGCTTCACTAACTGGGACTTTAAGTAATCTTTCTGTTTTTGAAGCACCAAAATCATCTTTCTTGTATTATTCATTCAGTAGCTTTTTCTCCATCTGAAGGGAAATGTCTTGGCAAGTGTGAATGTGCTTCCATTTTCTTTCTTGTTAATTCCTTTCACATGATAAATTGCAGGGAACTGTTCTGAAATCCCTTGAAATTGAAAAGTCAGCCTACATGAATGCTTCAGAGCAAAGGTTTTAACCATAATAAGTCTGTAGATATTCACTGGAGAGAATTTTCTGAAACATTTGCAATAGATTGGAACTTTTATGGGTGCATATATGTTCTCTCACTTAGTTTTCAGCACTTCTTGCTTGGGTGGTCACTCTGAGTTATCCACAATAATTGCAATTCCCCATCAAGGATTGTTTGAAATGTTTCATATTTCTGAGGCTAACATCATTCATAAAAGAGTCCTTCTTTAAAAATTCAGCTAGTTATAATGGAGAAATGTCTTTGTGTTTCTCCCTATTTCTGTCTATACAAGGATAAATTGTCCTGGCTTCTACTTGTCCTCTGTGTAAATGTTTATGATAGAGCAACTCAAGGTATGTTTTACTTTAAAATGTGTATTTGTTCATAAAACACTACAAAGAACTCTCAAATTATTTTAGCATTTTAAAACCCTTTTATTAGATTTTATCAAAGTTAGAGGATAATTTAAAATATCAAATTATTTTGATTTTTCAAACATCAAAATGTAAATAGCATACATACGTGTGTGTGTGTGTGTGTGTGTGTGTGTGTGTGTGTGTGTGTTAAATAATCAGAACATGGCTGGAGAGATGGCTTAGCAGTTAAGACATTTGCCTTCAAAGCCAAAGGATCCCGGTTCAATTCCCTAGGACCCACATAAGCCAGATGTGCAATGGGGCGCATAAGTCTGGAGTCTGTTTGCAATGGCTGGAAGCCCTGGCTCCTCCATTCTCTCTCTCTCTTTCTATGTACCTCTTACTCTCCTCTCTCTCTCTCTCTCTCTCAAATAAATAAACAAAATATTAAAAAATAATCAGAACAAAAGGCAAATGATACAAAACCATAAAACAAAAACAAGCTATTGAGAATACTCACATAATATACAAGAAATATCCCTGAAAATCATTAATGATGAGAAGAAAAAGACATTTAAATGATGGGAAGACATGACACTACAAGATACTACACTTTAGTGATAAAACTTTGTTTTATAGTGAAAGAAGGGGCATTTTGTTCTTCCTGCCAAAACACTGCAGAGCAGACAGCATCTCCTTTGTAGCATCCTTGCAGAAAATGTTTCAAATTTACACAAATCAGAAAGCTGGGGCTACAACTCAGTGGTTGAGAGCTTGTATAGCATATGTAAGGCCCTGAGTTTGATTCATAGCACTGATAAATTATATAGCAGTGTAGCTGGCATAGTAGGAAACCTATAATATACAGTTCTCATCTTTGTGTAAAATATCAATGATATGAAAACATAAAGGGTATATTCTTGAGCTAAAAATGTAAACACAAAGAGATTATTTGTCATATTTGATAATATTTTGGATGAAATATTTTAATGTTGTTAACTATTTGTCTAACTGTGTCCACATAGATTTTTGGGATTATGGCTGAACCTGATAGTTACCCAAGAAGATGTCTATATATTAAAGAGATAGAGTTAACCTTATAGCAGATTGATGTCTGTAACTCATTTCTACAGTTTTTATACATATACCCAAAAACAAACAGGTAAAGAATAATGTATGAAGGATATAGGACAAATCCTAGTGGAGGTAGACTGCAACAATACTGGTGAAGGGCTCACCACTATTTCTTGCAATTTTATTTTAAACTCGCTATCCTTCAACAAATTTGGAAAATACATACATCATATTTGAAAGCAAAATGGAGTAAAATAAAAAGTCTTCATTAACATTGACTTCAACTTTGGATTCTGCTAATGATAGTGTTTATTTTTTTTTCTCAAACAGTACTACACACTTTATAATACATTCTTTATTTAATGCTCTATAACTTTATGGATATAATATTGAATGCTTATTATGATTAGTTTTCATTTTTTAAGATGACGAGAACTGAGTTACTAAATTTACATCCTTGTCCAAATTTTCATAGGAACACATATTTCAGTTTTCTTATACATAATTATAAGTGTTCTATGCACTATCCACTATGTATACATCTTCAAATGTGTGTGCTTTTTTTCCAACACATAAAATAGTGGTGGGATACACATTTAATCCCAGTGGTTGGGAGGTCAATGTGGGAGATTGCTGTGAGTTCAACATAGTGAATTTCAGGTTAGCCAACTCTAGTGTAAGACCCTAACTTCAAAAACAAACAAAAAACAAAAAAGAGTCTTTTGAAAAGTTAGTCCTTGGCTCTTAGCTTTTGATAGGCAGGACCTGGAATTAATGGAATGTCTAGCTGTGATAGTTTGAATATAAGTCCCCATAGACTCAAGGTTTTAATTTTTTTAAAGTTTTTTTGGAGGTAGGTATTCACAAGGAAATAATATTCAGCCATGAAAAAAGTAAATCCTGTCATTTACTATAACAAACAAAACCAGTTGTGAGAACAACATTCCTATTGTGTTTATCAAGATTTGTCTTCTAGTTTCTTTAGTGTAAGTGAAGTAATTTCTATGAACTTAAATTCATTTGTTTAGCAGTTTCATCTGGCATTTTTCATTAATTCAGTAGATTATTATTAATAAAGCCAAAATGGTTACTGTGTTTCCCATCCTGGCATAATTAATTACTGTCACTTGGGGTTGTTGTGTTATTGTGAGACAATCAGTCTTACAGTGTTGCTCTTCTCAGAATATTTATGACAATTATTGGTGGCTTCTAATGTGCCTGAAATAGAATATGAAAGCTGACAGTTGACCATCTGTTAAAATATCCTATTGTAATGTTCTAGATTTACAGAGATAGGAAAATGTAGAGGGATCAACTTTATAATATCAGGTAACATTACATAGTGACTGACATGCCTACCACCGTGCTGAGCAGGAATCTGACCCAAAATGTTAGAAAAGAAGATAGACACACATGAAGGCAGACACACATCAACCTTTATCCTACTTGTATCTACACATTGGGCATCTTTAGGTCCTAATGAGGAGTCAGTTCATTTTAGCAAAAGCAGCCACTAAGTTTTTGACACAGTACCACTAAAAAGTGGGAACTCTTGTAGCAATAACATTCAAGTGGAAAAAAGAGGAATGGATCCCAAGATGTAATGCAGAAGAGAAAAACATAAAAATGGCAAACAAGAAAATATTCAATGTTACTATAATATGTTATATTTATATGCTTTCTTACCTAAATAATATAATAATTTTTTTAAAGTAATACTATTTTTTCTTTTCTCCTATGAAATGAGCACTAGTACATATTGCCTTCTGCAAGATTATTTTTAAAAGAGCAACAACCTTAAGGTGTCTCTTTCTTTAAGCACAACTTAGTTCAAATATCATATGGCAATATAAAACCTTGAACACCATAAAAGCTTTTTACAGAAATATATTTATCTCCTATTTTTCAGTATTGAAAAAAAGATATCATTCAATAGTTTGGCTGTTGCTTATAAAATTATGCTATGATTTAAAGTGATAAACACAAAGAGCAAAGTGACCAAAAGATAAAAAAGTGGATGATACAAATGCAAGCACATTCAATCTATGCATATCTCAGTGAAATAAAATAAAATTAATGAATGGTACTTATATATTAGATATTTTTGAGCAGGGTCTCACTCTAACCCAGGCTGACCTGGACTCACTCAGTAACCCCAGACAGCCTTGAACTCAGCCTCCCAAGTGCTGAGACTAAAGGTGTGCACCACCATGCCCAACTAATGAACACCATTTTAATCTATCATAATTTCAAAGACTTAAGACCAGCATAATATTCAGTATCAGTAAGGGTGCAGGGAACATAGTACTCCATTATATAAAGTGAAAATTGGTACAGCATTTTAGAGAGCAATCTGTCAGTAACAATCAAATAAAACATATACAAACATGCTGACCAACAAATTCTACCTCTCATGTAGGACTACTCAAAAGAATTGAAAAGAATTTTCTGTATTTTTCTAACATCAAAATATTGGGGAGAGGCTGGAGAGATGGTGCTTGCTTATGAAGCATAAGGACCCATGTTTGTCTCCCCAGAACCCACGTAAGCCAGATGCATGCACACAATGTGGTACATTTTCATTTTCAATAGCTAAGGCTCTGATGTGCCTCTCTCTCTGTCTCTCAATAAAATAAAATAAAATAAAAATTCCATTGGGGAGAATGCAAATGTCCATTAGTAAATTAACTATGATAAAACATATTAAGGAATATTGTAATAATTGAATTAAATCATAATTTCATTTACTGACATTAAAATATTCCTTATATATTTCTGAGTATGAAAGAAAATGACAAGTCACAACAGTAGCTCAGCATCCAATATTTTTGCTTAGTCACTCTATCTATCATCTATCTGTTATGTATCATCTCTCCAGATATCAATTATGTATAATCAATCTTAATTTGGAAATAAGGCAATGTATATAAGTATCAAACAAGGGATGAGGAGAAGACGTTAATATTTGAATTCTTTACCTTTTATTCTGTGCTTTACACTTATAAGTTGTCATCAAGTGGAATAAAGAGAAAAAGAACCATGATATTCTGAGGAGATATGTGTAACATTATTAAAGCTTATATTGTTTAGTATAAATATTGGAGAATGTAAAGTGGTTATGTACCTATAATAAAAATTTACAATGAATTAAGGATACAAGTATGTAAAACTAACAAATAAAAGTATAAAATACATAAAATACATTAAAGCTAACAAATAAAACTATGACCATAAAAATATATAACTAATTATGAAATGTGCTTACTCTTAGGACAGGAGCACTCAGATTTAAGAATAATATTTCTGCATTTTCTAAATACTGCATAAGAAGCCACCAAACCTAACTTACAATAATAAAATAAACATTTAAAATAATATTTGTAAAACAATGAATTTGCATACAGTGCTGTTGGAAGCATCACAGAATAGAAGATAAACAAATGATTAACATATGCTCAAACAGAACCCACAATTTAACAAAAAGTCTGCCTCATGTACTGGTAAGGAACACTCTGGGTTCACATTCTATGGAAATTAATTAATGTAATATTCAAATGTCTTATATTTACTATGAAAAGCTTAAATTGTAAATCTGGAACTAAAAATAAATATTCATCTTTTTTCCCCCCACCTTTCTTCAGTCTCTGAGTTCTGAAGGTTAAAAGCAATCAGTGTCCTAGGGGCACAGGCCTGGAGAAAAGGCACAGTAGTGCCCCTCTTGAGCATCTATGGGAGCACCTGTTCCCTTGCCTTACCATACAGAGAACTGCCCCACTTGGGTCCTGTCCTCTGCTCTCTTTAAAGAAAAGAAAAGTATGCTTTTCCTTCATGTTGCTTCTGTCTCTTAATGGTAAATAACCTTCTACCTTCTTTGAATTACACTTGAAATATATTAACTGTTCACTTCGATAAATGAGAATAATCTATCTCAGTATTCTCAGCAAATTCAGAGGAGCTGGGTCCCATAAACATATAGAGAAACATCCACATGTCCAGTACAGACAAATGAATTCCACTCTTCAGCTTGCTGTAGTATGTTGTCCTTACAAAAGTGCTTTGCTCATTGCAAGTGCTATATGAATGTACATTAGGACCACCTAAAGTTGGTTTGTGATAAGGATAATTTAAAAGATCTAGTAAAGTTCTAGTGATATACATGGATTTAGTGGGGTCATTTTAGGTCATTGCACATGCCATAGCATGCCACCAAAGACTGTGGAACATCACTAATTCCTGGGTTTGCAAATTGAAGGGTCACCCTAATTTGTAGGAGCACATAGCTCAACAATCTCTCCTGAACTCCATCCTGTTCCCCACTTGCTTCAAAATATGGAGAAAGTTCTAATGTGTGTGCCTGCACTTAACTTTTTCTTTCTATAAATAAGTTCTTTTGTAGTATTGAATAAGAAGGAGGTTGAAGTACTTCTCTTACAACCCTTAAGATAAAATAAGATTATGCTGAGGTCAATGCTGAAAAACACAACTTAGCCCATGGAAGTTCATTCTACTGTTTCCACATTCTACCACTATTTCCACATTATCAATGAGTAGATGAGAACTCCCTTATTACGAGGAACAGTACAAATTATCCTTAGCATTTAATCAAATTGGCAGATTGATTTTTGTAAAAATTCATACTGTTAAGGAAGTAGGAAAAACATACTTCAATTTCTTGTAAAAATCAACTTCAAATATTTGCTGAAATTGTGGAAATATTTGGTGGTAGATTGGGTCAGATAGATAAAATTATATCTTAAATGAATATATATGTTATTTTAATAGAATTAAGGAGAACAAAAATCATTTCTATTATTTCCATGTGAACTCTTTTTCCATATTTTGTTTCATATCTTATACCAAAGTCTAAAAAAATGGAAATACTTTTAGTTCTTTTCTTTAACAACTAGCATCTAAGACATTAATAATACCCTCTGGATACTTTCTCTGGAACCCTTCTGTAGCTTTCTTCTCAGTGGGTAGTTGAAGCCAACCCTAAATTTCTCAGGATATGTCCATGGAACTGTTTAAAACAATAGTATGGTTTGGTTGAGTGACATATATATTTTACCCATATAGATCTTCCTAGGGAGGTTCCTATGATTATAATCTCAAATTACAGTCTCTGGTTGTTTTTCAGTAGAAATGAACTTTTCAGGTTAACTACAAGCAGTCTGTGGTAGTTTGAATAAATGTCCCCCAATATATTCAGTGTTTTACTTTATAGTTTGCATCTGCAATCACCTTGCTAGAGGCAAGGTCACTGGGGGCCGATCTTAAGGTGTGGTGATGGTTTGAGAGTCCATTGTAAAGATATGCAAATGTGTCTAGCAGGAGTTCCTGAAGTCTGCTGTGTGACCTTTTGGCTGTAGTTAGTTTTGCTCTGTTTGCTGTGGTGGCTGGTTGGCTTTGTCTCTCTCTGCTTGGCCCTGTGGAGAGCAGGCTACTTCTGCCATTATGGAACTTCCCCTGGATCTGTAAGCTTCAATAAATAATATCCCTTCCTCCATAACTGTGCCTGGTCTGGAAGTTCATCTCAGCGAACCTGAAGCTGTCTGCAACAGTAAAGTGGTACCGAGGAGTGTGGGGTGAGATGAACCAGACCCTGTGGATATTTGTCTTTTGGAACCTTTGTTTTGGAGGAATGGGCATGGACTTGGTGCTTGCAACTGAAGATGCCTTCTGGAGTGGTAAGCCAAGTTTTATGGACTATTCTGATGAGAATGTGAGAATGCTAAGTGCAGACAGTATTAAACTTCGAGACTTGGCTTATGAGCTTTCTAAGGGGAAGGAAAGACTGCAGAGGACTTTGCTGGAACTGGGCTACTGGCATAAGGGATGGCTACGTTCCGCTATCCAGGCCCAGAAAGTTTGATCAAGGTTAAATTTGTAATGGACTGATGTGCTTGGCTGAAGATATCGGACTGAGATTTTAAGATTTTAAGTTTGAAAACCTGAAGCAAGTTAAAAGTAGAGGCACGGAGACTGGTTTAGCTGCTATTGTCAACCACATTAGCAATCTTAAGGAAGGTGGAAGGAAGGTGGCCCGACTTGATTTACATTAAAACAATGGAGAGGATGCCTGAGGAAAGACTGTTAAAAATGCAAATTTTTGGAAAGAGTTGACTGGAGAAGGAACCTGCTTTTCAAGGCTATGGTTTATTTTGTCCCTGGATTAAGAATATGGCTGTGTCCTGTACACCTGGTATTAGTTTTGGAAGCATGAAAAATGCATGGAGTGGTCATGAGTTGCACACGGTTCCAGGAGCCGCTGCTGAGATGTAGCATGAAGGCAGGGCATGAAGTCCCTGAGGAATAGGCTGGAAGAGCCTTTTGGAAGATGGACTGTGGTTTGCATGGAGACCTGAAGATGTTTTGGATATACCAGGACTGTGCAAAAGGGCTACCATGGAGTGCAGTGTTGGCATGGATGAAAGTTTTCCCTGGAGATTCTGCCCAGCTGGAGGGGCGGAATTGGTAAACATGGAGACTGTTAGTCTCTGGTTATATTGAACTTGAACTGCAGAAGTTTGATGATGGCTGATGATAGTTGAGTTTGCATTATTCTAGTCTCTCTTTGCTTTTTACCAGTTAAAAATGTTTACTCTGTGCCTTTACATGTTGAAAGTATTTAACTTGTTTGATTTTACAGGACTCACTATCTTAAGTTGATCAAGACTGTGAGAACCTTTGAAATTGGACTGAGTACAATTTACAATGTGTGATAGTTATAAATCTATTGGGGGCCAGGAGCTAAATATATTGGGGGCCAGGGGCGGAATGTGGTAGTTTGAATAAATGTCCCCCAATATATTCAGTGTTTTACTTTATAGTTTGCATCTGCAATCACCTTGCTAGAGGCAAGGTCACTGGGGGCCGATCTTAAGGTGTGGTGATGGTTTGAGAGTCCATTGTAAAGATATGCAAATGTGTCTAGCAGGAGTTCCTGAAGTCTGCTGTGTGACCTTTTGGCTGTAGTTAGTTTTGCTCTGTTTGCTGTGGTGGCTGGTTGGCTTTGTCTCTCTCTGCTTGGCCCTGTGGAGAGCAGGCTACTTCTGCCATTATGGAACTTCCCCTGGATCTGTAAGCTTCAATAAATAATATCCCTTCCTCCATAACTGTGCCTGGTCTGGAAGTTCATCTCAGCGAACCTGAAGCTGTCTGCAACACAGTCAATGGAACACAAGTTGTAAGAAACAGTGGTTAGTGTTATAAAATGCCCAATCAATCTTTATGTTTCCCATGGAAACAAGAATTTTACATGTCTCCCATCTTTTGTCAGAAAATAATAAAGAAATAAGTGTAGTGAGAAATTGAGCATGGATGATGGCATTTTCCTTCATCATCGTCATTGTTAAGAACAAAGCTGATGTTTTGTGAACCTGTTCAAGTTGAGAGTCCCTCAGACATACCTCATTTTGGCTTATCTCTGAAGATTGAGGCAAGAAGTATCTATGGTTCATAGGAAATAAACAAGGCTTTGGTTAAAGACAAATCAATATCATGCTGATAATATGCCTCTAAGTCTGTCTCTCTGGTAAGTCAGTAGTCACATCAAGTTGACACCAGGAGAGGATGATCCACTTCTTTACTGAGTTTGAGGAGTTAAGAGCAACAGTAGAAAGACGTGAAACCTCCCAGAACCAGAAACAAATTATGACTGGGTCTTTAAGTTTCAGATTCTTATCACAACAATCATCAAAGCTGTATTATCATTTATTTTAACTATTTAGTAATAGATGATGGTAAGAGGACTATAGATGGTTCACAGGAAAACAGTAAAACTAGTATAATTTTATGTCTTATTACATTCTTTTAAGGTGAAACATATGTAATAGATAATACAATGACTTGAGGACACATTGGTAAAACACTACATATTGCTAACATTTTAAGACCCTCTGTCATTTGATACTTACAATTACCTCTAGTCAGTGGGAATCACCCTGTTTTATAGATAAGAAACCTAAGACAAGTAGATGCCTTCAACTTTAGTGCACCACCCACACAACTAGGGAGTCAGAACACAGCTTGCGCTTTCAGGCATTATGGTCAAAGTAATGATCTATTTTCTAGGAAGGAGCCTCGTCAGGAGGGAAAAGAAACCATGCCTGTTTCTTGTCTTCAGCACCATTGTGTCCCTGGCCTCTTACTCTCCCGAGGAACCATTTCTCTGAGCTTCAGGCAAGTGTCATGGAAGGAAAAAAAAAGGTTGAAGATGCCAAATAAGACTTGTACTATGTGTACATTTTATAAAGCAAAGTGAAGTCACAGAACTGATGATGAAATGGGACACTTACTGAGATAGATATGTTTTTTTTTTTTAATACACCAGTCTCACGAGTGAGTGCATGTGTGTCTATAGCCATATATATATATATATATATATATATATATATATATATATATATATATATATATATATATATATGATGTATACACACACACACATTGCCATGGATGACAATCCCTCAAGCCTCATTAAATACAAGCTTATGAAATATATGGGTGTGTCAATGAACACAGAATACTCATGTATGTCTTCTGGGGTGCATCATTGTTTAAAGAATATTGGGTAAATATGATACTATCAATCCAGGCTGCCCCAAATCAAAATTTCCAATATATTTAGTAGACAGGAAGGGGTTATGACCCACTGTGATTTTAAGAACTTTAGAAAATGGAAAAAAATACTTTCTTTTGCTGAAAGCTCCTGGGTACACCAACAGAAAAGGAATTAAAGCACTAGCCATCTATGTAGAAAACTCACTGTTGATTGCCACAACATAAATACCTGCAGTCAACAAACAATGGCACACTTGATTAAGATGGTTGTGGTGTCGCCAAGGGCCAGGAGAGTGAGATGGTGCTGCTGCAGGCTTAGGAGTTCTGACTTGTCTGCATTCTGAACCCAGCTATGCATCCCCTCACAGCCCTGACAGCTGCAGGTCTTAATGTGCTATTACCTCCCATGCCTACCAAGTGACATGGCACATACCAAATATGTTAAGGGAAATACCATTGTCTTGCTAAATCTATATTCTGAAAAGGCTAGAAATGAATCCGTGAGAACTTTCCTGAGATGTGGTCAAAATAGAGACTTCTTGAGATAAGCCAAAATGTTTTAAAAGCAAGGAGTCAGCTTGGTCTTATACAGAGCAGTTATGGTAGACTTCCTCGTCCTCAGATAACTATTTGCACTTAGGGTGGCAAAAGAGCCTAGAGTATCAAAAGAAAGAAATAAAATAGAAGAAAGAGTTTCCGTATGTGAGTCGTGAATTTTAGCATTATTAGTATTAGTGAAGAAGATTCCTGGTAGGCAAGGATCATTTTTTAAAATAAAATCAAAACAATGCAAAACAAACAAACAAACAACAACAACAACAACAACAAACAAAGAAACAACATTATAAAAAAAAAATGGGAATACTAAGGTGGCTTTGAGGTTAAAGGGGCTTGCTTGCAAAGCTTGCCAGCCCAGGGATAATTCACCAGCCATCCTCAAAAAGCCTCACAGAAAACTAGACCCTAAATTCATATGTACCAGAAATGTTCTGGGCATGCAAGTATAAATAAATAATTTTAAAAAATGAAGTAGGAGAAAGGCAGCGAGGGAGGATAAGAGATAAATAATGATGGTATGAATAATCACTATAGAAACATACTTGTTGAATAATTAATAGATATGATTTTTTTAATAGGACAGAGTGAGAGTATGTGTTTGGGTGGAAGTACCTTGCACAGATAGATGGAGAAAGCTTCCTCCTGAAGCTATGTATTGTAGATACAATTTCAATGTCAGAGATTTATCACTGTCCTCCAGCACCCCAAAGTCAAGGAGGCCCATGAGGCCTCCACAACAATGCAGGCCATTGCCAAGGGCTTGATTATTCATCATAGTTAGACAATGAGACCCATTTGCTAAAGACACAACACGCTGCATTCACGGGACATTGAGAATTCAAGCTGAAATTGAGAAAGTTCCTTGTAGGATATACTACGTCACACAGCTCCTGATAATCTGCCATGTATAGCAGAGAAAGCTTGATAATATCCTGTAATTAGTGTGGGAGATATCACAGGTTATTTTCAAATTAATCAGATAGACTATCCAGATTTTAGATGTTGAAGATGCATGAATATGAAAATAGAATAAAATAATTATGACTTTCCAGTAAATAATAAAGTGCAAAGACAAGCATACACTTTTTATCTTTGAATGCAGACAACCTGATTCTATACTGAAAGATCACATAGAATCTATCAGGAAAGTCCTAGATATAATCAATACTTTCAGTACAAAAAATAACACACAAAACTCAGTAACTTTTGCCCATAATGAACTTGCATGGAAATCAAGCAAAAAATCTCATTTACAATATTAAGTACCCATGAATAGACCTAACCAAGGATATGAAAGACCTCTACAATGAAAATTTCAAGAAATAGAAAAAAGAAACCGAAGATGATAATACATGATAGAATGACCTATTATGCTTCTGTACGTACACCGTCCAACGGTGTTTGGATAGATGCTAAATGAACGCTCACTGGGCAAAACGTGATTTAAAGGAGGGTCAGGGGGTGCACTCCTACTACTCCTTGAACCGATGGTACTCACAACTTTTATCAGACTGAGGCAGTCAAAGCAATGTGGAGCCTGATCATAAGACACATCATGAGTTTGCATCAGGTCAGATGATGAGTTGTTTGTTTAGGTTTATTTCATCAGGAAATCTTTGGGAAAACTATGAGTTCCCATGTTCAAGAAGCTCCACCCAAGGTGCATAGTCTTCCATGACCCCAGGCTTAGCCTATGCAAAGATCCCTCTTTCACCAAGTAGCTTGATTTCCATACTCCTGGTCTGACAGAATCAATATTGTGAGAATGTCTATGCTTCCACAAGTATACTAAAGATCCAATCCAATCTCCATCAAAATTCCATTGGCATTACTCACTGAACTGGAAAAATAAATCCAATAATTCAGACAAGAACTTTCTGAACAGGATTCCAATAACATAGGACATAGCCCCAAGTATTAACAAATAGGAATACATGAAATTAAAGTTTCTGCAGAGCAAAAGAAACCATCAGCAAAGTGAACAGACAACCTACAGAATGGGAGAAAATCTTTGCTAACTATACTTTAGACAGGGCTTATACCCTAAATTTACAAAGAAGTGCAAATTATCAACACCAAAATTAATAAATAAAAAAGCCAATAAGAAAGCAGGCTTATTAAAATAAAAAGACAGTTCACCAAAGAAGAAACAAAAATAGCCAATAATAATTCGTAAAGTGTTCAACACTTTACAAATGAGAATAAAACCTAACATATTAGAATGGTGACCAAGAGCAGGTAATAAGAGATGGCAAGAAATAAGGCAGGGAAGAATGCAACAACATGTGACATGTAAATAGAAAGAAGAATGCAGGATATGAGAAGGAATAGAGAGATGGGGAGATGAGGATGGAGGAGAATTAACTGAAACAAATAGCACCTGAATATGCCATAATATTACCAAAATCTCTGTATGCAAACTATAGCAAAAATTAGCAGCTAAAGACATTTTAGCTCCTATATATGGAGAACAGGTGAGTATTACAATGCTGTGACATAAGGGTTACTTGAGAGTTCTATAAGTCATTTAACTCTTATATTTGAATTTTCGGAAACTTTCATTGATAATTTTCATACATGTACATAGTGTATTTTGAGCACAATACCCTTCCATTAGCTTTTTTGCCCCTTCCCCTTCCACTGAACACTTTTTCCTTTCCAACTAGTAGCTCTTTTATTTTGATACCTTTTATGAAATTTTATTTATTTATTTATTTATTTATTTATTTATTTATCCATTCATTCATTCATTCATGGGCACACTTGCCATAGTGCTTGTGTGTATACCCAGAAAGAACTTTGATGTATATGAATTACACCTCATTTGAGAATGGGACTCTTGCTGCTGCAGCCTGAACACAAACGTCAGACTCTCTGGCCAGAGAACTTCAGATTTTCCTGCTTTGCTTCACATTGTGGTAGGCATGTTGGAATCATAGACACAATGTGCCATTTGCATCTGGCTTAATGTGAGTGCTGGGGTCAGATGAACCCAGGGTGACAGGCTTTGCAAGCAAGTGCCTTTAACCACTTAGTCTGATCCATATCATCAGCACACCCTCCTTTTCCCATCCTCCACCATCTATGTTGATACACCCAATATCATGCAGATCTTGTGTAGGCAATGACAGAACATATAAAATCATGAGTGTAATTGCCACTTTATGTGAAGAAGATAACATTCCAAAGAACTTCAATCCTCTGGCTCTTACCTTCTTTCCACCTCCTTTCCCAACATGTTTTCTGACCCTTGGCAGGCATGACAGACATATGTCTGAGTGCTATATAGAATCATTATTATTATGTATAGAAATATTATTCTGTATAGAATATGGTGCTTTCATCTTAAACAGAATTATATTCA
Organism: Orientallactaga sibirica; assembly: GCA_036365145.1. Lineage (NCBI taxonomy): Eukaryota > Metazoa > Chordata > Mammalia > Rodentia > Dipodidae > Orientallactaga > Orientallactaga sibirica. The sequence continues at coordinate 17,565,165 of JAEOAD010000015.1, forward strand.
TATGAATATAGTTTTTAGTAAAATTATAGTAGATAGAGTTAAGTAGTCTTTACCCTGCATAAAATTGATTTGAATTCTCTCTCACATACTTATTTTATCTTCCCATTTTCTGAAATAACTTATTTAACATACAGTAACAAACATACTTTAAGCCAGTATCAGTCACTACATGAACAAAGACATTCACATCCCGAGACAGTATATAGCAGAACACTACTTATTGAAAGAGTCAGAAATGGAGCACACATCTTCTTCAGAAATTCTACAACATTCATCTCCGTATTCTATCACTCTCTGCTAAAGGTGGAAGATGGATGAGGAGTGATACCTCAGTTAAAGCACCAACACCAGGGCTGTTCAAGTCTCTAGCTGATCTTAGGTCTCTGCAGGGAAAAGGGTTCCATCTAAAGTGCCCCCTATAGGCTAGCTGAGTCTGTCTGCTTCTTTCAGCCTGCTTCAGTTCTCAGCAGGGTTCTAAATGTCAAAACACGTAGCCTGCATGTAGTGCCCACTGGAATGGTGCAGGTACAAGGTAATATGTTTTCTGCTCACTGTGCTTGCTCTTCCTTTACAGTTTTCTCTGGATCTGCATTGTGTTTTTGCTAAGACAAGTTTTTCCTTCTCAGTTTGTTTTCCAGGTGTTATACAAGAGACAAGTCACCTAAGGTTATTGTCTCTCACCTCTTGTTATTAACCCACTGTTGTAGTTACCTTCTCTCTATACTGGGACAAAACACCAAACTAAGCTCCTGAGAGCTCAACACTGAAGCAAACTTAAAACACTCACCAGGGCTCAGGGAATTTTGTGGAAGAGGGGTTAGAAAGATTTTAAGATGCACAGGGTGGAAGGGAATATCCAGAGGCATTGCCCTCCTCTCACAATGACTGACTGCTGCTTTCACAATTCATAATCCACATCCCCATTATGAACACCAGCAATCCCACTGAGGTTGGCCCTCAGTGAAATGGGTCAGGGAGAAAGGAAATAATTACACCATCACATGATGTGTCCATAAAAAGTATAAACTTAATAAAACAAACAAACAATAAGCAGCTTCTGAGAAGAAAGGGTTAATTTCAGGCTTACAGCTCAGAGGAGCAGCTTTTTCATGGCATGAAAAGCATGGTAGGTCAGGAAGCTGTCGCATATCTGGATGGAGGTAGTGTGAGTGGGCTGGCAAGCTGGGTTTATAAACCTTCAGGTCAGACCCTGGTGACACACCAGGATTGTTTCTGTGTACAGTGGCCTAATACCAAATTCAAATAAGTCCTCCATATCACTCCTGTAGTCAAAACTAGTTCCTCGAGATACACACTGATGAACAGGGTCCTGTAGTCCCTTCACTGAGATGAGAGACTAGGGACATAGAGATGTCAATGAGCACTGTCTACAGAATGATTCACAGATTAAATCCAGGGGATTGGGATCACACAAGGAGGCATGGCATCAGCATCCAAGGCAGGGGACAGATGACTTAGCCTGAGTAATGATCACATGATATGGTAATTCAATGCTATGTTACAATACAGGCAAATGTTTCAAGGTCTAAGGATCTCTAAGTCTGAAAACCTGGCACTCATAACAAGCTACCTTTCTTGTCCATCCTTTAATGTTTTATGAACTTTATGTTGTATTTCCATAGTTATCTTGGATTCCTTTAAATTTTCATCTCATAAATTGTACATGAGGAGAAACTAGAAATACAGATGAATGTTTCTTTATCTCCTTTGAATTCAAAACTGTACTTCCCCATTAGAATGTTCTATAAATGCATTATTTAAGAATTATGAAAATTTAATACCATTTACCAACAATTACTTATGTTGAAAATAAATTATGATAATCTTTATCCCATTAATTAACATGGTTTCCCTTTTCTTGTTGACTTTTCCTCCCTTTGAAGGGTGGTATATATTTGAGAACATGTCTACATGCTGCGTTACTTGAATGGTAAATTCTCTGAGTGAGTGTATAATGGTATCTCTATTTTATCCTCATAATGACCTCATAATTTAGGAAAAAGGAATGCTAGATAAAAGTCATACATTTTCTTTTTTTTTCTTTTTATTTATTTATTTTTATTTATATTATTCTGATTTTACATTCATAGTATTGGTTCCATTGTCCTCCTCCCTGTCCTCCCACTTTCAAAGGGGCCCTCATCAATGGAGAATGTGGGTCATGCATTGTGAGGTTAGTCAAGAGTTCTGTGGGTGTAGGCCCCAGTCTCTGTGCATAATGCCCCAACTCGTGACTCCAACAATCTTTCCACCCCCTCTTCCAAGAGTTTTCCTGAGCCACATTGGGGTCATTTTAGTTCTGTTCCAGTGATGAGGTTTTGGGAGCCTCTGTGTCTCTGGATATCTGGCTTAGTTGGAGTTGGATGTTCTCTGTGTTTATCTCCTTCAGCCTTTTTCTGGTGTTGTGATTGCCATGAACGCTGAACTCTTGCCCTTCCCCTGCATTGTTCTATGGTTTCAGCTGGGGCCCTGGTGAGGTGTAGTTAGCTGATCGTCCCTTCAGGTTCATTGTCCACCTGAAAAAAGATAAGAAAATTCTCCAACGGAGAGAAAAGTTAGTACTAGGTAGAAGGGATGACCATCTATGTTTTGGAGGGAATTTTGTATGTGTTGGCTCTCTTCTAGCCCACATTTGGTGGTATCTTGCTCTTGGAGACTGAGCTTATTTTTGTACCTGGTTTTGACTTGTACATTTTCTTATCAAAGAAAGTACTTCATAGTCTTCCAGCAACCAGTGTTGCTGAGAAATCCATATCAATTATACTCTACTTAAATCCATCTGCCAAGTACTGGGAACTTACTTTTGCATTAGTGTTGTTAAGTATCATATGTACTTTGCATTGTTCAGACTTTGTACTTTCATTCTTTTTCAAATTTGGTTCATCCTTCCCTTTTGAAAAGTTAGGTCAGTTGACAGTTTTGGGACATTTTCTTATCAATATTATTCTGTGATCATCCCACTTCTGTTTCTCTGTCTCTGCCTCTGTCTCTTTCTCTCTCTCCCAGCTTTCCCTCTCTCCTACCCTCCCTAGTCCTTCCTCCCCCACCTCTGCTCTCTCCTGTTATTGGAGTTTGCAGATTTATATTGTATTGTAACTTTTATTTTTGTAATCCCTGTTAACCATAACAAATCAAGGGAGACTTTAAGACATTCTTTCTTTTTTCTTCCTGAGCAATATGCCTTACATATTTCTGTGACTCAGGTACTTTTCTGTGTACACTTTTTCTCAATTATTCACAATATGTAAGGCCTTTTATTGGTTTTTTCATATCAACCTATTTTGTTTATAATGATGACTTTTCTTTATCCCTAGAAGGGTAATGTTTTATTGAAACCATATATTATTTTATCTCTATCAAATAAATCCCTCAGAATTTTATATTCCGGTTTTTTGAGTTCCATATCTATTTCATAATCTGTTTCTTGTTAAATGTTTGCTGATTCTTGATTTGTTCCTTACCATTTATCCAAGGTTTCCTTTTACATTCTGTGAACCTTGTTTCAGAATATTTTAATTTTCCAAGGATTTTGATTTTTGCTGCAAAATATACCTCTGATGTAGTTGAATTTAGATTATACCCTGTGACCTTTCATGTTGAAGGCTTCTTCCCAAATCTCTGACCTCTGGGAGGTATTGTAAACTTTATGGAGTGGGGCTTAGTTGGAAGAAGTTGGGCATCATCATAAATTCTTATAGAGTTTACTGGGTTCATGGCCTTATCCTGTTTCTCTCTTTGAATCCTAACCATCCTGAGGTGAGCAGTTATTTCTACCATGTGCCACCTCCTCCTGTGATGTGCTACCTCATCACAGGTCCTAAGGCAGCAGGACCAAGTGACCATGGACTGGAAACTCCAAAACTACAAGCTAAAAACAAAATGTTTTCCCTTTCTAGGTTAATTTCCCTCAAGTATTTGTCACAGCAATGCAAAGCTGACTAACATAGGCTCTGTGGTTGCTTGTCTCCTGAGTGTGAGGACAAGTCAAACTTTCAAAAGTAAATATGTACCTGAGGCACTGACTGGATATGTTTGCTTCTATGCCCAAATGCACTGTCCCCATCTTGGCTCCAGTGCAGAGGGCTACTGTGGTATGGGAAAGGTAGATGGCTCCATTAGTCTAAAAGCTGCTCCTTTATTAATCACATTCTGAGATACCCAGACAGCCTGCTTATTCCATTATGTGCACATCTACATCAATTCTTCTAGCATCCAAAGCGTCCTTTGTATATGAAGCAGAGTCAATTTTTCTCCAACTGGTTGTTGTTTCATTTTATCTTATGTATACTACCTATCAATCTATATTTAAAGGCATTGTTAAAATCTCTATATTGCAATCTTGATTCTTGCTTTCTTTTCTAACTTACATTTCAAACTTATTTTAAGCTAGAAAATTCTTAAAAGAATATACAAAGATATATATTCCCCAGATTCACTTATGCCTTTCTTTTCTCTTTTGTTGTTTTATGAACTAATTGAACATTGGTTGCATACATTTTATTGCCTTTTATACTTTGTTATTTTGAGTTTTCCCCACCAGAGATATTTTAAAAATAAAAGAAAATATAAGATTAACAGATATTTTTCTTCCTTTTTGCAATCTATATTTTCTAAAATTTTCACATTTATAATGCCTTGGCTAGCACCTTCCCATCCATTACCATATTTGGTTCAAATTACACATTGCACACAACCCCAGTCTGTCTTTGTTGTTCATAGTTTGAACATTTTCATTTCTTTGAGAGGGAGGGTGAGAGAGAGGAAGAATTGGTGCACCAGGACCTCAGTACTGAAATTGAACTCCAGAGGCTTGTGCCACCTAGTGGGCACATGCGACTTCATGCTTACCTCACCTTTGTACGTCTGGCTTATGTGGGATCTGAAGAAGATAGAATATGGGTATTTAGCCTTCACAGGCAAGCACCTTAACTGCTAAGCCATCTCTCCAGTCCAGTATGAATATTTTTTAAAAACTGTTACTTTTTTAGGTTATCTCATAAACTTGTGTCACAAGAAACTTTATCCCTGGGGAGAAGAAAACACATATCTTCACCTCACATAGGGCACAGATGACAGACAAAAGTATGATTCCACCAAAATAAGTTTTGGGGAACCAATGAGTTTATTGGTGTTACTTGCAGAGCTGGGAGAGGGATTGCTTACAAGAGCAATTTTATCCCAAAGCAGCCACATCACTGAGAAGTCTCATTTCATCCTGAATGATGACTTCCCCATATCCAATTAGGTGGAGCCCTCTATGTTGGGATTACACCCACAATGCTTGCCCCTCAGCCCCAGGGTGAGGGTTTACTTCGAGCATGGAGACCCCAAAGCAGCTGAACCATCCATAAGTTTTATCTTATCCTGGATGACCACCTCCCCATAGTTGCTTCAACACAAAGGCAGCTTCATCACTGTAAATCCCACCTCAGCATAGGTGATGACTCGTGGAAGCTGCATCTCTGGAGCTCACTGCACAGATAGCTTGGTTCATCACACTATGTGACCTGCAGGCAGCTCAATCTGAAAGTTTCATTCTCATGCTGTTGTTTTCCCTTTCATATAGCTTCAGAATAGGGTCTTAAGACCTTTTCCTGGACTTGTTCACTTCTTGAGTCTCCTGAGGTTCCTTCCTCCCACAGGAGGAAATGTTTCAATTTCTGTTTAACATTGGTCAAAGTTTGTCCTTAATCATTCCTATAATGATGGAGCATAATCCTGTGTCCTTTTGAGTTTCAGGTCTCCAAGTCTTGACTTGCTTAATCCCCAGACTATCCTGTCTCTCTTCAGGAATGTTTTAATTTAGAGGAATTTGCTAGACAGCACTTGAACTTGCCTCATGTGTTTGCCTTATTTGGTTGAATCTTTTCATATATTTGGGCAAATGCAGCAGAAGTGAAAGTAAGAGCTTCTCTGGACATCATGTGAGGAACACATTCAGCCATTTTGCATGTCTGTGCCAAGAAATGTCTAATGTAGTTAATAGTTTACCATTTTGTCATTTTCAGAAGTTATTTTACAGTGTATGTGAATACAAAAATCTCACTTATTTAACAATTAACATTTATTGATGATTGAAATTTTTATAATACTTCAAAATATAGATTGAGTGCTAGAGAGATTGCTTAGTGGTCAAGGCACTTCATTGTGAAGCCTAAGAACCCATGTTCAACTCCCCAGCACTCACATATTTCACTAAGATGGATGAAATATTAATTTTCTAGTTTCATTCCGTTTGCTTAATTATTTGTCATTCTAAATTTTAGGATTTTTCCCATCATATTGCTTACTTATCTGTATCATCTGTGTTTTTATTTTCATTTGTTATCTTATTCATTATTCATTTTGAGGCCAAATACTTCCCACAAGTAGCCACTCTGTCTCCTATTCCTAAATGTCCCTTCTGAGGACCCAGTGCTATTTATTTATGGTTTATTATTTCTTGCACTTTATATGTATTTCTTGCATGTACACACATGTGTATGCAATGTTTATCAGATCTAAAGTAGGTAAAATATTATATTGCAGAATTTTAGAACTGTCTCTGGTGAGTTAGTCATGCATTTGCATGATGCACTTCTCTTAAGTAAAAAAAAAAATAGTTTATAATCAGTTTAAAATGCAAGTTGGGAAAGAAAAAGGGTCACTAAACAAGATTACAGCCACATAGATAGAAATTTTACCAATACTTCAAAATATAGATTGAGGGCTAGAGAGATTGCTTAATGGTCAAGACACTTCCTTGCAAAGCCTAAGAACCCATGTTCAACTCCCCAGAACTCACATAAGCCAGATGCACAAGGTGACACATGTGCAAGTTCATACATGCATACTCATGCATGTGTGCAGAGTTTGATTATAGTGGCTAGAGGCCCTAACCCACCAATATTCTCTCTCTCTCATGGTTGATCAAATGAGGATGACCTGGAACTCTAATCCTCTTACCTCTACTTCCCAAGTGCCTGGATTAGAGATGTGAGTTCCCATGCCTTAAGATGAATTCTTTCACTTGCTGGTAGTCAGTGAAATATAGCAGCAGGGTTTGTGATAGTTACTTCTTTTACTGTTACATTAATATATAGTGAAGAGGGAAGAAACAGACCGAAGCAGAGATTTTCTTACCTGGCAGTTTGAGGTCACTCCTGCTGTATTGTGAGATTGCCTCTGAGCGCCTCATGGCCTAGAACCACAATACCCCACAGGTTTTGAACATGGTGCAGTTTATAGCCAGCCTGCAAGGAGGGATCCCAGACCTCCAGCCACAAAAAACTCTTCCAGAAACCACATGAACTTGGGAGAGGACTCTAAACTCCAAAAACAAGTCTGCCTGACACCTCAAATTAAGTCTAGTAAAAAACTAAGGAGAGTTACTGAGCCTGGATTCCTGACCAAGCGAAACTAAGATTAATAAAGAGAAATGAAAAAATAAATGCATGGGCTGCTATATTTGTAATAATTTGTTGCCTAGTATAACAAGTAAAGCATACATGTTTGCTTAGTTTGCATTCACTTTTACAGAAAATATATCCAGCTTTGTACATTTTTATACTATATTATATTCTGAACCTCCACTATTAGCTAATTTATGAAGATTTTTCTTATTTAGGGATCAAAATCATATAACAAATTTGCTAATCATTTTCCAACATTTGGGTTGTTAATTCATGTGTATTTTAAAATAATAAATAAGTTTACCTTATTATGAATTTGATAATCATATTTTATTATAGCTAAAACAACTGATTCACCTTTATTGCTACTACTGTAATGTTGATAAATATTTTATCTTGAATTTCTCTATTTTAATTTTTCTTTGTATTCAATGTAGTTGTTTTATCTTTCTTTTATTGTCTACTTTCTGATACTTAGGTTTATTTTTGTTCAAGTGGCAACTCTTAGATTTTTGCCTTCTATGAAAAATAGTCCATCACATTTATTTTTCTATTTTTTAAAAACTATTTTATTTATTTATTTTAGAGAGAGAGGAGCCAGATGCAGGGGAGGGGATGGGTACTCCAAAGCTTCTAACCACTGCAAATGAACTCGAGATACATGCATCACCATGTGCATTATGAGGGCACTGGGGAATTGAACCTGGCTCCTTTGGCTTTGTAGGCAAGTTCCTTAACCACTAAGCCATCTTTCCAACCCTCCATCACCTCTATTTTTTAACCTTGGACTAGTTGTTTTGTTAATTTTATGTGGTGTGCTTTGATTCCATGCACAGTGTATACAGTAATCAATGTTTTTTTCCTTCCTTCTTTTCTTTTTTAGCTTTTCTACTTTTAAAGCTACAGTCTTTCTTTTGTTTTAGTGTGCATCATTATTGGATATTACCCATGCATCTACATCCCTACCATTCCAATATTTACTGTCAGACTTACTGATTCTCTGCCTGTTAGTATTGATAAACAGATATCATATATGGTTTTATTTATGCTTAGTAATATTTTTGCATAGGATTTATCTTAATGCAGCAGGGCATTTGGAACTGTTTGAATCAGTTATTAATCAATATTCATGTTATCCTGAATCCTTTCCCATTTTATCATTTTTATCATTTAGATTTTCACACATGTGTGTATTTATGTATAGAAAGGTGGCGTATGCCACAGTGTACAGGCCAAGGTCAGAGAACAACCTCAGGTCTTGGTCTTTGCCTTCCACCTTGATTGAGATAGGCCAGTTTGTGTGATGCTGAGTATACCAGAATAGCTCTCCACCAATCTTCCAGGTGATCTTTCTTTCTGCCTCCCATCTTTATGCAGGCATGCTGGAATTATGGATACCCACATCAGCCATTATCTGACTTTTTATAAAACATTTAATCTGGAGTATCCATATCAGTGAGAATGGAAGGTTTTCCCATCCGTTCAGTTTCTATTTTGACAGTAGTCTAAGGGGACCTTGTCCGTACATGGTGCAAGGATTAGAAACACAAACTATGCCATATATGCCAAAGTGTAGTGTTAAAAGTGTGCTTACGTGGCTTCTGCTGCATGCAACCAAGAAAACTAATTTCTATAGCCTATAAGTCACTCTGAAACTGGCTGATTGGGCTATATATTTCAGTAAATCAATCCAGCATCACAAGCAGACTCATGGCTTTAATGTTAGAAATTAAAAATGCTACTCAGAGGATTTTCAAGACCATGCTAACAGAATGTCTCATTTTACTTTTCAGAAATTATTTCACAAACTGGTGATTTTCTAATACATGATTAATGACATGATAATGAACTTCTTATTTTATTTAGCAAACATTTCATTATGCAAAAAAAATGTTAATCACAGGAAGAAGATATTTGTTTGTTAATGAAAAGTGTGCTTTTAAATGGGGGGGCAGTTTGACACACACACACACACACACACACACACACACACACACACACACACACAAACACTTTACAGGGAAGTAGCTATGTGCATAGAGAAGAGGTCATAAGAGGGGCTTGAAATATCTGGGAAGAAAATGAGCTCCAGGGGGAAAGACCTGAGTGCCAGAACACATGAAGTGAGCACTCAGTTATTTTCCCAGGGAGGAAGAATCAAGATATTTTTCAAGAACAAAATGAAGACATTTTCAGACCATTCATTTCTTTCTGGAAAATATTTCAAAATTTTGACATTGTCAGTCTTTTATGGGCAATGTGAGATATTTTACCTGGTTACTGGAACATAAATATATTTCAAACATTTTCCAGTAAAGATAATTGAACTTTTTAAAGCAGAACATAGATTTATTTGGCAATGTGTAAAATCTGCGATTGCCTTAAAAACGTGAAAATTTAGAAGAAAGAAATTTGTCTGTGCAGATTTCAGCAATAAAATCGTTCTTAAAAGCTAGTATAAATCAGATGCTCTTTTTATGACAACACAAAATTTAAAAGGTTAATTTCTTTCATGTTATTTCAGAATATACTTCCACAGGATGGAACAAATTAAAAAGGCAAAACTATGTTTTACCAATAAGCAGGCTTAATGATAAATGTCCAAATAGTCCATTACAAACCTGAAACTACTAATGAGAACATTTTCCCATCACTTAATATTTCTCAGAGTGGGGGATCTACAGGAACTTTCTTGTACATTGACAGGTGCTTCCTGGAATGCTTGGTTGCTCTGAATAGCATTTCTTCCCAGGTAGAAAACCTCTCAAAGCAGAGGACTATATTCTGTCCTCTTTCCTATGTAGACAATTGAACAGTATAGGCCTTCTTCATGTGCGTGATGATATCCTTGCTTTGCATTTGAAAGCATTTGCATTTAAAGACTTTTTGGATAAGCATTTGTGGTCACATATGAATCTGGACATCTAATGAACTTTTGGTAACTAGAATGGACTTGTTATTGTTTGCTTTATAATTTGTACATTTAACTTGCTCAAATAGTACATTTAACAGAAGTTTATTGAGCACATATTGAGTACTGAACACTGCTCGGTTTTATGTTACAATGGAAAGCAAACAGATCTCATGTTTGATCTTGTGTATAATGAGAGAAATAGGTTGACCAAACTGGCACAAAAGGTCTAAAAAATAGAGAAACTCAGCACAAATTCAAGCTCTGCCGGTTGGACAACACCCATTTACTGATCCAGGTGGGAGCATTAAGACCTGGCCAACTGGATCTTATAGAAGACATTGAATTTCAGCTCACTCACTCATTTAAAACTATGCTAGAACTTGACTTATCCTCAGCCCAATCCTGACTTGTTACTCTGCCTGACACGTGCTGTACCCAAGAGCTTTTTCTTAAATTCTTATTCATTTATTTATTTGAGAGAGAGGAGAGAGAGAGAGAGAAAGAGAGAGAGAGAAAGAGAGAGAGAGAGAATATGGGCATAAATGGGCACACCAGGGCATCTAGCCTCTGTAAATTTACTCTAGATGTATGTGCCACTTTGTGCATCTGGTTTTACATGGGTACTGGGGAATCAAATCGGGGCCATTAAGCTTTGTAGTCAAATGCCTTAACTGCTGAGCTATTTCTCTAGCCCAAGGACTTCTTAATAAACAACTAACACTCACCTTCTCAAAGAACCTAGTATGAGCTAAATTGAAAATATTCAATAGGAGATCCAAAATTAAAACATCTGACAAAATGGGGAATAGTAGCACTAAGAGAAAAGTCCAATTGAATGATGTTGCAGTCTTTAATACCACATTAGAAGTATTAATGAATAGAACTAACTTGCAGAAAATAAGTCAGTTATGTAAAGGACAAGACTGAAAAAAAGCATACAAAAATGTAGTTGAAATGTGTAAAGAGGAAAGTAATTAGAGATAAAATTACCTGTTCAGAAGCAAGGTATTTGAATGTAAATTGGGATTATTAAATAAAATCACCAAAATGATTATAGAAAAGGGGAAATAGAAAATAGTTTGTCCTCTCTTAAAGGAATATGTGAATCTATAAGTAAGTGTGTGTGTGTGTGTGTGTGTGTGTGTGTGTGTGATGTTTATCTTAATGTGAAGCAAAAGCTTGAATTCAAATACATTTGGAGAGTTGATCTCAACACAGGTTGAAGGATAGTATGAGGGATGTGGGACAAACAAGGAAATTCTTTAAGAGTGAACTCATGAGCTTGTTTCTGAGGGAGACTCTTGAGCCTTAGAGTTACAGTGTGCAGCAAACCTCAGATGATCCTTTTAGGGATGCATGTTTAGGACATGTGCTCAGGGACCAGGTGAGGTGCCAGAGTCTTTGAGGCCTGTAGCTCAGACCTGGTGAGGTGCAGGTGTGTTGGGGCCTGTGTGCTTGGTGCAGGTGAGGTGCAGGAATGTTTGTGCACTGGAATAGTGTGAGATGCTGGCTTGATTGTGGTCTGGGAACTCAGACAAGGAAAGGATTTCCAGTGTGTTTGGGGCCTGGCTGGGGGTAGGTTAGGAAGTGCTGATTACAGGCATGTTTGGGACCCCATACAGGAGGTTCCAACTTAGAACTCCAAGCTTGGAGACAACACATTAGACTGGAATACCCAAACTGCCCAGCCTGAGGCTGCAGCCTTAATACCCACATGCTCTTGGGGATAATTTCACTTTCAACATCCGCAACCTGCCCGTCTGTGAATATGATGCCATCCTACTCCAATCAGTTCAAACCCAAAACAGAACACTCACTGAAAATCCTACAAGGGCAAATTCTTACTTCCCCCTTAATAAAACAAGACTTTTACACAGAGATGGGTAGACCCCAATGCAAAAAAAAAAAAAAAAATGCAAAACAAACTATGAGATCTCTCCCAAGATTGCCTGGTCCCACAATGGAAGTCTCCATTGAAAACATGGAGGAGACAAAAGGAATAGAACTGCAAAATGAAAGCACAATAACCTACGTGACTCTGACTAAACAAATCACTGAACTGGAAGCAAAGCACAAAACAACAGCAATCACATAAATGAAATGCAAAGGAATTATACTTTACAGCACACAGCTTTTGTCATTAGGCTTAACTTAGTTGAAGGAAACTAGAGAGACTTTAAAAGAGATATACATGAATTGAAGGTGAGTCAACACACAGAGCATCTAAATAACAAGCTGGTTAATCTTAATGAAGACATGATGAAATGCAAGTATGAATTCTAAGAAGTCTCAAGAAAATCAAACCACAACCTGAAACTGGAACTTGACAAAGGGATGGATACAGTATAGAAAAATGCAGCAAAAAAAAAAGGAAAAAAAATGGAGCTTGTAAAAACCCTCTTTAAAAACATTCACTAACAGATTAAGTCATGTGAAGGATAGAGCTCAGATCTGGAAGACAAGACAGAAGAAAATGTTCAGGAGACCAAAAACTTTGATAAGTTAAAAAGCTCATGTGAACAGAATATGAGAGAATTGTAGGATACCCTACAACAGCCAAATATCTGGATCCTTGGTATACCAGAAGGGGAAGATATTCATTCAGGCCAGAAGCATGGAGAACATATTTAACAAAATTATTCAAGAAAGCTTTCTCACCATCTCAAAAGAGAAACTCATATGAAACAGACTGGACCAAATAAATTCTCCACAGCACATCATCATTAAAACTCTAAACAATGACTGTTTCCCTGCACCAGAGGGTGCGTGCACACCAAAATCTGTTTTTCTTTTTCAGAAGGTAGCCAGACATGAGGAGATAAACCATCCTCACACTTCAGCCAAGTTGTTGCCATCTGTAAGCGTAAATAAGACAGTAAGTTAGCTAAGTATATAAAAATAATAGAATGCAGTAAGTGTGATAGAAATATGTTTTATAAGGGGGAAGGGTGGGAGGAAGAGGAATTTGTACACTATGGAAAGGAGAAGACTTCCTTAGGAAGGTAGCAAATGAATTATATCATGAACCATGGTAAAATTTACTTAAATGTGTGTTTGTGTGTGTGTGTATGTACCTGCATGCATGTGTATATTCAGTGATATAGAAGGCAGGAAGAAAAAGTGCTGAAAGCTCAGCAGCAACGATGACCCAAACACTTTCTTTCCCCCAAAACTGGGTAGAAGATGTACTATACCATCTGCATTAAATGAATTCATTGTGTTTTTTTTTTCTTTTTTTTTTTTTTTACCTTAAGCATCTTGATTAGTAAAGATTTGATTCCTACATTAGAAGCAATTCAGAAGCAATTCATACCTGGTACCATAGAGCAGAGAAATAGCTATTGTACCTTAGAAATGTTTTCTTGCTTACCTGTTTACAAATCCTTTCAAATGATCAACTAATTTCCATCTTGAAAACAGTTTAGTGGAAGCAATTCTGTAGGCGTACAGAAGAGATGAAAGTAAATATTTATTGGCACAATTCATTTTCTCTCAAGCTTTCAGTCATGCTTTGAATCAAATAGAGCTAAAAGACTTCAAGCATCAAAGAGCTAAATATCATGAAGTGGCCACATAAATTCCAAAGCCATCCTTTAGTTTGAGAATATATTAAGAGTGTCTTTGGTATCCTATAGAAAATGATGTTATGCTTTTGCTCTCAATTTGGAATAAACTCTTTCTAGCACAGAAGAGACATTCATAATTTGCTTAATGTTTGCCTTTTGTAGGAGAAAAATAAACTAAAATCTAATGGCTTGCTGGGAAGGAGTGTTTTAAGTGCCTATACTTAGAAGTAATTTATTTATGCCTCTATCCATCCACTTATTTATTCAACAATTTGTTTCATGTATTGTTAGAGCATAATGCCATGAAGATACAGGGCCACATGACAGAAAAAATTCCTTCCTCTCAAGCATGTACCATTTTGGAGTAAACACAGAAAAATGAACAAATTCCAAGTCTGATAAATTCTAGGAGATGGTTAAATGGATCTATGGGATATGGAATAACATAGAGTTGCTACATTAAATAGGATATAAGGGAAAGGCTCTCTTAACAAGCAAACTTTTAAAACTGAAAAAAACTTTTAAAATTGAAAAAAAAATAGGATGTGTGTATTTGGGCAACTATGGCATGTGTATGTATGTGTACCTGTATCTGTGTGTGAGTGTGGGGGCATGGTATACATGTGGAGGTCAGAAATAAAGTTTTGGGTGTTGTTTCTGGCTTCCACCTCATTTAGAGGCAGGATCGCCTATTGTTCATGTTATTAAATGCTGCATTTGCTAGCTAGTAGATCTTCTCAGTGATTCTCCTCTCTTTTGCCAATGACATGCTGGGCTTAACAGATGCTAGCGCTAGAACATCCATTTTTTATTTTGGTTTTATTCTGAACCCACATCCTCAGGCTTGCATACCAAACATTTCATCCACTGAGGTATTTTCCTAGCCTAACATTAGAATTCTGTCTTTCTCACTGTTTATGGGAGTTGGGGAAAGCGTTCAGTCATAAATCATTTGCTGCACAAGCATGAGGACATAAGTTCAGATAGCCAGAACCTACATCCAAGCCAGATGTGGTGGCATGCAACTGCAATCCCAGAACCAGGGAGCCAGAGACAGGCAGATTCCTAGTTCTTGCTGGCTATCTTGCCTAGGTACATCAGTGAGCTCTGTGCTCAGTGGGAGAACCTGTACTGAAATATGGTTGAGGGAGAGAGAAATATAAAGACATCTGTTTCTGGGACCTTTTCACTAAAAGTACATACATGTGTATGCACACTCACACATATGTGCACCTCCACCCAAACACACATGCACTCATACACATACACATAAGATAAAAGACTAAATGTGTAAAATGGGGACCCAGAAAGTAGTATGATTTGACAAGGCTTTTTAGATCAACCAATGAGATAGTCATGGCAAATAGCTGTTGGGGACCTTGAGCCAAACTGCAACCATTTGGAGGAAGAAGCCTCCACTTTTTGTATTAAGATTTCAGCTTCCTGAGTTCCTGTGAAATTTACCAAGCCTTCCCAAAAAGCCTACTTTGATCTGTAGATAAGAACAAGGTGTAACCTAAAGATGTGTATCTTAACAAACAGAATTGATGTAACTCAGCCCTGCCTGTGATCTCAACACAGACATTCTTTAATTATTTTTTATTTATTTTTGGAGAGAGACACAGAGAGTGATAGACAGAGAGAGGGAGAGTGAGACAGAGATGGGCGCGCCAGCAGTCTCTCAGCTGCTGTGAACGAAATCCAGATGTGTGCGCCCCCTTGTGCGCAAGTGCGGCATTGCCCCCTTGCGTCACTTTGCATCTGACTAAACGTGGGACCTGGAGATTGGAACCGATGTTCTTAGGCTTAGGAGGCAGGCGCCTTAACCACTAAGCCATCTCTCCAGCCCAACACAGACATTCTTGTAAACATCCGTGAGGCCCATCACTCAAAAGACCCCCGCTCTTCTCTCCTCATCAATCAAAACATCTGGTAGCCATAAAATCCACTTGGCAGCCATAAATTCCATTTGCCCACATACCTTCTTCCTGCCTCCCCTATATATACCTCTGTATGAATAATAATAAATTTGAAGCCTTGACCGGAGTCTGAGGCAGGGCTTCCTTCTTTGTGCCTGTTTGTTCCCCATCCAGGGTTAGCCTCCCCTCGAGCCTCTGTTGAACCCTGCTGGCCGGGGCAAATAGCCACATGTAGTCCCTTATAGCACTTATCAAATGTCCTCACTAAAGCATGTTCTGATAGGATAGACTGATGAAGCTTTCCAAGGATACAGACACTGTGAAAGAAGACTGAAATTTTCAATAATCTGTTTCTGCCTATAATGTCAGGATACAGAAACTCAAAATAGGAAATGGCTGACTGCTTCTTAAAAAAAAAAAAAAAAAAAAAAAAAAAAAAAAAAAAAAAAAAAAAACTAATGTGTATCAGCTTACTGCAGGGCAGAATACACATGACAGAAAGTGAGGCAAGGAGAGAGCCATCACACAGAGCAGGGCTGGCACCATGTCTGTTCTGATACTCCCTTATTCTCCTTCATCTTTGCACATTCCAGTTTCTGACCAGGGCCTCAAGGCTGCCCTCCAGATGCCCATCTGTCCAAGGCAGCTGAGGCTCTTTGGGATATTTTTCCCTAGGATTTCATAGAATGGAAGTGTTTTCAGGTGAGCTGGAGACTGATCTTGACTCAGAAGTTCCTGAAAAAAGTTGGTTGCCATGCCCAATGATAGATGTGGTGGTTTTATGGAGTCTTCATTTGACCTTCATCCTACATTTTGATGAACATGACAATAAAAACGATGGAGACTAAAATCTATAGGGCATTTCAAGGCCATAAAATTCTAGATATTGATAGATCTATCCATACAATTGCTATAATCTAATATGTTTGAAATGA
Source organism: Orientallactaga sibirica (assembly GCA_036365145.1). NCBI lineage: Eukaryota > Metazoa > Chordata > Mammalia > Rodentia > Dipodidae > Orientallactaga > Orientallactaga sibirica. Next base: position 17,581,911 of record JAEOAD010000015.1, read on the forward strand.
AGAAAATGATATTTGGAGAAACCAGGTGATTTTTTTTTTAGAATACTCAGTGTTAAGGACAGAAGAGAGGACTGTTTCTTGTTGAATTATTATCACTTAGGGAATTTAAGTTCCCATTTCTCTTTCAGTTTTACTGAGAGACAATACATGGACTTGTCATTGTCATCGCCTCTGAAGAGAATACTGAAGCTAAGATTGACACCCTAAATACTGCGTCTTTGTCTGTGATAGGCAACCTGTTAGAAGTGAGCATGATTAATACTCCAGGAATGCACCTGGGAGACTTAGTTGCTATGTAATAAATTCTGCTCCCCCTTTATCTTGGCTGCTGGGAGTCTTGAATAAATTTCCAATTGGTTGCTGACAGCTGTCACCTTCTTTCTTCATAAATTTTATTTTTCTTTCAGCCTCATTTTAACTTTCCTATGGGCATTTTTATATCTACAATGATATCTTTGTCTCTATTCGTTTCTCAGACTACATTTACACTTGCTTTTCATGGCAAGCTGCCTCTAGTCTAGTTTGGAAGCAGGCAGACCATAAATCATCTATGTACAGGAGAATGACTTCACTCAAAGCAGCCAAGCAACTTGTGAATCTAGAGGGCCTTACAAAATAAAGCTAATTTTTTAAAGCACATTAGCCTGAAAAAGACTCATATTTAAGTGAGCCTGAATTTTGTAATAATTCCATTCCAATCTCATTTATTTTAGTCTATTTGTTCTTTCTCAGGCCAAAATAAATGACACTTCATTGCAGGAGCTCTCATTACATTCCAACATGGAACCAGATGAACATGTTGGGACAGAACTTTTGTTAGTAAAAAAAAAAAAAAAAAAAAAAAAAAAACAAGAAAGTTCTATTTCATATGATGTGTAAGTAATTTACTTGTAAAAATATAATTTCACTGTGTACATAAATAATAAATGCAGGTTTTTGACATTGGATGAAGATTTCAGAAAGGATTATAGATTTCAAATTAGTATGTTTGTGTGTGTGTGTGTGTGTGTGTGTGTGTGTGTGAATGTTTGTGCTTATCTGTGACAGATATAAAACCTCTACACAGAGACTTGCTAAGCAAGTAATCACTAGAGAAAACTTGCTTACAGAGATCACTGGGAGCTGAGAATATGAGGTACTTGTTTTCCTTGCTGTGGCAAGTACATGAGAAAAATGACAAAGTGGAAGTCCTATTTAGTTCAGTCTCTGAAGTTACCCTCCATGGTCAGCTGACTTCAATGTGCCTTGAAGCAAAGAAAAGCTTCATGGAATCAGGAGCAGGAAGTGTAAGAGGATACGCGTCTAATGGTGCCTGAGAAGCCAAGGATGGATTAGAAATGAGGCAGAGCAAGGCATTAGAGCATTACTCTACAACACCCTTCTGCCAGTTAGACCCTATCTTAGACAATTGCACTGTCCCCCAAATGGTCTATTCAAATTTTCAACCCATTAGTCATAATCCATTGATAATTTAACCACTTCCCCAAAGCTTCATCTCTGCACTTTTGCTTACATTGGAGACTAAACCTTCAATATAGAGCCCATTTGAGGGAATATATCATTGCTCTCTGCAGTTGAGGAATTCTTTGTTGATTTTTTCCTCTACTCCAGTCCTTCTTTCCCAAAAGTCTGAGTCAATACTGAGGTATGCTCATGACAGATCTCCAGGTTTTTTTTGTTTTTTTTTTTTATGAATTTAACACACATGTGCTAAGCACTCATCATTACAACACTCCCTTAGGATTATAACATGATTTATCATTTGTAACACTTATGAGAGTGAGGAGAGTACTATTGATAATTAAGGGCAGAGACACAGGACATAAAAAGTCAGTGACCTTGTCAAGATCACCCAGACAGCAAGGGGCAAATGGAAACTCTGAGTCTGCATTGAATATGTTTCCTAGGACTTAAGGGCAGTGTTTAGCACCAGGTCTGTATTCTACAAATTTCTGTAAATTTAATGAAAAAGTGAATCAATGTCATAGGTTTGCCACGGAATAACTTATAGCTCCAGGAAGAAAGATAGAAGACCAAATTGGGATTGTGCTAGGCAGTCTGATACATAGATTCACACTGACTAAAGCAGGCCCTTTTCAGAAAAATGCTGATTTCTCTGGGAGTTTTCAGGCTTGTTCTTCCATGGGTAGCTAACTATGCTGTTATGATGTCAGAAAGCATACACTAATACAAAGAGAAAGAGGATTTAGTGTTACAAAGCTCAGGCACTGAGTCTCATGTCCCTCAGTTCCTAAGTTGTTTCATTGGAGAAGACTCTTCACATTTGGGAATCCAGCTTCCACATCTGTAATGTATGAGTGTTACAGCCAGGGTTATTTCCAAGCAATGGAATCTACATTTTCAATTTCACTATTTTTCTAATAAAATTAATTTAATAAAATTGAGGAGCTCAAAGGAACACTAGGCAACTAGGCCAATTTGAGTTTACAAAGATAAACCCCAAAATCAACTGGTGATAGGATTGCCTCTCCCACTTGAGCACATGGTGAACACTTAGCACAACTCCCAGGGTCTCCACTATTCAGCTTATATGCAGTTCTTCTCATTAATGGTGTCCTAGCTGCATGCTTAAGTTTGAGCTGCAAAGGGGAAAAAAGATGGATGTGGGGGATGGAGAGATGGCTTAGCTATTAAGGCGCTTGCCTGTGAAGCCTAAGAATGCATGTTACCCATTCTCCTTCTCTTTTTCTCTCTCTCTCAAAAATAAAATAATTAAATTTTTTAAAGAAAGGTATATGTAGGACTCATAAAGCAGAACTCTCCAAATAATGAAAGGATAATTAAAGTTTCTGAGGCAAATAGAAAATACACAAGACACCAATCAGAAAGAATGAAAGCAAACACACAGTCTATTTTATAGGGATATTATCAGAATCATGTGAAGCAGTGAGCAAGTCTCTTGTAACCAGTCAGATGCATGATAACACGTTTCCTGATAAGGCCTAATTTCACTTGTCCTTGACCATTTACCTGTCATTTATCATCACTACATTTTTAGTTCATGGAGGCAAGAACACAGCAAATAAAATATTTTCAGCACTTATTTATCATCCTTTCACATAGAGAGGACTCAGAACAAGTTTATGAAATATATAGAGACAACAAAATATGAAGTTATATCCACCACTGGGGAAAACTGATTGAATTTACTATGAGTGAAAAATATATAGAAAGAAGCAAGCTTGGTGGTGAGACAAGGTGCATCTTTTGCATTCTCAAGGAAATCAATACTTGTAGATACTCATACTTGTTGCCACCTTTCATTGCTCACACAGGTAGTCTATTTCCACTCCCAAATAATTTTTGTCTTTCATTGAAATCTGAATATTAACATAAATCACTGTACCAATTTCTGAGAAATCACTCCTTGTATGTTGGAAGTATGTCACTCTTTTTGTGTCCCTACTTCCAGTAACTCTGTGATTCAATATTAATAGTCATAAGCTCTCCCTAAACCTTTTTTGCAACATAGAAAAATGTTTCATTGATGATCCTATCAACTCAGACAATGTGACATAGATACTCCTTTTCCCATTCAACTGTCCTCTTTAAAGACAGCATTATACAATTAAGTAGTTCAATTATAGTTGGCTGAATCCTGTAAATTATCTAAACTTATCATGATCCTCTGTGGGAAATATAATCAATGTCTAAACCTCTTAGCTCCCTGTGAAACTATGAGTCTAAATTAATTGACTTATGCAAGTATATACTGTTTGTATAGACTGTATCCTCCTAAATATTATTAGAAAAAAATGAACTTTAGCATATTTGTTATATTTGTATATTATATCTGTTATATTTGTTATTGGATATGTCCACATTTTGTGCAATAGGTTAGCGATATAGCAGTCTGATTTAGTTCCAAGAAGAAAAGTTTCCCAAATTGCCCATGAAACTAAAGTAATTTCTGGTCTGTGGTACATTGAAAATGAAAGTCCCTAAAGTTATTATAGTTCTACTTAAGAATGCTGGGTATCATTTTCTTTTGACAAGACTCTTAGAAAGATGAATGGAGGAAACATGTTCTAATTATGGGTATTACATTGCCAAGGTTCCCAGGATTGAAATTTTAGAGGTTTTAGAACCAGTGCTAAGTAATATTTGGTGGAGAAAAATTATATTCAAAGAAAATACCTTGGGAGTCTTTTAACTAAAGCTGTGGTCTTTATAGCTGTCTCTGAATGTATATGTGGGTAGGGAGAGGGCCTGAGTGGGAAGGCAACAGGGAAGGGCCTCCTCATGTCTGTACTTTGGTATGTATCTGAAAAGTATCTCCTAGTGCATGCATAGGGATACATATTACATAAAAGAAGGTGAGGACTGCTCTTGACCAGTGTCAGGTATAAAATTTACAGCCATTCTCTGGGAAGAGTCACAGCTTGCTAAAATCTAATCCACACTTGGAGACACTGTTCCCTTCTTCCCAACAAGAATTTTTGAAAAGAAAATGTTTGTTGCCATTCTGATATTCCCTTATTAAATTAAGTGGATTCTAGCCTGAAAAATGAGACTCCACAGATTGTATTTTCAGTCTGATACACTATTTTTGTGCTTGTGTTATTTGTATGTGAACAGTTATATATGACTTATGGCACTTAAAATAAAAATATGAAACAAAAGACAGTGCCACGGGGACAAAATAATAGCACTCTCAGATTCATGATGTGTCTGGAAAGGGACTGTTTAGTTGTTACTAAAATTCTACCTCTGTCATATTAGGAGTATTGATACTAGAACTCAACTATTCTGATAGGTATTCTTTCCCCAAAGAAGGATTAAACTCTTTGTGATAGAAGTTCTTAGATGTGAATTTCCTGCCATTTATAACTGAAGTACGTTCAGGCAGCTGGGGTGTGATGTGTTCAAGTAGTTGGATGGGGGAAGGAGGAGGCAACCCATCTTCACTGAGGAAGCTTTGGACCCGAAAATATCATGTTCAAATCAGCAGCTACACTTTCAGCTGTTTTCTCTTTGGTTACTCTTTTAACTTTCGGCAGATAAGACTAGATTGAAGGAAATGAGACTTAACATTGAAGTGGTGACAAACTCAGAAATTGACATAAGCAACATTTAACATGATATGAAAAGAAAAAGCCAGGGTTGCTGGCTTATACCAGTAATCCAACATTTTGGAAGGTAAGAAGGAGGATTACTGTGATTTTAGGACCTTCCTGGGCTTCACGGTGAGATCCAGATAAGTCTGGGCTAACAGTCCCTGTCTTTTAAAAAAAGTAAATAATAAAACATGTGCAAACTCTGGCCCCAAGGTGAACAGTTGTCTGTAAGTAAAGTATTGTTGCAGTCCCAATGAAGATCTGATGAGCCAGGCAAAGTTGTACAAATGGCAGGATTGGATCCCATTGTCAACTTAAGTTTGGCATTAGCACTTTGTGGATTCTTTTATATGTTTTAAGATTTTATATAAATGCTGATTATCTTTGTTAAAGAGTCCATTGGTACCACCTTAATGCACAGAATCACCTCTGATAAGGTTTTTGCTTACTTCACTCTTATTTATTATTGTCTTAGATTTTTTAATATTTTATTTTATATTTATTTATTTATTTATTTAGGAGAGAAGAGAAGTCGAGAGAGAGAAAGAGAGAGAGAGAGAGAGAGGGAGGGAGGGAGAGAATGGGTGTGCCATGACCTCCAGGCACTGCAAATGAATTCCAAAAGCATGTACCACCTTGTACATATGGCTTAAGTGGTTCCTAGGGAATAAAACCTGGCTCCTTTGGCTTTGCATGCAGGCAAATGCCATAACTGCTAAGCTATTTCTCCAACCCATACATTAAAAAAAAAAAAAAAAAAAAAAAAAAAAAAAAAGTCTCCCAGCCCAGGTTAACCTGGAACTTACTATATTGATGAAGACAACCTTTAATTTTTGGTCACCCTGTCTTTACTTCCCATGTCCTAGGATTACAGATATGTGCTGCCAATACATTTTGATTTTTGCAGTACTATAAATTAAACTGAAGGCATTGTCAAAGATAAACACTACCAACTGTGCTACATCCCTAAGCTGTAGATTATATTTTTATGAAATATATGCTCAAATATTTCAAATCACAGCCTTACCATGAGAAAAGTGATGATGATCTTTGGAAGAAAGGAAGGGGTGCTTGGGAAGTAGAGAAGGATCAGAAAGAGAAGAGAGTATTTTCTTCAGACTTTAAGGCAGACCACACACACATTCTGTCTCTTTCTCTCTCTCTCTCTCTCTCTCTCTCTCTCTCTCTCTCTCTCTCTCGGCTCAGATAATCTATATTACTTATCCAAGATAAAAAAAAAAAAAACAGTCAGAACAATGAATGTTAAAAAGAAATTATTTTGGTTTTCATTTCACTCTTGGTTCAATAAATGATCACTTTTTCTTTCCAAAGCTGAATGCATTCTACCACGATATTGACTGCTCTTTGGGATTACAGCGTTTACCAGATACCATGTAACTTTTCACCTTTCCACATGACCACCTGTCCCTACACACACCTTCCTCCAGCAGAAACCTCATTATCCTTCCTGTGCTTGGTATATGTTCTTTATTTACATCAGCAGCTACCTCGCTCAATAATGAAGCATCTCCAACACGTCATGCAACTTTGGGTGCTCAGTTCAATAAATGCCTGTGAAGAAATGATAATATTAATTTGAAAAACAAACAAACAAAATAAAACATGAGTTAAGATCCTCTGGGCAAAAAAAAAAAAAAAAAAAAAAAAAAAAAAAAAAAAAAACAACAAAAAAAAAAAAAAAGTGTTATTTTGTCCTGTCATGCTTTGGTCTCTTTATAACATTTTCTTATTTTGTTCTGCAATTTATCATGAAAGCCAACCATCACATGGAAAGATCACTGTTTCATATTAACATATTCCCCTCCCCTTTTCTTTATATAGTAGCAACTATTTTTGTAATAGCAGTAACATGTTTGCTCTGGCATTACTCTGAGAGACTGCATGTGAAGGTAAATCTGTCTCTTAGTCATTCATTGCTTATATTTAACAATTAGCTCCGGGTAGATGACAAGTATCAAGTTAGGCTACATGGTTACAACAATGGATATAGTACAGTCCTTTATGAGGTACTATTTTTGTGTAAGACAGCTCAGTATTCTTCACTGGCTATTTTTTTGATGGCTGAGATATTGAGACAAGGTTAACTATGGAATTACTTTTATCATGACATTCCTTGTGATTTTGACTTATTGGGCATGACATACAAAGAGGTTAGTACAAAATGTACTGTATAATAAAACTTTACTCCTTTGCAGGAAAGAAATTAATTTAGTACAGTAAAATAATGGTCCTTAATGATCTACGCAAGACACAGTTGGTAAATAAACTTAGAAAAACATTAAAGGCCTATTTGCAGCTGCTAATGTCCTACCTTGGTGTACTTATTCCTATTTTGAATATGCCTTTCTTGACTGAACAAATGCCCATTGTGAAAACAGAACTCTGCTGTTGATGAGATTGTCTCTGCCCTTTCCCTAGGAGAAATGTGATTTAAGCAAATTAATTTTTTTCCACTCTTTAAATTGAACAAGGCAGGATTCTCAGCCCCATCTTTCTCAACTCCCATGCTGAAGTGAAATGAAGACCACAGTATAATTGGAAATTAATAACTTCAGATTCTATTACAGAACACTTGTTACAAAATTCCTTGGTGAAAGAACTTTACAAGTAAAGTGGAGGTCACTGTGAGCAAAACTTTTCCTTTTAAACAAAAGTAAAAATGTCAAAATGATACTGAGGAAGCAGGCTTTGGCCCTTGGATCATCTACCCCTAGCTCTTCAATGTTGGTACCCTGCTTCATAGCTTTGACTGGACCAACATGTTCCAAAAAGTCCACAAGCACCTTCTGTTCTCCTGGCATAAGCTCAAAAGGCAGTTAGTTACTTAAGAAGATGAGTTAGATTGCTTTTGTATAACACCTTGCTGGGCTCTGTAGAGCATATCTATAATCACAGCATGCAGGAAGCAGAAGCAGGAACATTGCTCTGAGTTTGAGGCCTGCTTACACTACATAATGAGTTTCCGCTTGCATGCATGGGGAAAAAATAAACTATCTCATATCTCTATCATGACCTCCAGGGCTCAGGGGGCATTGTGGAAGAGGGAGCAAAAAGAATGTAAGAGCCAGGGAATGGGGAGGTATGCCTTGAAATGCTATGTTCTGGACATGAAGTGTATATTTCAAGTAGGACCTCATAGTGACTGTCATTACCTGGATAAGACTTGCATATTGGAATCATCAATATTTCTTCATGGAGGAGGGCCAAAATAATTATTTCAGAATGGAAGAGAGACTATCTGAAAAGAAAAAGAAATCCGTGGACTTGGGATAGAGGACAAACCAGGCAAGAGCAGGGTTTATACCTCTAAGGCTCATGACCTCCCCTGCCATATACTTATGCTTAGTTTTTCAGTACCAGGCATGTATTACCTCCCATAGAGAGGGCCTTCAGTCCCATTATGGAGCAGTTGGTTTTCCCAAGAGCAGACATGCCACTATTGCACCTGTTCAGTCATTGGGCCTGTATGGCCAAACTTGAGTTTTCCAGTGTCCACTGATGACTTCTATCTCCCATACGGCTGCATGCGGTGCAGCTTTTTACAGCTTTCAATTGGCTAATCTACAGGGAGAAAGTTTTCTGCTCAGCAACAGCTTGCTTTCTCAGTGACCTTGCCTCTCAGGCAAGAGATGTCTTCAGCAATAGTGTCTTGCCATCTGTTTCTCAAGGGAAACCAAAGGCCTTGTCAATAGCCTTTAATGTTTTGGAGGCTAATGGGACCTCCTGGGCCAAGAACTCACTGGAAGGTATCCCATCCCAGACACTTAAAATTTTCTAGTAACACTCTACAGCTTATGTTTACATAAGTCTTATTCAGACTGTCTTGAATTTTGATTGACCCTCCCCCTGCCCTTCTTTTATGCATTCTCTTCCCATGGCCATGCTTAGACCTTTCCCCTCCATGTAATAGATCCTTTGTCTCTCTCCATGCACAAGAGTCAAGTCCAAATGGATCAGGCACCTTAATATCAGACCTGAAACTCTGAAACTGCTAGAGGAAAAGGTAGGGTAAACCCTTCAACATATTGGCATAGGCAAGGACTTTCTGAATATAACCCCAATTGCTCAAGAAATAAAACCACTAATCAGCCACTGGGATCTCATGAAATTACAAAGCTTTTGTACAGCGAAGGACACTGTAAACAGAGCAAAGAGATAACATACAGAATGGAAGAAAATCTTTGCCAGCTCTACATCTGACAAAGGATTAATATCCAGAATATACAAAGAATTCAAAAAACAGAACAATAAGAAATCAAACAACCCAGTTGAAAAATGGGCTATGGAACTAAATAGAGAGTTCTCAGAAGAAGAAATACACATGGCACATAAACATCTAAAAAAGTGTTCCACATCCTTAGCCATCAGGGAAATGAAAATTAAAACCACTTTGAGATTCCATTTTACTCCTGTCAAAATGGCTACCATCAAGAAAACAAATGACAATAAGTGTTGGCGTGGATGCAGAAAAAGAGGAACACTTCTACACTGTTGGTGAGAATGTAGTCTGGTCCAGCCATTGTGGAAATCAGTGTGGAGGTTCTTGAGACAGCTAAAAATAGATTTACCATATGATCCAGGCATATACCTGAAGGACTCTTCTCTCTACCTTAGAGACACTTGCACAACCATGTTTATTGTTGCTCCATTCACAATAGCTAGGAAATGGAACCAGCCTAGATGTCCCTCCAGAGATGAATGGATAATAAAGATGTGGTACATTTACACAACGGAGTTCTATTCAGTGGTAAAGAAAAATGAAATTATGAAATTTGCAGGGAAATGGTTGGATCTGGAATGGATTATACTAAGTGAGGTAACCCAGGCTCAGAAAGCCAGACATCACATGTTCTCTCTCATATGTGGATCCTAGCTACAAATGTATAGACTTGTGTGTGAATTGGAACCAAAAATCGGTGCCAGAAACCAGTAAGCTGGTAAAAGCCTATAAGGGCAGGAGGAGAGGGAAGGACTAAAGGAGATGGTTTTGTATATATGTAAGTAGAAGAACAGATTACAGGGAGGGGAAAGGCCAAGCGAGGTCAGGGGGAGAGAATGTGTAAAAAAAGGGCGGGGGGGAGGTCAATCAAAATTCAAGATATTTTGAATAAGACTTATGTAAACCTACTTGTTTGAATAATGACACATCCAGAGGCTATAGATTGTTCCTAGAAATTTTTCAGTGCCTGGGTTGGAATACCTTCCAGTGAGTTGTTGGCCAGAGAGGTCCCTGTTGCCTCCAAAACATTACAGGCTATGCCAAGGCCCTAGGTTTTCCTTGAGAAACAGATGGTAAGGCCCTATTGCTGAGGACCTCACTTGCCTGGGAGGCAAGGTCACTGAGAAAGCAAGCTGGTGCTAAGCAGAAAACCTTCTCCCTGTAGACCACCCAACTGAAAGCTGGGGAAAGCTGCGCTGCATGCAGCTGTATGGGAGACAGAAGTCATCAGCAGTGAAAACAGTGGACACTGGAAACCTGAAGTGTGACCAGACAGGCCAAATGACTGAATGGGTGCAATAGTGGCATGTCTGCTCTTGGGGAAACCAACTGTTTCCTAATTCAATTGAGATCCTGCTCTATGACAAGGAATACATGCCTGGTACTGAAAAAAAAAAAAAAAAAAAAAAAAAAAAAAAAAACTAATCAAACGCTTATGCCAGAGGAGGTCATGAGCCTTAAGTGTATAAATCATGCTCTTGTATGACTAAATGTATATATTATTCCCACCAAACTGCCCTGAAAGCACTACACCTAATGTTCATATTCACATATTAGTCCTACTCTCACTTCTGTTTAGAGAAGCTTCTCTTTTCAGATGGTGGTGACCACTGGTATGACCCAAAAGGCAATATATATAGTGCTGAAAAGAAGGGATGGAGGAGTACCCAGCACTGAAACATCTCTACCACATCCTCCAAAGCTTAGGTTCCATTGTGGAAGAGGGGGCAGAAAGAATATAAGAGCCAAAGGAAAGGTATGACTCCTTATAATGCAACTGTCTAGACAGAAATTGGCCTCTATATCCACAACCTCACAGTGCCTAGCAATACCTTCACGAAACCCTCCTAATAGGAGAAAACGTTGATGACATCAATTTAAAGTAGAGACTAATGGAGAGAGGGAGGAGATATGATGGAGAGTGGAGTTCTGAAGAGGAATTGGGGAAGGGGAGGGAAATATCATGGTTTATTGTCTGCAAGTATAGAAGTTGTCAAAAAAAAAAAACTTAAATCAAAAGCTGCAAAATGAGAAGAGGAAGGTCACTCTATAAAGAGAATGACAATTCTAAGTATATCTGCATGTCATCATAGAGCACCCTAGTAGATAAATCATATGTAATGGGCACAAAGGAAACATAGACTACAATACAGTAATTGCAGAGGACTTTGACTTCCCACTATAGGCAACAGAATGATCATCCAGACAAAAATAAGGCAGACACTGCACAGTTAAATGTCACCCTAGGCCAGTTGGCTGCACTGGGCATTTACAGAATAGTCTATCCAAAGGTACAAGAAATATATTCTTCTCAAAGCACATAAAAAATTCTCTTAAATAGTTCACAGAGAAGGTCACAAAACAAATGTCAATAAATTGTGAATAACAAAGTAGCATTGTGGGCTGGAGTGGTGGTTAAGGTGCTTGCCTGCTAAGCCTAATGACCTGGGTTTATTCCCCAATATCCATATAAACCTACATGCACAAAAAATAGACAAAATTAGTGATACATACAACTTAGCATTGTTGTGGCATGAATTAATAGAAAATCTGAAAAGATCAATAATGAATTATCTAAAATTCATCAATAGTGTGAGGAAACAGTGGATCTTGCAAGCTAAAAAGTGAACTATGATGGAAAAATGTACCAAACAGTGTAATGATGGCACATAAGTTATGGGGGTAATCAACTCCTATCTGATTTGATATGAGAGCCTATCAGTGGGAGAAAACTCATACCTCATACTGAGAAACAAAGTCAAAACCCTATGGCTTGGAACATCACATATCCTAGTGTGCAGTTTTCACTGTTCATTGGCTAAAAGAAGAGATTATGCCTATCAAAATCCTTCTAAAATGTGTATGTTTATGTCTTTTGATCAAATCTTACTCTTTGGTAAGAGAATCTGCTTTTTACAGATTGTGGTGAATACAAGGAAGAACCAAGACTTGTTACAATAGTGCCTAGTACTGGATGCCTCATCTCTACCACACTTGCCTGCCAGATCCCAGGAAATTACAGCAGAAGTTGTGGATAAAATGTGACTGCAACTATCCCTGGTAGCCAGATTATAAGGGGGTAAACACTAGCAGATGGTGATAGACACTGAGAAGGCTCAAAGCTCATCGATACAGAAAATAAGAGGCTGCTGAAAGCTCAACACTAGAAGAGACTTTTAACACCTCTCCAAAGGCTCAAGGAACATTGTGAAAGTAGGCACAGCAAGAGTATAAAAGCCACAGTGTGGGAAGGGACACTGTGAGCCACTGCCCTCCTTACATTAACTGATTGCTACATACATGACTACTGTGGTTACCCGTGCCCCTACTGAAAAGGTCCCTCAGTAGAATGGGTGAGGCAAGGGAATATGGCCAATTATCGGTATGTTCATAACATCCTCAATAAAATGTATTGTAAAAATATAAATGCATTAATGGTTTTATAGTAGAAAAATCTCAAAATTTCTGGTATTTCTGAAAAGATGAGCCATTTAGTGGTTCCCAAATGTATGTACACATGGTGAAAAACAGACTATACCAGCATGATAACAAGTAAATACATGTCCTTAACCCATAAAAGAAAAAAAAAAAAAAAAACCTGTTCCCAAAGAAGACATTGAACTAAATGATTTCTTTCCCAAATTCAACTATCATACCAATTAGTCTACCATTCTGCATATGACATTGTCATTGGATTCATGACTGCACAGACACTGTCATTACTTTCATAGAACTTCATATTTGACCTGTATGTATTCTGCCATGGATGACAGAGGAGAGCATGAGGCCTTCATCCTGCCCCTAGTCCAACCCCAAAGAGTTATTGGCAGTTCATGGTTGCTGGGGAGAACTGGAGAGATTTTCTGCAGTGGTAAAACCATTGGTACCTTGCATGTACCCTGGTGAATAATCACCCACTCATGCAGGCAATCTCTCTCTCTCTCTCCCTCTCTCTCTCTCTCTCTCTCTCTCACACACACACACACACACAGAGAGAGAGAGAGATGGGGGAATAATCATAAAATCAGTTGAGAAACTAGTTGGAAAAATACATTTAGTGAAAGTGGGACAGGGATGGGGAACAAGAAAAAGCAATAGGAAAAGTTTATGATCAAAATACATTATATATTGTCAATAAAATGGAAGGTCTAAGTATAAGAAAGACTAAATATCAAAATTTGTGTTAAGTGTATAAATATATCTATGGAAATAATATTCCACAAAATTGAAAACAATGAAATTCTTCAAAACTTACTATATGAGGCCATTATTACTCTGACACCAATACCAATTAGTAATACAGTCACAACTACAAAACAAAGCTGTAGGCACATAATCTTTATGAATATGTGGGCATATCCTCAACAACAGCAAAAAATATTATATATACCCCATGAATGCATGGTTCATTCAACAACAGTGAATAAATAAATTCTACCTACAAATTCAACACAGTAAAGAAAACAATTGTATGATAATCTGAAGAAATTCAGAAAAAAATTAGATAACAGTCAACGTTGCTTCATGATAAAAACTGAAAAAAAAAGTATGCACTAAAGAAACATATGGCTTGTATAACAAGCTAACCACACACTGTGTGGAGAAAAGCTGAAAGCTTTCTAAAGTCTGGAAAAGAAAAGGATGTTTACTTTCACCTCTTTTTTTTCCAACATGCTACTAAACTGCTAGCCAAAACAATCAGGAAAGAGAAATTTTGAAAAAAGGCATTCTAACTGAAATTTAGAAAGGCAGATTGTTGCTATCAAATTTAAAAAGCAATAGACCTTCCACCAAAAATCTATCAAAACCAATAAGTAATTCACCAACGTCTCAGGATACAATTTTGACATATAAAACTCCACAGCGTTGCTACATTCCTATGGTGATTTATCTCAAAAAGGCTACCCTATATTCAATAGCTATAAAATAATTACAAATGTATAATTAAGAGGTAGGAAATTGTTGTGTTGAAAACTTTAAATGTTATTCATAGAATTTTATGTGCACAAAACTATAAAGATATCCCTTGTTGTTGGATTAGAGAAAATAATATTGTTAACATGTCTATTCTACAAAAATAATGAAAAGATTCATTATAAACCCTATCAAAACACCAATGATATTTTTTGTTAATTAGAAAAACATCCTTATATGTGTGTGGAACTAAAGAAAAACCTGAATCATCAAAAAAATTTTGAAAAAAAGTAGTTAATAAAGAATTATAACAACTGACATCAAAATATACTGCAAAGTTGTAGTAACAAAAATGGCATAGTATAAGCATAAAAAGAAACTTTCAGACAAATGGAATTAAATAATATACTAGTAATTTATATAACTACATCCAACTGATCTTCAGAAAAGTTGATAAAATGTACTGGAGAAAGAAGAGTTTTCAATTAATGATGTTAAATCATTTAGAAGAGTGAAACTACACCCTATCTATTATACATTATAATAATATAACTCAAAATGCATATAAAACTTAAAACTAGTATCTGAAACACTAGTACTACTAGAAGAAAACATAATACCATTGGTATGGGAAAGGATATTTTGGATAAGAATCTTGGGGGGCAGAAAAAACAAAATAACTGAATGACATATCATTAGACTAAAAAGTTCTGTATAGCAAAGGATATAAACAAGTGAAGATGCATCCTACAAACTTAGAGGACATAGTCTGCCAACTATTTCCCTGTCCATGGATTAATACCCAGAATGTATAATGAACAAAAAAATCTCAAAAACATTTAAGAATAAAACAAATTTTAAAAAGCAAGGTGGACAATTATGTAGAAAAGACAAAAAGGCAAAAAAAGTGTTCAATTTCACAAATAATCAAAGAAGTGCAAGTCAAAACCAGGATGAAATAACACTTGACTGAGCAAAACTGATGCTGTAAAAATAACGCTAGATGAAAGTGCTGGGGAGGAAGTGGAATGCACATCACTGGTGGGGATACACATTTGTATAGCAGTTGTGAATAGCAGTATGTCGTTTGTACAAAACACAAAACCAGCAATCCCACCACTGGGTAAAGATATCAAAAGAGATGCAATCAGTACATTGAGGAGATATCTATACCCCAGTTCATGCAACTGTGCTCACATTTACCAAGAAATGGAAACAAATAATGTGTCCTTTGAGTATTGAATTGTTAAGAAAATTAGGATTTTTGTATACTTGAGTCTAATCAAGTCTAAAACAAAATGGGGTCTTGTCATCTGAGAAAACATGGATGGAATTTGGGATCACTGTGTTAAGAGACATAAGCCTAGAACAGAAAGACAGGCTCCAAGATCTATAGCACACAGAAAGGGGAAATTTGATCAGTGAGTATCAAATTGTAATTAGATTGGATAAAGAATTGTACAATGATAATATGCTGTGCATCTTTTAAAAACTAAAAAAAAAAACAAAGAAATTGAATGCTTATATCATAAAGATAATTGAGCAAAATTTAAAATAAAATGTTGGAGGGGATAGATATGTCAACTATGATAGATAATTTTGACATTACACAATACATATGGGTATTGAAATATCATATGGAATCCCATGAATATGTATAATACTTATGTGTCATTTTAAATGTTTACAAAGATGAAAATAAAAGTGCTAGTGTGAATGAATGCTTACTTTCAAAATTAAAATTAAAACAGCAATACACTACTATTACATGCAATTTAAATTATAGGTATTTATAGTTATTAAAAATCTTAAATAATAATCCATATTATCCAAATATGCTAGAAGGTTGTAGTATGTAACATATTATCTGTGTATATGTTACACAATATTCTAACATATTCCATAGTATTTCTATATATACATTGCTGTATGCCTAAAGGTTTATATATTGTCACATATTATAATTACAGGATAGTTTCTGTTTTTGTTTTTAGGTATAGAACACAGTGAAAACTAGCACATTTAAGGTGCCACAAATAAAACTCAAAATTAATTATTAAATTCAACTAAGTATTTTTTCATCTTTCTAGCCTTAAACTCATCTCCTTGCCTCAACCTCCTGGATGCTGAGATTACAGGTGTGCCCAACCACATAGTGTTTCATTTTCTTACTTTAGAAAGGGCATAGATGCTTTAGCAGTTAAGGTACTTGCCTGAGAAGCCTAAGGACCTGAGTTCAACTCCCAAATACCCATATAAGCCAGATACACAAGGTGGCACAAGCATCTAGAATTCATTTGCCGTGGCTGGAGGCCCTGGCATACCTATTCTCTCTCTCTATCTAACTGTCTCTTTCTCTCTCTGCTACCCCACTTTCTTTCAAATAAATAAATAAATAAAAATGTTTTTATATTTTTAAATGTTTTTCTTATTTATTTATTTATATGAGAGTGACAGACAGTGAGAGAAAGAGGCAGATAGAGAGAAAGAGAGAATGGGTGCACCAGGGAGCATGCAACACTTTGTGCATCTGGCTTACGGGGGTCCTCCAGCCTCGAACCGGGGTCCTTAGGCTTCACAGGCAAGCACTTAACTGATAAGCCATCTTTCCAGCCCTATAGTTATTTTTTAAAGAAAAAAATACCTTCATATGATGTGAAAGTTTTAAAATTTATGGCAAAAGTACTGAGACTATGTGGAGGATGTATTCATGCTAAGGAGCAAAAGAGCCAGGACACTAGCTCTACTCATTCAATGTAAACCTGGAATAAATAAAAATTAAAAATATTTAAAATAAAAATCAGATATGCTATTAAGTGTTCATTTACTCTTATATTTAACATCATAAAATGAACAGTTTCCATGCATTAATAGTATTTAAAGATGATTTTAAGGACCATAAAATTTCCTAACCCATAGGCACTGATTGAGTCCATCATGAAACCACAGTGATTACCATAACCTCCACTGAGGAAGTCCCCCAGGATAAGATTTTGTGTGTGTGTGTGTGTGTGTGTGTGTGTGTGTGTGTGTGTGTATAAATTTTTAAAATATTGAACATGTTCAAGTACATGACTAAATTGATACAAGAGCTCAGCCTATCCAGAAATCACAATTGTAACATTCATAGATTTTCTGTAAGCTTCTCCAATAACCTTAATATATTCATGATTTTAAATTATACTAAAAGTTTGTTTCCTCATGAGACAGATATTCTTTACATAAAGTATCAACATTAAGAACTTTTGAGTTGCAGTCAATGAAAAGTCAGTAAGAAAGCACTACTCAAAGGAGACTTGATTTTTAAATGATCTGTAGCCCTAGAGCTTTGTTCAAACTCATATCTCAGAATAGTGCCAAATTACTACATGGTATGAACTGTTGTTTTGTAGAAGATAAGTCTGAGATAAATCGTTAGGGCCTGAATTAAGGCTGTGACAATGGTGAAACACAAAAGAGAAGTCAAGTTTAAAGATGTTAGAACAACAGGATCTTTCTCCTTCTAAGAATCAGCAAATTAAGACTTCCTTGTATGCTCCATCAACAGATCTGACAATTCCTCCAGCATGATTAGCCTTGTGCATGGACTGCTGACGTAGCATTGAGATCAAGTAAATTATTATTCCTCAATATGTCTATGATTTTCAGTGTGTAGGCCCTTTTTATTCATTTTTTCCCCTTTTAGATAACAAAAGACCAAGGGATTTACTTTGTCAAGGCTATAACCATCTTTCCACTCATCTCCAGCCATGCTGAATACATTCTAATTGACAAATTATCAATTTGGACATGAATTTTCATATCCTACAGTCCTCATACAGGAATGTGGTACAAGTCTAGGTCATTTATTATTTTTTGTAGTTTATTTCTAAAAGTGTCTGTACAAATCTTTCAAAGTAGAAATTCTTATAAATTATGATTTCTTTGAACAGTAAATGATTTTAATATGTTCTATTTTATATATAATTTTGTATTTTTATTATTTAAAAAAACAAGTGGTTTCAATTGTATAACATTACAAGAACATTACAAAAATATTAAATGGTGTCTCAGAGGAACTTACTGAAATATTGTTGAACTTGTTTCTTTCCTCAGCAGGGCTGGAATTTACTTGGGATTCCTTCTTAAGAGCTATGTCATTTTCTTGTCTTTTATACAGAAAGATATCTAATATATTTAACTTTTCAATAATTAATATGGTTTACTATTGTAACTTCTATAAGTAAAAAGGCAACAATAAAACATTAAACAATATATGATATGAGCCTATTGGTGTAGGTTTCTTATGTTTATCATCAAAATGTGGAACTGCTATTTCAGGTATATATACAATATCACAAGTGTAAGCTTACATCTCCAAATGTCAGCAATGAATGTACACTAGAGTACATACCTTGTTAGATATATGCCCATCTTAAAATCATTTTTGGGGGTGGAGGCAGCACAAAGTGTGTAGGCTCAAAGTGTGCTGGCTCCTCCCAGCTCCCTGGAAAGGGTTCCCAGTGCCAGATGGTGTTCAGGAAGGTATGGCTCAGAGTGAGTAAACCAGACCCCAGTTTCCCAGCTCTTCCCAATTCCCTAGTCTGGGTTCCCTGCACCAGATGGTATGTGGGTGGGTGGGCACTGTACAAAGTGATCAGACCCTATCCCTGTTCCCTGGATGCTCCCAGTTCCCTGGTCCTGCTAGGTCCCATTGTGCCTTGTTTGGGGAGGCCTGGCCACTGTGCAGGCTGTGGAATCAGGCCTTTTGCTCTGCTATCCCCACTGACTACTGACTACCAACAGCCCTGTTCACCTGAGAGTCAGAGGGTACAGGGGCCAAAGGACAAAAGCTTTCTTCCTCCTCAATAAAATAGTCTCCCTAAACTCAAAAAAGCCAATGAAAGCCAGAAAATGGAAAGTTCTCCACCAAGGATTCCTAGTCCTACAATGAAAGCCTCCAAATAAATCATAGAGAAATCAACAGAAATTAATTCTCAAAATTGAAACACAGCAACTAGTGAGACCCAAACCAAAAGAATCACTGAACTGGATGCAAACAATCAAAGAACCAACAATCATACCAATGAAATTGAACAAAATCATCTCTTAAAGCATTTGGCTTTTGACAGTAGCTTTAATTTGATTGAAGAAAATGTTGGAACCCTAAAAAGAGATGTGAATAAATTGACAGTGAGGCAAGAAATGGAAGATCTCAACAACTGATTGGTAAGCTTAATGAAACTTGGTCATATACAAGAATGAATTCCAGGAAGCATTGAGAAAATCAGAACTAGAACTGAGATCATACCTCAAAAAAGAGATGTACATGATGTAAAATAACACAACAAAGGGCAAAAAATCAAATAGAAATTATAAAACACCTCTCTAGACCCCCTCACAAAGAGTGTTACTCATGAGAAAGGCAGAATCTCCATCCTGGAAAACAAGACAGAAGAAATTGATCAGGAGGCCAAAAACTTCACTAAGTTCAAAACATCAAGTGAACAGAATGCAAGGGAACTGTGGAATACCCTAAAATGACCATATATCTGCATCATGGGTATACCAGAATGACAGGAAATCCAGGCCAGAGACATAGAGAACTTTTTAACAAAATTATTGAGTAAAATTTCATGATTATCTCAAAAGAGAGACCCATCCATGTACAATAAGCACACATAACACCAAGCAAGACCAAAGAAGAAACTCTCCAGTTAAAATTCTTACACACACACACACACACACACACACACACACACACACACACAGTGTTAAAAGCAGCAACAGAGAAACAACTCACAACATACAATGGAAATTCCATCAGAATATCATCAGATTTCTTTATGGAAACCCTAAAAGCCATAAGGGGCTGGAATGGAATGCTTTAAACTATAAAGAGCTATGGTTTTCAAACCAAGATACTCTACCCAGCAAAAGTATCCCTCATAATAGATAGTGAAAGGAAAACTTTCCATGAAAAACATCAATTCTAAATTATATGAACACAAAGCCAAACCCATAGAGCATACATGAGGGAATACTCCACACAGAACAGTCAAACAACCAATCTCAACAGCAAGCAAGAAGATTGCAATAACACACAAGAAAGCACCAAACCCCATAAAACCCCTCATCATGGCAGGGGTTAATTCAAACCTCACCAATCGAAATACACAGGTTATTAGAATGGATCAACAAACTAAACCCTTCAATCTCCTGTCTTTAAGAAACCCACCTCATAACTAAAGATAACACCTCCTTAGAGTGAAAGGTTTGAAAATGATACTAAGCAAATGTAAATAAAAACAAGCAGGTATTACTATATTAATATCTGATAAAATATACTTCAATCAAAAAGTACCCAAAAGGAAAAAGAAGGTCATTTCTTACTAATCAATGGAATGATCCAAAATGAGCACATCACAATCGTAAATATATATGTGCCAAACACAGGTGAACCACACTTTATAAAACAAAACCTACTTGACAACAAAACAAAAATAAACACCAACACCATCATAGTCAGAGACTATAATACTCCACTACCATCAAAAGACAGATCATCCAAGCAGAAAATCAACAGGGAAATAATAGAGCTCAACAACATCCTAGATCAACTAGACCTAACAGACATCTACAGAACTTTCCAGCCCAACTCTACAGAATACACATTCTTCTCAGCAGCCCATGGAACCTTCTCCAAAATTCACCATATATTAGGCCATAAAGTGTGTCTTCATAAAGTCAGGAAAACTGAAGTAACTTCCTGCATCATATCAGATTACAATGCTTTAAAGCTAGAAATTAACAGCAAGAGACACATTAGGAATTCCACCAGCTCCTGGAAACTAAAGAACACACTTTTAAAAAATGAATGAGTCAATACCATCCACTTAAGTCCTTCCCTCTCCTCCCTCCCTTATAGCCTTTTACCAGTTTACTGGCTTCTGGTACCAATTTTTGGTCCCAGTTCACATACAAGTCTATACATTTGTTGCTAGGATTCACATATGAGAGAGAACATGTGACGTTTGGCTTTCTGAGCCTGGGTTACCTCACTTAGTATAATCATCTTTCCAGTTCCATAGCCCATTTTTAACTGGGTTGTTTGCTTTCTTACTGTTCTGTTTTTTTAGTTCTTTGTATATTCTGGCTGTTAATCCTTTGGTATTTTAATGGGGATTGCATTAAATGTGTAGATTGCTCTGGTAAGATTGACATTTTCACAATATTGATTCTTCCAATCCAAGAATATGGGATGTCTTTCCATTTCCTTGTGTCTTCTGAAATTTCTCACTTGAGTGTTTTAAAGTTCTCATTGTAGAGATCCTTCACTTCCTTGGTTAGGTTTATTCCAAGGTACTTTTTTTTTTTTTTTTTTTTTTTTTTTGAGGCAATTGTGAATGGGAGAGTGTCCCTGATTTTATCCTATGCATGTTTGTTGTTAGTATATAGAAAAGCTACTGATTTCTGTGTGTTTATTTTGTATCCTGCTATATTGCTAAAAGTGTTTCTCAGCTCTAACTGTTTGCTGGTAGAGTCTTTAGGTTCTTTTATGTATAGAATCCTATCTGCAAATAAGGATAACTTGATCTCTTCCCTTATAATTTGTATCACTTTTATGAGAGTGTCTTGCTCTATTGCTATAGCTAAGACTTCCAGTACTATATTAAATAAAAGTGGGGAAATTGGACACCATTGCCTTGTTCCTGAATTTAGTGGAAAAGTTTCAATTTTTTCCCCATTTAGTATTACATTGGCTGTAGGTTTGTCATAAATAGCTTTTAAATGTTGAGGTATGTTCCTTCTATTCCCAGTTTCTGTAATACTTTTACCATGAAGGGATGTTGGATTTTATCAAATGCCTTTTCTGCATCTATTGAGATGATCATATGATTTTTGTCCTTCACACCATTTATATGGTGTATTACACTTATCAATTTCCATATGTTGAACCATCCCTGCATCTGTAGGATAAAGCCTACTTGGTTGGGGTGAATAAGCTTTCTTATATACTCTTGTATTCTGTTTGCCAATATTTTGTTGAGAATTTTTGCATCTATGTTCATGAGGGAGATTGGTCTGTAATTTTCTTTTCTTTTTTGTTCTGTCTTTTGGTTTTGGTATCAGGGTGATGCTGGCTTCATAGAAGGAGTATGGTAGAATACATTCCATTTCTATTTTATGGAAAAGTTTGAGAAGCAGTGGTATTCATTCTTCCATGAAGCTCTGGTAAAATTCACCAGTGAATCCATGTGGCTCTGTACTTTTTTTAGTTGGCAGACTTTTTATAACTGCTTGGATCTCCATACTTGTTATAGGTTATTTAAATGGTTTATCTCATCTTGATTTAATTTTGGTAGGTCATATTAATCAAGGAAATAATCCATTTCTTTCAGATTTTCAAACTAAGAGGCATATATTCTTAATTTGTGTCCATATGATTTTCTGAATTTCTTTGGTATCTATTGTAATGGTGCCTTTTTCACCTCTAATTTTACTAACTTTTGTCTTTTCTCTCTTTCTTCTGTTCAGATTTGCTATCCTTGTTTATCCTTTCAAAGAACCAACTCTTTGTTTCATTGATTCATTTGATTGTTGTTTTGGCTTCTATTTCATTAATTTCTGCCTCAATCTTTATTATTTCTTCCCATCTACTGATTTTTGGTTTGCCTTATTCTTCTCTTTCCAAGACCTTAAGGTGAAGCATTAAATTGTTTACTTGTGAAGTCTCTAATTTCTTAATATAGGCACTTAGAGCTATATATTTCCCTTTTAGGACTGCCTTCATTGTGCCCAAAGGTTTTGGTATGTTGGAGTCTCATCACCATTTGATTCTATGAATTTATTGATTTCCTTTATTGATTTCTTCAATGACCCATTCATCATTTGATAGTGCACTATTTAGTCTTCATGAATTTCTGTATGCTCTGTAGTTTTCTTGTTACTGATTTGTAGTTTAATCCCATTGTGGTCAGATAGCATACAAGGGATAATTTCAATTTTCCTTTATTTCTTAAGATTTGATTTGTGTCCTAATATATGGTCTTTTTTAGAGAATGTTCCATGTGCTGCTGTGAAAAATGTATATTCTGTAGCATTTTGATGAAATGTTCTATATAGATCTGTTAGGTCCATTTGTTCCATGGCATTATTTAATCCAGATGTCTCTCTGTTTATTTTTTACTGGGATGACCTGTCAAGTGATGACAGTGGGGTATTGAAGTCACCCACTACAACTGTGTTTGGAGTTATCTCTGACCTTAAGTCTAATAGTGTTTGTTTTATGAAATTGGGAGCCCCCATGTGAAGAGCATATATGTTTAGCATTGTAATGTCCTCCTGTTGGAGTGTTCCTTTAATCAGTATAAAATGACCTTCTTTATCTTTCCTCACTAATTTTGGTTTGAAATATATCCTGTCAGATATTAGGATAACAACCCAAGCTTATTTCAAAGGCTCATTGGTGTGAAATACCATTTTCCATCCTTTGACCCTAAGAAGGTGTCTATCTTTTATTGAAAGGTGAGTTTTCTGTAGGAAACAGATGGCAGTATCCTGCCTTTAATCCAGTCTGCAAGCCTATGCCTTTTGGTTGGGGCATTGAGGCCATTTATATTAAGAGTTATTATTGAAAGGTATGTATTTGTTCTCGCCATTCTTCTTATTTTGTAGTGCTTGCTGTTTTCCCTTTACTCACTTGTTTTAATTGTTATTTAAGTTTTTTTTTCCTGTTTCCTCCTGTGTGAGTTTTGCTTTCTCTTCAGCATGAAGGATTCCTTCAAGTATTTTCTGTAGAGCTTGTTTAGTTGTCATACATTCCTTTAGCCTGTTTTTGTTGTGCAATGTCATTTCTCCATCAATTTGGATAGGTAGCTTCGCAGGATAAAGTAATTTTGGTTGACAGTTTTTATTGTTCAGAACTTAGAATACATCACTCCAAGCCCTTCTGACTTTTAAAGTTTGTGTTGAGTAATCTGCTTTGATCCTGATGGGCTTGACTTTGAAGGTCACTTGCTTTTTCTCTCTAACTGCTTTCAATATATTTTCTTTGGTTTGTGTGTTTAGTAGTTTAATTATAACATGGTGAGAATAGGATCTTTCTAAGTTTTGTCTGTTTGGTGTTCTAAAAGCTTCTTGTATCTACACTGGCATTTCTTTCCCAACTTGGGGAAAATTTTCTTCTATGATTTTGTGGAAAACACCTACTAAGCCTCTGGATTGAAATTCTTCCCCTTCTGCTATACCATGAATTCTTAAGTTTGATGTTTTCATAGTATACCACATATCTTGGAATTTCCATCCATACCTTTCTATTAGCTTGTCATTCTGTTTGGTTTCTCCTGCTGCTCCATTGTGTCTAAGAAAAATCTATACTCCTGCCCTTTTCAGGATAGTGTATTTTGTTATGGTTTTGCTTAAATCCCTCCCTGGGCTAGTTTGGCATGTCTCCTATGCCACCATCTTACCCCAATGTGTCTGATTTAAATTCTATTTCATGTAATTTTGGCTATTTCCACTTTCTTTTGGATTTCATTTGCATGGAATATTTTATTCCAGCCTTTCACTTAACCAGAGGCTGATACTTCTTGAGTGGACTGATCTTCTTATAAGCAGGGTACTTCTGGCTCTTTTCTCTTTTGGAATTTCTTAATCTGCTCAGAAACCCCATGTCTTTTTATTACATTACTTAATCCAATCCTACTTAAGGGAATTATCAATGCATATTATTTTCCATAGGCCACTTTCTAGTGCTATTAATAATGTTGTCCTTCCTTCTTGTTTTTTACATTTTCCTTTTTGGTTCAGAAATTTACTCCTATAGTAAATTTTGAAACCTTGCTTGTTGGTCTTTTTCTATGGGCTTATTATTGATTTTTGCCTTCTTGGTACCATGAGGCTTATAAATGATCTCTTGGCTTTAACAAGCTATTCTGAAATGATAAAAAATGTAATATCATGAATATATTTAAAATATACACTAAATACAAATTTGATTACATTCAGAAATATAGTCAATTCTTAATACCTTTAAAATTTTTAAGTCACATGTACATTTCATTTCTTATTAGAGTATGAAGCAATTATTACTTTAATTGCTATATTTAGTTTCTATGGTAAACTATGAATGGCTTATTCTCTTTTTTAAATTTATTATTTATTTTATTAGTTATGCTCATAATGTGAATACATTCATGTTGTTGCCCTTGATAACCTCCTACCTCTGCCTCTTGAGTGCTGGGATTAAAGCTATGCACCACTTCCACCTTCATGTCTTATTACAATATGCCTTCAAGCCCATTTGTTTAAGTTAAATCATACTGGTGACTTTTAATATTTAACCACCTAGATAATTTTATTGTTTCGTAGGTTTGTGAATTTTTCTGTCATGCACACTTTGTACAAACGTCCTATTCCATTGGCATTATCAAGTCCTTCTTGAACACCAATAAATCAATATTTACTCTTTTATACTTGTGATGGTTAAGTTTGTGTCAACTTGATTTGTTTAGGAATCCACAGACATTCCTCATAAGTGTGTCTCTGAGGCTGCCTCTAGGAAGGATTAACTAAAGGAAGAATCCTTCCCTCAGGGGGAAGCCCTTCCCCCAGAGTGGGCAGCCCAGAGTGGGTGGCCCCTCTTGGAGGAGGGGGCTGGTTGATAAAAAGGAGCTCTGGGAAGAAAGGCTCTCTCTCCCACCTGGCTGCTGGTGCTGCTTGCCACTGGGTGCTTGCTGCTTGGTGTTTTCCGCTTGGTACTTGCTGCTTGGTGTTGCTGCTCTCCAGTGTGGACTGAAGACCAGGGTGGACTGAAGAGCAGTGTCTCTCCAGGAAGCCTCCAGGCCTTCAGTGCCGGATTGGGACTGCTGAGGCCTCTAGCCTCGTGGACTGAGCAGCTACCGGGTTTCTTGACTCTCGGACCTGCAACTTGCTATTGATGGACTGTGTAAACTAATCCAATAAATTCCCTTTTAATACAATTCATTCTATCCATTCTGTTCCTCTAGAGAACCCTGACTAATACAATACTTTTCCACAATGCTTGTAAGTATTTAGCATTTTCACTTTTTCTAATTTTCACAAACTCTATATATGTTTGTTTTCATTTAGCCTGTGTTTGAGCTCAGTTATTCTTTGTTCTGCCCAATCCATTCTTTCTTCAATATCTTCTGCCACATTTCAAATTTCCTCAGTGTACTGTTTGATTTCCAAAATTGTTTTCATACACATTTAAGCACCTCTTTTAGAGTACTGAAAAATTTCTCCCACTTTTTTGATTTGTTAAGTTTCTTAAATAAGTCTATTTGAAACCTTATTCCAAGAGCTTGCAGGTGTCACCTGCCACATGATCAGTTTCTGTCAGTCTATGATACTCATAAGATGAGGGTAAGGCTTATCTAATGAATATAAGAACATCATGCTTGTTGGCTTATGTTGCCATCTAATATTCAAGAATTATATGCTTCTTTTAGGCTCCACATTTTGACTTTTTGCTTCTATTATTATTATTATATTATTATAAATAGCTTGATTATTTTCTCTGACTCTGTGAAGGATTTCACTATTTTAGCTGTAGGTGGCACAATGAATGCAGATTAACTCTGAGTCAGCTATTGGTGTGTTGTTCATGTCAGCATTAGAGGGTACTCCAGTCCAGATTTACATCTAACCCATGATTGGTATTACTTCAGTTAGCTTTTTTAAAAAAATCAAGCCATTGTTTAAAGATTTTTTTTTTTATTTGAGACAGAGAGAGTGTCAGAGAGAGAGAGAGAGTAAGAGCAAGTGAATGAATGGGCATGCCAGGGCCTCTAGCCACTGCAAATGAACTCCAGGCACATGTGCTGCCATGTGTGTCTGGGTAATGTGGAACCTGGAGAATCAAACCTGGTTTCTTAGGCTTCACAGGTATATGTCTTAACTGTTAAGCCATCTCTCTAGCCCTAAGTTAGCTTTTTATCACTCTGGCCAAACTACTTGAAAGAAATAAGTTAAGGGTGGAAGGGTCTATTTTGGCTTGTGTTTTCAAAAGCTTAGTTTATACCCACTTGACCCTATGTATTTGTGTCAACTATCATAGTGGCAGAAAATGTGACAGAGATACTTCTTTACCTTAATATGGACAGAAAGATGAATTTTGCCCAGGAACAAGATATTTGCAATAATTGTGCTTGTAATTACTCCACCTAGGTTATATGTTCTAAATCTTCCACAAACACTTAGAATAATATCCCATCTTCCAGACCTTGGATTTAACCTGCACGTATGTTCAGGACATTTTTATTCTAATTATAACAGATATAGACCTTAATGACTTGAATACACACCAAAATAGGGTCAAGGTGTTTACAAAACCGTCATCCACATTCATGGCTTGTCATCCAGCCCCAGGTTCCTATGAAGGTCATGATTCATACTTCTCTTTTCATTTCCCTCAAGGACAATATTTTCCATATTGCCTTGCCTGAAGTTATCAAAAGAATGGTGGGGGCATTCCCATGGTTGTCAAGGTTACAATGATAGCTGACAACCCAAATTTTCCAATTATTGAACAAATTGCACAATTGAAGGCTAGGGCCAAAGAATGCACTGTTATGGTCTGCATGCTACTAAGGTGGAACTGTGGCTTGAGACCTTTGCATATAGCCTCAGGTTATGCTGGTCAGGACAGGACACAAGTTCAATTGGCGAAAGCTCATGATCCTCATTTGGAACCTTGGTATAGTAAAGGTCTATTTGCAGATACTGTTTGAGGAACAGAAACTTTATTTGCCTGATATTAGGTTTGCAAGTCTGGCACAGAATTCAGAGCTCATTTTCCACCCCTCCTGCGCACTAGCTTGAGCCTGGCTCCTTGTTTTCTGCCCATGTTTGGAAGGGTGGTGGAAGCAGTCCTTTGGAAATTCAAGCTGACTGCAAGCCAAGCACACCAGCATCACACAGCTGTAGATTCCTGCATAGTTTTAGACAGTGTGTCAGGCCCATGTACGCTGTACTTTTTTATACTGGCTTTTTCTTAATATTAGGACAAATATAGAGGCTCTTTCTCCAAGCTGTATGCTGAGTATAAAGATCCATGTGCTGTACTTGGGTCTAGGTCTCACTCTGAAATTGATCTCCGAAGCAAAGTTCTCTGTTTTCTTTCCTGTCACACTCCTGACTGGGTGGAGTTCTGTCTCTCATTCTGATCTCTAGGTTGAAGAATAGATGGTAGAAACAGTAACTTTGCTACCAGACCTGAGAGGTCCAGAGGCTTAATCTGCAAATATTGACCTTGGGGCAGGAATGATGGGGCCCTGTTTGCAACTGGGTTTCTCCATAACCAGCCTGGTATTAAGCTTAAATCTAATGAAAGGGCTTAGTTATCTCTTTCCTGAAGTGGTGGAGATCTTCACACTGCTTCTTGAACTGGGGAAGGGTGACATAGGGATCCCTGTCCCTCTAGTATATATTATACAAAAATTAGCAAGGGTAAGTGTTGATTGGTGCATGGATAACTGTTCTAATTGATTTCTCTATAAGGAGATGATCACTGGAACATGTTAGACCCTGGGTTTCACTCAAAGTTTTTATCTTTTTGACATTAGATATTCTAATAGGGATGAGTTAATAACTTTTTGTGATTTCTATTTGTATGTCCAGACAACTAGTGGTGTTATACATTCTTTTTATTCACCTTTTAGTGGCCATTTGAATGTCACCTTTTGAAATGAATGTCTACTAAGGCCATTTTCCCATTCTTTAATAAAATTTTATTTTAGTTTTTATTTCAATATTTTGCATATTATTAATATCAATCTCTTAATAGAAGAGCAGTTTATATTTTTCTCTTATTCTTTGTCTCTTCATTCTATTGATTACTTCATTTCAGTACAGATAGAATCCAACTTGTAGTTGGGGATGTCCTTTAATTTCTAATTCTCCTTGTGCCACCGCCCAAGTGTTGGGATTATGTGTAACTCTGTGTGTGTGTGTGTGTGTGTGTGTGTGTGTGTGTGTGTGTGTGTGACTATGTCAGGTGTTTGAGGTACTAGGGTAGAGCCCAGGGCTTTATAAATGCCAAGCAAGTTCAGTACCAGCTGAGCTACATGAGCTATATCCCCAGCCCATGTAACTTGAAAAACTCCCTTCTATTTTAATGAAGAGGATATACAGTTTAATCATATAGTTAAATAGTTAATGAAAGTGCTAAGGCAGTATATGCTGCTCATTGAGAAAATAGTTTTGAAATATTCTGGCTTGCATCAAGCATAAATATTTTAAGAGCCAGGGTTGTCTCCTTTCTTACCCTGTTGAGCACTGCTTTATTCTAAGCAGAACGACTTCAAGCTTTTCGCATATAATCTCTTCCATTGTACGAGATCCCCAGAGATGAGATCATGTTTTATTTATAGTCAATTGTAGCTGCAGTGGTATTTTATTCTGTAACATACACTTTCAAGTGAATGAACTTAATAAAAAAATAGAATTTTTTCATATTTAACTAGTTCTTATGAAGACCAGTGGTGAAAGGATTTATTTGAATTGCTATATTTAAAATAATGACTTTTTGAGCATAACCGCCAATGATGATGTAAGTCAGAATCTTTTTCATCAGAAAGAAAGGTGACAACTCTAATATCCAATGTCCTAAGCTTTTTAGACCCTAATATAATTTCCTTCAAATATTATTTTTCATGAGTTGAGGTGGGAGATTCTGGCTAGTAAGTTGGGCATCTTCTAATTCCTTCTACGTGTTAGCAGATTATATAATTATGTTCAAGGAAAAATATATGCAGTGTTAACATACTTTAGCTGATATATATTAGAAAAATGTTTATTATTTTGTGAAATATTATGAATATTAATTGTTTTTGGACTTTGGGGGGAGGTCCTACTAAAGTGATATAAATATGTATAAGTCCATTGAAATTGTTTAAACCACATACATGTTAAGATGAAAATTGATAGTTAATTTGTGTGTGTATGCATATATATATATATATATATATATATATATATATATATATATATATGCATAGTGATGGATTTCAATTATGTATGCAGACCATATTTTTTGAAAAACTAAAATGAAAGAAAGAATGGTGTATTGAAGCCCACATCAAAATCTCTCATATATTGAATTTTAATATTCCAGGTGAATAGTGTAAAAGTCTTTTAGAATGTATGCTAGATTAAGATTAAAACTATTTTTTGTGGTTTTGATTTTATAGAAAGAAGAAAGAATCATGGAGGAAATAGGTAGATTCTCACTAAGAAATATTTTATTCTGTACATTACTTACTGGAAATGTAGATTGTGTTTCCTAATTTATTTATAGAATTTTGCCTCACATACTTTTTTGTGAGGTAACCTAACAGACTGACATTTTTATGAGAGAGAGAGAGGGAGAGAGAGTAAGATTGGCATGCCAGGGCCTCTAGCCACTGCAGTCAAACTCCAGATATGGGTGGCCCCTTGTGTGTATATGAAACATTGTGCACTTGCATCACTATGAGTCTGGCTGACATGGGACCTGAAAATTCAAACATGAGTCCTTAGGCCTCACAGGCAAGTGCCTTAACCACTTAGCCATCTCTCCCGCCCCACCTCACATACTTTTTCATGGTGCCACGCTTGTTCAAATGAAAGTTTATGTTACCAGCAGGACTTGTCTAAAAATTAAGTGAATTTCATGCAGAAAACAACAAATAAATAAGCTATATTCCATCATCTTCTATGCTTGAAGAGTTAGCTACACTTACATCTATTGTTTGAAAACTCACCTGGAATAGTGTTGGATGTTAGCAGTGTTACTGTTTGTAAGTATATTGCTATAAGGCATATTCTTTATCCAAAAAGAAGAAGTCTAGAAGTCCATTTTAATCATATGAAACACTGAGTTCACACTCTCTGTATGACATATTTTTGGAGCTTAAGCTTGTCACAAGGCTTTTATAAAATTGTGATAGTTCATTCAAACTTTTGTTCATATATTTACAGATGATTCCTGGGTACCTAAGGGATATCTGACATTGAGTTTTGACCTATAAAATATAAAAATTTAAAGTAGATATGAACTCTGTTAACTCACTTCCATATAATTTTAAGATGTCTTTTATCAAGTGAAGACTCAAATTTATAAACCATTTTTAGTTTACACTAATCATTAATTATTCCACAAGAATAGTCATATGTATGTTTATAGCTATTCTTTTGTATATGTGACTGCATTGTGTATACATGTACATGTATGTTCAAGTGTGCAGGTACATTTATATGCACATGTGTACAAAGTCCAGGGTACAATTCCAGGTCTCATTCCTCAGCTGCTGCATGTCATTTTTAGAGACTGAGTCTCATTGGCCTGAAGGTCTCCAGGTAGGCTTGATTAGCTGGTCAGAAAGTCCCTGTCTCCCTCTCACCCATGCTTGGATTACAAGGGTGCTACAAATGATTAGTGTTTATGTGCTTACCATTCCTCTGAGACTTCCAGGATTTTCTATATTTCATTCATATTTTTCTCAGACGCAAACTTGTAAAGCTTAAAGGTTCTATGCTAATTTTACAGAGAAACTGCAGTTGGCAAAGGTTAAGTGGATTGCTACCAGCTATACAGTAAACATCATATACATATTTTTTTTAAATAAGAACAACCAAAGGGAAGAATGCTTTATGAACCAATATAAATTCTTATAAAATTGAAAGATTGAACTATTTGTTTTTCTAAAAAGCTATCTCCATTCCAAATTCCTGCTATCTAGTAACAATCATGACAGATATATGAGCTATCATACTATATTTCTCAGAAGCTTTATTTCTTAATTATATATAAAAAGAGTTCATCTTTGCCTTAAGGTAATTAATTGTCCCTTACATCACTTTTCTTTAAAAATATTTTTCCAGATATGACCATACAATTTATATTACATTTCAAATTTATATTTTAATTCCAATTAACATAGTTTATTTGACTTAAGGCTTCTCTAGAATTGAACTAATATTTTCAAACTGAATTATCTATAATTTTAAGCATATTTTTTCTTTTTATGTATTATGTCATTTCTCTGAAATCTGCATGAACATCCCATTTTCCTAGTACCATTCAATGAGTATACTTCACTTTCAGCAACAAATTACCTTAGCAACATCTTTGAAGTCAACAAACTGTAACTGGTATATCATTTTCTACAGTCTAGTTTTCAGAGCTATTGACTTATACAACAGTCTGGTAGCAGTACTGTGGAATTAAATTACAATGTCTGAAAATCAGGATGTGTGAGTTCCCTAAATATGTTCCTGTCTCAGAATATGCTTTGTCTTTACAAAATCCTGTTCTTTTCCTTAGCAATATTTATAAGGAGATATGCTAAGACACTGATTCAGGTAATGTTGAGTTTAAAGAGTCATTTAGGGAGAACTGATACCTAAAAATTTTGAACTACTTAATCTAAGCCTAAGGATAGTGTGAATTTAATTTAGGTGAATCAGAATACATTGTATTTTTCACTATAAAAGACATGCACAGAATTTCTGATATCCTGTGCCAGAGGTTGTGCGTGTAGGGGGCAGAAAGGTAGCAAGACCAGAGAAGATAGACTACCCCTCCTACTTGAGCCAAGCCACAGCTGAATCCATAAAGGAACTGGGGAGATGAGCAAGAGTGCTGCTTCCATGCTGTTCCTGATAATCAGTGCCAGAGTGTAGGAGACAAACCCTGAGGATGCTCAACACTTATCAAAGTAGAGATCCAGAGTCTCTAAGAGCTCATCAATGAAGCAGACTTAAACTCACCTACCACAGCTCAGGGAATTTTGTAGAAGAGGGGACAGAAAGATTGTAAGAGCCACAGGTTGAGACATCATGCCCAGAGGCATTCAATCACCCCCAAAATAACTGACTATTGTTCCCAAAATGCGTAACTACAACCCCATGGGGAATATCTGCAATCCCACTGAGGAGAGCCCCAGCAGAATGGGGGCAAGGGTGATGAAAAAGAGGGTACTGACACATTATGTATATCCATATGAAACACCTTAATAATAATAATAATAAACATAAAAAGAAAAAAATGGTTAAATAAAATACGGTATGTATGCACATGGAGTTTAATTCAGCAGCCCAGCGAAGAATTAATTTATGTTGTTTGCAGGAAATGGATAGAACTGAAATTATTATGTTTAGTAAAATAAATCAGAACCACAAAATAAATACATGCACATATTTTATTGCATTCTTATATTTTTCATTGTTTCTATTCTAATTAATACCCTTTTAAAATTTCCAAATATGTATGGCTAATAAACAGGAACATACTTGGTTTAAAAATAAGTCAGTAACTATAAGATAATTATACATAATGATGGGATATACTGACATCTTTGATGATATTGCAATTTAAGTTTATGATTATAGCTTAGACATGATTTATTTAAGATTTTGAAGTTTATTTTTCAAATATTTGAGCATATTCAGGATATATTTTCCATGCTGATGTCTAGTTTAATTCTAACCTATTTTAGCGTACACATCATCAAACTTCAATAAATTTGCATGAAATAAGGTATTTCATAGTTTGGCACATATAAAAGAAGTAAATTCCTATAATGAAGAATAATATCATGCTAATTATTTATCAAACTATGAGAAAATATATACAAACTTTAAAATATACCTATAAAATGCACACAAAATGTGTAAACCAAATCAGAATTAGAATGAAAATAGCAAATATGTAATCACAGTGGAAATTTTAATATGCTTTATGATAATTAATAGAATAGTATTTTTTAACTTTTATTTTATTTTTATTTATTTGAGTGAAAAAGAGAGAAAGAGAGGGGAATGAATGAGTGTGCAAGGGCCTCCAGCCACTGTAAATGAACTCCAGATGCATGCATCAACTTGAGCATCTGGCTTATGTGGGTCCTGGTGAGTTGAACTTGGGTCCTTTGGCTTTGCAGGCAAATGCCTTAACTATATCTCCAGCCCTAGGACAGTATTTTTAACAGTATTCTAGTCATGAATTCTTCTACCTAACTGAATTGAGTTGTTAATATATTATATAAATGTAGCGCATAGCTTCCACTTGGCCTTTGTGACTATTTTCACACTCTCTCTTGGACATCTTTCTTAATATAGTTGCCTTCCCATGCTGGCCCAGTTTGAATGCTATTAATTTCAGGGAAATTTTATAGTTCTCACCCTTCCATGACTAAAGAGTGAATTCCATTTAATATTTATTCTGTAACAGCACTATAGTAATGATATTGTATCTAATGAATCTGTACAAAAACACTATGGTGTCAAGAAGCCCATTATATTCCCAAGAAGGTGAGACTTATTTAGGTTGAAAAACTTGCTAAGTTAAGACATTTAGAGAGTAGTAAGGAGAGATTCATACTGAGTATTTATTAATCCAAAGCCCATGTTTGGGAATTCTTTTCTACACTTAATAATGCCTTTCTGACTTGTTTGATATTAACCATTTTAATAGCATGGAATAGAGTCAAATTAGGTCTCTACTTACAGGTTAACAATTGACCCAGTTGTTTGCATTCACTACAGCCTATTTGGAAAAGGACAAAACTCACAAGTACTTTTGTTAGAAACAAGGATTAATACCTATACTTTTGATGTTTTTCTGCCTTCACAAATATGCATATGTGGGGGTACAATATTTTAATTGAATTTACCTCAGTAAGAGCTCTGAAATGTGACATTGTCCAAGGAACTATTCTGGCTCAGTATGTGGTATTTGATATTCTACTTACTGTCTCAGCAAAAGCACCAGGTAAATTTCCACCTAATGATGGAAGAATTCAATGTAGTGTAGAATGTATTTCTTTTAAAGCCTGTAATTTTGTTCTATGGGAAGGCAGGCATTCTCAGCAGGAAACAGGGCCTCCTTAGGAAGAAATCCTCTGAGGGCCAGTAATGCAGGAGGGAGAGACACAATTTCTTTCCTGTAGGATCTTGGGAATAGTTTATTCAGACACGAGTTATTATAGGGAATGACTGGGCAAACTTCTCTTAGCTATAGTTATATTGAAAATATACAAGATATATTTACTTAGTATAGAAAAAAATGGTTCCACAAAAATACTAATTTGTTGGTGCTAAGACTCCCTATGGAGTGGCACAGATAAAAAATATTAACTACCAAATTAGCTAATTTCTGTTTCAAAGCTGTGGTTCAAATGACCATTTAATAAGCTTAATATTTTTTTCAGTAATAACCCACTGATTTTTTTTCAGGACGAAATTAAGTATTAATTTTAAAAGGACAACTAATGCAGCAAAGAATAAAAAGCTTAAATATTAGTACAAACTATGTAACAAAAACTATATTGGAAATCAAAACAACATTAAAATGTCAACCAAGCTATCCTGTCTTAATAAACCAAATAAATGTGTTTTATAGTTTTCTGAAAATTGCAAAATTTAAAGAGCCAATCATGAAGATTTTTTTTTTTTTTTTTTTTTTTTTTGGTTTTCCATGGTAGGGTCTCACTCTAGCTCAGCTCAGGCTGACCTGGAATTCACTACATAATCTCAGGGTGGCCTCGAGCTCTCGGTGATCTTCCTACCTCTGCCTCCTGAGTGCTGGGATTAAAGGGGTGTGCCACCACACCCAGCAAATCATGATTAGATTTTTATAAATATTTCCACTATATGAGGAAAAATTAAATTACAGAGAATGTCAAAGTATGGATAGATAGAGAGATGAAAGATGGATAGATGGATAGATAGATAGATAGATAGATAGATAGATAGATAGATAGATAAAGTGGACAAAAAGAGAGAGAGAAAAAGTGGGAGAGAAAGAGAGACATGACAGGTTCTATACCATGAAGAATTTCCTGTGAAATCATATAATTTTCAGATAGCAGATTTGATCTCATTGCCACTCACAGAATAACTTAGGCAGAGGGAAACTGATCTACATAAATCTCAAAGTTACTGATTGATGAGGCCAGAATTCTAATTTATGCCTTACTAAATTTTCAAACATTACTTGCTCTGGTTGCTGAATAGCTATTTTTTTCTAGGCCTGAAGGAATATGGAAATTAGCACTAGATTGAGTTGGAGGTCAGAGATTGATACTAAGCCCAGCAGAACTCAGGTTCCACTCGGATGATAAAGAAATTTCCAAACTGACATATTAGTATTTCTATTAGAGTGATCATGAACCAGGTGGTGTACTAACTGCCCATTCCAAAGCATCTCTTCAGATTGATCAGTACTTTATCATTCCTTTCTTATGATCACTTCTGGCTGAAGAAGATGCTTTGAAATGCTCTGTATAAAGTCTAATTTGTTTGATGAAAGGCTCTAGATAGAGTAGATCATATGAGTTTATCCCAGCTTGTATGTCTTCTCTATTCTCAATTTTTGAGATGCAAATAAAATTTTTGTTAGCTAAAGGTACTGATGTAGTAATTTATGGATGCATAAGAAAAAAATCTCTCTGAACCATGTTTTGCACATGGGAGCCAAATACTAGCTCCCATTTTTAAAATTAAAGATAGTTACAACTAAGACTTAATTTAAGCAAATGGAATGATTGAAATCCTTCTAATGTTTTCAAGAATGTGTAAGAAAACTCCATGATTAATATTGATGCTCAATCCCAGTTATAAACTTAAAAATAAAAATATTGGGCTGGAGAGATTGCTCAGTGGCTAAGGGGCTTGCCTGCAAAGCCTAAGGACCTGAGATTAATTTCCCAGTAGCCACATAATGCCAGATGTACAAGGTTCATTTGCAGTGGCTAGAGGCCTTGGTGCACCCATTTTCTCTCTTGTTCTATTTGCCTCTTTGTCTTTCTCTCCCCCCTCAAATAAATAAATAAACTATTAAAAAATAAAAATATGTACCCTACATGTTCATAATAATGTTTTATTCTATTATCAGAATAGTTGAGAAAATGGATCCACTTATTAATTCTTTTGATGTTTCAGTGATTCTTAAAGTTTTATCTAGAGCATAGAAATTATCCATTATTTACACATTGTGACTAAATTAGCTAATTGACCATGGCTGATAATTAAATCAGAAGTGGACATTAAATTATTTATGGCATAAATAATTTGATGCTCAGAGATTTGACTTTCTGTTTGGTAATATTATATTAGTATTCATTTACTAGGTGGAATATTTTTATTTCAAATGGATCATGAGTTTTCATAGAAGGGCATCAAAACACACAATAATGTAACTAATTTATATTTACTTTGTCTTGAAAATCTTTTCAGTAATTCTTTTTTCAGGTTTTTAATTGCATCTAACATTCCAGTAGTCATCAATGTCATCAACCAATGTCATCAACCTGTTTTTCTAAGATGAATCAAAATTTAAGTGGCCCATACTTGGAGTTTTGGAAAGCATTGATTTGGAATGATTCTGATTTTGAGCTTAATTCTGTCGATTTCTAATTTCTTCCAAGCTCATGCCAAAATCCTCATCTAGAAATGCCCTCACAGAAATGGAATGGCTGTGCTTCTTCCCACTGCCTGTGAGGGCAACAAAGCAGCAAATCAGATGTGCAAGATGGAACTGGAACAAGCCTTCATGAGTACGCTGTAACCTTTATGACCTGGTAAGCTATTTTTATTACTCCTGAGAAAGGGGCTGGCTAGATAGCACAAACACAAATATACTGGGTTCCTCACCCTGGCAATGCAGCAGAGTATAACCAGTGGCCAGATTCCTTCCAGCTCTAATATCCTAGGGATCTAGAAAGACTGTCTGCAGTAATCCTATGAAAAGTGCTCCATGTTACTACTCTGCAAGTGAAATACAGCAGCTACTGGACAGCAACACTGTTTTGCCTTGCCAAACACAAGAGAACAGTCCTATTTCTGTCATGATGGGGAACACTTGAACTACAGTTCATGTGACTCAGAGAACAAACTAACATGAAATATTTAAGTGTGTATGACTCACATAGGACAACTCTGTTTTAGAGTATGTAAGGCTACCTTCCAATTCTCAGTTCTGAGGCTTGCACAGCCTCCTCCACAGCACTGAGATATACAATGTCTTCACTCGAGCTCCATGTGCCATGTTTTGGGTTACTCTTTAGACTTGTATGTTTTCTTTCCTGAAGCAAGGTCCTATGACCCCAGGCTGGCTTCAAACTGGCTATGTAGACAAGGATGAGTTTTAACTTGATACTCTTGCCTCTGCCTCTAGACTGCTGAGAATATATAGGTATGTGCCATCAAAGCTGGTTTTATGACATGCACAAAAAAATTTTTTTTGAGGTAGGGTCTCACTCTAGACCAGGCTGACCTGGAATTCACTATGTAGTCGCAGTGTGACCTCGATCTCACTGCAATCCTACCTCTGCCTCCTGAGGGCTAGAATTAAAAGTATGTGCAACGACACCTGACAACGTGCTCAAATTCAGTACTTCAAACATACTAAGCAAGTACTCTCCCAATGAAGTTACAGGCTCATCCCCTAAATTTTCTCTCTGTCTCTCTCTTCCTTCCTTCCTTCCTTCCTTCCTTCCTTCCTTCCTTCCTTCCTTCCTTCCTTCCTTCCTTCTTCTTCTTCTTCTTCTTCTTCTTTTTTTTTTTTTTTTTTTTTTTTTTGGTTTTTCATGGTAGGGTCTCACTTTGGCAATTTGGGTCTCACTCTAGCCCAGGCTGGTCTCAGACTTATAACAACCATCCTATTATATCAGGCTACCCAGTTGTGGGATTAAAGACATGCACCTTCATGCCCAGTTATATACTTTTCTTTTTTCTTTTTAAATTTTTTCTTCTTTTTTAAAAAGTATTATATTTAATTCCAAGGACACATAGAATGAATATGGGTGTGCCAGACCCTCTAACTGCTGAAAATAAATTCTAGATGCATGCACCACTTTGTGCATCTGAGTACTGGGGAATCAAATCCAGGTCCTTAGGCTTTGCAGGCAAACGTCTTAACCATAAGCCATATTTCTAGCCCTATTTTTCTTTTTTTAAAATTAATTATTTATTCTGTTTTTATTCTATTTTCGAGAGAGCGAGGAGTCTCCATATTACTTTCCATAGTGGTTGTACCAGCTTACATTCCCACCAATAGTGAATGAGGGTTCCTGTTTCTCCACACCTCACCACCATTTGTTGTCATTAGGGTTTTTTTAATGTTTGCTATCCTTACTGGGGTAAGGTGGAATTTCATAGTTGTTTTAATTTGCATTTCCCTAATGATTAGGGATGTTGAACATTTTCTTAAGTGTGTGTTTGCCATTTGTAATTCTTCCTGTAAGAACTCCCTGTGCAGTTCTCTGCCCCATTTTGTGTGTGGGTTCTTTGACTTTTTATTGTTTAGGGTTTTGAGTTCTTTGTAGATTTTAGAAATTAGGCCTCTGTCTGATGTGTGCCTGGCAAAAACTTTCTCCCATTCTGTGGGTAATCTATTGGCTCTGCTTATTGTATGCTTGTCTGTGAAAAAGCTTTTCAGCTTCCTGAGATCCCAATGGTTGAGTGATTGTTTAATTTCCAGAACTACTGCAGTTTTGTTTAGGAAGTCTTTTCTCACTCCTATATCATGGAAAGTTCCTCCTACATTTTTTCCAAAAGTAGCAGAATGTCCAGTCTTATGTTGAGGTGTTTGATCCATTTGGACTAGATTTTTGTGCATAGTGAGATATTTGGGTCAAGTTACATTTTCCTGCATATTGTTATCCAGAGTTTCCAGCACTATTTGTTGAAGATGTTGTCTTTTTTCCAGTCTACATTATTAGGGCCTTTGTCAAATATCAAGTATCAGTAATTACTTGACCCAAAGTCTGGGTCCTCAATTATGTTCCATTGGTCTATAATCCTGTTTTTATGCCAGTGCCATGTTGTTTTTATTACTATGGCTTTGTAGTATAGGTTTAGATCAGGTATGGTGATGCCGCCAGAGATGTTTCTTTTTCTGAGGATATGTTTGGATATCTGAGGTCTTCTTCCATTCCATGTGAATTCTGAGAACATTTTTTTTCTATCTCTGAGAACAAAGATTTTGGGATTTATTTTATTGGTATTGCATTAAATCTATATATTGTTTTTTGTTTGATTGACATTTTCACAATGTTAATTCTGCCTATCCAGGAGTGTGGCAGGTTTTCCATTTTCTCAAATCCCCCTCAGTTTCTTTTTTGAGTGTTTTTATGTTTCCATTGCAAAGTTCTTTCACATCCTTGGTTAATGTTATTCCAAGGTATTTTTTTTTTTGATGCTATTGAAAATGGGACAGTTTCACTGATTTCTTTCTTTGTATCTTTATCTTTTGCATATAGAAAGGCTACTGATTTTTGTGCATTGATTTTGTAGCCTGCTACTTTACTGAAGAGTTAATCACTTTTAGGTTTTTTTGTTTGTTTGTTTGTTTGTTTGTTTGTTTGTTTGTTTGGTTTTTCGAGGTAGGGTTTCACTCTAGCTCAGGCTTACCTGGAATTCACTCTGTAGTCTCAGGGTGGCCTTGAAATCATGCTGATCCTTCTACCTGTCTCCCAAGTTCTGGGATTAAAGGCGTGTGCCACCACGCCCGGCACTTTTAGGGGTTTTAAGATGGAGGTTCTCAGTTCACTTATGTATAGAATCATGTTGTCAGCAAATAGGGCTAACTTAACTTCTTCCTTTCCAATTTGTATCTCTTTTATTTCTGTCTCCTGTCTTATTGCTTGAGCTAGTACTTCCAGAACTATGTTGAAGAGCAGAGGTGAGAGTGGTCACCCTGTCTTGTTCCTGATCTCAGTAGGAATTCCTTCAGTCTCTCCCCGTTAAGTATTATTTGGGCTTTAGGATCTTTATATATAGTCTTTATTATGTTGAGATATAGACCATCCATGCTTAGTCTCTCCAATGTTTTGATCATGAAGTAATGTTGTATTTTGTCAAAGGCCTTTTCTGAATCTATTGAAATGACCATGTAGTTTTTGTGTTTAAGCTTATTTATGTTGTGTGTTACATTGACAGATTTGCATATGTTGAAATATCCTTGCATTCCTGGAATGAAGTCTACTTGATCCAGGTGCATAATGCATTTGACATGCTGTTGAATTTGGTTTGTGAGGATTTTGTTCTGGATCTTTGCATCTAAGTTCATCAGGCAAGTAGGCATGTAGTTTTCTTTTCCTATTTTATCTCTATCTGGTTTTGGTATTAGGGTGATACTAACTTCATAGAAGGAGTTGTGAAGCTTTCCCTGTTCCTAATTGTATGGCACAATTTGAAAATAATTGGTTTCAGTTCTTCCATGAAGGTTTGATAGAATTTGGCTGAGAAGCCATCTGGTCCTGATCTTCTTTTTAGGGAGGTTTTTGATTACCTTTTCAATATCCATGGTTGTGATAGGTTTGTTTAGGAGTTTAATCTGCTCTTAGTTTAGCTTTGGTAGTTGATGTGTGTCCAGGAATTCATCCATTTCCTCCATATTACACAGTTTTGTGGACTATAGGTTTTTGAAGTAAGTCATGATGATTCTCCTAACTTTTGTGATCTGTCCTTTTTCATTTCTAATTTTGCTAATTTGAGGTGTCTATTTTTTCCACTTGAAAAAATTGGCCAGGGATTTATCAATGTTTTTTACTTTTTAAAAAAAAAAAAAAGTTCTTTGTTTGATCAGTTTTCTGTAGTGTTTTCTTAGTTTCCAATTCATTAATTTTTGCTCTGATCTTAATTATTTCTTTCCATCTGGAGATTTTGGGGTTGGATACTTCTTGCTTTTCCAATGCTTTTAGGTGGATGGTTAGGTTATTTATTTGGGATCTCTCTGTCTTTGTTATTAAGGCATTTAGTGCTATGAGTTTTACCGTGAAGATCACCTTCATTGTGTCACATAAATTTTGGTACATTGTATTTTCATGGTCATTCATTTCTCAAAAGTTTACAATTTCATTTTTACTTTGTCCACTACCCATTTATTGTTTAAGAGTGAGTTGCTCAGTTTCCAGGAGCTGGTTGGGTTCCTGGTGCATCTTTTGTT
Source organism: Orientallactaga sibirica (assembly GCA_036365145.1). Taxonomy (NCBI): domain Eukaryota; kingdom Metazoa; phylum Chordata; class Mammalia; order Rodentia; family Dipodidae; genus Orientallactaga; species Orientallactaga sibirica. Next base: position 17,624,077 of record JAEOAD010000015.1, read on the forward strand.
GCTTATTTCTAGCAACACAGCATTGTGATCTGATATGCAGGAAATTATGTCAATCCTCTTAAATATATGGAGGCAGGCTTTATGACCCAGTATATGGTCTATTTTAGAGAAGGTTCCATGGGCTGCTGAGAAGAATGTGTAATCTGTGGATTTTGAGTAAAATGTTGTATAGATGTTCGTTAGGTCTAATTGACCTATGGTGTTGTTGAGCTCTCTTACTTCCCTGTTAATTTTCTGTTTGGGTGATCTATCTATTACTAATAGTGGAATATTAAAGCCCCCAGCTATGATGGTGTTGGTATTTATTTCTGTTTTATTGTGAAGTAGGTTTTGTTTTATGAATTGTGGTGACCTGTGTTTGGTGCATAAATATTGATGGTTGTGGTATCCTCTTGTTGGATTGTTTCCTTGATAAGTAAGAAGTGACCTTCTTTGCCTTTTTGAATACTTTTTGTTTGAAGTTTATTTTATCCAATATAAGTATAACTATGCCTGCTTGTTTCTTATTTCCATTTGCTTGGAATATTATTTTCCACCCTTTCACCCTGAGGAGGTGTCTGTCTTTAGTGGTAAGGTGGGTTTCTTGAAGATGGCAGATAAAGGGGTCTAATTTTCTGACCCACTCTGTCAGCTTATGTCTCTTGATGGGTGAACTAAGACTATTAATGTTTTGGGTAATAACTATGAGATTTGATTTAATTCCTTCCATATTGTGGTTGTTTATGTGGTTTAGTGTTTTCATGGTCTTTGTAGTTTTTGTGCCTTCTCAAAGTTTGGTTATTGTGATCTGCTTCTCACATGCACTTGAGGTTGGTTATTTGATTCTTATGTGTGGAGAATTCCTTGAAGTACTTTATATATGTTTGGCTTTGTGTTCATATAGTTGTAAAGCTGAATTTTATCGTGCAAAGTTTTTCATTTACCATGTATTATGATGGTTTCTTTTGCTGAGTGGAGTAGTTTGGTTTGGAGGCCAGAAGTTCTTAGAGTCTGCAGTATTCCATTCCAGGCCCTTCTTGTTTTTAGGGTTTTCATTGAGAAGTCTGAAGTAATTCTGATGTGGTTTCCTTTATATATAATATGTTATTTCTCCCTAGCTGCTTTTAGGACTTTCTCTTTGTGATTGATGTTTAACAGGTATATTTCTTACCATCTTCTCTAACACTGATAAGTTTTAAGTAGATAGTACATTATTCCTTTTGTTTGTCCAAAAAATGCCTTGCAAAGAAAGTTATTCTCAAGTACAAAAGGAAGATGATAAAAAAGGTAATTGCTTTATGATGTGTTGAGTGATATACTAGAAGCAATCTCAGGCTGTTCCTAGAAAACCTCTGGAATGATCCTCAGGGAAGACAGTTTTGGGGGCTCACTGTCTTAGAGATTTGCATACTACCAAAGCATTTCCAAGGGCATGGGTTCAGAGAACAGTGGTTTATTTCCTAAGTAGCTTAGCTCTCTCATCAACAACTTGAAAATTTCTAAGGAGTAGAAATACAGTTTTAGCAATCTTGGTATCTTAACAAGGGATATATATCTTTACTCTTCAAATTGTCTTTCCATTGAGTACCTTTACTTTCCAGGTAATACTGTAAACATCATTTTATGATCATTTCCCATATGCACTTTTCCATTTGGGGGCATATTTACATGCTTTAACTCATTCTAATTAAATATAACACTAGGTTATGCTAAATATGTGAGTCCCATTCCCACAGAGCTAGTATTCAAGTACAGAGATTTATACAACATTCACACAATAACATTGTTGCTATTATGGCTTATTTTGGGGCAAGTTGGGATAAAACACAGAAAATGAGAGGTTGATGGATGCCATGTGAAGATTATGGAAAGTTTCAGTTGCAGAAACAACTGTTAAATAAGTTAGTGGTATGAATGGGTGCCTTGATACAGGAATGGAAAGAGGGATGGGGATATTGTATTCAAGATAATATGAACATCTCAGGAGGATTCAAGTTAGGAGTGACAGATAAATGAGACCATGCGATGATTATCATTTTATGATTGGGTGAGCTCACTGAGGCTGATCTGTTCCACGTCGCATGGTCTTGTTTATCTGTTGCTCCTAACCTGAATCCACCTGAGATGCTGCTAAACCTAATAAGCACTCTGAGGACCAGACAATAGAAAAGGTGGGATGGAGGGAGGGTAAAGGTGGGAGGGAATGAGAGGGTGGGAGGGAGGACAAGGGTGAGGGGGGATACAAAAAGGGACCCAAAAGGAAATGATAGTATAAAACCCTTTATTCTGAACAACAGGATAAAACATTGATCCTTCAGCAGGCCCGAAGAGGGAACACCTGACCACAGGAAAATGGAGAGAACATCATGAAAACCAACCTTAATCTTTTCCTGCTTCTCTCTCTTCTCTCTCCCTCTCTCCCTCCCTCTCCTCTCTATACTCACTTTCTCCTTTTTATTATCTATCTTTTTCTTCCCTCACCTTCCTTGGCACTGACTTGTAACTGCCAGTGCCAGCACTGGGTTAACTTTCACAATGAGCTGTTGAACTGAGAAACCTACAAGGTTTCCCAAAAAAGACAGATTTCTGTCAGAGTTCTTGATGACCCACCAAAGGTTAATGGTAAGACCCTGCTGTCGAAGACAGCATATGCATGTGAGACCAAACATGCAGAGACCTGGTCAGAATCTAGAAGAGGGTCAGTCCCCAGACAGTTAGCTAGTCTAGTGTCAGAGGGTGCAACACAAACAACTGGGCGAAAATGGCTGACATCTGTCCAAATAATTTACAGTCTAAGCTACCAAGCAGGAAACAACCTGTTATAATGCTCAAACAAGTGCAGTAGTGGCACACAGCCATGGTGAGTAACCAAGAGCTCTTGATTTGGCTAATAGATCCACTCAGTGGAATGGAACTCATTGCTGGAACTGGGAAATAAGTCAAAACCATGTACAAAAAATGAGCTCAGTCTCCAAGAACAAGATACCATCAAATGTGGGCTAGAAGAGGGCCTACACATATAAAATTCCCTCCAAAATACATATGGCCATCCTTCTATCTAGTACTAACTTCTCTCTCTGTTGGAGAATTTGCTTATCTTTTTCAGATGGACAATGAACATGAAGGGAGGATCAGCCAATCACATCTCACCATGGCCCCAGCTGAAATCATAGAGTAATGTGGGGGAAGGGCAAGAGTGCAGCTTTTTTTGGTGATTATGATACCAGAAAAAGGCTGAAGGAGATAAACACAGAGAACATCCAACTCCTACTAATCCAGATATCCAGAGACACAGGGGCTCCCAAACCTCATCACTGAAGTAGAACTAAAATGACCCCAATGTGGCTCAGGGAAATTCATGGAAGAGGGGGTGGAAAGAATGTTAGAGCCACAAGTTGGGGCATTATGCACAGAGACTTGGCCTATCCCCATAACTCTTGACCAACCCACAATGCATGATCCACATTCCTCATTGATGAGGGTCCCTTTGAAGGGGGAGGACAGGGAGGAGGATAATGGAGTCACCATTATGAATGTAAAATTAGAATAATATAAATAAAAAAATAAATTATTTTTTTAAAAGAATAAATGTTAAGGAATAATTAAGGTAATGTATAGAAGAAAAGTTTGTGAAAGGACTAACTATTCATATGAAAAACTTAGATATGATATAAAGTCCTAAATAAAATAATAAAATGACACAATATGGTTTTTGCTTAAGAAATAAAAAACAGGCCAGTGGGGGGGGGAAGATAATATAAGCAGGTTGACTAGTTAATACTGAAAATTCCTCACATATTTATACAACTCAAATCAATACCTTTACTAATATACACTGATTCTTCACATTTCATTGAAACAGTTATTTTGGACTAAGTAAGCCCTTCAACTTTTCATTATACAGGAAGAATTATATTTATTGAAAATTGATATTCATTACCCTACTTCAAGTCCTAATTATATTAAGTAAATAGTAACATCTCAACTATATATTACTATGTTGAAAATAAACTTCAAGGCAATTTCTACTATCATTCTTCAGACAAAGATTTTTTGAAGCAGGATCTATATACACAGAAATACCAGCTTCCCTTTTCAGTTAGGGTTGTAATCTAGCTCTATGGCAGTATACTTACTCAATGGAAAGAATATTTGGAAATGACTGCTGGTACAGTGTTGAGATGTTCTTTTTATCTTATTTTTATGAAAATATACTCATGGGGACTTTTAAAAAATTTTATTGACTCTGGTTGATCTCTTTTTGGCTTTGTTTTAAGGATAATGCTGGCTGCAGAAAATAACTTTGTTAGTGTTTTTCCTTTTTGGTGATTTGGAAGAGCTGGAGAAAAATTGATGCAAGTTCCTTGAACATGTGGTAGAATCATCTATGGAAAAATCAGGTCCAGGATTTGTTTGATGGATGGAAAATGTTTTATTGCCAATTCAGTCTGTTCATATTTTCAGTTTTTAAATATTTGTTTTCTGTCTTGGTAGCTTATGTGCTTTTAAGAGTTTATATAATTCTTGTATATCATCCAATTGGCATATAATCGGTCACAATGGTCTTTTTTGATTGGGTGTATTGTCAAGAATCGTGTCTCACTTTTCATTTTTTATTTTATTTGTATCTTCTCTTTTTTAATGCACCTAGAAATTTGTCAAGTTGGTTCCATTTATCAAAAATTTACCATTTTTTTTTCTAATCATTTTGATTGTCTTTAAAGCCACAATTTCATCTGTTTCCTATAATCTTTTTTCTTCCTTTTGCTAAACTGGAGTTTTTTTTCAGTTGTTTTAGCTGTAATATTACTAGTTTATTTGGGGTCTTCCATGTTTCCCACTTAGGAATTTGATGCTCTACTATAAACATTCTTTAGAACTGTTTATGCTGTATCCTATAAGATTTAGTATAGAGTTTTCCAGTATGTAGCACTTATCAAAGTTATTGTAAATATAGCTGCAGGCTAAAAATGGAATGGAATTAGCAGTGCTGAGGATTAATGGAAAAATTACTTGGAACTAGGATGCAGAGGCAAATGCAAGAATCTGGAAGTTCAGTTGAACTGGGAGACATAACATCAGGATCTAGAAAAGAGCTTTGGAAAGCCGGATTCCTATTCATCTAGAGAAATAATAATAAAAGTGCCTACATCCACTGGTGGAGTCAGAAAGAAGATAAAAGGAAATACACATATATTTTGTCATGGCTAAAGTGTTCTATACATGTCAATTATGTCTATTTTATGATGATTTTCAAGTTATACATAGAAATGTTAACCCTTGTAGTCCAATTCACTTTCATGTTATTTGTATTACTTTATTCATATTATATTCATACATGTCACACCTCAGTGATGCATTATAATGTTTACTAATTTTATTTTATGCCTTTTAATGAAGCTAATCTCTGGTAATCTCCTTAACAGTAAATATATTACAAATGTATTTCTTTATGGTATATAACCAATTATAGTCTGTATAAAAATAATTTTATATAATTAATATTTGATTCAGCTATAAAAACAAAGGAGAAAAAATATCTTATTTATATCAAAATGACTCTTACCAGTGCTTTTATTTAGATGTGTGGATTGAATCATGTTTTGATGTTTTTGCATTCCTCCTGAAAAAATTCCACTAGAACTTTTATGTGAAGACAAGTATAAATATAAGACTTGCCTTTATTTTGAAAAATAGCAGGCTAAATGTAAGATTATTTGTGGACAATTTTAAAACTTTCTATGACCAAAATAAAGCAATATGAAGACCAATCCCTTAACTCCTACTTAGTAGCAAAATTATCTATGTATCTTTGGTGTTTGGTGTGATGCATCCCAATTTGAGTCTCTTACTGTTTCTCTCATTTGCATTTTGTTGATCATCCTGGCTATATAGACTAACATTTTTCAATAAATTGGGAAGGCCTTCAGCCATTATTTCTTCAAATGTTCTTTTCTGATGTTTTCTCTCCCAGGTATGTTCATCTTTATTAGTGTTTATTTACATTTCTCTGACACTCTCTTCACTGTTCTCCATTTTTTCTCCTTAATGTTCTTTACATTATGTAACCTCAATAGGTCTGTATTTAAGTTTACTCGCTTGCTTGCTTCAAATCCACTACCTTAGTGAATATCTTCTGGTTAAGCCAGGCATAGGGTATTTATTTTGTGAATAACACTGCTCTCTCCTTCTCACATATAATGGGTAGATATAGATGAAGGAACATGAGTTTACCTTATATTACTAGACTTGTCTTCACCTAAATAACTTGAATGACAGGGATTGACTTTGCTTTGAACAGCTTTTTTATACTTTGATATTTATGTTTGTAGGGTTAATGTAAGAAGCAAGTGAAATAACACAATGGATATTTCCTTCATATTATCAATGCAAGACATAATATGAAATATTCAAATATGACTTTTGATCTTCATATCTTTATTAAATATTTTTCTAGCCCCTGATAATTTCTTTAAATCTGTACAGACAAAATTGTATAAGAAAACAGATCAAGAGCTGGAGAGATTGCTCAGAGCTTAAGGCATCTGTCTGTAAAGCCTAATGACCTGGGTTTGATTCCCCAGTACCCATGTAAAGCCAGGTGCACAAGGTGACACATGCATCTGGAGTTATTCTGAAGTGGCTAGAGGATCTGGCACCCCATTCTCTCTCTCTCTTTTACTCTCTTTCTCTGCTTGAAAATAAATAAAGAAAATATCTTTTCAAAAAAGAAAACAGATATGATAAAGTACCCTATTTCTTGATTCTGTATTTAAAGTATGTATATAAACTTTATATAATTCAGATAAATAGAACCAAGGTAGAGCTGATTTAAAAAATAAAGTAGAGGGAGGGCTATTGAACTAAGATGTGAACATTTTGAAAAAATAAACATTCAATCATTCTTTCATAAGATGCAAATTAGAGTTTGTGACATGGAAAATTATTTAAATTCAACATCAGAACTTTGCATTGATTAAAACTTCACAGTAATGAGATGCATTGAATTTTTACTAATATTAAAGAAGTCAGCTAGTCATTTGCAGACTTTTTCAGGAACACTGTGTTAAGAGTCCCTGAAATTTAGATTTCTTCCAATTAGTATAGTGTTCTTATTAACAATGTGGGTAGAAATTTTGGACTACATGGGTATGATGGCTGGAATTTTAACCTCCAAATTGCATATGTGGTCATTGTGAAAGTATTACAGGATGGAGTTTTAGAAGGTGATTAGATCATGATGGCTTCTCTTTTGTGAATGGAGTTTAAAATTTTAAAAGGTGCTTCACAGAATTTTTGGAGAGTTTTTCTTTTCCAGTAGTTGTGGGGAAACATAGCAGAGGCCTCAAAAGATATTTTATGTAGGTGCATATATCTTTTAATCCACAGCCTTCAGAGATGTGAGGAATAAATTCCTTTTCTATTTCACTATCTGGCCTCATGTATTTTGTTATAGTAGTACAGACAGACTGAGGCAACTGAAAATTTTAAAACTCTGTTCAGAAAAAAAAATGTTGAAGAACAAAACATACCTATCCTTTGGAATACTGGTGGCTTTCTCTTTCTCCCCCTCCTGTTCTTCCTTTGGTTCTCATCTTTTACTCTTTACCTTTTATATACTTTCACAACTTAAAATTTGTAAGTCTCATTTTTTTTTGCATTGGGAAGCAATAAAAGAGAACAGTATACTTTATAAAAATTGTAAAATTAGACTTACTGAATGAATTTCTAAGTTACAGCCAATAAACAAATTCTGAAGCCTCTTCAGGCTTTTAGACTTCAATAGTTTAGAATTAGACAACAGATAAATGGGGAGAGCAGGTCTTCACCCTTAGTTCTTTATTTTCAGGCATTTCTCTCAATTTGCTCATAGTTGCCTGGATTCATTTTTAGCTTTAATCAGGTACTTACTCCTTGAATGCTTTTTGCATCTTCTCAAGTATCTTGCTGGAAGAAAAAGCTTTTTCTTTGTAGGATGTCTGGTATATTGTAGCAAGACCTCATTCCGAGCTCTTGCTCACAAAAAGAGAAGAAATATTAACCCCGCTTCACCTATTCTAGCAAAAGGACACAAATACCACATGCAGTGCACATTTATTCTCTCATTCTCCTTCCTGGTTCTTTCTAGGCTGACAGACAGGTGGCATGAAATAAGGAGTGCTTGAGGCCAGTTAGAAATATAAAGGCCATAAAAAATAGCATCCATTGCTTAATCTCCTCTAAAATGACCATTTTTTTACTTTTAATTTATACTAGAAATGACAATTTCATGTATTTCTTCAGGTGTGTATAGAATAAATCACAAATTCTAAGCTATCTGCATGATTTAAACTAATTAAGTTTAAAACTGATTACATTTTTTTCTTGATTTAAAGAAGTTGATAAGTACTTGTATGGGGAAAGGTGGGACAATTATAACAGGTTCTCATTCTATAGCTCAGGCTGGCCCCAAATGTGAGTCCATTCTCCTGTACCAGCCTTCCAAGTTCTGAGATTGCAAACATGAGCTCCATGCCAATAGAGTACATAGATGAGTTTCTTTTCTCTCTCTCTTTCTTCTCTCTCTCTCTCTCTCTCAAAACATTGAGTGATAGATAAATATCAAATTTATTGACATGATTATAATATCTTATGAGATATAAGTTCATGATCTTTGAAATCCAAATTTTACCCCCAATCTTGTTTTCCATGGTGATGAGTCCAAATATTTCAAGAGGTTTTTCTTTTGGTTACTTTATAACATCTTTATAGTATCTTTTCAAATCTTGTTCATAATGCAGTACTTCAAAAATGTTTTTCTATATAAACTTAAAAGTAGAAACATTTTTTGAAGAATGGTCCTTTCATTAGGTCTGCTGAAGGAATGTTCACATACAGTTTCACTGAGGCTACAGAACACATCTAGGCACTATTGGCTAGCGATTCTTTGTAAGTAGTTAGCACGATATGAATGTGTTGTGTACATTACCTTAAGGTAATATAACACTGTGAATTTAGACTCTCATGGATGTTTAAATATATTTCCAGAATGAGACTCAACAGGACAATTAGTCCAGTAACATCATAGCATATAACTCATCTGAGACACAACTGCTATTTTCTTTCATCACATTTTCACATCTTAACACTTCCAGTGTGAATTGAGATAATACAGGTTAAGCTACAAATTATGTTTAGTCTTCAGAAGTCAGAAAATATTATGATAAAGCATCCTGTCCCTTTAATAGTTAGATGAGCTTGGCAGAGTGAAATTCTCCATGCCTTTCTCCTTATCTTCAGAGAGGGGATGAACATTGCATTGAATATGAAATATAATCTTTATTACTTTCTCTGTTTCTCATACTGTGATCTTTGTTTTATGACATTAATTATGTTTCTTATATTTTCAACCAGAAAGTCTGCATTTTTCTTCTCTTTTGCAGATCACTTAGGTGCAATGTTTCTTTAAAAATACAATGCAAATATGTTAGCAAATTAAGGTTAAAACTAGCCAGGGGAAATTGAGTGTGTTAGCCTATTTTCCCCTCACTGAAGTCTTAATTCGGCTGCTAGACAAAGCATAGCTGATGTGGCAGTCCCCGGGGTGTTGATCTGCATTCCTGATGGCTCCTGATTCATTGCTACAGCAATCAATGTGCCTCTCTTTCCTTTCGGCATTACCATAGAACAAGTTATATTTCATCACCCTATCACATGTCATAGTTTGAATTATTATTTATTTCTCACCTGTGTTTTGCCCACATATGTATTCACGTCTCTAGTAGCCATGTTCTACTGTTTCAAGAGGATACACTGAACACAATATTATGTAAACAAATCTAATTTCTTTTCCTTATCCTATTTTGTAAATTTCATCTCTACTAAAAATTTGTGACCTTCATGAGCCACTGATAGAAAACTGAGAATCATCTTTAATTCTTTGATACTTTTAAAATTTAAAGAATGTTGGGCCGGGTGTGGTGGCACATGCCTTTAATCCCAGCACTCGGGAGGCAGAGGTAGGAGGATCGCAGTGAGTTCAAAGCCACCCTGAGACTACAGAGTAAATTCCAGGTCAGCCTGAGCTAGAGTGAGACCCTATCTCAAAAAAAAAAAAAAAAAAAAGAATGTTGGGCTGGAGAGATGGCTTAGCGGTTAAGGTACCTGCCTCCTAAGCCTAAGAACGCTGGTTCCAATCTCCAGCAGTTCCAATCTCCAGGTCCCATGTTTAGCCAGATGCTAAGTGACGCAAGGACGCAATGCTGCACTTGACCACAAGGGGGACCATGCATCTGGATTTCGTTCTCAGCAGCTGAGAGACTGTTGGCGCGCCCATCTCTGTCTTCCTCTCCCTCTCTCTCTCTCTCTCTCTCTGTCTCCAAAAAAAAAAAAAAAAAGAAAAAATTAAAGAGTGTTGAAATAGCAATAATCTTGCAATTGTTTTTCTTATTGTACTATGTCTTTTTTTAATTGTTATATTGATGTTACTATGGTATTCATAATGTACAAATATGTTAATATTACCTCAATAGCTGCCACTTCTAATACCCTCCTTTTCTAAATAGATTATAATGCATGATATATTCCTGTTAGAAAATAAACAAGTTCATTACAATAGCATGTGGAACTTATCGCAATATGATGTTTGTATCTAATATCTTTCTTTCTTTTCCATTTTTCTTTATTCCAGAAACAGAACACGAGATTTCTAAAGTCCTCCATGTACATTCAGGTGCTCTGTGATAGGCAGGCCTGATGACCTATTGAGAGTTAATATTTGCTTAGGGAGGAGCAGACATTATCTTTAACAATGTATCCATCAGTATGTGGAGGAAGAAGTTTGTGGGAGGAAGATAAATAAGGGGAATTTGGGTGTATATGTTCAAATTACAATAGATTTTTATGTATATGTATATGAAATTGTCAAAGAACAAATTAAAAAGAAAAAAAGATTTCTCTCTATTCAGTTGCCCCTCTCCTTTCCCATGTATGAATCCTATCTTTTGGAGCTCATTCTTGAATTTTATTGGCATAACCTCTAACTGACATTTGAAGTTCCTATGTCCTGTCTATTTGGTGCATGAGTACATCAGTATAAGGGATGGGTGGTGTGTCAATAGAGAAAATGCTTAATATGTGGGATGATTGTTCAAACTAGAATAAAGTAACGGCTCTCACATGAAGACAGTTTTTCTCAGAGCTCAAGATTTGTGATGAACTGGTCAAGGGAGAATAGAGTAAGATTAAATTGGAAGGTCAAGAAAGGGGAAGCAGCTATTTACTTCCTAGATTTTTGCTAGTTTTTAATTTCAAAGGGAGCATATTAAAGTAGCACCCACAAACAGATTCCTTCTGTCTTACAGAAGACACTGAACTGTCATAAACATATCTGGCTATTTGGTATTGAAGGGTGCACTTAAATGTTTCTACAATTCGATATATACTTGTAGTTTAAAAGTACTTGATAATATTATTCTACAAATATAATCTTTCTTATAAATATGAAGGGAAGACTAAAAGCTGTCTGGTAATCCATTCCTTCTCTTGGAGCAATATTCATCCTTGGAGTAGGTGAAATCAAAGAGTGCAGGTGTCCTAACCCTGACTCCTTGTGAAATAGACTTCTGGGTAAAAGTAGCTTTATGTGATGAATGCTCTTACAAGGATTTTCCTTTTTATAAAGTATTGTTAGTAGTAAGTGAATCCATAATAGCATTTCATGGAGAAAGTGCTTGCAAATGACACAAATCTATAGACTATAAAATGAGAAAGTTTTGAACACAAGTGCTCATCCTCATTGAGTTCAGTAATGCCCTTTAAATTATCCCCTAGAGTTCCTACCTGAAAGACAATGTAGTTCTGACATAGAAACACACATTAGGAAAGCTATCCTGACTTTCAAGGCTTCCCCTTCTCTTTGTCTGAGCCTCTTGATTGTCCATTTCCTTGGAGTTGTGCTTGGAGTTATGAGTGAACTTTGACCCTAGGTAAGATTTCTGACATGTTTGAATTGATTTGTAAATCTTCTCTAGTCTGTTAGCTTAGATACCAATGTATACTTTAGGTATTTTGGTTTTCAGTCTAAAGAACTAGGTTAGAGGTAGTATAATTAATTTATAATATTTAATTTTATGCTTATATACATATAATATAAGCATTGATACCTAGATTTCAGCAGGATCCAGAGGCAGAATTATATTGGTCCTGGCCTCTTATGCACAAAGATATTTTAATATATTAAAAGGTAATCCAATGTGATAGAACAAGGGTTTAATACTGTTTTTCTCATGACATTGATGTTAAGGATACCTATAATAATGATAGTTTTTCTTTTAAAAACCTGCTTATCTTTAATGGAACATACTCCTAGCTTTATGTCCTACTTTTCAAGGACAACTACTAAGGTAAAATAATTAGGAATCTTTTCCTTAATATCCAAGGATATGCCCCGGAGATTCATGACAATCAACATAAATGACATAACAAACATAGTACCTATTTCCAAATTAGCTAAATCACTTCTGCTAATGATCACTTCTCTTTTGTAATAAGCCTGCAGAGATGTCATAAATACTCTATCAAGAGCTCTCAGAAGACCTTTTTTATTCTAACAAGATTTCTAAACTTTCCAACATTACAAATGAAAGCAGTCTTAAAACAGAAAAGTCATAGCTCATGGATCAGCTGATTTATACTTGTCTTTTTCCATATATAAAATGTTACATTTTATATATTCCATAGCAGGGATTCAATAGCTCCTCTAAGGTTGGCATTCCCTTCAATAATAGAAGGGCACTGAACTTAATAGTACCTTAACCTACCTCCATCTTTGGGTATTTGGACACAACTGAATCTATACTTACATGCTTTCTCAATACAATTGTTCTTTTGTCCCAATTGTGGATCACCAAAGACCAAAATTCATAAATAAAAATTCATTTCTTTACATTGTCTCAAAACTTTTATCTAAGGTTGTAAAGGTCCAAGAGATTTCTCAAGCATGTGGGGACCAGTTGGAGCAGTGCAAGTAGAACTGGCTTGTTTAAAATGTAAACATTCATTTCATGTGCTTAGTCCATTTCATGATTTATACAGTTGCTTTATGTAAATGTAAGTGTTTTCCTTATTCTCATGATTTTTTAAGTATAATTGGTGCCCAGATTTTTTCTGCTTAGTAGAGGACTCACACAGTTCATGTAGCTATGTTAATTTATGTATAAAAAGACTAAAATTAAATTCAATCCACAACTCAGTGCTTTAATCATTTAGGTTTTCAGCTAGAATGGCAACTTTTCAGGCACTCAGCCATGTGTGCCTGTTGGATGATATATTGGACCATGGAGACAGGGAACATTTCCATCTCTGCAGAAAGATCTACCAGATAACACTAGACCAGGAAATGACACAGTGGTCTGCTCAGTATTTTTTCTGAATATTTTATGAAATATTGAAATCTAGGATGAGACTCATAGCACAGATGACACTGAAGATTGTTAGTTTCTGAAATAATATATATAAAACCTAAATAGAAAATTGGATAATAAGAATCATAGTTATGCAATTTGTAAAATTTGCAAAATCTAGCTATGCATTTCTATTGTTAATATGGTTATACACATTTGTTGTATTTTAATATACTATATTATAGTATATTTTCCTCATGGCAAAAAAAGCATGTCATATCAATATTTATATATTCTAAATGTATTATGATATTTGACATATCAGGACAGTCAATAAGTATGTAATAGCTGATGGACTAGTCCATAGATATTCATCAATATTATATAATCATTCATAGGTAGTGTAGTATAAACATTTATGTGAGTACTTGAACTTGTTTATGAAAGTTCCTATACACAATTTTGGTTATTAGCATAAAATATTTTGACTTTATTATTCTCTGTGGCATAACATGATAAATATAATTAAAGATAAAGAGTTCTATTTTTCAAAATACTTACAAAACTTATATTTAAAAATACTCACCATAAAGAAATCATAAAATATTTTAATATGATGGGTTCTTTTTGCTTTGAGTTGATCATAACTCAGAATATAAATGAATCAAAATATCACATTTTACCTCATAAATAACTAGAAGTATGTGTCAATAAAGAAAGCTATGTTCAAAAGTTATTTCTTTTGTGATTTTTTTTTTTTTTTTTTTTTTTGAGTTAGGGTCTCACTATAGCCCAGGATGACCTGGAATTTACTTTGTATTCTCAGGTTGGCCTCAAACTCACAGCAATCCTTCTATCTCTGCCTCCCCAGTGCTGGGATTAAAGGTATGCCCCAACATGCCCAACTACAAAAGTTATTTCTTAATTTAATATGTTAGAAGATAAATTAGGAGGTCATACTAGTTTACTCTATAAATTCTGGGATTTTACAACAAATTTGGTCTTAAAGTCTTGGATAATGACTGCACATATTCTAGGACTAAAAGTTGACAATTTTCTTTATAAACAGATCATTTCTGAACCTTGTCTGTGTCTGATGCTGGTATGCCTTATATTGTAATGTGATATTCTCCTTATTGTGGTGTTCAAGACCCAAACCAACTGAAACTCTGAGGTATGATTTGCCTTTATACACTTTGCTTTATTGCATTTAAAGATTTATAAGTACCTTCAAGGTCCTGCCACCAGGGCTAAAGGCTCTCCCTGCTGCTAAGAAAGCTGCTGTTTTACCCATGATGAAACAGTGAACCAAAATAAGTGCATCTTGTAGTCAGTTGCTTCTGACAGGAATTTTGCTCAACAATTAGAAAAGTTTGATTCCAGCCAGTTAGTTTGTAAGGTTTAAAAAATCTATTTTAATGACTTAAAGGTGATGTAGAAGATCTAATTATGACAATTAATTATGGAAACACTATGTAATACATTAATTTGCTAGGCAGAAAAATAATGATTGCTTTAGAAACTTAGTGTGTTTTAAACAGATATCCTACATTCTTTAAATAGGGAATCTATTTTTCCAAGAATTTCTTTATTAAACATTTGATCATGTACTTAGCCAGAAAGAAATCCTTACTAAACATTTAAAATGTGCACACTTTATAGAACATGCATACTATTAAATTGAGAACTGAATAAAGAAATTAATGGCTCATTAAAATGTTTAACTCTTAAAAATTAAGAACCAATGCTATGTAACATTTGGACTCAAACAGTAAACAGAAACAAAATTTTCTTTTTTTTTTTTTTTGGTTTTTGCAAGGTAGGGTCTCACTCTGGTCCAGGCTGACCTGGAATTAACTATGTAGTCTCAGGGTGGCCTCCAACTCTCAGAGATCCTCCTACCTCTGCCTCCTGAGTGCTGGGATTAAAGGCGTGCGCCACCACGCCCGGCCAGAAACAAAATTTTCTAAAACTGCTCTGGGGCATTTGGGAGATATCCGTCAGTAAATTGTCTACCTTGCAAGATTGGGGGCATGAGTTTGATCACTACAACTTACATGAAGACGCTAACTGTGGTGGCATGGGTTTGTAAACCCAGCACTGTAGAGGCAGAAACGGGCAGATCCCTGGGACATGTTGTGTAGTCTAATTAGCAAGCTCCAGACCAAACAGAAACCCTGTCTCAAAAAATGGTGGACAGCAAGGGTGACACTGAGGAAAACTCAGTCCTCCACATGTACATTCACACAAGTACACAAATGTCCACATGCACCTACATACTCAGGGGCACCTGCCTCCATGTCGGCATACCCAGAGGTGTAAAGAATCCATGGGAAGGTGAATACTTTATTCAAAACTCCAATGAGCTGGGTGTGGTGGCGCATGCCTTTAATCCCAGCACTGGGGAGGCAGAGGTAGGAGGATCGCCGTGAGTTTGAGGCCACCCTGAGACTACATAGTTAATTCCAGGTCCGCCTGGACCAGAGTGAGACCCTACCTCGAAAAACCAAAAAAAAAAAAAAAACTCCAATGAAACTTACACTTACACTGTCTCCTTATTCTGTGCTCTCCAAATGAAGCAACAAACCCAAAATGACAGTAAATGTGTTCACTGCATGATTTATCAAGAATTTTACATTCATTTATGGTCCGGTAACATAGCTCCATTCTGCAGCTCATGGATAAAGGAGCAATTTCAATTTTTGTGTCATTTGATAGGAGGCAGTGAATGTAATGAAATATAAAGTGATACCTTTATAGAAAAAATTATTAATTATGGACATACATAGTATGGAAACATCCCTCATCCCTGCCCCCTTTCCAAAGGAGACCCTCCTCATGGGGTTGCAAGTTTTCCCTGTGTGGATTGTGGGTTGTGCATTGTGGCAGCAGCAGTCAGTTACTGGGGAGATGCAGTGCCTCTGGGCATGATGTTCCAACTTGTGGCTCTAACAATCTTTCTGCCCCATCTTCCGCAAAATGTTTTTTTTTTTTTTTTTTGGCCATTTTTAAAATTTAATAAATAGAATTACATAAATTAAGGAACCCCATTGACAGTAAAGCCTGTCTCCTGGACTTAAATATATTTCTAAACATGTTAAATTAAAAAAACCAACTTCATTACTTCTTCATTTGAGTAAGCATTGATTCATTGCATTCACACAAAACTTGCATCCCTGCTTGGCAATTTCCCAGGTAGACAGCCATGGGTCTTCTAAACTGTAGTCTTCAACATTTCCTCTAGGACTGAAGTTATGATTTAATGTGACTGTGTATATAAACTGAGATGAATAGGTGACAAACTAAAATTCATTTCCACCATTATTTAGAAGAACTTCACATGCCACCAACTGAGGGCCTCAAAATCTGGATTATAGCAGCCCAGAGTGAGGAGCTTCTCACCCTGCAATTTATGCTTCTCTCTCTCTTTTTTATAACTTATATTTTTATTTATATTATCCTAATTTTACATTCGTATTGGTGATCCATTATCCTCCTCCCTGTCCTCCCTCTTCCAAAGGGACCCTTCATCAATGGGGAATGTGGATCATGCATTGTGGGGGTGGTCAAGAGTTATGGGGGATAGGCCAAGTCTCTGTGCATAATGCCCCAACTTGTGGCTCTAACATTCTTTCCTCCCCCTCTTCCACGAATTTCCCTGAGCCACATTGGGGTCATTTTAGTTCTGCTTCAGTGGTGAGGTTTTGGGAGTCTCCGTGTCTCTGGATATCTGGCTTAGTTGGAGTTGGATGTTCTCTGTGTTTATCTCCTTCAGCCTTTTTCTGGTGTCATGATCACAAAGAAAGCTGTACTCTTGCCCTTCCCCCGCATTACTCTGTGGTTTCAGCTGGAGCCCTGGTGAGGTGTGATTGTCTGATCCTCCCTTCAGGTTCGTTTTCCATTTGAAAAAGATAAGCTAATTCTCCAGTGGAGAGAGAAGTTAGTACTAGATACATGGGATGGCCATGTATATTTTGGAGGGAATTTTATATGCGTAGGCCCTCTTCTAGCCCACATTTGGTGGTGTCTTGATCTTGGAGACTGAGCTGATTTTTTGTACATGGTTTTGACTTATTTCCAGTTTCAGTAATGAGTTCCATTCCACTGAGTGGATCTATTAGCCAAATCAAGAGCAGTTGGCATCCCACCATGGTTGTGTACCACTACTGCACTTGTTTGAGCAGGTTGTTTCCTGCTAGGTAGCTTAGACTGTGAGCTGTTTGGGCAGATATTGGCCATTTTCGCCCAGTTGCTCGTATACCACCTTCTGGCACTAGACTAGCTAACTGTCTGGGGACTGACCCTCTTCCAGATTCTGACCAGGTCTCTCCATGTTTTGTCTTACACGCATATGTTATCTTCGACAGTAGGGTCTTACCATTAACCTTTGGTGGGTCATCAAGAACTCTGACAAAACTCTGTCTTTTTGGGGAAACCTTGTAGGTTTCTAGATTCAATAGCTCATTGTGAAAGTTAACCTCTTGTTGGTACTGGGAGTTATAAGTCAGAGCCAAGGAAGGTAAGGGAAGAAAAAGATAGATAATATAAAAGAGAAAGTGAATATAGATAGGAGAGGGAGAGAGAGAGAGAAAGAGAGAGAAGCAGGAAAAGACTAAGGTTGGTTTTCATGATGTACTCTCCTGTTTCCTGTGGTTCAGGTGTTCTCTCTGAGGGCCTGCTGAAGGATCAATGTTTTAGCCTGCTTCTGGGTTGGTTCCAGCTCTTAGCTATTATGAATTGAGCAGGTATAAATATGGTTGAGCAAATGTCTCTGATCTGAGGCTTGGTGCCTTTAGGGTAAAGGCCCAGTAAGGGAATAGCTGGATCTGTTCTTAGGTCTATGGTCATTCTTTTCAGGAGTCTCCATATAGCTTTCCATAATGGTTGAACCATTTCACATTCCCATCAACAGTGAAAGCTTGTTCCTATTTCTCCACAGCCTCACCATTTGTTTTCACACAACATGGCAGGGATTAAATCAAACCTCATAGTTCTCACTCTTAACATTATTGGTCTTAATTCACCCATCAAGACATAAGCTTACAGGATGGATCAGAAAATTAGACCCCTAAATATGCTGTGTTCAAGAAACCCACCTCACCACTAAAGATAGACACCTTCTCAAGGTGAAAGGGTAGAAAATGATATTCCAAGCAAATGGAAATAAGAAACAAGCAGGCATCACTCTACTAATATCAGATAAAATAGACTTCAGGCCAAAAGTAATCAAAAAGACAAAGAAGACCACTTCTTACTTATCAAGGGAACAATCCAACAAGAGGATATCGCAATCATCAATATTTATGCACCAAACACAGGTTCACCACAATTCATAAAGCAAAAACCACTTGGCAACAAAATAGAAATAACCAACAACACCATCAGAGTCAGGGACTTCAATACTCCACTATCAGCAATAGATAGATCATCTAAACAGAAAATTGATAGGTAAGTAAGAGAGCACAACATCACCATAGAGCAACTAGACCTAACAGATATATACAGAACATTCCACCCCAAATCTACAGATTATGTATTCTTCTCACCAGCCTATGGATCCTGCCATCTGTTGCCTGCAGGAAACTCATCACTCAATAAAAGATAGACACATTCTTAGGGTGAAAGGATGGAAAACAATATTTCAAGCAAATGGGCCTAGGAAAAAAGCAAGAGTTGCTATCCTAACATCTGCCAGGATAGACTTCAAACCAACCTTAGTGAAGAAATATAAGAAGGTAATTTTATACTGATTAATGTAACACTCCAACAGGAGGACATTATAATCATAAAGCTATATGCATCTTACATGGGGGCTCCCAATTTCATCAAACAAACACTATTAGACTTAAGGTCAGAGATAACTCCAAATACAGTTGTAGTGGGTGATTTCAATATCCCACTCTCATCAATTGACAGATTATCCCAGCAAAAAATAAACAGAGTCATATCTGTATTAAATGATGTCATGGAACAAATGGATCTAACAGATATATACAGAACATTCCAACCAAATACTGAAGAATATACATATTTCTCAGCAGCACATGTAACATTCTCTAAAATAGACCATATATTAGGACACAAATCAAATCTTAACAAATACAGGAAAATTAAAATAATCCCTTGTACACTATCTGACCATAATGGGATTAAACTGCAAATCAGCAAAAATAAAAACTACAGAGCATACACAAATTCATGGAGACCAAAGAGTACATTATTGAATGATTAATGGGTCATTGAAGAAATCAAAAAAGTAAATCAAGAAATTCATGGAACCAAATGATGATGAGAATACAACATACCAAAATCTTTGGGACACAATGAAGGCAGTCCTAAGAGGGAAATTTACAGTTCTAAGTGCCTATATTAAGAAATTAGAGAGTTCACAAGTAAAAATTTAATGCTTCACCTTAAGGCCTTGGGAAAAGAACAACAAGGCAAAGCAAAAATCAGTAGACATGAAGAAATAATAAAGATTAAGGCAGAAATTAATGATAGAAAGCAAAAAAAAAAAAAATCCAAAGAATCCATGAAACAAAGAGTTTGTTCTTTGAAAGGATAAACAAGATTGATAAATCCTTACCAAATCTGACCACAAGAAAGAGAGAAGAGACAAAAATTAATAAAATTAGAGATGAAAAAGGCACCACTATAACAGATACCAAAGAAATTCAGAAAATCATAAGGACATACTCTAAGAATATATATATGCCTGAAAGTTGGAAAATATGAAAGAAACTGACTCATATCACCTACCAAAATTAAATCAAGATAAGATAAACCATTTAAATTAACCTATAACAAGTACAGAGATCCAAGCAGTTGCAAAAATTTTCCCCTAAAAAACAATCCAGGCCCAGATGGATTGACTGGTGAATTTTACCAGACATTCATGGAAGAACTAACACCACTGCTTCTCAAACTTTTCATAAAATAGAAAAGGAAGGAAATATACTTAATGCCTTCTATGAAGCCAGCATCACCCTGATACCAAAACTGAACAAAGACAGAACAAAAAAAGAAAATTACAGACCAATGAACATAGATGAAAAAATTCTCAACAAAATCTTGGCATCATAATACAACAGTATATCAGAAAGATTATCCACCCCAACCAAGTAGGCTTATGTGAGAGATGCAGGAATGGTTCACATACACAAGTTGATAAATGTAATGCCTCATATAAATGGTCTGATAGACAAAAAAAAAAAAAAAAAAAAAAAAAAAAAACATGATTATCTCAATAGATGCAGAAAAGTCATTTGACAAAATCCAGCAGCCTTTCATGGTAAAAGTCTTACAGAAACTGGGAATAGAAAGAACATATCTCAATATACTAAAGGCTATATATGACAAACCTACAGCCAACATAATACTAAATGTGGAAAAACTTGAAGCTTTTCCACTAAATTCAGGAACAAGACAAGGGTGTCCTCTTTTCTTTCTTTCTTTCTTTCTTTCTTTCTTTTCTTTTTCTTTCTTTCTTTCTTTCTTTTTTTTTGGGGGGGAGAGACAGAGAGGGAGAAAAAGAGAGAGAATGGGTGTGCATGAACGAATTCTAGAGGCACGCGCCCCCTTATGGGCAAGTGCAGCATTGCTCCCTTGTATCACTTTTTGCACCTGGCTATAAGTGGAACCTAGAGATTGGAACGGACATTCTTAGGCTTGGCAGTCAGGCGCCTTAACCGCTAAGCCATGTCTCCAGCCCCACTTTCCCCACTTTTATTTAATATAGTACTAGAAGTCTTAACTATAGCAATAAGGCAAGAGACACTCATAAAAGGGATACAAATTGGAAAGGAAGAGATGAAATTATCATTATTTATAGATGATATGATTCTACACATAAAAGACCCTAAAGACTCTACCAGCAAACTGTTAGAGCTGAGAAACACTTTTAGCAATGTAGCAGGATACAAAATAAACACACAGAAATTTGTAGCTTTTCTACATACTAACAACAAACATGCATAGGATGAAATCAGGGAATCTCTCCCATTTACAATTGCCTCAAAAATAAATAAGTAAAGTACCTTGGAACAGACTTAACCAATGAAATAAAGGATATCTACAATGAGAACTTTAAAACACTCAAGTGAGAAATTGCAGAAAACACGCGGAAATGGAAAGACATCCCATGTTCTTTAATTGGAAGAATCAATATTGTGAAAATGTCAATATTACCAAAAGCAATCTACACATTTAATGCAACCCCCATTAAAATTCCAATGACATTCCTCACAGGAAAAAAGTCCTAAAATTCACCTGGAAGCACAAAAAAACCTCAAATAGTCAAAACAATTTTGTGTAACAAAATCAGGCTAGTGGTATCACCATACCAGATTTTAAGTTATATTACAAAGCAATAGTAACAAAAATAGCATTGTACTGGCACAAAGATCAGTGGAACATAATAGAGAACCCAGATTTTAATCCAGGCAGCTACAGCCATTGTTTTTTGACAAAAGTGCCAAAAATATTCATTGGATAAAAGATAGCCTCTTCAACAAGTGGTATGGGAATACTGGGTATCTATATGTAGCAGGATGAAAATTGATCCTTGTCTCTCTCCATGCACAAGAATCAAGTCCAAGTGGATCAGCAACATTAATATCAGACCTGGAACTCTGAAACTCCTAGAGGAAAAGGTAGGGGAAACCCTTCAACATATTGACATAGGAAATTAGTTTCTGAATATAACCCCAATTGTCATCAAATAAAATCACTAATCAACCACTGGGATCTCATGAAATTACAACTTTTCTACAGCAGAGGACACTGTGAAGAGAGCAAAGAGACAACCTACAGAATGGGATAAAATCTTTGCCAGCTATCCATCTGACAGAAAATTAATATTTAGATTATACAAAGAACTCAAAAAGCAGAACAATAAGAAATCAAACAACCCAGTTAAAAATGGGCTATGGAACTAAATAGAGTGTTCTCATCGTAAAAAGTACAGATGGCATATAAACATCTAAAAAAGTATTATATGTCCTTAGCCATCAGGGAAATGCAAATTAGAATTATTTTGATATTTCATCTCACTCCTGTCAGAATGGCTACCATCAAGTAAATAAATGACAGTAAGTGTTGGTGAGGGTATAGAAAAAGAGGAACCCTTCTACACTGTTGGTGGGAATATAATCTGTCCAGCCTTTGTGGAAATCAGTGTGGAGGTTCTTGAGACAGCTAAAAATAAATTTACCATATGACCCATCTATAGTACTCCTAGGCATATATCCGAATGACTCTTCTCACTATCTTAGAGACATCTGCACAACCATGTTTACTGCTGTTCTATTCACAATAGATAGGGAATGGAACCAACCTAGATGTCCCTCCACAGATGAATGAATAATAATGATGTGGTACATTCACACAATGAAGTTCTATTCATCAGTAAAGAAAAATGAAATGAGGAAATTTTCTGGGAAATGGATGGATCTGGAAAGGATTATACTAAGTGAGATAACTCAGGTTCAGAAAACCAGTGTCTCATGTTCTCTGTCATATGTGGATGCTAGTTACAAATGTATAGACTTGTGTGTGAGCTGGAACCAAAAATTGGTAGCAGATGCCAGTAAGATAGAAAAACCTTATATGGGAGGGAAGAGAGGGAAGGACTTAAACAGATGGTATTGTATATAAGAAAGTAGGATAACAGATTATAGTCAGGGGAAAAGCCTAAATGTGGCCCAGGGAAGAGAATGTGTAAAAGAAGGGCTGGGGGAGGGTCAATCAAAATTCAAGATATTCTAAATAAGACTTATATAAACCTACCTTTTTCAATTATGGCACATCCAGAAGCTATAGATTGTTGCTAGAAAATTTTCAGTGCCAGGAATGGGATACCTTCCAGTGAGTTGTTGGCCAGGAAGGTCCTTGTTGCCTCCAAAACATTACAGGCTATTGCCAAGGCCCTTGGTTTCCCTTGAGAAACAGATGGTAAGACCCTATTGCTGAAGACCTCACTTGCCTGAGCAGCAAAATCACTGAGAAGTCAAGTTGGTGCTCAGCAGAAAACCTTCTCCCTGTAGACCAGCCAACTGAAAGCTGGAAAAAGCTGCACTGCATGGAGCCATATGGGAGACAGAAATCATCAGTGGTGAAAACAGTGGACACTGGAAACCTCAAGTCTGGCCAGACAGGCCCAATGACCAAAGAGCATGTCTGCTCTTGGGAAAAACCAACTGCTCTCTAGTTAAACTGAAGGGAGGGAATACATGCCTGGTACTGAAAAACCTAATCAAAAATCTATGGCAGGGAAGGTCATGAGAGTGAGGGGTATAAAGCCTGCTCTTTTCTGGCTAAGAGTATATATTATTCTCACCAAACTGTCCTGAAGGCCCTACACTTAATGTTCATATTTATATATTAATGCTCACTTCTGGTTAGAGAAGCTTCTCTTTTCAGATAGTGATGACCATTGGGATGACCCAAAAGGCTACATAGTGCTGAGAAGAAGAGACAGAGGAGTATCTAGCATTGAAACATCTCTATCACACCTTCCAAGGCTCAGGGTCCATTGTGGACGATGTGGCAGAAAGAATGTAAGAGCCAAAAGTAGGATACAACTACTTATAATACAACTGTCCAGACAGAAATTGGCCTCGATATACATGACCTTGCAGTGCTTAGAAATACCTTCACAAGACCCGAATAACAGGAGAAAAAGATGATGACATCAAATTAAAAGAGAGACTAATGGAAATAGGCAGGGGATATGATGGAGAGTGGAGTTCTGAAGGAGAATGAGGGGAGGGAAATATCATGGTTTATTGTCTGTAGGTATAGGTGTCAATAAAAAAAATAAAAGAAGAAGAATGAACTCCAGTCTAGGAAGCATCAAGAAGATTGGAGCTCAAATTGAAATCATACCTCAAAAAAGAGATAGAAGTTGCCAATAAGAAACAAAACAAAATATACAAAAAATAGATGAACACAATGCAAAATAAGACAACAGAAAACAAAAATCAAATAGAAATTATGAAAACCTCTATAGAACTCCTTATCAACAGAGTCACTCATGTGGAAGACAGAACTTCTGACCTGGAACATAAGAAAGAAGAAATTAATTGGGGGGCCAAAAACTTTTCTACGTTCAAAAAATCAAGTGAACAGAATACAAAGGAACTGTGGGACACCCTAAATGCCTAAACTTGTAGATAATGAGTATATCAGAAGGAGAAAATCCATGACAGAGGCATAGAGAACTTTTTAAACAAAATTATTGAAGAAAACTTTCAGAATCTCTCAAAAGAGATACCCATCCAAATACAAGAAACCAACAGAACACAGAACAATCAGGACCAAAGAAGAAATTCTCCAAGACACATCATAGTTAAAACCCTTAACAAGAAAAACAAAGAGAGAGTGTTAAAAGCAGCAAGAGAGAAACATTTCACAAAGGCAATACCATCATATTTCTCAATTGAAACCCTGAAAGCCAGAAAGGCTTGGAATGGAAAACTTCAAAGTCTGAAAAACTATGGCTTCCAACACAAGCTCCCCAGCCTAATAAAAGTATACCTAATAATAGATGGTGTAAGAAAGACTTCCATGAAAAAGAAAACTCTATGATTATATGAACACAAAGCCAAACCTACAGAGAATACTTGAGGGAGTACTCCACACAAAACAGTCAAACAACCAATCTCAAAATCCAACAAGAAGAAGATCACAATAACCAAAATTGACCAGGCTCAAAACAGAACAAAACACAAGAAAGCACCAAACCCTATAAGACACATAATCATGGCAAGGATCAGTTCATTCCTCACAGTAATAACCCATTAAAAGACATAGGTTATCAGGATGGATCAAAATACTGGACCCTTCTATCTACTGTCTTCAAGAAATCTATCTCACCACTAAAGATAGACACCTTCTCAAGGTGAAAGGTTGGAAAATGGTAATACAAGCAAATAGAAATATAAACAATACAAGCAGGTATTGTTATATTAATATCTGATAACATAGGCTTCATACCAAAAGTAATCAGAAAGGACAAAGGAAGCCACTTCTTACTCTTCAAAGGAATGATCCAACATGAGCACATCACAATCATAAATATGTATGTGGACCACAGTTTATAAAACAATACTCGACAATAAAACAGAAATAAACACCAACACCATCATAGTTGGAAACTTTAATGCTCCACTATCACCAATACACAGATCATCCAAGCAGAAAATCATCAGGGAAATAATAGAGCTCAACAACATTACAGATCAACTAGACCTAATGGACATCTAGAGAACTTTCCGCCACAACTCTAAAGAATACACATTCTTCTCAGCAGCCCACAGAAATGTCTCCAAATTTGACCATATATTAGGACAAAGCATTCCTTTATAAAGTCAAGAAAACTGAAGTAACTTCCTGCATCATGTCGGATTACAATGCTTTAATGCTAGAAATTAACAAGAGACACATAAAAACAACACATTTGTAAACAATGAATGGGTCATGGAAGAAATCAAAAAAGAAATTGTAAAATTGCAGAATTGAATGATGATGAAAATACCACCTACCACAATTTATGGGACACAATAGAGGCAGTTCTAAGGGGAAAATTCATAGCCCTAAATGCCTTCATTACAAAGTCAGAAAGAGCCATAATCAATAACCTGACTATACAATTAAATACTCTGGAAAAACTAGAAGAATATGACCCAAAGAGCTCCAGATAGAAAGAAATCATCAAGGTTAGAGAATAAATTAATAAACTGGAAACTAAGAAAACAATTTTTAAAAATCGATGAAACTAAGATCTGGTTCTTTGAAAACATAAACAATCTTGACAAACCCCTGGCCAAATTGATTAAGCAAAAAAAAAAAAAAAAGACATCTCAAATTAACAAAATCAGAAATGAAAAAGGAGAGATCACAACAGACATCAATGAAATTGGAAGACTCATCAGGACATACTTCCAAAACCTCTACTCCACAAAATTAAATAATCTGGAAGAAATTAATTCCTTGACACATACCACCTACCAAAACTAAACTCAGAGCAGATTAATCTCCTAAACAAACCTATCACATCCATGGAGATTGAAAAGGTAATCAAAAACCTCCCCCAAAAAGAAAAGTCCAGGACCAGATGGCTTCTCAGCTGAATTCTATCAAACGTTCACTGAAGAACTGAAACCACTTTTTATCAAACTGTTCCACATAATCAGAGATAAGGAAATCCTCCCCAACTCCTTTTCTGAAGCAAGCATCACCCTGATACCAAAACCAGGCAAAAATGCAACAAGGAAAGAAAACTATAGTCCAATATCTCTAATGAACTTAGATTCAAAGATCCTGAACAAAATTCTTGCAAACTGAATTCAACAACACATCAAACGCATTATCCACCTTGATTAATAGGCTTCATCTCAGGGATGTAGGCATGGTTTAACATACAGAAATCAGTCAACGTAATACACCACATAAATAAATTAAACCATAAGAACCAAAAGATCATCTCAATTGATAAAGAGAAGGCCTTTGACAAAATACAACACCACCTCATGATCAATACACTGAAAGAACAGGCATGGTAATAAAGCCTATATATAAAGCTCCTAAAGCCCAAATAATGCTTAATGGGGAAAAACCTCAAGGAGTTCCCACTGAGATTGGGAACAAGATAGGGGTGTCCACCGTCACCACTGCTTTTCAACATAGCACTACCAGTACTTGCCCAAGTAATAAGAGAGGAGAAAAAATAAAAGTGATTCAAATTGAAAAGGATGAAGTCAAGTTAGCCCTATTTGCAGATGACATGATCTTATATATAACTAACCTGAAAGTCTCCATCTCAAAACTTCTGAAGGTGATAAATTCCTTCAATGGCAGGATATGAAATCAATGCACAAAAAACAGTAACTTTTCTATATGCAAAGGACAAATATACAGAGAAAGAAATCAGTGAGGCTATCCCATTTTCAATAGCAATAACACTAACCAAGGATGTGAAAGACCTATATAATGAAAAAAAAAAAAAAAAAAACTCAAGAAAGAAATAGAGAAGGACTTTCAAAGATGGAAAGACCTCCCATGCTCCTGGATAGGTAAAATGAATATTGTGAAAATGGCAGTCCTACCAAAAGCAATATACAGATTTAATGTAATACCAATAAAAATACCAGCATCATTTTTCACAGATATTGAACAAATGATCTCAAAATTCATACAGAATGGAAGAAGGCCTCAGATATACAAACATATCCTTAGGGGGGAAAAAAAAAAACTGTCTGGCAGTATCAACATACCCAATCTAAAGCTATATTACAAATCCACAGTGACAAAAACAGTATGGTACTGGAGTGAAAACAGAAACATAGACCAATGGAATAGAATTGAAGATACAGACCTTAGGTCATGTAAGTACAGCTGCTTGATCTTTGACAAAGGTGCCAATAATGTAGACTGGAGAAAAGACAGCATCTTCAACAAATGGTATTGGACAAATTGGATGACCATATGTAGAAAAATGAAATTAGTCCCTCTCATTTTGCCATACACAAAAATCAAGTCTAAATTGATTAAAGACCTTAATGTAAGGCCTGAAACAGTTCAAGTACTGGAAAAAAAAAAATAGGAGGGACTCTCCAAGATATAGGACTGGGAAAAGACTTGCTGAACAAAACTCCAGTAGTCCAGGAAATTAAACAAGCACTCAACCAATGGGATCTCATGAAGCTAAAAGCTTTTGCACAAACAAACATACCATAAACAAAGCCAATAGATTACCCACTGAATGGGAGAAAATCTTTGCCAGGCATACCACTGACAGAAGCCTAATATCTATAATTTACAAAGAACTCAGAAAACTAAACAATAAAAAATCAAACGCCTCACTCCAAAAGTGGGGCAGAGAACTAAATAGAGATTTCTCAGAGGAAGAATTATAAATGGTCAACACACTTAAGACAATTTTCAACATGCCTAACCATTAGGGAAATGCAAATTAAAACAAATATGAGATTCCACCTTTCCCCAGTAAGGATAAAAAATTCATTAAAATATCAAATGAGATCAAATGTTGGTGAGGATGTAGAGCATTAGGTACACTCACTGTTGGTGGGAATGTAAGCTGGTCCAACCACTATGGAAATCAATATGGAGTCTCCTGCAAAGGATGAATGTAGACCTACAAGCAGACTCTGTTATGCCCTTACTGGACAATTACCCTAAAAGCTCCACATCTCAGTTCAGAGATATTTGCTCAATCATATTTATAGCTGCTCAGTTCATAATAGCTAATAACTGCAATCAACCCAGGTGCCCATCATTGGATGAATGGATAACCAAGATGTGGTATAACTGCACGATGGAATTCTACTCAGCTGTAAGAAATAATGACACATAGAAATTTGTAGAAAAATGGTCAAACTTGGAACAGATCTTTCTAAGTGAACTTACACAATCACAAAAAGACAACCATCACATGATCTCACTCATCTGCAGTTCCTAACCTAGATCAGCCTGAGTTGCTGACATATCTGAATAACATCTCAAGGCTTGTACAATAGGGGCAGTAGGGCTTGAGGGAAAGGAAGACACAAAACTGAACCCAAATTGAACTGGAACCATAGAATCCTATATTCCAGAAGTTAGTCTAAAGATGGAATCCTCAAGAGGACCTTAGGGGGAGCACCTGAATCAAAGGGCCCTGGGGAGGGTGAGATGAAGCCTAACCTTAAAATTCTCCTGTTTTTCTTTCTTCTCTGTCTTTTTGTCTTTTCTTTTCCCTTGGTGCTGGCCTGTAATTCCCTGTATCAGGATGTGGTCTACATCCACAATGAGGTGTTGATCAGAAAGACCTAATAGGTCTCCAAAAACAAACAAGACAGACTTCTGTCAGAGCACTTGATTACCCACCAGAGGTTAATGGTAAGACCCTACTGCTAAAGAAACCATATGCTGTCAACACAGACCATAGAGAGACCTGACTGGAATCCAGAGGTGCCACTCCCCAGACAATTAGCCCATCTAGTGTTGGACGGTGCTGCATGAGCTACAAGGGGAAAGTGGCCAACATCTGTCCAATCAATAATCAACTCAAAGTCTAAGCATCTCAGAAGCATGATGCTCACACAAGTGCAATAGTGGCACACAGCCATGGTGGGTAACCAACTGCTCTTGGATTGGCTAACAGATCTGCTCAGTGAAAAGGAAATCATACCTAGAACTAGGAAATAAGTCAGAATTATATCCAGATAATGATTCTGCTTTCCATTGTCAAACTCCCACTAACCTTAGACTATAAGAGGGTTTACATCCTTTTAATTCTCTCTAAATTAATAGTGGTTAACCTATTTAATTGTTGTTGAGTTCATTCTCCACTGGAGAATCTGCTTCTCTTTTTTAGATGGGATCTGAACCTGAGGAGATAAACAAACCAGTGCACGCCACCCAGGCCACTGCTAAAACCACAGAGGAATTGGATAAATGACCAAGTGTGCTGCTCTCTTAGTGAATCTGATATCAGCACAAGGGTGAAGGATATAGACACTGAGGACACTCAACAGCTACCAGTTCCGAGATCCAGAGGCTCCTGAGTGCCCATCACTGAAATAGACTTAAAATGCTCCCAGCATGGCTCAGGGAATTTTGCCAAAGAGAGGACAGAAAGATTGTTAGAGTCACAAGTTGGGACATTTTTCACAGAGACATTGCCTCCCCCTCCCAATAATGCATGCCCCACAATCCCCATGGGGTTGATCTGCATCCCCAATGAGGAAGGCCTCTTCAGAACAGGGGCAGGGAGAGGGAAATGATTGTACCAACATGTGTTATTTTCATACTAAATATGTCCACATCTAATAAAAAATGAAAAAAATAAGAGTATTTTGAAAGAATGCATATAAGGTAATGCCTTCATAACACATAGGAAGCTGACCTCCAGGTAAAGTTTTGGTGGAGCTAACTGAGCCATTGTCAGGTTTAAATGATCTGCCATGTATAAGACAGCATGTCAACAGCAGTAACCAGACAGAGTACTTAATGTAAACAGCAATATCATCCCATTTCATTTACACTCATCAAGAGAACTTTGTTCATTTGGTAGTATCTATAATTTATTTGAGCTGGTAAATATTATTTATTTTATTTAAATAATACAAGAGCAAATGAAATCTTTAGCTAATTCTGTGCCTAAAGCCTGAAATTAAAAAAAAAAAAAAAAAGAAAAACTGATCTGGGTGCATAAATCCAACATTACTAAGGTGCAAGGATGTTGATGATGCACATGATTTATTTTCCAAACTTTTAGCTAATTTGTATAAACCAGGCAGGTTCTGAAGAAGTTGATGCTTAAAGAAATCCAGGCTTCAAAGGCAAGTAGACATTTTTGAAGGTCCTTCTTAAATCTACATTCAAAATGGAGTTCCCTGTAATGTCAAGGACATAGGATAAAACTGCCTGTCTTATCTTCTGTTCTTTTCCTCATTGACAAGTGACATTCCTTCAGCTATGAGCAAAGCCTCTCTTTCTGTTGTCACTTGGGGATAAAAAACAAACAACAACAGTTGACTTAAAAGTAAATTCTTAAGGTAAAAATGAACATTGATTTTATTTTGCTTTTGCCATATTCTGTTGTAAATAAAACCAAGTAGCTCTGTGACCTACTCTTATGACATTTATGCCAGGCCAGAACATACTATCTTGCTGTCTTAATTACCATCTAAATGAGCCATATCCAAATACCTGATTCAAAAACCATATCCAAACACCAAGAATAAGATCTCAACATATGAATTTTGATAAGTGCAATCATTAAGGCTATAGTAGGCATCATGATTTTATTTTATAAGTTAAGCCCAACACAGACCTGAAGTGTTCTATTTACTATGGCCATTTTATTGCTGATAAAACTGCAGCTGACAATGATGAAACCCATTGCAGAAATATATTCAAAAAACATGTCTTCCTCACAACAAAACTGTTTTTATACAGCTCTGATGACATTCTCTCATCCACTACCCAAGTCAGTAAATATATTTTTTTGATGGGGGAAGTACATAAATCAATCAATACATAGTTTTCTTTATTGAACCTATGCATCTAAAATGTTACCTCCAGGGCCTGGAGAGATGGCTTAGTGGTTAAGCACCTGCCTGTGAAGCCTAAGGACCCCAGTTCCAGGCTTGATTCCCCAGGACCCACATAAGCCAGATGCATTGGCATATGCATCTGGAGTTCATTTGCAGTGGCTGGAGGCCCTGATGCACCTATTCTGTCTCTATCTATCTGTCTATTTCTTTCTCTCTCTGGTAGTCTGTCGCTCTCAAATAAATAAAAAAATAAACCAAAAATTAAAATAAATAAAATGTTACCCCTAGATCATAGAGCTATCATGCTTAGTGATCCACATCTCTGTGCATAATCATAAGGAAACAATGTTCTCCCACAAGGCCAGAAGGAAGGGTAATGGAGAATAAAAGCAGAACTGAAAACCAATATAGAGAAATAGAAGTTAAAAGAGAAAACAAAAGCTTCTCAGATTTGCCATCAACCAGCCATTTTCCTCTCCTGCCATTGGCAATTAAACATAAGGTATGATGAACTCTTAGTACTGGTGCATCCCCTTTTGGTATGATGCATGCACAAAGATCATGAGTCCAGTGCTCACTGCCATACTACACAGAAGCTGCCAGAGCCCCATCCCCATTTGTCTGACCTCTGGCAGCAAGGTCCTGGAATTTCAGCTCTTCTAACCTGACTCTCCCCATTTGCTATCTATCTATACACCCAGCACAGCTGGGCTCTGCTCATTGGGCCTACTGCCAGTCATCTCTAACTTGCCAAGCCTTCAGGCAGGCAGCTGAGACATGAGAACTTTGCTGGGAATTTCCTGGCTGTCAGCTTGGGTACTATATCCTTGTTTGCTGATGTAAAACTAGTTAAGATTGGCAAAGATAAACTAGCCAGTCTATCCACAAGGACCACAGTATTCATCCAAACATTTGCCCGACACTGACTCCAAGTAGCATTCAACTTTGCCTCTAACAAGCTAACAGATGTGGGCACTATCAGAGGACCTTAATAGAGCATTGTTCACAGAGTGAGAGCCTGGATAGGTTTGCTTGCTAAATTGTGTTTCAGAGCAAAAGGATAAAAAATGACTTTCTACTTTTAAATCAAGTGGAGAGAATATGGAACATTTTTCTTTTGCAGTGTTCATTTCTCCAAGCCAGTTGATGCTCTGGCCTTAGCCACAGAATACCTGTAGACTAGCATATGGGTCGCAGTGCTCCACCAGTAATGGCCTGTGGCTTTGAGCAAAGCCATCTATTCCTGGCATGAAATCCATTACCTACAGCTGACCAGATATTGAAAAGTCTGCCAAAGCCATCAAATTTGCTACGGAGGAAAGCTAAGTATGACAATACAACTGCTCCAATGTTCATGAGCATTTGTTGGTGCTTTTGTACAATTATAGGACTAAATTTACCTACTGAGCACAGCTTCCTAGTGACACATCAGAGTCAACTCATTTAATTTTAATATAATCAAAAAACAAAAATAACACTTAAAAAAGCATCCATTTTAGCATTTAACATGGGCCAGAGACTGTGCTAGGCCATGATGTATATATTATTATCTATCTATGAGATTCACATATAGTACCTGGTATGCAAATGAAGAAATGGGAATCAAATAGTTTAAGCTATTTTCAACTTCACTAAATCAGTAAATGATATAATATCTGTCACATCTGATTTTTAATAAAACTGAAATGAAAAATCCAGCCATAGGGGCAAATGGATATAAGTGTGAATCTCTGATCTCCTTACCTGAAATGAACTCCTTATCGAGTTATTTATTAAAGTGTTTTGATTGTATCATGAAAGGACTACTTCCAGGACTGGAGAATTGGTAGTGACATGCCTCTCATATAGCAGATATCATATTAACAGTGGCTCTTCCTCAACTTTCTGTCATTAGCCACTTAGAAGAGTGAGGATAGATTATATTCCACTAGCTTCTGTCTCAGAAATATTTAAATTAAGATTGGCCTATGGTCTAAGAGTAGCAATATAGATTGAGAATTTTGCAGATCTAATTACAGTAAAGTGAACAGCATGACATTAAAGAAAACATACATGTTCAAACCTCATTCTTTAATGTAAATTAACTCTATGAATTTAAGTTTACATAGGGACCACTTTACCTAAAGGCCTGGACTTTCACACATTTTGGTATCATGTGGTGGTGTGAATCAGATATCCTCCATAAGCTGAGATGTTTTGAATGCTTGGCCCCCAGATGGTGACAGTTTTGAAGGTGGAGCTATTCTGGAAGAAGTGTTTTCTGGGGATTAGATTCAGGTTGCTATAGGCAGCTCCCCATGCTAGAGTGCAGCTGATCTTCCTGATGCTGTGTTTTCCACCTGCTATTGCATGCTTATGCCAGGCTTTAACCCTGTCATAATGAAGCTTTCCCCTTAAGAATATAAGGGAAAATAAAAATTTTCTTCCACCAGCTGCTTTTGGTTGGGAGTTTTGTCCCATCAATGAGACTGGGACTACAACAACTAAAGAAACTCAACATAAATTTCTTGTTTCTTAATGCTTCATAAGAATACCTGGGTAGAACATGCTGGATGGTTGGTATAAGAAAGAGATGTTCTGCATGCTTAATTTTGAAGACTGAAAGTCAAAAGACTACTAGTAAAGCTTTCAAGGAGACTAGTGATAAGTTATCTATGGTGTAAAAGCTTTGACTTGATAATGTTGACCACATTGTGCATGGGACAGTATTCTGCATTTGTTCTTCTGAGTTATTTTATCATGATACTATTTCTTTGAAAGAAGAATTACTTAAGGACTTTTTTCACTTTACTGATCACTGAAAAGAAATAATTAAACTAAATGTTTTTTACTTCTTACAGAGTCAACTTACCACAATAAATTTCCATTGTCAAGCAAGTTCATAGGCACCACTACCCAGGGCAGATGAGCAGTGGGACTCAGCAAGCTTCTTTGTTTTACCTGGGCTCATAAATTAGTAAAGTTTGAAGCATGAACACTTGAACATTGGACTCCAATTCATCTAAAGCAAGTTTTCTTTTCTAGATATAATATGTATTTTTAAAATATGTTGATATTTATGAAAAAGATTGAAAAACTATAATGAAAGGAGAAAAGTGAAGCAATAGACATAGATTTACCTTTAGAGGATTTGTTACTTCTGGATGTTACTTTTATGTATTTTCAGTTATTTTCATTAGCATACAAAGTCTTAGATATCACCACAGCATTTTCAAATGCAGCTTGATTTTACTCTCCTAGCATCTCCTTCACATCCTTGTCCTCTCTTTGTATATTTTCTCATTCATTTTGATTTCATGTTTCATTTGTTCTTCTGCTCTTCTCCCATTCCCTCTCTCCTTGTCATATCCCTTTAACCCTCACTTGGTCATCTTTCTAGTTTTTTTAGGCTTCACCCACATTTGCCCCTTAAATATATACATATAAATATTAGAACCTATGATCTGCAAATTAAAAAGAACATGTCGTTTGGGGCTTTGTGAGATTGGGTTACCTTGCTTAGTAGAATTATTTCCAGATCATTCATTTTCCTGAAAATTGCATAATATCATTCTCCTTTATTGCTGAGTAAAAGTCCATTTTATATATTTACTATCTCTTCACAAAACCTCAGGATCAGAGCAGAATGCTGCCAGATATTTTGACGGAAGACAACATGAACTGTTTCTATCTCAGTACACAATAGAGTCCTTATTCACTTTGAAACCTTATAAATTGAGCCTCTACTGTTTCTGTTTCTATAAACATAATGGTTTAATTAAGGATGACCCATTAAGCTCTCCCTAAGGTATTCTAGGGATTTTAAGTGTCAAAGTTTCAAATATATTCACATTCCTCCCACTAACCATTTTCTAAGATTTCAGAGCTATTGTCAGCATTATCAGTGCAATAACCCCACTTCTCAGAACCAACTTTTCAATATTGGTTAACTTACTTATTGCTGTGGCCAAATACCTGGCAAGAAGCAGCTTATTGTTCTAGTAGGTACAGTGACCATGGCAGGAAGGCATAGCAGTAATACTGGAGAACTGGCTGGCAACATTATATTCACAATCTGGAAAAGAGAGAACAAACACAAAATGGGTTTGGGCTATAAAACCCCAATGCCCTCCTCCAGTGACCTACAGCAAGGACACACCTCCTAAAGGTTCCACAACCTTCCCAAGTAGCACCATAAATTGTGGGCCAAGGGTTTAAATACATGAATCTATTGGAGACATTTCACATTCACAGCACAACTGTAGGCATGTACAACAAGGAAGCATTGGAGAAATGGAGATTGATCCTAAGGTTTTCAGTTCTTCTCAGTGCCATGAAGTTTGAAGCAAGCTAAATAATAATGGCCACAAAACCATAACTGTATAATAGCCATTTACTATAGTTTCAACAAACACATTATTTTTGTGAAAGAGGAGGAAAGATAGAATATTAAAAAGTACATTTCAGGCTGTTAAATGTTGAGATTCTTCTTGCCTTCATTTTCCTACCTAGGTCAAATCCAAAAGCTCTTGTGGTCATGTGAATAAGAAGTGACTTGGGATTTTAATATTCACATTAGTCACAATAGATTATTCTCTCATAATAGTATGAGATCTCTTATGAAAAGATATCTTATGAAAAGACAGCTGCTGTCTGTGTTTGAGATAAGAGAAAAGGTAGAGCACTATGCGGTGATCATGATTATTAAATTCTGCACTGTTTGGGATTCTTACAGTCCTTGCATATTTAGAAACAATTAAAATAAAAGTGTTGTCACCTGAGAGTTTTAGTGCCCTGACACCAGAAGTGGCTATTCTAAAATCAAATATAGATCCTAATACATGCCTCTTAAGAACATAAAATAAAAAATTAAAAGGCACATAATAGACATTCTTTATATTTTTCAATAATAATCCAGGGTTTTCAACTCACTTTGTAATATTTTTTTGTAAATATCATTTACAAATGATATACTATGAATATATCTAACATATGCTACAGAATCATAATAGTATTTATCGCACATATACTACACAAGTATATAAGAATAAATTTGACCTATACTAGAGAATAATAATAAATACAATTGTACACATTTATTTTATATGTTATATCATATGAAAACTACTTTGGGGTAGAAAGCTATATAATTTATTTGTTCTTCACATTTCTTCTTCACCTAAATAAATTCTGAGTTTTTATTGAGCCTGTTTTATTATAACACTTAATTAGGATGTTTAAAACATTTTGTACCTAATAAACAATATTGAATTAAAGTACATAAATAAATGTAGGATGAGTAACACAGGTGTTTTTCTGATTCAATTAATGCTTCATTATTTAATGTACTGTCTCTTTCTTAATTCAAATGATGAAAATAAACAGCCATTTGGCTATTGGGGAACCCATGGAGGGCTCATTAGCTGGGTTCTAATTGGGATCATTCACAAATCTGTCACTCAGGACTGAAGGTGAATCTGACTCCAGAAGCAAATGAGTGCACAGTGGTCTCTGAAGTGGAATGACTGAAAGTACTTCAAAGGACTCAGAAATTAGATGAGTTCAGACAAATGAAATGCACTCTTAAAATGGACAAGAGGCAAGAGGTAAAAATCACAAAATAAGGAGGTCTTAAAAAGTCATTATTTGGAAACTGTAATCTAGTTCATCTTCAAAATTTTGATTTATGTTTGAGATGGACAATTGTTTAAATGAGTGATGTTTTGAGAGATGGCTTGTTAGCATGCCCATGCACATGCACAAACACATGCACACAGTTTCTGCCTTTGCTTTTCTGTTATGGTAGCTTTCTATACCGTGATTGTTTCCCTCCTCCTCCTCCTCCTCCTCCTTCCCCTCTTCTTCTTCTTCCTTCTCCATGCCACAGCATTCCTGGCAGTGAAGTTCCTTTGTCAATCCTTGAATGGTGTTTATTGAATTAGTTGATCAATCAATCAATTGATGGGCAAGTGGATGCACTGCCATGCAGCTGGCCTCTGCTTAGCTTTCCCTCTGACTTTCTAAATAACATGTAACATCCCAATTCAAGGGTGAACTTCACAATGAAGTTTTCCCTTCCCTCTACCATCTAAGCACAGATAATTGATTTTTTTCACCCACTCTAAACCCTGAATTAACATTATCTTATTCATTGTGGAATAGTATAATGACATGCTGATGTATATGTTTATCAGGAGATATGGGATAATTGGAACATGAAGTTGGGTATTAATTATCCTTCAGGGTTTTTCTGTATTCTATATAGCACTGAAAACACAATTTGGCACATAAGGAATAGTTATATATTTCTAATATAAGTGGTTTCATTCTAACTTAGAATTAATAAAAATATTTCCCATAACTAATAAAAATACAATCAAGGTTATGATATATCTTGAGGATTTTCTTGGAAGAAGGCTTGTTAATTTTTTCAGGGACAATATTCTAGACCCATGAACCATGACCAACAACAACAACAAAAAACCAAAAAACAAAATTCTTCATAAAATATAATACTATGTTGAGATGAAAACAATCAAACTATGGTACAAATATATATATATGGCTTTAGAAAGCAAGATATGAATAAGAAAAAAATAATCTGTCAGGTCAAGTCAGGAGAGAATCTACTGGCTTATAAGACAAATCAGCTGTGGAAAAGTAAAATGGCTACACGGCCCAGAGCGCTGTGAAGACACAGGTGATAGACATCTCAATATTGCCCTAGGCTCCAGAAACCAGGGGAAAACAGAAGAAGGAAGAGTTCCTTTTTGACATATACTTCAATATGATTAATCACAAGATATCTCCACATCAAAATTATATAATGTAATGCAATTACATAATAATGGTTATGACATGTTTGATTCATAAATAGATATATAAAATGATATGACCATTTATGTGTTAAATTTTAAGATTCCATCAGTAACTAAAAGATTCCTAACAGCAAACCTCCCAGGAATGGATGCCATAAGTGCTTAAATTGTCCAACTAAAAAAAAAAAAAAACTAAAAATAACCGGTGTCCATTTTTTTTTGAAAATTTGTAAAGGAAATATCTTTGACAAACTCACTGTATGAGACTGATAATTTCCTGATTCCAAAACTATACAAAAACAGAAAATGAAATGAAACAAAACAAAACTCAAACAACCTATAGATCAATATTTCTGATGAACATAATTTTAAAAGGTCTTAAAGCCACGAACAAACTATTTGAAACATCACACCAAAAATATCATATACCATGTTTAAGTAGGATGTGCCCCCAAAATGCAATTTTTTCAGTGTAGGCAGATCAAGAATCACAACACATCACATCAACAGAAGGAAAGATCAAAACAATATAAATATCTTAGTAGAGGAGAAAAAGCATTTTATAACATTCAGCACCTTTTCATGATAATAAACCTTTAACTAGATATATTTTAAAGCAATTCATCACATATTCTACCATGAATTGTTAATGGGAGTTAGAAAGCACAACAAAAGAAATACTTAATATTTTGGATGATGAAATGCTAATTACACTTATTTTATCATTACACCTTATATACATGTGTCAAATTATTATACCATATCACATGAATGTGCACTACTGAAAGAGTTTTTAAATTAAAGATGCTTAAAATTTCCACTAAATAAATAAAGCTATAAAACAAAACTTACAGTCCAATAAAGAGAATAATGTTAAATGATGAAGCATTAGTTTCATCAAAGTAGCAATGTTTATTTCTCCTCCCTGGTTCATTTTCTAACCCAGTACAATCTGTCAGCATTCCAGACAGCTCCTTCCATCCTGTTGCAGGAGGAATAGTAACAGCTTCATACATGGCACCTACCTGGCTGGATAGGAGTATGGGGTTTTATTTGTCATGTGAACTAATATCCTGGGGGAAGAAGCCACTGTTTTTCTTGCAGGACCAGGTAGGGTG
Organism: Orientallactaga sibirica; assembly: GCA_036365145.1. Taxonomy (NCBI): domain Eukaryota; kingdom Metazoa; phylum Chordata; class Mammalia; order Rodentia; family Dipodidae; genus Orientallactaga; species Orientallactaga sibirica. Next base: position 17,663,412 of record JAEOAD010000015.1, read on the forward strand.
GCACTGAGGTGCACAGTGATCCAGCAGGTAGAGTAGGAAAAAAGCTTTATCATGAAAAGAATGTAAGTAAACCCTTGGTTTCTGCAGGCCATGTGTGCCAGAGTAACTCTTAAGGCTGGCAGAAAGGAGAACCCTGTTAGGTTGGAATTAAGTGGGATTGCAATCTTGTGGTGTGATGGAGAAGCCTTTTCTTATAGGGTGCGTGACATACCTAGGCAAAGAACGATAACTCACAGATAGGCTTTTTGATGTTCCAGGATGTCACAAAGCACATGAGATTTCATTCAGGAATAACAATGAAATGACCCATGTGTTTTCTGTATTACTCAGCATTGTCTTCTAAGCTGTCAGCTAATGGTTTTATGTCATGCTGCTTTCCTGTCCTTCTCACTGGAACTGCCATCTATGTCAGGTAAATGAATTATATTTTTACAATCACAAATTTCATAGAACTTAGGACTAATGTCAGAAAATTCTGAAAAAACTGAAAAATATATATGTAAATACAAAAAATGAAAAACAAAAGAATTTTGTCATGTGTAAGGAATTAGAAATGTCGCATTTTCAGTGTTTGACTCCACACTTCCTGACTATTTAGAAAAAATGTGGTGCTGGAGAGATGGCTCAGCAGGTAAAGGTTCTTGCTTGCAAATCCTGAAGACCCAGGTTTAATACCAAAATATCCATGTAAAAACAAATGCACAAAATGGCACATACATCTTGAAATTGTTTCAGGGGCAAAAGTACCCGGCATACTCGTTCATCACCACTACCCCACGATATCCTGATTGCAAATAAATAAATATTTTTAAAAATGCTCACCCAATCACAAAAAGATAATCATCGTATGGTCTCATTTATCTGTTGCTCCTAACCTGAATCCACCTGAGATGCTGCCAAACCTAATAAGCACTATGGGGACCAGACAATAGGGAGGGTGAGATGGAGGGAGGGTAAGGCTGGGACAGAGAGAGAGGGAGGGAGGGAGGACAATTGTACACTAAAGGTGACTTTGACAATATGTCATCCATGTAATGTCCTCAACTAAGCTATTAGTGAAGAAAGAAAAAAAAATGAATTGGTTAGTTAAAGAACAGATACCTCTGAATCATAAACCTTTCTTTTTTTTTTTTTTTTTCAAGGTAGGGCCTCACTCTGGCCCAGGCTGACCTGGAATTAACTGTGTAGTCTCAGAGTGGCCTCTAACTCATGGCAATTCTCCTACCTCTGCCTCCCGAGTGCTTGTGATTAAAGGCATGCACCACCATGCCAAGCTTAAACCTTTCTTATTTTAATTCAAAATTATCCATTGTGGCTATTGACTCAATCCTTAGGTACTCACAAAATTATGTTTATTGCTATTTTCACAAGTGTGTAGAAAACATATAGATATACATAGCAATATATTAGAATAGTTAGATATTGAGATTTCCTCCCATGAGTAGCCCATTTCATCCTATTTAATGTGCTTACAATGTTAAATATCTTTATAATTTTCATTAACACTGCAGTAAACTTTAAGATTAATTTCAGAAGAATAGATATAGGTTAACTATTCCTATTCAAAGCCATGGGCAATTATAGAACTAACTTTATGTGGATTGTTAAATATATCATTAGCTACTTATATTCACACCAGTATTTTCTTATTTCAGAACGTATTTTCAAGTTTTAGATGAAATATATAGCTCTGTAATGTTAATGAACTTTATGTCTAACAACTCTGTTAAACTGTTACTTGTTATACATTATCTCCAGTACACCAGTTCTTCTAAAATTACTTACATACATCAGATAATATGCTTACCTATTTCTAGTTTTTAGCTCTTTATTAAAATATAATTCCTATAGATTTTTATCAAATATTTTCCTAGTATCTAATTAAAAGCTAAAATAATTTCTGTTTTAATATGTGAATGTATGAGGTGCACTGAAATATTTCTGACATTAGAAAAATAGTCTATGCATTCTGTTATGAACACTTCACTGTGAAATTTACTCCCTCAGCTTTGTTCTTCATAATAAAAACACAAAATAATATATTATTTTTGAAGTAAAACAACATCATAGCTAGAGTAGAAGCTTTAAAAAAATGGTTGCTTGACTACCAGGTAAATGATGCAGATTAACACAAACTCAGAGCTCTTCTCAAAATTAATGAAAGATGAGAGGCCTGGCATACTTACTCATGGACTCCAAACAGTTCTTGGGATAGATTTCCTATTAAGATTTTTCTCTATGGTCTTTAACTCTTCCATAGATTAGTGTTTCACTGTACATGCCTGAAAGTACTTTTGTGGCTTTGGAACACACAGATTAATTTCATGCTTCATATATGATTCAGGTAGTGCCTCAAACTGTCCACTGTGTTGTGCTAGGATAAGAAGGGCTAGCATGATTGCTCTAGTGCATCACATATTGTACTTACTTTGTGAATAGGATTACCTATTATTTAAATTCCTTTAATCATTTTGTTATATCTTTCCCAAAAATTTTGTCTCACGTTTTCTTGTAGCTTTGGTGATTAGTATACCAAACTAGGAAAAATAAGGGCAAATTATAAAATGAACTCTGTATGTATTCATGAAACTAATTCACAGCTGCAAAGTGACCAACATCATATGTGGGATGGTATTTAGTTGCTCTCTTAGCACCAATTATATAGAACTATACATCATTATTGAAAAATGAGAGACTTCCAAATTTTCTGCAAATGTAATCAGAGAATAGTTCATTACTTTCCTAACAGTCATGTCACTATTGCACAAGAAGACATGCCTTGCCTGATTGATAAATATTGTAGAACCCAGAATTCACTGTTGGGTGATATCATTGATTATTTTCTGATTAGGTTTGAGGTCTGATTATCAGGAGGGCACTCATTCCAGATACTGACAACAAGTCAAAAGTCATGGCTGCTGAGAAAATTCTACTATTTTATTGCTGAATCTATATGTTATCAAAATCTCCTAAATATTTACCTTTATACCAACAGATCATATCTGTTTTGAGTCCTTATTAGACAAGGTTTGTGTGTGTGTGTGTGTGTGTGTGTGTGTGTGTGTGTGTTGTTGTTGTTGGTGGTGGTGGTGGTGTTTCATAGGTGCAAGGCTATTAATGCAGAATACCATGATTGTTGGGAAAGTAGTGAAAGTAGGTAACTGATGAGTGCCCAGCCCTACACAGGACACATACATCATCTCCTCTCTGGCTCAGAGAACATCATGGAAGAGAAATGAAAAGAATTTAACTGCTGGGGGATGGGGGAGGAGCCCCATGGAATTCTGTTCCCCGGATACAACAAGGCCATGGCATTCATAACCTTATAATTGTTGTGCTTACTGCACCAGACCAGTCCTTGATGAAGCCAGTTAGCATTTTGTTATGGATAGGGGAGGGTTTTGAGATATCATGCCCCTCTCTGATGAGCTATGACAGTTAATGGTAGTAGGGGATTGAGAGTCATTGTCTTCCATGGTGCAGATGAGAAGAAAAAGTGGGACTGAGAGAAATAAGAGCGTGGGTAATGTTCAGTCCATATGATCATAATGATTTATATGTAGAAAAATAAATCAAAATATAAAATCTTCCATGTACCACTCTGTAGCTGCATCAAATTGTGTTAGAATGTTACTCAAATATACTAATGTTGTATTAAGTTTGGAAACATTCTATGATACCTTCCCCATCTAAATGATGCTCATGAAATATTTTACTAAAAAATAAATGCATCCAGTGTAACATGAAGATTAGGAACATAGGTATGTAGTTTACAGAATGTTTTGTTGAAGCAACATTTGGTAGAACTCTCCATTTTACTTTAAGTTTTTCAGCCATGTTTATAAGATACATCTCTAAATTTCATTTATAATTAATTCATGCTTAGTTTTATATCAAAGTTCTTAAATTTGATAAAACCATGTATTGGCTTGTTTTATGTGAATTAGTTTTTCTTCAGTGGATTTATTTTCTCTCTCTTTTTAGCAAGAGTAAAATTACTTTATACTGGATAGTTTGAGGTACAAATGTGAAGAAACATATGGACTTTATTTCTTTTTGTTTAGTGGGCTATAATTACTAAGATAAGTTTGCTTTAATACATGTAGGAATAATCAGAACTTTTTTAAAAAAACTATTCTTGTAAGACTGTTTCCTTTTAGATTTTTAATACTTTTTGCTTATATATTTATTTATTCATTCATTTATTTATTTGAGAGTGACAGACAGAGAAAGAAGTGGATAGAGAGAGAGAATAGGTGCGCCAGGGCATCCAGACACTGTAAACAAACTCCAGATTCATGTGCCACCTTGTGCGTCTGGCTTACATGGGTCCTGGGGAATCAAGCCTCAAACCGAGGTCTTGAGGCTTCACAGTCAAGTGCTTAACCACTACGTCATCTCTCCAGGCCCCTATTTTTATACTTTTAATGTAACAATTTATTTATAATGTTCAATCATCTTTTTATTTTATTTTATTTGAAAGAGGGAAAGAGGCAGAGTGAGAGAGGAGAGAGAGAGAGAATGGGCACACCAGGGCTTCCAGCCACTGCAAATGAACTCCAGATACATGTGCCCCCTTGTACATCTGGCTTATGTAGGCACTGGGGTATGGAATCAACATCCTTTGGCCTTTCAGGCAAGTGCCTTTACTGCTAAGCCATCTCTCCAGCCATCAATCATCTTTTAAAACCATTATACATTTATATTTATAGTGCAACCAACTATCTTGTATTGTTTATTCATGGATTTTTAAATGTTTTAGTATTACCATTATTACAAAGAACATAGTTTGCATGGACACATCATTTCTTGTTGTCCTCTTTTCCATTTGAATATTCTTTTCATGTTTAATCAACTTTTAACAGCTTTCACTCTTTAAAAGAACCATTTGGTTTTGTACAACTTCATTGGTTTGCATTTTAGTATTGATAGCTTTTATACCTACAATCGTTAATTCATTTGTTCAAATGTTTAACACATAAGTGTATATATATATAGGATTTGTAGTATGTGTGGTGTACTGGTGGTATGGGGTGTGTGTATGTGTGTATTGTGTCTACCAACGTTCTCACATGTACCATGGAGGCCAGAGAACATTGGTTGTCCTCAGTTTGGTCATATGTACATTTCCTTGAGATGAGATCTCTGTGAATACAGAGCTAAAATATTTGATAGTCCGAATGATTATCCTGTCTCTACACCTCACAGAATTGAGGTTACAGATGTGAATGGTCATGCAGAGTTGTATATATATAAACAAACTCATATTGTCTCAGGCTATCTCATGCCTGAGTTGTATGAAAAGAACTCTTGACCTCTGGGCCATATGTCTAGCCTGACATTTTAAAACTTCTCAATGCAATTCTTTAGTTCCTCATTTTTTTCTGCCTTATTTTTTTCAGTGGTAAGCATTTTGGATATTAGTTTACACTTAGGAGTTATGATTATTTGCTTATTGATGTTCAATTAAAGTGTTTATTTTCATTCAAGATATTCAAAAATCTCATTGAAAAGAATCCTCTATGTACATTCGCTGCTAATGTACTTCATCAAAGTTCTGAGATGTGATAATTTCATCAGGTCTGGTTTAATGCATAATAAGCTATGTTACCTGTATTATGCACTAAATGGTTAGTACTTTTAGTATAAAGTATTCACTCCTTTCTAATGCTTTCTTTCTTATTATTTTGTTTTAGATTTCATTCTCAATTGGTTTGTTGCTGTTTTATTTAAGTTATTATTATATATACATTTTTATTTTTGGCATTTTCTTTTTTTAATTTCTTTATTATAATTTTACATTCATGTTGGTGCCTCATAGCATCTTCCCTGACCGCCCCCCCTCCAAAGGGACCCTCCTCATTGGGGAATATGGGTCGTGCATCATGGGGGTAGCCAACAGTTATGGGAGAGAGGCAAAGTCTCTGTGCATAATGATCCAACTTGTGGCTCTAACACTCTTTCAGCCCCCTCTTCCACAAATTTCCCTGAGCCACATTGGGTTTATTTTAGTTCTACTTCAGTGATGAGGTCTTGGGAGCCTCTGTGTCTCTGGATATCTGGCTCAGTAGGAGTTGAATGTTCTCTATGTTTATCTCCTTCAGCCTTGTTCTGGTGTCATGTTCATCATGAAAGTTGCATTCTTGCCCATTTCCCCCATTACTCTATGGTTTTAGCTGGGGCCCTGGTGAAGGTGTGATTGGCTGATCCTCCCTTCAGGTTCATAGTCCATCTGGAAAAGAGAAGCAAATTCTCCAACAGAGACAGAAGTTAGTACCAGATAGAAGGAATGACCATAGTTATTTTAGAGAGAATTTTATATGTGTAGATCCTCTTCTAGGCCACAATTGGTGGGAGTTTGATCTTGGAGACTGAGCTCATTTTTTGTACATGGTTTTGACTTATTTCCCAGTTCCAGCTATGAGTTCCATTCCACTGAATGGATCTATTAGCCAAGCAGTTGGTTACCCACCATGGCTGTGTGCCACTACTTACTGCACTTGTTTGAGCATCACATCAGGTTGTTTACTGCTGAGTAGCTTAGTCTGTGAGTTGTTTGGACAGATGTCGCCATTTTCCCCCAGTTGTTCGTGTAGCACCCTCTGGTACTAGACAAGCTAAACTGTCTGGGGACTGACCCTCTTCCAGATTCCGACCAGGTCACTCCATGTTTCATCCCAACAGCATATGGTGTCTTTGGCAGTAGGGTCTTACCATTAACCTTTGGTGGATCATCAAGAACTCTGAGAGAAATCTGCCTTTTTTGGGGGGGGGAAACCTTGTAGGTCTTATAGGTCTCTATGATCAACAGCTCATTGTGAAAGTTAACTCCATGCTGGTAATGGGAATTAAAAGTCGGTGCCAAGGAAGGTGAAGGAAGAAAAAGATAGGCTATATAAAAGAGAGAGAGAGAGAGAGACGATAGAGAGGGAGGGAGGAAGAGAGATAGAGAGAAAGAAACATGAAAAGGTTAAGGTTAGTCTTCATGATGTCCTCTCCAGGTCCCTGTGGTTCAGGTGTTCCTTCTACGGGCCTGCTGAAGGATCAATGTTTTATCCTGGTATTCAGAGTGTAGGATTTTATGGTGCCATTTCCATTTGGGTCCCTATTTGTGTCCCTCCACCCTTGCTCTCCCTCCCACTGTTATCCTCCCCTCCTGCCCCACCCTCCCTAGTGTCTGGTCCTCAGGGTACTTATTAGGTATGACAGCATCTTGGGCAAATTCAGGTTAGGAGCCACAGATGAGTGAGACCATGCAATGCTTATCTTTTTGTGATTGGGTGAGCTAACTGAGAATGATCGACCATTTTTCTTCAAATTTCATTGTTTCATTTTTGTCTTACTGCTGTGTAGAATTCCATAGTGTAGAAAAGGATGATTACAGATGTACCAACAGATCCAGTCATTCCCTTACTGGGCATTTACCCTAAAAGCTCCAAGCCTCAGATCAGAGAGATTCGCCGAACCAGATCCAGTCATTCCCTTACTGGGCATTTACCCTAAAAGCTCCAAGCCTCAGATCAGAGAGATTCACCGAACCATATTTATAGCTACTCAATTCATAAGAGCTGGAATCAACTCAGATGTCCATAATTAGATGAATGGATAACAAAGATGTGGTATATCTACACTATATACTTCTAATGCTTTCTTAATTTTCTTTGTGGAGTTTTGGTTTCTGGTGAACAAAAATACAATTCCTTTTTGTGTATTTTGATTGTTTCTTATAATTTTGCTGAGTTCTATTATTACTTCTCCTAGTGTTCATATGAAAGCTATGGGATACACTACAAACAGATATATATTCAACAATAGATAGTTTTACTTTGTTATTTTCAGTTTGGGTTACTTTATTTCTATTGACTCTAACTAGAACCATCAGCATTCTGTAATATCAATAGTAAAATGATATTTCTATCTTATTTCTGGTATTTTGGAGAAAATATTTTTTCCACTGTAGAGTATGTTATTCACTGTGTTTTTAAAATATAAAGCCTTTTTTATTATAGTAATAAAACTTTCCTCCAGTTGGCATTCTGGGCTCTGATATTTATGAGGGTTTCAAATGAGAAGATTATTTGATGTTTCTCTTTCATTCTAACAATATAAACTCTTTTTATGTTAAACAATCCATACATTCATCAGTTAAAACTCAATTGGCCACAGTGTATAAATTTTAAATATATTTTTTATTATATTAAGTTTAAAATATCTGTTGGGAATGTTTTCTTCATATTTAAAGAAGCATTGATCTGCAATTTGCTTTTCTTGTGTTGTATTTATGTGGCAGGATAAATATTTATAAAATTAATTTGAAAGTAAGATTTTTTATTATTTTGGAGACTTTGAGAAAGTTTTTATTCTTGAAATATTTGGTGGCATTCAATGATGTTGCCATCTATTTTGATCAACTTCTCGATTGATTACTAATGTTTATGATTACTAATGTAATTTCATCATTATTTATAATTCTCTTAAGTTCTTATCTTTTTTGAGCAAGTTTAGTTTTAAAGAAATACATCTATTTAAGTCAGGCTATCTTATTCATTTTTAAATACATATTTCCAGTATTCTCTAACAATAATCTTTCTATATAAGATTACTAGATTTATATAATTTCCACATATTTGTATCTTCTCCCTTAGTCTTTATAATGTTGTAAACAATTGGTAAATTTTTTGATCTTTTGAAATAATTTGCTTATTATTATCTTTCTCACATCAAGTTTATCATGCCTTTTTATTTCTTCCTTACTTCTGTTTTATTTATGTTTCTTTCTGTAGTCTCATAATGTTTACTGTTAGCCTATTGCTTCAAGATATATATTTTTTTTATTTTTTGAGGCAGTGTGTTCCATTAGCTTAGGCTGACCTGCAAATCATCCTGTACTCCCAATCTGGCCTGTAACACACAGTGATCCTCCTACCTCTGCCCCTGAGTGCTGGAATTAAAGGTGTGGGCTACCATGCCCTGTTTTAACCATTTTTTAAAATAAATAATTATAAACTGTATGGACACATCATATGTTGATACCATCATTTCCCTCCGACCTGACCTTACTCCACTGAAGGCCCTTCTTTGTGGGAGTGCTGGTATTCACCATATAGTTGTAGTCTATGAGTTGTCTGTCATTGTGATGGCTACGTCTCTGGATATTCCCTCCCACTCTGGTTCTTACATCCTTTCTGCCCACTCTACCTACAAAATTCCCTGATCCTTGGTGGGTGTGCTGTAAATTTACTTTAGAGTTGAGCTCTCAGCAGATTCAGGATTTCTATTTTGCTGCACTTTGAGTATCCTCAGTTTCTGTCTGCATCCCCTTGGTGCGGGTTATCAGGCTGTACTTGGAAGCCACCTCTCTTGCTCACCTCATCAATTTATATCTATCGTTTCACCTGGGCCCTAGTTGTTGCACAAGGTGTGGTTCATCTCCTGCCAGGGAGTCAGCTGTCTATTCTTGTCTTGTTGACAGATTTTGGTTATCCTCAGTTCTTTCTGCTTTCTGAAAAAGAAAAACAGATTCTTTAGTAGAGAGTGAGATCTGGATAGGTTAAAACAGATAAGCATTGTTAATTCAGAAAGATTTTAATGGCTTTAGCCTCACTTTCAGATAAAGATTAGTGAGAGCTTTCTCATTGGAGCCGATGCTCTTATTCTCCATAGGTTTCTGACTTTGTTCCTAGTTCCAGCTATGGGTTCTTTTCCACTGAGTGGATCTTATATCCAATCAGAGATCCATTGGTTACCCACCTAGGCTGTCTGCCACTATTACACAGGTGAGAACATCTTGTCAGGCTGGTTGATTTCATATAGCAGTGTCCCATGCTCGCTCACAACATTATTGGCCATTTTCTCTCAGCAGCTCATGTAGCACTTTTGGGAACTGGCCTTCTTCAGATTCAGTCAGATCTTTTGATGTTCTGTGTAGGCAGCATGTGGTGTCTTCAACAATAGTGCTTTACCTTTTATCTCTGGTGAATAATCAAGTGCTATGACAGAAGCATATCTTGTTTGGGGAATGTTGTAGGTCTCTCCGGTCAACAGCTCAACCTGGGTTATAACCAATTGCTGGTACTGGGAGTTACACAGTCAAATGTTTAAGGGTTAGGCCTCATCCCACCCTCTCCATGGTCCTTCTTTCCAGACAATCCATCTATGATTCTATTGAGGGTTATATAGTTTAGTCTGCTATCGAGGAATAAGTTTTCTGTGGTATCAATTCACCTTGGATATGGTTTGTGTATGTCTTCCCCTCCTTCCCATTCCCCTCTCCCAAACCCTTCCATTCCTCTATCTGTCCCACAAATTGTTTGTCAGGTATGTCTGCAGTTCAAATTGTCCCAGTTTAGGAACCACAGATGAGGGAGAAAATGCAGTGTTTGTCATTCTGTGCTTGTGTGAGTTCACTTTACTAACCAAGGATGAGATCATTCTTTTTTTTTTTTTTTTTTATTGTCAGTTTTACTAATATCCCTTTAGGTATTGATTGTTCTGCATTACGTAAGATTTTGTATACTGTGGTATTTATGTTTTCATTCATCTCAGGTTTTTATCTAATAGTTCCTACAGTTTCTTTTTTGACTTGATTCTTATTTTAATTGTATTGTTTAATTTCAATGAATTTATGGATTTTCAAGTTTTGCTTTCATTGTTGGTTTCTATAAATTGTTAGTTCTAATTGCTTCATTATCCTATGAAAGTCCTCTTTTAACTCACTTATTTTATTTTATCTGAGTACTGTAAATGGACTGTCAGATTATGAACTATTATTCTAAGTGCTATTTCCCCATTTTTCCTATATTTAAAGCCTCTAAATGTAATACTTTATATCTTTAGTTCACCTTCATTATTGATATACTACTAGTATTAGCACTTTGTTTAATTTCAAAGAATTTTTGGGTTATTTTTATTTATTTATTTGCAAGCAGAAGAGTACACATTGATGCAAATATATACTGTTTAATACCACATATATTATATTGTTGCATTACTTCTCATTATAAAAAAGGAAGACAATTCTTGGCCTGTTTACTAGCATACATACATACATACTTAATCAGAAAATTAATTTTACAATTTGTCAACTCAAAGAAGCTCTCATTTTTTTTTTTAAATATAAAAAGTAAAAATGACATCCAAGTCATCACTAGAGGTGATTAAGATTGTAATATAGGGGCTAAGGAGATGGCTCAGTAGTAAAGTACTTGCTATGAAAGACTGAAGACATGAGTTTGGATCCTCAGCACCCAGGTAAAATGCCAAGCATGAGGAAATGCTTCTTGAATCCCAGCACTGAAGAAGCAGACACAGGATGTTTTGCTGAGTGTGATTCCCAGACAGTTTAGCCTAAGTGGTGATCCCTGGGTTCAATCAGTGAATGACTTTCCTTATATTTTTAAATTGTTTTTATTTGTTTATTTATTAGCAAGGAGAAAAAGAGAAACAGGGACTATGCATGTTAGTGCCCCTTGGTGTTACAAATGTATAATAGTGGCATGCACCACTTTGTGCCTCTGGCTTTATGTGGGTTCTTAGGACTTGAACCCAGACCAGCAGGTGATTCAAGCATGTTCCTTTAAAGGCAGAGCCATTCCTGAGCCCAGAAGATTCTGTCTTAAGGAGTAAGAGGAAGAGTAACTATTGAATACACCAAAATATGACTTCTGGTTTGTTTACTTGTACATACACATGTGCACCAACCTACATATAAACACATATACAAACATATGAATGCCACATGCACACAAATCAAATTGTATATAATTGTCACATTCTTCATTTCTGTTTTTATTCACATAACACATAAACATAAATATATGCACATATTTTTATCTTGAGATGCATATTTCCACTTATACATGTATTTATTATTGTAGTTCCACAGAAACATATGCTTATAGTGCAATTTTTATTTTATTTTATTTTATTTATTTCTAAATATTTTATTTATGTATTGGAGAGAGAGACAGAGGGAGGGGAAAAAAGGAGGGATGGAGAAAGAGGTAGGTAAAATGGACATGCCAGGGCATCCAGCTGCTGAAAACAAATTCTGGATACAAGCACCACCTTGTGCATCTGGTTTATGTGGGTCCTGCGGAATTGAACCGGGGTCTTTAGGCTTCACAGGCAAGCACCTTAATTGCTAAACCATCTCCCCAGACCATTTTTTAATTTTTTACTTTATATAAACATTCTTTATAAAGTATATATTTGCATAGTTATCACACCTTTCCTGTCTTTTATTTGTTTCTGTAGTTATTCATGTACTTTGTAGTCATTGTTGAACACTTATTTTGTTCCTAGTTTAATTTGCTATTTTATTAACATTCCAATGGAAATGATAAATAAATGCTATATAAAATGTCATCTGAAAATAAGACTAGTTCTCTTGTCTTATTGCTTGAGCTAAAACTTCAGGTACTATGTTGAAAAGCAATGCTGAGAATAGGCATGCCTGTCTTGTTCCAGACCTTAATGGAAATGCTTGAAGATTTTCCCTGTTTAGTGTAACCTGGGCCTTAGGTGCTTTATAAATAGCATTCATTATGTTGAGATATGGTCCCTCCACACTATGTGTCTATAGTGTTTTGATCATGAAGGGGTGTTGTATTTTATTGATGGCCTTTTCTGCATATATTGATATAATCATGTGATTCTTGTGTTTATTTATGTAATGAATTACATTAATTAATTTCCATATGTTGATCATCCCTGCATCCCTGGGAACAAACATACTTCATAGAGGTGGATGATGCTTTTGATATGTTTGTGAATTCGGTTTGCAAGGACTTTATTGAGCAAATTTGTGTCTACGCTCATCAGGGATATTGGACTATATATTTTTTTACTTTTGTCAGGTCTCCTTCTGGATTAGGTATTACAGTAATGTTGGTTTCATGGAAGGAGTTTGGGAGAATTCCTTCTTTTTCATATTGAAGAAGTGGTTTTAGTTTTTTATTGAAGTTTTGGTAAAACTCAGTGGTGGATGCATTGGGGCCTGTGCTTATTTATCTATCTATCTATCTATCTATCTATCTATCTATCTATCTATCTATCTATCTATCTATCTATTTATTTATTTATATTAGTTATGCATATAGTATATATATAGCCATGATGGTACCATCGTTAGCCTTCTCCCTGTCCTCCCCCCCTTGGGTAATTTGGGTCTTGCCTTATGGAAGTAGCCATTAGTTATGCGGAGAGGCAATGACTTTGTGCATAATGACCCAACTCATGGCTCTAACAATCTATTGTCCACTCTTCCGCAAATTTCCCTGAGCCATGTTGCATTCATTTTAGGTCTATTTCAGTGATGAGGTTTTGTGAGTCTCTGTGTCTCTGGATATCTGATTTGGTAGCATTTCAGTGTTCTTTGTGTCTATCTCCTTCACCCTTGTGCTGGTACCAGGTTCACTGAGAAAGCAGCACTCTTGCTCAGTTCCCCTATAACTCTGTGGCTTTATCTGGTGCCCTGGTGAGGTGCGATGGGCTGATTCTCTCCTCAGGTTCTACATCCGTCTGAAAGAGAGATTTTAGAGAGAATTTAATAGGTGTAGGCCCTCTTGTATTCCACTATCGGTGGGAGCTTCATATTGGAGAGTGGGCTCATTTTGGATATGGTTCTGACCGGTTTCCCATTTCCAAGTATGGGTTCTGTTCCACTGAGCAGATCCATTAGCCAAATCTAGAGCAGTTGGTAACCCACCATGACTGTGTGCCACTAGTGAACTTGTGTGAGCATTGTGTCAGGTTGTTTGCTGCTGAGTAGCTTAGACCACAAGTTGCTTAGACAGATGTTGGTTGTGTTCCCCCAGTCACTTATGTAGTGCCTTCTAGCACTAGGCAAGCTAACTGTCTGGGGACTGACTCTCTTCCAGATTCCAGCTAGGTCTCTCCATGTTCCATCCAGACAGCACATGGTGTCTTCAGCAGTAAGGTCTTACCAATAACCTTTGGTGGGTCATCAAGTACTCTGACAGAAATCTGTCTTCTTTTGGGAAACCTTGTAGGTCTCACTGATGAACAGCTCTTTGTGGGTGTTAATGACATGCTGGTACTGGGAGTAACATGTCAGTGCCAAGGGGAAAAAAGGAAGAAAAAATATAGGTAATATGAAAGAGAAAGAGAAAAGAGAGAGAAGAGGGAGTGAGAGAGAGAGAAACAGGAGAAGATTTAGGTTAGTCTTCATCATACCCTCTCCAGGCCCCTGTGATTCAGGTGTTATCTCTAAGCATCTGCTCCAGGTTGAAACTTTTAGCATGTCTTTCAGGATATAGGATTTTATGGTACCATTTCCATTTGGGTCCAGGTTTTTGTCCCTACCCCCACTTTGCCCTGCCCTCCCACCCACCATCCCTATTGTCCAGTCCTCAAGATGTTTAATAGGTATGTCAGCATCTCAGGAAAATACTAATTAGGAGTCACAGATGAGTGAGATCAAGTGACACTTATCTTTCTGTGATTGGGTGAGTTTGCTGAGAATGACCTGTTCCAAGTTTGACCATTTTTCTTCAAATTGCTTTGTGTCATTTTTCCTTAGTGCTGTGTAGAATTCCATTATGTAGGTAGATATACATATTAGTTATCCATTCATATAATGATGGACATCTGGGTTGATTCCAGTCTTAGCTATTACGAATTGAGCAACTATAAACAAGGTTGAGCAAATATCTCTGAACTGGGGCTTGGAGCTTTTAGGGTAAAAGTGCAATAAGGGGATAACTGGGTCTATTGGTGTAGCAGACAGCTTCAGGTTCACTGAGATGAACTTCCAGACTAGGCACAGTTATGGAGGAAGGGATACTATTTATTGAAGCTTACAGAGCCAGAGGAAGTTCCATAATGGCAGAAGAAGATGGCCTGCCTTCACAGGGCCAAGCAGAGAGAGAAAAGCCAACCAGGCACACAACACACAGAGCAAAGCCAAAAGCCACAGCACACTTCAGGAAGTCCCACTAGGCACACTTTGCATATCTTTACAATGGAATCTCAAACCCACAACCACTCATTAAGAACCGCCTAGTGACATTGCCTCCAGCAGGGGGACTGCAGATGCAAACTATAAACTAATAAAATACTGAATATATTGGGGGGCATATATTCAAACTACCACATTCTGCCCCTGGCCCCCAATAGATTTATAACTATCACACATTGTAAATTGCACTCAGTCCAATTTCAAAGGTTCTCATAGTCTTGACCAACTTAAGATAGTGAGTCCTGTAAAATCAAACAAGTTAAATACTTTCAACATGTAAAGGCACAGAGTAAACATTTTTAACTGGTATAAGGCATAGCAAGGAGAAACTAGAACAATGCAAACTCAACCACCATCAGTAGTCATCAAACTTCTGCAGTTCAAGGTCAATATAATCAGAGACTGACATTCTCAAGGTTTTCCAATTCTGCCCCTCCAGC
The DNA here is from genome assembly GCA_036365145.1 of Orientallactaga sibirica. NCBI lineage: Eukaryota > Metazoa > Chordata > Mammalia > Rodentia > Dipodidae > Orientallactaga > Orientallactaga sibirica. Next base: position 17,678,832 of record JAEOAD010000015.1, read on the forward strand.
TGGGCAGAGTAGCCAGGGAAAACTTCGATCCCAGGCCAACAGTGCACTATGTGGGAGCCCTTGCATAGTCCTGGTATATCCAAAACATCTTCAGGTCTCCATGCAAACCATGGTGCATCTTCCAAAGGCTCTTCCAGCCTATTCCTGAGGGTCTTCATGCCCTGCCTCATGCCGCATCTCAGCGGCTCCTGGAACTGTTTGCAATTCATGACCACTCCATGCATTTTTCATGCTTCCAAAACTAATACCAGGTGTGCAGGACACAGCCATATTCTTAATCCAGGGATGAAATAAATCATAGCTTTGAAAAGCAGGTTCCTTTTCCAGTCAACTCTTTACAAGAGTTTGCATTTCTAACAGTCTTTCCTCGGGCATCCTCTCCATTGTTGTAATGTAAAGCAGTCAGGCCACCTTCCTTCAGATTGCTAATGTGTTGATAATAGCAGCCCCAATAACCTAAAACCAGTCTCAGTGTCTCTAATTTTAACTTGCTTAAGGTTTTCCAAATTAAAATCTTAAATTTCTCAGTCCAATATCTTTAGCCAAGCACATCAGTCCATTACAAATTTAACTTTGATCAAACACTCTGGGCCTGGGTAGCAAAGCACAGCCATACCTTATGCCAGTATCCCAGTTCCAAAAAAGTCCTCTGCAATCTTTCCTTCCCCTTAGAAAGCTCATAAGCCAAGCCTTGACATTCAATACTGTCTGCACTTAGCATTCTCAAACTCTCATCAGAATAGTCCATAATACTTAGCTTACCACTCCAGAAGGAAAATTCAGTTGCAAGCACCAAGTCCATGCCCATTCCTCCAAAACAAAGGTTGCAAAAGACAAACATCCACATGGTCTGGTTCATCTCACCCCACTCTCGGTACCACTTTTGTAGCAGACACCTTCAGGTTCACTGAGATGAACTTCCAGACCAGGTACAGTTATGGAGGAAGGGATATTATTTATTGAAGCTTACAGATCCAGGGGAAGTTCCATAATGGCAGAAGAAGCTGGCCTGCCTTCACAGGGCCAAGCAGAGAGAGAAAAGCCAACCAGGCACACAGCACACAGAGCAAAGCTACAGCCAAAAGCCACAGCACACTTCAGGAACTCCCACTAGGCACACTTTGCATATCTTTACAATGGAATCTCAAACCCACCACCACACCTTAATATCCACTCAGTGACATTGCCTCCAGCAAGGTGACTGCAGATGCAAACTATAAACTAATAAAACACTGAATATATTGGGGGACATATATTCAAACTACCACAGTTGGTACCTCTATAGTCATCCTTTTTAGTAGTCTCCATATTGCTTTCCATAGTGGTTATACCAGCTTACATTTTCACCAACAGTGAATGAGGGTTCCTATTCACCACACCCTCACTAGCATTTGTTGCATTAGATTTTTTTAATGTTTGCTATCCTTACTGGGGTAAGGTGGAATCTCATAGATATTTTAATTTGCATTTACCTGATGATTAGGTATGATGAACATTTTCTATGTTTGGTGCATGTAATGTTATTGATTGCAATATCTTCTTTTTCAATCGTTCCTTTGAACGAAGTAGCCTTCATTATTTCTTTTGATTACTTTGGTTTACAGTCAGTTTTATCAGATATAAATGCAGTAACTCCTGCTTGTTTTCTATTTGCATTTACTTCAAAAATATTTTCTGTCCTTTCACTCTAAGGTGGCATTTATCTTTGATTGTAATGTCGTTTTCTTGTAGATGGTAAATGGATGTGCCCAGCTTTCTTATCCAGCCTGTTAACCTGTGCCTTTTGATTAAGCAATTGAAGCCATTTATGTTGAGAGTTATAACTATGAGGTATGAATTAATTCCTGTCTTGTTCATGGTTTTGGGTAATTTGGTGTTAGCTTGGTGTTTATATGGGTTTTTTTTTATTAATTTTTTTAAATTTTTTTGAGGTGGGGTCTCACTCTGGCCTAGGCTGACCTGGAATTAACTATGTTGTCTCAGGGTGTTTATATGCTTTTATGACCAATCTAGTTCTCCCCTCTTGTGCATGTTGGATCATCTCCTGAATACGGAATATTCCATGCACTATTCTCTGTAGGGCCGGTTTGGTGCCCATGTAATCATACAGCTTGTTGATATTCTGAAAGGTTTTTCTTTCACCTTCTATTATGAGGGATAGTTTTGTTGGGTATAGTAGCATGGGTTGACAGCCAAGGTCATTTAGTTTTTGAATACTCCATTCCAAACACTTATGGCTTTAAGAGTTTCTATTAAAATTCTGAGGTAATTCTGATGGGCTTACCTCTGTATGTTATGAGCTGTTTTTCTCTAACAGCTTTTATATCCTCTCTTGTTTTCTGTGTTTAGTGTTTAGATTATTATGTGTGTGGGTTGTCTCTTTTCTGGTCCTGTCTATTTGGTGTTCTGTGCATCTCTTGTATTTGGATTGGTATCTCTTGTAAGGTTGGGAAAATTTTCTTGAATAATTTTGTTTAACTTATACTGTATGCCCTTGACCTTTATTTATACCCCTTCCTGTATGTCTATTATGTGAATATTTGGTATTTTAAGATGTTCCAATGTTACCTTATGTTCAGTTCATAAAATTTTTTGAACTTGACAATTTTTTAGAGTCCTGGTCTAATTTTATGACTTGCCCTTGAGTTCAGAAAACCTGTCTTCCATGTGGTCTTTTCTGTTGGCAAGACTTTCTTGGAATACTTCAAAGAGGGTTATTGCATTTCTATTTTCTGTTATGGTTTTCTTCAACATATCTATCTCTTGCTTGAATTCCATTTTGATTTCTTGGTTTTACCTTTTTATTGTTTCTTGGATTTTATCTCCATATTTCTGTAGGGAACCGTTGGGCACTAGGTGACCAAAAGTGCCTACATCTTGAGTAGTGACTCCATCTTGTCTGTTCTGGGAAGTCGCAAGGTTTGCAGTTATCTATTAACCCATGCACAGAGAAAGAACAATGACCCACAGAGATTGAAGAAGTCGTTATCTTGTGGTTTTAGGGCCAGATCCTTATCCTGTGAAACATCTTCTGGCTTTGGGGTCTTTGACCTGTGGTATTTGGAATTGTAGCAATAGTTAAACTGTTGACAAACTTCCCTGTTCTGCTGCATAAAAGGCACTCTAAGAGTAATAAAATACACAGCTTGATCAGAACTTTGTCTTGCTGTCGGTTCCTTGTGTCTCTTGTCCCTTTCATTTCAGGTTCTCTAGGGTCCTTGCTCCTGTTGAAGCCCCGCTGGCCGGGGCATATTTCGATATGTCCTTGTTGAGGTTGTTTCATCATTGTGAGATCATTTCCTTGTTGGTGTGCCTCAAATTCCTTTAGCCTTCCATTGATCACTTTTTGCTTATTTTTTATTTCATTAAGCCATCTATGGAGTACTATTTCTCATTTCTCTTTGGTTTCCTTCAGCCATATATTGAGATGTTATTGTTGATTATCTTCTATCTTCTTCATCCATCTTTTGAGTTCTTTTTGTTGCCTTTATTCCAAATTATTGAGCCAACCATTGATTTGTAATTTCAATACTTTTTGATGATTTTCTTCCTTTTCCTTCAGTCAGTGATAGAGTTCCTATTTGATTACTCTTTTCCCCATTTCTTTCTATTTAACAGCCATTTGTTCATGGTTTCATGAAGTTCATTTAAAATACTTGTTCAGATTTCATTCTAGGCTTCTATGTCTTTGGTTTCCTCTAAGCTTTCAATAGAGTCTTCCATTATGGAGTGATCTTGGTGGGAATCCCTTTGTTGGGTGTTGTTTGTTACTAACTCTGCATTTGGGTCTGTCCATCTTGAGTTCAGTCATCTCACTGAAGATACAGCAATAATAGTTCTTGTATCACCTATTTTGGCTATCCTCATCTAAATTGATCTAAGTTGTTTTGAGATTGAACACTATCCCATGGATTGGAGTGGGTACAACTGAGCTTGAATGAAGTTTATTTTGAGTGGGGCCACTCTGGGCAAGTCTTTGTAGGACCATGGGATACCTGTTTTTTGTTTTTGTTTTTAATATCTAAGCTGGACACTTTAAATTCAGTCTCATTCACTGTCTGGTTTTTTTTGGATGAAATGAGCTCCAAGATTTTCCTGGGGGCTGAGGCTGCTGCAAAGTTGCCCTCTACCTCAGCATGTCTTCAGAAAAAATTGGAGGGGGGCTTAGAAGGTGAATGTGAGAAGTAGGATTCAAGTTGCTTGGCTGTTTTCAGCTGTTCTTTTGCTGGTTTTGTCCTCCCAGGTGGATGCCCAGGGATGGCTCTACCCTTGGCATGTAACTTTGAGCTCATCTCTGTCTCACAATGTGTGCAGTGCAGTGTGGCCCTGCTCCCAGCTTCTTTTGCTTTGGTTTTGTTCTCCCACACACCTGTCCAGGGATGGCTCTACCTTTGATGCATAACCCCTGAGCTCAGCTCCATCACACCTCTGACTCTTTTATACACAATTTAACTCACCCAAATCATCTAACTTGTTTTAGAAACTCAACCAGATTATGTGGTGCAATCCACTCCCAATATCAATGGAAGAATATACTAAAAAATACCTTGGATTTCCTGGGGAATTATGATAAGTATTCACCCCTGAACTCCTGCTTGGGTAAAACATAATCACACAAAGAAACACTATAGGCAAAGTATGAAGGCTTTTTATTGTCCTGCCCATTATGGATAAGAATTTTCTTTTTATAAACTTAAGATCACTGGAGCCAGGTGCACATCTTTAACCCCAGCATTTGGGAGGCTGAGGTAGGAAGATTGCTGTGAGTTCAAGACCATCATGACACTACATAGTGAATTCTAGGGCAGCTTAAGCTAGAACCAGACCCAATGTAAAGAACAAAAGCTCTGGAATATAAAGCTCAACTGAGTTTAATGTGAATGAAAATGTTGGGAACTACAGTGAGTGTGGTAAACTTATTGAAGACCCCATTCCCTGAGCTCTTCTTCCAGATTCCTGCATAAGAGTTGGCTTCTAGTCAACAGAACTGTTTTAATTCATAATCATATTCCAGGAAAGAAATAAAATTATAACTATTATATTATGATAATAGGCTCTAAAGGAGAAACAACAGTAAAACTGTTGTCTCTGGAGGACTGCATAGGGTAAAACTAAGACAGCCAGAATTAGATACACTTATTAGATCTGCATTTCATTCTACTGAATCACACAGTTGCTTTTAGTTAGTGATGCAATGGAATGGTCTCTAAAGACTATTAATATTCTTAATTTTTATCTTTTGGAATGCAAATGTCTTTAACCTATACTTTCTTCATCTTATATATAAAGTTTTGCTTAATTATAAAGATAGTTATTAAAACTCAAACATGCAAAATTGCATATAGACAAAATTCACCATTCTGTGTATCAATGTATTAATAAATATATATTTTAGTTAATATGTGTATACCAGGAATATTATTCTGCATCTTATTTAATTAATTTCAAAATATATCAAACTAGACAATTTGAACTTTTTATGGCTTACAGAAGCCTGTCATTGGCAGAACTGTTTATGTAGGGACCAAACCCTACGCCATGACAGGCTTCAGTAAGGTGCCGCACTAACTAATTTCAATTTCTTGGAGGGGTGGGCTCTTGGGACTAAGTCAGTTCCTGGAGATATGTCTGAACATGCCCAAGCATGCCCAGGCATGTCCCTTTCACCCCAACCAATCAAAGATGTACAAATGTAACTGCTACTAGCTTGGCCACTCATTTTAAAAGATTACCTAACCAGCCTAGAATTCCCCCTAGTTGTGTTTAAAAGGGGCCTGCATGCTCCTCTAGGGGCTGCCATTTTGTATGAATGGTTGACCCCTGCATGCTGGCTGATTCTGCAGAATAAACGCTCTGTGCTTTTACATACTATTTGATTCAGTGATTTTTGGACCCTGACATTTACTTCCCATTTATTTACATATATACATTGAGCTTATTTAATGGAAAATTGTTCAATTTTAATATATATGCATATCTCAATGTTATCCATATATATATATAAAACCATGTCCAGATAGTTGCATACCTCTGGATCCTAACTGCAGTTTCTGTATATATAGATACACATCTATGTATGTGTATAGATAAAATTGTCTTAGAATGCTTTTACCTGACTATTTATTAATAAGAATAGTTAATTTCACTGTGTAAATAATGTATAAAGTGTTTTATCTCATGATCACCTATTGTTTGTATAAGGAAAAAGAGGTTATTCTTCTGTTTGCTGAATGTATCAAAAGACAACATTAATTTGATTTCTGGACTGCTGAACTAACTGTACCAGGGTATCTGTTAATCATTATAGTCTTTCTGAGAGAAATAACAATAATGACAGTAACAGCTTTGAACATTTATATTCTTCTTCCTTTTACAAGTTCTTGAATCCATTATCTCTGCATTCCCACAGTACTTCTGTTCAGCTATCATGTCATTTGTTATTACAGCTTTTCAGAAATTTAAAAGGAGGGAAATTCAGAAAAAAAGGGAAATGACTTCATCAAGGTCACACAAGATCAAAAGAAATGTTTGAAAATAATTTTTAAAATTGTAAAGATCCTCATACAACTTAAGAAATAGGAATGTGAAGGTAAGATACCATATATATATAGAATAAATTAAATCCATTGAAAAACTGGAATTCATGAATTAAAAAGTCAAAATTTAAATTTTTGGGAAAACTCCCCCTTTACTAATAGACTACTCTGAGATAGATGCACATCAGGACAATCTGTTCCCTCCTATCTAGCAAATTCTGTGCTGGAATTTGGTTTTTGTAAAAAATGGGCATGAATTTTTCATAGCTTGCTGCAAGGAACCTGAAGAAAAAATTCTTCAAACAATCTTGGCAGCACCAGGTTATATAAAGCTTGAAATACAAAGGTTGCATATGTGAGTGAGCAAGGGGAGAACTCAGTGTTCACTCAGTAAAGACTATTTCCATCCTGATTATTTGTCTTCAAAGTGCAAAATTATTTCTTAATCTAGGTGAAAAGGGAGTGTACCGGAAACTAATTTTAAAGACACAAGGATGTACAAATGATAAGCACCATAGTGACAAGGATGTGCATAGTGACAGGTAAATATGGATGTGCACCATAATGTGTTATCCCACCATAGAATTAAAGTACAAAAAGGTGATTAGTGTATCTTTATAAACACCAGTGTATGTTATATAAACGTCTACACAGAACTACCTAGGGCACAAATACAAATTCATACAATCATGCCCAGCACATTGGTGAATATGTACATATATAAAATAAACTTTTGCATCAAGTATGTAATGCTTAAATGTGTATGTCAAAATATGCCTAGACCGAAAGTAAAGTAAAATATTTGTTGAAGTATTTACAAAGTTTCTGTGTCACTCCAATATAAAATCCCAACAAATATATAAAACAATAATGCTAGTTAATATCCCTCAATGAATATAACTATTGAATTCAAACTCTTTGGCAAATTGATAGAATAATGACCCAAAAAGAGAGTGTGTGTTTAAAAAGTTGGGAATAAGCCAGGCGTAGTGGGGCAAAACTTTAATACCAGCACTCAGGAGGCAGAGGTAGGGGGATTGCTGTAACTTCAAGGCCACTGTGAGACTACATAGTGAATTCCAGATCAGGTAGAAATGAAACCCTACCTCAAAAAAAAAAAAAAAAAAAAAAAAGGAAAACTTAAAAGATAAAACTTTTAAAACTTCATAAATTGTTGAAACTTTGGGGGTTTTGGACAAAATATTTTAAGCAGCTGAGAGTCTATTGTGAGTACTGATTTCAATTCTTCTATATATAGTCTCAGAACTAGAAATGCTCAACAGAAAAAACATAAGGTTGCTTTTCAATCAAAACTTTTCCAAAGTTTTTTCTGATCCTTATTGTATTCATCCAAAAAATCAGAGAAAATTCTTTGCTATTCTTACAAGACTAGCACCACTCTTCTGCCCAAGAGAAAGATACAACAAGTAAATTTCAGGTCAATAGCCCTACAATAGTGGGGGTACCATTTTCTATAAGTTCTGTCTTCAGTATATTGTGTTTTTGTGACATAACCTTTAAGATAGGGAACCTAGAGGTCCACAATGGTTTTAGGTCTCTTGGAGGTGCACCTTCACTACAGATCAATGCTGGCCTAATGGAACTAGTATCTATTGCAATGGGTAGTTAAAATGAGCAAGGCTGGTCTCAGAGTCACTATGGCTTCCTATCTCACCATGTCCTCTATCCCGCTTAGAAATATTTCTGCAATGGTATTGTGCACCATGTTGTGTTGTATTCAGGGAAGCCCTCACCATAGAGGAGCAAACACAGCACCATAATGTGGTTCCCCAAAACTGAATTAACGAGACCTCATTAACCACAAACTAACCAGTTTTAGACTTTATGACAGAAAAGAGAATACTAAAAATCCTAAACCAACATATAAATCATCAATGAGAAAAAGAAATATAATTCAGAAATACAGTAACCATTTAAGATTTATCATCTAGTATAATCTCAACAAAATTATTTTTTAATATGTGCTACCATACAGCTCAGTGGTACAGTTCTTGCCTAGCAAGTGAGAAGCACAAAACCCAATCCAAGTACCACACCCACCCAACAAAAGTAAAAGTAGAGTAACTTCCTCACTGGAACAGATGTGTCTCCTGGGTAGATCCATGGTAGAATGCACTCCTTCACTGAGGATATATTGAGAACCAATCTGTGAAACTTGTGTATGTGCACAAACACTTCCTTATTTTCCTGAAAAAATACTGCATTTTTGCTGGTATCATATAAATGTATAGACAGCTGTTTTTCCCTGTTGTGTTGGATACACTAAGTGCAAAAGCTGATGAGTGAACATTAGGATCTCTTATTGGATGTCTGCTGGCTCATAGAGACAGTCACAGCAGCTAAAGTAGGCTCTTAGATTGACAGAAATTTTATGGAATGATAATCATTTGTTTTATTATGTTGAAGATGGTTATTCCTGAGTATTATGAAATTTTAACTGAAAACATGTGCACTTCTGCTTCAAGCAAGTTATGGCACCCATAAGCATGATTTGATATCTAAGGATGTTGTCATAAAATTCATCAATACATGTAATATTAGAAAATGGTATATTCTATACAAAGCCAACAGAATATTTTCATACAGTACCTTTGTAGTGTGGTTTAAACTTGCGGCCATGTTATATTTTCTGTAAGTGTTGTCTAGGATTGAGGTAAATATACATATTGATAATACTTCATAAATGCAGGCAGCCCCAGAAAGGCAGGAGATACTAGATATTATGTTCACATGCTATCAAGTTTATATTACTTTATAAACAATTTCTAAACTGCAGAAGGACTTCTTAACTATGCTATAAATCTGAAATAATCTACCCACACATTCATGTCCTTTTACTTCTACCCATTTACCAATTTGAAATATATACCTCGTTTCTTTCTCTTCAATTAACATTGTGAAAGTTACCAGTCCATTTCTTCATGAAAGTCCAAAGAACTTTTGTTATATTGTGCATTAAACAAACTATTTTAGAAAGAGGAAAAATAAAAACATGATATCTCACCAGAAAGAATGTATTTAGCAAATGAAACACAGGGATCCTGAAAACAAACAATATTGCAAAAGAAGAGAACATTTGATAAAGGAATATCACTGTTCAGTTTTGTCCTGATCAGGCTAACATGCGACTTATTTAGTCATCTTCTTTAATAATTTTTCTTATATTTTTTATTGTGGACATACTTATATATGTATAGATATGTCATGTACCATCTTTTCCCTCATCCCTGCCCCCATTCTGCTGGGAGTTGCAGGTATTCCCCATGGGTTTGTGGGTTATGTGTTGTGGGAGCAGTAGTCAGTTATTGGGGAAGGACAATGCTTTGGGGCATGATGTCCCAAGCTGTGACTCTTACAATCTTTCTGCTCCCTCTTCCACAAAACTCCCTGAGCCTTGATGGGTGAGTTTTAAGTCTACTTCAGTGATGAACTCCTAGGATCCTCTGGATCTCCACTTTGGTAAGTGTTGAGTGTCCTCAATATCTGTCTCCTTCACCCTGGTGCTGAGTTAAGTTAGCTCTATTTGCAGACAACATTATTCTATACATAAGTGACCCGAGAACCTCCATCTCAAAACTCTTACAGGTGATTAACTCCTTGGAAGCAGCACTCTTGCACATCTCCCTAATTCCTTTATGGATTCAGCTGGGGCTTGGCTGAAGTGCAAGAGGTAGTTTATCTTCTTGGTACTCGCTCTGTTCTTTCTTAAAAAGAAAAACAGATTCTCCAACAGAGAGTGAAGTCAGCATAGGTTAAATGGGATCCACATTATTAATTTAGGGAGGATTTGATGGATGTAGCCCCTGTTTTAGCTGAAGAGTAGTGGGAGTGTGACATTGAAGAGCATAATATTTGTTTCCATAGGATTCTGATCTGGTTCCTAATTCAAGATATGGGTTCCCTTACATAGAGAGGATCTCTTAGCCAACCAGAAAGCTAGTGGTAACACACCAAGGCTGTGTGTCACTATTGTACAAATCTTATGTCTCTCATATCAACAGCTCATTGTGGGTAGCAACTGATTTCTAGTACTGGGACTTACAGGCCAGAGCCATTATTTTTTTAAAGTTAGGCTTAACCCCACCCTCTATAGTGCCCTACTTTTCATGTGCTTCCCCCATATTCTTGTCGAGGGTTCCATTTTTTTTAGCTTATCTTCAAAGATAAATGTTTCTATGGTACCAGTTCATTTTGGGTTTAGTTTTGTGTGTGTTTTCCCCCATCATCTCCTTCTCCTCCCCCTAAACCCTTCTTTCCTTATTGTCTGGGCCTGAAGGTGCCTATCGGGTATGTGAGCACCTGAGCTGATTGATCCAAGTTAGGAACCATAGATGAGTGACGTCATGTGGCGTTTGTCTTTCTGTGAATCTGTGAGTTCACTGAGACTCTTAGTTTTTAATTTGCCCTTCCATGATAGTTAGAGATGTTGAACCTTTCTTAAGTGGGTGTTAGCCATTTTGGATTTCTTTCTCTGAGAACTTCCTATTCAGTTCTCTGCTCTTTATTTGGAGTGGGTTCTTTCACTTTTTATTCTTTAGTTTTTGAGTTCTTTGTAGATTTTAAATGTTAGGCCTCTATCAGTGGTTTAGCTGGTGAAACATTTTCCTATTCTGTGGGTAATCTACTGGCTCTGTTTATGGTATGTTTATCTGTGCAAAAGCTTTTTAGCTTCATGAGATCCCATTGTTTGAGTGATTGTTTAATTTCCTTGTCTATTGGGGTTTTGTTCAGGAAGTCTTTCCCCACTCCTACATCATGGAGAGTTCCTCCTGTTTTTTCTTCCAGTAGGGGAAGAATTTTAGGTCATATGTTGAGGTCTTTAATTCATTTGACTTAATTTTTATATATGGAGAGATGAGTGGGTCTATTTCCATTATTCTACATGTGGTTATCAATTTTTCTAGCACCCTTTGTTGAAGATGCTGTCTTCTCTATTCTATGTTATTGGCATCTTTGTCAAAGATTAAGTACCTGTAGTTACTTGCCCCAAGGTCCTGGTCTTAAATTCTGTTCCATTGGTTTATATTTCTGTTTTTATGCCAGTACCATGCTGCTTTTGTTACAATTGGTTTGTAATATAGCTTTAGATTGGGTATGGTGACACCTCCAGAGATGTTTCTTTTGCTGAGAATATGTTTCAAAATCCAAGGCCTGTTGCCATTCCATATTAATTTTGAGTTCATTTTTATCTCTGTAAAGAATGATGCTACATTTTTAAAGAATTTTTTATTAACCACATATTTTGTATGGATAAATCATGTGTTGGTAACCTCTTTTCTTTCATCCCTGCCCACATTCCACTGGGGACCTGTAGGAATCAATAAATTGTTATAGAATAAAGAAGAAAAGCCCAAACTAAAGTAACGCCATGACAGGCTTTCAGAATATTCACAGGCCTGAGTTTCCATTTCCAGGCAGAGCTGACACAGCACTTCTGCAGTTGCTGGAAAAACCCCAAACTGCCAAGTATTCAAAATAATCCTTGAAATGAGCCAATCAAAAGAAACCAAGTAAATGCTTATACATACTTGTGGCCTTTCTAATATAGAAAATTTGTCCAAAGTACCCCAGCAACCAAATAACCAATGAGTTTATTACATGTACCTTCTTACTGGCTGTTAACCAGTCATGTTAAGAATTTTCATCTTCTTTGTCTAAACCCAATAAAAGCTGCCTTGGTTCTGCACTAGGGGTCCCCAGTCCTCTCCCTGTGTGGTGAACGACTGTGGACCCCAGCGCGCTGGAATAAAAATCCCTCTTGCTATTTGCATCAAGATCGTTTCTCGTGAGTGATTTGGGGTATCGCCTTTCCTGAGACAGAGCCCAGGGAGTTCCCAATTTGGTCGTACAGACCCTCCTCTGTGGGGTTGCAGATATTCTCCATGGAGTTATGGATCATATTTTTTGAGAGTAGCAGCCAGTTTGGGGGGAAGGGAATGTCTCTGTGCATGATGTCTCAACTTATGGATCTTACATTCTTTGCACCAGCTCTTCCTCAAAATTCCCTGAGCCATGGCCAGTATGCTTCAGTGCTGAGCACTTAGAAGCCTCTGAATCTCTGCTTTGATATGTGTTGAGTATCCTCAGGGTTAGTGTGAGTTCATTGAGTATGATCTGTTCCAAGTGTGTCCATTTTTCTACAAATTTCACTGTATAATTTTTTTTCTTACTGCTGAGCAGAATTCTATTGTGTAAATGTATCACAACTTCATTATCCATTCATCTAGTGATGGGAACCTGGGCTGATTCCAATTCTTAGCTCTTATTAATTGAGTAGCTATAAACATGGTTGATTAAATATTTCTATAGTAAAACATGGATGATTTAGGATAGATACCTAGTAAGGGGATAGCTGGGTCCAATTTTTCGAGCCCCATTTGTGGAAGATGCTAAAAATAGTTTTGGTATTGCATTATTTATAAAAAAAAATATATATATATATATATATATATATATATATATATATATATATATATATAGAGAGAGAGAGAGAGAGAGAGAGAAAGATACTTCTTTTCCAAGAAGTATGTACTATAACACTTTATTAGTTAAGTGATAAAATTTAAGTTTTTAGTTAGGTATAATTTGCAAATGGAAATATATTTATTTTAGAATTCACTAAAAATATCTATTTTATTTAAACACTACCAAAACCCAAATTTTTAACATTATTGTAACTTGTTGACCTTTTATTTTTCTGTTGAATGGCAAATAGAAATGGGATTTTTAAGAAAGTGAACACTACAAATAATGTATATGTGCTTTTCATTTGTCCATTTTATATGTTTAAATATAAATTAATATCCAATCATTTTAAGCAATTAGGAAAGAGATAAAATAGTGTTAAAATGATTGAAAATGGTCATGCCCCATGAAAATTGAACGAGACCAGGAGAGGGAAGAAAGGGGGTGAAGGGAGGGTGGATTTACCTTACAGGTTAAAAGAGGTACAGAATATCAGGGATAGGGCTTGGAGGAGGTAGGAAGGGTAGGGAGTGAATCAAGGAATAGTTAAGACACATTAATCAGCTTTATAGAACATTCCTTCTGGCTAGCATTTTACAGGATATAACCACCAATAAAAGGGGAGGGGGACAATCTGGACAGTAGAAGGAAAAAGCTTAACCTTAAAATTATGGACTCCAGCTGGTATATCCAAGGCCCAAAGATGGGATGCCTCCTACAGTGAGCTGTTGGCAAGAATGTCCCATGATGTCCCAAAGCAATGTAGATCATTGCCAAATAATTTTATTACCTGCCAGAGCTAAAAGGTAAGACCCTATTGCTGAAGACGTCATAGGCTATAGACACAGGTAATTGGAATACCATGCTGAACTGAAAGGGAAACTAGCTCCCTCCTGGCTAGCCCTCCTAGTGCTGCAAAGCCCTATGGGAGCTGCAGGAAAGAAATGGTCACCAACAACATGCATAAACAGGGGAATCTGAAAACTATGGCATTAGCCAGCTGATCAAGAAGTACACTCTTGTGCTATAGTAGCACACAGCCTTTGCAGGTAACTAACTCTTCAGGACTCATACCTCGTACTGGAAACCAATTCAGAATCCCATGATCAGGAAACTCATAGACTCTGGGGAGAAACCCCCATTATTCTCTCAAGAGTGAGTTTGTATACCAAAATGTCTCTCAAATAACTTTGTATATCCCTTTTAACCCAGGCTGTTATAACTCTTGGTTGGAGGATAAGATAAAAAGATACCCAACTGCCTACCAACTGCCACCTCTACTACATCCTTCAGGGCCCAAGAGAAATTGCAGAGGAAGCAACAACATGAATGTTGTTCTCACTGCCAGCCTGACAACCAGCTCCAGCATGATAGTGATACAAACAATGATCAATCAAAACCCACCAAAGCAGAAATCCAGAGGTTACAAAGAACTTAACACTAAATCAGACTGCCAAAAGGCTTTATATGACTGAGGAAGCATTGAAGAAGAGGGGGCAGAAAGATTATAAGAGCCATTGAGTTGGTAGGAATACGCTGAGGCACAGTCTTCCTGTTCTCCCACAGGGAATGTCTGAGGCCTTCATGACCCTATAGTGAATAACATAACCCCACTGAGGAATGCCCCCAGGGAAATGGAGCTAGGGTGAACTGATAAAAAAAGTATAAATTGGGGGCTGGAGGGATGGCTTAGTGGTTAAGGTGTTTGCCTGCAAAGCCAAAGGATCCCAGTTTGATTCTCCAGGACCCATGTAAGCCATATGTACAAGGTGGCTCATGATTCTGGAGTTCGTTTGCAGTGACTAGAGGCCCTGGTGCACCCATTATCTCTCTCTCTCCCTCTTCCTCTCTCAAATAAATAAATAAATAAATAAATACACAGGAGGAAAAATCCCAGAATTAGTTAAAAAAATTATAACATATATACACACACACATGTGTGCATATATATATATATATGTGTATATAATTTTAAGAAAACAACTTGGACAAGGCTTCCAAGTTCCTCTGCCAGATAAAGATGTAGTCTGGTCCCCTTCTATAATTACTGTAGTGGCCTCTGCTCACCTTTCTGGCTGTACCTGGGATACATTTCCTTAGATAGTTGATTTTGGAAAAGGAACCATTCTAGTGATATTTTCAGTTCAGTTGTCTTTCAAATGAATTTTCACTTTTACCAGCTGAAGCCTACATTGGGTGGGTTTTGTCCTCACGGTACCATCCCTATTGTCCCAGTGACAAAAAAGATGCTTCTCTTTAATTGTGATAGTCTTAATAATTATAGATGCTTTGTCTACTCCTTACTTGCCTACAACTTTAAACTCATTCGTGTTTCTTTCCTCATCAAATTGCACATTTTTTCATATCTTAGTACTTTGAATGCTCATAAATCTCAAATGCAGGGAGTAGTAAAAATAATGGCGATGCCAGTGCATAAAATAAAGTTTCATTACTGATTTATGTCTAATTTTATTCATGTATTTTATACCTGTATTTCTACCCTATAACTTAGGAAGCTACATATCAATGCACTGGCCATCTTCTATGGGAATACTGTTCATGTCTTTGAGTTTGGGCACACTGGTCTGAAGTGAGGCAGGCAGATATTAATTCAATGTCTGGTGCTATAGAGTTATTCTAATAACCCTGCATTGTGTAGTAATGAGCATAAATCCCTTTATGAAATAATTAAATCTTGAAGTGGACTACATAGTGGTCATCTCTTTCTGAAATGTTCTTTAAATGAGTGACTTTAACTCTTCTATCAAACCCCAGCACCCGGTTGATGGGCTTTAGTGAGTTGTTGGTGCAATCCAATAGTTTGCAATAAATGCTCCAAATGTCTGTGCCTACTACATTCACACTCAAGTACTCTACTTTCTGAAACAAGGCTTCAATTTTATGTACATAATTCTACATTTGAATAGAGTTGAAGGAATTAAATTAATAAATTCTTAAAGTGTGCTTAATAACTACTGAATGTGTTGATTTTAAGTAGAAATATTGATTATCCTCTTATTTTCTTTTCCATCCCCTGAGCAAAGAGACCTTCAAACTTCTACTGAGTGTCTTCATGAAAATTTCTTATTTCAGGTAAATGTATCAAATAACTAGAATTTAATATATTCTATAATTAAAGTATGAATACTGTGTTGAACTGAATAATGAAGGGACTCAAAGAAGAGAAACCAGTTTGGTTGCTTCTACTTACAAAAAGAAGAGTGAGGGCTTGGAGAGATGGCTTAGCGCTTAAGGCACCTGCCTGCTAAGCCCAAGAACCGGGTCCAATCTCCAGGTCCCACGTTCAGCCAGATGCAAAGTGATGCAAGGGTGCAATGCCGCACTTGCCCACAAGGAGGTGCACGCATCTGAATTTTGTTCACAGCAGCTGAGAGACTGCTGGCGCACCCATTCTCTATCTGTCTCCCTCTCCCTCTGTCTGTCTCTCTCTGTGTCTCTCTCCAAAAATAAATAAATTAAAAAAGAGAGAACATTCTTTCTTCTCATAGAAAAATGTCTGCTTTGCTCTACTCTAGTATCCCTTGTAATGATGTTTTTGCTATGGACATTTGACTACCATCAAAATTTGTAAATAGGCCTGGAGAGATGGATTAGTGGTTAAGGCACTTGCCTGAAAAGCCAATGGACCTTGTTTCAAATCCCCAGGACCCACGTAAGCCAGATGCACAAAGTGGTGCATAAATCTGGAGTTTGTTTGCAGTTGCTGGAAGCCCCAGTGCACCAATATTATTTCTCTCTCTCTCTTCCTCTTTCCCTGTCTCAAATAAATAAATAATGATAATAAATGAAGAAAATATTTTTTTTTTAAATGTAAATATTGCTGGGATCAACAACCAAGTATTTTTAAAGGGCTTTAAGCATTTCAAATAATCAAAAAATAAATTTGATTCTTGGTGCACTGTTCTATGCATCTTATCATATGTACAAATTTATGAAGCCCCCATCATAATTAGTGCTAGGATATGTTTTAACCCATTGAAAACTTCTACAGTATTATAGTTCTTTATGCATTCATTCCTCTGTGTATGTGCAAACATTTAGAGTCACATGAAAGTGCTGACATTGAATCACATACGTAGATGAAACAGTCTTAAAGTTTTAAAGCTAGGTTTCTGTTAATATCTAAGTGATTTGCAGTTGGGGCCAGGGGAAGGAGAACATTTTCCATGACTTTCTAAACTGAAGTTGTTGTTCAATAAGAAATTCAAGTTTGGCATTAGGTTATATGGCATACTTCTCTGCATCTTCTTAGTACCTCTGACTGGACCATGAAGGGACCCTAACTCTCAGCAAACTTAAAGTCAAACATGGATATGGTCTTTTTTTCTATCAGATGCTAGAAATCACTAGATAGTATGAGTGCATTATGTCTAATTTCACAACATACCAAAGGTTGACAGTACGTTACCTATTAAGAGATTAGATTCCAATATACTTTTTCTAGACACCTGGAAAAGACTGAATTAAGTACATCTAACTTGATGGTTTTAAAACTTTTATACAAATTTGTTACTGATTAAGTTTGTGTTGTCTTCGTTTTGTTTACTTTGTGATCCTAAAACCTATGAAAACATGTTTTTACACAATAAAAAAATTGCCCTAAAATAGATTTTTTTTTTTTTTTTTTTTTTTTTTCGAGGTAGGGTTGGTTTCACTCTGGTCCAGGCTGACCTGGAATTAACTGTAGTCTCAGGGTGGCCTTGAACTCACGGCAGTCCTCCTACCTCTGCCTCCCGAGTGCTGGGATTAAAGGTGTGCGCCACCACACCCGGCTAAAATAGATGTTTTAAATAACATAAGTTGAAAACTGAAAATGTAATCTATGTTTGGATTTTAGACAGAAGGAAGCAAATATAAATTGGCAATTTTTATGTGTTCTATAAAATCTCCTAATTTAATCAAGTGATTTTCTAGGAGATAAGCACATATAGAATTCATCCACAAAAAATTTGAAATTTTTTTCTTCTTGGATATTCATATTACAAACTTTAAAGTCACATCTATTTTAAATTTTGTACATTTGCTAAGAGAATAACATACACAAAGTCTACACTATCCTGATGGTGAGGCCTGCTGATCCCTAACATTTAGGAAGAATTCCATATAACCTGAGTTCATGTGATATTGGTTCATCTTCTACATTAATTTCAACAGAGAACAGAGGCTTTGGTTGGGATATTGGAGATCTGGAACACAACCACAGCCAGTGTAACATTGAGATAGGACATGACATTGAAATCGTGATTTAAAAAGAGCTATTTTTATGTTGTATTGAAAATTATTTGGAGGATAAATTTATATTTATGGCCACGAACTTATTTGTTATGGGTCTCAATAGAATTTAATTTTATGCCATAATTAGCTAATATTTTAGTTAGAAAAGTCACAGTTAGAAAACATATTTTTGGTTTGGGAAGTCTTAAATGAAACAATATTTCCACAGCATTTATTAATTTTTGTAGCAATTACATTTTAGTTATATTCATTTTTTGAGGTAAGGTTTCACTCTGTTCCAGGCTGACTTGGAACTCACTATGTAGTCTCAGGTGGCCTTGAACTCAATGGTTATCCTCCCACCTCTGCCTCCCAAGTGCTGGGATTAAAGGCATGTGCTGCCACACCCAGCTTTTTAGTTATATTCTTCTATAATAGTTACTTATTCTTATATGGCTCTAATTCTCTAGTTGGTAAACACCTAAGAACATAATTATACATGAGTCAAATCTCTATAAAGATATACAAATCTCTACTATATGTTGCCTAATAGTACTTGCATCTGCAGCCTTCCATGGATGTCTCTTCCCATCCCATTTTCTCTATGAAATGAGAGTTAGAAAGCTAGGTTCTACTTCTAGCTAACAGCTCTTGAGCACAGAAGTCATCCTTGCTCTGTCTCCAGACAGGAATAATTGAGTTATCTTCCCATACCCCAACACATACATGTTATAACATATTTGAGTGCCATCATCGTCTTTTATTTTCCCCAAAATGAATGCAGTTACAGTGTAAAACTTTACAGTTTATTTTTGGAATAAAGTATTAATGTAAATCATGTGGTAAAAATCCACTGAGCCCCAGCTCATGTATTATGATGACATTCTGGTATCTGACTAAAGAACTTTCTTTAATCTACAACCTAATTTTCTTGTTGATTTGTTTTGGTTTTTTACAAGATTAGAAAACAAAATAAATACAAAATATAATATGAACCTTAGGAATTATTAAAATTCTCATTTGGGGGGAGAAGGAGTTTACAGGATCATAATCTTCATGTAATTAAGGAATGAACTCACTAAATATCTCACAAAGTACTTGATAAGTACACAAAGAATGAACATGTGCATGGAAGAAAATAGTTGTTCATGGCCCCTCTATTAGTCAAATATTATGCTTTCTTAACCATTAAGCTGTTCTTTTTTGTGTGCATCTTATTACTGAAAGCCACATAAAATATTCTGCCCATTTTTATGTGAACAAGGAAATGCCATATTTTTTCTATTTATACAAATTTATTATATTTTGTTCAGGATTACAAGCTATCAGCCCAAGCGTAAAACAAGAAAGTTGTTCCATTCTTCTTAAGGTATAAACTTTCTTGTATTTTAGGCCACCTCTTGCTATATATATTATTCACATCACATCTAGAGAACAGGATTTGATGTCTATGAGGTTTATATATTCAGCTCTCATTATCACATTTAAAATTAAAGCTATTAACAGAACCAATTAAAAGGATAAAGTTCAAATTGTATAAATTAGGGCTGGCTGAATTAATATTTCTTTCAGGATTTTCAAAAATGTTCCAGGTTAACAGTCAGAATTCAAGGGCAGAATAAAATTAAAATACCTATTTTTTGGATGAAAATTAGATTTCTCTCTGTGTAGTGAATACTTAAACACACCAATATATTTTAAAGAATTCTTGGTAAATGTAGACTAAACCTCATGCAAAAGAAATTGAAGGTTATATGGTCTTGGGATGAAGTTCACTGTCTACTTTCTGAAAAGTGAGAATATACCTTCACTTAGATTTCTTCCACACTATGTATAACATGTCTCAAAACTTAGAAAATTTTAATTATTTCCTTTTAACTTATAGGAAACACAATAATCTGTGTTCTTAAAGTTCAGACTTTAGTAATATTGAAAAATTGAGTAATATTAACATTTTTAGTAATATTGAAAACCATAATATTTTTACTTAATCTCCTCCAAATCCTTCAGGACTCATAATGCTTCTATAGCTCTTGAAGGTTCTATGTGGCTCAATGTAATTACTGAATGACAATAAACATAATCAGCCTCTTCACAGAATCATTGTATGTAATGAGGTTTACCAGAAAATTTCATAGATAAATTGAGTGAAATAGAAATTAAGTTCCTATCTTTTAATATTTGCGATTGGCAAATGTTTCAGAATGCACAATTTTAAATTACATGCCCGTATTTACTTCTGACTTCTGATTAGAGGTTCTTTAAGACTAGAAAGCTTCTGCTAACTCCCTCAATGGTTACAGAAAGAGCATATTGATCCTCTATCCATTCCCATCCTTGACTAAAACCAAAAGGAATTGTGCATCTTCTGTCATTAAGCTTTACCTTGCACCAGCAACCAAGGAAATCAGAGCAGAGCTACATCCACTCATTTATCTTCAAAGGATAATATGAATATTCAAGAATCACAGTATAGAATATTTTTTATGAGCCTCCACTGACCAGATAATTAATTTCTTTTCTTCCCATTAATATAAAGTGACACCAATTTTTAAAGAATATTCTTTGAATCCAGGTGTGGTAGCTAATCCTAGCACTGGGGAGGCAGGCAAAAGTAAGAGAATTGTTAGTTCGAGGCCACCATGAGACTACATAGTCAATTCCAGGTCATCCTGGGCTACAGCCAAACTCTACCTCAAAAATCCAAAAAAAAAAAAAAAAAAAAAGAATATTCTTTGGCCATGTCATATTCTTTTTTTTTAATGGTACTTAATTTTTTTTATTAGTTATGCACATAATCTGAATACATTCATGTTGATGCTATCGATATACTCCTCCCTGTCCTTCCCCCTCCGAAGTGACCCTTCTCATTGGGGAATGTATTGTGGGGGTAGCCATCAGTTATGGGGAAGAGGCAATGTCTCTGTGCATAATGACCCAACTTGTGGTTCTAACAATCTTTCCATCCCCTCTTCCGCGAATTTCCTTGAGCCATGTTGGGTTTGTTTTAGTTCTACTTTAGTGATGAGGTCTTGTGAGCCTCTGCATCTCTAGATATCTGCTTTAGTTGGAGTTGAGTGTACTCTGTGTCTATCTCCTTCACCCTTGTGTTGTTATCAGGTTCACCAAGAAAGCAGCACACTTGGGGGAGAAGAAGAGGAGGAGAGAAAAAGAAAAGATAAGAGAGGGGAGGCATAAGGAAGGGAGAAAAGGGGAGGGAAGGGATGAGAAGAGAGACAGAAACCATCCCAGGGCTTTTGCCAGTGAAAATGAGCTCCAGATATATGTGCCATTTTGTTCATCTGCTTTATGTGTGTTCAGGGTGATAGAAATCAGGCTGTCAGGCTTTGCAAGCAAGTGCCTTCAAATAGTGAGCCAACTCTCCCTCCCCAAATAATATATTTCTCACAAAACATTCCAGTGTTTAAGCAGGGTATGAATGTATAAATAAAACCACACACACACACACACACACACACACACACACACGGGTTAGTATTGTGGAAGGTACTTTAGTATAAATTTGTTTTTGTTTATCTTTTAAACAGTTAATTGCATGTCTTTCTCATTTTTAAATATGCTTTATTTACTTGCAACAAGGAGAAAAAGAGAGAAACAGATAGAGAGAGAGAAGGGGCAGAGGCACACCAGAGCTTCTGGCCACTGCAAATGTACTCCACATGCATATGACACTCTGATGCTGGCTTGACATGGATGGGGGATTGAACCTAGGCCATTATGCTTTACAATCACGTGGTGTCCAAAATGCTGGTCTATCTCTCCAGCATGAACTATCTTTCATATAACTCACTATGTAGCCCAGGCAGGCCTTGTAATAATTCTCCATGCTCAACCTCCCAAGTGTTATAATAGTGGGTACAAGTCACAAAGTCCAATTTCATTTTTTAACCATTGGAGATATTTATGGTAATTGTAGGTGAGACATATTTTGAGGCAAGTTAGACTGTGCTCTATGACTGAAGTATAGAACATATGAGTCCTATGGCTCCCATCAATATAACCCCTGGAAATTATCAGGCTATGAAACAAAAATGAGTGAAGTGGACATTGTACCACTACTCTGATGAACTCAGTGTGAGAAAAAAGTGATTGGAGTGTTATATGGCTGAATATGTAGATTAGACTGAAAAATTGGTTGGTGAATGTGCATGTGTGTGTTTGTACACTGTAGGAGATGAATATGTGTGTCTATGTGCTTTGAAGCTGCAGATATGTCTCTCTGATTCTGACATAGTCCACTGAGTACTCAAGGCTAGAAAATGAAGCTACTCAAGGAAGTCAACATTTTTTAAAGTATTTCTAAAACTTCAACATGGGTTTAGGTATTTCTCTGAGGGAATTAAAGAAGTTTATTTTGACAATAAAGATTGCCCTGACCAGCCAAAAGGAAGCTTTAAAGCCAGCTTTAAAATATGAGTAGACACAGAAATGTGAACTTCTATATGAAGGAGAGACAAATTACCTGCAGGAAAGAAATACTGTATCTGTGATTTCTAAGATAGTATCTGTCAAATTAGGGCCATTTTTCAAAAAAGAAATTTAGTTAAACTAATTTATTTTTGTATAACAGTAAAATCCAATATTTTGTAAAAATATAATATACCCTAAAAGTCATCCACATTAGATATACCATATTAGACATCGAATAAAAGTTTACCAGAAAAACAAATAATAATATACCATAGCCAGTTACAACACTGTTTTGCAACAACTGCCATCTCCAAAACCAAAAACATCAATAGGTATGGAAAGTACAGAGATGGTGACACTTGTAGAATATGAGTTGAAGTAGTCATTATGACAATACTTTATATGTTTTAAAAAATCTAGAGAAAGAGAGGGGCATAATATGTAACAAAAGACTCTGAAACTAAACTAAACATAAAGTTTAGTCTTCAAAACTATATTTGAAGTAGAACTCACACTGAATATGATGGATAACAGAGCACACATTGCAGTAGAAAATATGAGTAAATTGAGGACAAAAATGGAAATTCCTAAATGAAGAGCGGAGACAAGTTGCATAAATTAAACAAGTATCATATTGGTGATCTCTAAGAGCTTGTGAAACTGTCTAAGATGTGTCATTACTTCCAGGAAAGAATGAAGAGGTGAGAGTGGATGATGATAGTCTGTAAAAGAATGAGGGAGAATTGACACTTTTTCTTTTGAAAGCTGTGCATACAAAACAAATTCAGTAAAAGAAACTAAGGAGCAAGGACTTAAAAGCAGTCAGAGAATAAAAGAATTATTTCATACAGAGAAAAAAGGACAAAGGCATAGCAGAATTCAAGTGAGAAGTATTGTAATCTAGAAGAAAATGGAAAGACTACAAGGGGTGGAGGCTACCAATCCAATCTAAAATAAGTTACAAATAACAAATGATAGAAAAACCTAGTGCATTATATCCCTTGTGAATATTGCACTTCCTATTTGATCAAAGAAAGTACACTTTAGAACAGGAGATTAGATTTCATATTATAATGATATGAGGAATTCATCAAGACTTCTAACAACTCTTAATCTTAAACAATGAGAATAGGAAAAGTATACTGACTCCTCTAACTTTTATCAGTATTGCCCTCAAGTTAGCACAATCCACTCAAAGAAAAAGAGAAAAAAAGAAAAGAAAAGCATATAATTTGGAAAAAATGCAAAAAAACATAGAACTTGTCAGCGATAATTTTTTATAGAAATTAGGTGTTTCTAATACAAAGGTAACTTAATACATGCAGAAGATAAGTGGAAATTGCAATTAAGTTTTCAAAAAAGTACATGGTCCATGGCTGGGGAGAACATAGACCATAGGGAAGAATCCATTAACATTGCATTGTTAAGCAAACATGTTGTCAAATTGCCTCCTAAACATTTATCTTTAAATCCACAGATGATTCTATTCTCCACCATGGTCACTTCTTTCTCACAATGGGAGACAGCTAATGAATAACATAGGACTGAAGGAGTGTAAGAGCTGGAGGACAAGGAGGAGTAACACTGTGGAAAACTCTCATCCAGACATGACAAGGCCAATGTACTACTGAACAACAGCAGCTGTGGTTATCTGCACAAACCTGTAAATGATGGGTGAAGTCCGCATTTGGTTATAGATAGGGGAGGGGCTTTGGAGGACACTGCCCCTCTGTGATGAGCTAATGACAGCTAAATGCTGTTAAGGAGCGAAAGTCATCCTATTAGGTAGTAATGAGTCTGTGAAGTGATGCGAAGAAGGACAGTTGTACTGAAGGGGATAAGGGAGGATGACATGGTGTGTACATGATCAAAATATGTTTATGTATGAAATTGTCACAAACAAATAAACCCAGTACCAGTTTTAGAAGTCTTACATATGTAAACTGCAGTGTAAGGCATGCTGATGAACGTGTAATTCCTATCTGGAGGTCAACTTCTGTGGAAAATAATGACAGAATCTGATTGTATATGAATGTGGTTCCTTGAAGTCACTCAAAATGACAAGGAATAAGTAGAATTGTAGAATGTCATTTTGTAGATATACAGACTTAGGTTTGGGTGAATGTGAGCCTGTCACTTTCCTAGTGCTGGTGAGGACATGAATATAAAAATCAGATGCTGAAAGTCAGAATCCAGAGGCCAGGGACCTAGCAATGTAGTGGGAGAAATCTTATGAAAGGCAGTTCCATGGGCTGGAGTAGAGTGTTTGCTTAGCAATAAAAGATTTTCCAGTTGTATCTACTGATATTTTTGGCCCATCTCTTAATCACATGTTTGCAGAACACAACTTTAAGCAGCTTTTGTATGATATGTCTCACCTAAGGTAGAAGCAGTCTCTGTATATGTATGTGATTTAATTTTGGTCATAATCTCCTCTCATTACCTTATTTTGACCACTCTCCCTGTCACATTTATGCTTAAATCTACAAATAAAGAATAAGAAATATCATAAATGGTAAATATCTCTATAAATGGAAATGGAAATTTTTCTTTATGCAATTGTTTACTTTTAACTTATATATAAATCAGATTATTGCTTGAAGTTAAAATGATAACATGATTGTGAATGCTTTATATAATGTTTAGAAATAATATTTAGGATTAAATAGGTAAAGACAGTGATTGACATGAAGTGAAATAATAAAGTGAATAGTAAAGAGGTCATGAAAATGTTTAACATATATTGTATCTTTCAGGAAACTTTTCAAATGTTGCTATAAATTCTAATGGAGATTTATAAAGACTCATTTTACTATTTGAAAACCAATTAATATAATTTGCCTCATTGTTAGTTATATCTCAAATGAGAAAATGTATATGATGACATCCACAGATACATACAATATTTTCCCTCTCAGGCAACAAGAAAAAAAGAGAGAGAGAAAAAAAGAAAATATAAAATTATCAGAAAATTAAGAATACAATAACATTACCCCTCTTGGGGTTTCTGTATAGTAATCTTATTCATTTTATCTGTACAATTCCATGAATTACAGAGACTATGTGTGTTCTCCCTGAGACTAGAGGACCATGACACCCACTCAATGTGCTTCTGCCTTCATTATGTGCAGTTCTACTCTGCTCAGTAAAGCAAGAGCAACAAGCACCAGGTATACAAAATGAAATAAATAAAACCATGATTGTTTGCAAAAGGTATGGCAGTGTATGTAGAGCAAGAAGAAGAATGCACAAAATAATTAATTGTTATATGTTTAAAAAGAGTGTAAGAACAATGTAAATTTTGTACCCACAATGAGAACTGGAAAATTAAAAATAATTTAAATAGCATTCAAGGTCTTGGGGATATTTCTTAATGAGTACAGTCCCTACCTCCATTCACAGAGCCATGAATTCAGTTCCAGGTACTGCATAAATCCAGGCATGATGATAGCCATCTTTAAGCCTAGCACTTGGGAGGTGATGTGAGGCTATAATGCGAAGGTGACCTTTCCATCAATTCAATGCCATTGGGAGTCCTTTGTGCTAAATAGGTGCAGTGGAAACGGAAGCAGATTTCCAAAAATCTAACTCGTTATTCCTTATTTGAACACACATTTCCTGTCACATAGCCACCTTTTTTTTTTTTTTTTTTTTTTTTTTTTTTTTTTTGCATTTTTCAGTTTCTGAATCTCATCAGTGTTCCAACATGCTGTTACCCAAACTACATTGAAGTAAGAATTTCAAATGTTCTTTTCTCTCTTCCTTAAAACGTCCTGGTTCTGCTGGTCCCAGGCACCTCTCACTTCCTCCAGGAGATGCTCTGCACTGTCAAGCACTAAGTAGTTTCTCCTTCATGTTTCATGTGCTATCCACATGCTGGTATACGAAGCAGCACTGATGGCTGCAGGGTTCTATTTCTTACTCTCTGGGAAAGAAGTGTGGGGAAAGAGGGGGCTGTCTAAGCACATTTTTATTATCGTCAGAGATATGGTTTCTAGGAGTGGGACAGTAAGGAGGCAGATAGTTTACAAGAGTCTGCATGCAACACTTTCAACTAATCTTTGCAAAATCCAGTGTGTGTGCGGGGAGGGGGGGCAGTGACATTCTCTCAGATGAGAACTGTCTCCACTGGTTTATCTGAAACCAAAGTTCACATATTTTTATTTGACAGTAACAGAACTCAAGTTCATTTTTATCTGGATATACTCTGTTTTCTTTTCACTATTGCTACACTGATTTCCAGACATATGTCACTGGAATGTAATGTTACACAGATATCTTACTAAATTGTTATTCTACCTATCTGTGTATTGGCATTTGCTGCCCTCCTCCAGTTTCTCATAGACTCACATATTGTTTGGGGAATTCTTTATTCCAAATCCTTTCCTGACGTCCACCCCTACATGCATCATGCATGCATTCCCACAACAATTTATACTATTATTGTGGTGTACTACTGTATTTGCAACTTATCTGTATCTTTCAAGTAGTGAAATAATGAATGGATGACTTCCCAAACAAATGAGTAAGTAGATATGTCTTTAAGAACTCAGAATAGATCATGCACATTATTTTGTTAACTGTATGACAGTGTCCTGAGAAATCTACTGTTCTCTAACCCTGAGCCAGGGGAAATGCCTGCTTTTTAATCTGGGATCAATTTTATAGGTTCTTGTCAGACAGAAGAGAATCCTCATTCTACAGTTTTTGACTTGAAAGCCTGTCACCTGCAAGATGCCATTTGTGCCTGTTTGGTCTCATTCCTACTTGTCTAGTAGCAGCCGAGAAATCCTCTAGTCTTTGAAAATGAGTACTGTCAATTTTCTCAGATGCCATTTGCTCCCATTTTCAAGACTTCTGCTACCTTATTAACCACTCTTTCCTTGGGTGTTTGAAATTTCCTAGGTCCCTAGTATCTGGCACTTTCCTCTTTTAAAGAAACATCTTAGCCCTGACATTTGCACTAAGTACCAGCTCATCTATGACCTTCTTTCCTTCAGGCCATTAAAGTCTCTGAGTGCCTTTCTCATAACAGTAGCTGTAATTGACTTCTGTCTTGGTCTGGCTTTGTGGAAACCTGTGGCAATTCCTGGCTAGGAAACAATTTGTCTTGAGGTTGAGAAAAAGTCATCTTCTAGTCTCAATTTATCGATGATACAGGGTCAAAGTGAACTTTTACAATTCCTTTCTTGAAAACTTAGTCTATTTGTTTTCAATGTCTGAGGGAACCCTTTACATCAGACATTAAACACTTATGATCACCTCCTTGATCCTTAATATGTAGCCATTATGTAAGTCTTTTAGTGAGTCTTCCCTTCCCTGCCATTGAGGGAATGCAATAATGACAGTTGTGTGAACCTCAGGTATCTATAGAAGAACACAGATGTTGGATTGCTAGGTTCTCTGCTATGGACAATGTTCTACCAGCACATGCATGGCAAACCAGACTCTGCTTAATAGACAAACACTGTGGTTATGTGCTCTTTGATGGGAGACAAGCAGGGGCCATAGTGACTGGCTTCAAGAGATGTGTATATATGCCAAGCTTGGGAAATGGTAGTTGGCAGAAAACTTATTCTGAAAGCAAACATTATGGTTACACTTTATTTAACCTGTTTGAATACATTGTCAAGATTGGTAATGTAAATTTATGAGTTTTAAAATATAATTGCTTAACTAGATGGAGTCCATTCACTTCTGTGTATTTTCTTTTCCTTATTTGCAGGAAACAAGACTGTTGATGTGTTGAGGGTCGCACATTCAGATTTATTTCTAATCTCAACTGATAGTACTTTTTGATGGCCTACATAATTTGAAGATTTTGAATCTGTTCTTTCTCTCCTAGGGTCACCAGGTGGATATTTTAAATCGCCTATATGATAGTGATGGCACCTTCTGACTTTCTGGAGAAAGGACAATATCTTCCTTTCTTATCATTGTGATGGTGCCATGAAGGAATTTCTTAGCATCTCCAAATTCATCTATTCATATACAAAATCTAACTTTGATGGGAAAATTATAAATGGACCTTGTATAAAAAATTCTATTGTTTCTAGAATTTGGCATATCATTGTAAGATGTATCAGAAATACATGGTAAAATGAGCTGAGGATGTAGCTCTGTATTCAGTCCACAAAAAATGTGTTGAAAAAATGATTTATCATGTTGATAAAAATGTTCTTTATTCCCTCACCTTTCATTTAGTTATCTGCATGAAAAGAATATGATAGAGTAATTGACCCATTTATTTTTATTCATTTATTTATTTGACAGAGAGAGAGAGAGAGGGAAAGAGAAAGAGAGAGAGAATGGGCATGCCAGGGTCTCTAGCCACTGCAAATGAACTCCAGATGCATGTGCTCCCTTGTGCATCTGGCTAACGTGGGTCCTGGGGAATCAAACATGGGTCCTTTGGCTTTGCAGGCAAATGGCTTAACTGCTAAGCCATCCCTCCATCCCTGGGGATTCTAAACCGTTGACAAATTCTTTTGCCATTAAAAACCACAAAAATACTCAGCTCACTTTATTTTCCCAGTGACCAAAATTTCAGCATGGACAATATGGTTAATCTTCCCTCCAAAATATGATCCTTAGTTCTATCATCTCATTATCCATTCATTTAAGTAACAACCTGGAAACAATGGTATATTTCTCCCACAGAGCCAAGTAAAGTAATTATTATTTTTTATTTCTATGCTTGCTTATTTGTGGCCACTGTTAAAACAATAAACTAAATTTCAGCTATAGCAACTTTTTGTTTCTGAATGTAACTCTAAACTTTGTATCCAATGCCACTTCACAACGGGTTCCTATATCATAAAAATAATTACAAGTTAGCTTAGATTTGAAGGCTTTCTACTGAAGTCGAGTTTTGTCTGAAAACAACATATTTTCTACTTCTACTGCATGCAGTATCCATTGACATGAATCATCTCATGATTCCTTTTGTAACATCATTAAATTCACTTATTTTTATGTATAATAATTTTTCACTCTGCTTTTTATTCATTTATTTTTATTTTTAGTAAAACCTTGTCTTGATAACTCTTCTATATTCTAGAATTTTGTTTCTTGGTCTTTTACTTTGACTACAAACAAAGAAAATCACTGAAAACAAGTATAACAATATTTTGACAAGTGCAGGTTATTTACCATGCAAGAACACTACCTAGAGACATAGGTTTAGGAAATGAACAGCTTATTATGAAATGAATCCTTTGTGTGAGAATGCTGTCTCTTGGCTGAATATGGTGCCATGTCCTACAAAGATTCATCCTGTATCCTGTCTTGGACTACTGATATCCTCCTAGATTTTATATCTCCTTCTGCTCCAGGATAAAGGACAAAAGATGAGGTGCGGGCAAAAGTTCATGTCATGGTCCTTCCTCCCTCCTTCGATGGTCACCACTAGTTTTATTTTTCTTAAATTTATTTGAGAGAGAGAGAAAGAGAATAAGTGAGAGAGAGGAAGAAAGAATGGACATAAAAGGGCCTTCAGCCACTTCAAAGAAACTGCAGATACGTAAGCCCCCTTGTATGGATGTGCCATATTGTGTGCTTTTATCACTGTGTGTCTGGTTTATATGGCACCTGGAGTTTTGAGCATGAGTTGTTACTCTTCACAGGCAAGTAACTTAACCATTAAGCTATCTTTACAGCCCCAGGTTTTTCTTTTGATATATTTTTTTACTTTTTGGAAACTTTTGGCACCCTTCTTCTCCCCAGTGCTTTGACATACTCATTCCCCTAAATGCAGAACCACTCTTTCTCAACCTCCTATTTCAGCTCTCAGTCAACTGCTATCATCATGGGGTGACATTTACTTACTTAACTCTAGGATGTGTAAGTTTTCACCTTTAATCAAATGATTAAATCATTTGATATCAGTTATTGTCATAGGTGGCTAAACATGCACTGTTTTTTAGATTTTTTAAATTTAATTTAATTTATTTATTTGACAGAGGACGAGGGAGAGAGAGAGAGAGAGAATGGGCATGCCAGGACCTCTAGCCACTACAAACAAATTCCAGATGCGTGCATCCCCTTGGGCATCTGGCTAAAGTGGATCCTGGGGAATTGAACCAGGGTCTCTTGGCTTTGCAGGGAAATGTCTTAACTACTAAGCCATCCATCCAGCCCTGTTTTTTAGATTTTATCTAATCTTCTCACATGAATACTACCTGGAATGAGTATGATATTGCTGTTTGTGAATAACATATTTCCAGTATACACAATGACACCTAATGAAAATTAAATGCACATTATCATTAGTTGCAGGAATATTTACCATTCCCTCTTATTTCACTATTATTCCAGCTTTGAAAATCATATATATATAATCAAAATGGCATCATATAAATCTTTGCTACTGGGTCATAGCATATAACACGTATTCTTCCTAGATCATTAACCAAACTTATTTTCAAAAATGTTTTATTTTTATTAACAACATATTTTGTATGGATACATCATGGATTGGCAACCTCTTTTCCTTTCTCCATGCCTGCATTCCACTGGGGACACTCCTCAGTGGGGTTGCAGGTATTCCACATGGGGTTGTGGGTTATGTATTGTGGAAGCACTAGTAAGGTTTTTTAAGGGGGGGAAGCAATGCCTCTGGGCATGATGTTTCAACGTGTGCCTCTTACAGTCTTTCCACCTCCTCTTCCACAAAATTCTCGGAACTGTGGTAGGTGAGTATTAAGTCTACTTCAGTGATAAGCTCTTTGGATGATCTGGATCCCTGCTTTGGTATGAATTGAGTATCCTCAGCATCTGTCTCCTTCACCCTGGTGCCTGGTTATCAGGTCCACCAAAGAAGTAGCACTCCTTATTTAAATCTTTTTTAAATTAATTTTTTATTATTCACAGCTTCCATATTTATAAACAATTAACCATGATAATTCTTCCTCACACATTTTCCCCTTCACAACTCTACTCGCCATCATATCTCCTCCTGTGTACATAGTGCCAGGCACTGTGAGGTCATATATATCCAGGCCACTTTTTGTTTGGAAGAGGGCATTGTAAGAAGTCATATCCTTTCTTTGGCTCTTACATTCCTCCTGCTACCTCTTCCACAATGGACCCTGAGCCTTTAAAAGTCTGACAGAGATGTTTCAGTGCTTAGGACTCCTCTTCCACTTCTTCTCAGCACTATGGTACCTTTTGAGTCATCAAAGAAAGTCATCTGAAAAGAGAATGTTCTCTAACCATAACTGAGAGCAGCATTAATATGTGGATATGAACATTAAAAACGTGCATACTGGGAAGTTTGTTGAGCATAATATATGCATTTAGCCAGACACCAGCAGGCATTACAACACTAGGTCTCATGACTTACCCTGTCATAGGTTTTCAGTATCAGGCATGTATTCCTTCCCATGGAGCAGGGCCCCCGTCCAGTTAGAGAGCAGTTGGTTTTCCCCATAACAGACATGCCATTATTGCACCCATTGGCTCATTTGTCCTGGCTAGCCAAACTTAAGGCTTGCATTTTCCAGTGCTGTTTATCTCCACTAATGACTTCTTTCTCTACCATGGAGCTGCATAAAGAGGAGCTGTTTCCAGATTTCTGTCAGATGGTCTACACAGAGGAGGTTTTAAGCTCAATTCCAGTAGGATTGCTCAGTGACTTTGCAGTACAAGCTTGTAGAGTCTTCAGCAATGGGTCTTACCATCTATTTCTATGGGAATCTAAGAGCCTCAGTCATGCCCTGTAATGTTTTGGGGACATCAGGGACCTCTCTGTCAAACAATGCACTGAAAGGTATCCCATCCCTGGCACTGAAAAATTTCTAGTAACAATCTGTGGCTTCTGGATGTGCCATTGTCCAAAACAGTAGGTTTTCATATGACTTATCCATACTCTTTTATATATTTTTTAAATTTTTTATTATTTTTTTGGAGATAGACACAGAGAGAGACAGAGAGAGAGAGGGGAGAGGAAGACAGAGATGGGCGTGCCAGCAGTGTCTCAGCTGCTGAGAACGAAATCCAGATGTGTGCTCCCCCTTGTGGTCAAGTGCGGCATTGTGCCCTTGCGTCACTGCATCTGGCTAAACGTGGGACCTGGAGATTGGAACCGCTGGACATTGGGGCCAGTGTTCTTAGACTTAGGAGGCAGGCGCCTTAACCCCTAAGCCATCTCTCCAGTCCAATACTCTCTTATATTTTGATTAACCATACCCCCATCCTTCCTTTATACAATCACTTCCCCTTACCTACCTCACTTAGGCCTTTCCACCACCAGTAATCTGGTATATACACATATATGTATATATCTCCTTAAGTCATCCCCTCTCCTACCTTCTTTATATCCCCTTTCTAGCTTACTGACCTCTGCTACCAAAATTTATTCCAATTCACACACAAGTCCAAATATTTTTGGCCAGGATCAACATATGAGACAGAACATGGAGCACATTTGGCTTTCTGGGTCTGGGTTACCTCACTAAGTATAATCCATTCCAGGATAATGGAGTTCTAGTCAGTGGTAAATAAAATTAAACTATGAAACTTTCAGGGAAATGGATGTATCTGGAAGCAGCACTGTTGCTCACCTCCCCAATTCCTCTGTAGTTTCAGCAATAGCATGGCTGAAATGTGAGGGGTATTTATTTCCTCAGGTCTCTTTACCATCTGAAAAAAGAAGAACAGATTCTCCAACAGAAAGTGAAGTCAGAATAGTTTAAATCAGATAAGCATTATTAATTTAGGGAGAATTTGATGTATGTAACCCCTCTTTTAGTCAAAGACTACTGAGAGTTTGACACTGGAGAGCATAATCTTTGTCTCCATAGGATTCTGATCTGGTTCCCAATTCCAGATATGAGATCTCTGAGAAAATCAGAAAGCTATTGCTTACCCATCAAGGCTATGTGCCACTATTGCACTGGCATGTACATCCTGTCAGGGAGTTTGCTTCTCAGTAGCTTAGACCTCTGGTTGTTCAGACCATTGTTGGCCACTTTCCCCCATTATCTCATGTAGTGCTTTCCAGTACTAGACAGGCTGTCTGGAGACCAGCTTTCTTCTGAATTCCAGCCAGGACTCTCCATGCTCTGTGTCAACAGCATGTGGTGTCTTCTGCAATAGGGTCTTAGCTTTTGCCTCGGGTGGGTAATCAAGTGTTTTGACAGAAAGGTGTCTTGATTTGAGGACCTCATTTATCTCTCTGATCAATGGCTCAATGTGCATAGCAACCACATTCTGGTACTATGAGTTATAGGCCAGAGACAGAAATATAAATTTATTTTAAGCTTAGGCTTCATTGCACCCTCTCCAGGTCCCTACTTTTCAGGTGCTCCCCTTACTCCTTTTGAAGGTTATGTCTTTTATGCTATCCCCAAAGATAAAGGTTTCTATAGTATCAGATCATCTTGGATTTAGTTTTGTGTTTGTTTTCACCCTCCTCCTTTCCTGTCCTGCCCCCACAAGGTATATCAGCCACTTGAGCAGGTTCAGGTTAGGAATTGCAGATAAGTGACACCATGTGACATTTGTCTTTGTGTGATTATAAGTTTGCTGAGTATGATCTGTTTCAGGTCTGTC
The DNA here is from genome assembly GCA_036365145.1 of Orientallactaga sibirica. Classification (NCBI taxonomy): domain Eukaryota; kingdom Metazoa; phylum Chordata; class Mammalia; order Rodentia; family Dipodidae; genus Orientallactaga; species Orientallactaga sibirica. The sequence continues at coordinate 17,713,073 of JAEOAD010000015.1, forward strand.
TATTTTTCAACAAATTTCATTGCATCATTTTTTTCTTACTACTGAGTAGAATACCATTGGGTAAATGTACCACAACTTTTCATTATACATTCATCCAATGATGGACATCTGGGTTGATTCCATTTCTTAGCTATAATCAATTGAGCAGCTATGAACATGGTTGAGCAAATATCTCTGTATTGATGCATGGAGCATTTAGAATAAATGCCTTGTAAGGGAATAACTGGGTCTGTTGGTAGCTCTATGTTCATCCTTTTCAGGAATCTCCAAATTGATTTCCATAGTGATTGTACAAATTTACATTCCCACCAACAGTGGATGAGGGTTCCTCTTTCCCCACTTCATCACCAACATTTGTTGTTATTATTATTTTTTTTATGGAGGAAGGGATATTCATTGAAGCTTACAGATTCAGGGGAAGCTCTATAATGGCCAAAGAAGTTGCCCCCTTTTCACAGGACCAGACACAGAGAAAAGCTTCAAGCCACAACAAAAAGCAAGCACACTTAGGAAATCCAGGCTGAACTCAGGCACTTTGTATATCTCAGGTTTGAATTCTGATATGTCTTAGGTTTGAAGCCTAAGATCCACCCACAGTGATACCTCCTCTAGCTAGGATGCTGTAAATCTAAATTATAATCTTAAATAAACTCCAGATATATTGGGAGACATCCATTTAAACTATCACATTCCACCACTATCTAACATTGTATATTGTCAAATTTAAAGATCCCCTTTAAATGATGATTCCAAAGTCCTAAGTCTGGACTGAGATTTAAGCTTGTCTCTTAGCTGTGAGTGTTGTAAAATCAAACAAGTTATATACTTTTAACATATACAGTTACAGAGTAAACATTTTTAACTGATATAAAGCATAGTAAGGAGAGACAGGAACAATGTAAACTTAGCAACCATTAAGCAATAATCAAGCAAACACCAAACTTCTGGGGTCCTTCTTCAGCATATTAGGCCTTTGATGAAGACAATGGAGGGTTACTGTGAATGGAATTTTTAAGCTATCAACGAGTGGGATTTATTAAGCTTTTCCCATGTGCCATCTGTGGTAAGAGAAATGGGGAGTTGAGAACATAGAGCTTGATGTATAGATTGGAGAACAATGTAAGGATGTTATGCTTTGATCCCACTGCATTGAGATTTTTTGGGGGTGTTAAACTTTTTTAAAATGTTTATTATTAGTATTATCATTAACAACAAGATGTTTCATATGGATACATCATGTATTGGTTCCCCACTTTACTCTCATCCCTGCCCCCATTCCTTTGGGGATACTCCTCAGTGGGGTTGCAGGTATTCCTCATGGGGTTCTAAATTGGGCATTGTGGGAGCCAAAGTAAGCTATTTTGAGGGAGAAGGAACACCTCTGGACATAATATCTCAAACTGTGCCTCTTACAATCTTTCTGTCCACTCTTCTACAAAATTGTCTGAGCTGAGGAGGGTGAGTTTTAAATCTACTTCAGTAGTGAGCTCTTAAGAGCCTCCAGATCTCTACTTTGATAGGTGTTGCATATCCTCAAGGCCTGTTTCCTAGACCCTGGCAATCATTATCAGGATCAGCATGGAAGCATCACTTTGCTCATCTCCCCATTTCTCTGTGGCTTTGCTGAAGTGAGAGGGGTAGCTTATCTCATCTGGTCTCTCACCTTGTGACTAAGAAGAACAGATTCTCCAATGGAGAGTGAAGTCAGCATAGTTTAAATTGGATAAGCATTATTAATTCAGGGAGAATTTCATGCAACCCCTCTTTTAGTCAAAGACTAGAGAGAGTTTGACATTGGAGAGCATAATCTTTGTCTCCATAAGATTCTGATCTGGATCTCAATTCCAGATATGGGTTCCTTTACATTAAGCAGATCTCTTAGCCAATCAGAAAGCTATCAGTTACCCACTAAGGCTGTGTGCCACTATTGTACTGGTGTTTACATTGTATAAGAGTGTTTGCTTCTGAGTAGCTTAGACCTCTGATTGCTCAGACTGTTGTTGACCATTTTCTGCTATTAGTTTATGCAGCACTTTCCAGCACTAAATAGGCTAACTATCTGCAGACGGGCTTTCTTCTGAATTCCAGACAGGTCTCTCCATGCTTTGTGTTAGCAACACATGGTGTCTTCCACAATAGGGTCTTATCTTTTGCCTAAGGTAGATAATGAAGTCCTTTTGCAGAAAGCTGTCTTGTTTTGGGGACCCTGTAGGTCTCTCTGATCAACAGCTCAATGTGGGCAGCAACAACTCTCTGGCACTTAGAGTTAAAGGTCAAAAACAGAGAAAAACAAATTTTCTATTAAGCTTAGGCTTCATACCACCCTCAAAAGAATGCTACTTTCCAGGTGCTCCCCCTTACTCCTTTTGAGGATTATATCTTTGAGGCAGTCTCCAAAGATAAAGGTTTCTATGGTAGCAGTTCATTTTGGATTTAATTTTGTGTTTGTTTTCTCTACCCTTTCTCTCCCTTCCCGCCAAACCCTTCCAACCCTATTGTCTGGGCCTTGATTTGCCTATCAGGTATGACAGCCAAATCAAACAGGTCCAGATTAGGAACCACAGATAAGTGACACCATGCAGCATTAGTCTTTCTGTGTAAGTTTGTGTAAGTTTGCTGAGTATGATCTGTTCCAAATCTGTCCATTTTTCTACAAATTTCATTGTATCTGTTTTCTCACTACTGAGTAGAATTCATTGTGTAAATGTACCACAAGTTCATTAATCATTCATCCAGTGATGGGCATCTCAGTTGTTTCCAGTTCTTAGCTATAATGAATTGAGCAGCTATACACATGTCTCGCTATTGATGCATGGAGCATTTTGGATAAATGACCAGTAAGGGAATAACTGAATCTCTTGGTAGTTCTATATTCATCCTTTTCAGATATTTCCAAATTGATTTCCATGGTGGTTGTACAAGTTTACATTCCCACCGGTAGTGGGGATAAGGGTTCCTCTTGCCTCACATCCTCACCAACAATTGTCGTTGTTAGATTGTTTAATGATTGCCATCCTTACTGGAGTAAGGTGGAATCTCATGGTTGTTTTAATTTACATTTCCCTAATGGTTAGGGATATTGAACATTTCCTTAATTGTGTGTTAGCCATTTGTATTTCTTCCTCTGAGAATTCCCTGTTCAGGCTTCTTCCCCACATTTGGAGTGGGTTGTTTGAATTTTTATTATTTAGTTTTTTGAGTTATTCATACATTCTAGATATTAAGCTTCTGTCAGTGGTATAGCTGGAGAAGATTTTCTCCCATTCAGTGGGTAATCTATTGGTTCTGTTTATGGTGTTATTGTCTGTGCAAAACCTTTTTAGCTTCATAAGATCCCATTGGTTGAGTGATTGTTTAATTTCTTGGGCTACTGGAGTTTTGTTCAGGAAGTCTTTCCCCAATCTGATATCATAGAGAGAGCTCCTAGTTTTTCCTCCAGTAGAAGAGTTTCAGGACTTATATTGTGGTATTCAATTCATTTTGACTTGTTTTTTATGTATGGAGAGATAAGTGGGTCTAGTTTTATTTTTCTACATGTGGTCATCCAACTTGTCCAACACCATTTGTTAAAGATGTTGTCTTTTTGCCACTCTGCAAGAATTGCACCTTTGTCAAAGATCATGTAGCTGTAGTTACTTGACCGAAGGTCTGAGATATTAATTGTGTTCCATTGGTCTATGATTCTGTTCTTCTGCCAGTATAATGCTGTTTTTACTACTATTGCTTTGCGATATAGCTTTAGATTGGGCATGGTGATACCTCCACAGGTGTTTATTTTTTGCTTAGGATATGTTTGAATATCTGAGGTCTTCTTCCATTCCATATAAATTTTGAGATCATTTTTTCAATCACTGTGAAGAATGATGCTGGTATTTTTATTGGTATTGTATTAAATCTGTATATTACTTTTGGCAGAATTAACATTTTCACAATATTAATTTTACCTATTGAGGAGCATGAGAGGTCTTCAAATCTTCTCAAATCCTCCTCAATTTATTTCTTGTTTTTTTTTTATGTTTTCATTATACAGTTCATTCATATCCTTGGTTATTTTAAGGTATTTAATATTTTTGTTGCTATTAAAAATGGGATATCCTCACTGATTTCTTTCTCTGTATATTTGTCCTTTGCATATACAAAGACTACTAATTTTTGTGCATTGACTTTATATCCTTCCACTTTACTGAAGGAGTTAATCACCTTTAGAAATTTTGAGATGGAGACTTTTGTGTCACTTATGAGAGTATCATGTCATTTGTGAGTAGGGATAACTTCTTCCTTTCCAGTTTGAATCCCTTTTATTACCTTCACCTGTCTTATTGCTTGGGCTAGTACTTCTAGTATTATGTTGAAGAGCAGTGGTGAGAGTGGGCACCCCTGTCTTGTTCCTCATCTCAATAGGAACTCCTTGAGTCTTTCCACATTAAGAATTATTTGTGCTTTGGGTTATTTATATAGCCTTTATTGTGTTGAGATATAAGCCCTCCATGTCCATTCTTTCCAGTATTTATGTAATGAAGTGGTGTTGTATTTTGCAGTGGTGTTCTGTGCATCCATTCAAATGATCACGTGGTTCTCATACTTAAGTTTATTTATGTGATATATTACATTGAATGATTTCCATATTTTGAACCATCCCTACATTCTTGGGATGAAGCCTACTTGATCAATGTGGATAATGCTTTTGATGTGTTGTTAAATTCAGTTTGTGAGGATTTTGTTCAGGATCTTTGCATCTAAATTCATCAAGGATATAGGCCTATGTTTTTCTTTTCTTGTTTCATGTACATCTGGTTTTAGTATTAGAGTGATACTACCTTCATAGAAAGAGTTGGGTAGGATATCCTGGTCTCCAATTATGCAGAACATTTTTACAAAAATTGGTTTCAGATATTTAATGAAGGTTTGATAGCATTTGGCTGAGAAGCCATCCAGTCCTGAACTTTTCTTTTGGGGGTTTTTTTATTATATTTTCAATCTCCATGGATGTGAGATGTTTGTTTAGAAGATTAATCTGCTCTGAGTTTAGGTTTGTAGGTGGTATGTGCCTAGGAACTCATCCATTTCTTCCAGATTATCCAATTTTGTGAAGTAGATATTTTAGAAGTATGCTTTGATAATCCTTCCAATATGATTGAAGTCTGTTGTGACCTTTCCTTTTTCATTTCTGATTTTTTTTAAATTTTTAGACTTCTCTCTCTCTCTCTCTCTCTCTCTCTCTTTTGTTTGGTCAAATTGGCCATGGGTTTATCAATCTTATTTATTTTTTCAAAGAACCAGATCTTCTTTTCATCAATTTCTTAGGTTGTTTTCTTTCTTTGCAATTCATTAATTTTTGCTCTGATCTTGATTATTTCTTTCCATCTGGAGCTCTGAGGGTTGGATTCTTCTTGTTTTTCTAGTGCCTTTAGGTGAACAGTTAGATTACTAATTTGGGATCTCTCTGCCTTTGTAATGAAGGCATTTAGTGCTATGAATTTTCCCATTAGAACTGCCTTCATTGTGTCCCATAAGTTTTGGTAGGATGTGTTTTCATTATCATTCAATTCTAGGAATTTTGCTATTTCTTTGTTGATTTCTTCCACAACCTATTCATTGTGTAAATTAGTGTTGTTTAGTCTCTAGTAGTTGGTGGAATACTTGATGAGCATCTTGTTGACCTGGCATGATGCAGGAAGTTAATTCAATTTTTCTGACTTTTTGGGGGAATGTTTTATGGCTAATATATGGTCTATTTTGGAAAAGGTTACTTGGGCTGCTGAGTAGAATATGCATTCTGAGCCATGTGTGGTGGCACATGCCTTTAACCCAAGCACTCAGGAGGCACAGGTGGAAGGATCACTGAGTTTGAGGCCACCCTGAGTCTACAGAGTGAATTCTAGGCCAGCCTGAGATAGAGTTAGACCCTACCTCAAAAAAAAAAAAAAAAAAAAAAAAAGAATATGCATTCTGTAGATTTGGGGTGCGAAGTTCTTTATATGTTTCTTACATTTGGGGTGCAAAGTTCTTTATATGTTTGTTAGATCTAGTTGGTCTATGGTATTGTTGAGCTCTATTATTTCCTTGTTGATTTTCTGCTTGGATGATCTATTGATGATAGAGGAATATTGAAGTCTCCAACTATGATGGTATTTGTGGTGGTTTGATTCAGTTGGCTGTCATAATCTTAGGCATTGTGAATGCTAGTTTCCCAACTGATGGAAATTTAGGAATTAACACCTCTTGGAGGCACTGTATTGTTGGGGTCCGGCATATGGGTATTATTCCCAGTGTTCCCTTGCCAATGTTTGGCACACTCTCTTGTTGCTGTGGTCTACCTTATGTTGGTTAGGGGGTGATGTCTACTCTCTGCTCATGCCATCATTTCCCCCTGCCATGATGGAGCTTCCCATTGAGTATGTAAGCCAAAATAAACCCCCTTTTCCCCAAATCTGCTCTTGAGTGGGTGATTTCTACCAGCAATGCCAACCTGACTGCAACAGTAATGTTGGTATCTAGAGTGGAATTGCTGCTAGACACCTGACTGTGTGGCTTTGGCCTTTTGGAGCAGATTTTCAAGAGGAATGTGGAAGGATTTGAAACCATGGCCTAAGAGATGCCTTGGAGTGCTGTAAGTACAGCTTGATGGACATTTTGGTCACAGTTGATATAAGTTGAAATGAGAACTGTGGACTGTGAGTGAGGTTTGGCTTGTGGGGGTGAGAAAGAACTTTGTTTGGACTGGGCTAGCAGTTTTGTGAGAATCTTGCTGTTATACCTGTGTTCTGAGAATTTGTGCAAAGTTGCTTTACATACAAATGAACTAATGTGAGTAGAGGGATATGGCACAGAAAAAAAAAAAAATCTTTGGGCTGAAACTGCTGCCTATTCAGCTGCAATTGAGAGATTGCAACCTTTGAGATTGGGCCAAGTGACTTGTACTGGGACAACAAAAAGAATGTAGACTATTGAAATGGCAGGAATGCTCAAGGAGTGTCCTGTTCTTCAAAGTCTGCTTATCCTCCCACCCCTGGATTAACAAATTGGCATCCTGCCTGGAATTGTGGAGTATAAGAAACACAAGAAAGAGAGGATCAGAGTTTGCAACATGGTCTTTTGTTTTGGAAATGGCCATGGGCAGGGTGAAGCCAATTTGCTGGATGCCTGCATGGAGACCCCCATGGAGCCATTAGTATAAACCATAGAGTGCAGTGAAGACCCAATGGAGATGCTGGGACAACAAGATGGCTGCCAAGGAGAGCTCCTGGCACCCAGATGAAGTTTTCCAGGACTATGAGTAGTCTAGCTGGAGGGGTGGAATTGGAACTCCAGAGACTTGTTGCTGGTTAGAATTATCGGACTTGGAGTTTTGTTACTGACTATAGTTGTTGGACCTGGAGTTACAGAGTTTGATGTTTTCCCTATTTAATATTGTATTTGTTGAATATTTCTTTTCTATGCCCAGTGCCATCTTTTCAGTATGAATGTTATTCTGTGCTATTATGGGTTTTGGGGGGATTTTTTGTTATTATGGCTCAGTTTAAAAACCTTGGATTATGGGGATGTTTAAACATCATTAGGATTGATTTTAAAAAATGGGGACTTTTAAAGTTGGACTGAATGCATTTCATTTTACATCATGGATGTTTATCAGTTTATGGGGATCAGGGGCAGAATATGGTGGTTTGATTCAGGTGTCCCCCATACACTTAGGTGCATACCCATATCATGGATATTTGGTCATTTGAGGGTATCCCTCAGTTCCCTCATATTCTATTCACTTGATTTTTTTAAACTTAGCAATGTTTTTGGCCTACCAATCAATTTCTTCTGTTTGTCTTCCAACTCAGAGGTTCTGTCTTCCACAGGAGTAACTCTGTTAGTGAGGGGTTCTAGAAGGTTTTTTTTATCAGCTATGTTTAATTTTTCTTTTCCAGTTCAATTTCTGATTTTCTTTATGCTTCCTGGAATTCATTCTTTCATTTGATTAAGTCTTCATTAAGCTTAATCAATTGGTTATTGAGATCTTCCATTTGTTGGCTCACCTTCAATTCATTTATTCCTCTTTTGAGGTTTCTACCATTTTCTTCAATCAAGTTAAGCCTACTTCAAAAGCTGAATGGTCTAAAAGATAATTCTGCTCAGTTTCATTGATAAGATTTTGTTTTTTTGACAATTTGTATCCACTTCAGCAATTCTTTTGATCAGGGTCACATAGGTTGTTGTGTTTTCATTTTGGAGTTGAATTTCTGTTGATTTCTTTATTAATTCATTGGAAGCTTCCATTGTGGGAGCTTTCTTGGTGGAGATTTGTCAGTCTTCTGACTTTTATTGGCTTTTTCTTGTTGTTTTTCTTGTTTTTCTTGTTTTCCCATCTTGGGGAAACACTTTATTTTATTGAGATGCAAGTAAGTTTTCATCCTTGTAGGATCTTCAGAGGATGTTCTATTTTAAATGTGAACCAGATTGATGTATGATGGGATTACAATCATAGATGTGAAGATTATGGAGATTGCAGGTACATCAAAGGTACCTGGGAAACTGAGAGGTGGGGAACTGGGAGCTATTCCCTACTCACTCCACTTGCAACTAGTCTTCAGCACAAGGGGATCAGGAGTTGAAGAGCCAGGATCCAGGAAACTGGAGGGCCAAGGGCAAGAGCACAGCTCCTATAGCAGCCTGTGCACCCTTCTGACTCAGGAGAATGCAGATTTGGGTACCCATGGGGCAATAAGCAACCAGAGCAAAAGGCCTTTTACTGCAGCCCACACACTAGGAGCAGGCCTCCCCACGACAGCAGCAGGGGTACCAGAAACAGGCTATTGGGAGGTAGGGAACCAACCAGGAGCTCTGGCCAACTCACTTCAGGTGCACAACCTCTTGAACAGGGGATCCAGAAATTGGGGACCCAAGGGACCATTCAATCTGAAAGCCAGAACAAGGACCCTGCTTTTGTAGCAAGATTTCTGGGTCTAGGAAACCACAAGCCAGCAGCAGGGTATCCATATATACACCCTCCAGGGCAAGGTATCTGGGAACTAGGGGAACTGGGGCACTTCAATCTGGAAGGCATAGCAAGGGGCCTATTTCTGCAGCTAACTTTCAGGGTCCAGGCAGCCCAAGCCATTCACAAATAAACTTACCAGGACCAGAGAACTAGGAGGACCAGGGTATCAGGGAGATCACACTTACTCACTCTGTGTTCACACTCACTGGAACAGGGGATTCAGGAAATGGGGATCTAGGGGCACTTCAATCAGGAAGGTGGAACAAGGGGCCTGATTCTGCAATATGCTTGCCTGGTCCAACCAGACCCTAGCCAGCAGCAGGGGAACCAATCAGGAACAAGGAATTCATGTGTATACTCTCATGAGCAGGATATCTGGGAATGCTGATTTTTTTTTATTATTTACTTTTTGAGTTCTTTGTCAATTCTAGATATTAGGCCTCTATTAGTGGCATTCCTGGCAAATTTTTCTCCCATTCAGTGAGTATGCATTAGATATGTTGTTGAATTTGGTTTGTGAGGATTTTGTTCATTATCTTTGCACAAAATTCATCAGGGATATAGGCCTATAGTTTTCTTTTCTTGTTGTTTTACTTCTAGGGTGATACTAGCTTCATAAAAGGAATTGGGAAGGATTCCCTGCTCTCCAATTATGTGAAACAGCTTTAGAAACAAAAAATGGTTTCATTTCTTCAATGAAGGTTTCATAGGTTTTGGCTGAGAAGCCATTTGATCCTGGACTTTTCCTTTTGCAGAGGTTTTTGATTACTTTTCAGTCTTAATGGATGTGATAATCTTATTTAGTAGATTAATCAGATCTGAGTTTAGTTTTGGTAACTGCTATGTGTCCAGGAATTCATCCCTTTCTTCTAGATCATCATGGAGTAGAGGTATGTCCTGATGATTCTTATTTGTTAGATTGAGACTTCTCTCTCTCTCTCTCTCTCTCTCTCTCTCTCTTTTTCTCTCTCGAACAAATTGACCAGGGTTTCATCAATCTTATTTATTTTTTCACAGAACCAACTCCTTGGTTCATTAATTTACTAAACTGTTTTCTTAGGATACAATTCATTAATTTCTGCTCTGATCTTGATTATTTCTTTCTGTCTGGAGCTCTTAGGTTTAGATTCTTCTTATTTTTCCAATGCCTTTAGGTGGACTGTTGGGTTATCAATTTGAGATATCTCTGTCTTTGTTATGAAGGCATTTAGCACTATGAATTTTCCCTACAGGACTGCTTTCATTGTGTCTCATAAGTTTTGGTAAATTGTGCTTTCATTATCATTCAATTCCAGGAATTTCCCAATTTATTTTTTTGATTTCTTCTACTACACATTCATTGCTAAAAGTGTGTTTTTCAGTATTCAGGAGCTGGTAGAGTTCCTGATGTGTCCTTTGTTGTTAATTTCTAGCTTTAAAATTCTAGTTTTAAAGCATTGTGATCTGATATGATGCAGGAGTTCCTTCAGTTTTCCTGAACTTATGCAGCCACACTTTATGACCTAATATTTGGTCTATTTTGAAGAAGGTTCCATGGGCTGCAAAGAAGAATGTGTCTTTTGCACTGCTGGGGTAGAAAGTTGTGCTATTTTTCATCATGTACTTTTTTGTTTTTTTTTAGGTAAGATTTCAGTTCAAGGTTTGATTTTCTTAATGCTTCCTGAAATTCATTCTTGCCTTTGGTTATGACTTCATTAAGCTTAATCAGCTTGTGATGGAGGTCTTCCATGTTTTTACTCTCCTTCAACTCATTTATATGTATTTTGGGGCTTCTAAGGTTTTCTTCAATTAAGTTAAGCCTAGTGACAAAATCTGAGTATGTTAAAAGACAATTCTGCTTAATTTCATTTATGTGATTGTTGGTTTTGTTCATGGATTGCTTACAGTTCAGCAATTCTTTTAATCAGGATCACATAGTTTGTTCTGTTTTCATTTTGGAATTCAATTTCTGTTGATATCTCTATGATATCATTGGAGAGTTCTTCTGTGGGACTAGGCATTTTTGATGGAGATTTCTCATTTTTCTTACTTTCCTTTTTTTTTTTTTTTTTTTTTCTTTCCTTTTCACTGTGGTCTACCCACCTTGGGAAAACATTTTATTTTATTGATGGGAAGCAAGTATTTGTCGTTATGAGTGTTCTATTTTAAATGTGAAGTGAATTGGTGTATGATGGGTTTATAACTGCAGATGAACAGATTATGGAGATTGTAAGTACATCAATGGTACCTGGAGAAGTAGGAGGTGAGGAACTGGGAGCTCTCCATGGTTCATTCCCCTTGCATTTACTTTTCATCACATGGGGACTATGGGTTGGGGAAACCAGGAACTGGGAAGATGGGGAGCCAGGGGCAAGAGGCCATTTCCAACAGTGACTTATGCACCCTCTTTCTCAAGGGGATAGGTATTTGGGTACCCAGGGTCCAGTCAATAAGAAACCCAAACAAAAGCCCTGCTGCCCCTAGCCAGTAGCAGGTATATGGGAAGCACAGAACTGGAAGGTTGGGAAGGAGCCAGGAGCTCTGGCCAAGTCAGTCAAACAGTACACCCTCCAGAGAAGGGGATGCTGGAGTTGGGGATCCAGGGTCAATTCAATCAGGAAGGCAGAGCAAGGGGCTTGCTTCCAGAGCAAGTTCTCAGGTTCTAGGCAACCCCAAGCTAGCATCAGGGGAATCAGGATCAGAGAACTCATCTCATCAATAGTCATCATGTCCCCAGTGTTACTGAGCCAACATTAATACTTGTTTGGAAAGTTGAGAATTCTTGCTCTTGTCATTATTTTGTGAATCTTTGTATATTTTCTTTCTTTCTTAAAATTAAATAAGGCTAATAAGAAAAAAATATAAAATTTGACAAATGTACAATAGAAAGAAAAACAGAAGCATAAATTATCATCTTAGATTTACTAAAATATGATTATAACAATGTGAAGAAACTTGAATAGAATTGCATCAATTTTCCTGAAAATACTAGATTTTCATATTGTATGCACAAAAGGATATATGTTGTTGATCAGAAATTTATTCAGAAATGAGACAATATATAGAGATATAGATAAATATAAGGAAAATGTGTTACAATGCTCATTATTTATAATCTTTCTTTTAAGTTACCAAATTAATTATTTTGATACTTATTAATAAAATACTTAGACAGGGAGATTGCTCATGCTAATAATTCCTGAACTACAGAGTTGAGATAGGAGGATTACCATAAGTTCAAGGCCAGTCTGGGCTCTAAAGTGATTTCCAGCTCTGCCTTGGCTATAGTGAGACCCTGCTCCCCCCCCCAAAAAAAATAAAATAACATACACAGTGGCTACTTATAATTATCTCTGTATACTTATTTTCCTTCAGCCTATAATTGTACAACCTGTTTTTTAATTCATCAAATGTAATGCATTGCATATAACATAACTATTATGTACTATTTAAATATTTAATGTCATAACATATTATATTCCAAAATATTATTTATTAAACTAATAGTATAAACTTGCTTAATTAATGAAGAATTTTCAATGAGATCAAATGACTGCCATGGTTACATAACTGATAGCCACCAGATATAGATATTCATTAAATTATTTTTTCTCTACACATACAGTAACTTAAAACCCACACCTGATATTATATTTATAAAAAAACTCAAAATATAGTTGCTGAAATTATAAAGCAACATCAACAGGGAACTTTTATACATGGTGCTCAAATTCTTCAAAACATATGGGCATAGGACTTAGAAATCTGTATTTTAAACACACTGAGCATATGTTTGCACATTAAAATGAAAAATTCTATGAATGTAGGTAAAACACACAGTTCCCATTCTTAAGAAGCCTCTGATATTGAAACATACAGTGATAATGTACAAAAGAAAATATTCTGGCTGAGGGTCACATGAGTGGCACTTAATTACATGCTATACATGATTTGAGAATGCCTTTTCATATCATTGCTTGTATATGAAACAAAAGACATACCTTATGTGGAAGGGCTAGACTTGACATTAGTATTTTAACCATAAGTATGGTGATGAGTATGAGAGAATGACAGCCAAACACATGGGGAAAAGACTGCAAAACCATCCATACAATGATTCATTTCACTGACTGGAGGCTAATTGTGTTGCCTTAGAAGCCTGTGCAAGGAAACCAGGGACATGGATTTAAGTAATGATGGTGACATATGGTAATAACAAAACATAATGGAGATATTAAATAATTGTATTAATATGAAGGAGGAGAAATTTTACAACTATTAATATTACTGCCATAAAACAGTAACAATACATAATATATATTTTCCATTCACGTACATATTGTAGTTGCCTTGAATGAAGCTTCACTTTTCGAAAACAAATTAGGAGGTAAATAATAGGCATGTGATCTACAAAGAAATTAATATTAAAAGAAAGGAAATAATATATGTAAAGTATATAGCTAATAGATGGTAGAACCAATACTTGAACAGAACTATGTCTCCATATATCACTTTCCCATCACTATTTATTGTTCTCTGACTCTGGAAACAACAGTATTTAGCTTATCTGGGTAAATGTTACTAAACACTTTTTCACTGATGTATTTGCTTTGGAATATAGGTGTCTCAAAATTACCAGCATGCAGATCATTGGGTTAGTAACATTAGAATAAATTTAAATTACTCATTTGTAAAATATAGTTTCCTTCCCACTAAACTGAACTAGTAAGCATAGAAGGCAGAATCATTCTGCTCATTTGAAAGAAGATCAGATGAAAATGATGGTGAAACAGCTTCATGGGAAATAAGGTTCAATGAATTAAATCAGGTTCCTTGCAATGAATCTACAAAATATTTCATAGCAGGGATTTATAATGCATTTGTCTTATTTGCAGGAAGAGTTCCAGAATACATCTAGACAAGATGACTTTCATTTCTGTAATTTTTCAGACTAGGAACTAAAGATATTAGGAGCCAGCATGGGGGCTGGAGAGATGATGGCTCAACAGTTAAGGTACTTGCCTGCAATGCCTAAGCACTCTAGTTTGATTCTCCAGTATCCATGTAAAGCCAGATACACAAAGTGACGCAAGTGTCCGGAGTTCCTTTTCATGGGTTGGAGGCCTTGGTGTGCCCATTCTGTCTCTCAGTCTGTGTGCCTCTATTCTTTCTTTTGTCTCTGTGTATAAATAAATAAAAATATTTTTTAAAAGGAGTCAGCTTGGGTTTGGAAGGAAATCATATATATATATTTTTTTTCTACTTCTATTCTATATCATATATATCTATCAACTATCATCTATCTACATATATTTACATGAAGGCATAGGAAAGTCATTATGAGGAGATAGGGGTCTAGCAGGTGGGAAATTTCTGGGCAAATGGAAAGTAAATGGTGACTCTGGCAAAGTATATGATATAACTGAAAGAAAATGCTGCTATTAAACCCATGCCTATGGGTAATAAGTATACACCATTAAAAATTTACCAAGAGAACTCAAAGAGCTTCAACTCTTGTGCCTTAGATGAACATCAATAAGAGATGGTCTTTTATGGTCCATGAAAAAGGTCTTCAACAGTCACTGAATAAGACTGAGCCTTCTTCCTGGAGTTCCCAGCCTTCAGTTCTATGTGGATTAAACTTCTGTTGCTTTTAAGCTACTCAATGTGTAGCATTTTATGATATCAACCTGAGCATTATATGACATCTCTCTTCACAGAAGTTTTCCTGTCATTTGTAAATCTTTTGTCCTAAAATAAAGATTTTTTTTGTTCTTGCCAGTATTTTTCTCATAAAAAAAAAACACAATTTACCACCCATTGTCTGACTAAATACTATGAAAGTGTATTCATCTACACTTAATAGCTCAGAAGTCTGATGCCTCTCATGTTGGGAAATCCTTGTAAGAAAGGCTGGGCTCCTCTCTAGAGATGAAGGGAGAATCCTCTGTTAGTTTTGCCTTTTCTGACCTCAGGAATGTGGTTGCATTCTTTGGTCTATGTTCCCTTCTTGATCTACAAAGCCAGAAACTTGTATCATTTGACAGCTGCACTTCTTTCAAATGCTTCTCTCATTCCATATTAAATAATTTATATGTTTTATTATGCATAAAGAGCACTGAATAATCCAGTCAAATTTCTCCACTATTCATTATATTCCTAAGGCACTATATTGTATTTATTACAGATGGATGATAGATAGTAGATGTTCTTTCAATTCTCTTGAAACTATGTAAAATCATAATGTTCTTACAATGTGGTTTTAAGCCTCCTTCCCTTCCCAATCATAATTTCAAAGATCTAGTAGGATGCCTAAAAAATTAACTGAGGGATTAGATTCATATCAACCCTTTCCTGTATGAAATAGAAATATATCTTTTCTTTTTAAGATTTTTTTTTTATGAGAGAGAGAGAGAGAGAGAGAGAGAGAGAGAGAGAGAGAGGGTGAGAGAACAAGCATCAGAGCTTCTTACTGTTGCAAACAAACTCCGGGTACACATGTCACTTTGTACATCTGTCTGTATGTGTATACTGGAGACTGAGCATCAAATCCATCTGAAAGGCTGTGAAAGCACGCATACTTAACCACCTCCCCATCCCATATTTTCCATAAAGACATAGTTTCTAAACTAAAGTACTAAATGATATGTTCTAAGAAGCACCAGTATTTTTACAGGAAAAAAGAAAATTTTCAAAATTTAAGTTCAAAAGAGTTTAAGAAATGTCTTCTGGCCATGCTTAAGAGCTTATTAAAATGATCTCCTGTAGATAAATCAAAATCTTGGAATAAAATAAAAATCGGCTCCCTGATGGCACTGTAGGATAGAGATCAGTAGATAGAGTCTAGCATGTAATCCTCATGGTAAGCAGAAGTGTTTTAAAGTATGGGCTCTGCTTCTATTAATTCTAGTTGGGTAATAGAATAAGTGATCACTCATGGAATCATGGGCTTAGTGAGGAAGAAGCAATGCTCAGGGAAACCACAGGCATTTGGATACACAAGAATTTTCAGAAGCTAAAAAGTGAGATAGAGGCTCAAATACGGTCCTTCACATGCCTACAAAGATGACATTTGTGTAGAGACACAGCAATTCAGCTGAGGCTCAGGGTTGACTTCTGTTTCATCTGCAACCCAAGAAACATCCAATATTAAATTAATATCTTCTTCAGAAAGAAAGAAATGAGAAAATAGGACAGAAGGGTATTAGATGGTATGATGGCTGAAAATAACAGATTTCTGAAAAAAATATGTATACATAAAACTATTTTAATCATTTTAATACAAAAATAATATTGTAAACACATCATAATCAACTATGGAAACATAAAATAAAATGCAATAAAAGATGTAAACATATCATTATTTAATGCAAGAAGTAGAAACTTGTCATGTATACAAAGGAAGATTTGTATCAAATAGTAAATTTTACTCAGAGATACAGAGGTCAGAAGAAACAGGAAAGCAAACAAGAATACTAAAAATGAAATATACAGTTAAGATATACTTAAATAATTTTAAATATGCAAATATTTGAAGAATTTATGAAACCAACTTACTTGGAACTATTAAGTGCTCTGGATAAAGAAACATGATATTACACAAGAACTTAGATCCCTAAAATGATGGACATATGAAACAGTGAATTTTAAATTATAAACCAAGAATTAGAAGATGATTCAGCTGTTAAGTGTGTTTGATTTTAAATCTTTCTGGCCTGCACTTAATTCTCTAGCTGCTCAAGTAAAGTCAGATAGGTGTTTTGTTTTTTCCTGTAACAAGAGACCCCAGAAACACCCATACACACACACACACACACACACACACACACACACACACACACACACACAAAGTGGAGGCAGGGAGGAAGGGAATGATGGTACCAATACTTGATGTATCCCTACAAAGTTTTAACTTAATAAAAAATGCTAATGGAAAAATAAATAACAAATAATTTAAAAATAAAATTGAAGTATAGATCAGTGTTGAAAGCAAAAGCTATGATATATACTTTTTCTATTTCTTTGGTTTGTGGTTTGACACTAGATACTTTGTTTTGCAGTAAGGTGCTTAGTGCAGAGTAAATGTATAGTAAATAACCTAAGTTCATTCTCACATGTGGAAATCCAATTTTTATAATACAATGTATTTAAAGGATCATTTCTCATTGTGCACTCTTAGTACCTTTTCAAAAATCAGTCTTCACTTGCCTGTGATGACTAAGTAGCTGGAGGCCTGGCATGCCCATTCTCAGTCTCTCTCTCTCTCTCTCTCTCTCTTTCTCTCTTGATCTCCCTTTCTCTATTTCTCTCAAATAAATAAATAAAATATTTTTTAAAAAAAATCATATGAGCGTATAAGTAGAGTTTTCTGTCTGTTCTATGGTCTATACAGGTAGGCTTATGTGAGTATACATTGCTTGGCATGTACGTTTGAACATAGACTAGAAATCATGACATATGATACGTGCAGCTTATATTTCTGACTCATTTGTTTCTTCTAGAGTTAGTCCTTTGGGGTTGCATACACAATTTGATGTAGTTTTCTATATCTGCTGGTAATGCTATTATCATTTAATAGGGTTTGCAGTAGATTGCAGATCATTTTGGATAGTTCAACCAATTTTAAAATATTAAATTATGAAAAATACAAGTACAATTGCCACAATGTTGTAATTTAGAAATTAAAGAAAATAACATCCAAAGTGTGCCCAGTAGGAGTTCCTGAAGGGTGCTGTGACGTTTTGGCAGTAGTTTTGCTCTGTGTGCTGTGGTGGCTGGTTGGCTTTGCTCTCTCTGCTTGGCCCTGTGAGAGCAGGCTGCTTCTTCTGCCATTATGGAACTTCCCCTGGATGTGTAAGCTTCAATAAATAATATCCCTTCCTCCATAACTGTGCCTGGTCTGGAAGTTCATCTCAGCGAACCTGAAGCTGTCTGCTACAACAAGTATGTTCAACTTTGAGTCCCACATGCTTTCTCATGATATTTGTCTCAAGTCAGAACAACATTTCAAGTCTGGAACAAAGGTTATTGCTTCTTCTCACCTAGCAAACACACCTTTCCTATAGCATTGGCTCATTACAGCATCATGATCCAAAATAGCTTCATTTTTGAGAGTGATCTGTGCTCATTCTGCTTTCAGAGATGTAGGGAAATTGTGGGATGATTTTTTTAAATAAATATTTCTTAAAAGAGAGCATGTATACCTATCTGGTTTTGTTTATTCAGACATGACTATCACATTGCTGTAGCTTCTGCTGTCTCTTGGCTGGATTTATCCCAGCATAAGGCAGTAGAAAAAGCAAAGATTCCTCACACACACACACACACACACACACACACACACACAAAAATCTTCATGAAATATACTATGCCTTTGTTTTGATATCTTATACTGAACTTTGGAGAGAGTTTTCAAAGGTTGTGGAAGGTGTCTTCAATCTTTTCCTTCCCATAGTTATATCTTGTGATAATACTATGCATCTGTATTTACTTGAATGCTGCATATATAGCTAACAGTTTATAATACTTTATTATAATATGTAACCTAATAACGTAATGTAATCTAATAAACGTCTCAGTAGCTTATATCTTTGCTGGTTAGAAATTAAGGAGTGATTTAGCTGAGTGGTTCTGACTTAGTTTTTTTCCATGAAGTTCAATCACATGTCAGCTGGGGCTGCAATCCTGTGAAAGCTTTACTCAGGCTGGAGAATATGCTTTGAACATGGTGTGCCCCTTCCTCTGGCCAACAAGTTCCTCCTGCTATGACAGAGAATGTCAGATTCTCATCATATCATCTTCACAGTACTTGCAGATTATCTTCCTGGTTCCATAGTGGACACCATCTAAGAGAGGCATAAGTATAAGCATAGTAGTGCATTAATTTACACTCCATTCTTTCCTCAGTACTCAATGGTCAGGCAGACCAACCATGACTCCCTCTTTTCACACCTATATTCTATTCATTGATTAGTGAAGTTCACCTTACTTTTATTGTTTCACCTAATTAAATGGTTAATTAAATAAGAGCTCATTCCTAATTGTTATAATGTTTGTTTTCATGTGTATGTACGTTAGTATTGAATTTTCACTTATATACCCACCTACTTAGGCTCTGAATTCAAAGTTATTTATTTTATTTCAATTTTCACACAGAGTTTATTTTCTCAATCTATCACTCACCATCCTTTATTGTTTATGTGATATGCTTACATGTATTTAAATATTTAGCATTTTAATCTGAGTGTTCTTGATGTACATGCTTGAGGATTTATTTTGCAGTTATTTATTTGCTTATTTATTTATTTATATATCTATATGTACTTATGAAAAAGTAGGTGTATTTCTACCTTATGGTCTACCTAGTGGTTTTTAAATTATAAAATGATAATTTCATATTTAATGGAATTTTATTTTTAGACCTGACATTAAAATATTTGCCTCTGGACAGGAATTGCACTGGATCATGCAATTACTATGAAATTACTAGCTGAGAAATACTTTTAGCATAATATTCAATTTTTGTGTGCACGTAAGAAGGACAGTGATATTGTAAATTCAATTAGAAAAGCTAATTTGTGTTTGTGGTTAAGAATTCTCAGGGGATCCTTTACTCTATTGTTTAGATAGACCATGAAAGCAGGTGCTAGTCTCTGCATTTATGCCTGGAGTGTAGAGAATTCCTTCTCATTGTTGTGCTATCTGTGCCTAAAACAACCTTTAATATTTCTTCAGTATTTAATAAATATTTGGAGAATACTGTTTAATTCTGCATAGTTACAACTGCCTGTTGACAAAAGTGCTGACCCCTGGGATACCTCTCAGAGGTTTATTTGTGCAAGTATTAAGTCCTGCACCCTTATCTAGGAAGTTGCCTTGTCACTGTTCTGGTCTCACACCCTAGCTATTTGAAATGGCTAATGTAAAGTACAAAGGAGTTCTTTTCCCTTCCTCTCCTCCCCCACAACTAAAGCCCTATAAAAACCACTACCTAAAACTCAGGTTGGCTGTGCTCTGCTCTTGACAGTCAGCCCTGGCAGCTTATACTTTTCCAGAATAAAAGCTTTCATCTTTGCCTCAGAGTGGTTTGCATGGTCTTGGTCACTCCTAGACCTTACAATTTCTTTTATGATTCTTCATGATTAATATACTTAATCCTGAAGTGAGGAAGACCACAAAAGTAAAATGTCATTCTTATCACATCATCAAATTATACACTGTTAAGTGTGACATCACTATGGACACCAAGCTTAGTCATGGTTGTCTAGGTAGTCCTCATGTGAAACATTCAGTTGGCATCTGTGCATTGGATTGCTTCTTGACCAGTAGTTGTTATTAATATTTTGTGTTATAACATTTATGGAAATTTATATTGTAATAATTTTATTGAGCAAGTTTGTTGTGAGTTTATATATACAACCTTGTTTTTATTCTTAGTTATTGAAAAAAAATCTTGGATCCACATAGATAAACATTTTTTTTTTTTTTTTTTTTTTTTTTTTTTGGAGAGAGACACAGAGAGAGACGGAGAGAGAGAGAGGGAAAGGAAGACAGATAGAGATGGGGGCACCAGCAGGCTCTCAGCTGCTGCAAACGAAATCCAGATGCGTGCGCCCCCTTGTGGTCAAGTGTGGCAGTGCGCCCTTGCATCACTTTGCATCTGGTTAAACGAGGGACCTGGACATTGGAACTGCTGGAGATTGGAACCGGGTTCTTAGGCTTAGGAGGCAGGCGCCTTAACCGCTAAGCCATCTTTCCAGCCCTAGATAAACTTTTTAAAAGATTTGTGATACAGTTTACCTAGTGTCTGTCTTAAATATCAGAAATTTCTACTGTAGTATTAAATTGTTGCCTACTAACTGATTAATTGGTGAAAAATAATGTATCACTCCTGTAAGATATATCTCAACACTTTTCAAAATTAGGGATGTACTTGTGAAATCCTGTTTTACATATTGGTTTTTATCATGGACAAGATGTTTGTCTACTTAGACCTATCTCAAGAGCAATAGTTCACCTTCATCATTTGGAAAAACAGTTGCTGAACATGATTATTTTTGGTTGAATTCCTCTTTTGTTCTACTGGTTCACTTTTTTCCCCAAAGATGTGTTAGTGGGATGGAAATATTACTGTTAGTTTTATCAATTTTAAAAATAACAGTGGCCAGTCAGAGTACTAGATGAGCTGCATGAAATTTTTGCAACAGTACTCTAGCAATAAAATTTATATTTTTTTAGGTAAAGAAACAAATTCCAAAGGTAAAGCTGCCCAAGGTAAAATAACTAGGTCAGGATTAATATTAATGCTATATCAGTGCTTTATGCCAGCTGTCATGTTTAATATTCCAAAAACCCTGTGGAGTGTTATCCTCATTTTACTGACATCAAAACAGGAGTTGGAAAATGCTGAGAAACTTGCCTTGGGTAAGAAAAGCTAAAAGGTAGTAAGCTGTTTTTCCAGTTCTATCATTTTTCTTCAAATTCATGTTGCTTCCTGTGGTGTGGATAATAGTCCCAGATAAATGGGGATTTACATATATAATTCCTGATTTTTGCATTTGGCTATTACCCTTTCAAAATCTTTTCTGGAGTAAAAAATATAGCAAGAAACAGAGAAGGAAATTATAAACAATAAGCAATAAGTGATTTTAAGTTAGAATTTGATATAAAAAGAAATTATAAATTCTATGTCACTAACATTAATTTAATACTCTATGCTTTATTTCTTCCTAATCTTAGTAGAGCTGGAATTTGCCCCACAGTTAAGGCACATGTAAGGATGCTGATCTAGTACATGCCATCTATGCAAGTCATAGCCTCAACCCTTTCCCAGGTTCTTCCATGACTATGGTGTAGTTAACGCTTTTGTCACATAGTGGCACATAAATGCTTACATCCTAGCTTAAAGCAGGCTTACTTTTCAAATAAAAGAAAACATGGAGGCAAAAAGTTTTGAAACAAAAGTGGTTTGTTTTGTTTAGAGACAGGGTCTCATGTATGCAATCCAGGTTGGCCTAGAACTTGCAGTGTCACAAGGTTTACTTTAAATTCCCGATTCTCCTACATATACCACCCAAGTGCTGGATTATAGGCTTTTTTATTTTTGTATTAGTGTTTTTCTTTTGTTATTTTTATTTATTTTTGATAGACAGAGAAAGATTTTTCAGCTTTTGAAATAACCTTTTTGTCAAAATGGCTAAGCGTGGGATTTTCTATTGGAGGGGAGCAGGACTTGGGGAGGGTCTATTGTTTAGTACTAATTATTAAATTATATATAACCTTAAATTTTTATCTAACAATAGAATCAGTAGTTGATATTTGCAACAAACAAACAAACAAACAAACAAACAAACAAACAAACTTCCTTGACATTATCCAAATTATTCGGTTGTCTTGGATGAACATCTTCTGTGTAGTAGGAGTTTTAGTATAGGAAGTAGCAGTTGTAACTGGTAAATCACACAAAGAACATAAAAGAATATAGTTGTTGACTTCATTTTCACTAAAATAGGTTTCTTTTTTTTTCAGCCCAATCTTCATGATTGAAACTCAGTTTTTCAGGTAAATTTTTACTTGTTAGAGTTTGCTCTAGGTTTTCTCCTGGCCCAGTTCTATTTCCTTTGTTTGTGTCCCTTTCTTTCCAGTTACTTTCAGGCTGCCATCTGCTCTGTTTGACCTCTTTAAAAGTTTAAGTGTGTATATTTCAGCATCTATAAAAGCTGTGATACATTTCCCACATTTTGCATTTTATGGAAGTATTTTGGGTTAGAACAATTTTTAAATTATTATATGGGTGTATATATTCCTGCATATACAGGATTCCATAATGAAATAGTTTCTGAAAAATGTAGAAGAACTAGAATTTGAACTCAGAAATGTTTAACTATTAGCTGCTACTTATGGGTCTTTATTATGTTAAATTTGATTTCCCTATCTCTAATTAGGACTTAATACTTTTTTTTTTTTTTACAATTTATGTTTATATAGACACTGTTCTTCTCAACTAGTCTTAGTTTAATAAGCAGATTTATTACTATTTTCCATACTTCTGTTCAGGAATTAGTGTAATGTGTTGATTCCCTAAGTCCCCATCTGTTCCACAAATTGAAATCATGGGCAAGAAGTACATTTTTCAATGAATACCAGATCTATGTCAACCTTTGTCTTTACATGTGAGGGGATGGCTCTTAGAAGTCATCCTCAGTTGAATCCACGTCAATTTAGAATCTCCTGGGAGAGTCTTTGGTTTTCTTTGGGTTGGTATAATAGCCTATGTCTCTGTTAGATTCAGCTACTAAAATCCCTCTAATAGATCTATTTGTCTATGTAATTGGACAGGAGCGGACACATTTCTGCTGTATCAAGTTCATACTTTATTCAACTTGGTGACAATTATCACCTTCCAATGAGAAAATAAATAGCATTCTCAAAAGAATTTTACTGGGTAGGAAAGAATACAGATATCAAGATGTTTTACACTGAAAGAGCTCCCTTTTGTCAAGGTACTATTTATAAAGTTTTCTTAAAACTGATTAAGATATACATTACACTTTCTTCTTTGTTTTGTGGTTAGTAAAATGTGTATATCTAAAAGGTATTTATAGTCTACTCAGCACATTTACTGAAATTTGGGAGTACCTTACAATCACTTACGTCATCTCTACACGTGTAACTGCATAGTGGGGCAAGTCTTCCCAAATTGTACCTTCTGAAAAGATGTATTCCATTGCAACAAAAACTTCCCTTCACAGCTTTGTTTCAGGCTAGATAAACAGACTTGATTATCAGAGCATTGGTCCTAATAATCTTAGAAATGTATTGTTCATCACAATTATTTCTAGCGTACAGTATCTCCATGGGAAATGAGAAATTTGAATAGATATACATTTGTTTTGGATTAGCTGCCATGGTTCTACTTGGTATTGTTAAGTTCCATCAGTATATCAGATTCAATGTTTTAATTTTTTAGAATTTTTATTTATTAATTTTTTATTTGAGGGGGAGTGCAAGAGAGAGAGAGAGAGAGAGAGAGAGAGAGAGAGAAATAAAGGGAAAGACATAATGGGCACACCAGGGCCTCTAGCCAGTGCAAATGAACTCCAGGTGCATTTGCCACCTTGTGCATCTGGCTGATGTGGGTACTGGGGAATCAAACCTACGTACTTAGACTTTACAGGCAAGTGCCTTAACTGCTAAGCCATTTTTTCCAGCCCAGATTCAATATTTTAAACAGTAGTTACAATAAAATCAGGTAACAATATTTCTTTTATCCAAGTAAAGCAATTGTAGAATCAGTGTTCAACAGTAAATGGAACCAATAATATAGAATAAATGATTTTTCAAAGTTATTGTTGTTTCTCAGAGGGCATCCAGAATAAGAATTGTCTGAGCCTCAGGTCTCATTCTTACCATCTGGTTTTAAGTGCTCTCCTTTAGCCACAGGTGGCTAGTGAGCGGGCTCCAGCTATGTCCTCAAATCAATGCTCTAATATTACCTTTAAAGATTATTTTAATTTTATTTATTTAGTTGTGTGAGAAAGAAGAGGCAGATTGAAAAAGAGTGGGTGTGCCAGGGCCTTCAACAGCTGCAAACAAATTCCAGATGCATGTGCTACCTTGTACATCTTGCTTCTATGGGTCCTGGGGAATTGAACCTGGGTCCTTTGGCTTTGTAGGCAAGTACCTTAACCACTAAGCCATCCCTCCAAACCTGATCTTGCTTTTAAAAGGCAGTCAGGATGCTCCAAGCAAGTTACAAAAGTAAAGAAAGACATAAGGAAGGGGAGGATAGAGAAGAGATAATAAAAGTAACTAAGAAAAATAGAAAAGGAAAAAAATACAAAAACTTTTAACAGTAAACAAATAGTATTTACCACACAGATTTTGAGCATATAGTATATCCCTCTTAGCTTTCCTTCCTTTTCCATAGACTCAATTACCTATAGCCAACTGAGGTATGATATATAAAACAAAAGGTTCCAAAAATGTGTCCTAACTTATAAACATTTCTGAATATCATAATGAAATAAATGTCACTTGGTCACACTGTCCTATCTGGGCCTAGAGTCATTCCTTGTTCATCTTACCCATGGTTGCTATCCTACTTGCCTGTTAGCAAGTGTGCTGGTTTGATTCAGGTGTCCCCATAAACTTAGGCTGTCTAAATGCTAGGTTCACAGCTGATTGAGCCTTGGGAATTAACGCCTCCTGGAGGCAGGGTATTGTTGGGGGCAGGCTTACGGGTTTTGTAGTCAGTGTCCCCTTGCCAGTGTTTGGTACACTCTCCTACTGCGATGGTCCACCTGTTGTTAGCCATCCTCTGATCATGCCATCATTTTCCCCTGTCATCATGGAGCTTCCCCTCAAGTATGTAAAATAAAATAAACCCTTTATTTCCACAAGCTCATCTTGGTCAGATGATTTCTGCCAACGATGTGAACCTGACTGAAACAGTAAAGTTGGTACTGAGGACCCCTATCATTTGCTACTAGACTCCTGTGGTAATTTGAATAGATGGTCCTCCATATATTCAATGGTTTATTAGTTTGTAGTTGGCATCTGCAGCCACCTGGCTGGAGGCAATGTACTGGGCAGATCTTAAGGTGTGGTGGTGGGTTTACAATTTCAATCTAAAGATATGCAAAGTGTTCCTAGCTGGAGTTCCTAAGGTGTGCTGTGCTGTGTGGCTTTTGGCTTGTGGTTTTTGCTCTTTGTGTTTGGTTCTAAAAATGCAGGCCAGCTTCTTCTGCCATGTTGGAACCTCCCCTGGATCTGTAAGCTTCAATAAATCCCTTCCTCCATAACTGTGCCTGGTCTGGAACTTCAGCTCAGCGAACCTGAAGCTGTCTGCTATAAGTCCTGATTGTATGGCTTTGGCCTTCGGGAGCTGATTTTCAAGAGGAATGTGGAAGGATTTGAAACCTTGGCTTAAGAGATTCCTTGCAGTGCTGTAAGAACAGCTTGATGGACTATTCTGGCCAAAGTTGAAAGACCTGAATGCAGTAAACTATCAGGCTTATGAGGGTGAGAAAGCTTTGCCTGGACTATGCTGGAGGCAGTTTGTGTAAGAGGCTTGCTGTTATGCCTGTGTCCTGAGAATTTGTGCAGGTTGCATGGCATAGAAATGGACTGGTATGAACAGAGGAATATGGCACAGAAATAAAATGAAATCTTTGGGTGAAACTGTTGCCTGTTCAGCTGCAATTGAGAGATTATACAACCACGGAGATTGGGTCAACTGACAGGCATTGGAATGACAGGAAGAATGAAGTATTTTGAAGGGGACTGAATGCTCATGGAGTGTCCTGTTCTTAAAAATCTGCTTTATTTCCCCCTGGATTAACAAATTGGCACTCTACCTAGTATTATGGAGTATAAGAAATGCAGGAAAGAGAGGGTTGTTGAATTTGCAAGATGGTCTTGTGTTTTGGAAATGGCCATGGGCAGTGTGTGGCAGGTTTGCTGGATTGCCTGAATGGAGACCAGATGGAGCCATGAGGAAAAACCATGGGTTGCAATGGAAACCCAGTGGAGATGCCACAACCACAACATAGCTGCTAAAGAGAGCTGCCAGCCAAAAGTGAATTTTTCAGGTCTGTGAGCCTAGCTGGAGGGATGGAATTGGAACTCCAGGGACTTGTTGTTGGTTAGAATTATTGGACTTGGAGATTTGTCACTGACGAGAGTTGTTGGACTTAGAGCTACAGTTTTATGTTTGCCCTGTTTAAATCTTGTATTGGATGAATGTTTCTTTGTTATGCCCAATGCCATGTTTTGTAGTGTGAGTCTTTATTCTGTGCCATTTTGGATTTTTGGGATTTTTTTTTTTTTTTTTTTTTTTTTTTGGTATGGCACAGTTAAAAGACGGGGATGTTTGAACATCATTAGGATGGATAAAAAAATTGGGGATGTTGAAAGGTGGACTGAACACATTGCATTTTATATCATGGACGGTTATCAGTTTGTGGGGGTCAAGGGTGGATTGTGGTGGCTTGATTCAGGTGTTCCCCATTAATTTAGGTATTCTGAACGGTAGGTTCCCAGCTCATGGAGATTTGGGAATTAAAGCCTCCTGGGGGTAGTGTATTGCTGGGGGTGGGCTTTGGGGTATTATTGGCAGTTTCCCCTTGCCAGTGTTTGGCATACTCTCCTATGGCTGTGGTCTATCTATTGTTGGCCAGGACTTTGATATCCACCCTCTGCTCATGCCATCATTTTGCCCTGCCATGATGGAGCTTCTCCTCGATTCTATAAGCCAAAATAAACCCTTTATTCCCAAAAGCTGCTCTTGGTCAGGTGATTTCTGCCAGCAATATGAACCTGACAACAACAGGTAGTCAGTACATGCTTAAGTTATCAGGTTTTCGGTGGCAATCCCAAGATGCAATCATACTTATTTTATGTTATTCTTAGATATTGTTAATAATCTCCTATTGTGCCTAATTTATAAATTTAATATCATAGATGTTTGTGTATAGGAGAAAGCAGATAGGATAAAAAAGGATTTGCTAATATATATGTGGCTACAGGCACGTCATGAGGATCTGTGACCAAATGACACATGGATAAGACAGGATTATCTCATATGTTTATGTTGAAAATAAGCACAATGTCATTTATTAGAGAAAGTTGTTGTCCATCAATAAAATTAACTAAATTAGACAGTCTCAGTAAGAACAAGGTCAAAGATCAAACTGATTTTGTAGTCTTAAGGGCAAGTAGTTAAGTACAGAAATATAGGTAAAACAATATTCAAATCTTAATATCAAGAAAATCAAAAGTCTGATAAAACTGGTTGGGTGTTTTGTTCCAGTAACAATAAGGTACCTGCTACACATCCAAGAAGTTTGTGGATATATTTCATATTTATACAAGACATATTTCATTATCTAAACTACAAACTACCCATGATCATGCAAACTTTGGGAACATGCATTAAAACAGTATGGAAATTTTACATAAAATTTCAGTACGTTTTGCTTAATTCCAACATCTGAGATTTAGAACAAATATACTAGGTAAGCAAAGACAATTGATATTTTTCATTTACATAAAAAGTAGGTTTGTATGTCATTACATACTCTAGCTTTAAATTTAGCAATGCACACCCCAGCCTTTTGGATGGCCTGTTTAATTTCTTTTTTTTTTTTTTTTTTTTTTTTTTTTTTTTTTTTTTTTTTTGGTTTTGCAAGGTAGGGTCTCACTCTGGTCCAGGCTGACCTGGAATTACCTATGTAGTCTCAGGGTGGCCTCGAACTCTTGGCAATCCTCCTACCTCTGCCTCCCGAGTGCTGGGATTAAAGGCGTGCACCACCACGCCCGGCTGGCCTGTTTAATTTCTAATGATATGTTCAGATGCAAATCACATATTGTCTATTATGTCTTCTTTAGAATTTCCATAAAATGTGTTACATTGATATTATCACTGATTCTCATTCAATCTGTTAACATATCACAATGTAGTTACTATGTTAATATTTTTATCTATTCTTAGATACAACTCTTTTTCAGAAAGTAATTAAATTAGCAAACAAAATATAATGATTATAAAAATAATATATGTGGCAAATCAAAAAGAGAGTTATCATTTGCGTCTAGTAGGTTTCCCACATTCCAGTGTTTTAAGTACTTGGATACTAACTTATGGTGATATTTAGATGAGTGTAGAGCCTTTCAGAAGCCAGGTGGAGGAAGTAGGTAACCAGGGGCAGTCTTTGAAAGCTATGCCATCCTTGGTTTGATTTACTTTCCCTATTTCCTGGTCCACTAGTGTGAAGAGCTGCTCTGTCTCACGCTTCTACTACTGAATCTGCCCTGCGTTCCCTGACATGATGGACTGAACATTCTCTGAAACTATTAGCCAAAATAAACTTCCTTAGGATTTTTCCATCAGACATTTTAGTTACAGTGAAATAAATGTAATACACAAAATAATTGAAAGATACACACACACACACACACACACACACACACACACACACATTGTTCTGGTCTTAGCCTTAGGTTTGTTTTCATTTCCAAGTCCTGCACTTCATTCTCTTTTCCTTCCCCAAGCTTGCATCTTCTCTTCCCCTATTACTTTGCTTGGAATTTGAGAAATGGCGAGCCTGGAATTACTTGTTTCCTGTATTTTCTTCAATGTATCTTTTCTTATCCTTGTATTAAAACCATACATGCATTCTCGTGCCTGGTTTCCTGAGCTCATGTGAACATAGTTGGAACATGTGCAGCTTTGAATAAGTGTGTCTGTGAGGAGCTAATTATTGTAGAAGTGTGCTCAGTTGTCATTTTTCCTTTGATCTATCATTTCCTTATAGAAACCTCTCTACATAGCTCCCTCTTTGTCTATGTAACTGTATGGTTAACTTATGTTTATTTACTCACAATTCACTCTCATATCCTTCCTTCTCTACAAGAGACCCTGCAAAATGTAGCTTAAGTACTGGTGACAAAGTGTCCATCTAGACCATATGATCATAGAAGAGAAATGCAAAAGTTTAAAGAGAGCCTTCTTTGCCGCACTTGAGTCTACTTTAAAAGATCACCTCACCTTTCCTTCATTTTTGTCTCCTATTTTGTCTGCTCCCTCTGTGTTCCCTTCTTTCCCATGATTAAGGCTGTCTTACATGAAAACCATGTATCTTAAGCAAAAGAAGTTGACTCAAATGCTATTTCAATGCTTCTGTCTTCAGTTAATTTGAAATGCACATGGGTCTAATCGACAAACCACATGAGTGCTTGATTCAGTTTTGCATCTCTATGTGATCCCTTCCAAGGCCACAGGACTATTAAAGAACTAAACAGATTGGGTGTTCTGATGTCTTTTGCTTTGTTATGACCCAGCTAATTCACACAGATAGATCTATGTCTCAATTTTTTATAATTATGTGCCATCTCCCAAACAAGTATATCATTAAATACATGTTTATATTTGTCAGGTTCCCTGTTTGCACTAATATAATAAAAAATAACATTTTGGATTTTGACTCATGTTATATACATAATTTTTAGATCTTTATGTATTTTTACCTGCTAATTATTTTTTTTTGTATTTCTATACATATCAGCTCTTAAGTAACCAACACTTCCCATGCTTTCCAGATTAGCTATTGTACAAGGCTGCCAAGACAAACCATGAGGGAAAGGCAATTAATACTGAAAAGAATGCACTAAGGAGCATGTAATAAAAAAAATCCTCATCCTATACATAAATCATATAATTGATAAGGGTCTTAGATACCTTAACATTCATAATTCTGTAAGGATAGGAAAGGAAAGCTCAAACCTGGGGAAAAGAGCAGAAGAGATACTAAGAAAAAAAAAATGAATTATAAGGGCTAGGTTTCCTTATGGTATTTTCATTAACATTGTTTTGGTTGATTCTCCCCTGGTCCACTCCCATCACCCTGCCCCTCCCACCATACTCCTATTTCTCTGTTGAACCCTTTTGCTCCAAGTATTTCTCCTTCCAGTTTAATATCACATGAGTTTTATTGATTCCCCCATCTCCTCACTTCAAAGCACTTTTTTCCATTCTCATGGACTTCATTCTTGTTTTATAATCTTTATCCACATTATTCTCACTTAGGTACACATACTCAACATTTAGAAGCCATGGTTTAGGATGTCCACTCCCACTACACTAAGTTATGAGAAATATTATTCAGTGCTAAGGGGTCTCATTCTACAAAAAATCACCATTCAATTAAATTTATGTCAAAGTATGCCTCTAATGGAAGACACAGTGCAGAAAGTTATTCTCTACAAAGAGCAAGAGTAACAGAGATTTCAGTATGGACTCTAGTGCCTCAAAGATAAATGGAAGTTTATTAGATAAAAACTGAGGGAGACAACAAATGCAGTTTACTCGCTTAAAGGATAATCAGGTACTTAAGTCCAATGGCATGTGTCATCAAGAAATAAAAGTAGCAAATCTCTAGTTAAAAGCGATGCCACTGAAATGGTTTTATATCAAAGTGTTTTGTATGTCTTTTGTTTTAAGTTGTCTCCTCCATGCCCTCCCTGCAAACCATAAGGTAGCATAAGTGGAAAGGTAATTTGTGCTATTCTCTCCTTTGTTTTATCCAACAAATAGACCTACTAAGCTTTCCAAAGCCTGGTACTTAAGTCACTGTTCTAGTACTCAGCAGTCAAGTGCATTGAACCAAATGGTTAAGTCTCCACAGGGTATTCAAAAAGTCCTTTTCACAATTTTTATTTTATTTATTTACCTAGTTATTTATTTATCTTTATATGTGTGTATGAGTATGCTCCCATGAGTGTGAGGGTGGATAGGAGTATACCCAGGTATTCAAGTGGAGATAAAAGAATGTTGCATTTAATTTCTTATTGCTGGGACAAACACCTAACCAGAAGCAACTTACGGGAAAAAAGGGATTATTGCTTACAGATTTCTGGGGAAACACCATCATGGCAGAAGCTGGTTCACCTGCAGAGATCAAGACACCATCAACAGACAGCTAACAAATAGCCAGAGCTCAACCTGCTTTCTATATACCTAGTAAGTCTGGACTAAAGACCTGCCCCCAGTGACACCTCCAGCAGGGCTGTTGGTGACTCCAGTTGTAAGCTAAATGTTAGTCAAAAATACCTCAGGCTATGGGATGCATACATTTACATTCAAACCACCTCAGAGGACAGCATTGCATATAGTTCTTTACCTTGAACTTGTTTGAGGCAGGGTCTCTTGTTTGCTCCTGCAGATGCGAGGCTGGCTGGCCCATGAGCTTCCAGGGATTCTTCTTTCTCTGCCTTCCATCTTGTGATAGAAGCCACAGGATTAAAGACGTGCTATTGAATTAAGATGGGTTTGGGGATTTGAACTCAGGTCTTCACATTTGTATAGCCAGCAGTTTATCAACTGAACCATCCCCCCAGACCCATCCCCAGTTTTAAATGATTGAACCATATAAGAAAGTGTATTCACAATGAAAATATTAAAATCTTCTGCCAAACAAGGTGGTGCTCACCTTTAATCCTAACACTCTAGAGGCTGAGACAGAGGATTGCCATTACTTCAGGGGAGAGCCTGGGCTATAGAGTGATTTCCAGATCAGGCAAGGCTAGAGTGAGACATTATCTCTGAAAAACAAAACAAAACAAAACTAACCTCAACACTCACTTGCTTTTACATAATTATCCATATAGGCTTAGTTTTAAGTCCATTTATATGTATTGATTTACTTCACAAAAATTTTTAGAATTAATAATGTTTTTTTTTCTTTCTTCTTTCTTTCTTTCTTTCTTTCTTTCTTTCTTTCTTTCTTTTTTTTTTTTTTTTTTTTTTTTTTTTTGAGGTAGGGTCTAACTCTAGCCCAGGCTGACCTGGAATTCACTCTGTATTAAAGGCATTAAAGGCATGCATCACCACACCCGGCTTTATTTTCATTTCTTATGCAACGAGACTGACACATTTAGATAGTGAATTCAGAGGTATACTATAAACTTCAGTAGATCTATAGCATCCACCAAGTGCCTCTGGCTCTAGAGCCTGAGTTCTGGCCCATTGTACAAGCCTGAACCAGAAAATCGGAGTGCAGTGGCCTGAGCCCAGATAGCCAACTGAAGGTAGAGAGATAAGACCATATTCCACCAAGCCTTTTTCTCATTGTCTTGTGATTGGAGAATAACTGAAGTATCTGTGTGGGATAATTTCATAATAAATTTTGCATTAGGTTAAAGTTATGATGCTATAGATGACCACTTGGACTTTGTCACAATAAGGTTTATATTTTGTTGTATTTTAATTTTAATTTCTGGTAAAAGTGTGAATTGAGACTGGACTCAGAGCTCTAATAGTTCAGACAACAAATCAATAAGGAAAAAATTTCCTAGTCAAGTAAGAAAGGGCTTGGGAGAATAAACGATGAGAGTAAATTGAGAAATGGTATAAATTGAAAGGATGCATAATGGTGAAGGAATTTACTTAAGGTCATAGACAAGGATATTTCTATTCCTCATATGCAGGATGCAGATAATAAGTACTCACCTCATCAAAACATTGTGGGGATAAAGTGGATTGAGACATAGCATGCACTTAGAATGGTGCCTGGCACGAAATTAAGACTTCATAAAGGTTTATTATGTTTACTTAAAATCAATGACAAACTTTGATTTTCTTCCTATTATTTACTAACAGGGTTTTAGCCAGCAACTTATAGTCAGTGAAAATAGACCACTACTTTCCTGGCTGCGGGATTGAACTAGAAAATAAATACATTTATAAAACAGACAAAATATAATCTTTTCACAGTTTTACATTTTTTATTGGGAACTTTAGTATATGAACTCATTGCAAATCAGTCATATTTCCATTTGGTTATCTTCTTATGTCCTCTGCACTCCTCAGTGGGGTTGCTAGTATTCCTCATGGGGTTGTAGGTTATACATTCTGGGAGCAGCAGTTATTGGGGGAAGCAAGGCCTCTGGATGGTTTTACTGCTGCAATAAGCAAACAATCACATCATATCATCTAGTGTTCTGAAATTTATTTGGGAGGGTACTATTAAGCTTCATGAAGAAGTAAAATTTCCTGTATGGGGAAGGAATCTTATATGCTTCTCATATAACAACACTATTGTATTTGGAGGCAGCCTTCCTTTTTAAAGGGATTAAACATCATCAAATGACCAATACTATGAATGTAAAATCAGAATAATATAAATAAAAAATATATATTTATTTTAAAAAAGAACTAAAAAATAAAAATTAAAAAAAAATGATTATAATCTATGTTTTGCAACAACTGACCATGGTTTTCTATGTATTAGGTTACTCCAACTCCGACCTCCTTTCAAATATTTCTATATGCCATAAAACATATAGACAGAAGGGTGTATATTGTTTTATTAAACACAGTCTTTATGAATCCCTTTGCTGCTGTTCTTCAGGGACAAGTCATAAAGTATACAGAATATGCTCCATGGAGTTCATGCTGTCTTGAAAATATTAGTTTATTTGCTACCAGGAATCATGCACAGTTGAAAACAAAGATAAAAAGTACCCACTGACAGTTAGGAACCTTATTTATCTTCTTCACAAGAACCTTCAGAATGGTATGAATTATATAGCAAATTGGCTACTTTTCCTCCCATGCTCAATACTCCGAGACTGAACATCCTTCTTTTCTAACTTTGACTCTTTGAGCATTCATGTTTCTCTGTTTGTTAGAAGTTTTCTGAACTACAGATATGGAAAACAAATAAAAAAACACTCTTTACTTTCAGCAAAGTCATTCATTATTTAAAATTCCAAAAAGAGTTTGCAAAAACAAAACCTCTCATAGATAGAAATAGCACAAGAGAGTTAAAAAGGCAGAAAAGTTGTATTTGAATATGTTTTCCCTCTTTAAGGAGAAGAAATCTCCATTCATCTGGCTACCTGTAAGGGGACTGAGACCTGAATTGAGAGAAACAACATATCCCAACCAAACAGATTGAGTTTCTGCTCCAGGACTTTCTTGTGATTCAATCTTGGGAAGGATCTCTATAAGATGTTAGTTTTTAATCTGTGTACCAAATATAATAATTATTTTCTCGTGTTATTTGTAGGAAAAAAATTGAGATATATGTGTTTTGGAACCTTGAGAATGGATGGAAATTGTTTTAAAAGATGCCACATTTTTCTTTTAACTACTGATGAGTGAACTTAAGAATGGCTAGGATTTCTTTTGTAAAAAGACTACAAAGCTGTTATGAGTATGAGAATATCATTGTTATTCTTTCCCTGTTTCACATGAATTTACACACAGAGGTGGGCATATTCTTACTGTTCAGACTGATTCTTGACTGTGTCTGGTAAAAGAGGCTGTGGTAACTAAAGCGATCAGGTTCATGGATGAGAACTGTTATGTCAAGTACCCATATTATGCAGAAAACTACTGGCCTGGCACAATGTCTTTCAAAATCACAGTCATACATTCCAAGAATTTGTTTTAGAAATCTTAAAATTTGTATGGAGGCACATAAAAAGCCTGCAATAAAAAATAACAGAATAGGAGACTAGGGAGAGAGAGTTCAGTGAGAAAAGTGCTTGCCTCAG
Source organism: Orientallactaga sibirica (assembly GCA_036365145.1). Classification (NCBI taxonomy): domain Eukaryota; kingdom Metazoa; phylum Chordata; class Mammalia; order Rodentia; family Dipodidae; genus Orientallactaga; species Orientallactaga sibirica. The sequence goes on from JAEOAD010000015.1 coordinate 17,748,096, forward strand.
AAGCAGTAGTTTAATCCCAAGACCCTACTTAAAAGGCTAGTGTGGTCATACATGCTTATAATACTGCTACCAATGAGGTGGCGACAGGATCCTAACTGGCCTCGATGAATTGGTGAGTGTCAATCCAATGAGAAACCATTTGCTAAAGGAGGTTATCAGTATTCCTCAAGAATACTGATGGTATCTTCTAGCCTCCACATATATATGCATGCATGTGAGCCTGCACACATACATATGAACACACATACTACACACGTGTAAAAAATTAAAAATAAGTATTAATAAACAGCAAAAAATGGAATAACCAAAGAAATCTTGAGCAAAATGAACAGAGCAGAAGGTGTTCTAACACATGACATCAGCATATACTACAGAGCTACCATAATAAGAACAGCATTACATTGACATAAAAACAGACACACACACACACACACACACACACACACACACACACAGAGATAGACTAAAAGAGCTGCAAGTCAGTCTATTCCCTGGTGTCCATTTTGTGTTTTTTGTTTAACTTTTTGTTGATAGTGTCCATAAGCATAGACAACAAACCATGAAAATTGCCATCCCTACTTCTATTCTCCCCTTCTCAAATGCACCCTACATTGAATCCCTTTTTCTTTCCAATTAGCCAGTCTTCTACCTTGATGTCATATTATTTCCCTCCTATTATGAAGGACTTGTATAGGGAGCATCAACTGTTGTGAGGTCATGAATATTAAGGACATTTTCTGCCTGAAAGATTGCATTGTAAGCAGTCCTACCCTGATTTGGTTCTTATATTCTTTCTTCCAACTTTTCCACAATAGACCCTGAGCTTTACAGGATGCCATAAAGATGTCTCACTTCCTCTTGAGCACTTCATTGTCACTTCTCAGCACCAAGGCAAGGTTTGATTCACCCCAGTAATCATTTCCATCTGAAAATAGAAGCTTCTCTAACCAAAAGTGGGAGTACCATAAATATGAGTATAAACATTTAAGACAAGTGCTTAAAGGGCAGTTTGGTGGGCATAATATATGCATTTAGCAAGATAACAGCAGGAGTTACTTCCTTAGGGCTCATGATCTCCCCAGCCATAGACTTTTGACTAGGTTTTCAATACCAGGAATGTATTCCCTTCTGTGGAGTGAGACTCCAGTCCAATTAGAGTGGGTGGTTTCTCCTGTAACAGACACCACTATTGCACTGGTTGGCACATTTGGCCTGAATGGATAATCAAGGCCAACAAGGTCCACTGTGGCTTAACACCATTGATGTTTCTCTTTCCCAGAGGGCTGCATGCAGAGCTCTTTCCAGCTGTCTGGCACCTAGTAAACCAGGAGGAGGATTCCAGCTCAGCTCCAACTTGATTTCTCAGTGACCTGCACCCCAACATGTGGAGTCTTCAGCTTTAGAGTCTAACCATCTAGTTCTGGTGGGCAACCAAGAGCCTTGGCGATGGTCTGTAATTTTGGGGGGCATCAGGTACTTCACTAGAGGGTGTCCCTCTTTGGAATTGAAATTTTTCTAGTAACAACGTATGGATTGTGGGTGCCCCATGGTCCATAGGATACTTCTGCTCATACTCTCTCTCTCTTTTGGCTTTTTTCATAACATCATAAATTTTTATTAACCCTCTTCCCACCCTTTATTTACTCTTTACTCTACCCCTTTCCCTGGTTCCACTTAGACCATTATATCTTCAGTAATCTGCCCTTGAATTTATATATCTGCAATACCTTCCATTTAAGCCATTACCTCTCCCCCACCCCCTTATAGCCCCTTTCTATATTCCTGGACTCTGCTACAGATTTTTACTCCAATTTACATACAATTGTAGCTAGGATTCACATATAAGACTGAACAGTGTTTGACATTCTGGGCCTATGTTACCTCACTTAGTATAATCCTTTCCATATCCATACATTTCCCTGGAAATTTCAGAATTTCATTTTCCTTTACTGCTGAATAGAACTACATTGTATAAATATACCACATCTTCATTATCCACTCATTGCTTTAAGGGAATTTAGGCTAGCTCCATTCCCTAGCTAAGTTGTAAATAGAGCAGCAATAAATATGGACAATAAACATGAGTATGTATATCTAAGGTAGTGAGTAGAGTTCTTAGGGTGTATGCCAAGGAGTGGTATAGCTGAGTTATATGGTAAATCTATTTTTAGCTCAGGAACCTCCCCAATGATTTCCAAAATGGCTAAACCAGTTTACATTCCCACAAGCAGTGTAGAAATGTTCCTCATTTTCCACATTTTCACCAGAATTTATTCTCATTTGTTTTCTTTATGACAGCCATTCTGACTACAGTGAAATGGAATCTCAAAGTAGTTTTACTTTTCATTTCCCTGATGACTAGGGATACAGAACATGTTTTGATGTTTTTATTGGCTATCTATATTTTGTCTTTTGAGAACTCTCTAATGAGTCCCATGGACCATTTTTAGTTGGGTCATTTCTTATTAGTTAGTTATTTTGAGTTCATTGTATATCCTGGATGGCAATCCTCTGTCAGATGTATAGCTGGCAAAGATTTTCTCCAATTCTTTAGGTTGTCTCTTTGGTCTATTCACAGTGTCCTTTGCAGTAAAAGAGCATTTTAATTTCATGAGTTCCAAATGGTTGATTAGTGGTTTTAATTCCTGAGCAACTGGGGTTATATTCAGAAAGTTGTTGCCTAGGCCAATATGTTGAAGTGTTATCCTTATTTTTTCTTTTAGAAGTTTCAGGTTTGATATTAAAGTCTTTGATCCATTTGGACTTGATTCTTGTACATGGAGAGAGATAAGGATCGATTTTTATCCTTCCACTTGTGGATACCCAGTTTCCCCAGCAACATTTTTTAAAGAGGTTGTCTTTGCTCCAGTGAATTTTTTTTTCATTTTTTTTCAAAAATCAGATGGCTTAGCTGTCTGGGTTTATGTCTTTGTCCTCAATTCTTTCCCATTCATCTGTGTGTCTTGATTGATTTTTTTTTTTTTTTTTTTGTGCCATTACCATGCTGGTTTTGATATTATAGGTTTGTAATATATCTAAAAATCAGGTAGAATAATATAAGAAGCATTATTTTTCTTGTTCAGAATTATTTAGGCTATTCAAATTTGTTGTTGTTGTTGTTTGTTTGTTTGTTTCCAAAATAATTTTTGAATATTTTTCTATTTCTGTGAAGAATGACATTGGACTTGTAATGAGGATTGTATTAATGTGTAAGTTACTTTTGGTATGATTGACATTTTCACAATATTGATTCTTCCAATCCATGAACATGGGATGTGTTTCCATTTCCTACTGTCTTCTGGAATTTCTCGCTTGAGCATGTTAAAGTTTTCATTGTAGAGTTTTCACTTCCTTGATTAGATTTTTTTCAAAAGTATCTTATCTTTTGAGACACAATTATGAGTGGGAGTGTGTGGTAGTTTGAATAGATGGCCCCCAATATATTCAGTGTTTTATTAGTTTGTAGTTTGCTTCTGCACCCACCTGGCTGGAGGCAGTGTCACTGGGCAGATCTTAAGATGTGGTGGTGGGTTTGCGATTCCATTGTAAAGATATGCAAAGTGTGACTAGCTGGAGTTCCTGAGGTGTGCTGTGCTGTGTGGCTTTTGGCTGTGCCTTTGCTCTCTGTGTTTGGTCCTGTGAAAGCAGGCCAGCTTCTTCTGCCATTATGGAACTTCCCCTGGATCTGTAAGCTTCAATAAATAATATTCCTTCCTCCATAACTGTGCCTGGTCTGGAAGTTCATCTCAGCGAACCTGAAGCTGTCTTCTACAGAGTGTTTCCCTCATTTCATCCTAATCATGTTTGTTGTTGGTATATAGGAAGGCTACTGATTTCTATGTGTTAATTTTGTATCCTGCTACTTTGATGAAAGTGTTTATCTGCTCCAACAGTGTGCTGGTAGAAACATTAGGGTCCCTTATGTACAGAATCATATCATCTATGAATAATAACAATTTAACTTCTTCCTTGCTAATTTATATCCATTTTATTTGTGTCTTATATCTTTATATGACATTCAGTATTATATTAAATAAAAGTAAGGGTGGTGGTCATGCTCATCTTGTTCCTTATTTTAGTGGAAATGCTTCAAGTTTTTAGCTATTTAGTGTAATGTTAGCTATAAGTTTGCAGGAAATAGTCTCTATCATGTTAAGATATGATCCTTCTATTCCCAGTTTCTTTAGGACTTCTACCATGAAGAAATGTTGGATTTTGTCAAATACTTTTTCTGCATCTATTGAGATGATATTGTGATTTTTGACCTTTGGTCCATTTTATGGTTTATTACATTTATCAATTTGTATGTTGAATCATCCCTGAATCTCTGGGATAAAACCTACCTTGTTGATGTGAATGAAACTTTTGATTATTCTTATATTATGTTTGCCAGTATTTTGTTGAGAATTTTTTCATCTTTGTTCAGGGGGGAGATTGGTCTGTAATTTTGTTTTGTTGTTGTTGTTCTGTCATTGTCTAGTTTGGTATCAGGGTAAGGCTGAGTATTTAAAAGGAATTTCCTAGTATTCCTTCCTTTTCTATGTTATGGAAATATTTGAGAAGGATTGGTGTTAGTTCTTCTGTAAAGATCTGGTAGAATTCAACAGTAAATCCATCTAGGACTGGACATTTTTGTAAGTTGGAAGATTTTTCTATCACTGCTTTGATCACAGTGCTTGCTATAGGTCTGTTTAAATGGTTTTTCTCATCTTGCTTTGATTGTGGTAGGTCATATATATCTAGAAAATCTATTTCTTTCAGATTTTCAAACTTAGTGGTATATATGTTCTTAAGGTTTGTCTTTATGATTTTCTAAGTTTTATTGGTATCAGTTATATTTGTTGTACATTTTTCATGTCTAATTCCATTATTTTGAATCTTTTTCTCTCTTTCTTTTGCTTAGTTTTGCTAATGGCTTATCACTTTGTTGATCCTTTCAAATAACCAACTCTTTGTTTCATTGATTCTTTGTTTTTGTTCTTTCATCATTAATTACTGCCCTGATCATTATCATTGTAAGGCTTGCAAGTGACCAAAGACCACACAGGACCACTCTGAGACAGGGAGAAGCTGTTTATTGGGGTCTTAGCTGCTGGGCAGTCACATGGGAGGTGAAAGAGAACAGCTGACATGACTCTTGATAGTTTGGGTTTTTATAGAGTTTTTCCTTTTGGGAGGAGGATACAGAAGACAAAGGATGGGGAATGCAGGGAATGGCATGGGCCAAATGGAGAAGCTAGATAGTGAGAGGGATAGATATCCAGGGGAGGAGGAGGAGATGTCACCAGTAGATTAGCCAGGCTGTCTCTGAGATGAGATTGGCGGGAAACCATGACTGAGGGCATTGTTAAGTCAGGGGAGTTGGAGTTAAACAATACAAACATCTAAAGATGCATCAGTCAGGCTGCTGTTGTTCTCTTCCTTCATTTCGACTTCATCTTGGGACTCTTACCCTACCTAACATTCCAGCATTTTGTTAATGGTAAGGGGACATGGTTATCTCTCATTTATGCTTTCTGCCATGAGGTGGTATGGTCAGGTGTCTCAGGAGATGCTGATATCAGAGGTTGGCATGTTCCCTCTGAACAGGCAATGGGTAGTCAAGTCTGAGGAGGTTAAAAGTTGGTATTGAGTGGAAGAGAGATAGGTTAATAAAGGTTGGTTCAACAAGTGATGTGTGTGATTTTGTACCTGGTTTTGGATGTATTTCTAAAGATAGGGGACAATCAAGAGTAATAGAAATACCCCATTAATGGCCCAAGTAATGATAGTAGTTAAGGCAAAATGGTTCTAAAGATATCTCATGATCCTGAGGACAGTGAGGTGCCAGGATATATTCTTTTGGCCAGAGCTTGGTGTTTTTGTATCTCTAATTTTACATTACCAGATTGATTTATATGATAACACCATTTTTTGTTTATCTCTGATGAGGTTGAGTTCTTGATGGTTCTGAAGATCTAATGATGCCAGTGAGGTGAGCTGCTGCTGTAGCAGGTGAATGGCTGTTGCCAAATCTTTAATGGCTGTACTCAGTTCTGTGGAAACTGTTGATAAGAGATTAAGCTGTGTCCTAGCCCACCTGAAGCCAGTCCTGTAGCTATTATAGAGGAGGCAAGACTTATTTTCATTAGTATAGGTAAATGGATTCTGACAAGCTCAGCCTTTGGGGCATGTAATTCCCTTAGATAAAGGGCCAATCTGTATTATCTTATCATCTAAAACAATGGCATATCTTGTTATTAGGGACCCCTGCCAGTGGTAGAAGAGCTATCATCTATATATCAAGTGTGGTTAGGATCAGGGAGGGTTGATAGTGAAATCCTGGGGTTGGGATAGGTAAGTTCTTTTAAAGTCTCTAAACAGGAGTGTGTAAGTTGTTTAGGTAGAGGTAGAAGGGTAGCTGGGTTAGGTGGAGGCCAGGAGTTTGAAGAAATGTTTGGGTTGTCTAGAAAGGTAACATGAAAGAAAAAAAATGAATTTTGAATGGGGCCTCCATTTGAATCCAGAGATTTTTTTTTTTTAGTATTTTAGGCCTGATGGGTGATCTAGGTAGGTGACCCACGTAGATAAAGTTGGATTGTCACAGAACCATCTGAGTGTGGGATAACTGTAGAGAGAGGCTACAAGGTTAAGGTTGTAGTTAAAACACAATCCCCAATTTAACAGAATTATTACTAGAAATGTCAGGCCTGATCATCATGCAGATCTAGAAATTTACAAAATGGTGTGGTTTTCATCTGTTTTTGTTACAATGAGCACATACTTGTGGCTGTATTTTTCTATTGAATGTTTAAGACCAAGTAAATAGCCAAAGTTTAATTTTATATTGCAAATTTGAAGGTCAGTAGTGGCTCTTTAAGAGTGACTTTTAGGGGACTGGGAGGAGCTCTATGGCTCTCTCAGTATTTGTGCCATCTGCTGGGATGAGTCAAGGCTGTGCTGACCATGTGGCTTCCCTTCCCTTGGAAACATTAATTTTTCCCTCTGTTCTGACTCCTTTTGCAACCTGGATAGTGATTAGAATCCATTTTTGGTGAGGGGTCTCCATGTCTTCTCTGATCGAGAATATAGGTGACTTACCAAGAGCTTTAGAATCCTCTAGCAAAAGAAGTGTCTAGTTGTCTCTTGAGCCCTTTTGACCTGGAGGGGCTGGAAACAAAATATTGGGTACCCTTTTAATCCCAAAGTCCTCATTGGCTCTGACCACTATATCTGGTTGTTAAGCATCCAGGAGAAGAAAATGGGAATAGAGAGTATGTCTGGATCTTTTATCATTAACAAAACCAATTTATTTAAAATATAGTATTGAAAAACCTTAACATTTTGTTATAACATTTAACTTATGTTGACTGATGACATGGGTAAGCCATATCTGAAAGATAGAAAACACATACATATTAACATTTGTAAGCACAGTCAAAACATGTAAACAATCCTGGAGACAGTTTTTATTAACAAAAATATAAATATTAATGTTGACTTTTATTTTTGGTGAGAGCCAGTTTTGTTTTTACATTAGAGGATCTGAACTTGAATATGAGAAAAATCTATTAACAAACTCAAATCAAGCAATCTGTCAGAAATTAAGTTAAATTTTGACCTTTTAATTGAGTATGTCTATCTAAAATCAGAATTGACTTTTGGATTTTTTGGACTTAAAAACCTCTGGCTATTGGTGTAGCATATATAGACAAGAACTATGGTTTTAAAGTTGAAAACTTAGATGCCTGCCTTTAGTAACATAAAGTCTTGTTTAAATATAACTATGTACCTGTGTACATTTTAGTGGCTGTAATCTTTTTGTCTAAACTGATTTAGACATCAATTTAATCCTGATTAAAAAAATCTATAACAATCAATCTGATGTACCTTGTTTAGGGTTTCCTTGATTAACATAAAAATAATTTTATGTTTCATTGTTTTGGTTACCCATGACTACTAAATGAATATTTGATAGTTTAAGTTATATTGTTTGTAAATAATAAATTTTAGCATTACAACTCATTTTGGCCCAAGAATTATGAGTGAGGCACCTCAAAATTTGAGAAAGTACACAGTTTATATAGTTATCAGAATATGGGGAGACTCTTATCTCCCTAAGAACAAAGGTTACATGAATGATGTTAGATTATATCATTTATTAAACTTGAATTATAAACACAACAACTATTTAATAAAATTAGTTTTATTTAAAAAAATCAGTAACAAATAAATATTAATCTTATTAAGACTAGTTTTTGTAGTTAAAACTTTAACATAAAAGCATTAGTAACTTAATTAAACATTTGAAAGCAATTTTTATAGCTGTCACCATGAGCAAACAATATCAGTGAATCAAATTTTACACTTTATATTTTAGACTGTTGATTGGAAATTTTTTATCCTATGAAACAGTTTAAAAGCATGGATTCATAAATGTAGGTAAAACTTGATAACTTGTCTTGGAGATAATATAACACACTTGGAAACTGACAGAAAGACAAGTGACAAATCTGAACTACATTTATGATATAACAAATTAGGATTATTTGTTTACAGTGAACTTACACAAGAGAGAAACTGAGAGAGAATGAAATGACAAGTATATGAACGATTTATGATATAACAAATTAAGATTATCTGTTCACAGTGATCTTACACAAGAGAGAAATTGAGAGTGAATCAAATTATATGTTTCTTGACATTTTCCCTTTCCTGTCCAGAGGCAACAGGACAATTTGCCTAAAGACAAGGTGTGGATGACACATGGTTTTAAATGTGCTTGGGGTCTGAGTTGGGGGGAGACATTTCTCAGAATCCAACTCATCATAAATTTAAATAGCATATCACAATTAATATAATTTACATTACAATGAAGTAGAAAAAATCATTAACAAATATCTCTAAACATTGAGCAAACCTACCACATCCTAGGTGTCTGGAGTCTGGAGGCATGGAGTCTGTCACCATCCTGTTGTTGTTTGTCATCTAACATGGGTTGTTGTGTTTGTGTACCTCATACACAGCATATCCCCACACATAGAGTCTCATCAGTGTGACTGCTCATGTTGTTTAAATCTGTGTCTTAAAGCATTATTGCTGACACAAACCAGTATAGCCAGAATCTGTCTTTTCTGCAGATTAGCACTGGTCATTAGTATCTGAAATTCAGGTTAATGTTCAATCTCACATTCATGCACAATCATTTAGAGTTTAAAATAGTTGTTTTTAAGTTATTTTTGTTAATTTTTGTTATTCTATCTAAATGGTGTCAGTTTCACCTTGACTAGAACATCTGGTGAATAGGGCATGCAGAGCGGAGGAAAGGGCAGGCCTGCAGAGCAAAAAATGTTTGCATATGGGGAATCCTGAACCAATTGCCAGTGCTGTGCTTAGTTTATTTAAATCAGTAAGAATTTGGAAACCAAAAGATATGGATCTATCTCGTTTATATTGAGGCCTGTCTGTGTTGTATTAAAGATTAAATGGTGAGGTTTGATATCATCTTGGAGTCTTAATTTCTTTTAGTTTTGAAGTAGACAAGCCGGAGGATGACAGGAACAGTTTTGGAAGTTTTATTTTCCATCTCAGATGAGAGGGAGAAGGAAAGTCTATAGGAGGAGACTGTTGTAAGGAAGAGAAGGAGAAAAGTAAGGTGTGTTCTTGAAGAAGTGATTATTAGTTTTGAAGAATGAGATCTGAGGAGTGGAGAGAGAGAGAGAGAGAGAGAGAGGGAGTGAGAGAGAGTGCGTGCAGTGGTGGAGGTGGGGGGTGTGCAGACCAAAGAGGCTTGGGAGATAAAGCTTTAACCTGGCTAGAGCCTGTAAATTACAGTGGTTCAGTGTCTTATGCTTGAGGTAGTTTGCCTGGCGCAGAGGCAGCAGACAGAGAAGCTATGGCAGGTCCTTAAGCGTTGAGAATGGCTGGGGGAATCCAGCAGAGAGGAGTAGAGAAAGGGGGGAAAAAAGACAGAGGGGAGTAGCGAGTTGGTCCCTCTTTGAGCAGGGCCCATCAAGTCCAGCAGCAGGAGGAGCAGAAGATGTAGTAAAAAAAAAAAAAAAAAAAAAAAGGAAACAAGGGAGGGGCGAGTTGGCCTACTGATCAGTGGTGGAAGAAGGGACAAGGAAAGGAGGAGGAGGAGCGAGAGTGTCCTTAGACCAGCAAACCGAGCAGAAAGACGCCCCCCCAGATCTGGGTGGGCCTGACAGTGAGAGTCCCTAAGTGTTGTTAGGGTGTTTTTTCTCAAGACCGGGGGAGCCCAGAAATGGGCAAGGGGTGTGGCCTGACGTGCTGGTACCTTTTCCTTGAGAGCAAGGGAGGGAGACCTCAGAGAGTGAGAGCAGATCAAAGTCATGAGAGACACTTCCTGGGGATGGGGGGGGGAGGGAAGGTTTAGAGGGGAGAGAGAGAGATAACTTCTAAGAGCAAGCCCATCTGTCTGTCTGAGACACTTGTTGAGGGTAGAAGATGAGAGCAGAGGACTGAAGCCAAACAGTGGTGGGTGAGAGAGCAGATTGTGCTGGCCTCACAGGGTCAGTGGCAGCTTGGTGGTCTCGTGGGGGGAAAGGAGGTCTGGCCGCCCAAAAGGACAACTTGGAGCCTCCTATCCAAGGCAAGGCACCAGATGTAAGGTTCAGGAAAGGTCAAAGACCACGCAGGACCACTCTGAGGCAGGGAAAAAGCTGTTTATTGGGGCCCCAACTTCTGGGGTGTCTCATGGGAGAAGAGAGAAAGACAACAGCCCATGTGACTCTGGGTAATTTGGGTATTTATACAGGTTTTCCTTTTGGGAGGGGGATATCAAAGAAAAAGAATGGGGGATGCAAGGAATAGCAGTACCAAATGCAGAAGCTATCTAGTCAGAGGGACTGAGATCAACAGGTGGAGGAGATGTCACCAGGAGAGGAGACAGGCTGTCTCTGAGATAAGATTGGCAGGAAACTATGGCCGAGGACATTGTTAAGTCAGGGGAGTGGTGGTTAGGCAATACAAATATCTGAAGTTGCATCATTCAGGCTGCTGTTGTTCTCGTCCTTCATTTCGACTCCACCTTGGGACTCCTGTTCTACCTAACAATTATTTCTTTCTGTATACTAACTTTTGCATTATTCTTCTTTTTCTTTTTCTTTTTTTCATTCTTCTTTTTCTAAGTCTTAAAGGTGTAGCATTAAGTTGTTTACTTGTGATCTCTCTAGTTTCTTAACGTAGGCACTAAAAGCTATAAACTTCCCTCTCAGGACTGCCTCCCTTGTATCCCATAGGTTTTGGTATGCTGTGTTATCATTACCATTTGATTCTGTAACTTGTTATTTCCTTTTTGATTTCTTCAATGAACCATTCATCATTCAGTAGTTTACTGTTCAGTTTCCATGCATTTGTGCATGATGTGTAGTCTAATCTCAATATCATCAGACAGAGTACCAGGAATTATTTCTATTTCCTGTATTTATTAAGATTTGCTTTGTGTCTTTTAAGAAATAGTCTGTTTTAGAGAAGACCACAGGTGCTGTTGAAAAGAATTTGTATTCTGCAACATTTGGATGGACTACTCTGTAACTATCTTTTAGGCCCATTTGTTCTATGACATACTTTCATCCAGATATTTCTCTTTAATTTTTACTGAGATGACCAGTCAGTGTTACCTGTGACCTTAAGTCAAGTGTTATTTGTTAAATGAAATTGGAGCACCCAAGTTTGGTGTATGTACATTTATAATTGTAAGGTCCTCTTGTTGGTTTGTTCCTTTAATCAATAAAAATACCTTCATTTTCTTTTCTAACTAGTGTTGGTTGAAGTCTATACTGTCAGATATTAGAATAATAACATCTAGTGAGATTTGGAAACTCAGGATACAAGACACTTGTTACATTTCATAGCTATTGATTTTCTAAAGCTTGCTAAATATGAAGTGTTTAGAATCACCTTAATAAACACCTATGAGGAAGATATGTTAATTAACATGACTGTCAAGCTCTTATAGCAATGTATAGATATTTCAAAGCATCATGTTATATACCTTAAATATTGAAATATTGTCATTATTCATTAATAGTATGTTGCATGGAAAAAAGAACTGTGTATGTGTTATTCATGATAGGATAAATAGAAACAATATTAATATGAAATGCATAAAATTAAGAATTAACTGATCATATATATAGTTGTAAATTTCCAGAAGAGTGTGTGTCTACAACAAAGTTTATGTAGAATAGCTGGAGAGGGAAAAACTAAAGAGGAAATGTCAAAATGAATCAAAGCAATCTTTGTTTTTAATTGACTTTTACCACTGTGCATCTGTGTGACCTTGAGCCAGACCTGTTGGCAATTTAAACCTCAGTTTTATAATTTTTAAATTGAGATAATACTTGTTTCCAAATGATCAGATGTGAGGAGGGAATTTTAATAAAGCATTGCTGACAATCAAATATTGATAACTAGACATTCCTCCCATTATTGAGACCCTGAACAATCTTGAAGCCTTTATTATGGTGATATAAAATTATTTAAATCTAATTTTATCTTGATAAGACTTGGTAACATGAAGGGACATTCAATTTTATCATATTGTTTTAATGCATCTGTTAAAATTATTACCTGTTTTTTTTTGTCATTCATTTTTTGGTATATTATTTCAAATTTACTGAAAGAAAGATTGAACCATTCTGGCATAACTAGGTTTAATCATACTAGGTTATGCTGACTTTTCATTGTATTATTGCATTTTGTAAAGCTCTACATTTTCCACTAATTAACACTTTTTAAAATTTTTACAATGATTTTTTATTGATAATTTTTATTTATACCCTTTGTAGTGTTTTTTATCTTTTATCTTTTTTATTTGTTAAATGTTTACTATTATTATCATTAACAACATATTTCATGTGGATACATCATGTGCACTAACACATTTTTGAGACAATGTCCTAATCTATGGACCTGACTGGCCTGATACTCATTGTATAGCCCAGGCTGACCTCAAACTTGTGACAGTCCTCCCACTTTAGCCTTTTGTGGACTGGCATCAGAGGCACAAGTCATCACACCTTCTTAAATTCTGTTTTGATGTTAATTCATATATTTTATATTGTATGTATCTTAAAATAAAAACATTTTAATTATATGCATTTTAATACTTATGTTTTTAAATTTTGATTCTACAGATAGAAATCAGTTACATATCACCACTATGATAATAGAGTATTCTGAATTCAAATATGACTATCATTTTATTGAGTTTTGCACTTTGGTTTACAAACCACCAATGGTTTTCATTTTGTTCATCTTGAATAACTCAAACATTTCTTATAGAATGTGCCTATGACGATGAAGTCTCTTGGCCTTTATTTGACTAGTAAAAACATTATCTCTTTCTATCTGAAACACAATTTTGGCAGTTAAAATTTTTTATATGTAACTGCTTCTTCTTGTTTTGGGTTTTACATTTAGTTCTTTAAATATTTCACACCATTCTCTCCTATCATGAAAACTGCCTGCTGAGAAAAAAAAAAAATGATAGCTTTATGAGATCCTGCTGTCCTTTATAAGCTTCCTTTATCTTGGTTCTCTCTTTCAATCTCTCTCTCCCTCCCTGTTCCCTTCCCTCCTTTCCTCATTACATCCCTTACTCTTATTAAAACATGAACTGAAGAAATATTCTTTATGTTCAACTTCATGTACCTGGATGATCCAATTTTTTCCCAGATTTGGAAACTGTTTCCACTTATTTTTATAAATAATCTAATTATACATTATTTTTTATATTTTTGCCAAATTACATATAATGAAAATGGTGTTTTAAGTACTCAATAGGTATTTTTCTTTTTTCTGGTTTGATTGGATATATTTAAATGACCATTTTTGAATTCAATGATTCATTTAACTGTTTGATCAATTCTGTTATTGTCCTGGATCACATGTTTCAAATCATCTATGTTATTCTTTAGCTATAAGTCTCTTTGTGCTATGTCTCTAATCATTTGTATCTCTATATTCTTCATGTTTAATTCTTGTTTTTAATATATTATATTTCATTTATTTAAGTTTTCTATATGTATTGTATTATAGCATTGTATGTTTCTCTTCAAATGTAATTTTCAGTTATTCATCAAGCATTTGATATATTTTTTATTACTTTCTAGTCAGTTAATAAAATATTTCTTGACTTTTTTAATGGTCCTTAAAGTCTGAATTGTCTTCACAGTTGAAGAGCAGTCATGACTGCTTGTCTTTCCTGTGTAGATTTGACAGATAAAAGCTTTGATTGATCAGCTCTGCTCTCTACTATAAAGTTTTCCTACAGATGCATTTACATTACACTCAGTCATTCTTAGGGGAAGGATTTTTAAAATATATCCCTTTTCTTAATTTCATGAAGCCAAACCATGTTCTAGGGTCTTCTGTTTGTTGATGTTAATATTACTATTATTTTTTCCCAACGTGTTACATAGGTATCCCAAGATTTTGTCTGCATCAAATTCTACAAAATTGAATGATCTATTTGCTTGAGATAGTCACTGATGGCAGAGGCTCCCATAGAGCAAATGGCCTTTGAACTGAAGGGAGAAATACATAGAGAATGTGAGGTGCATGTGAGCTAATGATGCCTTACCACAAGGAATGCATCCTAAGCTACCATGGGTAATCTTCCTGATTTGAGTCTATAGAGGAAATTGTCGGATCTGTGTTCTCTTTTCCTCTTCTTGGTTTCTCCCATCATCTTCCACTTCAGAGTATCTAAGTTTGGAAAGTGGGATGGAGATAAATGCATTTTCTGGGTGTTGTCACATGTCTGTGGGGAAGGGAGCATGGTGCTCATTCAGTTGCACCACTTCCCTCTGAAGTAAAGGCTGAGGGAATCCTTCTTGGTATTGAGCTATACAGCTTTAGTGGAGGGATGAGATCCATAAAGTGAAATTGTTCTTCCTTCCATATTTAATGGATCTAGCCTCTGAGTTTTTTTCTTCCTCTGGTGAGTGACAAATACTCTAACTGACTCTCGAGCTCCCACAAAGAATGGGTGTGTATTGTCAAAAATAAGGCTTCTGAAGGAAATGACAGTAAAAGCTACTATTTTGCCATTTTCTGGCGTTCTATACTTTATTTGTGATTTGTAGGATTCTGCTAGATTAAGGAAATTTCTACAAACCACATAATAGGATAAGTCACAACTCACATTCTAATACTTTCATATAACTTGAAAGATGATGGGCATGTTGTCTTTCTGAAATCTACTGGCTCTGCCCATTGCCCAGTTAGTCCTGAATTCACCTCAGCCTTCTTCCACAATAATTTGACCCTTATTTAATAACCCATGACCTGATACCTGGCTTCATTACATCTCTCATAATTACTATCAGAAAGCAAATACCTGCCACATATTGTTTCTGTGAGCAGAGAATAAATTGAACACATATATTTCCTTAGAAAGATTCTGGGATATAGTAAGCATTCAATAAATAATAGTTGTTGCTGTCATTAGTTTTTCTTCTATAAGAATTAGTACTGACTGATGTTTATATACACCTAAGGATAACTTTTCTTTGTTTTTAAATTTTAAATTTTATATTCTTAATTCCAAAGAATATATATAACCATAAATTTTATAATAAAATGTTTATGTAATTTATTTCCATAATCTCTTAGAGGTAAACATAGATTATGTTTTCACTTTGAAGAGTTATGTTCACTAGTATTATCAAATGGCAATTATATTTTGTAAACATATAGGATTAAGTATTGTTAACCATACCACATGCATTCTACCAAAATAATATTTCCTATAGTCGATATACAATTTATGTACATCCTATGTAAAGATTATGTTACTGTATTAAAACAGGTATGTCTTTTATTTGTTCTGTACTAACTATATTTAAATTCTGAGAAGTTTGAAATCTCTGTTTTTTATAAACATTATTTCAAAATCACAATAATAATAATAATAATAATAATAATGTTATATCAAAATGATCTGAATCATATTTTACTCAAATTCTCATGTTTTTCTCTAAACAGTCATGTTCCTGTGTACGTACATAAAGAATTTTTCTGGATTCATCTAGCAAAAGAAATATGTACATTTTGAAGGACATTTTAACCTTTCTGAACTTGAGATTTTTTTCTAACATTGCCATGTTATATTTTCTGTCATTCAAGAACAAAATTTGATGGAGGTGTTGTGGCCCAAGTCTGCAAAAACCTCAATGAAGCATAAGAAATGAAAATAAATTTACATAAATAAAATGGAAAATAGTTTTAATCATCAGTATCAATTTGATAGTATTGAGCAGGTGAGATAACTGACAAGTCAGCTGTTTGTAAGAATGAAGATCACAGGGCTACAGAGATTGTTCAGTTGCTAAAAGCATTTCCTGCACATGGTTGAGTGATGGAGGTGTTCTAAGACCACAGAGTTCAATTATCAAAACTACCTGTATATAGCTGGGCATGCCCATGCACATTGGTAACCCCAATCCTATTGGAAACAAAGACTAGAGAATTTCTGGGGCTTATGAAACTTCCAAAATTCAAGAATCAGTGAAAAGTCTCCATGAAATAAACAGAAATAAAATAAAATAAATAAACTAAAAATAAATAAATAAAATATAAATATACTATAAAATATAAAACATAAAATAAAATAAAGAAATAAATTAAAATAAATAAACAGGTGAGCAATAGATGGAGGGTGCATCAATGCTCTACTCTGCCTGCCATGCATACACATGGGCTACCACATCTATACACACATGTGTACACCATGCATATACACACTATTCACACCACATCATACCTACTACTACCACCACTACACACACACACACACACACACACACACACAAGTGTGCATGCAAGAGCATGTGCAAAAATTTAATAAATGTTATAAAGTTGCCAGGATAGCCTTTGTTTTTATTATTTATTTTCAGATATTCATGAGTACCTATGTTTCCTTTGTTCCCAGAGAATTTCATTACACGGATAAAATATAGGATTAACAAATATGGGTTGAAATTTGTTCAAAAGAAACAAACTTCAAATATGCTGAGGTTTTAAGAACAACTTAAGTAATTAATTTTCTACATATAAGTATTCACCCATTAGAAATAATAGAGATATGGTTAAGATTTAATGGAAACACTGTAATTATGCAGAAAATTTATTATTGTAGGCACAGTTTCTTAGGAGAAGAAGAACTTTACCAAAGGCATTAGTAAGAATGCATTTTCAAGGCAGAGGAAGAGTAGGTCTTTGAGGGAGAGGGGAAAGGGTCAATCAGACAATTCAGTCCAGCAGTAGTCAAGAATCCAGTATGTAAACACTCTTTTGCTTATATATAGGAGATCAGATGTAACTCGAGAGGCAGATGGACCAGAAAAAAAAAGAGAGAGAGTGAGTTTATAACAGATGTTTTAAATACACAATTTATAAAATTTCCCATAGGTTATGTAAAGGAAAGGCTTGTTCAAAGTTTCCTCCGCACTCAGTTGTGTAATGATGTGTAGGCTCATCATGGAATAAGCAGTGGAAAGATGTTAAGAAACATACTCTTCAAAGGGAAAATGCCTTGGAAAACTGGTCTGAGAAGATGAAAAGGATGAAGTTACAACTGAGCACATAGTTGATCAACAACAGCATTGCACATTTCCCCAGAGACAGTTTCAGTTCATTTACTTATCTGTTGGTTCTATTCAGTAACTTAATATCATTACCAATCTCTAAGACATGAGAGGTTGACCCTGGAGAGAACAAGTAATTTACTTTTGAATATGAAAGGGAAATGAGAAAAAGGGAATCATGAAGTTGACATTTGCATGTGTGGGTAACGAGGGGAGAAATTTATTTCTAGAATGTAACCCTTGAAGGTGTCATACAGGCAATGGCAGAGAAGATAACCTCTGCATGGACCAGGAGCCAAGCTCTCAAGCTAGGTGATAAGATGTCAGAAGCAGCCAAAAGATCATTCTACATCCAGTTAATTCATTTTCTCTCTGTTATTTCCTTCAGTGTTCATAAGAGAGACTGTTATTTATCTGTTTTTCTCCCCAAGATAAAACAATTCTTTGAACTATGCCTCCATGCTTAATCATTTCTGCATTTGCATGCATTGTTTTCCAAGTAGATAATGTTTCTATGATAGTAACTTTTGAACTTAATTTGAAAAGTTATATCCTATTTATCATTTTATCAATTTTTATCATTTCATTATCATTTCAATTTTTCTACCAACAGAAATTCAGAGCTCACACATTTTTGTCATATTTATACTTTTCTGATGTTCTGAATCTTAGTCTAAACAAAAGTTTACTCCCTAATTTTTTTTGTGTGTAATGTGCTATGTATTTGTGGTATGTATGTGTGTTGTGGTACATATATGTACCTATGAGTGCATGTGCAGCACAGTGTGTTCACGTGTGGTGGCCTGAAGAAATGAGTCAGGTGTCCAGTTCCATTACTTGTTTGTCCTTTCTTATTTGAGCTAGAATCTCTTACTGATTGAAGAACTTATTTTGTTTTGTATGGTTTTTATTTATTACAGAGAGAAAGAGAAAGAGGCAGATAGAGAAACAGAATGAACATGCCAAGGCTTCGAGCCACTGCAAACAAACTCCAGACACATGCACCACCTTGTTATCTGGCTTTATATGGGTACTGGGGAATTTGTTCTAGTCCTTAGACTTTGCAAGCAAGTGCCTTAACCACTGAGAAATCTCTCGAGCCCCTGCTTTGTTCTCCACTAGAACTCTACTGATACTTTGTTTTCTGCTGCCTACAGGACTGGGGTTACAGACATGCATGACCATGCCCAGTTATTTCTGTGGAGTCCTAGAGATTGAGCTATAGCAGTCTTTCTGGCCTCCTCACACCCTCTTAACTGCTGAGCTATCTCGTCAGCCCTTAAGTATCCAAAGTATTAATTTATAGGCATCTGGTGTGGCACATACATGTTTTTAGTACTCTTTTATTTTCTTAGATGACAGGCAGAAGTTGCTTGCCCATCAACAGTCTGTTTCCATTGCTGTTATTTAGTATCTGCAATTTTCTGGTCCCACAGGAAATTAACATGTCCCAGGTTTTATATCAGCTGTTTAGTCAAATTAGTATAAACAACTGCTGGGCTCATTCCATAAATTGCCCACTATATACTGAGATAGAGATAAGTAAGGTCACTTTAGAATCGAGTTTCTGAAGCAAACAGGCAAGTTACTTCAGTGTGTTTAGGGGAGCAGAGCATTGTGTACACACCCACTGACTGAGAACACATGTGTTAGACTCAAACACATATTACCTTTTAATAAAAACAACAACAACAACAACAAAAACAGTAAGCTTAGCTTGTTGAGATAGCAAAAATCTAACAATACAGCTGAAAACATGTTGGGGGAGGGGTCAAAATGTATATGAAAAGGACAAAAAGAACCAAAAAATTTTAGAAAGAAAGATTAGCCTGCCAAGGAGACATTTGGAATTTAACTTCCTGTCCACCCATAGCAGGAAGTCAGATATTTATATCCTGTTGTGTGGTGAGCTGTGAGTTAGGAGGAGGATGCATAGCACCTCAGCATGTAGGAGAATTTTTTTCTGTACATTGGTGCTATTCCATAGCTCAAGCACAGTGATGGCAAACACATTGCCTACAGTGAAGGAGAGAAAGGAAAAATAATATACGTGGAGACTCTTATGTGTCCATTAACTTCACATTGACCCTGGAATGTGATTGGAGACCATTTCCAGAGCTTTCTCTAGTTTCCTTGTGATTGAGTTCTTAATTGCCACAGATTGGGAAGGGCAGAACTTAGAAGTGTTGGCTTAAACCTACAGATGAGCAAGATAGATAGGTTAAAAGTGACATTATCAAGACATGCTAGAATTTTATTTATTAAAGTATAAGTATCAACACCATTGATATACATCAACTTTATTATATATTAATTATGGGATTTTATTAAGTCAGTAAGATGGCTTTGGATCAGTAAATGTCTTTTAAAATATCCAAAACTCATTAGATGATACAGTAATAGAATTATCTATTGTGTTGATAAATAATTACAAGTCAATTATATTATAACCTTAGCAACAGTTATAGCAATAGAAAAATAAGTAAGTAAAATAAATAAGTAATGGATTAAAAAGGAGAATCATAGATTTAGAAATGTAATGCTGAGGAATGCTAAAGGAAAATGAAAACAAAACCAAACAGCGAGAATATTAGTTTCCTAGCTGGCAGAAATGAAGCAGTAACACGAGTCACTGTAGGGTAAGTCTAAACCAAAATATGTTCATGGAGAGGAAGGAAAAAAATAGAGCAAACAGCTTCTGAGCATTTTCAAATTTTCTGTGTAGTATTACTGAAATGAAGACTATAAAATGATATACAAATTTTTAAATAATCTTGACTTTTGAAAAAATGTGACTTTTTAAAAATAAAATGCTTGATGAAACATGCAAAATATACATCTTTATGCAAAATATGTTATTATATAATAAAATATTAATGCTATCACAATATTTTAAGGTTGGGTTCTAAAACTTTTAAAAAAAGTAATATATTTGACTTCACTGCTAAAACAAAATTAATGCTTTCTTTTCATACCCATCGAGTGTAAGCTGGTGTGAAATGACGGATTTATATAATCAAGGTCCTGAGGAACCACAGAGAAAGTTCTTGTGAGATGAAACATGACGTGTGCCTAAAGTAAAAGAAAACAAAAAAGTCAGTTGAACAAACATCAGGTGCAATACTTGACTTCTTTTTGACTTGTGTTCCATGGTCTTTGTGAACTTTGCACTCAATTGCTCTCACTAGGACAACATGAAATGATCAAAGTAATGGAAATGAATTGTAAATAAGCCTACTTGACTTGCATGAAATATTGGCATCCATTTCCTACATACTAAGTAAATGAGTTAATCTGCATCACATAAATATGTATTAGAGCCAGGTAGACATCAACAAAGGTGATTACTAAGGCCTAGGAAGATGGCTCAGTGGACTGCCCCAATGCATGAGTAGCAGAATTCAGACCCCTAATACTCACCTAAATTCTGGGTGTGGATAAGGTGGTTACTTGTATTCCCAGTGCATGGAGGTATATAAGGGAAATCCAGAGCATGATGTCTAACTAGACTAACTGAATAGGTGAGTTCTTGGTTCAAATGAAATACTCTGTCTCAGAAAATAATGGTGGAGAGCAACTGAGGAAGAGACCTGTCACCAATGTCTAACACTCATACAAATATATACATGTAAAAAAAAGACTAGTATAAATGCTTTTCTGTTGTAAACATTCAAGGTTGTATAGTTTTAGAGAGCAACTAAGGTAAACATAGGTATACAAATAGGATTTATAATTTTCAACTTTTTTCAGTGCATTAAAATCTCCTTCACTATATAATTAGGAGTAAAAGTAGCTTAGTATGGTAGAATAGCATATGATTTTAATCATATGATTACATGAGAAATAAAAGCCAGGTCCCAAGTTACTCAACTGAGTTCATGAAATAGAGGTATGGGTACACTGTATAGTTTATTTCAGTATTAATTACCACATGGCCTTGGGGTATATATCATATGATTGATATGACTTTCTCAGGGGTGTAGACATCTGTCTCTTGTGGTAGAATAGACATGTAACCCCCAAAAGGACATTTGGAAGCTTTTGGCATGGTTTAGACATAAAATTAAAGTAGAAGCATAAAATACAGCAGTCTCATTGGAAGTAAAAGCTTACTTACAGACTAAAAAGGTATGGTAGAAACTAGTAATTATAATTTAAGTTGCAGCCTTATGGGTTTTCCTGACATGTTCATTGTGACACAAAAATTATGTGATTATTTTATAGTAGAAATATGCTCAAATATTTAAATTTAAAATCTTGGGCTGGAGAGATGGCTTAGTGGTTAAGATGCTTGCCTGCAAAGTCAAAGGACTGAGGTTCGATTCTCCATGACGCACATAAGCTAGATGCACAAGGTGATACCTGTATCTGGAGTTTGTTTAGAGTGGCTGAAGGTCCTGGTATACCCATCTACTCTCTATCTGCCTCTTTATCTCTCTCTTTCTCTAGTAATGAAAAATGGACTGAGCAGGAATATAGTGCCTGAATATTTTTTTTATTTTTATAAGTCAAAAATTTGCAAAACTATTAATGATGTTATAATGATTACCACCAACCTTACCCTTTTTTCTGTCATGAAAGACAGTCAATTCAGTATAAGATGTAAGGAAAATAAGAAATCTTTATTTTCTTTCCCAAAAGGTATGCTCTAAAGGTTTATCTTATCATTCTCACATTCAACTTATATGTGTTAATTTTTCTGTATAAAGTAGTCCCAAGGAAAGAGTATGCTTGCTGAGTAAAACGTCCATGGAACCAGTCTACATGATTATTCTTTTTAAAATTAATTATAAATATTGAAATGGATGACAGTAAAATATTGGTACAATTATACTTCAAAATGCACTGAAGTATGAAACCATCAAGGATATTTAAGTCCCTAATGATTACACAAGTATAATGCAGATAGAGTTTTGTTAAATATTATTTGTGTTTTGAAATCAAATTATAAATGTGGACATGTGAGCAAGTAATTATGCTCCCTTGTTATAGAGCAGACTAATTTATCATCGAACTTATTACTCCTCCAGGCATCTTCAGATAAATTTTTAGGTAATAAAAATAGTGAAAAACTAGACAGAAGTGAGAATTAGTCACAAATAAAAGCCTACAAAGGAAATTAATGTGGAGCTTTTGTACCTCAAGTGCATAGCCAGAGGTTATGGGTACACAAATAATGGGCACTAACTAGTTAGATATTTCTGTAGTAAATATTTTTCTGACCTGGTGTGTTTTAGTCTTGGAGCATGAATGGAATAGGCTTGTGATCAAGTTCCCTGATGGTTACATAGAGGCTCTGCAAATGGCTTCAAGGATATTAATGTGAAACTTTAAGACAAGGAAAAAGAATACCAGAGAATATTTAAAATTAAATGATGTACTCACAATCTCAATTTCTATCCCCTCTTAAAACTGACATCTGATTTTTTAACATCATCAAATTTGGTGTGACTCAGCACAATGCAACAAACCCACACAAGATTGTCAGACCACTAGTAATTCAGACTCTGCTTTTTATTGCATATAAATTGTTAATTTTTTTTTGTGACTCCTAAACACATATTGAAAGAAGTAACTATATTCTGTCTGAGCTAATAAGGAACATAGCAGTGTTCTCAAAATGACTTCTGTCTTAAAATTCTGAAGCTATACTAGTCAAAGACAAGCTTCTTTCCCCTAACTAAATTCTCTGTAACATCCTTTAAAATGAAATTGCAATGAGTTCATTTCACCTGCCCCTCCATTACCTGTTGTAAAAGTGTGCAATCAGAACAAATAGAGGCATTTGAGATGAGTGGTAGAGAGAAGCTGAGCTTCTGTTCTGCAGATGCACTGACTTAACAGTCTGCAGGAGTTACAGTTTACTGTGAGCCAGAAACAGGCAAGGTCGAATGCAGCACTATTAGCATTATAGATGCAGACACATGTGATTGGAGCTTTGGCAATTGATTTAGAGTGTTGTGTCTTACTACACAATATTCTGAGAAAGTTTCTTAACTGCTTTGTTCCCTTTGCCTTAATCTGTGAAGTAAAAAGTATTCTCTATTTAAAATCATGGTGGTCTGTAAATGTGGGATAATCTCAATGACTACCAATGTATTTTAGTTATTGTTATTTTTTTATTCTTTGAAGTTGGCATACAGATATTTAAGTATCATTCATTCTGGATTTTAAAATCCAGTTTATTTTTGTTCATTCTTATCTCCCCTGCCATCTCCAATCTCCCTCTCATTCCTGCCCCTGTCTACATGTGTCCTTCCTGCTTTGTTTCTATATCACATGCATATTTGTACTGTTCCCTCATGCCTCCTGAATCTCCTCTCCTTTTGGTTGTGATCCTACCTTTATTATATTTTATTCATGTTTGCCTCCATATTTATACATGCTTATAGATACTGTGAACTATGACCCACACATCAGAGAGAACTTTCAATTTTTTTCAATTTTGATCTTTCTGAATTTGGATCATGTCACTTACTATGAGTTTTTCCAGGTCTGTCCATTTTCCTGCAAATTTCATAATTTCATTTTTGTTCCTGCTGAATAGCATCTCTCTCTCTCTCTCTCTCTCTCTCTCTATATATATATATATATATATATATATATATATGTTTTTTTTGAGGTAGGGTCTCACTCTAGCCTAGGCTGACCTGGAATTCACTATGTAGTCTCAGGATGGCTTTGAACTCATAGTGATCCTCCTACCTCTGCCTCCTGAGCGCTAGGATTAAATGTGCCACCACGCCCAGCTTTTCCATTATATATTTACATATATCCATTATCTACTCATCTTCCAATTGGCATTTAGGCTAATTCCAGTTCTTAGCTATGGTATAGAGCAGTGTTAAACATGAATGGGCAAGCATCTCTGTAGTAGAGTGTGGAGTCCTTAGGGTTTATGCCCAGGACTGGCATATCTGGGTTTTATGGGAGTTGTATTTCTAACTGTTTTAGGAACCTTCATACTGGGTTCCTGTTTCCCCACATCCTCACCAGCATCTGTTGTCAGTTTTCATGATGATAGCCATTCTGAAGGTGGTAAAATGGAAGCTCTAAGATGTTTTCATTCACATTTCCCTACTGGTTAGGATTGTTGAACACTTTAAAGTATTTATTTGTGTTTCTTAGCAATGTATTTAATAAAACTATCCCTTTGGGGCTGGAGAGATTGCTTAGTAGTTGAGGATCCTGCCTGCAAGGACTAACAACCCAGGTTCAATTCCCCAGTACTCACATAAAGCCAGTGCAGTGGTCCATGTGTCTGCAGTTCATTCGCAGTGGCTATAGGTCCTGGTGTGCCTATTCTTTCTTTTTATTTGCAAATAAATAAATAAAATACGCTAAAATTACTTTTGGATTTTGCTTTTGTATCCCCCTCAGGTTTCCAAGGAATCATTCATATATATAAAATATATCTCTGCAACCAATAAGCAATAACAATAATACTTGTCATCAGTCCTTGAACAATTTACTTCATGAAAGATTGTTCTGAGTTGTACACAGGTAATCTTATGTAACCACCTTCAGTACTTTCCAGAAGGTCCTACTACTGGCCTCATTCTATAGACAAAAAGCTGAGGAAAAAAAAACCGATGTAAATATGTTCAAATTTTTTCTATGTGTTTGTACATGTAGCGTGTGTTTGTACATGTAGCATGTGTTTGTACATGCATATGGAGGCCAGAGCTCAATGTCAGTGTTTTCCTCAATTGTTTTCCACCATATTTTTTGAGATGGGATCTCTCACTGAACATGGAACACTCTGATTTGATCACACCACATAGCTATTAAGTGTAAGAGATTCTTTTGTCACTGCCTCTAGATCTGAGATTGCAAATAGACATAGCTATGCCCAGGTTTTCTTATGTGAGTACTAAGAATATGACCTCAAGCCCCTCAGGTTTCTATGGCAAACACTTTACCAACTGAGCCCAAGTGTCCTTTGGTAATAAATGGAATAAGGGAGATGGACCCCAACAATGTGAGTAGCCTTCCTTGGCTGTCTTCCTGTTCATACTGTTTGTTGCTCCAAACTCCCTGTTTTTTTGTTTGTTTGTTTTTTTGTTTTCATAAAATTTCCTCTACTTCCTGTACTTTTTTTCTTTGACTATAGCTGCAGACAAATAGCTCCTAAGAGAATGGATGACTTCAATACCCAACTATAGGATGAAACACATGAAAGGCACAAAATTATTTTTATACCTTACAGCACAAGCATAGAATGAAAGGGTTGGGAAGAGAAACCCAAGACTCCCTTGTGAGTGTAATGGTGGTATAACACTTCCAGAAGGGAGGAACAGAACATTGCAAAGGAAGTAGCTACTGAGAGTGCTCTGAAAGAAATCAATCTTTTATGCTCCCTCCTCCTCTTCATTATAGTCAAACCTTGTGGGGGAAGGAATATTTTGTTACTTAGTTCAATTGTTAGCAACCTGACTAGCATGGCTTCTGATACAAAGTAATAAATGGAAGAATGTTTATAAAGTTGACAATATAAGTTGCTCAGACCATTGTTGGCCATTTTCCCCAGTAGCTCATGTAGTGCTTTCCAGCTTTAGACAGGCTGACTGTCTGGGGACTGGCTTTCTTCTGAATTCCAGCCAGGTCTCTCCATGCTTTGTGTCTGCAGCATATGGTGTTTTCAGCAACAGGGTCTTCGCTTTTGCCTCAGGCAGGTAATCAAGTACATTGACAGAACTCTGTCTTGACTTGGTGATAAGTCTCCCCAATTGTGGTAGTTTGAATACATGGCCCCCAATCTATACAGTGTTTTATTAGCTTGTAGCTTGGATCTGTAGCCACCTGGCCAGAGAGGTGGTGGGTTTGAAATTCCAATCTAAAGATATGCAAAGTGCTTAGTTCCACTTGGAATGCTGTGTGGCTTTTGGGCTTGTGGCTTCTCTTTCTGTCTCTGCTTGGACTTGGGAAAGCAGGCCAGTTTCTTCTGACGCTAGGGAACTTTCCCTGGATCTGTAAGCTTCAATAAAAATCCCTTCCCCCATAACTGTGCCTGGTCTGGAAGTTCATCTCTGTGAAACTGAACCTGTCTTCTACACCAATTAACAGCTCAATGTGGGTAGCAACCAATCTCTGGTACTGGGATTTGTAAGCCAGAGATATAAAAAAAAATAAATAAATAAACAACAACAACAACAACAACAAAAAACTTTTAAGCTTAGGCTTCATCCCACTCTCACCAGAGCCCTACTTTTCAGGTGCTCCCCCCTTACTCCTTCTGAGGGTTATATCTTTTAGGCTATTTCCAAGGATAAAGGTTTATATGGTATCAGCTACTTTTAAATTTAATTTTGTATTTATTTCCTCCTTCCCCTCCCCTAAACCCTTCCGTCCTTAATGTCTGGGCCTTGAGTTGCCTATCAGGTCTGTCAGCAACTCAAGCAGATCCAGGTTAGGAACAACAGATAAGTGACACCATATGACATTTGTCTTTCTTTGATTGTGTGAGTTCACTGAGTCTGTCCATTTTTCTACAAATTTCATTGTATTGTTTTTTTCTTATTGCTGAGTAGAATTCCATTGTGTAAATGTACTACACTTTCATTATCCATTCATCCAATGATGGGTATCTGTCTTAATTCCAGTTCTTTCCTAAAATGAATTGAGCAATTATAAACATGGTTGAGCAAATACCTCAGTATTGATGCCTGAAGCATTTAGAATAAATGCCCAGTAATGGTTGGTAGCTCTATGTTTATTCTTTTCAAGAATCTCCAAATTGATAGCCATAGTGGTTTTACAAGTTTACATTCCCAACAACAATGGATGGGGTTACCTAATTCCCCATATTCTCACCAACATTTGTCATTGTTAGGTTTATTTAATGATTGCCATACTTACTGGAATAAGGTGAAATCTCATGGTTGTTTTAATTTGAATTTCCCTATTCATTAAGGATGTTGAACACTTTCTTAAGTGTGTGTTGACCATCTGTAATTCTTCCTCGTAGAACTCCTTATTCATTTCTCTACCCCACTTTTGGAGTGGGTTGTTTGATTTTTTTTATTGTTTAGTTTCTGTGTTCTTTGTAACTTCTAGATATCAGACTTCTGTCAGTGGTATAGCTGATGAAGATTTTCTCCCATTCAGTGGCTCTGCTTATTTGTCAGTACAAAAGCTTTTTAGTTTCATGAGCTTTCATTGGTTGAGTGCTACTGGGGTTTTGTTCAGGAAGTCTTTTCCTACTTGTATATTGTGGAGAGTGTCTCCTATATTTTCTTCCGGCAGGAGAAGAGTTTCAGGGCTTATATTGAGGTCTTTTATCTATTTGGAGTTGATTTTTTGTGTATGGAGAGATGATGAGTGGGTCTAGTTTCATTTTCTACATATGGTCATCCAATTTGTCCAACACCATTTGTTGAAGATGCTGTCTTTTCTCCAGTCTACATTATTGGAACCTTTGTCAAAGATCAAGTAGGTGTAATTACTTGACCTAAGGTCTGAGTCTTCAGTTATGTTACATTGGTCTATGTTTCTATTCCTGTGTGAGAACCATGGTGTTTTTGTTACTATGGCTTTGTAATATAGCTTTAGATTGGATATGGGGATACCTCCAGAGATTTTTTTTTTTCATTTTGCTGAGGATATGCTTGGATATATATGACCTGCTTCCATTCCATATGAACTTTGAGATTATTTTTCTATCTCTGTGAAGAAAGATGCTGGTATTTTTATTGGTATTGCATTAAATCTGTATATTGTTTTTAGTAGAATTGCCATTTTCACAACATTAATTCTACCTATCCAGGAACATGGAAGGTCTTCCATCATCTCAAGTCCTTCTCAGTTTCTTTCTTGAGTTTTTTATGTTTTCATTTTATAGGTCTTTCAAATCCTTGGCTAATGTTATTCCAAGGTGTTTAATTTTTGTTGTTGCTATTGAAAATGGGACAGCCACACTGATTTCTTTCTCTGTATGTTTGTCCTTTGCATATAGAAAGTCTACAGACATTTGTGTATTGATTTTGTATCCTGCCAGTTTACTGAAGGAATTAGTCACATTTAGAAGTTTTGAGATGGAGACTTTCAGGTCACTTATGTATAGGATCATATCATCTGTAAATAGGGTTTACCTGACTTCTTCCTTTCCAATATGTATCCTTTTTATTACTTTCTCCTGTCTTATTGCTTGCGCTAGGACTTCTAGTACTATGTTGAAGAGCAGTAGTGAAAGTGGGTACCCCTGTCTTGTTCCTGATCTCAATGACAATGACTTGAGTCTTTCCCCATTAAGTATTATTTGGGCTAACGGTTCTTTATATACAGCTTATGTTGAAATATAAACCTTCTATGCCTATTCCTTCCAGTGTTTTGATCATGATGTGGTGATGTATTTTGTCAAAGGCCTTCTCTACATCAATTCAGATGATCATGTGGTTCTTATGGCTAATTTTATTTAAGTGGTGTATTACTTTCACTGACTTCCATATGTTGAATCATCCCTGCATCCTTGGCATGAAGCCTACTTGATCAATGTGGATAATGCTTTTGATGTGTTGTTGAATTCGGTTTGTGAAGATTTTGTTCAAGAACTTTGCATCTAAATTCATGAGGGGCATAAGTCTATAGTTTTTTTTTTTTTTTTTTTTTTTCTCCTTGTTGCATCTTTTTTCTGGTTTTGGTATTAGGGTGATGCTAGCTTCATAAAAGGAGTTAGGGAAGATTAACTCGTCTCCAATTATATAAAACAGTCTGAGAAAAAATGGTTTCAATTCTTCAATGAAGGTTTGAAAGGATACAGCTGAGAAGCAATTTGATCCTGGACTTTTGAAGAGGTTTTTAATTACATTTACAATCACAATGGATGTGATAGGGTGTTTTTTGTTTGTTTGTTTGTTTGTTTGTTTGTTTTTTTGATTAATCTGCTCTGAGTTTAGTTTTGGTAGGTGTTATATGGGTAGGAATCAATCCATTTCTTCCAGATTATGCAATTTTGTGAAACAGAGGTTTTGGAATTATACCCTGATGATTCTTCCAATTTTATTGATGTCTGTTGGGACCTCTCCTTTTTCAATGCTGCTTTTGTTAATTTGAGACTTCTCTTTTTTTGCATAACCAAATTTGCTGGGGGTTTGTCAATCTTGTTTATTTTTTTTCAAAGAACCAGTTCTTCATTTCATCAAAATTTAATTTTTTTCTTATTTTCCAATTCATTATTTTCTCCTCTGATCTTGATTATTTCTTTCCATCTGGAACACTTATCTTTGGATTATTCTTTCTTTTTTTTTTCCAATGTTTTTATGTGGACATTTAGGTTATTACTTTGGAATCTCTCTGTCTTTGTAATGAAGGCATTTTGTGCCACGAATTTTCCCATTATGTCTAACTTTATTTTTTCCCATGAGTTTTGGCAAGTTCTGTTTTGATTATCATTCAATTTAGGAATTTTACAATTTCTTTTTTGATTTCTTCCACAACCCATTCATTGTTTAAAAATGTGTTGTTTAGTCTCCAGGAGCTGATGGAGTTATTGATGTATCTCTTATTGTTAATTTCTTGCTTTTAAGCATGGTGATCTGATATGATGCAGGAAGTTACTTCAATTCTCCTGAGTTTATGGAGGCAGACTTTATGACTTAATATATGGTGTATTTTGGAGAAGGTTCTGTGTGCTGTTGAGAAGAATGTATATTCTGGAGTGTTGGGGTGGAAAATTCTGTAGATGTCCATTAGGTCTAGTTGATCTATGATGTTGGTGAGCTCTATTATTTCCCTATTGATTTTCTACTTGGATGATCAATATATTGATGACAATGGAGTTTTGAAGTCTGTCTATGATAGATTTGGTGTTAATTTCTTTTTTGTTTCCAAGTAAGTTTTATTTTATAAACTGTGGTGCATCTGTGTTTGGTGCATATAGATTTATGATTGTGATATTTTCATGTTGGATCATTCCCTTGATTATTAGGAAGTGGTCTTCTTTGTCCTTTTTGATAACTTTTGTTTTTAAGTCAATTTTATCAGATATTCATATAGCAACACCCACTTGTTTCTTATTTCCACTTTCTTGGAATAACATTTTCCATCTTTTCACTCTGAGGGGTTGTCTATCTTTAGCAGTAAGGTGGGTTTTTGAAGACAGCAGAAAGAAGGGTCCTTTTTTTGATCTACCATGTTAACTTGTTTCTTTTGATGGGTGAGTTAAGACCATTAATATTAAGGTTATAACTGTGAGGTTCAATTTAGTCCCTGCCATGATGAGGTGTTTTTAGGAGTTTGGAACTTTCTAGTATTTTGTAATTTTTTGAGCCTGGTCTAGTTTTGGTTATTGTGATCTTCTTTTTGGTTCTTATGATTGGTTGTTTGACACTTCTGTATGGAGTATTCCCTGAACTATTCTCTGTAGATTTGGCTTTGTATTCATTTAATCATAGAGTGACTTTTTTCATGGAAATTTTTCCTTTCACCTCTATTATGAGGGATACTTTTACTGGATAGAGTAGCTTGGGTTGGAAGCCATAGCTTTTTAGGCTTTAAGTGTTTGTTCCATTCCAGGCCTTTCTGGCTTCCAGGTTTCCTATTGAGAAATCTGAAGTAATTTCTGATGGGATTGCCTTGGAATGTAGTGAGTTGTTTCTCTCTTGCTCTTCTTAGTGTGCTCTCTTTGCTTTCATGGATAAGAGTTTTTTTTTTTTTTTTTTTTTTTTTTTTTTTTTTGTTGTTGTTGTTGTTGTTGCTTTGTTTTGGTTTGGTTTGGTTTGGTTTGGTTTTAGTTTTGGTTTTTTGAGGTATGGTCTCTCTCTCTAGCCCAGACTGACCTGGAATTCACTATGTACTCTCAGGCTGGCCGTGAACTCACGGCGATCCTCCTACCTCTGCCTCCCAAGTGCTGGAATTAAAGGCGTGCGCCACCACACCCGGCAAGAGTTTTAACTATAATATGCCATGGAGAGATTCTTCTTTGGTCCTGCTTGTTTGGTGTACTGTGGGTTTCTTGTATCTGGATCGGCCTCTCTTTGAGAGATTGGGAAAAATTTCTTCAATAATTTTGTTGAATATGTTCTCTATACCTCTGGTCTGGATTTCGTCTTCTGATATACCTATGATCCAGATCTTTGGTTGATTTAGGGTATTGCACAGTTCCCTCATATTCTGTTCATGTGATTTTTTTTTTTTTTTAACTTAGCAAAGTTTTTGGCCTCCTAGTCAATTTCTTCTGTCTTGTCTTCCAGGTCAGAGGTTCTGTCTTCCACATAGGTAACTCTGTTTTAGAGAGGTTTTTATAAGCTCTGTTTGACTTTGTTTTCTATTGTGTTATTTTACATCTTGTCCATCTCTTTTTTTGAGGTACAATTTCAGTTCAAGTTCTGATGTTCTTGATGTTTCCTGGAATTCATTCTTATATTTGATCCAGTCTTCATTAAGATTAAGCTTAATTCATTGGTAAATGATATCTTCCATTTGTTGACTCACCTTCAATTCCTTTATATATCTTTTGTGGGTTCTAACATTTTCTTCAAGTTAAGCCTACTGTCAAAAGCTGAATGCTCTAAGAGATGGTTCTGCTCAATTTCATTGATAAAATTGGTTTTTGATGGTTTGCTTC
Source organism: Orientallactaga sibirica (assembly GCA_036365145.1). Classification (NCBI taxonomy): domain Eukaryota; kingdom Metazoa; phylum Chordata; class Mammalia; order Rodentia; family Dipodidae; genus Orientallactaga; species Orientallactaga sibirica. Next base: position 17,780,253 of record JAEOAD010000015.1, read on the forward strand.
CAGTTCAGCAATTCTTTTGATCAGGGTCTCATTAGTTCTTGTGTTTTCAGGATACCAGAGCAAAAGACCTGCTTAGACAGCCCACATGAGGCCTCCCCAAGGCAAAAGCAGAGGTACCTGCCAGGAACAGAGGACTAGAAGGTAGGGAACCACACCAGGAGGTCTGCCCTACTCACTCTGTGCATGCACCCTCTGGAGCAGGACATCAAGGAATTGGGGGCTCAGGTGTTCTTAAATCAGGAAGGAGGAACAAGGGGCCTGCTTCTGCAGAAAGCTAATAGGGTCCAAGCAGACCTAAGCCAGCCACAGGGGATCTTTCCAGGACCAAGGAACTGGGAGGTGGGGTGGAGAACAGGGAGATCTGGCCTACTCACTCTGCATGTGCACCCTCTGGCAGGTCTCATTCTTATTGTTGTTCACTGTGCTGTGTTTACTAGGATAGCTATATAAAAAGCTTCCAGGGGGGTGGAGAGATTGCTTAGGGGTTAAGGCACTTGCCTACAAAGCCTTAGAAATCATGTTTGACACTCCAGGTCTCCTATAAGCCAGTGTCACAAAGTGACACAAGCATGCGAGAATCCACATGCACACAAGGTGATGCATGTGTCTGGAGTTCGATTGCAGTGGTCAGGGGCCCTGTGGGGCCAATTATCTCTCTGTGTGTGTCTTTCTCTCTCTGTTTCTCACCCTATCTCTCACTCTTACTCTCTTGCATTTTAAAAAACCAGCAGAAAGAGAAAGAGAGAGAGAAAGAAAGAAAAAGAAAAGCTTCCAGGATTTCTCTTGTCTCTGCCTCACATACCATTGTCTCACTAAGGTTACAGAAATCATCTGCCACAGCTTCCAAGTTGGAGTCTGAGGATCCCAATGCTGATGCCTAGGCTTGTAAATGAAGTGTTTTGTTGAAAGAGCTATCTGTCCATACTGAAACCACTCATCTTCATGTTTTACTGCAATCACATTTTTTTTTTTCTCCAGACATTATAGCTCGTCCAACTGGTAAAATTTCAGGTAGATAATCAAAGAATCATTCTTATAGATTTCTACTTATAATCCAAGGACAGTTTCTTCTCTCTAGTCCTATGCTTCACATGTTATGGACCTTTAAAATTCTATATATTTTCTTTCTTTTTCTCATTAATTTTGGGAATACTGTAATACTCTCTTTGCAAATTTTATCTCAGTTCTTATCAAACTAAAAGCAGGCATTGAAATTACTTAGCATTCAGAGGCTTTTTTGTTAGTTTAATTATTTGTTTATAAATGCAGAATTGCAACCTTGCAACTTTGGGGAAAAAAATCAACATTTTGATTAGCTCTGCGTAGTCTTATATCCTAAATAATAATACAAACTCAGATGAGTTTTGGCAGAGATTTTAGCCATTTAAGATGATATATCAAATTGCTTATGGGGAATTCGAAAACTCTCACCATTGTAATATATAAATATGATTAGCTTAACCTAAGAAACTTCTTTAATGGTATACAACCAGTCTTACGAGGACATAACCTATGTAAGGACTCTCTTCTATTTTTAGGAATTCTAATAGTTTGTCTTTTCTCCATGCATTAAAGCTCAGTTTGGCAGAAAAAATGTAATTCTGTCACTCTTCATTGTAAATAGAAACCATAATATGTGCAGTTATTGTATATTTGCCAAATTAGTCTTTTATTTCTCTACCATAAAGGCCATAAATTATTATGTTAATAGAAGGCATGAATTTGTGATTTTGTTTAATTTAGAGACATTAAGAAAGTATCTTAATTTAACTCACATTTTTCTCAACTGTAAAATGAGAATTATTCATAATTCATGTTAATGATAGTTATAAGATATAAATGTGGGGACGTTTGACAAAAGATACAACTGTTCTATACTTTTTATTTTTATTTGATCTTTTGTTTGTCAAAGTAAGGTTTTGTTATAGCCTAGGCTGACCTAGAATTCACTATGTAGTCTCAGGGTGGCTTTATACTCACTTTGAGCTTCTTACCTCTGCTTCCCAAGTGCTGAGATTAAAGGCATGCACCACCACACCTGGCTCAATATTTATTTATTTATTTACTTATTTATTTATTTTTGATACTATTTATGTAACTATTTCTGTTAGGCGTCTTCTCAAGAGTGAGATAACAAGTCATAGACACTAAGATAACATGACCCAGACATATATGCCTTACTTGGAAGAAGAAATAGTAAATCTTGATTGTCATGCTGACTGGATTGTAAGCTGTCTAGTTGTAATACAGCTCACACTGTGTGGGTCTATGAGAGTGTTTCAGAAAAGGACAAGTGCTACAGGAGTGGAGGTTGAAGATCTGTCCTGAATGTGGACACCACTATCCTCCCAAATGTGCTGGGAACCCAGTTGGACTAAAGTGAAAGAGAAAGCCATTAAGGGCATGCAAGTTCCAGTCTTCTTGACAAGAGTGCAGGTTGATAATGCCATAACTCAAAGCAATCAGACTCCAGCTTCTGCAGACGTCCCACAACACTCACACAAGTGACTTTCCTGGGAGCTTCTGTGATTACAGCATGGGGCTGGGCCTGAATAACTATCCCCATATACTCAAGTATTCTGAGGCTTCCAGGTTCTTAGAACAGCTAATGGTTTTCAGCTTCTCTTGCATGGAGATATGCAGATGCTCATAGATGGACTACTTGGCATTCTATCATATAAGCCACACCAATAAATCCATCTGACAATTTTTAAAGATTGAGGAAACACCCCCCTAAAGCTGCATAAGTGCATTTATGGAGCCAAATGGGAGTAACTGCAAAGAAATACATACTGGATAAGCATAGACTGGATGATGTCACCTATGAGTAAAATGAACATAAATAAAAGTAGGATCTGTCTGCAATGGCACATGGGGGCTCTGGCCTGGGAGGGAGGACCAGGCAATAGGGAAGGTGGGAGGGAAGGAGAGTAAGGGTGGGAGGGAGAAAGAGGGTAGGAGGGAGGACAAGGGTTGGGGATATAAACAGAGACCCAAAAGGAAATTATATTATAAAACTCTTTATTCTGAACAACAGGCTAAAACATTGACCTTCAGCAGGCCTGCAGAGGGAACACCTGAACCTCAGGAAACTGAAGAAAACATTATGAAGACCAACCTTAATTTTTTCCTGCTTCTCTCTCTCTTCTTTCTCTTCTCTCTCTCTCTCTCTCTCTCTCTCTCTCTCTCCCTCTCTCTCTCTCTCCCTCTCCTTTCTAACCTCACTTTCTCTTTTATATTATCTATCTTTTTCTCCTGTCACCTTCCTAGGCACTGACTTATAACTCCCAGTACCAGCACGGGGTTAACTTTCACAATGAGCTATTGATCTGAGACACCTACAAGGTTTCCCAAAAAAGACAGATTTCTGTCAGAGCTCTTGATGACCCACCAAAGGTTAATGGTAAGACCCTACTGTTGAAGATAGCATACATGTGTGAGACCAAATAAGGAGAGACCTGGCCAGAATCTGGAAGAGAGTCAGTCCCCAGACAGTTAGCTAGTCTAGTGCCAGAGGATGCTACACGAGCAACTGGGGGAAAATGTCTAACATTGGTCCAAACAACTTGTAGCCTAAGATACCCAGCAGTAACCAACCTGACATAATGCTCAAACAAGTGCAGTAGTGGCACACAGCCATGGTGGGCAACCAACTGCTCTTGATTTGGCTAAAAGATCCACTCAGTGGAATGGAACTCATTGCTGGAAATGGGAAATAAGTCAAAACCATGTACAAAAAATGAGCACAGTCTCCAATAAAGATACCACCAAATGTGGGCCAGAAGAGGGCCTACACATATAAAATTCCCTCCAAACTATCTATGGACATCCCATCTATCTAATACTAACTTCTGTCTCCCTTGGAGAATTTGTTTATCTTTTTCAGATGGACAACGAACCTGAAGGGAGGATCAGCCAATCACACCTCACCAGGGCCCCAGCTGAAACCATAGAGTAATGTGGGGGAAGGGCAAGAGTTCAGCGTTCTTGGGGATCAGGACACCAGAAAAGGGCTGAATAAGATAAACATAGAGAACATCCAATTCCTACTAAGCCAGATACCCAGAGACACAGAGGCTCCCAAAACCTCACCACTGAAGTAGAACTAAAATGACCCCAATGTGGCTCAGGGAAATTTGCGGAAAAGGGCGTGGAAAGAATGTTAGAGCCACAAGTTAGGGCATTATGCACAGAGACTTGGCCTATCCCCCATAACTCTTGACTACCCACACAATGCATGACCCACATTCACCATTGATGAGGGTCCCTATGGAAGAGGGAGGACAGAGAGGAGGATAATACAGTCACCATTATGAATGTAAAATTAGAATAATACAAACAAAAATAAATTATTTTTAAAAAGCAGGATCTTTAATATGTCCTGGGTAGTTTAATGACTTCAGGATAAAAAGAGAAGCAAAGACTGAAGAAACAATCTTATAAGCAATCACTAGGGAAGTCAGGGGAGGTCTGAATATTCCATAATCCAGATACCAAGAGGAAGTGATCACATCATCTTCTAAGGAGTCCAGTATTATAGGTGAGTGTTAGATACATCAAGAAGCAAGTGACTGGTAACCATTAAACATGTAGTAGCTAGGGATTAATGGGGTCATGGTGGAGGAAAGAGCACAAGAGGGCAACAACTGTGAGCATCTAGATGTACTTTGCCTATTATTTTCTAAGTAAAAAATGTGCCTGTGTTGTCAAATGAGGATTATTTTACACGTGGGTTCAACAAGCAAAGAAATTGAAGATACAGGGCAAGGAGGGAGTAATTGCAGGTGTATTATAGTTACTGTACTTAAGGTGAGCAGTCATCAAAGGAGCAACTTGAGACAAGAATAGAATTCACCATACTTCAAGGAAAACATGGCAATATTACGTGAAAATATTTTATCCAAGTTTAAATATAAGTTTATTGCAGATATCTAGTTCAATGTATTCAACAACACATATAGATAGATGAATGTGTATATTACTTGTTCTGAAAGATATAATTATTTTTATGAGGTTGAAGAGATGGCTTAATGATTAAGGTGTTTGCCTATGAAGCCTAAGGACCCAGGTTAGATTCCCCAGTACCTACATAAGCCGGGTTCACATGGTGGCACATGCATCTGGAGTTTGTTTGTAGTGGACAGAGGCCCTGGCTCACCCATTCTCTCTCTCTCTTTTCCTCTCTGTTGCCAATAATTTTTAATTACCTTTATCATTAAGTATTATATCCTCTTATGGTTTCAAAATAACCTTTTATTTGTTTTTATTGATGTCAAATATCAATGGCATCTATATGAATAAATATTTTGATTTTTTTCAAGTTAATTGGCATACAAAATATTTCATGTTTGGTTGTTGCCATAATAGATTTATGTCCTGTTCTCTGTCATAGAAGATAAAATTAGTAATATCATTTTATTTACTAAGTATCTAACATCTGAGAAGTTGTTGTGGTGCAACATTTTGATCCCTACCTTTAATTTGTTCATTATATCAAAACATACATTGACTTATCACTTAGATCAAGCCAGACAATCACAGTAAACCCCTTAGCAGAGCACTGAGGCAAAAAATCTCATTGCATCAGTGTAGCAGACAGCTTCAGGTTCGCTGAGATGAACTTCCAGACCAGGCACAGTTATGGAGGAAGGGATATTATTTATTGAAGCTTACAGATCCAGGGGAAGTTCTGTAAGGGCAGGAAAAGCAGCCTGCTCATCACAGGGCCAAACAGAAAGAGAGAAAGCCAACCAGCCACCACAGCACACAGAGCAAAACTACAGCCAAAAGGTCAGACAGTACACTTCAGGAACTCCTGCTAGGCATATTTTCATATCTTTACAATGGAATCTCAAACCCACCATTAATATCTTAAGATCAGCCCCCAGTGACATTGCCTCTAGCAAGGGGATTGCAGATGCAAACTATAAGTAATAAAACACTGAATATATTGGGGGACATATATTCAAACTACCACATTCCGCCCCTGGCCCCCAATATATTTAGTTCCTGGCCCCCAATAGATTTATAACTATCACACACTGTAAATTGTACTCAGTCCAATTTCAAAGGTTCTCACAGTCTTGATCAACTTAAGATAGTGAGTCCTGTAAAATCAAACAAGTTAAATACTTTCAACATGTAAAGGAACAGAGTAAACATTTTAACTGTATAAGGAATAGAAAGGAGAGACTAAACAATGCAAACTCAACCACCATCAGCAATCATCAAACTTCTGCAGTTCAAGTTCAATATAACCAGAGACTGACAGTCTCCAGGTTTTCCAATTCTGCCGCTCCAGCTGGGCAGAGTCGCCAGGGAAAACTTTCATCCTATGCCAACACTGCACTCCATGGTAGCCCTTTTGCACAGTCCTGGTATATCCAAAACATCTTCAGGTCTCCATGCAAACCACGGTCCATCTTCCAAAAGGCTCTTCCAGCCTATTCCTGAGGGTCTTCATGCCCTGCCTCATGTTCATGCTGCATCTCAGCAGCGGCTCCTGGAACCGTGTGCAACTCATGACCACTCCATGCATTTTTCATATTTCCAAAACTAATACCAGGTGTGCAGGACACAGCCATATTCTAAATCCAGGGACAAAATAAACCATAGCCTTGAAAAGCAGGTTCCTTCTCCAGTCAGCTCTTTCCAAGAATTTGCATTTTTAACAGTCTTTCCTCAGGCATCCTCTCCATTGTTTTAATGTAAATCAGTCAGGCAACCTTCCTTCCACCTTCCTTAAGATTGCTAATGCATTGACAATAGAAGCTCCAGTAAAACCAGTCTCAGTGCCTCTGCTTTTAACTTGCTTGAGTTTTTCCAACTTAAAATCTTAAAATCTCAGTCCGATATCTTTAGCCAAGCACATCAGTCCATTACAAATTTAACCTTGATCAAACTTTCTGGGCCTGGATAGCAGAACGTAGCCATCCCTTATGCCAGTAGCCCAGTTCCAACAAAGTCCTCTGCAGTCTTTCCTTCCCCTTAGAAAGCTCAAAAGCCAAGCCTCGAAGTTCAATACAGTCTGCACTTAGCATTCTAAAACTCTCATCAGAATAGTCCATAAAACTTGGCTTACCACTCCAGAAGGCACCTTCAATTGCAAGCACCAAGTCCATGCCCATTCCTCCAAAACAAAGGTTCCAAAAGACGAATATCCACACGGTCAGGTTCATCTCACCCCACACTCCTCGGTACCACTTTACTGTTGCAGACAGCTTCAGGTTCGCTGAGATGAACTTCCAG